>JAGSMR010000047.1:1040000-2360000 GCA_029286605.1 Sericinus montela
ATGTAATGACGAAATGTTTCGGAGGAATGTATTTTTACACGTGAGTAGAAATTAAATTACTCATTTTATGATATGACTCAATATGATACAACTTTGGAATGTATTAATGTACATCGTTAATTATTTTACGACTGTGAAATATAATTGTCAAAAATATTTGCAATATATAATTGTGAAATTATTCTTTTTTATAATTGTGCAAATCTGCAATTTTCCGTCGTTCTGCAAATGTGGTGAACCATACCAATAGCACCTGGTGACCCCATTGACCCGTTGAATCTTAGGATTTTTAAATAATCAGTGAATGTACTTTTCTTTCATGCTTAGAGGTATAGGCAGACCGCATTTTGAAAAGGTCCTAATTAAACATTAAAAATATGTATTAAGGCGAGGTTTTTTAATTTTTAAGTATGCTTTTATTATTAAGAAATGTTCGTCTTGATTAAATGCCCCGATAATTGGAAGTGATGATAAGTCATAAACCTTATACATGGTCGCATGCTATTATTTTTTCCAGCTGTCGCATTGCGCTTGATGTACTGTGACAACTGACAAACGTTTCTGGCGAGGGACTGATTGACTGACTGTTGACTTTTTTCTTAGGACTGATAGTACACGGCAATAAACCATAGTGATAATTTTTTTTTTAAACAAAAGGGAGGCAAACGAGCTGGTGGCTCACGTGATGGTAAGTGATTACCGCTGCCCATGAACATAGCAGACAGCAGGCATAGCAGATGCGTTGCCGGCCTTAGAGTGACACCCCCCCCCCCCCAAAGAATTGGGGGAGGGGGGTGTGTGGGCCTCCGGTTACCTGCACTCACCACACGAAACGTTGAAGTTTGTTAGACTTCTACGTCACGCCGGTATTCTGTGAGGTCGTGGTACTTCCCCGGTCGAGCCGGCCCATTCATGCAACAACGAAAGCTGATGGATGGCTCTACCACTGTTAAAATATCTGACTGATAAATAAATATCTTCATGCATATTTCCAATTACATCGTTGGCTTGGACATAAAGACGGCGACGGGCTCACCACCTGTCACGTTGTCCCGAAAATATCTTCGGTGGAAGGTGGGTCAAAGGGACTTAATTGTCTAGACTAGACCTCTGTCTACCCCGGTATTGGGAATTGCGTGAAGATATTTATTTATTTGTATTTCCAATACTGGGGTAACAGGTCGGCAAAAGGTGGTCAGCCTATCGCTGTCTAGTGTCCAAGGCAATGGTATAATATTCTTAATACATATATATTTCCCGTCGAGGGGAAGGTCTAGAGTACTCGGATACCTAGACATGCGGGTATAAAGAAAATAATGAATTTGAAAGGAGAGAAAGAAGTATGTAGGGATCGTGACACATTTCGATCTGTTGTCTTTCTCTCTCTCTCTCTCTCTCTCTCTCTATCTCTCTCCCTCTATTTTCCTCTCTTTCCTTATCTTTCTCTCTCCCTCTACCTCGTCAGGGACTATGCGTGTAGATAAGTAAGTATAAATATTTATGTCGATACTTATGCAAACGTGCGTGTCTAAAGAAAATTAATGAATGAATCAGGTAGAAACTAAAGAGGTGTTAAAGACCGTGACACTTAACAACTGTGTGGCTACTCACCCTTGGCGAAGTGAAACTGCGCTACATAATAAATATTTACGAATGTAGTCCATTTTAGTCCTTGAACTATGATATACTTAAAAAAAAAGTTTAATATGAAAGCGCAAAATTGAACTCATCTGCTCGTAAGTTTCTAATCGATGCAATCTATTAGCGTTTATCTTGGAGAAAGTACTTGCGCAAAACCCCTCATGGTTCTCTCTTGTTTTTATTAAAACTAACATCCAATGTTATGCGGTGACTTCAACGTAATTTAGAGCTCTGACTTTTATAGGTCGGAGCACTTGCTTTTAAATTCGAGGCAAATTTTTAGTGCTGAGGATGTGCTCGACAGCAAAGGAAAACTTCTTGAGAAGTTTTTACTAACCACGGATGCCCTGGAGACCCCAATCTTATTCTCCAAATATTTCTTGCTCAAGAAATATTTGGAGAATAGCCTATGCCCAACAGTTTGTGTTTTCAGGGTGCTTCTTTAAAAAATATCTTCACGCAATTCCCAATACAGGGGTAGACAGAGGTCTAGTCTAGACAATTAAGTCCCTTCAACCCACCTTCCACCGAAGATATTTTCGGGACAACGTGACAGGTGGTGAGCCCGTCGCCGTCTTTATGTCCAAGCCAACGATCTAATTCGTACATAAGTTTTTGAAAAAACCATTGGTACGAGCCTGCCACTGGGGATCGAACTCGGGTCTCTCGACTCGAAATTCGGACCACCCAACCACTCGGCTATCGTGCTTCTTTTATATAAGCATTTTTTATTCTTGATAACTCTTTGACAAATGATGTGAAGATTTCTATTAAAAATAATGGAGTCTAAGATATCGCAGCCAATTTGGGCGGAAACAATCCAGGCGGCAAACTAACATCAAAATAAAAGTTAAATATTTGAGCTAAGTTGCTACGATTGTATTAAGTTAAGCATCTATGACGGCGAGAGGCTGGGTGATTGGAATTGGAATCGGGGTCCGAATTCGATCTCCCGAAGGAAAGCTGGGTTAAAAAAAACACTTATGTACGAATTATATCGTTGGCTTGGACACTAAGACGGTGATAGACTTACTAGCAGTTTTCCAAATGGTGAAATGAGGTGCAAAAGAACAGTTTCTTCAGTTTTGCTAAAAATGCGCGAAGTTAAAAAAAATAAAGTTTAGCCTAGCCTAGTACTCAAGAAAAGTACCTTTAACAACCAACGCAAGTGAAAAAACATCAAGGTTGTAATATTTGACTTATTATTATCGTAAATGAACAGAGGAAACAAAAAATAAATAAACCTGAAGAATTTGTGTTATGTCCTTGTCAATTTAAACAGCTACGTAATCCGGGCGGAATGAATTGCATTCTATTCAATTTAGAGTGCATTATTCCATTATCACTGGGCTTTCAATTAGTTCCAAGCGAGAGCTTTGTATTATCAAATTAGCATCAAACAAATCCAACGCAGACCGTCTTAAAACTCACGATTTTAGGAGTTAGTTCATAGCTGAATTTAATAAATTAGAAGGCATATTCCCGTCCGTATACTCGACTCATAAACTATGTATGTCGATGACGTGTTATGTCGACGTTGAGTGGTTTTGAATTTTAAATACTTAGTAACTTCGTTATTTAACGTTTTCAGACGTTTCAGAGTTCTTATTAGAGCAATGAAATGCATCTATTGTATAAAAAATAATACTTTGTCCTGGTGTAGCTTATAAGTATATAATTGCTTAGGGCAATATGCATTTAGGTATATTAGGGGTTACTAAATAAATACTGCAATCAAGGTACACAGCCTTAAAAATATAAAGTAGAATAATATTTTACGGTTGCATTATTATTTCCAAAATTTTACTTTTTTTTCCGGGAAGTTTCGCCATGTTGCTGCAATGTCAATATTCAATGTTTATAAAAATCCAGGATATATGTAATATCTAATATAGATCTCGTTACTAATAGTACTTGTCCTTGAAAGGGAAATTATTTCCAGACTTTTATAATCACATCATGCTATGTGATTTGTGTTAATCAGTATGTTGTGTAAGTATATATTATATGTGTATAATATGTTATGCTTTTTGCTTTCGTTGATAAAATATTAACAATTTTATAGCGGCTTAGTTTGCAAATCTAAATCAATCCTGTTATCCTGTGTACACCTATTACCTATATGACATGGATTCTTATAATTATCTTTCTCAGAATTGGCAACTGCTAAAACTGACGTTGCTGGAAAAACGTTTGTTGTTTCAATATTATTGTATGTTGTGATTTGTGAGCATGTCGCAAGTTTGTTGTCAAACAGACGGCCGCGGTGTGACGGTGCGTGACCATGCGGCGCTGGACAAGGACGCAATGATTCGAAAAAAGTCGTTTAGGGTCGCCACAACCACGGACTTCAATCGGATATTTGTGGTTTTTAGCAAAAATGTTGCTCGAATTATTTGCATGTCGTTTAAAGTTGATATGTTTACTGACGTGGTGAATACTGCGCATTGACAACCTTAGCCATATTTAAATCGCAACACAAATATAACTCTGTTTGCGGATCTGATGATATTCCGTCGCGGTCTATGAATACTGCATCCAACCCTTTCTAAATGGATCTTCTCAAATACTATAAAAATATATTAATAAAGTTTAGTTACACGACCCGATAATCGAATTGGTGGTAATAGTAGCTAAGGGTTGGCGGTTCGAATCCCGCTAGGACGAAAATTTTTGGATGAATATGAATGTTTGTACTCGAGTCTTCTATGTGTATATGTATATGCACGAATATTGATCGAAGTAAATTTATGTTAAGTAATAATATAATAATATACATTTAGCTTGAACAGCAAAATGGCGATATTCTCACCACCGGTCACGTTGTTCTTTCGGTGGATAATGGGTCGAATGGACTTAATGTCTAGACCTCTGATTACCCCAGTATGGTAAAGATAAAAAATATGTGGTTACGTGAAGATAAAGAAATAAATATAACGGTTTCTAAAAAAATATACACTTTATATATTTTTTTTAAAACCGTGTCGAGGCCTTAAACTTAGTTATTTTATGAACTTTAGGAACTTTTCGTATTAGGTAATTTTAAAAGGATTATTATTAAATGCCGTCCAATTTTATAAGCTGTTGATTTTTTTCTTATTTAATACACGTTACTCAAATTGAAAACTTTTTATAGATCATAATCACGACGAATAACATTCGCCATGTTGTAGATTCCCAATCCTACGACGCAATTAAAGCCGGAGATTTTTTCGTTGTACGATTTTTTTTATAAATACGTATCGCATTGTACGATTACAAGGACATAAACGTTTCAATATGAACGCGGAACTAGTGGAAGGAACGGCAGTATGACTTTTAGTTCAGTTTACGTAATATGTCTGTATTTAGTTATTATTTTTTTAATTTTAATATCTACACGCACTTTCGCAATACCATTAAGTACTTTCGACTCACCTTTCACTGAAGGCTTTTTCGGACAACGTGACAAGTGGTGAGCATATCGCCAATGGTAGTGTCAAAACCAACGGTACAATATACTTAGATACATATTAAGATGGATAAATATTAATTTTTTATATATCTATAAACATTAATGACTCGAGTATTAACATTCATATCCACTACACAAATGTTTGGCCTTATTGGTACTCGAACCCGAAACACTTAGCTTCGAAAGCACGGTGACTACTAGGCGAACTGAACAATCGAGTCGTCCATATTTTGTTGTGTTTCACATATAAGGGTAAGTCCAATTTAGTATCCACTTAACCTTCACTGCAACATTTCATGATAATAAATGTGGGTAATGTGTGTATATAATTTTATGTAAAAAGGCTTCCTCTCAAATATTTACAAAGAATGAATCCGGAACAGTCCAGAGAGGTAATTGTCGAACTCCTGGTGTCAGAACCTGTGGGCGGACCAAAGAAATACCGACATTAACAGTCATACATGCACACAGACATGATAAGTATATTCATAAAAAATATTTTTTGTACCTACATGACAAATTATCTCGTAAAAGTTAATATCAAGCATAGTGTACATTCTTGATGGTATAATTATCTATAATATAATGAATAACTTGTTTTAGTGTCAAATATTATCGCTAATTGGATATCTATTACTTATATTCATGATAAATGTGTGCAAAACTAGAAAAGTCGTATTTAATCGTTCTGCGTAACAGTGATAATACGTTTGTTTAGAATCGAACTCTGCTCACGACGCATTCTAATGGTTAAAATAAACCAGAATTTGATGGCGTTTCAAATTTCAAACAACTGATCGCATCTTTGGAATTTTCTAGAATGGCGTCACGCAGACATATTTTGTTGATAGGTTTTCTATATCTAGCAATAGTTTCGTGCGAATAATGATCTAGTTATGAGGCCGATGAGCTGGAGGATCTCGCGCACATTCCGTGAATACTTCCACGCCACTAATTAGATTGCGACCTCCACCACTTCATTCGTACGGTACGAACGTATGATATGTATTTATACTAATTTAATCTGTTTAATTTGGCGCAAACAAAAGCTCTAAAATTTAAATTCAATGTAAACATTCTGTACAGTACACGGTGAGGCGTGTACTGTGTAATTTACTGTGTGACGACACGTCTCGTCTCCGCCAGAATAATGTCAATTTTCGTTTAAATTACGACCTGTCAATACTTACAAGCAAATGTCAAACGTTATATCAAAATTAAACCGTTTTTGTTTAATGCCAATAAATCGATATCTCGGTTCGTTAACTGATAATACAAACAATTTGTCTGTCATTATCCTTATTGCGTATTAGATTTTCATTCTTTCTTCAAACATAGCGGTGCAACGTTCGAGAAATTTATCTACGACGACGTGGATGATTTCTTGACTATTACTACAATATGTAGTTTGCTATCAGAAGTTATCGCTTAAGCTGATTATTTACTATCTGAATGTTTCACTATTTTTTAGAAAGGTTTAATATGTTTACGACGCGTTGGTTGCCTAGTCACCAGTGCTTTTGTTTTAGGAAGCGAGTGACCTGTCGATACCCAGGCCGGCACCACTGAAATGTGAATTTTATATGATGAATTTATCACAAGCTCGGCGGTAAAGAAAACATCGTGAGGAAACCTAAAAAGTAGCATTTGATGTGGTAACGGCGATTTTGTTGGCTATATAGCTCGTAACGCAAACCGATCATCTTATATTTTCAGCTATATTCTTTTTAATTCATCTGGTATATAAGATTAATCTACAAACCATCAATTAACTCCTATGTGGGCTTCTGTATGTGTACTTTTAGGCTAATTTGAGCCACAGTCCTGTAAATATCATGTCACGACGATCAAACGTTTTATAAAATGTCAGTCTTATTAATAGCCCATTTCCGACAGTTTAATACGAACGTAAACGTGTTTGTATGCGTTATCGAGCGAGCTGAGAATAAGACATCGATTCATTAATTAAATAATAGTTCGTAATTAGAGTACAAAGAACAGAACTATTGGTTGCAGTGCCGTTACGCGCATTGAACTCTGCACTCGCGATGTATCTATTAATATCCTTTATCGTTCTTTGTCCTGTCGTTCGTATTGTACTTAGTTACTATGTTAGATGTAGTCCTTTAACGGTTAATTTTGAATTATGCATCCATGCGATAGGAATACAGGAATACTAATATAAATATCATGTTACCCGCAGCTTCTTTGTTTGGTGATAACCCTCTTTCGGACGTAATTGATTTTTCTGACATTTCTGAGAGAAAAAGAATCGTATCGTTTAAGACACCTCCATACTAATTTCCAATTACAACCGCTTTAGCGATTTAGCCGTTAAATCATAAGAAAAAGGCAGATCAACGGAGTTATTGTACATTTATAATATTAGTATGAATTGACGAATGAACAATAATTATGTATTTTCTTTCTTTGCTATCATAACATTAAGTGCGGTTCTATCTAGTTTAAACAATGGTCCACATTCTCTTTTAATGTTTTCCTCTCGCAAGTATGTCTCTGTATTTTTTATGTAATTATTTATCCGTAATTTATTGTACATATAGAATGACTTTAAGAGCAATGTCGAGTGTCATGTATCAAGTTAGTAAATTATTCTGTTTGAAAGTTTGGATAACGTTAATTGAAATGGAAACGAGTTTTTTTTTTTCATTTGCAAAGTTAAAATATTTGTGAGGTATTACATTTCTGAGTTAACAACCCGGTGCACTTGTAATAGGTTTTCATGTATATACTTGTCTCTATCAAATAACATTTCCGACATTCAATTATAATTATAAAAATTATAAAATTTTGTCGTCGTTCAAAATACACGTAATTTCCCAATACAGGGGTATACAGAGGTCTAGACAATTAAGTCCTTTCGACCCACCTTCCACCGAAGATATTTTAAGACAGCATAATTTATTACATTGAGATACCTATAATTAAATAATGTACTAATAGTCGGGTGATATTAAAGCGTTGTGATATTAAGGCATATAAATTAGCTTTTAAATTTAAGTATTTGTGCATTGAATTGAATTTCATGTAACAAAAGCTTTTCCTTTTTATTTCTCCATCTCCCTTCGCTAATAGGAAATATCGTAAATAAAAACATTAAATACCATTACGAGATTGTATAAGAATGGACATACAATCTCCTTCCCTAAATGTTATTTTAGTATACACTGCTGGCTAGCAACGAGGCTTTAAAGCAGAATGATGGTACAACTTTTGTCCAAATGTGGCAACACTAGTCCCTCAGACACGTGAATGCCATCATCACTTTTGTGCGTAGTAATTTTTTTTTGTTAAAGTTTTTTGCGAACCGTATGTTAAGCTGTGGACTGAAACTAAGCTGACCACACGGTTTTGCTAGTATCTGTATTGTATTTATCTATGCAAAATTTTTACTTAAAGGCTGTCGATTCTTTAGCTTCTAACAGTGTAGCAGAAGTACATGCTCTTCAATGATGACTTCACATCAGACGAACTAGTCGCATGCTTATACGCGGTCTTTGCTTTAAAATGCATTATTAATATGATAGTAGAGTTAAAAAGAAGTTTAAAGCTGGTACTTGTTAATTCGATATTAAAAATGTTAATTTATGTCATCACAAACATCGCGATAGGCGAGTGGTTGTGTGATCGGAATTCAAGAGGATCGGAATCGGAGTCAAGAGATCCGAGTTCGATTTCCAGGAGAATATCGTTGGCTTGGACGTAAAGACACACACCTATCAAGCTGTCTCAAAGCTCCCTTAAAATGTGGGTCGAAAAGACTAAATGGCCTACTGTTAAATTGTGTGTAGAGAAATGCGTGAAGATAAGCCATCAAAATTCAGTTGGATGCTGTTGATAATTGTTGATCGATATCGCAGATAAATTTTTAATTACATTACTGGTAGCATAAGATTTATGGTACGTTTAATCTAGAAGCTTTTCTTTTTTTGCTTAATCTACCAAAATAGTAATATATTACCAGGCATTCGGTCTAAAGGATTATGAAATTCCTTCTTATGTAATTAAATGCTTTTATATCATAAAATGGAAAGCGTAGGCGCTTCTACAGTCAGTTAGACCAGAACATAGTTGTAGTATAGTTTTATCGGGAACAGAGTCCGATCTTAACTAGGCATTTCTATATGCCGTTTGATAAAACACTAAGTTTGTTGACCTGACTGCAACATTGTGAGAGGGTTTCCGCGATAATGGATCCGGAGCGGCTACACGCTTTACATTTAATTAAAATTCCAACATGAAATTGTATGTAGGGTTTAAATTGTAATAACATATTACCATATTTTCCTAATGGGCACGTTTCTTTCTACCAATAGTTTAAAATAACTACGTCGACGTCGGAGCCAGTCTCACCATTGTCTATAATATTTGAAGTGTAAGTCATATATTACTCTTATATTGATAAGATTTTGCTTCTTTTGCATTTAAATGTTGTTTTATTACAGCTTCGCCTTACTACTTAGGTGTCGTAACAATCGTTAAACGGACGGAAACTCGAAAATTCAAATAACTTATTATAATAAATAATAAATAAATAAATATATTCACGCAATTCCCAATACAGGGGTAGACAGAGGTCAAGTCTAGACAATTAAGTCCCTTTGACCCACCTTCCACCGAAGATATTTTCGGGACAACGTGACAGGTGGTGAGCCCGTCGCCGCCTTTATGTCCAAGCCAACGATGAAATTCGTACATAAGTTTTTGAAAAACTCATTGGTACTGCCACCTGGCGATCGAACTCGGGTCTCTCGACTCGAAATTCCGACCACCCAACAACTCGGCTATCGTGACTTATTAACAGTAGAATAATAATCTCAAACGTCGACATACAGTCTGCCAAGCGTTTTACGATTATAAACATCGTGTATATTATAATAAATATATGTGTGTATATATATATATATATATATATATATATATATATATATATGTATATATATATATAGGTATACTCTAACGTCCATCCATCTATCTCTCCCCATCTATAAAGATAATTTTTTTTTGTATTCAAGAAATTTCCCATACTGGGGTGTGCAGAGTCTAGACGTCTATCTGAATTAAGTCCTTTCGCCCCACCTTTCACTGAAGATTATTTAGGATTAGTGTTTAGTATGTTTATTGTGGATTACTTGGAAAGGACGAATGATTTCATGATGATACCTGATTCTGGCGCTACCTAGAGGTTACATACAGTTTTTACTCTACATAAAATCGGTGATTCATGAATAATTCTTGTTTATACCTTTACGTGTCATAGCTTGAAACAATTGACATTCTTTTATTGTTAGGACAACCATACATAAAGTTGTTAGTCATTTGTAATCCTTCCTTAATATTATATTGGCCTTCATATTTACGTTCATCAACATTTAGTTTTATATGCGTTTCATTGTCGATCTATTAAGTTACTAAAAAAGTAAAAGTTCACTTTAAAACATAAACCTCCATAATTTATCACAATTGTCAATGTAGTTTTTAATACTTAGGTTTTTATATTCTTCTTTGTTCATTATATTATTAACAAACTTACATAAAGGCTACCATTTATTGACATTCTTACTCAAAAAGTTTTCTTTATTTTGCACTACTTTGCATGGTATAGAGCAGGTTAGCATGGTTAGCAGTTCATGCTATTGGGTAATGTGTTAGGGTGTTTTTCTTGAGAAGTTTACATGTATTTATCTTTTTTGTGTATGAACAATACACAAAAAAGATAAATACATGTAAACTTCTTTCTTATTATCGTTTTGTTACGGGAATAAGGTGAAAAACCTGAACACAACAGTAACTACACTGCTACTTGTTGGAAAAATAGGTGTTAAGTATTGTCTTAAACTACTAGTCATAGAAGGACTTGGGGTTAGCCCGCAATTGAATCGCAAAATCATTTGTTACACCATTAAATTAGTCGGCGACGGTTGCACCACCTGTCACGTTGTCCTAAAAATATTTTCGGTGGAAGGTGACTCAAAGGGACTTAATTGTCTAGACTAGACCTCTGTCTAAATATCTTCACGCAATTCCCAATACAAGGGTGTATTGGGAATTGCGTGAAGATATTTATATATTTATTTTTTATTACATTAGTAGTAGTATATTAGTAAACATTTTGTTTGTGTAAAATTATTCTATTTAGAATAAGATTTTCATTTTATAATCGCCTCGCTTTTTAAGTAGGTTGCCGATGGCTGTACCAGATAGACCTTACATTTTTATATCATTTTAGACTCTCAATATGTGACTATATAGATTCCTCGAGTATTTATTATGCCCTTAATCGCTTTTTCCAACTAAAGGGTAATATAAGGGGGCGGTACCAATTTGACCAATACCACATGGCTATTTGTCTATAAAAAAATATCTTCACGCAATTCCCAATACAGGGGTAGACAGAGGTCGAGTCTAGACAATTAAATCCCTTCGACCCACCTTCCACCGAAGATGTTTTCGGGACAACGTGACAGGTGGTGAGCCCGTCGCCGTCTTTATGTCCAAGCCAACGATATTCGTACATAAGTTTTCGAAAAACCCATTGGTACGAGCCTACCAACTGCAGATCGAACTCGGGTCTATTGACGAAATTCCGACCACCCAACCACTCGGCTATCGTGACTTTTTTTGTTTCTTTTATTTGTCTATCAAAATACAAAATCTTTACCGCATATCGTATACTTAACACAAATCTGTGATATTATAACATTGTTTTCTTTTATTGGAGGGATAATTTTCAAAAAGAGAAACCATTAAAATATTTTACTTTCAAACCGGAAATGAGGTAACCAACGATGTTTGTGAAATATTTAATTTACTTTAAAGTGTACACCGATAACAAGATCTTTGCGAGTGCAATCCGAAACATGTCCATCTTTATTATATTTAAGCGTCATGGATATTTTACAAAACAATAATAAAACAAAAACAGTATGAGGTAATAGTCACGTGTCATATTTATTGCCGATATGCTTCTTACGGGTTAGAATTGGAGTTATTACTTACGAATGCCAAGTTCATTTCGTGAGCGTAAAGTCAATGGAAATTACCTATAAACACGAATAAAAAAATCCAAATTAGTGCCCATGCCTAAACTGTAAATGCAATAAAAATATGAGTCAGGTATTTATTAAATCAGTGTCATAACCAATAATCCACTTATTAAATGTGCAGAAAATATTTCGAAGAAGGTGTTTGTATATTAACAGATCATCTGTAACACCTTTCCAACTATGAAGAGTAAAATGAGTTAAGTATACGTCATAAAAATTGCTTTCTACTATTTAAATACTACGATCTGCTGCAACCGATTCTTACAAAAAGTGGAACTCTATACAGAATACAATATGAAACAAATTCCATAGCATCTCGTGCTTGCTTCGATGCTGGCATGTAGCCAGAATTAATAAATATACCAACCAACCTTCAGCCGGTATCTGTTGTTTCGCAAATATTTGCAAAACAACTGAGATGGATCTGCCGTTGTTAAAAGTCTGACTGCATGGTTTAACCATAATATCTTAAAATGATGAGAAAATTAACTAACCTAATATTTTGTTGAACCTCACAAACCGCTAGGATTTCTACCTCTATCTACATAGACATCTCCACATTTTAGTACACTTTAGCTTTTACTAAATTATTTTATAACTCCCATTAATTGCTGAAGGTTTTTTTTTCTATTATAAGCGTCCTAATTACGTAGGTAAAGTTTTACGTAATTGCTGTCACATTTTTAAAATGCACTCGTTCAAAAAGAGCATCTGTATAGTTTATTTCGTTGGCACCATACCGTTGCTTTTTATAGTGTAGTAGTAATTTAGTATATTCTCAAGCAACAGGCGTGGGAATGCAGCTTTACTCAGGGTATTTGAACATTTCTATGAATTTGCGGTTACTGAATGTTGTTGGCAAGAAGATTGGCGATCGCAATACCAGCACCGCATCTTTGACGCATTCCCTCTTTTTTTACATATTCACTTCTTGAAGAAAGGTGAAGACCCACCCACAGTCCCTCGCGTCAGGTAATAAGTACCATCACTTAAACCGAATGCTCGTTTACAACCTTCTCCTCTTGACAAAAACCGAGTACGCCAGTAACCTACTAGCTGTTTGAGTTTAAACTTGATGATTCACTCGTTCGCCTTTCTAAAACTATTTGGGTTTACGTTCGATTTTTATAGGACCTGAATTTATAACAACGAATTTTGTTTTATCGAGTAGAAGGTGATTAATAAAAAAGAGTATAAGGCAGGGGTGATTGCAACTTTTGCAATGGTAAGTTAAGGCGGAAGGTTCCTCGATAAAATTCAGGTCATTCTGAGTTAAGTCAAGAGTGTCCTTAATAGTCACACATGTATCAAAGAATGGATGAAAATATGTCAGAATTGTAGCAAGTGGATTTGTCCCCTGCATACCACATAAAACATACATACAACAGACGCCATGTTTGTTTATATATATTCTTTATTCCATCAGACACAATTTTTATAATTCCGAAAAGTAAAAAAGAAATTTCAGTACGTTAAATCCCATTTTTTTGGTTTTATAAGAGAAGATCAGTGAACTCGAATGGAAAACGATAACATTAAATTATGACTAAGAAGCGCAATCGGCTGTAGTTGCAATGCTCAGTGAGTCAACGGTGTGGCGCACCTTATTATCTGCTCTGTTAGAGTCGATTTGCAATCAATGAAGATTAACATAAACGTAGACACCATCGGATACCACGCCGGCCTCGTGCATGCAAAATGTACATCGCATTTGCATCCGTCGCTATCATAATACCTTTTTTGGTTTATAATGCAACATGAACATTATATGTCTTCAATCGTCTGGAGAGATTTACATTATCTTATTTTACGTTTAAGACTAGTTTCATCTTGCCTCGACTTGTTGTACAAAATTACCGATAATTTCTTATCTATCAAATATACTTTGTGTGGAACATGGAAATCTATCGGACGATTTTGATTGTAATCGGTGATTATCTTTGTGGAATTGTAATTAAACATAATTAGTATCACTTTTTTTTTAATAAACATATGCAGCCTTTAATTTATACATACGGTAGCGTAATATTTCTAATAGTGGCATTTTAGCATCAACCATATTTTAATAAATTACATCGATCAAAACAAGGCTGGTAACATTGGCACACAAGGTCATGATATCGCACCAGTCCGTACCACGCGAATTTCTTTGCCCTGTTAATACAGCTTGACGTTTTCTTAGAAACTCGAGTTTCAACTTGATGCCACTGTCAGTGCATGGACGCCATTATCTCTGCCACGGGCAAGCAATATTTTTTTTCCTTGAACTGTTCAATCGTTCTACGAACATTTCACGCTGAATGCGCATTAAATTCCAAAAACATTAGTCTATTTCTACATTACGGTTCATTTGAACAAATGTCCACTGACGCAACTACAGTAATAATTTAAGAAAACGCCTGAAATAACTTAAATAAAACATATTACGATTAACATGTAAAGTCCGACAACCCCATACAGCGAAGAGCGGCGTGATAGAAATATGTCAACCTCAAAAGCCACTCAAGAAACAGTACAACGATAAATGGTTTGATGTTTCAGCAGACAGTTTCTAAAAAAATTTGCACAGCTGATCAAATGATAATTTCAAATCTACCTTTACAAACTTATTTCTTCACAGTTCTGTCTATTTTGTTTTGTAATTGTCAATTAGTGTTCACTACAATTAATTAGTGAGCAAATTTTCCCTTAGTTTTTATTGCTGAAATCAATTTTTTTTTTTAGTTCTAATAGTAACCCTTTTATTTTCGTGTTTCAAAAATTGAGTTGATTAAATCTGAACGCCTAAATCGAAAACACTCCTAGCACTGTACCGACAGACATGAAAGTAATAATTCTTTCAGATAAGCACTAGATATCGGTGATAGCTCTAAAAATATCGATGCGAGGAATTTTCATCGTCCAAGTATGCGGTACGGTCGTACAAGACAAGCTTTGACGCGGATGCCGTGTAATGAAACTTACAGGTCGTAAAACGTTTACCTTCTGATAATATACAATTTTTTTTTGTTTTTCGATTAATATTTGTTCTGTTGCTAAAAATAAGTTTGATATGGATGAACATAACTTACGTAAGCGAAGGATTTTCTGCCTATTATAGTACTACTTCTTAAATTTTTTGTTCTTTTTAATTACGGATGTAATGTCAAGTAATGATGGAATTATAAAAGATTTCAAGAAAGATTCAAAGATTTTAAGAAGTGAATAATGTCAAAACCGTTTCATTTGTTTTATTGTTAAAAATGTTGTTTGTTAAGTTAAAAGTAATTTTCGAGTAATTAATACAAGTAAATATTTGATTCAACAAATTTTTCTATTTGGAAGTCGTACGTTTCAGATCGATTTCAGCACTGTGAAGAGATGCGGACATCGTTATGGTACTGCCCGTTTTAGACCTTAGGGACAACTTCTCGGAACAACGTGACAGGTGGTGACCCCGTCGCCGTCTTTATGTCCAAGCCAACGATGTAATTCGTACATAGGTTTTAGAAAAACCCATTGGTACGAGCCTGCCACTTAGGGATCGAAGTCGATTCTCCTAACTCGAAATTCCGACCACTTGCTCTGTGGCTCTCTGTACGTTGTAAACCGAAGGACAATAGTCGTTTTGTCCACCACTTACCATATCATTCGAATATAGAGAGAAATCCCTCTATAATGTGTAATAACTTGTTCACGTGATCGTTGAAGTTATGGAGTATACATAAAATATGCTTAACGTGGATGCCCTCCGTAAATCATTAGGTGTAGGACGATAATTGCCAATAAATTACTAAATTTTCCATCTTACTATATAATCAAAGGTAGTAAAATATATGAAATGTCATTTTGTATTCGAGTTATTACATTCCTGTAGGTATTGTTTTACATATGAAAATATTTATTCGTTTTACGGCTTATATAACAGATGATATTGCTTAATTCTAAGCTCCGAATTATAGTAGATAAAATTATTATATCCACTGATAATGCTTTCTCCTCAAGAGGCCCGGAATAACCAGGTAAATATAAAAGTCTGAAATGTGTAAGGCGTTTACTTATTGCAACTATTAATGGTAGTTTTATATAAGTCGTACACGGCCTGTAAAAGTCCAAATAGAACAATAGAACAAATGCTTCTTCCGTAACTGCCACGCAGGAGAATCGAGGTACCAAATACTTTGCACCATATACGCTCCCACTCGTCATTGTTCTCCTGAGTTTCGGTCTTATTTTTTTGAGGTAACCCACTATCGGATGGTGGCTAACGGTAGTCTTTTCAGAGCTGTTCCCCTGGTTACCTCTTACGTCAACTCCAGGAAGCAAAGGTGTGGTATGTACCTACGCTGATACGAAATAACAATTGTATTGTATTAATTTTAAATTAAATAACTGTAATGAACCCCTACACAAACTACGCGTAAACGTATCTATCACCTATACTTTTTTTTTTAATATTAACCTACATTCACTAGGTCACTGTTCTAACTCTGTACAGTTACACTTTATTTATAGACACAAAAAACTATTTGCGGAATGGATTCACTCTCACTAAATCTCTTTTGTTCAACGATGGCACAAAATCATATTACAATTTCCTGTCCGTACTCACTAATCTACACAGTCATGCTACTGACAGGTCATTTATTTTGTATTAAAGTTTTTATGCTTCTACTAAGTTTCATTCTACATTAGAGCGTGTCCATTCGACATTTTGATTTTATACGGTCTTAATTTCTTTTCAAAATGTATTTAATAAGAACGCCTCCCGTAACAGCACATGATTTTGATATTGTAATTATGTTTATTAGAGTTTAAATATTATAGCGGTTTTAAAATTTTCGTTTTAGTTTTTCTGGTAGAGTCACAGTTTTAATAAATATTTTCAAATTTATTTTGAAAATATTTATTAAAACTGTGACTTATTAGTATTAAAAAAGAGTTAACTCTAATAATATATTAATAATAATTATTTATAAATTTTATTCTTCAATATTAAAAAGACCTGATTGTTGCGATACTGCATAAGTTGTATAATTTACTGCTTACTCGATTACTACGGTATAAACTTGCCTATTTGTGTTTGGTTCCTCAGTTTCTTCCATTGCTGCCAGTAGAAGACAAGGAGATTGTCAAAAGTTATCAGAAGTTAAAAGTCTGTCGAACACTCCGAAATATGCCGAATTATAATATAACTTGTCACCTTACCATGAATTATTTTATTTTATATGATACTAAACACCCTATTTTTTATCTACTAACAGGTAATCTTCGGCATTAATCGATTGGTCTTTTATTTTTTGATCCCACCAACATTATTAGTCCGAAAGTATTATAGTGTTAGAAAAGAACGAAGTAGGACTGAATTAAGAAAAGTTGGTAAATGAGAACTGTCTAGAATCGGTTATGAAATGTAATACTTGGAAAGCACTTTATAACAAGGGTAGATAATTTGATATGGAGGTTGAAAAATGTGTATCGACGAGGGTCAGTCAATGATTTCCTATCTTCGATAGTCAAAAGTCTTTGACATTGATGGTTACGCTAACAATGTATGTGTGCATTGTTTTGTATTATTGAGTTTAATGTATAACGTATATATTAATTGTATATCAAATATATCACTCCACTCCACTTCACGTATATTGATTGCGAATTCATACGACGATATAAGAATTTTATTACAAGGAAGAACGACGGCCAATGAATATTAAAAAGTGCATTAAAATGTTAAACGATATCAAAACGACTTGTGATTAACATGATCCAACAATTTACCTAACTTTAGTTCAATAAGTGTCGTGAGTTTGACAATGGTTTTTGTTAATTAATTAAGGTATGTTATACAAATACCGCAATTAGAGGGCGATTATTGTGAACTGTGCCGGTCGTCGGCCTCTCAGCCGAATCTACGACTTTCTAATGGAATTGAAGTTTGTTACTGCGCGGGCGCAAGATGACGCGCGGCTGGAATGCACACGCCGCGCTCGCAGCGTAATTGCATCCGTCGGATCTAATTATTATATCCAATACTACTGAATGGCTCGAATGTTTTGCGTTAGCGATCATTGTTTTTTAAACACATTGCGTCTGTGCGAAACACACCAGACGTGTAAAAGCTCGTGGATGTAAACGTCAAGGTCTCGTATGTCCCGTTTCATATACGTTATCACTGTTTGTGTATCACTAAACTTCTTCGCCTCAAACTTTGGGAATTCCTGATGTTTACTGAAACGTGTACAACGATTCAGTACATTGATTGGAAATCTAGTTAGATATACATTGATGCCCTTTTCGTAGTAACCAAATATTAATCTAAACACCATCACCACCGACTAGTGATAGAGCCTTCTACCATTACAGCGGAATAATCTGTGGACAACACACTCACCAACTTTTTTTGTTAAGGGGAACTTCATGACGCAAATGTTTCATGAAAGCAGCAGCTTGTTTCATGAAGTTCAGCAAGATACTTATATCGGCTTAAGAAAATAAAGTTAGAAAGCTTTTACTATTTAGAGTTAAAATACGATACAGTACTTAGAGAGATTACAAATACAAAACCCGGTAGTCGTTTACATCAATCACTATATTAGCGGCGGATCACTCGAAAGTATATTATCAAGCTCCAATACTCTCATAGCGTAGATCGTTATTTAAGTTATGTTAAAGTTAAAGTTTTTCTCACTTGTAGAGATTGCTTTATCGGCTATTAATCGATAACTCGTTGATCTTTTACAGTTATTGATTCATAGAATCGTTTTACTGGGCATGTGCAATTACATTCTCGTGAATCTAGAGTCGCAAGGGCAGACGGGCTTTCACCGTCTTGTCTTGCCGACAAACGTAATTTATAGGAAACCAGCGCTAACGCTTTTTGTTAAGGTACTATATCCTTTGTACATTCAATACTTCCTAACTTTCTGCCGCTGTCGCAATGAAAAGTTATTGGTTTTGATTCATTTATGAACACGAAATATCTTTGGCTAATATTTTCTCATTTTGACGTAGTTGCGGCCACATCTCACGTAGTATTATTTACGTATGATCCATATTGCTTCTAACGCTTTGAACTAGGACTGTGATTGTTATTGTACTGAAATTGTGTTGTTATGACACAAGATTGACGTGTATATTGAATTTCTAACAACAAAAAGCCCTCTAAGGTCTACAGCGGTGTTTCAAAACGGCTAATCTTTTAGCAACATTGTAATTTAAAGCTTAAAAATGTTATTCTGCAATTTACCACGTATAATTTTAAAGACAATCTATCTGATGTCCATAAATCTTTGTTACAATGCAGATTTAAACGGTCTTTACGTACTTGAACTCATGAAAGCTCTTGGAAATTATTTATTGCAAAAAAACATTTAGAATATACCGATAAGTATAAGTGTTGATGACCGATGGATGCATGATGAATTGGCGATTGTAATTTTCGTTGCAGGTTACATAAATTTTTTGACGAGAAAGTAACTTCAATGCTTGTTCGTGATATATCTACATATATCGATTGATGATAGCATGGATTTCCAATAAGTCACGATAGCCGAGTTGTTGGGTGGTCGGAATTTCGAGTCGAGATACCCGAGTTCGATCCCCAGGTGGCAGTACCAATGAGTTTTTCAAAAAACTTATGTACGAATTTCATCGTTGGCTTGGACATAAAGGCGGCGACGGGCTCACCACCTGTCACGTTGTCCCGAAAATATCTTCGGTGGAAGGTGGGTCAAAGGGACTTAATTGTCTAGACTTGACCTCTGTCTACCCCTGTATTGGGAATTGCGTGAAGATATTTATTTATTTACGATGCGATGAGCGGTGATTGGGTGATCGGAATTCGAGTCACGTGACCCGAGTTCGTTCGCAGGTGGCAGGCTCGTACCAATTGGTTTTTTAAACACCCATTGGTACTTCATTCATCATGTACACGGTCATAGACTTGGACTTAAAGACAGCGACGGGCTCCCCGCCTGTCACGTTGTCCTAAAAATACCTTTGGTGGATGATGGGTCGAAAGGACTTAATAGATCTCTGTTAACCTTGGGTTGGGAATGGCGTTAAGATATTTATAATTCTTTCTTTTATCAGAAATTAATATTTTCAAAGTCAATAACTTCCACGACATCTGTATCGTTTTTGTGTTTAGCATATAATGTTCTTGTAAAGTTTTTTTTTTTATTTTTTATTTCGGTACCTAATGGATTTTCTTATCTGACCGTACCATAACATCTCTTTTATCATTACATTAGTAGGCGGCGATTACGGGGGCAGCCACTTAAATCTTATCTCGTTTAACAAAGTATAATAAACATACATATTAGTTCGCTGCAAAATTTTCGTTGACCATTTTCAGATATTCAAACATATCTGATAACCGTATCCTAATGTAAACGCATTTGTGCACATGTGGGTAATTTAAGACCAACAGTAAAAGTTCACTCGAGTTATGAGGATTTGTCGTTTTTCCGGGTTAGCTATACCTATAACAAAATATATTGCCGCTTGGCAAGTGTGACAATTATGGCTAACCGTCTCGTACGTCTGACATGCACTAAACTTTTACAGCCTGTCGTGATTATTGTAAGGAACGGTCGAAATATATAATAACTATATATAATCATATATAAACAGATAATGTAATTTTTGGGTTCTATTGTATTTTAACAACACGTGAAGGTTTTTTTTTTTTTTTTAAAAAAAACATACGTATGAGCACTTGTAGTATAAGCACCTGTGTTATAGAATCAAAAACACCGAAGATCCTACAAACACCCTGCCTTAAATGCAGAAATTTTTTTTTATTCTTTAACCGAATCGAGAATCGAACTCTGAGCTAACGACAACATGAAAAGCGGTGTGTTAGCAACTCGTCTACGGTGGTCGTCACATTAACATTAGTATTATTTAGCAAATATAACCATGTTTAAAGGCGGCACTAGCGGCTTATTATTCAATAGTTGCTTCTGCTTGAGGCTTCGCCTGCATAACTGGAGCTTTTAAGGGCATCGCGGCGATAACAAATATTATAAATGCGAAAATGTGTTTGTGTGAAAGCGTAACCTGGTGGGTTACGCTTTCACACAAACACATTTTCGCATTTATAATATTTTTAAGGATGTATTTCGTACAATATAGTTTGAGAAAAAAAAGCTTCAGAGAATATTTATCAAAACAAGCAGTTTCGACAGCTCCGTATTCTTCCGGCGCTTTTAATGCCCGTATATATTAAAACGTTCGACGTATTTGTATTTATCTGACGGCTTAAAATAGCCCTTATCTCGTTGACGTTGAGGTCAGGCACTGCGCCATCGCACGCACAATCATTAACGCCTCCGATATAATCCTTTCATTTCTGCGTTGTATTTGTAGTTTTTACTTTGTAATAAACGTCAATGATGTGAAGATTTACAATTCTTGTGACAATTGGGATGCTTATATTTATTAACGTCCGCTTGACCTTAACATTCGATTATTAATATTTGTCCAAGAATTACGTTAGACATTTGGTCAACGAGTGCGTTGGACATTCGAAGACTCGCACATCGGTTGAAGTTTCTTTTTTGAGAACTTTCCAACTAATATCGCACTTTCAGCTCAATAATCATTTGCAGCACTCGACGATATTTGAAAGCTCACTATACAACCAACACATAGCGTATTCACCTTGACGTGACTAATTAATCTCGTTAGAAAGTTTACACTGGCGTATCCTATTTAAAACAACACTGTCTCCTGATAATTTCACAAACTTCACATATTCTTACTAAAAATAAAACCATGCATTTTCTAGGAAAAAGTGCTCGACATCTCTTTTTCCTAGAAAATGCATGGTTTTACATTGAGATCGATTGTCTGCTTGCTAAACGAGCAAAAAAATTACGAGCTTTGCCTTTGTTCCTTTCACAGGCGGATATGTATATAAATTAGTATATAAGTATATAAGTGTATAAGTATATAGAAGTATTCGTAATGACTATAATAAAAGTTCGATTTGGTGGGTACGTGCTGATATTATAATTTAATGTGAATCATACCCACAAGAACGCATCTTGATAGTTGTCAGACGATTTATGGCGAAAAATCAACATTGCCGAATTCCTTAGACTGTTGACGTAAATAGTATGACGGAAACTGTGCCTCGGAAAATAGAAAATAGCCTATTTGATTTTTTTCTTAATGCCTTGTTGCTATAGCCGGATCGTTATCATTAATTTCAGTTGAGATCATAAAAAAAGACGAATATTCTTAATTCGCCTAGTAAAGCTCGTTTTCTGCTACACAAATTTTAAACACATATAAAGACTATTATATATAAAGATATTATTGTCTTAAACCGTCTGTAGTTTCACCCGGTTCAGTTAATGTAGGGACATTAACTGAACCGGGTGAAACTACAGAACAGAGACTATTTATTCCTATGGTCATTCTTCTCGAAAATTTACAACCAGCCAAAGGAAGTTTAGTTAAACTTTAAGTGTCGTCGTAAACGCTTCTTATCATTTGCAGAATGGGAATTGCATATAGGGAAATAATAATAAATATACTCTGCATAACATATGTTTTCTTTACTTGATGCTGTTATGGAGTTCCATTTTATTTGTATTAAATTTAATACTGCTTTCTTGTTCGTCCGTCCATCTGACTTTTAAAAGCTTCTATTTTTTAAATAATTTCTTATATTTTTATCAATAAATACAAAATTAAAGGTGGTCCTGCAAGAACGGACCTACTGATCCTTTTACTCTTACGAGTGTTTAAACGTACTAATAAATATTTTTATTTTATTTTAATAATTTATTAATAAACAATAAGCAACAACTCAAAATAAATTCTCGAAATAACAGTTTCTTTGTACTATTAACTTTGCCTACAAAGGTATTTAACAAAGTAATTAAAAAATATTTCATTCACATTACATAACCGTTGTTAAGTAACGCCTGTGAAGTATAGGTCTGGAGTCTGAGAAGTATAGGAAACTATTTGAGTAAACAAAGAAATACATAAAATTTTCTATTCTTGTAGTTTGTACGAACCGTGACGTCCCGTGTTTATTCCTAGCAAAAATACTTGCGACTACGATCGATCGAGCTGTATGTAATTAAAATGCTGGTTGCTAAAATTTGCTGATATCATTATTAAACTATCTTAGCTTATTGTCTAGCAACATTATTGTATATTATTAAAATAAGAAAGAGTCAAAAATAAATAAGTAGTACAGGGTCTAATTAGATGTCACGATAGCCGAGTTGTTGTGTGGTCGAAATTTCGAGTCGAGAGACCCAAGTTGAGTTTTTCAAAAAAAAACTTGTGTTCGAATTTCATCGTTGGCTTGGACATAAAGACGGCGACGGGCTCACCACCTGTCACGTTGTCCCGAAAATATCTTCGGTGGAAGGTGGGTCAAAGGGACTTAATTGTCTAGACTTGACCTCTGTCTACCCCTGTATTGGGAATTGTGTAAAGATATTTAATATTTTTTAGGGTCTAATTAGACAAATGTCGGCAAAATAGGCAATTCCCAACCATAAATTACCCTTTTAAAAAACTTATCTCCTTAATATTATAAAAACAATATTTCCAGTATTACACTAAAAATGATATTGATTGTAATCAGAAACTATGCGGTAAGCACAATTCTAAGTTAATACAGCTTTTACACGAGGGTTCTATGATTATAGCCTATATAGCTACAAAAGTTAAACGCTCCAAGTACTAATTTTCGAAACCAGTATGTAAAAAATTGTTTAATGATTCTTCCCCTTGGAAACTTCTTCATAGGATTTAATGAAAACTTGCACATATGTGTAATTTTAAACATGTAAGACGTGCTAGGCTCTTTATGATTAAACTATGGGTAAGCTTCAAAAAACAACGGACACGGGAGGGAAACGAGCTCGCAACGACCGTATCGTACTCTTAGCTTCGGTAGCGGGGTCGCGGATTCGGTTCTCTCCTGTGTCAGTTGTTTTCAGCGTGTCAATTATGGAGTTGACAATTAGTGAAAATAAAATAAAAAAAATTAAAAAAATATTAAAAGTCACGATAGCCGAGTTGTTGGATGGTCGGAATTTCGTGTCGAGACCCGAGTTCGATCCCCAGGTGGCAGTACCAATGAGTTTTTCAAAAACTTATGTACGAATTTCATCGTTGGCTTGGACATAAAGGCGGCGACGGGCTCACCACCTGTCACGTTGTCCCGAAAATATCTTTTGTCTAGACTTGACCTCTGTCTACCCCTGTATTGGGAATTGCGTGAAGATATTAGTGAAAATAATTACCATAATTCACAGTGATCCTTATATTGAAGAACTAGCCTGGATGGAAGCGCTTGTCTTATACAGTGCTAGACACTGTACTCTTAATATAGTGCGTGTTCCTTGTGTTATAACACAGGGAATCTTAATTTTAATATGGTAATTTTCTAGATGGTCATTTTCACATATCGGTAGACAATAAAATTTTCAAAAATTTTACCTAGTCTGCCTCTTACCACAGCCACAGGGTCGGAAGAGAATGGTAAATTCTTATGCATGATATCACATGCCCTAAATGACTACAAAATTAATTAAATACTCTAGAACGTACTTATTTATTACCAGACATTGAACGCAATATCGATGTCTAGCGAAAATACGAATACCTATGGAAAATGAGTCATTCAAACTGGAGGATACATGTCTGTACACGTGTAATTAATTATAATGTATATTAACTTTCGAGACGAATTAATCTTGTATCTGTGTGTTACGGTAGATAGTGTTCTAAATTTCAAGTTTGTTTTATATTCTAGACCAAATTCTAGGTCTAGGCGTCGTTTAGACAGGCGAGAATAAAAAATTAATCATTATTTATTCAAAATTTATTGTAACTACATTTATACCTATAGGTTCTATTAGTTAAAGTACATAAAATAGTAATCATTGGACATGCACTGCTCATTTGCTTTTAAAGGTTCGTGTTCATTAAAGCAAAATGAACCTTATTATTTTACTCCTTATTTACAACTACGATTCCTTTTGTTCTGTTATCACGAAACATTTCGAAAGTTCTAGAAATAGTTTTGTACCTACAGTCTTATTATTACAATGTCAAGTCCAAGGTTTCTTATAAAACCCTCGAGTTACTTTCTAATAACAAACTACCTTATAGTTGTAATTAATCACGGCTTAAACGAATTCACAGAAACATGCACATGCTTACAGTAGTACGTTTACTGCCCGGCTTTTCAAGTGTTGATCATTAGGATTTTTTTATAAGTAAAAACAAACTATAAACAACATTTTAAACTTGGTTCAACTTTTGTAAAACTCAAGAAATTAAATTTAACAGAGGAAAAACTTTCATATTACATTAATTAAAAAAGTTTTTGATTTTATGTCATAATATTGTTAAGTTTTTGATTTTTATGTAATATATTTTTGAAATAACATAAAAGTATTTTCTTGATAAAAATTTAAATAAAAAAGTTTTTGTAAAGCACATTTACTAACATCTAAAATATTGTAAAAAGTATGAGCTATCTTGTTAGTCGTGAGTCAAGTATTATGTCTCGGCTTAAAGATCAATGCACCTATCTACTACAGCTTCATTGTCAAATTTTAAGATGGAAAGTTGAAGAATTTTGCGCCGTCCAAAGTTGTGCTCAACAGAGTCACTTAGGAGATACTTTACTTTTGTATCCTGCGTAATTAATAACTTTTCGTCGCAATAAATCTGATAGATGTAATCAATATTTTATTTAAACTTACCAATACCAATGTTACACGAGGTCTGCTTACAATCCTGAACCTAAGGTGTTAAAATAATTTCGATAAAATTTAATTATTATTTTTCATTCGTCTTTTCTTCAGCTTGTGCATTTTCTCATCCATCCTCTGCATATTAACCCATTTTTCTTAAAATATTCGTTGACCTTGCAGAGATCGTCACTGTCTTTTCGCAAACGTCCAACGATAAAGCAGCCTCTCAATGAATTAGACCGATTAAAAATCACCATTGGCATGTTGCCAGGCCGCATCCGTATAAACATCGGGAATGTAAAGAAATGTCATTACGTAAGCCCGTCGAGATTGCGTCTTTAACTCGGGAACGAACCTTGCGCGTTTGCTCATGTGGTCTCTTCAACGGGACCTGAGACATCCTGTATCCTGCTGATATGTTTTATATTTGGACTTTTATAGGTCTGGAATTTTGTTACTCAATCAAGCAAATACGGCTGTACGGATTTGAATTAATATTGGCACAAAGGTACTTTATAGCCTCGTTTAACATATGTATTTTACTGTAATCGCCGAAAAATGAGCGGTTCCTGTGAGAGAGATCTGAAACCTGCGGATTCTGATTTGGGGACCTACAGACGGATAGAGACTACTTTTAACTCCGAGAAATTAAAGGAATTCCCGCGGGAATTCCGAAACAATGCTCGGACGAAGTGGCAGACAGAAACTAGTTAAAAAAAGATTCTATTACTGTGTTACAATTTTGGGTACAGAAAACTTTTTGTTCAAAATTTTAGCCGTTCAATAGTAACGTTATATTTTAGTTTGACTAAAGTTCTGTTTCCACAATATAGAGCCTCACTGTAAGTTTGTGTGACGAATAATAAAACTTAATCTTATTCTATGTGGAATTCCTATAATTGTTGGTGAGTTTAACTTAATATTCACGCCATTAATGTTAACAGAGCCTCCTCTTCACCTCGCTTAGATTCTTGTACTCGTACTATATTGAATCATAGTTCGTCGACCCTACTCAAAGCTAACAAAGAAAGTTCTGGAACATTCTGTGTCCATTTCTGGAAACAGATACAATACGCCCGCTACGCCTACAGGAATATTTATGTATATTATTTCATGGCTTATAAACTTAGTCATGAAGTTAGTCGCTTTAGCAAAAGAAATTATTTCACCGTAACAGTTCATATTTGACTAATAGGTGTTCAAGTTTTAGTTTTTAGGTATTGGATAACAGCACTGTCATCACCATTTGAAATAGTTTTGTTTCTGTAACGAGTGTAAGCTTGAGCATTTTTTATGTTCTGCATAAAATATATTAAAATCAAAAATCTTTCTTTATGTTCATTATTAATATCGATTGGCTCACCACATGTTGTCCCAAATAAACATCTGGAAATAGGGCCTCGAAAGGACTTCCTTGACTAGACCTATGTCTACCCAAACATGGGAAATACTTTGAATATTTAAAAAAATATAACCTATTATAGGTTATCTTTTTTTATCTGGAAGTAACGATCCGATTTATAAGTTCTATTAAGCTTTGCAGAACCTCGTACGGGCCGCGAGCAGACTTGTGTTCGTCGACTTTTCTAAATGTAGATCTAAAGAATTCTCGTCATACAAGTATAATTCTTAGGAATGCGCAACAAGTTTTATGTGTGATCTCATAACCGTTTGGTAGATAGGGCTATGCGTATTATGTGCTGAGTCAATTTAATATTCAGTTATGTGATTAAATTAAAGAGAAAAAAAAAAGAAAAAAGTTAAAATTTCAATGGCGGGATGTTGGAATTTTAACTTTTTTCTCTTTAATTTAATCACATAAAAGTTCAGCATAAATATGTGTTCAGCATAAATTGCATAATAATCAGTTAATAGCTATAGAAGGATTCGTGGCATAAAGTTCACGAGTGATTCTATTTCGATCCCCAGTGAGTTATTTATTTTAAATTCAAGATTGACGAAAAAATAAAACATCGTAATTAAATTTACACTCCTGGGCGCGAGGCTCTTCTTCTCTCAGAAAATATATAGGAGGAAGCAAAAAGTTATATATTACGAAGTTTAAATGTGTAGAACTTAATAACCCATAAAAAGTAAACTGCTTTGAATTAAATTGAGCAGATGGTTTTCTTATTTTTTTTACTCACTAATCGGAAATATTGTCAATTTCTACATTGTAGCAGTTATCAGAAATTGACAATTTGCGGTTAAACCGGGATTCACAGTCAATTATTGAAAATGTTTGTGAGTTTATCCATTTAAGAGAAATTTATCTAGTAAGGAGAAAGTATCACTCAACTATTCCACTACCTAATAATAAAAACAAAAAATATGTCGCTATAAAGCCATGGCAAAACAATTATGAGCTAGGATAAATATGCCATGCTTCATTGGGCACTAAATAGATAGCACCCCTAGCGATAGATGTTTCGTATATTAATTCGTGTCTCTATAATTAATACGTATACTGGTTGACGTTCGTTATTGACGGCTGACACAGGTGGCCTCTTGTTCTGTACGTTGACTCCACGACCTTGACGTCCACCCGTCTCAATGGCACGCTATAACTATGTTATGGTATCATTGCTATTTTTTTTATAACCAAGGCCATCGACTCTATGTCCGTTATTGAATTTGCCACTGGAGTTTCGTTAATAAGACTAAAGGTTTTTGATTAAGTCTCAAATTACTAACAATATCAATTTCGATATTGTCAACACTTATATATTGAAATATTTAAATTTTTGCTCAAAGTGATGATATAGTCAAGCTAGACCCGTACGTATAAAACGCTTTATCAATTTCAATAAAAAAAAATTTATCAATTTAAATTTGTGGTCGGGTAGTCGGAACTTCGAGTCATGAGATCCGAGTTCATCGCCAGATGGCACGCTCGTTCCAATGGGTGTTTCAAGAACTTTTGTACGAATGGTACCTCTGTCTATCCCTGTATTGGGAATTGCATGAATATATATATATATATATATATATATATATATATATATATATATATATATATATATATATATATATATATATATATATATATAAACCAGTAGAGAACAGGTTTGCTGTGTTCTCACAAAATCACACGGAACAGCTTAATGGCTTGGTGATCTTAATTGAAATTGGGAGAACTGTTCGCTCCTTATGAAACCTTGAATTCTGTGTATAAGTTGTTCACGATATATTCATAGATTTTTAATCGATTTTGACAACAATTTTTTTGGTGATTAGGTCGATATTTCTAATGTCTTTTGAAGATATTCTAGTAAAAGGTCGAAATTGAGGTCACAATACTATGCTACCTATACTAGACTAGCTCTTCTTAAAACCTTTCCTTCAGAGTAAACAAATTTACGTTACATTATTTTAATTACTATCGTTAATAATTGTAATACGTACGATGTTATTTTTAGTTACCTTTTAATCGGTCGAGTGTTGAGCCGGTGGTAAACCGCAACGCTTCTCGTGTGGCAATTCACCCTACTAATACTGTTTTTTTTACTTAACAATGTTTCAATCTTTATTAAATCATTAAACGTATTAATTTGATCCACATAAATATATCCCATACATTAATATTTAGTGATAAAACAGTTAAAAAGGGGCCCTCAAAGCATAAATTGTCTGACAAAGAGCTAAACGAGATAGACCCGCTGCCCCATTTGGCAGATTGGAGAGTGACGTCATCGTCGTCTATGCCACGTCTGCGGTTGTTTCCCGGAACCGGCTGTAGGTACTGTCTTCCTGCCGCCTAGCTGTTATCATTTCTATTCTTGGCAGTATAAAAATAGCTTCACAAAGTACATATGATAAATGTTATGGCTATGTACAAATAAGTTGAACTTTAGTTTTCATAACTTGGAGTGAGATTTATTACAATAATATAAATTGTATTTTTTGATGTGTGTAGATTTAAACATTTGCGTATAGTATGTCAGTGAACAGTACAAGTAATTTTACTGTTCACTGACTTTTTTTTACTTGAATTACTATCTGCAGTATTTTGCCGTATAGCATCGACGTAATTTCGAATCGAATTGTCGAAAAATATTTGACTTAAATAAACTAGTCGTGTTGCAAGGTTTGGTGATGCAGCCTATATCCTGTAGAGGACTGTTTACAGATTAACTTCTTTTTGTTTTCTTTTGGTTTTCTTTTTAAAGTTGATTCATAATAGAAAAACATCAAATTATTGAAACCGTTTTTTTTTTGTTGTATTCTCTGCTATATATACTAAGTGATGTAGAATTTCTCATGTCTGTTAGGCTTATATACTCGTAATTTAGAATATTCAGCCAGTTGTCTATCACGCAGAGTCTCTTTGAATGGTAGATTAAGTATGCTTTTAATCTGTACGGACGCTATGAAAATAAAGCCATCGTTCCAGTTTAGTTTTTACATGGTGACGTCAACCGCGACTGTCATACGTCCACTATTGTTTCTGACAAGCAGGCCGACACACTACTGATCTAACTGTGAGTTTGATGAATGGGTTTCACTATCCAAGTACATTGAACTTTGCTCTGGTTTCGTTACGTTCGTGTAGGTGTCATATCTAATTATGTATGCTAGACTATAACAGTGGACTTGCTTCTGTCTTTCTTACAGAACCGCTTAATCGTAGTTTCAGATTTATAAATTAATGTAATATTAATAAACACGCTTTTCGATGTGGTAAATTTTTGAGTTAAAAACCGCTGTTTGTTTCGAAATTTCGACAGATTGTAATCGCTTAATGTCTTGGTACGATGCGAAACACAAGTCTTGTTTCATTCGTTAGTGGTTATGTTCTTATGTCGATTGTAATGTTTGTATGTGCTTTGGTGATTGTAGCGGTGAAAAGACATCATGTGGACGAAGATGTGCACGCACACATTTGTTGGTGTGTAATTTTGCGATCTATGCTTACTCGATTTTCTTATAGCAAGCCTCATATCGCGAAACTACCTCAGAGGGTAGTGCGCAACTCTCCACATGAAGTATTTTTGTAGACTTACTAAATATTATAATCAAATAAAATTTTAGTATGATATGTTGTTTATATATCTTGTACTTAGTCACGATAGCTCTTGAAGAACTCCACATTTTCAGAAAATTTTTCTATCCTCCATGTAATTGTCAAGACAACCTTGATACTGATTATTTTCGAATGCGAAATAGTACAAAATTATTGGACTAATGTTAATAAAATGGATTTTAGCAAAGTAATCCCTGAATCTTTAATTTTATAACCTGTGTATAACAGATTTAGTTGTACTGCCTAAATGTTTTCAACATTTACCTTTCATATGTTTGAATAAAATTCGTTAATTGCCTTTAGGCAAACACGAAGCTATAAAGTTGATATTCGTAAACACTTGAGCTTCTCATTAGAAGTATCCTTATAAAGTTTATTTTAATAATACAGAGGAGATATTTATTAGTCATTCAAGTATTTATTAAACGACAAGTTTTCACAGTTGCAGCGATTCAATAAACATCTTGTTACAGTGAAGGTAAAGAACTATGTAAGTTTACTAGGTGACCATTTAGTCAATATTCTTAACCTTCAGATAAGTTTGTGTGCCAATTTGTTTCACAGGCTAGAGTTTCTAATGTTTGAGGTCGCGTTTAGTATTCGCTTTATGTCCATCGGCCAGGAAACGGTGTACCGTTTACCTCACATTACGTTAGCTTATTGTTTTCACGGTGTATTGTTCGTCTAGTGACGTTTTGCATTAAAATCGAACGGGGCCCGTCTGCGGTGTCGGTATTTTCTTCATAATTCTATTATTGTTTCACTAATATACTTATTGTTTTATAGAAAGGGGCTGAATAAGGTGAAATCTTTGTAATATATAAAAATGTTCTTTTCGTAGCCGTAGTTTTTTTTTTTTGATAACCGTGTAGAAAATGTTTTATGCACGAACGTTCCTTGGCCGGGAGGCCACCGAAACGAACAGTGTCGGGCTCGAATCTCAGAAGGAGAAGCATACCGACTACAACCATCCACGGGATGCTGTTGGCCCGGATGCCTTTACAGCTTCGTAGTCGTAGTTGTTAAATTTGCAGAAATTAACTGTAAGTGAACATGTCTTTTTTTTTTTAAATAATCGAAACTTAATTTGTAGTTATCGAAATAAGATTCATTTATATACTCCCTGATTTGAGGAAAACGGTTTCTAGTCGTAGATATCTAGGAGATGTCGCACTGCAGACGCCTAAGATATATTTCACCCCAGGTCTAACGGAGAAAGCTGTGTAACTATTCTTAGTAGCTAATTATGGTTTTTTGACTTTCACTACTCACACTGTGTTGAGTTCCTCGTATTGAATATTATTTTTCAATGGACTATTATTAAAATATGATAAATGTTATCCGAGTTAGAGCCATGTTATTTTGTAATTATTTAATAAATCTTTCTAATCAAATGTAGATTACTTTATGTACCTGGGTAGTTGGACATGTAAAGTCATGAGCATTTAAAATAAATCCACTTATGATTGTTTCCTTTTTTTTTTTGGATATAAAAATCGGAGATATTGTTCTTATTTAACTAGACCATCGATCATACCGCATTTCAAGTTTCTGGGTCAACTGCGGTGGAACTAACTTAAAGGCTAATATATTGCGTGAGTCGGTCGTTAATTAGGCTCTTTAAAAGTTGGAGTTTATCCAGTATGACAATTATTGATAAGGAAGAGAAGGTATAATATGAAATTATTAGTTTGTGCTACTTGATACCTCAAGTCAGTAGGCCTGACTTGAAAGCAATATTCCGGACGAAACTTACTATTCTTATCACTTTTCTTGCTTTGTAGTGACAACTTTAGAAAATAGTTTTTTTCTTAATGCGGCGTTAGTTGCAGCTACAGCTGCTCACTTATGGAAAACTAGCTCGTACGAATGGTTTTTTTAAAAAACTAAGTACGAATTATATCCTTTGCTTGGACATTTTTTGAGAGTTCGCTGTCATGCGTAAACACTGAACGAACATGTGTTACGTAAAAGTATTACCCCTGAATTTAGTTTACGAATTGGAAAGGAGGTTTTGCCACAATCACGCTTAGCCAGCGGATCCGCGATAGCCAATACCAAATACCTCACAACTTGACTCTGCTGACGAACTTCTTTCTTTTGTTCTGGTATTTTTCATCATTGTTATCCCGCCATCTGTCGGTATCGAACTATATTTTCAAGGCTCTTTTCCCTTCCTTTTCCCTTCCTTTTTCCCTTCCTTTTTCCCCTTCTTTTTCCGTTCTCTTTTCCCACCTCTTGTAACTCCAACGGGAAGAGAGTTTCATAATCATTTGATACCAGAAGACGTTTTCTATATTATTTCTTACATTACTCTGTGGCGACAGCTCTCCGCACTTCCGACCTCCAGTCTCAGCAGGGGAGTGATGTGGCGACATCTATGTTTCCACATTGGAAGCTCGCTAGTGGCGGATTCAGGAAACACATCGACGTCCTACATCGCGCTATCGAAGTTCGCACGATTACATACATATATACGATTACCGATAGCGCACACTCGTGGAGGAGACGTCATCCCCAGGTCACGATCACCCGACCTGGCTAGTAGCTACCCTTTTCCTGCAGCACATCATCCGCTACAATGGTGACCCCGACATGATCTCACCGCCAACCGACGGTGACCACTGAAGAACAACGCAGCGAGCTTCTCCAACAACATCGACGTCATCAACGCAGTCACAGCACCGGACTACTGTCGGCACAACGCGTGCTTCCTAGTCCTGTCAGCCACTGAGGATCATCAACGACGGGCCCCCTTCTCCTCAGGCTGACACTGCGGCATCGGCATTGTGACCACACATCTCGACTCACCGTAGATACGGTCACAGCCTCTCACCGCAACGCCAGATTGCTCAACGTCAAGCTCTCTTCACTCTCGACTTCCAGTCTCAGCAGGGGAGTGATGTGGCGACATCTATGTTTCCACATTGGAAGCTCGCTAGTGGCGGATTCAAGAAACACATCGACGTCCTACATCGCGCTATCGAAGTTCGCACGATTACATACATATATACGATTATCGATAGCGCACACTTGTGGAGGAGACGTCCTCCCCAGGTCACGATCACCCGACCTGGCAGGTAGCTACCCTTTTCCTGCAGCATATCATCCGCTACACTGGTGACCCCGATGTGATCTCACCGCCAACCGACGGTGACCACTGAAGAACAACGCAGCGAGCTTCTCCAACAACATCGACGTCATCAACGCAGTCACAGCACCGGACTACTGTCGGCACAACGCGTGCTTCCTAGTCCTGTCAGCCACTGAGGATCTTCAACGACGAGCCCCCTTCTCCTCAGGCTGACACTGCGGCATCGGCATTGTGACCACACATCTCGACTCACCGTAGATACGGTCACAGCCTCTCACCGCAACGCCAGATTGCTCAACGTCAAGCTCTCTTCACTCTCGACTTCCAGTCTCAGCAGGGGAGTGATGTGGCGACATCTATGTTTCCACATTGAAGCTCGCTAGTGGCGGATTCAGGAAACACATCGACGTCCTACATCGCGCCATCGAAGTTCGCACGATTACATACATATATACGATTACCGATAGCGCACACTCGTGGAGGAGACGTCATCCCCAGGTCACGATCACCCGACCTGGCTAGTAGCTACCCTTTTCCTGCAGCACATCATCCGCTACAATGGTGACCCCGACGTGATCTCACCGCCAACCGACGGTGACCACTGAAGAACAACGCAGCGAGCTTCTCCAACAACATCGACGTCATCAACGCAGTCACAGCACCGGACTACTGTCGGCACAATGCGTGCTTCCTAGTCCTGTCAGCCACTGAGGATCATCAACGACGGGCCCCCTTCTCCTCAGGCTGACACTGCGGCATCGGCATTGTGACCACACATCTCGACTCACCGTAGATACGGTCACAGCCTCTCACCGCAACGCCAGATTGCTCAACGTCAAGCTCTCTTCACTCTCGACTTCCAGTCTCAGCAGGGGAGTGATGTGGCGACATCTATGTTTCCACATTGGAAGCTCGCTAGTGGCGGATTCAGGAAACACATCGACGTCCTACATCGCGCTATCGAAGTTCGCACGATTACATACATATATACGGTTACCGATAGCGCACACTTGTGGAGGAGACGTCCTCCCCAGGTCACGATCATCCGACCTGGCCGGTAGCTACCCTTTTCCTGCAGCACATCAACCGCTACAACTTCAAAATTAAGGCGAATTTGATAACATTGAAATGAAAATAAAAGAGAAATACACCTTACCACGTCAAGTAAAAAATACATTATTCCCTAACGACAAAGCGACAAAACGTGGCGTTTCAAATTTCTTATAATGTGCTTTTTTTTAATTTAAGAGTTTACATCTGTAATTACAAATGAGTTGTGGCTACAATATAAATTACTGTCGGACTGAGATCCAATCTCGTAGAGTGCCGTCGGCGATGGGCGCTGTTGTCTTCAATTAACCCAGTTCTGGTTCAGTCATTGTGCGCAGTCTGCGCGGTGTCTGCTTTCTTCTCTCGATCATAATGAGTGTAAGTATAGTGAGGCTCGCGGTTAAGGCTTCGATAGGCTATTATGCGACCGCTGACCACACCTGTGCAACTACTACTGTTACATCACACGCAATTGCTTTTACTGCTAAAGTGGTAACGTTTAAATCTTTTTTTTTCTTCGATCAAATTTTGACTTACGATTTCACTAAAATCATTGGCGGTAAACGCGCTCAAACTAAGTCGTACAGATATTTATTTCATATTACTTGTGTACCTCGGCGTGCGTGCAGAAATGAATGAAAAGAGGCATGTAAAAGAGAAAGAGGTAAGTGATTGTTGGAGATAATTCGTCATGTACTGCTTTGATACATATTCGAATATGAATATGACAACAGAGACGTATTCCTCTGGTATTGTAGGTGTTCATAGGCGGCGGTGATCACTTACCATCACGTGAGCCACCTATTCGTTTGCCCCTTGTTCTATAAAAAAAACGTAATAATGCTTGTTATGTTTGTAAGTGTGTAATGTTTAACTTTTTATGGTTTAATAGGCTAAAAACGAATATTTTATGTTAATTTGAGGTTTGTCAACTGCGACTCCATATAAACTATACCAAATCTCCGACAATTTGTGAAAAAGATGTAAATGAAAAAAATTAAATTATATTCACTATTGTTATTGCTTTCTCATAGAATTATCATTTTAACCTGTTCTATACAGTTCCGACAGAAACTTCAACTGTCATAATAGTTAAAAACGTCATTACAAGTTATTGCGCATGTCTATTTTTTGCAAATTTCGCTTTACCTCTTGACAGGTAGCCGAGACGAATGACCCAATTGGCACGAAAACAATTTTTTAAAATGATTATTTCTCCTTGACGTTTCCCTGGTGTGTTGTGTTTGTAGTTATTGGTTTTGTAATAGCAAATAATATCGTATTCATTTTACCATATTGTTTTTAGTATTTAATAAAAAAAAATAGTTTTATCTACTTTCAACTTATTTATACCAATTACTTATTTATAGGTTCTTGTCACAAATTTTGAAAAGCCTTTTATTTGCCTGAATAATAAATATCTGGATATAAAATCTGACATGAGTAGAGAACATAAATTATTCTATATTCTAGCTAATTCATTGTATAAAGTTATTTACTATTTTAATTATATACGTTATAACTTGTATAATGCATGTACGAAGAAAATTAAAATAGAAAATTGAAAGTCACGATAGCCGAGTGGAGTTCGATCCCCCAGGTTACAGGCACGTACCAATGCGTTTTTCAAAAAACTTATGTACGAAATATGTCGTTGGCTTGGACATAAAGACCGCGACGAGCTCACCACCTGTCACGTTGTCCCGAAAATATCTTCGGTGGAAGGTGGGTCGAAGGGACTAAATTGTCTAGATTAGACCTCTGTCTACCCCTGTATTGGGAATTGCGTGAAGATATTTTTTTTATATTTCACGAAGAAAATGATGAATGTGAAAGAAGCGAAAGAGGTATAAGGATTGTGAACTTGGCGATCTGCTCTCTCTAGCTACCCCGTCAGGGATTGTGTTATAACTTAATTTTGTATTATTTTGAAAATGTAGTGAAGATAAATTTAACACTTAAATGCATGACAAAAATGTTGATAGACGTTTGTTAAAAACAAATAAAAAACGCGATAAAAACCGAAAAACGTTTTATTTGAGATGTGTAGTATTCGCGTAAATACAAGAAGTCATTATGTTGATAGATTTTTTTAATGAAGCTATAATTGTTGGCTTTAAAATAATTGAAACGGTCTCATTACATTCCTGTCTTTAAATATCAATTACTCAACGTGCGCCAACGTCTAAATTATCTATTTTTAAGCTACGTTGACTTGTAAATGCGTACGCTAATCTTCTGTCTGGGCTTAGTAGATGTATCGTATTATAATTTACGCTCAAAATCTTGTCAGAAATTTAGTTGTCACAAAACTTAGTTACAAATACAATAGTATATAGTAATAGTACAATACTATATATTGAACGTATGTGAAATAGCGCACGTATTTATGTAAGCGTGGTGACGTACTAAATTGACTTGGCAGTTGTAGTGCGTATATACAACGAATGTACGATACATTGCTTGTTTTGAATTATTTGCCTAATTACCTATAAGAGCGGCAAAAACAAAATATGTTTTTTTTTCGATTGCGTAAAAATTAATTAATTTTTTATGTGTAGGATGTCAATCTATTTCTTGATAGCGGTCTTCACCTTAAACGGCTTTTTTGGATTTCAACTGATATCGTCAGGTAGCCGAGAGATTGACGACCCCATAGCCTAGTTGATAGTGAAGCTAAGGGGTGTGTGTTCAACTCCCGCTGGAGGCAAATATTTGTGTCCTCAATATCAAAGTTTGTACTCTACTCGAGTCGTCAACGGTTATATGCATTTATAAATACTGTCTATGGTAATATATATGTATGTAAAAATATATTGTGCCGTTAGCTTGTCACCACCTGTCACTTTGTCCCAAATAATCTTCAATAAAAAGTAAGTCGAAAGTACTTCATTTGCTTTATATAACATTCCTTTGCTTAACCCAGTATGGGAAATTGCATGAAGATATAAAAAAGCTGTCGTCTGATATATCGGTAGATTCCTTCTCTGCTACTAATAATAATAAGTGACATTTTCTGAAATCTTATTTGCTTCTTGGTGAAACTTTATCCAAACGAAATTTAAAAAAGTTCTTAATAGCAAGATATTCAGCAGTGGCCTAAAACGGGTAATCTAATATCGGATGTAATTTTTAATTTGTAATGACGTTTCGCGTAATGAGCCCGGTTGCGCTACGATATACCAGCGTAGTTCCAGCGGCGCTAAAATCAGTTCAAAAATTCACTACATTACTTTATTTAAAATTTATGAAAGTAAAAGTTTTTCCGTATTTGCATTTGCACTGTGATATAGTAATTAAATTTGCTCTTTTTCGCTTATAAAGTGGAATACTGTTGCATTTTTAGAAGCAAAATATTACATGTTTTGTATAAAGGACGGTTACGTTTTGGTATTTCATCGGAGACCTTATAGAAATATGCGAAGCTAACAATGTGCGTTTTGTAACAAATTCCAGTTACCTCAAAATTGCATAAAATAATAAATAAATCACTAACTTATGTTCGCTTTTTAGATGTTCTGTAAAATACAGCATAGTCATATAGAATATGTATAAAAATCGATGGATCCAGTATTTGCTGAGATCTGCGAATTATTAACTGCCTATTACGATGTATTTATTACCTCCAAGTCCTTGGAGACAACGCCATATTTGTTAACTTTATGGTTACCACCACTATTTATTCCGAAAGATATCCCAAGCATGATGTGTTGTCAAATTTTATCAAAATTTGCATATCTCATTTATAGCTAGCTAGTCATTATTTATCATTTCAGTGTCTTGTTTTTACTTTCCTAGGATTACTTTGAATGCTGTTTAGCAATGTAGTAACTGGTTCTCATCCCCGATCCAGATGTATTATATCTGGCTTTTATATAAGATAGTCACACTGCCTGTATACTGCATCCACCTGCAAATGGTTGTTTATGACGTTTTAACTCGATTCGATGCTCATGATTACAAGTATGAATAATACTAATTTATGACATAACAGGGAAGACGTAAATCATAGCAATAAAGATATCCAAATAGCTTTTAGCCAAACATCTGAATTTAATTATAGTAAATCGTACGGCAATACCTAAGAAACTTCAATACGGCTCGGTAATAAATCATTCGTTATTAAATAATTGCATATGTTCGCTTTTCAAATTTCTAAAAGTCCCTATTCACGAAGAATACGACTTTTAGAAATTTGAAAGCTATTATTCAAACATTATGAATTTGTACTCGTATAATTATTAGGTAAAAAAAGATAAATATGCTGACGTAGATAAAAAATTCACGCCAAATTAAATCTGAATTAATTTATGACGGTAAAGAATTCTGGTATCTCTTAGACATTTACATAAATTCCAAAAAGATCATTACAGACTTGATATTATAATACGTATTATATAATCAAATTAATATTGCTTTTATGCGCTAAATTAGAGGTTGTAGAACTTGTTCTCTTTCCTTTAGCCATGAGGCAGTAAAAATAAGTATAACTTGTATGTAAAATTAAGTTATTAGGAAGGTCGTAATAATTTAGAAAAAGTATTATGGTTCCTCGTAACTATCAAACGCGAGCTAAGCCGCAGGGCGCAGCTATTGTATATTACAAATAACCAGGCAAACATACCAATGACGACCACTATCTCCAGAGACAATCTCAAAAGGAATGTATTTAGTCTAGAAGCTTTTTAATTGCCCCACTCATATTTGTTTTTAAAAGCTGTTGTCGTTACTTATTAACGATAACACATAATATATACAAATTAGAATTTTTGTAGTTTTCCGTGTTTAATTTTATATTTCGTAACGAATAAAAGGTACAGATAGCTTGTATATACATATCTCCTTTAGCTCGTATAGCTCGTTTAAAACTAACTCATAATTCATATTTCCTTTGTCCTCATTAAAGTTCCTCGAAAGAGAGGCTGTAACGAAACAGGCAGGTTATTTTTAAATAACATTTCCTTTTCACTTTCAGAATGAAAATGTATCAAATATCACTTATGTTAAAATCCATCAAGCGTTTGAGGCTGTGCAGACAGCTGAAAATATCTTCTTTGCAGTTTATCAAGAGTCTTACTGCTGACCATAGGCTTCCCTTTGATATCAAATCACCGCAGTATTGCAAGTGGTCACACCCTGGACTAATATGTTTCTTGACAGTATAAGGCTTGTGTGTTGACAATATTCAAGTGAATCAGAATCTATTTACCACATCCCTGACATGTATAATAATATGTTTTTAATAGTTTCACAACCTCGTAAATACACACTGAATTTCAATGCAATCGACTCTATAGTAGTTTATTCGTATTTGTTCAGCTCTTTAAGTTCGCTAATGAACCTCTTATCTCTCGAAGTTTTGCAGTTACGTGCATTCATTTTCCTACGTAGTTTATTTTCTTATGTCCATATTGCATACACGTAAGTTACTTTAAATAGTAATTTTTTACATATGCTTTTGATGGTTGTCCTAGCAATGGTTTTTTTATTTATTTTATTTTCATTTATTAATACCTCTGTCTCAATTCACAATATAGGGGTACCTATATTGAGAATTGCGTGAAGCAATTTATTTATTATTTTACTGTGAACGGGTAGACTTTTTACATTTGCTTTTTGATGGTTGTCCTAGCAATTGTTTGTTATCCGTATATTTATTTCCATTTATTAATACAAAAGTCACGATAGCCGAGTCGAGTCGAAGGGACTTAATTGTCTAGACTAGACCTCTGTCTACCCCTGTATTGGGAATTGCGTGAAGATATATTTATTTATTATTTATTTATTAATACAAATGAAATATTTTTACTGTACTTTGTTTTTAAAATAAATAAATAAAAATATTAAAAATAAAATAGTATATTTTTTTTTACTTTGTTTTTAAGTATAAATTTCCCAATATGGTTGTCATGTATTCGTTAAAGACAAACCCGAACGGCTACCCACCGCGTCGTGGCGGTAGGAATTAGTAACCAAGACGGTGAATCGCGGGCAGTACCCATAGGAGGCACTTCATCAGCATAATTTTAGCCTAGTAGTTCACTGCTTACCATGAGCCTCCTCTGAAGATTGCTACAGAGAACGGTCCTAAGTCACTTGTACCCATCGATCTCCCGCAACATTGTGCAGACACTCGATCTTGTCACACATCTTGTAGGGGGTCGTTTTGAACTACGTTAACAAGTTTTTGCCACTCGGGAACTTTCATCCCTAACGGTAATTACTTCTGCGAGCTATGAGCGAAATCATCGTTTAATTCCAAAAATAACACCATAGTCTCAATGTTATTAAACTTGTAATATATTTAAATTCTTATTGATTCTATGTGCTAAATTTGAAGAACATATTCTCTTGCATTTAGATACAAGACGAAGTAAAAAGAAACTAGACACTTGTTTGAAAAATTATTAACCAAGTTAGTTTTAAATACCAGTATTTATTCTGGCTGTCATCTAAATAAAAAATTACTAATGATTATTTAATGTAGATGTAATGAGGCTAATTAATTAACTTTAAAATTAACGAGTCTATAGTGTGTAAAATTAATTTACAAAAGTAAATTATTTTCAGCCCGAGACTTAATTAATGCTCTGTTTAATTTTGGTCTAGTAATGTATCTAAATATTTATTTTAACATTTACCAAAATCAAGGTTATTCGTTATTTTACAAGCCAGGGTGGCAGATTCACTTATCTTGCTGTCATCCGTTGCTGCTGCCTGCCAATAAATTTAAATCAATCGTTATAAATAAGAAACATTACTACCATTTTTTAAATCTACTACCGTTTCTTAATGATGATCCTTTAACGGAAAAGGAACAGGCGAGAGAAACTCCGATGATAACGCCATTTTTCTTTACCTAAGAAAACATTTATCATAAATTTATGTCGTTGGCTTGGACATAAAGATTGCGACCGGCTCCACAGCCTGTCACGTTAACCGAAAATAAGCTTTGGTGAAATGTGGGTCCAAGGGACTAAATTGTCTTGTCATCTGGCTATAAAAACGTGAAGATATAAAGTAATACAATAGTGACTATTACATAATTAGGAATAGCATGGGAGCGATCAACTCATTCCCAGGTTTTATAGAGATATTAAGACGCTAACTCTTACAGAACATGATTAGAGTCTAGGTTTGTAACTTATATACCTTTTTACGTAGCTGAAGGTTGTAGGTAATGACTTGTTTACATACGTACTTATTAAAGCATTAAGAACTTAATAACGAAGGTAGCAAGCAATACGTATGTATTGAATGCAATGGTAGGTATGAGTCATCGTCGTCCATTATATCACATTAGTTAAATGTTAAATAACGCGCCGTCTGATCGAATGAGAGGTTTTCACCGTAGTGAAATACCAATCCACACAATAACCGTGTCCGCGTATTAACACTCGCATTGGCTATCGGCGAAACCAGTTTTCAGCGCGACTAGCCTGTCTAGAATTTTACACGTTATTAAAACAAAAAAAAAAGGAACTTTACGGACTGCTATTTTACATATTTGATTTCAATCAGTAAGCATAATATAACCTGTAACCACACAATTCATAAACTAAGCAACTTCATACCAATAATTTAAGATAAACTAAAAAAACACTTAATTATTCCCATTAGTAAAAAAAAAACTTGAAAACCAGTTGTATGCGTTTTCTGATGAGTTAAGCTTTGTACTGTAGGTATATAATAATAATGTAATAGGTTTTTTTTTTTTGTATTCACTAGGTAGGTTATTTGTTATTCTCTTTTGTTTAATTATTTACTATACGTGAAAGTTCCACCTTTCTATCAATTCAATTCATCCCGTGGGTTTCGAAAAAACTGGTCATGTATAAAAATCTTGCATTACAAGGGGCCGATTTAGATTTCGCCTAGCAATTGCAATTGAAACCAAAACTTGAAAGTATTTTTCATGTTCTTATTAAACTTAATACGAAGGTGGAAGGTGGGTCGAAGGGACTTAATTGTCTAGACTAGAACTCTGTCTACCCCTGTATTGGGAATTGCGTGAAGATTTATTTTTTTAATAAACTTGAATTTCAGTTTGATATAAGCCTGGTCATCTGCAAGAGTGTTCGAATATCGCCAGAATTATTCATTTATTCATAAATCATTTTTGGAATCTTATAAAAAAGTTTATATAGATGCGTAAGTTTATATATAAGTTTATAATTTATATATGCAAATGTATGTTTTTTACATGCGTATGTTTGTATATAAGTTTATAATTTATATATGCAGATGTATGTTTTTCTACCTTATCACCAATTATAGTCATAAAGAATCCAATTCTGAGATAGGCTGAGGTGTGTGGGTGTTTTGAATATTTTCATTAAAAACTTATTATCTAACAGGTTTTCTTCGATTGGATTACATAAAAGTAATTTATATATGTATGTAAGAACATCCTGTGTTGTTTCAGTCAGTCAAAAAAGCAATGTTATTTTTTTTTATTTGTATACGTACATAATCGATGAACATGGACGAAAACTTATTGTGTTAATAACAATTTGAAAACGAACATAATGATGTGCGGCTTCCTTACATTGATCTATCTATCCACCAAAAACTATCCATAAATTTGCTAGATATGATCTCGTAAAACGACAACTTAAAAGAATTTTAAATGTAAAAGATATCTTTTTTAACATTAATTAAAATGTGAATCTTTATGAATTTATTGTGTAACTTAATTTATCTAAAAGCGATGTATTAGATTTCATTATATTTTTATACTTTTGATATTTTGTTATTGAAATGGTATCCTAAATATATGTAGTAAATTAAATATAAAGTTGTTCATATGTACAAGTATATTTTTAAAGCATTGCTAGCTTTAAGGGCGAAAGCGGTTTACATATTTCTTTGATATAATTTTTATTATTTCTCATTTTTTATATGTTGGTAGGAATGGAAGGCTCACGTTTTTCAATCTCATTTATAAGCGACGTTGAATTCGGAAAAAAAAATCTTTATATTTAACACACTCTTTTTTATCGAACTTGCGTGACAATGTTGCTTCCGGTCGCAGTTTGCAAACGCTTCCTGTATTTGAAAATTCGTGTTGGCCGATTTGGCAACAGCATACCTGTTATTATTGTTATTAGATTGGTGAAACGTGGCTGTTTCTTAGTTTTTTCTACAAGCTATATTTGAAAAGTACGATGTAATCCGGCATCGTAGCGTAATCGTTGTGATTCGCTTGATCAAACATAATAAGAAATATATAAAATGCTACGGAAAGGAATTGGCGTTTATTTCACTGGCTAGAACCGCTTCCTAGTCTAGGCACATCAATATTACTAGCTATATAACTATTTTTTTTGTTAACCAGGTTTGTTATTTCTCTGTGTTCATACGAAGTTTTTACAGACAAAATTATTTAATTTAATTTTTGTTCATGTAAGTACCGGATAACTTCCTTATGCATTTAGTGAAAAGTTGTTAATGCTCGTACTTTGTTGTTACGTTGTTGTTTTTTACATTGTTTGATTTTTTCTTCGAATTCGAACTTTAGAGAGCTGACATCTAAAGAGGTAAACATTGAAAGAAAAGTTGTTATTGAAAATGTTACTTCGCAACATTCCGCATGCAAATATAAAAATAAGTCACGATAGCCGAGTTGTTGGGTGGTCGGAATTTCGAGTCGAGAGACCCGAGTTCGATCTCCAGATGGCAGTACCAATGATTTTTTCAAAAACTTATGTACGAATTTCATCGTTGGCTTGGACATAAAGACGGCGACGGGCTCACCACCTGTCACGTTGTCCCGAAAGTATCTTCGGTGGAAGGTGGGTCAAAGGGACTTAATTTTCTAGACTTGACCTCTGTCTACCACTATATTGGGAATTTCGTGAGGATATTTATTTATTTATTTAAATATAATAAGGTATATGTTACCTGGTCCGAAGAGAACAAGAGCACCACCCTGCCTCCCCTTCCTAATAAAAAAAATCCTCCCTAATTCAATTAGTGCACGCATCTGTGGGAGGGAGGGTGGTGCTCTTCTTCTCTTCGGACCAGGTAACATATACTTTTTTATATTTGCATGCGGAATGTTGCGAAGTAACTTTTTCAATAACAACTTTACAATGAATTTCCGCAAAATAACGCTTGAGTCAATTAACTATTGAAAGAAAATTTAAATGGAAATATAGAGTAGTTTCCAATATGCTTATGTGTATAATGCACAAGATTGTTTATTATATTACGTAAATTATAAATTTGTTAATTATAAATAAATAAATTTTAATAATCTTGGTAATATCCAGATTTTTTTGTATTCAGTTCGACAAAAAGTGTACGATTTTGGTGTGACGCATTAACTAATTAAATTCTTGTTAAATATTAAGGTCAACGTTATTATCTGAGTTGGATTTGGAAGATCTGTGTTAATTATGCCAGTTGAATTACGCAGATGCAAAGATGAGTTTTTCTACGCAACGAGCTCAATTGTGTTTTAAGCACGAGTAGGTTGCCTTGCATATGTGTTCTGTTAAAGTAATTCGCAATAGGGCTTCAAGGGTACCAACGGCAAGTTTTATTTAAGTTTGATAACGTAGCCAACGTCCGTTTTACGAGGCATTCCTCAATAACCTGAAGCTTGCGTGTACACGTCGGCAGGCCTCGTCTACTTAGCGAAACTCGATCCGGGATTAATTATACGCTCGCCTAAAAGTGTATTGATTAGTCTAGCCTCAATACCAGACATATTTGTTGGAATTGCTGAGAACGAGGACTCCCGGAGCGATCCGTGCACATCACTGGGCGTTGTCCACATCACTTGTGGCATCGCAGTCAGTGAAATAGTGTAATTATTTTCAAATGTCTCGTGTACGTGCTATGACATCAGTAGAACAATGTTCATTCATATTTCATACTGATGAGTTAATGCCTAACTCCATTCATAAGGACAAACAAACGCATGACAATTATTTGAATTGTGGTTTTACTGCTAGTAGAAATTGATTTTTGAAGTAATTCTCAAAATATTTTCACCTTTTTTAAGTTTTAGGGTAATGTAACATCTCTTCGAAAAACCTGTCGATAACATTATTCAATATCTTTGATAGTACTATTATTTTAATCTTATAATAATACTATCACAATTTTCTTACAAAAACTGAGCTATTATACTTTGTGAAGTAAAATTATATAATTAAACGATAGATTGACACGCGATTCTATGACACCGGCATAGTTACCAGCACGAAACGTGACGCTCGCGTTGATTAGAAATACCTAAGTCGCAGTCGCTTGTCCTCATTAAGTGAACACTAATCGCGAATACATTATTAATTAGACTGACAGCCGCACGTCATACGGTCCTGAACTAGAGCATACCTATTGAGGATACATTTCGATTATATCTTAGTTACTGCCTGTCACTGTTGATTTGTATTTGGTGTCTGTGTCTCGGCCTTTTAACAGTTCAGCGAGATAAACATATGGAATAACTATGTAAGAACTGCAATAAGCGTCGTGCGGCTGTATTGACAATCGTAATATAGCACACCAGTCGACCTTTTGATAATCCTATGGGATAAATATATATCTTGAGAGATTACTATGAAGGGATCAAGGGATTGCCATAAGCGCCGTGCTTGACTGGAGTGTACTGGAGAGGACAATCGCGTCATAAGTAAAAAAAATGTATAAGAATCATAAGTAGAACCTCTACCGAACCGTAAAGCCTCTAATTTATGCCGATATCTTCCAGTTCAGGCGGCCCATTCTTGTAGTTTCTAAATCAACCACTTGGTTCTGCCATGTTAAAAGCTTCAACGAAACCCAACGCTTGAAATTATTATAAAATTAGTTTATAAACGATATCGTAATTTTTGCAACACAAGGTTAAAACGGGCCAAAAGAGACAATGAAAAACAAGAAATAGAAAACGCTAAAAATAATAAAAAAAGCTTTGGGAAGTCATCAAAGAAATTAGTGGTGCAGCGAAAGTACCAGACAAACCATCTTGTTTACTCTCGAAAAAGTCACAAAGTCAGAGTTTAAATGAGGTGAATATTTTTTTCGCTAATGTGGGTAAAAAATTGGCGGAACGGATCAATCAGCCTAGCGAAAACATATTGCACAATTCTTTTAAAACGGCACCTATTCCAATAAATTCGCGAACCCTGATGCCAACTGACGAAAATGAGATCTTTAATATTATTCATTCTTTAAAAGATAAATGTGCAGTAGGAGTTGACCATATCTCTACTAGAATTATTAAGAGATATTTACATCATCTCATTACTCCTATTACGCACATATGCAATTTGGCGTTAAATACAGGAGTATTTCCGGCAGCCTTTAAAATAGCTGTCATTAAGCCAATTTATAAGAGTGGTGAAAATGATCGTGTCAACAACTACAGGCCTACATCCATTTTACCCGCTATATCTAAGATATTGGAAAGCATCATGAACACTCGTCTCGTTAATTACCTCGAGTCTAATCACCTCCTCGCACCAGCCCAATTTGGCTTTCGACGAGGCATATCAACCAATGACGCCGTACATGAACTTGTCACCTCTGTCATCACAACTTTGGATGAAAAACAGAAAAGTGTTACAATCTTCTTAGACTTGGCGAAAGCCTTTGACACGGTCTCAATTTCTCTCCTTCTTGTCAAGCTGGAAAAAATGGGAGTTAGAGGTATACCATTGAAACTGTTTGGGGACTATTTAACGTGTAGGAAACAAAGAGTAATGATAGAGCACCTTCTTAGTGACGAGCTGACTGTGGAGTATGGTATTCCGCAGGGCAGCATAGTGGGCCCAACCCTGTTCTTGGTTTTTATAAATAATTTGTGCCAACTACAACTCCGGGGTGGCAAAATTCTTACCTTCGCTAACGACACAGCACTTTTCTTCAGGGGAAGCACTTGGGACGAAACGTTTGAAACAGCTCAGATTGGATTTAATATGATTAGACATTGGTTACAAGTTAACTTGCTGACACTAAATATTGACAAAACAAAGTATATAGCATTCAGTACCAAATCGAATCTTCTTCCATCTCCATCATACTCACTAACAGCTCACGTCTGTGGTCTTGGATCTGTATGCTCCTGTCCAATACTTCAAAGAACGGACAGTATTAAATATCTTGGGGTCATTGTTGATCAGACTCTAAGTTTTAAACCGCACGTCAAAGCTCTTGTTACAAGACTACGTAAGTTCATTTGTTTATTTAAGAATTTGAGTCGTGTCGCCAACAAGCATGTGATAAAGATGGTTTACCATGCCCTATGCCAATCGCTCATTGACTATTGCATCACATCCTGCGGTGGTGTAGCAAAAACCAATTTAATTGAAGTGGAGAGAGCTCAACGTGCAATCCTCAAAGTTGGGGCTGGTCTCCCATTTCGCTTTCCGACCACTGATCTATATCAATACTGGAAAGTATTAACTGTTCGCCAAACCTTTATATTACACACCTTACTCAGAAAGCACTCTAAGCTCAAATACGATCCAAATAAAACAAAGGACAAACGTAGAAAGGGAACCGTATGCCCTTCAAAACTATTTAACACATCTTCTTTCACACAACTTCTTTTGCTACCTTGGTCCATACCTCTACAATACATTAAACAAAAAATTTGACATGTATCCGCTCTGTAGCCACCGCTGCAAACGTACAGTATCTAATTACCTGAAAACACTCACGTATGAACAGACAGAAAATCTGCTATCTCCCAGGCTATAATGAATATGTAATCAAGTTGCAAGCCCCAATTCTAACTCTTACTCAAACACATGAAACACACACACGCACACACAAACACATGCACGCACTCGCGCGCACACACACAGACACACACACACACACACACACACATACACACTCACACATACATGCATACTCACTAAATTTATATGCTGATCTCATCATGTTTGACTTTTTCTCATTATATGCACCTTTGTAGCTAAAAAGTATATATATAGTATATATATAAGTGTATATATATATATATATATATATATATATATATATATATATATATATATATATATATATATATATATATATATATATATATTTATTATTATTATTTCTTTTTGTTTTTTTTTATCTTATTAAATTTAAATATAATTTACATTGTTTAGAAGATTTTATTTACTATGGCAAATGTACCTAGTTTCTAGTAACTTTAATCTAGGCAATTCAACTTGTATAATTCCGAAGTCTGTCCGGGAGGGAGCTCTGACCTGTAACTCAAGTTTTCTGAACTTACACCAGGCACCAGACTCTCACTAAGTAAGGTTTTAGAATTTATACTTATCACTTAAGTAATTAAAAGTTAAGAACTTATGTGGGAGTAAATAAATGATTTGTTGTTGTTGTGAAATTGCTATTTAGAGAAAAAGCGAGCGCTTTTAATGGAGAAAATTAACTTACATATTTGTCTTATTTAAAGCATTTAGACTATTAAAGTTTAATGTTTCTCTAGTTATAATACTCGATTTAGGCTTTTTTAACACTCTTAGGAACGTCAAAAACACATGGGTTCACAGAATCATAATCACACATAACAACGGACAAAAACTCTGGTGTCTATACTTTTATTTATAACTCAACGCTTACAATATTATTTACATTTTACAAAAGAATCAATACATTTCAATAAATTCTAAACAATTATAAACGCTTTTACGTAACTAGTATCTAAGAATATGAGTGTCTTTTTGTCGGTCGCCGAAATAAGTCGATGGTAATGCTGTCTGCTTTCTCGGATATCCTTGGCCTTGGATAATGGTACTAATTGAATAATGGACATGCGTCAGGGACAAACCTATTTATAGTTAAATTGAATGCCTCTCTGTCAGTATTGTTTCCTATTCTCGACTTAGGCTTTTTCTTCTTCATTCCTGAATACCATCTTAAGTAGGTACCTACTTTCGTGGAGTATATTATAAAGCTACACAGACTTATGATGTAACGCTTGTGTTATACCGAATCTAGGTTCAGATGTAGTGTTGAAAATTTGGACAAACTATGTTAGAGTAGGCAGAGCAAAATGATTTGACGTCTAGCATAAATATTGACTCTCACGAAGATAGAAAATACATATTGATATACTTATGTGGTAACATAATCCAATCAATTGTTTTATTAATTAGACGCAAATTCTACAATACAAGTGTAGGTCTGGCTGGCTGATGGTCTGTTAGTTATGTTTTTTTTATCCTAAAAAAATCAAGAAGATTGTAGTCCCATAACAATACGGTATGAAATCCGTTATTTTAAGATTTTCCAATTACCAACTATAACGAACACAGCGCACACCTTTCTTGCAACTGACATTAAATCGCTGAAAGATCCCTCTTATTACTGTAAAGGCGAAAATAGCTTGCATCTATCATTGCATGTCTCCACGAATAATGCTAAATAACTCCAAACGGTTCAAGCTATTTTCGATAATATTAGATTAAACGCAAATTGGCTTTCACTTAGCAAGAAACAACGTCAATATCTATGTGAGAAACTGATTCGCGAATGTTAGTTTTAGTGGTCTGTTAAATAAACGAATTGCGGAAGCATTTTTAGACATATTTAACGTATAATTTTAATTCATGTATAAATTTTGCCATGCCAGAAGAAGCATAAAAGCAGGTTGAATGCAGTGGAGATGCGATCTCTTCGTCAAATGTGCGGCCTTACCATGGCCGACCGAAAGCGAAACGAAGAGGTTCGCAATATGGCACGTTTGAAAGATGACCTTGTCACAAAAATTGATAAGGGCGTGCTTCGATGGTTTGGGCACGTTGAGCGAATGAGTGTAGACCGAATGGTGAAGAAAATATATAGCGCGAAAGTTAACATTAAAAGGGGTCGAGGTAGACCGAAAGTAACTTTCGAAGACCATGTAAGCAAATTGCTCGAAGAGGGGAGGGTCAAGAGTACTCATATACCTCGACGTGCATGTATGAAGAAGATGATGAATCTGAAAGAAGCGAAAGAGGTATGTAGGGATCGAGACACTTGGCGATCTGTTCTCTCTGGCTACCCCGTCAGGGATTGTGCGTGAAGATAAGTAAGTATGTATAAATTTTCGCATTCTCAAAATATTCATATACTATGTAGACAAAATACTTGCAGTTTATAACGCAATATACAGTTTAGATTGTACAAACGATAATCAACTGACCAACTTTACTTTTGTTTACAGGTACTATGACAGCTTGCGACGCATACAGTGAGTCAAACACCGCTAAAATGACGCTCATTAACGAAATGATCACGAAATTTGTTTTATAATTTTTTAAATTAAAAGTTAAATACCTGATTGAAAATACATATACATTACTTTGGTCCCAAAGTAAGTAGCTTAAACAATTGTGTTAAGGAATCAGAGAATCATAGGTACTGAAACTGAAGATCATACACTTTTGAGCAAAGATTATTTTATTAATTCCATTGACATCAAAATCTTGATCGAATATTTAATTACTTAACGAGCGTCATTTTAGCTTTGTGTACAGCATAACATTTTGTATCAAGCGACGTCACCAGTAATTACTTCTCCCCGCTAGTAAACGTGTACGTGCATGTAAGTAAATCTCTCGAGATAAACTTAAAAGATACGCAGTATTGGCGACGCATTTGTGCAATTTGTTTATAAGAGACATGCGTAACGAGTTGCCCACCGAGCTTTGTAATTTGACAGTATTATTATTATTATTTTTTTAAAAACAATCTATTGTTAGGTTTAAAATAGCTATATATAAGAGTAAAGATTTTAAACGTAAAAGCTACGAAGCATATTTCGAGATTAAAGTTCAGCTCCTGGTTACATTGTAGTGGAATTTCTCAATATAATTTTTTTTGAGGGTAAGAAATCGCTAGTTTAGAAGGTCATAATGTTTTAATTGTCCATTTTAGAATAGTGTCGATTGTAATACCATTTGTATTTACAAAATAAAGGGGACGAAAAACAATTTTATAGATTTCGTTACATACAAACATACATACATAACAAGCTTAAAAAAGTGTGTAAATGTATAGAATTTTAGCTGTAGTAAGATTATATACCAGCTGTCTTTGAATTTGTTATCGATATTATATCTAGTTGGTTAATATGAATAAACTTAAATGAATTTTAGCGCGAATAATTCAAATAACGGATACGTTTCTTTATCAGGAACCATCGCTCTAAAGTAGACTACACTGATTTAATATCATTAAGTATTTGAACAATTTTAGTCCTAAATTTTCTTTATTACATGTTGTAATGACAATAATTTGCAATACACACAATAGGGTTACATATATACGGGAGATGTTAAATAAATAAAAGTGAAATATAAATGGTATTACGATTAAATATAGAATTTAAATTTATATTTTCGCCTGTGAGTCCGCCAAACGGGAGCAGACCGTCCTGAGGGATTGAAGTTTTACATGAAATGTTGGCAAGGTTGTCGTATGCTAATCATTTGAATATATATGGTGTCTTAATTATCTTTGTTGTCGAATACTATTACTAATAACTATGGCTAGTAATTGTGATAGCTGCTGTTATGATGCATATATAAAAAAAAGTTAATTTTTTCACTATTAGGCGAGATACTTCAAGTTACGTTAATAATGATGATAACATGTGTAGCGCCATCTTGCGTCCAGTGTCATTACTAAAACGTGGCGCAAAATTAGTTACTTGATATTGCCACTGACGGCGCCATCGGTTTACTCAATCGCCTTAATTTCATTTCGACCTGCATTTAATACAGGTTTCTTTCAACTATATAATGTAATAAATAAAATAACTATCTTCCTTAACAATGTAACTCAACTTTTATTAATATTAACATGAGCCCGGATAGCTCAGTCGGTAGAGCATTGGACTTTTAATCCAAGGGTCCAGGGTTCAAGTCCCTGTTCGGGCGGCAATCTTTTTTTTTATTATTTTTAAACGAACATAAATAATAATTTTTTTCTTTAGCAATTCAGTAAACAACATTTGCAAATTAGGAAAATATTTTTTTTTCAATTTCTTTGCAGCTCAAGATTCCATTGCTGTTCATAAGTTACTATTTATTTGAACACTTTCTATTAAGGTCTCTTGTGAAACTTCATGGTTGAAGGAATTTTGTTTATTCCACAGTTTTTATTTAAAATATCTGAACTATTTTCGCCTTTATGGTATTGTCAAAGGATTAAAGCAAATATTAGTTTACAAAAATATTCAAAAGTAAAAGTGAATTTGATTTTGCTCATTAATATTTCATAATTACGTTACATATATCATTAAAATTTTCGTTGATTTTTTTTTAAATAATAAAACTAGCAATCTATTGTTACATAAAAAACTTAGCGGCATATTAAAGCCGTTATGTATGTTAGGATAAGTCCGTCCAAATTATTAAATAATAAAAAAAAACTTTATTTTAAGTAACATAAAACATATATAGTAATTTACTTAATGTTAATTTATAATTAATAAATATAACGTTAGATTTAGTCTTAATTGTAATTCGTAAAAAAATTTTTCTAATATCATATCGAATTACATTACATCGAATTACAATCACGCAGAAATTTACGATGGTCGCCATCGAGTATTATTTGGTATTGTGCCATCTTTTGGTAGCTGATAGTATTATTTTAAATTGTTATATCGCCATCTTTCGGCAATTATTTGCAAAAGTTGTACGGTTATAAATTGCACATTTTGTTACAGCGCCATCTAGTGTGTAATCTGTAATTTGGCTCGACTTATTGACTACTTCGGTAACTTTCAGAACCAACAGTAGATGGCAGCACATATATTCATGACTACTTTTACTTAATTACGATAGATCGCATAGGATACACAATCCTTTCATGATATTGTACCAAAATAAAAGAATCTGTATGTATCACATAAATACTGAAACGCTCCGATTTCCTGACTTCCATTTAGACAGTAATTATTGGAATCGATTAAATCAGTTTTTTTCTCTTTATTTTGGCAAAGACACTCAGTAACAAATCTTACTATAACAACATTTCGTAATATATGGACTGATTCGTAATATAACAAACTTTTTTAACTACATACTCATTAATAAATTAGTTTCAACAACAGGAAAACTAATCACTACCTACATCGTTCAAGGATTAAGGGGTTATCGTAGAGCGATTGTGAAGCACCTGATCAGATCTTTCAATATCACATCAAAAGAATAATTATCTTGTGATCTATTAACCCGCTAGAGTTGCCGATATAAAAATACATTGGTTTTAGCTTCAGGAGTAACTTACATATTCATCAAGTATTAAGAGTTATGTTCATCAATCAATCAAACTGTTATCATGTTATATCAAAATGTTTTCGGCTACGAAAAACCTTGAAAGCCCTTTTTGGATGCCAATATTTACTATCGAAGTGGATATGCTGCTAATATGCTAATATATTGCGTATAAAAAAATTAAGTGGATAGGAAATAGTTTTTTCATTTATTTGCTGCGTTTCTGTTATTTTACTAACGCAATTTTCATTCACAAATAGTATTTTATATGAAAAAGCCCCCGTAGCAAAGATAAAGGAGACTTTTTGCAGTAATTTAAACTTACTGAGCATTCGATTTAATCAACTGACTGGATTTTCACAACTGAAGATTTCAAGACAACCATATGAGCCAAGTGTGTTTGTAAATGACACGATGTCAATCTTACTTATTTAATTATTTAACCTACCTAGCAGTATCTGTAGCAGTACCAAATACCTTGCACCTTAACCACTGCTGCTCATCTCGGTCTGAGTTACTTTTGGTCTGCTGTGTGAGTCTGATGCTATGAATCGTTCTTTTAAAAGAAAAGGGATGGTAAATACTGATGCCAATAACACAGTATGACAATCATTCATAATTAAAACGTAGTAGAAACACTTTTGTAATCTGTACTATGATACTAGATTACTACTCCATTGTCAATGCTGCTCTCGCTTCAGTTAGAAAGCAATTTGGCATTGAGTCAAGGTTCTTGTGTTCACGTTATATCTGTCTTCAGGTTTTGTTACTGCAAATAATTTACCATTTATATTATGTAGGTTGTCTATTAGTTTGTTCACAATAAACAAGTCTCCGGGTTGTTTCTTCGCTTTATAAATAACAATAATTATCACATATATAAGCGACCGTACTCAACATTTATTTACATTAGTATTTGCGTGTGATATTCTAATAATCCACAATAGTCAGGATCCATAGATTTACGAGGCTTTGTTTTAATACAGTTACCTCGAAAAACATCAAAATGAATGTTAAAATTTCTTAAAATATTGGCTTATTGTAATAAACCCGTGTAAATCCGTGTGGTACTGGTGATTTATTACTTTCTCACCTTTGTAACTGTTTCTGGTCTGGCCATGTTCAGTGGCAAATAACGCAAATCTACGAGTAATTTAGTTTCAATTCAAAGCAGTGCTTTTTTGTCTCTAAAAACGATATTTGAATAAGCTATGTAGTAATAAGACATCTTTGACGTTCATGGGGTGGTCCGAATCTCGCCACACGGTTTCGCCAGTCTTGTTTATTTCAACATTAGTGCATGTGAGCATATTAAAACCTTAACATAATAAAGGAGAAGTAACTTCTACGTAAAATTAACCAGACTTCTTAATTATAAGAAATAAAGATTAAATCAAGTTACGCTTCTTTTGATAAATTTGCAACATCAACAATTCGCGTGAAACCAAACGTGAGTTTAAACATTTAATTTTCCTCATCACCTTCGACTTGTTCCCAGGGGTATCGTTAAATAACTAAATCATGTCAATCAGTGCCATCGTTAACCCGTACGTACTCGAAAGTAATTAATTCTGCGGACTGTTGTTGACGTTAATAAACACGTTGGCAATTTATTGCTCTAAAAAATTTCTAGAATGCCACACATTGCCGTCCACAGTTCGATGATATCCTTAAACACATCGATGATTAATTTTTATTGGTACGTCGCACGCAAAGCGTTCTTTATTATTGTGTCTGTGTTGTTCAAGATATTAAACAATGGAGCTTAATTATAATAAAAAATTGTTTTATTCGGTAAATTAAAGAAATGTATATGGATCTATTAGTTTTCCTAAAAATATGTTCATTTTCACGCATTAACACTTCAAAAGTCACGATAGCCGAGTGGTAGGGTGGTCGGAATTTCGAGTCGTGAGACCCGAGTTCGATCCCCAAGTGGCATACTCGTACCAATGGGTGTTTTCAAAAAACCTATGTACGAATTATATCGTTGGCTTCGACACGGAGACGTCGACGGGCTCACCACCTGTCACTTTGTCCCGAAACGACTTGATTGTCTAGACCTCTGTCTACTCCCGTATTGGGAATGGCGTGAAGATATTTCTTACATTTCAGAAGACAGGGCTCTGATAAGGAGGATTTGCTTCAATCGCCACGCTCAAATAAACATACGAAGGCAGCTCCGGACACACGCTACCGTGGGAGTTGCTGCTCATTTTACTTTTCCCTCACCGATCACCGTACACCAATGTTAAGAACAGGAGTTTCAAATCTAATGACCGGTTTCGGACGGGTTATTGACTACGAATTTCTGCCAAGCATCGTAAATACTTGAAAGAAAAAAAAATATCTTCACGCAATTCCCAATACAGGGGTAGACAGAGGCCAAGTCTAGACAATTAAGTCCCTTTGACCCACCTTCCAACGAAGATATTTTCGGGACAACGTGACAGGTGGTGAGCCCGTCGCCATCTTTATGTCCAAGCCAACGATGAAATTCGTACATAAATTTTTGAAAAACTCATTGGTGCTGCCACCTGGGGATCGAACTCGGGTCTCTCGACTCGAAATTCCGACCAACCAACAACTCGACTATCGTGGCTTAACATACTTTTACATACTTGATCAAGATTTGGCATAATAGCTACAATTGGCAAATCATTTACTAATGACGGTACCAGCTACCGGTTAGAATAGTATGTGTTGTCGTTAAGGTACGTCAGACATATAATTACGCTGAACAGTGTTTTTTAGTGTTTTGTATGTAGACAACCTGGGTGGACCATCGATGGCCAAATTTATTGTAAGTTCCGAGATTCAGATCTTTACATATATGATTCTATAAATAAACGTATTTCATTCATCACGCACATGCTATAATTATTATACGAATTTACCTGTAAAAGAAATTCAAAAATCACCTTGCTATTTAAATTTTGAATGATGTTGATTAACGATTAATTACATTGATTAATATGAATCGAGTTTAAGACCGTTCCTAATCGAAAGTGTCTTAAAGACACTGTAGAAAGATATAGGAAAGATGTGTCACTTTGAAGCCACTTCTCTGTGCAACGTATAGACTGTCTTCTTTCACGCCTCGTTTGAAACAGTTCGTATATCCGAATATTTCCGTTCTTAGAATATCTGTAACGACTTCCACAAAACTTTGTTTGCTTGTCGTCCGTGTCGTAACGATTCTTTCAACTTTACGTTTTTGGTTTGTTATTTATTTGGAATTCACCTTTTCCTGCAGCCATTATATTTAGGGCTTCCAAATGTAGTAGTATTAAATCAAATCTTTTTTTCTCTCTCTTATCATATTCTCTTTAACATCAGGTCGATCTTGTGAAGGTAAGGGTAAGGAACTGAGCAGAACTTAACTTGGTTGAAACTTAACTAACTTGCTTAACTGTTCAAAACTTGATATGTTGCTGTTAAACTTACCGAGAAAACAACCATACACTGTGTTGTAGTGAATATTTTTATATCCTATACTATCAAATGTATTTCGATACCAGTATACTAAAGAGTACATTTTTTGTTCGAATGTAATATTGTCTGAAATTTTAAAAAAGTATATATGAGAAACATATATATACATATATACTTTTTTATAAGCTATTTAATGTCGTGACACTACCCTTAAACGCAGAGAAAAAGAATATAGAAAGAAAGCTCAACAAACATAAAATCAAAATGCACAAATTGCGTAGGTAATCCTAATCCTATATATTTGAATATTAATAACCAAATATGTTTTCTTACTTGGCACATCTAATGTTTTGTAATCATAAAATGAATAATATTACGAATTGCAACAAACAACGTAACTGACATTCACAAATTGGTACCATAATAAGTACAATCATTACTAACTCAGACATTTATATAATTAAATTTATATCTTCACGGAAACGTATTCCAGTTTATTATTAACGGAAAAACAGTTTCTCCTTCGGTTATGAGAACGATATCTATAAATCGTAATTACTTTTCCAAACGTAAATTTTTAAAAATATAAAATAACTGTAAAATCAATTAACACATCGGTTGCGGTAACATGCTATGTAACATTGTTTAGATAATGACTCTAAATCTGTAAAGTAGGTTAAATATTTTTTGCGTTACGTATAATATTATAATTGTGGCCGATAAAATAAATTGTGTTGTATGTAGGTACATATATACATCAGCTGAATCAATAGAGAAAAGTATGTAGGTTATTATTGTAAAATCATTGAAATTTGTTGACCTCTTTATTATGTAAAGAATCAAATTGCAATAAATATCGAAAACTTGTTAGGTTTTATATGAATATTGCTTTGATAATATACTGATAGAAAATATACTATTAACTTTAGACACAATGGCGGAGTGCTTGGGTGATCGGAATTCGAGCCAAGAGGTAGGCTTGACCGTTAAGACGGCGACGGGCTCGCCATTTGCCACGTCCCAAAATAATCTGCGATAAAATGTGGGTCGAAGGGGCTAACTTGTCTAGACCTCTGGCTACCCCTGCATCCAAAACAACGCCAAAGGCGTGAAGAAAACATACTATTATTCAATGGACAAGGCATGTTTCATTAATTTTCTTATTTCTATTGTTGCTAGATGTAAACGGCCTTTCATTTAGACATTTTTCATTTTGGACATTATCTAAAAATCAGTATCGGTATCGTACGTGCGGAACACAGGCCACACCCATAATGCAGGGTTTGTTATAGTCGCCACGCCAAGCTTGATTGGCAACCTCAGCACGCCACAAATTTGATTTTTCAAGATGGTTATCCCGCCATCTGTCGGTTGCAACCAACTGCATTTTCAAAGTTTTTCCATTAATCGCCTCTTACGACACCCACGGGAAGATAGAGGGCGGTATATTCTAAGCCCTAACCCTACAGCAAAAGATATATTGGTGTTTGTCATTTACCTCTAAGGCCTGATTAAATAAAGTACTCAGCCCATCGGATTCATTGCACAAGTGTCGTAACGAAGGGCAACGTCTGCGAAATAACAATTCATTTCACCGATTTCATAACGAAAATCGTAAGTCTCGCAAGAACGCCTGCTCGGTTTTGCGTTGTTATTCTATTTTCAGACTAAAAGTTTTTCTACTAACCTTATTCTTTTCTTACATATGGTCGTTAATTTTTCCCTATTAAACCCATTTTCTTCGATCTTCATTTTCTTCAATTTCCAAAATTTAGGCACCCTATAGAGACGTTCTGTTAATTTTATTGCTCTCTTTCGAAATTGCGTATATAAGCCTCTCCCTATAAAAAAAAATACATCATTATTGGTGGTTATATATTTCTTGGAAGGTTTCTTCTTCAAAAGCGGGAACAAAGTATTGTTGAGGCTTCGCTTTATTTTGTCTGTTGGCCAAATATGTGTGATAGCCGTGTTTGTTGGTAATGAGAGATTTTTGGACAGTGATGCCTTTCCTTTTGTCGGTGGTGTAGAAGTTAAATAATTGTGAAGAATGCGCATTAAACCATTTGGTTAAACAGTGGTAGAGCCACGCATCAGCTTTTGTTGTTGCATAAATGGGCCGGCGCGACCGGGGAAGTACCACGACCTCACAGAAGTAGAAGTCTAACAATCTTCTGCGTTTCGTCTGGTGAGTGCAGATAACCGGAGGCCCACATACCCCCCTCCCCCAATTTTGGGGGGGAGGCACCCTAAGGCCGGCAACGCATCTGCTATGCCTCTTGGTATTGCGAGTGTTCATGGGCGAAGGTAATCACTTACCATCACGTGAGCCACCTGCTCGTTTGCCTCCCTATTCTATATAAAAAAAGAGTCCCGATAACTGCAATACTCATTTCGCTAAAATCCAGGTCCATTGCGAACAAAAATGGCTTAATCGGTAGTGTCAGACTAATGGTGATCAGGACTGTACCGGGAAATTCTTATCTACTCACCTCTATAAACTTGCACTTAGAGGCTTTACATAACGAAATGCTGCTTATTAAATAACGCTACCTGCTGCCAGGCCGCCACGCGTCCACAATTATTGCAATCTAAATTGCAAAATGGCCGTCCACTTAGCTTCAGCGCTACGCGCCGTTGCACGTCACATATAAATTGGCATTATTATTATGATTGATGGGAGTCGGAAAAATCCGATATCATATTTCACTGAAATGATGTTACGCGGGTGGCCTCATGTTAAGCAATAATATTAGCGTGAATATATATATATATATATATATATATATACACGAAGAAATATGATTATCGTGTGATAGTGGCATAAGAATGTCGCACCCACTTTCTTCTTGAGACCATCCTAAGATATAACAGAGGAAAAAGAAAATATCAGAATGAACAAATGGCAGAATAACCATCTCGAAATATACCAGACCAAAACAAATCACACTGTTGACGTGTAGCAAAGGTGCGTGGTTCCTGGTACTGCGATCGCCAATCCACTTGCTGAGCGTGACGATTATGGCTAATCCTAGTTGAGAGAAATACTTATTATATCCTGCATTAAATTTTACGGGGCGTTAAGTAAAAAATAAGTAATAAATACTGATACTAATTTAATATTAGTTTTCAAACTTTTCTATGAACTAATTGTACCGTTCTCTTTTTTCATACAATCTAAAATACGAATACTATTATTGACTTATAAATGTAAGTTAGCAGCACACTTGTAAAAACTGTAGGTTATTAAACGAACAAACAGCTATAAAATTAAGTATCCCTTTTCACTCCTATAGTTCGCGTCTTAATATTTAACAAAATATCTCATACATTATAATCGCTTTGTTACCCTTTGTCGAATTCGTAATAATAGATAATGGTAGCAGAATTTAGTTCGCCGTGTTTAGTCATTATGAATGTAAACTGTTACAAAATGAACATTCTATCAATAAATGCAGTGAACAATACATAAAATTGCGCAAAACGCGCCTGTCCTTATATCAGTCTCGTTCAGCCTTATAATGCCCGCATTCACACTATCATTGCACTATCGACCTTAATAGAATTTGTATCGCTTTATTATCTTAATGCATCAGACGGTAGCGTTGCGGAAGTCTGCGGTGGTTACAGTCAATAGTGCATAAACCGCACTGAGCAAAGCCAGGTGTTGCAGTAATGTTCGATACGAATATGTTTTTCACTCTTCGGAATGTCCCTAATAAGGATTACAATTTAAAATAGTTAACATTGTACATAATAGACCAATGACCATATGTCTAAATATTGAATTTACGTAGTCTAATTGTCCAAATTCGAGAGAAGATAATCATCTCGATAAATACTGGATCAAAATTCAGCAAATGTAAGTAAGTATGTAAGGATCGTGAGACTTGGCGATCTGTTCTCTCTGTCTACCCCGTCAGGGATTATGCGTGAAGATAAAATTCAGCAAACCGGTGCGAGTAAGCAGCGTCTAAGGTGCGAGGTGTCTGCTAAGCATGGCGATTATAACAAACCCTTACTGATAAGGCCTGTGTCCTGCAGTTGAACTTGATTAGCCGTTATGATGGTGATGACTCTCTCTGACTCCAACTTCAGAGTTGCGACGTCGTTATTACTAACATTAAATGTGCATGTTCCAATAGCTCATACACAATTTTTTCTGGGAGCAAGTAAGATTTAGTGCAGCACTTCTGCAAGCTTCAGTTTAATAATCATTGGTACTTTGTATAAGATACATCTAAATTTTATAATACACTATTTACAGTAAATAGGAAATGATACATCATTGAAAAGGTCATTTGTAGGCTCTGCTTATTCTCTCTTATAGCCGAATGGAAATTGTTGAAATCATAAATTGGTTTATAGTCTATTTCTGCTTAATGCGGACTGCATCTACTCAAGTAAATGTTAAAGAATTATATTATTTTCTAAACAGACTACTGACTTACGGCACATAAAAGAACCGAAATTACCTTTCTTACTATTTTTAAGTGTACACGCCTTTTACGTGTACATAAACCAGTTCTACGTATTTGCGATAAAGCCTACTTTCAGTTTTCAAATATTTGAACTCTAGGATGTGATAAAAATTTTGCTGACATTAGACAAACATAGCGAGATGTGCCTACGTTATCTTGCAACGTAAAGGCCGTAACCTGAAAAAACATCCGCAACACTGTAATTATTTCACTTTGGGCACAACGATGTCGAAAACTGGTTACAATTACTTTAAAGCCATTGTTTTAGAATAAATCCGTTTTGAAACTAATCTAAAGTTGAACCTCTTAATAACCGTTATGGAAAAAACCGTTATGGGTTGCAATGATTCTGTTGAAACAGAATTTCCTTCATTCATTATATTTTCCATTGGAGTGCTAGTTGTGAGATTTCTTCAACATTCAAATGTAGAGCATTTATCGTTACGTTTGATATAAGTGTTAATAGAATTTGGTCATTACTATTTATTGCACGCTAATGTTAAAGGTATACAGACATTTTCCCCCACCAATGCTATGTTAATGCGCCGGGTAGAGTTTCCTCCGGATTTGTATTGATAAGATATTTCGAAAAGCACCGCTCGTTGGAAGTAAAGACAAAAGATGGCGCTGAATTTTATATATTTTTTTGGTTTGTTCGATTTTTTTCTGTAATTGACATGAACGTGCACCTATTATTTGTCATCTCAATGGTTCGTTTTCGAGAAACGAATTATTTCCATAATTTCATAAATAAAATGATCACCTAAAAACTTTCGCTTTTAATGTGAAGTCGAACTGGTGTTTCTAAATTTAGACTGGTTCTCATGGACGTTTACGAACAAAACGAAAAACAAGTAAAATTGATTGGATCTCGAAATCGGGTAGCTTCGTTCTCAAGCGGTCCTGCCAACGACCTCGGCTGAATTACAAACCATTTGTTATTGAGCGGACTGTCATTATAAAGTCGGCATTATCTCATCGTTCGCTTTGAGCATGACGTCAACTCGCGAGCAGAGGTGGAATTATTTTGCATTCTTTTTTGCTCTTTATCAAAGGAAATGCGCCTCTGATAACATAATGAATATTTTTAACGTTGAGTGTTCAGTTGCAATTTGATTACTTTATACGAAATTTTATGGTACAAAAATTCATACTTGTTTGCTAAAAGTGTCTGTTATGCGTTTTTAAATTATAACATTAAATATGTTATATTTGTCCGTCAATAATTTTGCCAAAAGTTGCAATTATTTGTAATATTTATAGCAACTAAATATTTATATAACTATTAATCGACCCTGAACCGAATTCAAGAGTATATATAGAGGAGACAGCAAGTAAACGACCAAATATTTCTTTCTCTGAAAAAAATAAAAATATCTTCACGCAATTCCCAATACAGGGGTAGACAGAGGTCAAGTCAAGACAATTAAGTCTCTTTGACCCACCTTCCACCGAAGATATTTTCGGGACATCGTGACAGGTGGTGAGCCCATCGCCGTCTTTATGTCCAAGCCAACGATGAAATTCGTACATAAGTTTTTTTGAGAAACTCATTGGTACTGCCACCTGGGGATCGTACTCGGGTCCCTCGATTCGAAATTCCGACCACTCAACAACTCGGCTATCGTGACTTTTTTAAACTTCTTTCTCTGAAACAATATTAAAATACCTTTGTAAGTAAACTTCCTGCACAATATTGTTCATTTTGGCGAACCAATGTTTAAAAATACGAATATTCCATAAACTTTTTCAGGGATATGTCTGTTACATAAGTACTATTTTATAAGTATTGTCAGGGAGTTATTAGTCTAAAAAAAAATTAGTTTATAGTATGACTGAATTTATACATCAATAGATATATCGTACGTGAATTCGGGTAGGATATTGTATACGCTTAAGTGAAATATCTTAGTGTTAGGAAATGGTTTTAAGCGTGCAACAAAAAGAATAAAGTTTTGTTGTCTAACGTGACGTGATAATTTTCGCGTAACAGTTTTAGTACAATGTTAAATGTATTAACTGTAGTACGGCTAACATTTCGCACTCTGCCGTTAAATTTAACGCCCGTGAAACTCGACGTTTATCTTCAATTTCCTATTGCCCTGTGTGGCCAGAACATTATGATCGAGAAAAACAAACTTTAAATTGTATGTTGATACTAGGCTTTGTTTCAATTAAAATCTTTATTTTAATCTTTTTACTAAAAAGTTTTAAATACTAGTCTTTTTTAAACCATCAATCAATTTTGTGTGCCGCTATTGAAACAAAACAATCATGTCATAATGATTCACTATCCGGATGTATGATAGGCATCAGAACATATTCGCGATCTGCTATTCGTGTTGGAATTGATCTGTAAATTTATCTGTTAAACAAACGCGAATATTCTAGCACAAATATTAATAATTATAATAATATATATATATATATATATATATATATATATATATATATATATATATATATATATATATATATATATATATATATATATATATATATATATATATATATAGATGGGTTAGGGCTACATCACATACATTGCTCGGATCCCAAAGTAAGTAGCTTAAGCACATGTGTTATGAAATCAGAAGGACAAACCACTACACATAAACACTCAGATCTGTAGTGGTAGTAGTAAGTGGTTTTCTACACTGACCCGACTGGGAATCGAACCCGGGACTTCTAGCTAGCGACATCATGAAAACCGCTCGTCCATGGAGGTCGTCAAATAAATATCATTAGGAAGCAATTTATTCCCGGAATACTTTCTTGCAGTCAATGAACGGCATTCTTGTTTTAACGACAAGGTTGACTATGCTGACTTTTAAAAATTAATTAATCAGACAATGCATTTAATGTTTTCATTTCCTAATTGGGGTACAATCTAATAGTGACAAATAGAAATTAAAAATACATTTTGATAACATTTATGTAGTAATAATTTAGACATTTGAAGATCAAAGTATTAAAAATAGACAGTTTATTACAAACCTAGCAAGGCTAACGCAAGATTTATATTATGTCAATAATGTTACTCTATAACCTCCGTTTATGAAACCTTGCTACAAGGGTTGATAAATGTCTCTTATATAGGTTCTCTATTTTTTCTACGACACGTGTTCGCCCCTCATAGCTTGCATGTAAAGCCGGTAACCAAAGAAAGACACTCCACCGAACAGTACGTCAATCATCCCCTCTCACTCGGAAAACGTGCAAGGTTCGACGGACGACCTTTGTGAAGACAGCTCCGTGACCTTGGTGTCAAGTTTCTTGAGGGACAGGGCTTCGTGGATTATGGGAGGCGAATGTATTTACCTAAGTTTTAAAATTTATTCATTTCAGAAACCAATATGTTACTACTTAAAATAATAAAAAAAAATATCATTAGTGCAGGGGTATAGTCAAATAATTGTAATACGGATTTAAGGTTATTTTTTGGTTTTTGGTCAATTGCTAAACTCCAACGATTGCCTTTTCGCCTTTCCGCTAGATCCTCATGAGAATTAAGGATCCACTGTAACTATACAATAATTACTGCTGTCCACAATTAATATCCATCTTAACAATATTTAATTGCAATATAGCTTTTGAAGGCTCTGCCTAGGAATCGTCTATGTCAGTGCCCACACTCAACCATCTCTCCTGCAAAATGGAACACAATCCCAAAGACAACAGTTGTTAGTTGTCTTCAAGTTTGAGGTGTTTTAAGGGGCCCATATAATTAATTAATGGCTTCGAGACACTCTGTCTTAGTCCTCATAAAAAGCGCATCTTTAAATTTCTTTGTTCGAATTTGCCTGCATAGGTTAACAGTTAACTATAAGCTCGTTTTTAATCCTATAATTTAATCATATAAAAGGTGTATCTTAAAATAAGGAATTTCTATTTGTATTGCATATACAGGCCTTGCAATGGCATTATAAATGTTCCGGTATTGCCTTTAGGAAATAAAAGTATTGTCATAAGATTTTATGTGGGTAATATTTTCTTAAGATTTTAATTTCTTTATACTTACGGAAGAAGGAAGCTTTTACTTTATAACAGCAGCTTACTTTTGAAAGGTATCAAGCGGTGTGCTTGATTATGATTACTTAATTATTAATTATGATTACTTGCTTAATTATGATTGTTATGGTTCAAATAAAATACATACATCAAATAATAATGTGCATTTAGTGTGCTCTGTAATTCGCTGATCTTTGGGATCCGCGTTTGTGCTTGTAAATGGCTGTTACTTATAAACTTTATCCTTAATGGCCGTCCGTTTTTAGTTCCTTTGACAAAGGCCAGTTAATACTTTCTTTATCATTGCAGTTTCTAACAAGCAAAGAAACTTTAACATTAACCACTTCCAAGCTAGCGTAGTTGGTTACTGTACACCTACTAATATAATACATACACCTATACTCGTATATTCTAGAGTGCATGTTGCTGTTGATGACTTTTTGTATTAGGATCTGCGGTATACATGAAGGGGAGATTATATTTTAGTTTCCCGAAAGTTTTTTTTTGTATTAAGCGATTCTGTATGATATGTGGTTCAATATGTTTGGGGCAATTACGTGATGACATTGTTTTTTAAGAAGTCTACATTACTACGGAAGCTAGCATGTATGTAATGTTCAATTTTAGGTCTTATTTATATCGCCTATTTCAGCCTCTTATAGTCAATATTGGCACAAGTAGGTATATTACGAACCACGTTTCTATTTTTCTGCGACCGTACTACCGCGTCGCAGTTTAATTTGACTAAATCAAATCAAATAATTTATTCATCGACATATGTGAAACACGATTGCTTTAAACGATTGTATTTTTTTAATCTACCACCGTTTCGTAAAGCAAAGATAATACGTTAACTCTTATTTATGCGTTATAGTTTCATAAACTTTGCTACAGCCACGGCCATCTTTATAGATATAGTCGATATTTCGCGATTATAACGCTTTTAAATTGATCATTTTTATGACGATGCGTTGTTTGGTAATGTATGAAAAAAATGTTATAATATCCTATAGCACTTGCAATAATCTGAGCTACAGTTAGTAATTAGACTTCACAGAAATAAGTAAAGCCACGAGTGCATTTGTGACAGCATTAATTGACTTTACTGGTGTTATTCATTGTAGAACAGCTCGTATCTTTTGGTTCAAGTCTTTTTAGTATTTTTAATATTAAAATTTCTTTGTTTTATAAAATCTGTTATGATTTAATCACGTATCTATTTTATTTATCATTTCCAATTTATCTACTGAAATAACCATCAACAATCTGTGGTGTCTTTATCTGTATTTGCCCCATGGACGAATATTCACATTCCATTTATATCTCAGTCGCAACCAGTAGCGCAAGATTGTCGTTAATCCCTTAATACTCCTCGTATCCTACTTTAAATTTATCCAAGTATAAAATTGAACAGATATCTGATTTTATGGATATTCATTATTTTTAAAATCTTTTTGAATACACGGATTATGAATAAATTTATGAGTGCAAATAAAAAAAAATCTTTATTTTAGGAATGTATGTGTGTGTGCGTATTATTAATATATATTTATCGTTCACATTAAATGTAAGCGTATTGTTTATAAGAATTGCGATAAACATATAAATTTAACCACCTCCCTTTGTTTGTCTTATCTTAATCTTTGGTTGTCTGGAAGAGACCGCTATATATCGATATGGCCGCCAAATTGTACAATGTATCTAATTTGATCTTTTTTTTGCTTTTGTTCTTATAATTTTGTATCGTGGTTTGCAATAAAGTAAGATATGCTCTCCATTCCCAATACAAGGGGGTAGACAGAGCTCTAGACAATTAAGTCGTTTCGACCTACCTTCCACCGAAGATATTTTTGGGACAACGTGATAGCTGGGGAACCCTTCGCCGTCTTAATGTCCAAGCCAACAATATAATTCGTGCCTGCCAGGGGATCGAATTTGGGTCTCTTGACCCGAATTCCAACCACCCAACCACTTGAATATCGCGACTTTTTTTTAATGTCGTAAGAAACATCTTATCTGTCCTAGTCAATGTTTGGTATATTCTTGTAAGTCTTACATGATTTTATTGTTATTAATTTGCTCGTAAACTGGTGAGGAAAAAAGATTCTCGAATGGCTAACGCAGTGTATGGCGACCTTCCTCTATGAAGTAAGGGCCTGCACAATGTTGCAGGGAGTCTATAACTCGGAATCGTTTTTTGGGGCAAATTTTGAGGGGAGGCTTATGTTCTTGTAGTCGGTAAAAAAGAAAAACTGTTGTTACTTAGATTTGATATAACATTAGATTATAACAAAGGCTAAATGTCATTACTTTATAAGGTAAACATTCTTGCATTTGTAACGGTGGTTTCCATTCCCTTTCTCTTCTTGAATGACGTAAAAGATAACTAAGAAGAAATGTTGTAAATGCAATAGCAATGTGATAGAAAACAACATTTTAAAAACTAATTACATCAGCAACATATATCAGCATTATATTTGGGAGAGCCATACTCGTGCAGTGGACTTTTCCAGGCCATTAAGTAATTAAAATTGAGTCCGCACTTAAATTAATAATAAAATAAACAAAGCGTCTCTGACTTTTATACATACTAGCCACCTCTTTATTTACGATCTGTTTACTTCGTGCAATATTTTTACTTCGGGGTTATCGGGTCGAGCACCCGAGACAAGAGTGGAGCACTTGGTAGTATAGACTCTTCGGTCATTGTTAATGATTTAACCTTTGAAACCAATCTCCTTTCTTCAATCTATTTTATTGCTCTGAAAGAACACGAGAATTAAAGAAGTTTCAAGGGTGCCCATTACCCCGTTTTAATTATGATCTCGTTAACGTCGCAGGAACTTTGTATACGGTAACGCAGACAGAAACTTCTTGATATTTCTTTCATTTCCTTGTCGACTTTATTTCCGTCTTTTTAACATGCAACGGCTTTGTTTTCAAAAGCTCTGAGTTACTGTGGCATTGTTTTGAAATCTTGGTTTCTGCTTCAACGGCAATTAAAAATACGTTTTAATGTCCGATTAAAATAGTTTTACGACTTTATACCTCTGTTGAACGAAAGCGAAATTTCATAAACACATTAAATTCACTTTTTTTGCATAAATTATTTCCTAAAGGTCGCTTGAACAGATATTGTTTATATGACCTTTAACACTCTTAGTCTGTAGTTTGTTCATTATATTATAATGTATGTAGTGTAAACGTAATTTAATATAGTATTCTACGTACCAGTAAAACCATAAAATAAATAGACATAATTATAATCGCATATAACACGCTGATGTTGGTGGTAACTGTTTTTTTTTAATAATAATAACTTTATTGGTAATAAGCATATAGTACATTAAATGTTCACATAAGAAAAACATATAACAAAAATAAGGTTAAAAATAGTGAGGGTGACGTTTTGTTTTCCTAGCTAGCCTATGGAATTGTAATAATAATTGTGAGTACGCGTTTTACATAAATAATTGTAAGATTTTTGAAACAACCTTAAAGCTTTTGTAGTATTTCGCGAACTTTTAAAACAATAAAGCGGGGGTGGGAAGGTCAGTTTTTATTGGTTGTGGTACCAAAGCAGAACACCGGTCAAGGTGAATCGGGCGCCGGAGTGGAATTGAACCAAAATAAACAATCTTGTTATTAATTTGTTAGAATCTGTTTCCTGTCATGATAGCATCGACTGAAGAATTCACTGCAACATTTAAGATTATATATTCCTTTTCTTTTATGCGAAAACTCAGTATTTGAATTAATAAAACAAACTATTGCTTTTTTTTCAACGTATAATAATACGTGAAAAAAAAGTCGAAAATGATGTTGTTTTTTCATGCAGCAGGATCTCTCACAAAATTAAAAATTCTTGGTGGCCATTACATTTAGCGCATAGAGTTACCCTTCCAAATGGTTTTTAAAATTTTATACGTCTAAACAATTTTCCAATTTTTCCAGCTAACACTTTTATTGTAACTTCTATACTACCTGCTTAAAAGATGCAGACGTATAATCCCACGATGAACACTGTCGTCTTTTTATTTTTAAATTTTTGAAAATATGTATTAGTCACAAAGTGTCTAGTTAAGAAAACCCTTAACTCACTAGAGGGTTTTCCGAATGCATTCAACGAAGTCTCTTTTTAAGCGCTGAATGCATAAGTGCATTTTCATGGTGAATTAGTTGTAGATTGTTCACATCAAAGTTTCGGGAAAACGTTTCTTAGTATATTAGAAAAAAAAACCAGCGTTTGAAAATAAATCAATTTAATAAATAATATTAAAACTTGCCTGCGCTTCTCAATAGCTATCTAGGCTCAATGTAGATAATCACATCACTTCACTTTTTCTGCATATTTTCGGGTCTCCGTGTTTGAGGTTCCGATTCCACACTGTTTCTGATTCCATAATACAAGTTCTAATGCTGCTTACTTTGGTATCTTTACAGTGTATGTGATGTCATACATATCTATATGTATGTATTTATCTTATCTTTAAAGGCCGGTAACGCTCTGGCTTGGCGTTGCAGAAGTTCATAGACATAACAATTAGGTCGGCTACATGCTTGTTTATACCATATTGCATATTCGTTTTAACAAAAAAGTAATTATTTTGCAGTAATTTCATTATTATTTTCGAGTTGCAATAACATTTTAAAGTTTACTATTCATCTTAAATATTGCAATGATGGTAAAATCTTAACGTGTATTTTAGAAATTATGTAAGGCACTTGGTAAGATTACAGTAGAGTGCGGGTCGCGAAGCGCAAAATCTTAGATAAAATCCAGCTTCACGTAGGCATCGCGGAAGTATTAGCCGGAATAATTTATTCACGCGTCTGCTCCTTGCCTGCTGCGAGATTTAAATTTTAAATGAAGCCAATATTTTCGACGACAGTGTTTTTTAACTCTCTGACATCCATTTGGTGCTGTTTATAGCTGTGCTAAATCTTGTATTTACGGTTGAGCTTATCGCATTTTTGTGAAAGCCACACCAATCTTGCGTAACATTTTCAAAAGTTATTTACTTTTTGTATTGTGCTTTTGTAATATTTCGTCGAAGTTTTGAATCAGGTGTGGCTTTGTGATTGTTCTTAATGGTTACCGTATTTTTTATTTTTAGTACCGAAAAAAAGCACACTGATTGTTACAGGAAACATAGAGGTAGATAAAAGTAATTAATACTAAATAATCTTGAATGTTATATAAAAAAATAATTTAAAATCTTAAATTACCTACTATACCTAGTACTGCTCATACCTAGGTGGAAGGTGGGTCGAACCGACTTAATTTTCTAGACCTCTGTCTTCCCCTGTATTGGGGATGGCGTGAAGATATTTTATTTTTTTACAAACAATACATGAACCCGACGTGTATCGCTTTTATATTATAGCAAATCCTCTGTACGAGAAGGGGCTTTGTCCAGCAGTTCACTTTAACAGAATGTTAATTAATTATAAGATACTATACCCCATACAAAAACTTGTTTATAATAAAATAGATTTATAAAAATATAAAATACAGGCCCATTTCTGTATAGTAACTAACTATTAGTAGTGTGTAAAAAACAAATTTGTACCCGAAAAATAATCTAGTCGCATTACTAAATTAAAATAAGGACTTGTCAAAATTTTGCAACGTTTCAAATTAGAAGACCACGTCGCATTCTATTTATGAATTGGAGAGAGGTCCTACAGGCTAATATAATAGTTTTTCAAATTTGGGCACGGAAGCCAAAAAAGGTTACAGTCATAATGTACTTTTGAAATAGAAAACCTAACTTACCTACCTAACAAACCCAACTAACTTTCGGTCAATAATGTTTTATTTTGCAAACAAAATAAACATGACCATTGCCTACTCTGTTGATGTGCACTATCAGTTTGGAATTATGAGCTGGGAAGACAATAAACTTTTTTATTATCTCCATTAAATACTGGCATAATGTAGTATATTCTATTATATTTTTACGTACAAATGAAATGCTGATAACTCCATGTAGCAATTAGTTTGCAACTTTGTTTTGTTTTTTTAGTAATAAATATTGATAAATACATTGAAGGTCAGCACCCTCGCAGGAATGAGAGCAAATACGCCGACGGATCAAAAAACGATTATGACGTATCACTCGTCTACGGTCTATGAGGCGAACAAAGGTTCTAACAATGTAAAAACAAACCAAATTGAGAACTTACTCGTAACGTATTAAGATTAAATTATATTGGCGTAGCATTATCGCCATTATCGGTCTCCGCACGCGCCTTCAACAACCGTTTGTATGATTTACAGCGTACTCCTTTGAAGGGTGCCATTGTTGGCTTAACAGCTCCCAGCACGATTACACAATCGGCTCGTTTGACGTTTGTCGAAGGTTATCTCGAACCGCACGTTCTGCTGCACTGTTAAGATGATTGTACACTGGAGTATATTATAATTGTGAAAATTGTTTATCTAAACAACATTGCGTTCAGACGCTGCAGAAATTGCAATGATTTCTATTCCTAATGCTGACAAATGTTTTACATGTATGGTTATTTTTTTTTATATCTTCTCACAATTTCCAATACTGAGGTAGGCAGAAGTCTAGGCAATGAAGTCCTTTCGACCCAGTTTTCACCGAAACTTTTCTGGGACAACGTGACAGGTGGTGACTATATCGCAGATAGTGTTTGGTGTTAAGTAAAATACTTTTTCGCAAAAAATACCATACGTCAGACTCCGAAGCTTATAATGTACTTCACTTTTCCTCAAATGTACATAGTTCATGCAGACGAAATGAATAATAATTGGTCATTATTTGTTATGCCAGTGTGTTGCGGTCTTTAGTCCTCATAAGTTGAGTAAGGTCTATAATTTTTCAGTACACTATGTCAATGTTATTTCACATTCTCGATCTTTTCGATCGAAAACAAAGGCGTGTATTTTGTCACCTCGTGGTGGCAAATTATGAATGGCTTAATTATTTAATTCGGATGTATTAAAGGGTTTATAAGTGTCACAATTTTTATAAAAACGACGCATTGAAGAAAGACTCCATTATGGGATCTATCTACCGAAAGGGACTTTTGATGGGCTGTATGGTGAAATTTTATGTATACGTGTAGTGTCCACCAAAATCTTCCAACACTTGCCTTAAGAGTTTAGACTTATGTACTTACAAATGTTATTTTGGTTTTATAAAAACATCACTACCTAGTATTCTAGCTCCCGAAGCTGACGCCTCAGAAAAACATGCTGAAAATCCAGCTATCAACAACATTATTTATTTCTAGTGCCCCAAGACTGCTAACACAAATACCTTAAAACACAAAGGCTACATTTAGGTGACTTTTCAGTCCTCTATTATAGACAACGGCGAAGTACCACCGACCATCGAGCGATTGGTTGTCCTTTAAGAAAATATCATTAACATTTACAAATGGTCTGAGACACCATTATCGTCTCGGCCTACGGGCGTACCGGTAGTTACAGATAATATGCAATGGAAACTGCAGTAACCGCATACATTGTAAACAGCGACTGATGCAATAAAATTAACCGTGACAGTAATAACTGCAGCGTTTATATTACCTGAATCATTGAGTGACTTTGACTTTAACGATTCCAGAGCGACCAGCTGCATGATTACGCAAATTCAACAAATATGATTTATTATATATTGGTGATTGTTCCTTGGGAGAGTTCTCCCAAACGTTTAACTGTCCAAGCTTATCTAGAAATACATCAATCTAGACTCGTAAAATTTGTTTATAAAGATAAATACGTTAAAATGTTTAATGAAAAACGTATAGTGATGCCATTTATTTTTCATCAAGCGAACCTTGATCACCTCAGCACTGAAATGATTGTCAGTCACGACTATAATTGAAAAACAACGACAAAAATTAGAAACATGAAGGAACCGCATCGTCAAGAAAATAATGTAGTGTCACGACTATATATGACATAATATTAATTACTCACTACATAAATTCTTCAAAATGATGAGATCTCAGGCCTCAAATGCAATGAATCACTTGTACGACGGGATTTCATGCCGGCACGCGAATCCATCATAAGGATTATATTCAGGCACTAACAATTACGTAAGCGTTAAAAACATCTTTAACTCATATATGACTAAAGGTTTAATGTTCCGCTTGTCACGGGAAGCTGAGTCAACTTTATTTTTATTTCTTAATAGTAAATAAGAAATTGTAGATCTACCGTAACGAAAATAAACTAACGCGCAATATCGCCGAATTACTTTCGACGGTTTCGACGAAACAAAATTCCTCGCGTTATAATTTATTATAAACATAAAATCATATGTCATAATTCAAACATAAAATCCTCAAATGAGAAAAAAAATAAGTTACGCGATATATAAAATGAAATAAACAAAATTTTCATATCTTAATATTATGTCAATGTCGTTGATAAACCACTATAGTCTGAAGATTAGAGTATGTATATTAGAGCAGGGATTCATACAGGGAGGGACAGGGCTCTGGAATTTTTTGAAACTGATTTTTTGAACGTTATGATTTAATCGCAGGCTTGGTTATGGTGAGAAACTCACCTGCCTAAATAAGCTTTGTAAAAAGACAAAATTGCATAGGATTCAGTCTCACTCAGGTGATAGGGAGGGTTTTAAAAATTTACACAATTTAAATTATATATACATTCATTTCAAATAACCATCGATTAGATTGATGTCGTTTGTCGTTAGTTTTTTGCTATCGAAAAATTGCTCAACATCTAACTTGCACAGAGGTCAATCAGTATATAATTATTATTTAACAAATGAGTATAGGCTGTCTGCTCATAATAGAATTATTAAATTTGTAATTATAGAATTGGAAAGCCGTTCCCAACCTTCAGCGATGACCTTGCCGTCTGAGTAGAACTATATGATGCAATAATAATCTATAAATCACTGAAGAAGTAAATTTCATAAAATACTTTATGAAAGTTATTAAATAACAAATGGAATTCAAAAATCCGTTGCGGTCTAAGTTTTAACTATTATCCATCCATCATTTAGAAAATATGTATTCTGTCTATTGTATGAATTTTTTGAAAATCACACGTGAAGTGTGATTGTGAGAGGAAGTTTGATTATAAATAAAATAAATAAATACATCAACATCAAATACATTACTCTGATTCCAAAGTAAGCAGCTTAAGAACTTGTAATATGGAATCGGAAACAACGAAGGTACCACAAATACCTTGACCCGGGAAAATGTAAATGTGTTTTTTCTACATTGACCCCACTGGAAATCGAACCTCGGAGCAGGTGACATCTTGAAAACCCGTGTGTCCACGGAGTCGTCATAAATAATATTTTACAGTTGTAATGTATTTTACTTATAAATATTTTATTTATTTATTGGCATTACTTAATCGTATTTGGAGAAATTCGTTTTCACACTAAGTACATGTCTTAAAAATGACTGGTACGAGCTTTCTCTCAACACCAGGAGTGTTCGAAATTCGATCATACATTCGAAATTCGATCAAACAAGCATTCGGCTACCTTGGTTTCTTTCGCATTATTATTAACATTAATATTTTAAGTAATAAAATTTATTAAGATATAATATTAATAGTTATTTCAATCTTCAAGCCGATGATTTGACTCTAGTGTATATTGAAATATCAGTAAGTTAACAACACTTGCAACATATTAAGTTGCTAAGTAGTTGTGTAAATCATTAGATGGCCTTAGTAAGGAAATGAATAATGGTAAAAAACTTCTTGCTCTACACGCTTTTCACGTTCCCACTGCAAATTGAAAGATAGCGTCGTGTTCGAAATCTTGATATTAAGTTAAAATGTCAAATAACGTTTTAGATATACAAATTTTTTGGGCAAAATTACTTAGATGAATAATTTTTTTATTCAATAAAACCCCAAACGAGCATGAGCAGACTGGCTCACTTGATGATAAGTGATTACTGAAGTCACGTTCCATTGTAGCATCATAGGTGTTGCAGATCTTTAGAAAGAAAATCTAATGATAGAAATAATATTCAGTAAGAAAGCAGTTAATTAAAGCTGATGTTTCAAGCTTACGCGGCGTATTGTCTGTAACATTTGTATTGTTTGTATTACGTTATGGATTTGAAGTTCGTCGGTGTCGGAAAAATGTATTGTGTCAAAATAAATCATGTGATCAGTCAAAATTTAACAAATAAGCTTAGATCAATTTAAAATTAATATTATGATTGACTATTGATGTTACGACCTTATACGAACTTTTACGCTTGGCAACCGGAACTTGACGCTGCTGTTTTTTTTTATAGAAGAGGGAGGCAAACGAGCAGGTGGCTCACGTGATGGTAAGTGATTACCGCCGCCCATGAACACCCGCAATTCCAGAGGCATAGCAGATGCGTTGCCGGCCTTAGAGTGCCCCCCACCCCCCAGAATTGGGGGGGGGGGGCTCCGGTTACCTGCACTCACCAGACGAAACGCAGAAGTTTGTTAAACTTCTACTTCACGCCGGTATTCTGTGAGGTCGTGGTACTTCCCCGGTCAAGCCGGCCCATTCATACAACAACGAAAGCTGATGCGTGGCTCTACCACCGTTAAACTGTCTACACTACACTGCTGTCCCTCACCGGTCATTTAGGTAGTTATTTTTCGAGATCTTTCCCGCAATCGCGCCATCTGTCGGTAGCGAATTTCATTTTCATGTCGGCATTTACGGTACCCACGGTAAGAAAGTGGATATTATATTCTTACTTCGACATAACATGGCCAAATATAACAATACTTGCTTTTTACATACAAAATCAAAAGGTAAAAACAACATTGTGTATTAGTGTAGTTTGTGCATGCAAATTAAGCTACCGATCCATAACCGTAATCCATAATTAGATACAATGATGTCATATTTGGTCTTCTAAATGACATCCGATTGGAGTAACAGTAACACATTGTATAAAATTTATATTGTTTAACGACTCATTGTCAGATTAACCTCTAACGTCACTGAACGTTATTACTTCGACTTTCAAGTTTCGAAAGGTCTTTAAACGTTCGAAGCGATTTGTATCACGGAAATAAAAAAAATAACTTGAGGTTTAATTACGCTTAAGTGAAAATCAATTAAGGAAAGAAAATTTTACGAATATCATTACTGCGAGTGCGTTTATCAGTTGTGTATTTAAAATAGACTATTCGTTTTAAAAATTCCTTTAGATTCTTTGAATTTACTAGGTTTCTTAATTTATATTGTCTCCTCGTTTTTTTTGTGAAAAGTCAGAAATACTCAATACAATATTTTGGAATAAAAACAAAGAATTTAATTAGTCCACAGTGAAGCTTAACATTTTCCACTCTTCAATGTGACGAATCTGTTCTTTAAGTGGCGACCAAAAAGAGCCAGGGTCAATAAAGCTTTTAGAAAGCTACACATGTCATATGGTCCGCTTTCAAACCTGCAAAAAAACCTACAAAGGCGACCAATACTCTTCATGGGATTCGGATAAGAAACTAATTAATAATTTACCTGAAGGCAAGTATAGCAATAGCAATAGCCTTTTACGTTGTCACCCCCCAAAGCTCATATGAAATGCCTCAGCCGTGATTTCACTGGTGTCTATAATTTTTAAACCAAAGCCCAAAGTTGCTATACTGCTATTTTGCGATCAGAAATAAGTAAGAATGTTGTATCGACCAAGACGAATCTTAGGCAGAATCGAACATCTTTAATACATTATGTTCTTCCAATGATGTTTACTTGACGATTGGGAAAGTCTCGTATATTACTGTTTTTAAGTATTTTTTTCCATTCTTCCATGTAATGGCTAAATGAATTTGACAAAAATTCTTGTACCTTTAATTCTGAATTAATTCTTGTCATCTTTAGAACCGCGGATGATGCGGACGGGCGCTGTACGTTTATGATTTTTCGTACGGATATTTTTATCATATGAAAATACAATACCAATAACCTGATTAAGAAAATACTTTTGAGTTTGTATATGATATACTTTATTTTCACAATTATTTCATTATCGTTGCAAAGCCTAATACTCTTTGTTAAATAAGTAATTTTCACGATCGGATTTTAACGTTCCGGAATAGATTAAAACTAAGCTTCCAATTTTATTGTCCATAGCATATGTGTTTTTAAAACGTTCTTGGTTTGTAATTTCAAACCTCTTCCGCAAAAAGTCAACCTTAATTCAAATGACGTCAGCCAACCTCTGTTTTTATGGTTCCGCTAAAATAAAGAGTTGCGGAAATTCTTTATCACACAAATATACGCTATTTATGTAAAATCGTTTAACTCTGACATTACAAAGGCGTCCAGGATGTGTTCGTGACCCCGCGTTCTATCTAAAAATAATTATTTAATTTTGAAAGCATCATCACATACTGAAAATACCTCTAATGACTTCCTTTGTCTTCAACGCATTAACGTATTTTACTTTCATTTTTATTTCATATTACATATTTAACGCTTGAAAATGTGTTTGTATAAATAAATAATTACTCAACAACAGTTTTACCTTATATCCGGCTAATTAATGTTATGTGGCTTAGACTTAATGAACATCTACATCTAAAAATTAGAGGAAAAAAAAAAACCATTGCCCCAACGTGCCTTCCTACTGGAGATCGGAGTCAAGTCTTCTGATTCGTATTTCAATCTACCACTTGGCAGTTGTGCCTTAAACCGTAATTGTATTACAGAGATTAGTATATTATATTATCATTCCAGTTGTACGATAAATCATTACTAACGATACGAATTCTAAAATCACCCGGCGAAATTGACAACATTTGTTATTCTAACGCATTTCATTCATATGTTTAACCAGCTCTGTAGGTATACGTTTATTGTTCGCTGACGTAACCCACTCTAATGGCTAGTTTTTGTTTACTACAAATAGCGTGACTGATATCCATCCAAGTTTCGTGCAATTATTTATACTTATAATATTTTTGTAAATAACGTTCTTATTATTATCTTCACTCAACATGTCGAGATGAGCCCATTTAATCTCTTTATCGTTAGAGTTATGTGTAGTTTTTTTTCTAACCGAAATTTAGGTATGGTTAAATGGAAAACGTTAAGTAATGAGTAGCGGTACATTGAGTGTCGAATACGCGGAGCATAAATTTTTGTGTACGTCTTTGCATGATAGGCCTAACACTAAACCAATATACGAATGCTTGCTTGTGTATATCTCAAATAACTGACACCTCCGTTGCCTTGCCACTAACTGAACATCACCGCTTATGTATCACTTCACCCCGCTGAGAATGTTCTGCTTCGCTCGGCTATATTTAGCTCTTTAAAATCGAACTCGGAATAAAGGAAATCTTACCTGAACAAGGCGGAATATAAAATGTGTGTCCATTAGTATTTATGTAGCACAATAAATTATAGAAGAATTCACTAAATTTAGAAACTTTAACAAACCTTAGTACTAATGATAGTGTTATCAATCCTAGTTCCATTACAAAGGCTTCACTGCTCCGGTGTCATAGATTGTGTTTTCATAGATTAATATATTTTTAACTAAAGTAGTGATCATATCGTCACGGTTGTTTATACTCGGAGCAGCTAAGTCATGGTATTCGATTGGAGCTCGACGCTAGGGCTGTGGTGACGTGGTGGTGTGTCTCCAGCATCAGCGGGTTGGCGCTGGCGCTCGGCGGTAGCGGCACGGCCAGTCCTCCAACGGCTACGGACGCTCGCGAACACACTGCGACCTCCTCCCGTGCGCCCTCCCCGCCGCCTTCCGAGAGGCAGCAGCACTCCAGGTAGAAAGCGCCACGTTAGGAACGATTAGCTTGTCTGTCTATGGTTGTTTTTTGTTCTGTGACGGCGATCGCTGGCTTTAATAGATTCTTAACTTTGCATCGTTAAAAGTAATCTTTCTTAAAAATTTACGTTACGTTAATTTTTATCGAAAGCTCTATTCTTTTTAAACATATTAAAATTCACTTTTACTCTATTCTTATATTCATTTTTTGAAACGATTTTAAAATAAATATTAAATTGTACCTCAAAGCTAGCGTATCGTTTGCTCACATTTGATTGTCATGGTGTTGGTGTTTCTTATTGGTTTTGGTTTTTTGTGCATTTTTATTTCTTACTTCATTGTTTTGTGCAGTTTTCAGTGCATGCTTGTCCGTTATATTCGATCTTTGTTTTGGAATTTGAATGTTTCAGCTATTTTTCGTTGCTGCATATTTGACTGTAAAGTTTATGTTATTGTTAACATTACATAGTTAAATTGTATATGTAGCATTTTTATATTAAATAGGTACATTCTGTTTCGATGTACTGTATTTGAAATTGTTCTATAGTTTCAGCGGAAGAAAATACATGAAAATATAAACGATCAAACACTAGTACCAAACTTAATTACAGCGGATTGTTTAACATCTATGAAATATGGATTGCCTCTTTTTAACAGGGTCATATGTTTTTCGAACCTACAACCCTTAGCTTTGAATTCAGGGCCATCTTGTAAATAATATAATAACTAAAACAATTTCCCTAAAGTAACTTTTCCATTTAAAAATGGAAATTATTTGAAAAGAAGTATTTTGGTTATTCATAGCATACATACCAAATATTAATCCTGATATTATTAAAAATAACGATGTAATGCAACGTATACAAATAATATACTAAATAGCACTGGAGAGGATCCGTTACCCATACTTCACTAGAGATTGAGCGAGGAAAGCATCAATATACTATAGCAGAACAGTACTTTGCAGATACAAAACAAGTCGTGTATACACAAGCTACTCCTTTAGCGTCCACGGTGCACTACATTGACGTAATCGCCCGACCAAAGTACACCTCTCTCAGCATGCCCCGATCACTCAACACCCCTTCGACGCTCTCAGTTTGTGCTTCATTCCCTTGATGACAGGTAGTTTCAGTGCCTTGTACAATGTTGCATTATCAAAGAAACGATGACAATTAAAACAATACCGGTAACTAGAGCTAAAGTTCAAAGGTAATCCTTATATACTATATTATGACACGCTATACAACCATATAATAGTACACACCAAATTAAACCGTACAAAAATTGCACATTGAGATAATGTCGTTTATGTGCTAGCCGTAAAATTTCTTCACTAGTAATGGATGGCAGCGTCCAATATAGAGTAGGAGACCTACCTATATTGTCAAATTTCCATGTATTGAAGAAAATGAAAACGAATAATGAATATATTTACAATAAATACCTATAAATAAGGAAATGTTTTGAACACGTATGTGCGATATTGGAGTTATGCCTAATATAGTGATTGGAAGCAAACAAAAGCCTGATTTTTCGAGTATTTAGTACTCAAGTCGCGAAGAAACTAGACATTATGCATGCAAATTAAAGGCCAAGCTTATCTAGCCTCTCATTATCCTTCATTGTTTTAATGCTATCGGAAATACAATGAAGCTGTAGTTGTCGATTGTCAAACAACGCCACTTACCAACATCATTAAATAAAAACGTAATGAAAGGAGCAGTGTTTTCTGTAAAACATTAGCCCGCTCTTATTTCATTAATTAACTTACAACACGTGAAGTAATACTTAATAGGAAATGTATAACTCCGCTTTACAGTATTTGATTGGATTTTAGATGAATGTGGCACCTTATAATTTAAGGATCTTGCAAATAACAAAATGAAGTAATCAAAAACCTGTTCTTATATAATTCAAGAGCAAACACACGCGCACTATAAAAAATACAAACAAATACAAACCTTAGATATCTATACATATGTACAACATACATCGTCATAAAAACAAATACTAACAAATTCAATAACCAATATTCGCATAACCAACATTAAAATTAAAGTCCGAAAACACAGAACTATTTACGCTAAAAGACTATGATAATTATTAGAAGGAAATATGCGAACCCTCAGAGGGTGCGCAAATTTCCTTATAATAATTATTGCCTGATGAAGTTAAGGATTATCGTAAAGATATCCAGACTTAAGCATTGCAGCATCGTTGGAATGGTTATCACGAACACTAGTAATCTACATGTTGCATTGCTAGTATAAAAAATTACCTTTCACGTAACTTTAATTATAACATAACTATGAAATGTATTAAGCAGTTCCCGCAGCTAAATGAATTGATAAAAACGCTCAAATGAAAAATAAACTTAAACCTATATCCCTGATGATCATGTGCGTGTTATAATAAATACACATATTAGGAACCCTCTCCACCCGAAATCAACCAAATCTTCATGAGTTTTCGTTTTAAAAAAATGCATACTCTCTAAAATTTACAAAAAATCCTAGAAAAACGCTCGAAGGTCTCTTACCTGTCTTATGAATATGATGATTTATTGTGACTTATATTCTTTTCGACTCTTAGCTGTTGACTTTTCGAGTAATTAAGAATAGTTGGCTATTGAAGTAGCATTAAAGGGCTACCCTGAAAGTAAAAAAACTATTATACATAAATTATGTACATACATAAATACCAGCGTGAAACAATGTAAACTCATGCAAACATAATTGTCCACAATTTAACTTTGTTTAAAAAGGACTCGGTACGTCATGTTCCGAAATTAGAATTCGGCAGAAGTCAATGAAGAGAACACGATGTTGTTTTTAGGTTTTTTTTTATCGAACTGCGGTTGTTACCACCAGCCGCTAGATGTCACTACAAGGTTATTACGCCGTGTGGGCGACTGCCTGACAAGTATTTTATTTTAGTAATATAATATTTATTGTATATAATTACATCCGTGCATGTTTATACATATTTGAATGACGAGTAAATTTGCTCGAATGGTTTTTATGCTCCTCTTATATTTATTAGGGCTGTAGCAAATGTTATGTTAATAAATCATACATTATTAAGATTCACCTTGGCACCGGTAGGCCCGGCATACATTAGGCAAAACGATCCTGTTTTACAGTGTATTTTTTTGTGACACTAACAAACGTTAATTAATTTTATAGGTATTAATATTAAGGTCAATTATCAAGATAAAAACTATCGTATCATTTAAGTTGAACCCATATTTACAATATTTCATTAAAATCGGTTCAGTAGTTTAGGAGTTTTCCTGTCACAAACATCGTGACATACATAACGTAGTGATCCCAAACATAATTCATTATCAAATAGAATATTTGAAAAATTTATCATTAATTATAAGTTATAAATCATTAATAAAATTTTATGTCGTGTAAAATTAAAACGATTAATTTACATTTTTAACCTCATTACACTTACTACGAAAGCTATAAGTTGGACACCATTGTACAGTTTCACTTTCTTATCAATATAGACTAATTTAAACTACCAGTTTAGCCTTCATAACACGGTGATTTCAAGTACTATACCATACACCTACTTAGAGTTGAATAATGTAACATGTGCAGTATTACCCCACAATTTGCACGCTCTACTTGTTTTCCTATACATAGCCAGGAAGTTGGAAACAAAGAAAATGAGGATGCACATCAACTCCCGGACATGGTGTTGGGATTTGGTGTGCGCTATTCAAACTGCAATGACGAGAGGGTGATACAAATTGTATAGACACAATGGAAACGTTATATGTTACCTTAAAATCGAGCAGTTGACTATAATTATTATTTAACTAAAAGACAATAATTTACAACTTTAGAAGTAAGACAATTTAAAAAATTAACTTATTGTTCTTATTTCTACATTTTGTTTTGTAACACTTACATAGACAGACTAGCTGGTAGTGACAGTGATACTTTTGAAGATACTCTCAAGATAAGGGGTTCGAAATTCGTTACTTCGTTAAATAGTTAGATACAGGGAAAGTTACAAGAGTTGATATATTTTGGACCTGAAACACCATTTGTTTTGTTGAGGTTAGGTACACGTATGGTCGGTTTAACGGTATGAAATAAAATTGAAATCATAATCCTAAAGTACCTGACATTTTTAATGAAGTGTGCCGTCATTTTTGTGGCTTGAAGTTTTAAAAAACAACCGTTACCTTTGCCTAGTTTTGACGGGGCGAACGACCTCAAAGATTCGCCATTCGCAATTTATCATGTTACATTGGATCCCTGTCAATCATTTGCGTTAATCACTGTCAAACTTTTGTCTACCACCAAACGGTGCGGGTTCTATACACCATGAGGCGTTTGCTACGTTTTGTCTATATGTTAAAAGAATTTATGAAATCTAATACCAGTCCGTCCAGTCGTTCTATCTAACCGACTTGCTTTTGCTTATAAGTCTCGATAACCGAGAGGATAGTCGATCGGATTTTGAGTCGAAAGACCCGAATTCGAGTCCTCTAGGTGGCAGACTTATACCTATGATTTTTTTCAAAACTTATGAAGGATTTATGTCGTTGGCTTGGATACAAAGACGCCAACAGCTTCACCACCTGTCACGTTGTCCCAAATATATCATCCGTGAAAGGTGGGCCGAAAGCGCTTAATTGTATTGACCTCTGTCCACTCCAGTATTAGGAATGCCGTGAAGACCTGCTTTTTTAATCATAAGGTATGAAGGTATGAGGTATTATGTACAGATTTGTCACCAAGCATTTAACACCTAGCTGTTACGCCTCTCAAGTTATATTCATACGGAATTGTTTTCCATAGATTTCTGTAAATTTTCTTGTCTACTATATTTTCATACAACTGTGTTATATAGCGACGATTTATAATATTTCCCAATTTTAGTATCTTCAGCCCAATTATTTTCAAATAAAATAGGTATAGAATGGAGCGTCAATAGCGTAATTTTACAGTGCGTACTGCGAAACATAAAGTTGCAGATTCGGAACTGCATTTCGACTACTGTCGTTAAACACTCAAGACACAACGAATGGACCTTTGTTGAAGAGGTAAAAAGGAATACAAGTAATGTTATTTGATATTAGTAGTATTCTTTTTTTATTGAAACTACTAGGCAATCGAATATAATTCTATAATATATATTGAATATATATGAATATTGCCTCTGATTCGATGTGAGAAAACGAAGTCAAAACGAAGTCGCCCTTGTATATCACTAGTTGCATAAGTCGCGTTGTAGGTTTTAAGTAACATGCATTGGAAATGTTTTGTTAGGTAAAAGAAAATCATAAGCCGTGAGCTGCAATACTTCAGTAGTCACGTCTGAAACTGATCACGACTGCACCATAAAGTATAGACCATAGAGAAAGGAAAACACCGTTAATCACACGATATCGAGAGCATGTTTCACAATTTCCTTTTTAGTGTTGCTTTTTTATTGTTATGGTAAAGTTGGTTAAAAATGCTAGTTTATCTTTCTCAAAGCTAGAGTTAGTTTTCAAAATGACATTGAAACCAATGTGGTTGTAACAATATCCTCGGGTTCTTCCAGGCACCCAACCATACAAGGACTCGCGCTCGTATTATCAACCGGGACCATCATTTTCGCTAAGAGTATTAGCTTGTACTGCAATAGTAATAAAGTCGATATCGCTTTAAAACTAAGAACCATAGCTGATGTTCTGGAAAGATCTACGTTGCGCATGCGGTTACTTTTCATTGTTACTTAATGACGTTGTAAAGTTTCCATATATAATGTAATTTGATGGCGTTCTTTGATAGATTGCTTATTCTATAATGAAAGTAATTCTGTCCAGAAGTGTTGATGATAGACCTCTTATTTTATAACCATATTGTTACGTTGCAGCATTCTTTTACAACTTTCTTGCACTATTAATAGAGTAATGATAATTTAAAACGGTAACATGGATAATGGATTTGAAAATAATATCCTATAAAAGTTATCTATTGTTATAGCTATATATCTATTGTGATAACTTATAGCTTCTAAGCATTATTATTTATTTTTATTGAGGTAAGACATGCTTATTTGTAAGTATTTTAATCAAGAAATGTAAAAAGTAAAAATTTACTTTTCTTTGATAGGATTTACATTTATTAATGAAAACAAAGCATCGTATAAAGACTATGTATTTATGAAATACCATAAAATTATTGTCTACAATTTTGTTATTATTGAGTTGCAACGTAAAAATGTTTTCACTCGGTTATCGAAAAATACAAACATGACATAAATAAGTGTATTTATATACTACTTCGATTTATTTTTTTCAATTCGTTAAAAAAATTTATTGAGTTTTGCTATAATATAATTTGGCATGACACGGTATTCTCACAACATTTTACGGTACAGAGTTTGAGATGCGGGATGTAACACTATATGATTATTTGGTGATAAAAAGAAGTTAGCTAAGTACAGTTGATAATTATTGGATACTGGAGCTTAGGGACATCTGCAAGCAACTGGAATTGTAAAAGAGTTAAGATCAGTTGCCATCCCTAAAGACAAAGAAGTTCTTAAACCCTTAAAATAACGGCTAGATTTTTTAAAATTAGTACGGGTGTGGTATTAATTTATTCTAGGTAGAGTTCTAGACACCTAGAATTACTAGCATTCTGTTATGTATTAGCAAAGTCAATTTTTAAAAAGAGTTTCCATAACTTGTTTTACATACTAATTCTTATCAAGAAGTAATCAAACATCAAATTGGCTGACAAATTATAGATCGTAATATTTGGACTTGAATATTATTTAAATTTAATTCTTTTTTGCTTTTACGCGTTGATAACTTATTTATGCTTCTAACGTATCGTTATCAAAAAAAAATAATTAGGCCCGATGTTTAGAAACCTTTATAGATAAGATTTCGTTAGCGTAAAAACAAGTTAATAAAACTTTGCTAATTATGATCTTATCAAAAGCGTGTTTGACTTATGTTTGTAGCTTCTAAGATAAATAAAAATATTAAGAATATAATATCGATATGTATTTTATCCAAAATTGTACCTAAATAACTACTGTTTGAGATAATATATATTAAAAATATCTATATCGCGCCATTCCCAATACTGGGGTAGACATATCTAGACAATTAAGTCCGTTCGGCCCAGTTCGACCCACGCCCACGCGAATCGCCCTCTTTATGTCCAAGCCAACGATATACATCGTAAGTTTTTTTTTAAAAACTTGGTACGATGCATGGGGATCGAACGTCGAGTAACGATTTCCCGACTCTCGGCTATAGTGACTTAATAATTGTAATGTTTGATAGTGTGGGTAAACGCAGAATAATTAGTGTTTGTCGACCGTTTAATAAACGAGCATTGAAGTCAACGCATATTTCGTGTTTTATTGTAATTTTAATCCACAATATAAATATATAAAAAATACACAAAATCATAGGATAGTTAATTGACTCAGGCGTTACTTTGCGGAAATTCATTGTAAAGTTGTTATTGAAAAAATTACTTCGCAACCCTCCGCATGAAAATATAAAAAGGTATATGCTACCTGGTCCGAAGAGAAGAAGAGCACCACCCTCCCTCCCACAGATGCGTGCACCAATTCCACAGATGTGTGCACCAATTCCAATGTATGCACCACCACCACTACACTCAAACCAGGTAACACACATCACCACCGAAAACGCAACACGTGTTTCGCCTCAAAATAAGGCATCCTCAAGCGAGTAGACTCTACGATGAGCGACCGCAGACTCTGCGGTCGCTCATCGTAGAGTGGTGCTCTTCTTCTCTTCGGACCAGGTAGCATATACCTTTTTATATTTTCATGCGGAGGGTTGCGAAGTAATTTTTTCAATAACAACTTTAAAATCATAGGAATTATTCGTGAATATAATTGACATCACAACCAAAACTCTCGTCAGTGTATTTCAAAGAATCAATCGTTATTTCATAACAAAAATTGAAATACAAAAATAATCGGATGGATTTTCCGTCATTACTTTTTTTCATATAGTAATAAAATCAGTGATGACGCCACTCAACCGGCTCGTGGTGCATCAACGAGAACGTAACATAAATAAATAAATTAGATAAATAAACGAGAAGGTTATTTCAACGTTTTCAAGAAATGTGTATGGAAAATATCATATTTTATCTGAATTGCTGAGCTTAAGTTAATTTACGGAAAAAATTAAAACAAGAAAATGTTAAATATAACTAGAGTTAAATATAAAAAAAACAAGGGTATGGTGTCCTATTAAAAAAATATTTTCACTCTCAGTTATCCGATTAATATCAGCAGTTGCCGACGCGCATTTATTGCTCTATTCGTAACTCTCCGAAGTAACATATCTGCTACTATTCCGCAATTATACTTCTTGAATTATAAATAAGACTATAATTATTTATGATATAATTAAGTGATTATATATTACTTATATTACTGATGATGAAAGTCACGATAGCCGAGTGGTTGGGTGGTGAGAATTTCGAGTCAAGAGACCCGAGTTCGATCCCCAGGTGGCGGGCTCGTACCAATGGATTTTTCTAAAACCTATGTACGAGTTACATCGTTGGCTTGGACATAAAGACGGCGACGGGTTCACCACCTGTCACGTTGTCCCGAAAAATGCCTTCGGTGGAAGATTGATCGAAAGGACTTATTGTCTAGACCTCGGTCTATATACATATTATTTAATTGTATCATGTTCTTAGTACTATAATTATAAATTCTAGACAGCAAGGAACCATAACCTATAGAAACGGTAAATGGCTCATGTCCTTTACACACATACGTCATTCGTCCATTGAATTCTCTTAGGCTGTAGGCTGAATTATCACGCGCAGGCACCGACGTATATACCGTTAACGTCTCTCCGTGGTTTTGTATTGGATCCACAGAGCTGTCTTGCTGTAACGGTGCAAGTAGCGATTCAATGCTATCTTGACTGTAACGATACAGAATAATGAATGTAAATAGCCAAAAGGTTAAAACTTTAACAATGCTTAAAACTTTAAAAAACTAAATTGGGATTAAGAATAATTGTTTCAAATGTTTATTATATTTTAGCATTTTTGTTATTGAATTTTTTGACATGAGTCGTTCTCAATACCTTGCTGCACTAACATTCACATAAATTTCAAAAATGCCTTAAGCAATATTTAAATTATAGGATAAAATTCGGTTTCTTTATAGTTCCTAATTTGAGATTTCTAAAATCTTCGATGTCATAGGTCTCGAATAAACAAAAGTCAAATAGACTGTTTTTAAGCTTCTTTATATGGGTTTTCTCGAATAAAATTATAAATGTTTTAAACAAATTTATTCATTACCGTTTAAGAACTGATAGCAATATGATACTTTATTATGTTTTTACTGAATTAAAAATTAGGTGGATTGATAATTAAAGTTGTGTACATGTTTTGAAAAAAATAAGTTCTATAATTTCTTCTCCTTATTACAGTAATTAAAAAGCGCTGCGTCAAAAACGTTATAAGCATTTTTAATAACTAAAATCTGTTTATGAGTATAATCAAGGCATCGAAATTTTTTTATGACTACAATATTCTTAAAAAAAATGTTATTCACCTTTGTTAATTATCTTGTAGATGTACGCAATTTTAAATTTAACTCGTGGGATCTCGTATGACAGTGGTGCACGATATGTTTAAAGATGTTTTTTTTTTTTGAAGCATATGCTATTTTTGTGGAACACTTAATAAAAAAATATTACAGTAATGCGAAATAAATCAAACATAATGGATATTGAATAGGGCAAAGTGATTGTAATACTTCACTTCAGCGACGGAGCATGGTGTGCAACGTGACGTATTATTTCTATTAGCAATAAAGTGAAGTGTTTGTTTGCATCACTCAAGATGATATTTAGCTACGTCTTCGTCACGTAACATTTAATGAAAATCAAACCTTGAGGTATACCTAATTAACTAACACAGGAAAATTTGTTTTTAGATTGATTGAAGATCTTTAATCATTTTATAGTCATAAATTAAATAACTATATGATATTCCATTGGTGCAACATGTACTGTGTGCTAATTTTAAAATCTTGTAAGGCAATATAGATAGATAAGTCGCGTAGAAGGATAAGTCACGATAGCCGAGTTGTTGAGTGGTCGGAATTACGAGTCGTGAGACCCGAGTTCGATCCCCAGGTGACAGTACCAATGAGTTTTTCAAAAAACTTATGTACAAATTCCATCGTTGGCTTGGACATAAAAGACGGCGATCGGCTCACCACCTGTCACGTTGTCCCGAAAATATGTTCGGTGGAAGGTGGGTCTAAGGGACTTAATTGTCTAGACTTGACCTCTGTCTACCCCTGTATTGGGAATTGCGTGAAGATATTTTTTGTTTGTAAGGCAAACTATACTTGACACATGTCTCCTCTCATTTGCCCACTGTGGGCAAAGTTGTTGAATTTAAGGGGCGTTTGAATTACATTATAATAAATAGATTTTGTCATCAAACTAGGAATGGGAACAACCTGATATGAATTGAGGCGTATTTATTTGCGACTTTTAGTTCTGACTTTCTTTTGAAACTAATTAATAAGTCGAACAATAATAAAGCAATAAACTAAACGTGCGTGGTTCCTATTCTGCCTCCTGCTCTTTTAGAATCAAAAATCGCATGCAAAATTTAAACTAATATTTTGTATTACCTTTTAATAATATATTTATGAAAAATAGCGAAATATTCTATTAACTATTTTTTTTTTCAAACACTTCAGCAGGGCTTTCTCCCATTGCCTTTCCAAATGTTTCCTACATGACGTCATCGCCCCGCATGGTAGGCACACACCTAGACACATGATGTAGAAGTGGCCGTTCGATAACGGTTTTGATAATTTTAGCTTGATGCTTATCTTATATCACGACATTTAGGAGAAGAAGGCTTTAGGACACTCTCAGGCTGAAGTAATGTGGCATTCGTTTACGCTACCCACAACGGGTTATAAAATGTCTTGTAAAATTCAAGTTACCGTTGCTTTTAGGTCGTTGTTCCCTATGTGTCAGCTTTACTGATGAAACTGAATAAAGCTTGAGTAGTGAACCAATATTATCAATTGATAATATCAATTCTTAAAACGAATAACGAATCTCAACTGTTAGAACGATTTGACTGTTTATGTATACTCGTACTGTCAAGGAGACCATTACTATTGATATTTTTTATTATAATCTGAAACGAAGCTCTTTGTCCTCGCATGCATCGGTTACTTTTATCGGACATAAAATAAATAAAATAAATATCTTCACGCAATTCCCAATGCACGGGTAGACAGAGGTATAGACTAGACAATTAAGTCCCTTCGATCCACCTTACACCGAAGATTTTTGGGACAACGTGACAAGTGGTGAGCCTGTTGCCGTATTTATGTCCAAGCCAACGATATAATTCGTACATAAGTTTTTGAAAAACCCATTGGTACGAGCCTGCCACCTGGGGATCGAACTCGGGTCTCTTGACTCGAAATTCCGACTACCCAACCACTCGGCTATCGTGACTTGTAAATCGTGCTCGTATCGTGACTTTATCGGACATGAATTTAGAAATATTTTTTCATATATTCTGGCACAGATCTACACGAGAATCAATAACACGTCGAATATTTTTGCTTATTTAAGTTTTGAATCAATCTTTAGTTTGTTTAATGCTCTGTATTCATGATCAAAGAACTGTTATCTTGTTTTTTAATTGCGTAATTCATTTTAAAACTTTCTTTGCATGTTGGTTTATATTTCACACAGTAATAAGTAGTTTTTTAAAAATATTGTATTATTAATATATTTCGTAACTTCTAACAAATATCTGTCTCTTTTTCAGGTAAGGCAATGTCTTCTAAACGGGTGACATCATTAGTGACGAGGAGGTATGTTGCGAACTAATCCATCAAAACTCTTCATATTTATTTTTAACAAACACAAAAGGCCACAAAGGCCAACGTTACAAATTCGTCTTCGGGAGAGATAATGGCTATGACGCCTATTCGAGCTCACGCCGTTGTTCGCATTTGTATACATTCGTTGGACTGCGCTTTAAATACTTGAACCTGCCCTCGGAACGACGAACAAATAGCCGGTCGTCCACCCCGGCAATGGTTACTTAATGTTTAACGAATTAGTCACAGTCCAAACCAAATATTAGCTATGTGGTTGGCATATGATGTGGCCGTATGTTTTCGCTATAAACATCAGTTGATAACTTAATCAAACATTGCATCAAATTTAAATAAAGTCGACGTGGAATAGAGATTACTGCAAAGAGTATTTAATTATTACCTACGTTTTGATGTTTTATACGTTTATAGCTTACTTGAAGAGTGATAAAAACGTCTATTTTTATATAATGTACTAGCTTAGCACACGCGCTTTTGTCCGCGTGGATACGTAAATAGCATAGCGTGGATATGTGGATGACAACGTTAATAGTATTTGTAAATGAGGTAATCACAAGCAAAATTCTTATTATGCACCTACTACCTATTTTTCTATACAAACTTTCATCTTGAGTTTAACATCCCCAAGAAAGTAATTCCGATGTTAGAACAGAGATAATTTATCAATTTTCATTCCTCTTAGTTCCGTACTAATGTTCACCCCATCGACCCCTATACGGGGGAAGTTTCCTGAAAATAATTTATTAGCTGACGTCTTCTACTCATAATCCATCTTTGTGACAATTTTCTTCGATACAGTTCCAGTGGATTTAGAGTTTTCACGATTAGCCAGTAGTCAGTAAAAAAGATTTTAGAAATTGAAAACTTCCAAAAAAAAACGATTATTATGTTTCCTGCTAACTTCATAGTTCATGTTGTCTTTGTATGTGTACAAGGAAGTGGCTCGATTGAATATCAATAAGCAGGTCGAATTGACTTTCAGATCCGAAATAGCATGTTTACATGGAGTGCGGGCTGTTTGCCAACGAGCAACCCGTGGTCCACATTGTATTGTATTGGAAGATGATTTTTTTCCGTTCACCTGCTATAATCTCAATTTATGTACCTTTTTTGATTTAAACTGTAACAAATATACATCGATTCCTGTCTTTATATTTTTTCCTAATCCGAAACGTCTCGTCGCGAGTTTTTATTAACATGCGTATGTATACATTCAGCAATTAATTTAATTTCATTTTTGATATGAAACATCGAAGATTATTAAGTGATTCTTTATGATCAGACAACAATTGACAATTGTAATGTTATCAAAGTTCACTTACATACAGCACACCTCATGTATCTCGCATCGTTACATCGATCTTCGTTTGCGATAGAGTAATTATGCGTTGTTGTGAATCGTTTATTGTTTCTTTAATCGTGCCTCGAATGCCCCTTTGACTGTTGCCATTCAGATAGTTATGTCCCCGGCGCGTGCTTCAAATGTGAACAAAAGGTTTGTTACGTATGTGACAGTCATACAAGATAGATTTATTATGGATTAATTGATTTCAGATAAGTTCTGATGGGTTCTCTCGAACTTTGTAATCAGTATTAAGAAATACAGCCTTATTCGCTATTTCTTTTGATAATACGTAAAATTAATGTTACTTCAATAAAAAATAAAATAAATAAAAATCTTCACGCAACTCCCGATACAGGGGTAGACAGAGGTCTAGTCTAGACAATTAAGTCCCTTTGACCCACCTTCCACCAAAGATATTATCGGGGCAACGTGACAGGTGGTGAGCCCGTCGCCATCTTTATGTCCAAGCCAACGATATAAGTCGTACATAAGTTTTTGAAAAACCCATTGGTACGAGCCAGCCAATTGGGAATCGAACTCGGGTCTCTTAACTCGGAATTCCGACCGCCCAACCATTCGGCTATCGTAACTTTTCTAATGTTACTTTAGGTTCGGAAAAATTGTGTACATAGACTACTGTACCTATTCACTGTAATAAAACCTTTTATTTGTACATATATGTATATTTACTGGGATGTATTCAGACCAGTTAATCCTTTTGAAACGCATTCACCCTATCTTATTTGAGAAAACCTGACAGGTGGCGAGCCTTTCGACATCTGATGTTCAAGCCCACTACTCAACATTCATAAATAAGTATTAAACATATAATTATTCATAACTCGAATAAAACATTTATATTCATGACACAAATGTTTGCTCCAAGCGGGACTAAATTTCGAAAGTAACTAACGAAAGAAAGTAACGAAGTAACGAACTAGGATATTCGTTATATATATATTTCTTATATATATTTTTTATATGTTTTTGTAGACTTAATTCTTAACAATTCTATAGTCAAAAATTAAAGTTTTAAGATTTTAAATCAAGATTTTTTTATAGTCCATCGATAGACTGCGTAATTGGTAAAGAGGTCACACGTATATCCAAAAAAACATCTCAAGCAGCCCGACAGCCATGTTTGTGAAACCAGTTTATCAATATTTTTATCTATGTACGTTTGTTTACACAGGCACGGCTGTAGTCTGAACGCGGAGATAACGATGTTTGGCAATATACACATCACGCCTGTTTAATATTCATGCCTTGAAATAAAAAAATAAAACTTTACAAACTATTTATCATCACAATATAATAATGTTAGGCAGACATTACATTCAACATATAAGACATCAATATGTTGTTATTCATTTAATCGTCTGCCTTGTAGTTAGCCAAACAAATTTTACTTTAAAACTGTAATTATAAATAATTATAAAGTTCACACAGGCAGTTTAAGACTGTGGAATGATTGTGGTGACAGTTAGCTACTGAAGTAGTCTCACCTTTAAAATCAACCTAGCTAGCCCTGGCTAGGACTGTATATTGTATCCGGCTGTATATTGTCAAGTACAATGCGCTGGTCTGTTCCCGTCACTTATTTGACTAAATGCAATGAATTAGGATTTACACTAGGTTTGTAATCCTACAGCAAACGAAGCAAAAAGAAGCCTACGAGCAAAAACGAAGACGTCATCTTTTGCAAGACCATGAACCTTTACGGTAATAGCACTTATAACCGGTTGACAAGTATCTGAACAACGAAAACAGCAATGTCTAGCATCTTGATTTCAAATATCTGTGGGTCTATTGTCTGTAGAACACAGTTACATTTTTAAAAACGTTAAACTACTAATAGTAATTCTTCATATGTAACGCCTATTGAAGGTCGAAAAGGACATATCTAATCCATTGAAGAAAGTTAATCATGCCGCTATCAAGGTCAGATGTGCTGAGTTAGCCGGATGCGAAGCAGGTCTTAGGTCGCTGTTCACGTGTTGCATTGACGTCAACCAATATTACTTCTGATAACTTTCTTACTTAACCTCTCCGTAGTCATAGTTTACATTGCCCTATTCACACTTATAATTTATATTTTCATGGCCATTGCTTAATACAGCTACATATAAAAAGTAAAAAAACAAATAGTAAAGTATGTACAAAATGATAAAGTATATATTTATTTGAAATATTGCAAACAATGTTTAAATTTTAGTAGACTTTGACAGACTTGCCTAGTGGGCATAACATTCCCTTTTGGGCTAAATATGCTAATAGTTTTGTTTGGTGTTGCGTAATATTCATGACCAAACTACGCCCTTCGGTTATTTGTACAGTAGTTTATTATATCACACTGTATGATTTTGGCAGCTCCTCAGTTACATCAATGTCATCTTAATTAGCCCTAAATAACTTTGTTCGTTTATACAACAGATTATAAAGCGTCTGGATTAAGAAATTTTGAAGTGACTAGAATGGCTTCTGTCACAAAATATGCGAAAGGACTCTTTATAATTTAATCTTCTTTAGTCGAAGAAAATTCCATTTGCAGATTTTTACATTCCATAAACAATCATATCCAGGTCAGTTTTTCCTTACCCATTATCAGTGTCACTTGACCCAAGGTGATTGCAAAATAACGCGAAGAGTTGTAGCTCCGCATTTAATTTTATTCGTTTTATGGCGAAATAAATCTAAAGTTTTATAAGCTATGAAAACACGGCTCTGATGTTTTATGTAAGTGCTCTAAAAACAAGCAGCGTAAGTTGATGTCATTCTCTTGAACCGGTTTCCGTTCATTTTTGTGTTGTTATTGGCACAGATTTTATCTGTTTTCGAGTTGAAATATGTTTATTGTGTTTATTTAAAGACATCGCGTTGAATTGACGAATGTTTAGTTCCATTTAGTTCATCATACCCTGTACATACATTAAATTATATGAGTATAGGAGCAATTATACGTATTTGGCTAATTGCAAAGAATTTGATTAGATAAATTTAAAGTAGTGCTTAACCTACATACAAGTAAATTTTGCTATGCGGCTTCTGCGTCTGATAATTTCGAAATCAAATTCTGCTACTATCTATCTTCATGTAATTTATATATTTTTTATTATTTATATTCGTTATAGTAATAATTTGTTAAGTACTGTTACTGTTACTGGATGTTTGCGGTACTTTTGTTGTTTCCGATTCCATAGCACAAGTGGTTTAGCTACTTACTTAGGAATCAGAGCAATGTATGTAATGTTGTCCCATCTATATATACATTTATTATATAGCTAGTGTTTAGGAAACTCTTGAGGATATTCATTCTTTACACTATTCTATTTAGTTTTATCAGTATTACGAATTGGTATATTAATTGGTAAACCTAAATATATGATTCAAGGATAATTGCTACTTACTTGTGGTCAAAATCCTGTTAAAATATAATATCAATTACTTTAAATTTCGATATTTTGGCTTCAATGTGAGTAACAAACAGAAACAATCAATTAAGTTTTGGGATGAAATTTAAAAAATTGTTACTCACAATTAATAAATTTGTACAAGTGTTTGTTTGTTACTGTGAAATCAGTAACAAACTTCACCAAGCGGTTAATAATAACTGTTATTATTAACCATGTAATTTAAATTATATGTTGGAGACATACACTTGTTTAATTTTTTTAGCTATCGCTACATTGTATACATATAATGATGATTTTACGTGTCGCGGCGTAATAATATCAGCCACCCTTTTCGTGGGAGTCGTGTCGTTAGCGTGAGGGGAAATGCTTCATCAACTAAAAGTATAAGGAATTAACGCTATATATGTTTCAGAAGCAGTCTAATCTGTAACAAAGCACTGACGGTTGAATAGAGACAAAATGACTTAGACTTTTAAATTACATTACAGACTAGTGGATTTTAGTCCATGCGCTCACCAGCCCATCGTCCCAGCAAACATTCCAAACAACATAAGGCGACACGTTCCTTAGCTATGCTTTTTTAGCGAGTTGTACAACACTGGATTAAAACAATTGCTGATTTAGTCATGTGCAGCTTATGCCTATCTTATAACTAACCTAACTCATATACCTAATAATAATAATGTAGTAATTAATGTGACCATTACAAAATAATAATGGCTTGAAACATTATCGTCTTACAAATATTTTACATGGAACCACGTCTGCAATTCGACGTAATAATCATAATAAGACGTGACGAGTGACAGGATGAGAACATTAATCCATTATCCAATAATTATATTTTTCATTATTTGTAAATAATGTTAAAAACTTCACGTATACCCATAATATTATCTCTAATTAACTCTTTGGTTTATTTTTTATGTTCTATTAATTAAAAGTAAATTAGATGATATAAAAACTTTGTACTACTTATATTATTCATATAATTTCGTAGCCGTTATGATGATCGTATCCTGAATCATCTTCCTCTTCTGCCATCAAACCGGCTGTCTGCAGCACATAAAACGTGTAACAATTAATTACGTCACCGCATTTATGTTCAAAATGGCAAACGGCACACTTACGCCATCGCCAATGATGTCATCTTTGCCGTCACAATTCACACTTTATGAAGCAGGATAACCGAAATCCATTTCTACTTCCTTATTTGCATCTTTATTGACCGGTGTCATATAGTCCGATTGTCCTTTTGTGATATTCAAGCTTTCCCCCCAATTCATTTACGTAAGTTTCTATCTCGAGTTTTTTTACATACAAAAGGCATATTATATGCTAGATTAAGCGTTCATTATTTTAGTCATTGTGTCCGTATTTGGACGCATATTGGAATATGCAACGATATGTACTTCCAGTTCTTGCTATTATTTAATGTTTGTATTGTTTTATATACATACAATTTACAGTCACGATAGCCGAGTGGTTTTGTGATCGGAATTCGAGTCAAGAAACCCGAGTTTGATACCACGGTAGTAGACGCGTACCTATGAGATTTTTCAAAATTTATATACTGCCTTTTTTATGTAAGTGACGTATATACTTTCATAACCATTTAGTGAAAAGCTCTCAATTTGGATTTACATATAGACACTTCAATTTTATTTATATGCATAAGTACAATATCCCATACGGTATTATCGTATTATTGTAAATTACTTACATTATTTACTTACTTAAATCACAAGAATCAATTCTTTTATGAGCTGTATATACGAAAGCGTTTCTTATGATGTAGCTTTTGATCGCGTTATGGCTCGCGTTAATTTTGTAGATTTTTAGATTATATTTATAGACATTTAAATTTATCAGTATCAAATTCGTATGTCAAATTAGTTTGGCGGTATAGGTATGAAAGAATAAACAAACTTTTTTTCGCTTTTTTGTAATATTATGGTTAGGGTTTATTACTACAAGTATCCATCAAGGTTATTAGAAACTTTCGCTTTTATCTGCTGTAATAAACTTGAAGCTATTATTGTTCTTTACGTTAAAATACAAATGTAATAGTTTTAAACTTATGTTTTAAAATAAAATAATATACAACATACATATGCATGGATTCTTTACTTTTTTTTTTGCTCTCTTCCTGTCGTCATTCCTATCTTTGCTTAAAAATACAGTGAATATTGTATTTTTTTTACTAACGCTACAACTCTTGATATAGTTGTTTTTTTTTTTTCAATATCATGCAAACGGTGTCACGCATCGGCTACTCCGTTCCTTTGTCACGCTTACTCGCGCCGGTAAACAATGAGTCTATCTCTTTTGCGGGTATCGGCGACAGGCCGTCTGGGGTATCTGGGCATCGGTGGCATAGCAAACAAAACTCATTTGGCACAGGCATAAGGTTTATTTTACTTTAAATTCTTTTTATTCGTTGTAGTAGTACTACTACTCCCTAACTGTTAGGTCTCGATAACCCGTTACCTGGGAGACCTTGAAATAGATCTTTGATGTAGGTATAAATACTGTCTTACTTTTTATTACTGCGCTTAATAAAGTTTTCGATAAAAAATTAAATACTTAACATTTTTTATCGAAAGTTTTGTACAATTAATAAATATTATAGACAGATATCCGCTAGGACATACGTTTGGTTTAGGTTACAAGAGCTAGGTTACAACAACCTGATTTTTGTCTTTTTTATGTCTAATTTTTTATTGTTACGATTGGTTTATAGAGATCGACATATTATTTACTTGAAAACTTTGACAGATGTAAATTTAAAGTATATTCTTGAAGAGCAAATAACCTAATGTAAGTGTTATAGTTATAGATCAATGACATATGAATAGACAGACATGTCTAATTCAAACATTTTTCATACAATATTTCGACAATCTGCCTTTCCATCCCAGTTTCGATTCCCGGTGGGATGAATGTAGAATACATTTTCTACATTTTCTCGCGTCTCAGTGTTTGTGCTACTTTCTTTGTTTCTGATTCCATAAAACAAGTGCTTAAGCTACGTAGTAAGTAGTACACATGTATTTATTTATTTATTTAATTTGTTTATACAATACCTAATAAAAGAGTTCGTAATTGTGTACAGACAAACTAAGTAATCAAATCTATATAAACGCTCTCGTGGGACGTGCCAAGAAATCCATTAACACGAGAGTATTGAGCCAAAACTGTCGAGGTGACAGGCAGCAGTTCATATGAGCTTGGCGTGCGTGGAATAATTTAGTTTGATTGGAGTCGACTTTTGAGTCATAGCCCTATGCAATACTAGTTACAGACCGCGACTTCGCGCTTTATATCAAATTTCTATTGGGTTCCTTTAATTACCCGGAATAATAAACAGCCTATATTCCCCCCATTCTCGAGACCCCCAATATTTAACATCAATACTTATTATTATTTTGTTTCCATCTGTTTTTCCCTTGTGGCCTGATTGAGTAATACATTTCTTAAAATCTAAACATACCAGTATATTTAATACTCGCTATTGTGGTCCGTTGGTGGAACTTTTTCATTTTTAAATTAATTTGAAATAACCTTTACTTATTTCACTATTTATTTATTTTACCAAACAAACTATCATGTTTACTTTACGGTGACTTAAAACAGTCATGTTTGGAATTATTAAAAAAAACTACCCTAAATGTTAAAGAGCAAGAAGACTTTTTAATATCACACTCACCATACCATAGTCATCTGAGTCTGTACCACAACCTTACTTATTTGCCGTCAAAAAGCTAACTTCTTACGATAATGTTGTTTAAAGTATGTTTGAATATTAAAATATTCGTGTGACAATTTTAATTATATAATTAATAGGTCAGCCGTTTTTTAACTATTTAATTATGCTTGAATATCCTGTTTTTGAATTACGAATTAAGGTCAAGGCAGATTTCAATAAAATTTACGCAGTATCGTTGACAGGTTACTGTATGTATATCTCGATAAAAAAAGGTCTGCTGTTAAACCGCTACTAATAAATAATTGTTCTTTATTTAGAAGCTATTTTGGAATATATAAAAATTATAAAGTCGCCTCATTCCTATCCCAATTATTTTTAAGTTCCACAGAACACCGCGTGGCCGCGGCGCCGGCGCAGCGTTGGTCTTTGTTGTTATAAGTTTTTATTGACTTCCCTAAATAAAATGTTACTCACACAGGTTGTCCACTATGCATGGTATTTTAAGTTTTTCAACTTCTTTGTCTTTTTATTTTTTCTGTGTTTGCTCCACAGGTGGTGAGCCCGTCGCGATTTTTATGTTCAAGCCACCAACCACTCGGCTATCGTGGTCAATTTTAATGGTGCATGTAGAAAGGCCTTTATTCTATTCTTATTAAAATAAGATTAATCTTTATTATAAGATCTGACGGAACGTTGTATTTCCGCCATTACTTCTTTGTTTTATCGCATTAAATGATTAATTTAAACCTGGCAACTGTTTTGTCTTTCTTAACAACGAACAGCAACAGGCACTGCCAACGCTTTATAAAATAAATATTATTCCATAACTAAAGACCAGAATAAATAATAGAGCCTTGACTGAGCTTTGTCTGAGAGCAAAGAAAATTGTTTTTATAACCGTTTAAAAGTAGTCTTTCTTTTATAACTTTCTAACGATTACATTTTAATTCAAAGTTCTTTGCAGTTGTATTTTATGCCTATACAACTTTGCCTTTATGTTTTACCACTCTTAAAGTACGCAACGAGTACGAACAATGTAAGGCAAATATGTCAATTATGCTATTTAATTTCTAAATAATACCATTAACAGATAACAATTTTATCTCAATTATAACATATATCGGAGCAAAATGTGCAGCTACCAGACCATTATTCATGAGTATTGGATAGATTTTGAAAATGTTTCCATTATTTAAAAGATATATCACTGCAAAAATATTACAAAATTCTTCAACATTAAAAATCACACGCAGCTTCCTAACAAATCTTATGTGTCAATTGAACATTAAATATTCGCGCAACAATCTATATTCAAATGCAAACTTGTACTGTGTTTAACATCTGTTGAGCACCAACAAAAAACAATTCGCCTCGCATAAACGTTACCGAGTGTCGGGCAAAAAATAACACCATGACTCCTCTCTTTTTGGCCGAAGTGAAGGTACAGAGTGTTCGAGAACCAGTTCGAAATTGGCTAGCCTGGCAACAAATTATGATCGATCGTTTTATCGGCTGATAATACAGTTAACGATACAACTATTACGACCTAAATGTCAATGTTAGCTGGTGCCGGTAAAGTTGATAGAAATATAGGAGGTAAATAATTCTTTGAAGTATTTCAAATATGATACGTAATTGTTTTCCTAAAGTAAGAAGGATTGGAATATTACTACAAAAACTATTGTATTTTCTCGGATGTATTGTTGTAATAACATACCATTTTTATTTATTTAATGTAGTGCCTTTGGTCTTCTTCTTCCTAACGACCTTTAAAAGTCCAGTGTAAGAGATATGCCTCTCCAAAAAATACTATTGGCTATGTTTGGCATGTGGAATGGCGATCGCCGTATCAGATACTTAGCTTCTTAGACGCCTGTCAATAGTGTTTATTTTGATCTGATATTTTCGACATGCTTATCCCGTCATCTGTCTGTAGACATTGCGATATTCAAGGTTGTATCCATTTGTCGCCTCTACCGACACCCACGGGAAGGAAGAACTTATATAATTTTTACACTGATACCACAAGGGACGTCGTAACAAATCGCTTAGTTGCAGTATTTGAATAATGTAAATTACTTATTATGATGACTAAACAGTTTTTAGTTTTATCGACTCACGTTTCCTTCTTTTGTTACTGAATTAGTATTAATAATTCGTTATTAATTGTACTACAATATTAAATTTGTATTAAATATAAAAACAGCAATGGTCTATCATAAAACAGTGAAGTATCGAATTTCCAATTTATTGCAAATTCTTTAGCGATGCATTGTACACATCATAAACGTGACCATAATTTTCTATATATTTTTGGATCAAATGTATGTAAGTACCTATCAACTGATATTTGCACTACCTTGCAAAGGCGGCTCTACGTTGCATTTTGTGGCGCTCATTCGTGCATTGCCAGAAACTTCCACAGTAATGGCCGCCACGCAAGCTTTGTTGTCTGACGTGTGCAATTATTTTACGCAGACTTTTTGTTATGGTTTTTTCTCCCTGTTTCAACAAAGGTGCGGCTAAACAAATGGACTGTTTATTTTCTCTGTCTCAGTGCATAACTCAGTAAAGATTAACTATCAATGTAAATTTCTGTTTTAGATATTGAAATAATCAGTTTTTGGATAATTTGTTATGTCATAACCCTACGTTTTTAAAATAAAGTCTAGTTAAAAGTCTGAAAATTTTCACATATTAAGGTGTAGTAACCTATAAATAAAAGCAAACATCGCTGAAGCAGCAAACATTTAACGGTGTGTAATTAATGCTAATTGCCTGGTGCCTACCACGCCTGCCGTCACGGACGAATTTAGAAACTTTGTTTTTGCAGCCACGTGACGCGACCATTTAGAAACTATAACCCATTTGGGTTTTTCAATTTATACCATATTTTACTCTAACCAGTCATCAAATGGATTACTCTTTTGAGCACTCATCAAATATGAATTTTAAATTCAGTCAGTCTTCGGACAAATAACAGTCAAAAAATATCTCAACGCGCGCAAAACAACAATGTTGAAACCAACTTTAGCATATCCACATAATAAGTAGCATTGAACTTCAATTTCAATGCATAACAATACTCCGTTGCCGCTGTATTCGAAACCGCTTTAATATTCTCAAAGGTCGGCTATAACCGATAAAGCATCTCGCGGCTTTCGCCCGGCGGTGCGCCGCGTAACAACAATGAGGAGTGATGATGTCAGACCGCCTTTTACGACGCCCTCGAGCGCACCGCGAAGAAACGCCTCGCGCTTATTTCTTTCGCATAAACTGATAATAATTACCGTCCAACGGTGCATAATACGCTCGCTCACCGCATCCTCAGTTCAATTAATTCCCACTTATAACGTTGCTATACGTCGATCATGGGAAGCTCACGCCACTACTACGAGTAATCCGATTTAACAGTGGTAGAGCCACGCATCAGCTTTTGTTGTTGCATGAATGGGCCGGCTCGACCGTGGAAGTAACACGACCTCACAGAATACCGGCGTGAAGTAGAAGTCTAATAAACTTCTGCGTTTCATTTGGTGAGTGCAGGTAACCGGAAGCCCACACACCCTCCTCCTCCAATTCAGGGGGGGGGGCACTCTAAGGCAGGCAACGCATCTGCTATGCCTCTGATATTGCGGGTGTTCATGGGCGGCGGTAATCTCTTACCATCACGTGAGCCACCTGCTCGTTTGCCTCCCTTTTCTATGAAAAAAAAAAATAGTACGAGAGGTATGTTCTCGTGTTCATGTAAATGTAACTTGAATGTCCACAAAATGTTTAATAAAATATAATCTAATGTATATTCCAAGAAGGGGTATATTCCAAGATATTTAGGAGCGGAGTAAGAGCGTGAATGTGTCTGCTTTTTGGCATCCCTTAACTTACGTGTCAGTTCTGTCTTAGTGCATCAAGAATATTTTCAAATGCCATAATTTAACACAACACTATATAAATGTTGCCAACTTAACTATTTATTTGGTTTTTGGTACGCAACGACAGAGGAGCTGGGGGTACATTGTCTACCTTCCTTTAAGAAAGAAATTGAAAAGAATATGAGAGATGCGGGTAAATAAATAAAGATAAGGGCATAGAAATAGGCATGATGCCATACATTTTCGTTTGGATTATATTTTCATAATTTCATTGTTTTTAGTGATACAATTTTACCTACAGTTTGGATAGAATCCTAGATTACAAGAAAATTTAAATTACTACGAATCATCTAAAATATTCTGCAATACCAACAAATATTTGTTGGGCGTTTAAATTATTGTTATGTACATTCTATATTATACTCGTTATATACAATGTACTACTTACAGGTAGGATCCACTCAAATGTCTTCCCAATCATTCATTAAAGTAAAACTACCACATTATTTAAACAACAGCATCCATCACGAAAATGGATGAAATAACTCAAACGTCTCGCTGTTTAAAATATTACGATTTTTTTGTTTGCTTCGCCGAAACTGAAATTATCTTCAAATACGCTTGAACGCTTAACTGGGCATTCCGTTGCTCGTCCTGCTCTGTAGTTTCCCTACAGTTGGCTACAATACAAAATTTATTTTTAGTTATTACATTGCAAGAGTTGGGTATTTAAGAAAATCCAACCGGAAACAGAACTGAAAATATATTTGGCGACGTGACTTCTTCAGCACGGGTAATAAACGTCGCTCTATTAATTTACTACAAATGTGCATTTCGTTATAGCGGCGAGCTACAAATTTGTAAGTTTAGAATTAGAACAACATTAATCTAGATATAGCAACAATTGGCTTTGATCGACGCTCAAATTACTTATTTGTGTAAGTTGAGGAGTGCCGTGTCCAGGACCAATGATCTCCATCGACTGATCTAGACATAAGCTAAGTGATAACGACTGACTCAGATGATGTTGTAATAAATAAGATACAAATAATAAAGATAAACACAATACATATTAAAAAAAATGCTCTAATTTATGCTTATTTTTATGCGATTAAAGTAATTTAAGAAATTCGATTCATTCAATGAATTAACATTGCTAGCCTGTTCGTCTTGTTCAAGGAGAAATAATTGGATAAAGAAAGAAATAAAGGAAGTACGTGGTTAGATAACATCTTTCTTTTTGTAGGTTTATTACTCCTTGCCTTTTCTAGTAGAAAATTTTCACTTTGCATGCGGCTATTGTAACCTTCAGTTCTCCGAATCCTGTTGCTAGAAAGTAACTGTCTGTAGCCAAGTCCAATAGCATATGTATGAAGTTGAGTGTTGGGCTTCAGCCTTACCTCGGAATATTGAATAATTTTTTTTGTGGTAAAATCTACACATACACGTAATATAAATAAAATTGAAGCGTCTCTTTATATTTCCAAAATAAAAGTGGATAAAATCTCAATGAGCAGCTAGTCTGTAATAATTATTAATAACGAAAAACGCATCTGGAGAATGACTACTTCAAATACTCGTTATCCTCTTTACAGTGATTATTATACTATTAACTATTTCTCTATACTTATTCTCTATTAACTATTCCCATCCGTCAAAACCACGAAATTAAAACCATTAATTTTAATTTTTTCGCAAGCTAGTTGTTAATTGTTTTTCTTATTATTTACGTATATCTAGATAACTAGAAATAAAATTTTTAATTTAATTTTTTATGGTGCAATATTATTGATTTGTCCTCTTTAAATCAACGCAGCACTGCGGAAACTACTGAACTTTGCACGTATTTATCTCACCGACCTGATGGTTATTACAAATGAATTACATAAATCGTTTACGCTTCATTCGAGTCGTAATTTAAATTACATTCTATAAGAGAATATTCACAGCTTCAAATTGAATCGTAATTACGGTTTAGGGATAAATTACACCTAGTTGAAAATTACCGGGTTGTGTATAGCGAGACAACGCCGGCCGTGATGGCCTCTCACGAGCTACCTTCAGACACAATAATTTGTATATTCTGTTGCAGCGAAATGTTGAATGTTTGCTGCTTACCTTCACACTATATACCCTTGGAAGCTCGGTTTACTGAACATAGATATCGCGTGATGTTGCGTAAAACTAGTTTCCAACTAGCGATTTGTAAATGTTCATTCAGACCTTTTTAGTTTGCTGCTTTAATTAATTTAAAAATGTATTTGCCACGACCGTGTTAAGACTACTGATTTAAGAGATTGTATATAATGTAATATTGGTATATTGTGATCCATTATGAGGTAATTGACGGCGATTTTTCTCTTTGTTACAATTATACACTGTATTATACTAATGAGTAATTCATAAAACAATAATAACTCACGATAGCCGAGTGGTTGGGTGGTCAAGAGACCCGAGTTCGATCCCCAAGGCTCGTACCAATGGAATTTTCAAAACTTATGTATGATTTACGTTGTTGACTTGAACATAAAGACAGCGACCGGCTAACCACCTGTCACGTTGCCTCAAAAAATATTATCTGTGGAAGATTTGTCGAAATGACTTAATTGTCTAGACCTCTGTTCACCTTTGCAATGGGAATGGCGTGAAGATATTTAATTCTTTCATATTATAGAAGATATATAAAACACTTATATTATTAAGTAATTGATGCGTGCGTCGTACCGACGATTAAAGGGCATAAAATAAAACTCATTATTTTGTATGTTGTAAGTATACTTCTTATTTTGCATCCGCCCGCCAACTGTGTCCATAATGGATTAATTCTTAAAATATTTTTGTCTAATTACAAGATGAGCTTATTCGCTCACCTTTTCACTATTTATATGAAGGCAGAATATCTCAAGAAGCAAGTAACAGCTGATTTATGAGACAAGTGACCTCGTGTCTCTAAGGCATTCAATTTATCAACTTATTTTATTGCCCCTTGCAACCACACTAACATTACGAACGCAAAAGTGAACAGAGCATATGTACGTGTGTTCCTACTTTTTGAAACAGCTATACAACAAATATAAATAAATATCAAGTAAATAAAATAAATAAATATCTTCACGCAATTCCCAATACAGGGGTAGACAGAGGTCAAGTCTAGACAATTAATTCCCTTTGACCCACCTTCCACCGAAGAATAATTTTTAATAATTAAATATCAAGTGAAATTTGTAATAGCAATTACTTGAACTCTGAATTGATACAACCTATTTGATTGATCCTGTTGGTAGTTAAAACACATACATACATTTAGAAGTACATTTAAATAACTTTAGAAAAAAAAAAGAAAAAGTGTCTTCACGCCATTCCTGCTACAGTGGTAGACAGAGGTGTAGACAATATCCCTGCTATTGAGGTCCCTTTTTTTTACTTTAAAACTTCTTCAGAATATGGTCTATATCGAAATTATGTTTTTGATATTGTTTTGGAAAATTAGTTAGTTAAATGTATTATTTATTGAAATGAGCCTGTGAATCTTAAGTCATCCACCGAAAAAATACATCAATTGTAACTTATCCGTGTTTGTTTGCTGCAAATATCTTGCTTTTTTTTGTTAAACTTTTTATGAAACTTTTAGAAACTTACATTTTTATGGTAGCATTGCAACTATTACTTTAGCATATTTTGCTAATATTATTTGTCACCTCGGTAGCCTATTTTGTCCGGCCTTTGTAGCTAAGGGTTGCGGACTTGAATCCCGCTAGAGCCACACATTTTTGCGATGAATATGAATGTCATGGATGTTTATATGTTTATATAAATCTGTGTTTGTATATAGCTTGGTCAATAAAACGACGATACGCTCATCTGCCGAGTTGTACGTAATAAATTCCCCTGCAATTCGTGCCGACTAGTAATGACTACTGCACTATTGGAAAATGTATGAAAGTAAAAAAGGTGCGTGTCAATTTCGGTAATTTTTTTCTCTTTATTGTTCTATACAAGTAATTTTATATTTAATACCTGGGATACCACGCTTCTGTCGGTGAGAAATAATTAGGGCTATTAGTGAATTTTAATAATGTTTTTTTTCTAATATGTAAATGGAGTTTCAAAGAGAAAACACATTTGAATGTAAAATAATATTTTTGTACAATATATTGGCCAATTAACAATTAGCAATCTAAATATTGATATATCATAAAGTAATAACTTTATGATATATAAATGTACAGATTTTTATGTATGCAAGAACAGCTTGTATGCAGTGATGAATTATAGATGAAATAAAATCTTAATAGTCAATATTATTAATGAAATAATATACGACAGACAAGTAGATGTATGTATGTTTGTTAGAGGCTTTGCCATAATCGCCACGCTAGCAAGCGGATTGGAAATCGCTGTACTAGACCACTCGCACCTCAGATGCTGCTGTCCATCTTCGGTCTGATATCTTTAGAGATGGTTATCCCGCCATCTATCGGTTGCCATAACGATATTCAAGACAGATTCCCTTAGTCACCTCTGACGACATCCACGGGAAAAAAGGGAGTGGCAATATTCTTACGCCGTTCCCACACGGAAAGTTTATTACGTATCCTGGAATAATATATAGAATTTGACAGACACGTCACGTTAAAATAATATTCTTAGAAAACGTCTCGTGTTATTAACCTTTTGAAATGACAATTTTAGCGGGCGACGCTCGTTTAGCACGGCCTCAGTTGATCAAAGGCTTGTTTAGACAGTGACTTTGAAAGTGACGCTTGTACTAATTGGTTGGATTACGGAGGGCCGTGCCCTTTTATTTGTCACTACGTCGCGCGCCGCTTAGCGCAACCAATATATGTCTACATTCAACCACAAAGCTTTTTCACTAAGGAACTGTATCTAGTGGAAACACTAGATGCAATTATATTCTCTATTACAGAGTAAGTTGCTTCTATTTTGCCATTTGTTACGCCGGCGATGGAGATACAGTACACATAATACAATCTTTACACTGTACACACAGTCATGACAACCATTTCGACCACATCGTTAGGTCATCGGAAATCGATTGATGTCTACCCTTGACCCTTTCTGTGCTTCGTTACGAATAAACAATTACTATATATCAATACAATAAAACAATTTCAAACATTTTTCTGTACGAGAGTCGTTATATTGACAAAACACAGTATAAATGGGAAAAAGAGACAAATCCCAAAATCATCCTTTTGTATTTTTGTCTTAAATATAGCGCACCATCTGGTCTGATTGTTTCCTTGTGCCAAATCATTCCGAACTTCGTAGTGGGTTTCTTAGAATTGTTAAAGAGAAATTTCCTGCTATCGCGTCATTGTCATTAGCAGCGTATAATTGTAGTTTGTAGTATGGTCAGCTAAATAAACCGAATCGAATCATATTTATGACAATAAGGTGCTCGCGTTTCCTTCCACGCATTATATCTATTGGGATAGAGAATGTGATCTAGATATGGGCAGGCGTGCAGCTGGAATAAAGTCAATGGTGACTCGTCTGCGTTAGTCACAAGGTAGGGTGTCACAAAAATGTGCACACGACTTAGATTTTTTTTGTATGTATTTTGCTTCTGTTACATCTATCCTATATTTGGTAATATTTCTGAAATCAGCAGATTGTTTGACTTGTAATAGAGGCTGTTTTCGGTATTTTTAATTTTATTTAATAAAACTTTATCTTTAAATAAAATTTACAACATGACAAACTTGTCATGAGCAGCTCACCAAGCCGGCTAACAAAAGGTAAGTCCACAGTGGGCATGTCACGCTCTGCTCGTTACTCGTTTCTTAATATGATAATTCTTACTAAATTTCAAGTTTCATTACTTCAATTTTACCTCGCAATCAATAACGTACGGCGGTCGGGTTTTACGAAATTTGACTTTAGGAGACTTTGACGATTGGCCTAATCGTTTAACTCTGAAAAAAATATCTAATCTTGTTAGCTGTTCACCGTAGACGAAACTGCAGGGTTCGCAGCTAGGTTTAAATAAGATGTAATTAGCAGCACTAACAAAAAGTAAGTCATTGTTCTGAAATAGAGCTGCATCTGTCGTGAGGTTAACTAATGATCACACCGGTGACCACTACAAGTCGGTAACGCAGTGATTTATCGTTTGGTTTATGCAGTCTGCTCGAAAAGGGTACACGCACTTGTAAACAATCTATTATTGTTCGAGATTGCGCCAGGACAGTGTTAACCCATTTAGAGTTAATAAAAAAAACAGATACTAACTTTATGTTTAATGCCATATATATATATATATATATATATATATATATATATATATATATATATATATATATATATATATATATATATATATATACATTCACGAAATTCACCCAAAGTATAAATGAAACTGACCGCCAAAACAAGACGATGAAAACAAATGTTCCAAATAGATTGGGTTTTCACCATGGCCACGTACCTCAGTAATGAAAGAACGTACCTCAGAGAGAGATAAATGGAGTGTAGGTATCCGCTAAGAAAGTATTTAGCAAACCAACTCCAAGGTACATCGTACAATCGAACCTTCGGTGAAAGGTTGTTTGAAAGAATAGTTAATTGTTTAGACCTCCATCTATCCCAAATGCGTGAAAATATAAAAAAATACAACTAATAAATCTTAACCATATTAAACCAAATAAGTACAATTTGTGTACCAATTCATTCAATTTCAAACATCACATCCCATGCAACCATGAAGAATGTTCTTCTAACATCAACGCAGGCACGATGTTTCATTACATTGTTGCAATCGTGCGGTGCGATATTTTCAGGCTCCTACAGAAATAGCCCACGGCTTATTTCAACAGGAAGCAAATTCCTTGATTTATTACCGACGAAATCTGTCTTTGTCAGAAAAAGAAATTATTATGACATGTCATTTCAAAACAAATGCTATCACTGATCAGATAGAATTCGAGTCCAGAAACCCGAGTTCGATGTCCAGATGGAAACGCAACAACTTTTTTTACAAAACTTATTTCGTTGTTGGGTGGTCGGAATTTCGAGTCGAGAGACCCGAGTTCGATCCCCAGGTGGCAGTACCAATGAGTTTTTCAAAAACTTATGTACGAATTTCATCGTTGGCTTGGATATAAAGACGGCGACGGGCTCACCACCTGTCACGTTTTCCCGAAAATATCTTCGGTGGAAGGTGGGTCAAAGGGACTTAATTGTCTAGACTTGACCTCTGTCTACTCCTGTATTGGGAATTGCGTGAAGATATTTTATTTTATTTTTTTTATTTCTTTGCGTTGTTAACATTGGCTTCGACATAAAAGCTCACCACCTTTCCCGTTTTCCCAAAAAAATGTCTTCGGTGGGTCGCAAGGAAAATTGTCTGGACCTGTGTCTACCCCAGTACTGGGAAAGGCGTGAAAATTATATTATTTTTATTTTATTGTATCTTGCTTTTCTGTAGTAATTTTAGTCTTCTATAAATGTCAAATGATTAAATTTACAATTATTCTGTGGATCTAAATGCTTCTTGCGCTTTTTACCGATATCTTTAATTTGAGCGTCTACATAGTTGTTAAGGAAAATTAAACTCTTTTAAATATAAGGAAAGTGCTTTTCCAAAGTATTATTCTGTTATAACAATTACATTCTGGAAATCATTGGGTTTTGAAACCGAAAGTTATCTTAGAAAATTCACCGTATCATTACTCAGAACAGCTTGGGAAGTTTCGGTGCACTACTAAGAACCCATACGCAACATACTCGTCTTAATTACGAACGTGAGATAAACATTGGCGTGAGAGAATCGCCTACGGAGAGCGGGGCCACGTTCATATGGACGTGAGCAACAATCAGTGGAGTCGAGCTGTATGCGCAGTCTAGGTCTATTCTAGTTCGTTCTAAGCAATTAGTTGTTTTATTTAGACTTTCAATGTTTACGTAAATTAAACATTGAAAATCTAAGTAAAACAAGTACTCACTTTTGTTTAACTCTGATTATCCTATATTCATCAACATTGGCTAAACATAGGTTTCGTGGAATCGATTTTTGTTTTACCTTGATTAGTAATGATGTGTTGTGCGATGAATCTTTCCTAAAATGTTACTCATCAAAAAATATTATTTTTCTTTTTGTTTTAATTCATTTATCATTCAGATTTTTGTCCCGGTCATCAGTTTTCAATGTTGCTCTGTACATAAACACTTGTTTGTGATTATTAATGAACTCATAAATAACAATATTTTTTTTTCAGTTATTTTATTTCAATATTTTAGCTAATATTTTAACTAAACTTTAATTTTCAAATTAAAAAAGGTAAATTACATAGATAACGAGAATGATAGTTTGTCGGTGTACTGAGAAACTTTACAGTCACACTATTCCAGTACACTCTATTCCATTGCAAATTGTTTCTCTACTCGACATCGTATCGACATCAAATCTTGGAGGTACGTTTAAAAGAAAACGTGAGTTGCACTACTTCTGCACTTGCGGGCATTGTTTCCTTGTCAAAATTACTTGACACGTTGCAAAGAGAGGAAATTTATTATATTCTCTCTTATCGTTTGTAATAATACTAATTGTATATTTCGAACGAATTGTATATTTTCATGCCTTTACCCTGCAGGTTGCTAAAAGACTAGATCGTCACTCTTTCACTTTGAGCAAATACGCTGTTTGTTTCAGGCACGATGTATTGTATAAAAATTAACATTTAACAATTTTTTCCAATTACAAAGAAACAATTAATTTGGACTATGTTAGTAACGCCAGATGTCCAGGTCAACGATAGCTTCGAATCGAATCCGATTCCGCTGACACGAAGGCAACTCGCTCGACTGTCGCGTATGTAAATGCATTTATCATTTACTTATACCTGAATTAGAGACAGTGTAATGGCTGCGAACGGTCTGTGTAATTAGACACCGGCGGCGTACAGTCGCCCAGTACGGTGTCAAACGGCCACTGGTGGCATTCTTTCCCAATGCTCGCATACGAAGCACATTCCTAGACAGCGGTATCAAAACGCAGCCTGATACACTGAAAATCGATGTACATATGAGACTCTTGTCACTATCGTGCTACTTATTGTTATGCATAATTTTTTCATACAGTTACGATGATATACATAATTATATTTGAGTACGTATACGTACGATATTACCACTAAACGTCCTGAAAAGGTCACTGCGGGATAGAGGCCTCTCTCTTAAAAGGATTCCTTATAATCTCCATGCTTTGCGAACGGTTCGGCGTTTGTAGATCAATGCACTTCACACCTTAGATAATGCCCTCCCCGTTGCCGTTCTGATTAAATTCCATCATCGTCTTCATAACGGCCTATTAAAGTTTACTGCGGGACGTAGGCTTAATTCACATCACGGGGCATAATTGCTACACTTGGCAAGCGGATTGGCGATCGCAGTACTAGACCCACCATACCTTCCACGCTGCTGCCTATCATCGATCCGCTGAATTTGGGTGTAATATTATTCGAGCTGGTAACCCCGCCATTTGACGGTAGCATATTAACGGCTTTTCCCCTTGTCCCCTGAGTAGTAAAATTTTGTAAGCGTTTTGAATATTTCAGCTTTTTTCAAATGTACTTTAGATGTTTAAGGCTAAGAATCATCATCTAAGGCTGTTGACCTGATGACGGAATCCAGTGAATTTCTTAAATTTAGGATTTAGAAAGCAATATATGATTTGTTAACAGAAATTTCCACCAACTGATTAATAGTTTTACTCACATCGTAAACATTATCATCATTGAAACTATCCGCTTCTTCTACTAGGTATAAGCTTCTGTAAGCTGATCCTCTTAAAGCATTATCGTACATACTTCAACTTACAATATTCAATTAAATTTTAGTGAAAACAGTCCAATCCATCAAAACAAATTTTACCTGTAGAAAAAAAAATCGTATTTTTATATTTAAAGTATTTTTAATATATGCATTAAAAATTAAACTTTTTTCAAAGTAAATATGTGACTGTTGTCTTTGAAATACGATGGTAATAAAATCGTCAAGCGTGTTTGCCTCGGTCTATCGCGTACTACAATTTGTGGAGCGCTTGCCGGCGGCTCGTAATGAAAATAATGATGGAAGCTTGCGCCATACTTGTCGACTTGATTCGCAGATATACCATTTGCCTGTATATAACTACGTGTATATAGAACACCGCCAGTAGCTGAAACCCAACGATACTTGCGTAAATGCGGTAGCGACTTTAAGCTTAGACTAACGCGCCTTGCGGTGCGTTAGATCGGTTATTTAACGATGCCACATTTACGATATTCAAGTATAATTTCATATGAAAATGATTTATTGTTTTACTGAATTACTTTTTAAGATAAATATAAATAAATATTTTCACGCAATTCCCAATACAGGGGTAGACAGAGGTCTATTCTAGACAATTAAGTCCCTTTGACCCACCTTCCACCGAAGATATTTTCGGGACAACGTGACAGATGGTGAGCCCGTCGCCATCTTTATGTCCAAGCCCACGATATAATTCGGACATAAGTTTTTGAAAAACCCATTGGTACGAGCCTGTTACCTGGGGATCGAACTCGGGTCTCTTGACTAGAAATTCCGGACACCCAACCACATACGACTATCGTACTATCTAAGTTTTTTACCTTACAATATGCCGCCCCATATCTGTGGTGTTGTAAGAAGAGACTAGGGCATATGACAGTTATCGACAGACAGTCGATATAACCATCTCGAAGAATACCAGACGAAAGCTAAGCAAACCAGCGACGGGTGCGGAGTCTGGTATTGCTATCGCCAATTCCTACTTGCACGTTATTATATACATGTTGATAAATTAGTATGGTTTAATTATCAACTAAAAGCCTTTAAATTCTTTCCAACTTACGTACACAGGTCTGGTAGCAGTATAAAAAAACCAGATCACATTAACCCAGCCCCATGCTGTCTCGGCGTTCGCCTGCATCGTTGCGTTGACGCAACCTGACCTAGTTACTGCTCCTATGAAACCGTTGCTATGTATATATGTATACATAAATATTTGTTTGATCTGTTTATTATATTAAGATCAAAGAAATATGCCTCAAAGGGAAAATAAATCTCCTTAGTTAAATAATGCTTCAGAGGAAAATAAAAAAAATAAACTCCGTGTAGTACTGACGAAAGTATATTCCTTTTGAACCACCCTTCCTTCTTCACCTTCCGTAAGTTTGTCCGAGGAAATAAGTAGATATTAGTACTGTAGAATAATTAGTAGGTATTAAGGAAATGTCACATTTCGCCATCTCATGTCTACTTAATCTGAACCGTCTTGAACTGGTACTGCGATTGCCCATCAGCTAATCATCAGCTTATTAATAACAAAAAATACTACCCATACGTCTCTTAACTATTCTATCAAAGAACATGTCTCATCTATTAATTGTAATGGCATGTTTGTCGCTTTGTTTCTTTAAACTCATTCTCAGAAGTGAAACAAGGGCTCCATAGGGAAGCGGGGCTTTCTACGAAGTTAATCTTTGTACCGTTTTTCCAATTAAAAATTCTTTTGTGATATTAATATTGTGTCATTTATCCCTGTTTGTCTTTTAATTATTGCATAAATAATTGAACTTCTGCATATGAAGTTCTTATCAATAAACATTCGATAAAGTTCTTTTTAAAATGTTTTAACTTGTTTTTTTTTTTTTCTGAATGATAGATATAAATGTAATATTATACTTCTGCTTGTAAATAGATCACTGCAGAACAACTACATATCAGCAAAAATGCTTTTGTAGTTATTTATTGACTGAATTTTTATAGAAAAAATATTTAATTTTAGCTAAATTTTAAATCGATACTACAAGATTGTGTCCCTATTATCCTTCATTTTACGGCGGAAGGATTTGCCACTTTAATTGCCATCGCCATGTTAATCTTAGGCGCAAAAGCCCGCCACATGTTTGCTAAATTTTGAATTTGTATTTGTCTGGCGGTAGCCGTTTTCACTTTTTCGTCTCTATCGCCATCCATTTTTCAATTCAATCAAATCAATGGGTTATTTGCTAGATCTAAGCAAAGTCTGTAAGGATAGAAAATCCTTGTGCCGATAAAACATCTAGTAATGACTTTATATTATTTGTAAACAGATAACTAAAGAACCTGTGATTATCAATATGAAATAAAACATGCTTAATATTTGTACGAGTATATCAGTGTCAGTAAAAATGTGTCACCGATATTACTACTATATATGTCATGATCTACAGATGAGTGAAGTCTAGTGTTGTATGAGGAATACACAGAACTTAGGCACATATCACGGTAATCTCACCATCTCCGATTCTTTTGTTTGGTTTAATTTGCACATCTTACAATTAGGTAAATGAATGTTTTTAATGAATAATTAATCTGAGGAACCATAATATTTTATTGTTAGGCTCTTTATGATGGTCCTTTTCTCTCATTACGACCTTATTCATTTTGACTCTTTTTAGAGTATTTTAAAAATAAAAATTAATTTTTCCATCTCATCGGCTAAAGAACGGTAATGCTAGGATGTATGAAGACACGCTCAATACAGTAGCAAGGTTGGGATCAACGCACTCGCGAGATGAAACGCGATATGTCGCCGATGTTCGGCTACGACGCAGCTTTGTTGCCACAGAACAGTCTAGAGTTCATTACACGACTACCATCCACTAGTTTATGGAGATGGCAAAAAATTTTTGCGTCATTTCGCTGCTGCGCGATGGATGATGGAGTTCTTTTTTTCATGACCACTTGACGGAACGCTCTGTCAGTCGGCGGCGAGGACGTTGACCGTGGTTACACTATTTGGGGATCGGTTTCTATGTGGACAGTCTACTTCCTGCTAGATGTTAAAAATAATTCTTTTATGAGCCGTATTGGAGTAGTCTTGGAAATTAAAAACAGTATTTGTTAATATCTAAATTCAAAATTGAATTTAGTTTTGAACTAATTTTTAAAAGTAAATGTAATCGCATAGAGTTGTTAATTTCAATTTTCTCTAGTAGAAATTATTATACATTTAAGCCAAATTTCATTCGCATCTATAATTATTATTTTATGAAACCTTCACTTTTTTTGCTAATATATTTCGTAAAATAAGTTTAGATTAATGCAACAGCTTAAACATTTTAATTTTCTTATGTATTTGATTATAATGCTTTGACATTATAATCTATGTTATACATAGATTATAATGTCAATAATGCATGGTTATCGCATCGTCTGCATATAAACGATGGTTCGCAGGCTGCGTACACCGCGTGTACTGGCCGGGTATAGGTGTTACGGTGAACGGATATCGGGCGGACGACGAGCACGCGGCGCGAGCGCGTCCAGTCAGAGTGCCGCCGCGCTGACAGACGCACGCGCTACTTTACGTGCCATTGCCATACCACAATACACAATCTTTCACTGAACTTTTTCTTAACAATTGACTTTAACCAAAATACGATCAGCACACGATGTCAGTTTGCATGTACCTATTCTGTCCGTGGTTCTTTCTCGTTGTGTACCTCGCGTTCCTTATGCTGGACGTGTAAGCGGCGCGCAGGCGCGTCGCTCCGATCGATATCCGCGGCGTCCGGCGACGGGCCGCGGCAGGCTCGTGGCGCGCGGCGAGCTCGCGGCTGTCGGTAGCTGGGGTGCGCTGAGCCGGCCGCGCCGGCAGCCACGATCGCCCCGCACGCGCCGCTCCCGCGGCCGCGCGCCGCGCCTGCCATGAGCGCGGCCACGCCGCACGACGTCGCGCCCGAGGTGCCGCTGCCCCGTATCGAGCCCGACCTCGGCCTGAGCGACGCCACGCTCTTCGCCGTTTACTGCTTCATTAAAAACTTTATCGGGTGAGTGGCCCGTTGCTTTAGTTGTTGTGGTGGTGATCATCGGTTTTGTACTCGTCGTACAAGTTTGACGAAATTCATTTTTACGGTGTCTAAATTTGTTAAAAGAAATTTTATGTCAATAATGTTAAGTGTGAAAATTGTATTTGATATATGTAAAATTTTAACTTTTAAAATAATAGTACGGGGTTGGAATAACAAGGATAGCGTAGGAATTTGGACTGAAATTTCAATGTTAAAATATTTAATTATCGCTCTACAGACAGACACAGGCGTGTAAAGAAATTAAAATTTCAAGGTCAGAGTATAAAAATGAGTTAAGACATTCATTTTTAATTAATTTATAATTAATGCTCTGTTCGGTCAAGGTGTTCGCACAGCAATATGTCAAAAAATTATACATTTTGAACGGAATCTTTTAGTTGAAACATTGATTAACCTCCATAGGTTCTCAACTAAAAGTTCACTTTACAAAATGTTACTTTGAATACTCTAGCAACCTATACTCTTATTTATTGTTAACTAAAACAAAGCCTTTGTTATTCAAACATTTTTCAAAAATAATTTACTTGTTATTTTTCACGTTGATACCTTATAATAGAGATCACATTACTAGTTGTTATAACAGTAGGATGCCCTTTTACAGTTTATGAGTTATAAAAAATATGCTAAACTAAAGATTTCCTTAATCGATTGAAAGTAAATTTTCAAGACATCTTAAAAAATTGGCTAATAGATATGAAATACTCTTTACAACTATATTAACATTCATTTAAGTAATAACTCTGGTATGCACTTTGGTAAAAAAATTGGATCTTAATTCGTAATAACTTATACCATTATGGCAACCGATAGATGGCGAGATAACCATCTCTAAAAATATCAGACCAAAACAATCGGACCAAGATGGGCAGCAACGTCTGCGGTGCGTGTAGTCTGGTACTGCGATCGCCAATTCTCTTGCCAAGCGTGGCGATTATGGCAAATCCTCCCTATGGGAGAGGTTTATGTCCTGCAGTGGACTTTAACAGGCCGATATCTATGTAAGTAAGTAATAACTTCAATCATAATTGTTTTTTATAATTTGGGCATATACCTTGCAGGCTCTCCTACAACTACGTGACTTGTTAACAGGGTGTCTGTCACATTTGAACCAAACAGGAGGATTTTATTCGTTTAAACGAGCTTATACTGTTTGCCACAACAAGTTTCCCACAAATATGTCTGTCTAATAATGCCATGTCGGTTTAAGAATATACCACCCTAAATCTTCCTGTGAGCGTCGTAAGAGGGGACTAAGTTAAAAGCCTTGAAAATACGACAACTGGATAAATGGTGGAATAACTATCTCGAATAGCACCAGACCAAATTTCAGTAGACCAGAAGGTTACGGGTAGCAGCGTCTGAGGTAGTGAGTGTGTTCTTTCCGCTTGTCAAGCGTCGCAATTCGGGTAAAGCCAACCAAACGGAAGAATCCGTTGTCCTGCAGTAGGCTTTTACTTTTATACAGAGACTTCATCAATTCGCGCCGAGTAACCTTGATCGCCTGTTCATATACTATATTAGCTATATCTCTACTTAAGCTTTCGTTGTTTAGTGATCGGCCTTTAATATTATCCAATGCTCGTTACTCGTATTAAAAGATATAGTTACATATATAAATAAATGTAATAATATATATAAAAAATAATAAAAGATAAAATTAACAATACCTTTGTCAAGTGCTAAATGCATCATTTGTCTGGCGAAAAAGTAAACTACATTATTAGGAAATCTACATATCTAACAAGTAACTAAAAATCCTCAAGCTACTATTAGGCTTCTGTAGTCATTTATAGCCTGATTTTTTAAACAATAAATATTTGACCTAAGCTGAATTTAAATCGACACCGCTCAGTACTCTCGGCTTATAACCTTGTGAGTAAACTTTAAGTCACGCCCGCGATAACCTATTTGAGAATACTATGAAATGCCAACGCGCTGTTATCAAATAAACTTAAACCTGTCTCGTATTTTTTAATTTTTTTTAACTTGAAAACCGCCCTGCGTATGAACATATTCTTAAAGTTTTTTTGTCGTATCAGCCTGTTGCGTTGAACATGTGAATCATCTGTAACTGATGTTCATATTGGAATATGTATGTATTGTATGTATTATTTCCAATCCTGCAAATTTTCCTTTTGTATTATTATAAATAAATGTTATAATTCGATAATAGCTGTTGGATATCAACTATTAACATTTTCTTAACGCATGAAACTAGTTCGTAAGCAGAATGTCACCGCTATATACAGTCACATAAATATTATATTTCAGCTACAGCAGTACATATAATGATTAGTCAATCCGTTCATTACTTTTTACAATAGAAAAGAAAGACGAGATAATGATTAGTGGCGAAGCGGTTTAATTTTAGGCCCACTTTCGGCCAAAAATTCAAGTTATGGCCTACGTTTCGGTCGCGCAAGCATTATTGAATTGTCGTGCGTCCTTCTAAATTAGTCAATAAATGATCTGATTATTTACCTTGGCTGATGTATAATCAGTCAAAGTAAATGAAGAAAAGTAAAAAAAGCCAAACTGCTGATGAAGAGGTTTCAAAAATTAATATTAAATTAATCTTAAGAATAAAATAGTTAAGCGGTAGTATGTATTATGTCTAAGTCTAACTGATTTTTTTTGAAAAGATATTTTAAAATTAATATTAAATTATTCTTAAGAATAAAATAGTTAATCGATAGTATGTAGTAAGTCTAAGACTAACTGAATGTTTTTTGAAAAGTGTAATTTCAAGTGATTCTGTAGTTAAATATGTTCACTGTTAGTTAGATTTCAGTGTACAGAAGATATATTTCAATATGTTTATGTAAGAATCTATTTAAGTTTCGGCCGAAGGTTGAAAATTCACTTACGGTTCCGACTGAAAAACCTGTTTCGGCCGGATACAAACAGTGAGATAACATTTACATCCACAACCTTAAAATGGTAACAAAGCTATTGACGACCTCCATGGACGTGTACAATCCACACCGGTTTTCATGGTTTGAAGTTTAACCTCTGAAGTCCCGGATTCGTTTCCCGGTCGACTCAATGTAGGAACGACTTTTTGTACATTTCTAAGTTCTGGGTGTTTGTGGTACTATCGTTGTTTCAAGGTGTCATCAGGTAATCGGTCCCGGGTTCGATTTCCAAGTGAATTTTCCACAGTTGCTTTAGAATAAATTGTTTTGATCCCAAAGTAAGTAGTTTCTGTAGTAAGTTTTCTTGGGTCTGAGTGTTTGTGGTCTTCGTTGTTTCTGATTCCATAACATAATTGTTTTAGCTACTTAATTTGGAATCAGAGCAATGTATGTGATGGTGACCCCATCTATGTATGTTTTTATCTATATATATCTACGAAGGTCTGGTTCTCATGGCGAAAAAAGGAAAGAACCTATCTAAAAGATTTTATTTTCTTATCGGATGATTTGTATCGCGATCTAAATATGTCCTTCTTTGTTTAGCAACTACCATAAAATTTTCATCACGCACACATATGTACAATATAAATTAAGTTTATGTAACATAACATTTATATTATTCATATTATTTAAATCACAATATCTAACCACGTTTTTGTAAAAGATTTTCAAAGTATTTCACTTTGAAAATTGCAATTTTTATGAAATTTAAATTACAATACGATTACGAGTTTATTGTAATAAAAAGTGTAAATCCAAATGGTTTTGTGTTTGTTGAAGATAGAATTGACTCAAATTAAGCAAAGTTATGTATTTTTTGTAAAGTTAACAGTTAAATATATTTGGATACTTACAAACAACTTTTTATTTGCGTCAAGAAATAAAAATTACAGATCGCATCAGACTTGCATTGTTTTTTTATGTTTGTGGACTTTCTTCAATGACTTGCTCGGACGGTTGGTCTAGGATGCAAAATATTGCTTTGTTTCGTTGGCCATCATCACTTTCACAAGAAGAAAAGGGAAAGTCACGGTGGTGCCCATTCCCTTGCGGTCAGTTATCTCTGGTTGGCCGACGCTAATTCCTCTTGTTCGTTTCATTTCACGCTAATGGCTTTCCACTAATATGCCTCGATTTCACTACGTTACTTGCAACACAACACAATTCCCCCATAATATCATCCCGATATGTCGTGGAAATCGTATGTTCCGTTCGACCGACGGATGTTTTATTACAATTACATAAGGTGAATGCAATTGTTGTGTTCGTTTATATCATCTTACCCAACAAAATCTGTAGATAATATCGATGGCACGTTTTCTGATTTTATCATTGAATCAATCTCAACCAGAGATACTTTCAGCGTACTTGTCATGTTTTTGTAATTTTATCGGTTTCATCGTATCACGTCGGCAAGTTTGAAATTCTTAATTCATTTCTTGCATAGAATATGTCATTAGGCATAGTCTAGTTATTTTCAATTATTTTAAGTAAATGCATAAATAATAAGGCATTTTAATATTTGCTTTGTTATAGATATAATTTTATCGGAAGTTATCTATGTACTGACATTGTTAGGTGTTATATGATTCATATTTTTCATTCCCATTTTAATGTTTGCACACTTACCAAAACAAACACACTTACCAAAGTAAACACTTACCAAAATCGCACATTTAAGAATATCATATATACATATGCGCTTGTGTTAAAGCATAAACAGTTGTTTAAAAGATGGTCCATCAATAATGACTACCATAATTTGTGAACCGGCCCAAATAAACACATCATAGGTATTAATCTCTATTCGCTATTAGTCGTCGACTGGGTTCTCGCAACGAGGCGACGGCGAGATAGTGCGGCTCGTTACGACTGACTGCACGTAACTTGCAGTTGTGTAATGTGTTAATGGTAAGTATTTTGTGCGCATACGCACTGTTATATCAGGATGTCGTGTACGTATCAAGATCATCAGCGATATGATTTTTTATCATACACCGTGTCTATTGTTTTGATCTATGATATCTCTGATTGGTTAGTTAGATTTAATTCGTTTTCATTTAAAACTTTGTATATTCTAAAATAGTAATTTATATTTGTTAATTTTTGTGTATATTTTTTTTAAATTAGTCTATAATTTACTTATTGCTTCCATTTGTGTATGGACTCCGATAAAACTTTTACATACATACTTACAATCACGCCTCTTTTCCGTAGGGGTAGGCAGATACCACTTTTTTCCATTTGCTACGATCCTTGCATACTTATTTCGCTTCGTCCACCTTTATTGTTCCCTTCATTCATTCTCTTCGATTTAGGGTACCTAGTCTGATAATCTCTATTTTTTTTTCGTAATAATTTTTATTCCGTTCGATCGCAAAAAAACAAAATTGAAGAAAAATATACAATTTCTTCAAGAATGTTTCTTGATACCAATCTTATCATACTTGCCGTCAAATAATTTCTCTGCTTGTTGCGGTTAATGCTGCGTAGAAAGTTGAAAAAGATAAAGTGGGGATTAAAACTGCGTGGCTGTTGATTTTTGCGCAATGTCTATTGCATATGCACTTTGCAGTGATGCGCATACGTAAAACCTGTTGCGTGTCTATCTACCTTTGTCTTGCATTTGTAATTTCGACGTTTCTTTCTCAGTACCTCCAACTCACAATTCATAATAGCTTTGTAGCACTAACTATTTAGCACCAGTTTATCACGCAGATTTCCTTTTTTAGTTAGTATTTTTTATGTTTTCTCCCTAATATTCTAAATATTTAATTAATTTTAAAATCAATATCTTTCAAAATTTTAATTAAAAAGTAAAAACAATATAAAGTAGCCGTCCATAATTCTTCTGAAACAAGGTCTCGAGGTATACCTAGTCTAATAAAATACCCTGAAGGACACTGGCCAGTATTTTGATTGTAGAAAAAATTATGGTGTTTATCAGGAGATAAAAAAAAATCATTTAATTTTGTGAAAAACTGACCTCTTTGAACTCGGTGCACTGTGTACATACTCCATGAATATTATTACCAAATGTAACAATTTCAATAATTTTCTAAAGTAGAGAAATTAAATAGAATTTAATTTTTACGTGGCCCGCGTATATGTCCTTTTTCAAATATGTCGTCTCTCACTTTACAAATCTTAAACTTTTAAGTGATATTGCGAGTCTTACATTCTTGCATCTAAAGCGTAGAAATAATTTCGTAAACTTATCATAACTTATGTTACTACTGTTGCTTACAGCTTTTAGGAACCTACATTGATTAGATATAAGTTGTAAAATTATTAATAAACATAATTTTTTATTTTACGTAACCAAACAAGTTTTAATAACCAACACTCAACAGTTGACCGATTAACAAGAAATCACATCTCGCATATTGATTGACGCTCTACCACTGGGTGCTGCCATGGCGCCACCCTACGAAACCGCCCCATTCATGCAAGGACGCCGGGAATAGGGACGCGCGCAAACTCAACTCAGTGTTTATGCGACTCTGTTCTACGGCGGACGTTTGACCCTGTTTTAAACGCAAAAAATCGCGAGAGATTAGAGGCCAGAGTTTCGCGGCTACTTCATAACTTGCGCGCCAATTTAAACCAGCAACGCTGGAGGACAGATTGAAATACCATTTGTAAGTACCACGATTACAATCGAACGAAATGCCTTGAAATATCTAAAAGTAGGTCAAGCTTCCGTGACCCCCAACCCAAAGCTTTTTATTTATTTATGAATGGGATCGTATATGTGCCAATACCACCAAAGTACCGTTATCTGTTTAGTGCACGCTATACTTTTCAGGCTTCTTTTTAAGTGCTATCTCCTTGTAGTTTTCCCATGCCTAACTTATTGGCATGACACAGACGTGACATACTACGACGTCATAGAAAATGTTACTAATCTTGCTTATACATTTACTTGGTTCTAAGGTACGTGTAAGGTATATGTGCACGTAATGTGTGTGTAAATCTATGTGAAAAATGTGTCACTGACAGTTTCAACAAATTTGGACCGACAGAAATCGAATACATTTTTCCAAATAAGTATAAAATTCGATTAAGATGACCAGGAGGATGATATTTTATTTTATTTTTTTAATATCAAATTCCTAATTGGGAGCGTAAAGAACGCTACATTTGCGACCAATTTTTCTATTTATAAGAATTATTTTTAAATGTTTATATTCACAGCAACAGCTGTCAGTTAAATACGATTACAAACGTTTACATTGAATTAGGAATGTCGTTTTGCTTATCTGTTACAGTTTACAAAAACAATGCGCCACGCGTTCGTTAAACATCCAGTTTATAAACACCCAAGGAAATTGCTTGGGACTTCCACATCGCATTGTGTTAAAGTCGGAAGCATTAGTTACGGCGTCTGTCGATTACGCTCCGATAATCCCGATCTAATCTCCACCGTGTTCGATTCCAACTAGAGAAAGTTTGATACTGATTATTGCCGGCATGGCTTGATCATTTCCAAACCTGAAATGGTCAATTTAATCTATGGAAAGCACATTGTATCATTATTACACAATGTGGCATTTGCTACTGTGCATGCTAATGTTATACTTCTTCGTTCCACGAGATGCGGGCCACGTAATATTGTAGTCCGTACGATTACGAAAATCGGTCAGATATTTCAGTTGCTCTAAAATTTGTACTTAATTCAAATAAAAAATACGTTGGATGCAAGTGTTAAAAGAATTATACAATAACATTTGTTGATGATCAGAGTAATTACTTGACTTTAAAATGAATATAATGCATTTAATATGATCCAATGTATAGATGATTTGAACTATTTGTTATTGCTATTTCTTCACGGATCAAGTGTTGCGATCCTTTCTATTTCCGATTACTCTTGACCCTCCTCTATTAAAAATGTTTTCTGACATTAAATTATTAATGAGGGCAATTTAAAACTCTTATTTACGGCAATTTCAAATCTTAGCTATTTGTATTCCTTTTGATTGAGTGAGGATTTATTTAAGGATACAATTATATTCTTTTCTTTTTTAACTTTTGTTTTACTACTACTGATTTAATTTATCCTGCCCTCATCTTAAATTATATTCACTGCTTGCTCGTTAGGGCACACTTCCTGCGCGATTATCGTCGACAGGTGTTTGAGCTATTTTCATCTTTCCTTGAACCCCCATTTTTTAAATTCACGTTCAAAGTAGAATATTTAAACAACAAAACATCGCACTTGTTGTATTCGAAAAGCATGTCAGGGCTCTGACCCCATTTCATTTCTAACACTATCAAAGTCGCCAATCGGTTTCTTTTTATGTAGTTGACCCTTTTTTTTCTTAGTAATTAGTATTTCTTAAGAATGAACAGACTACCGTTTGGTACGGTGAGAAGGACCCGTTTAGGTCTCAACTCTCTGTGTGCAATTTAAACAATACCTACTCGTATGCCCCTATTTCGTGCGGCAGAAGTTTGTGAAGCGCTGCAATCGACCTACATTTCGTTTGGATGCTAATTAACCTATTGTTTCGTGTTGAATTTGAATCGAAATAGCTCGGATGTATTATGACAAAAATTACCAACCGCGTAGTAGTACAACGTGCTAACATTCCCGCCTAAATATAACCGCTAAATAAATAAATTTTGTCTCTCATAGTATGCTAACCACCTTGCACGCTCATCGCGCTCTTATAAAAAGAGGCGAGGTCAAAGCGTCGGACGTGAGCGGACAGTGCGGATCCCGCTTGCGCGTTGTTAAGACGCCCGTGTATCGATATCGATAGGTGAAGCAACAATCACGTGCAATAGTGACGTCTTTCCTCGATGCAACGTTCTGAACAATGACACTTGGCTTAACGCTGGTCGATTAGACGTTCTGCTTCACTGTTATAAGCTGTGCTGTAGAGGAAGGTCGTGTCCGCATGGTGCAAAAGCTAATGTCCGAGTTAAAGGTGCTCATCGGCAAAAGAGCGCCGATGGGCGGGCTTCCTCCAGCTCCGCCGCCCATGCAGCACCAGTATACACGAAGAGATCTAAAATCGAATCTCCATAGACATATGAGTATTGTTCTAGACAGGTCAGTGATTCTAAATTTGTCATCTTCATATTGAAACCCCAATTTAGAGCGCCGGCAGTTTTTTTTTTATTTTTTATTTATGTTTTATCCAATCTCTTGAAATTGGCAACAATAGGAGGACTTAACTCCTTAAATTATTAGTCTCTACCAGTGAATCCAAGGGTTGGGAGCTAAATCAAAAATATTGATAAATTCTATGACAAACAATATATTATAAAATAAAAAAAAACTAGTATAAAGTTTTAAAAAAAGTTTTGTTACTGAAAAAATTAAGCTATGAAAAATTACAATAATTAATAATTTTATGGTACTCTGCCATTACCAGTCCTCTTAGCACTTCATACAAAAGGTCTAAAGTCTACCGTTTTTATTTTACTTTTTATTTTCTGCCACGCACTTGCACTTTATGGAATGTGCTGCCGTCATCGGTTTTTCCGAACCTTTACGACTTAGGGAACAAGAAAAGAGCCTATACCTTTCTCAAAGGCCGGCAACGCATCTGCTATTCTTCTGGTATTGCGGATGTTCATAGGCGGCGGTTATGACTTACCATCACTTGAGCCACCTGCTCGTTTGCCATCGTTTGAAAAAAAATACCTATTTTCGTTTTAGCAGTTGTATTTAGCAGAAGTATTATAATACATGTGTACATTTCGCTCATACGCTTTTTCTGATCTACACATATTTCATTCCGGGCTACAAATTTATGTACAGACATTTCATCATCATCTTCTCCATCCTTCTCTATTGCATCACCATGTAGATACTCATATTGTTACATATACCAGAGTGTTTTAAAATTAATTCATAATTTACAAAAAAATGCAGTTTGTGTATTACTAATCGTTATCTACGTTAATGCTACTGTTTATTATCTACTAACATTCTATTTTTAATAAAATATAATCTCTGAAAGGAACACAACGCCAAATCCGTTAATTCTTTGATAATATAATTATATGCCGGGTTATCAGAGGAATGCAAAACAGAAAATTAAAATTAGCCATTCGAGTTCTTTGTTTCTTGAAGGTGCAAGATGCAAGTATTCATTGTTTAGTAACATATTTAGTCGTTTACCAAACTTTACAAAGTAACATGAAAAACTAACTTTTCTTAACTTTCTAACTAGTATTTTATTAAGTATCTAGATATTATTATAATATAAGTAATGGAAAGCTAATACTAGATAATCGACTTTCATCCGTCGTGCTGTTGAGATGTTAATAAATGAAATTAATTTAATGATTAATTAATTGACAGTAAATAAACTAACTGTATTTCAAAGAAACACTTCAACTCAGGAAACTAATTTCAATGGCGCTTTGACCGTAATTTTTTTACGATATATAATTGTAAATTCTTCGAATACACTTTGTCTCCAAAGCAAGCAATGTTCAAAGAAGAGAATATTACCATTGACCATATTACTTTCATGACCATTCATACTACCGTCATACTTTATGCTCGTGAATCGTGGTCAATATATAAAGTATAGATTCGAAACGTGTGATGAAAGGACTACGGTAATTCCTTCGGTTAAGTTGAAATTTGGCGGAAAGGAAGACTACGCATCTGTCTATCTTGATTGTGCGTGTATACCTAAAACCTCAAAACCAAACTGTACAACCCCTGTGAATTTCCAGTTATAAAACCGAGACTTTACATTTAATTGCAATCTGTATGAGGAAGTATCAAATTTTTCGCCAGCTTTGGAAAGGGCTACGTTCAGTGTCTCTTTCGTAATAGTGTCAACGGAGACATTCCTAGCTAAACTAAAGAGTAAACTCATAAAGCTATAATGATCAACAAACTGAACTGTCAATAAGAGTCCCTCGTAGCTCGCAGAACAAACAAACAATCAATCAAGAAAGAAAGGTTACCGAGCAGTAATCTTGTCGTAACAGTCTTGTACAAAACACGACCTGCGACAACATCCTTGATAAACTGCCACCTGAAAATTAATCTGTACATATCGTTTTCATAAGCGCTAAAAATAATAGTCCAGTTTTTTGTCTGAAATTGCGGACTGTTAAACAAAATTTAAAGAGAAATTAACTGGAGGATCTCGAAAGTGATGCAATATTTTCCAATTTATGTTGTTATTTGAATTATTGTATTTATTATTGAACATTCTCAATCAATGGCCCGGTTGTTCTTGTGTAGGCGATTTTATGCAGATCTGTCGTGGCTCCTCCAATGGATATACAGACCGATACGAGAGCGAAAAATTAGGCGATAAAATTTAAAAATAACATTTACGGCATTGAAATCTCGGAGAAGATGGATCTAAGTCCGCATATCATCATTACCACCTGTTGTTGCTTTCTTATAAGTCAATACATTAAGACAGTTCTTATCATGAGACTTGCAACCTTCGGCCATACAATTTCTCCACTTAGCTTTATTCACCACAAGCTCTTCCCAGTGGTAATGTTGAAAGAGTCTCTAACACCCTCTCTTCTCTCTCCTTCTCCTTTCAGGTACAGAACAATTGTTAATCACTTCTTAATCATAAAGTGGCCCGTATTCATGATTGTTAGCTTTTATCGAAAAAAAAAATACTGAAAAATCCTGTTCGATTAATTTGAAATTAATTGAATATTATGTTTGCACTGTTAACTATCTGTCTATTTGTCGGAAGCGTTACGGGGCGTGTTCGCTGGGTGGCGACGTTGACACTTAGCCAGCATATCATGTTATTTGCGGTGACTGATGGCAATACATTTCCGACTTTTGGCATGTGATTTACCTTTGACGTTGCTACGGCTTCGATATAATACTTAATTGTTTGTGAAGTCACGATAACCGGGAGGTTTAATGATCAGAATTCGAGTCGAGAGACCCGAGTTCGATCTCCAGTTGATAGGGTGACCAATGATCGTTTTTCAAAACTTATGTACGGTTTATATTGTTGGCTTGGACATAAGGACGGTGAAAAGTGGGTATTGGGAATAGCGTGAAGATGGTATTTGGATCCTTTTCTGATATTCAGGTACCTCCTCAATAAATGTTCTCTTTTAAGTCGCAAGTAGATGTATCACAACTACTATCCGCTATTGACCGTTGTGACAACCATTCAGTGGAAATGTCAGGATCGGCCAAAGAATGAACATACGAGTAAGAATATACTTTAATTCTTCCCGTGGGTGTCGTAAGAGGCGATTAAGTGCCTTTAAAATATATTTGTCTTCCGACAGTTGTCGGCGTAATTAGCTGGAAAACTGTAACGGTAATTAGCTGGTGAGCCCGTCGCCGTCTTTATGTCCAAGCCAACGATATAATTGGTACATATATTTTTGAAAAACCCATTGGCACGAGCCTGCTACCGATCGATCGAGGGGATCGAACTCGGGTCTCTTCACTCGAAATTCCGACCACCCTACCACTCGGCTATCGTGATAAAATAATTTTTTGTATTTTATTTCATTGAATACAGAATAAATCAACTGGAAGCATTTTTTCAGTAGTTTTAGCACATATATGTACATACATATATGTTGTTGGACATAGGTCTCTTTCGTGAGGATTTTTCATTATCACCACGCTTGACAACACGCCTTGATTTCGCAATACCAGACATACCGGCATAAATAATAAATAAATAAATAAATATCTTCACGAAATTCCCAATACAGGGGTAGACAGAGGTCAAGTCTAGACAATTAAGTCCTTTTGACCCACCTTCCACCGAAGATATTTTCGGGACAACATGACAGGTGGTGAGCCAGTCGCCGCCTTTATGTCCAAGCCAACGATGAAATTCGTACATAAGTTTTTGAAAAACTCATTGGTACTGCCACCTGGGGATCGAACTCGGGTCTCTCGACTCGAAATTCCGACCACCCAACAACTCGGCTATCGTGACTAACGGCATCGGTCTGCTTAATTTGATTCTTGTCATTGTATATTATATTTTATATCAGATAGTTATTATACCGTGTATCGGAAGCCATTGAAGTCTTTAGAACACCCACGTCAAGCATGAGGGATTTGCTTGTATTAATTGTAAAAACAATACAGACTCAATAATGGGCTTCGGACTCATTTTTATAAGATGCTTATTATCTCTTTTTCAGTCTATTCTCGGGTTACAGAGATAGATTTGAAAGCATCTTCCATCAATAGATTGTGATGAACATTTTCATCTTTGTCATCGTCTCTGCTAGACGTCAACCTTTTCAAGTAATGGGTTACATGCAATACATTGCGTATGGCCATGCACTGTTATGTATTAGGAGGTATGTGTGACATGGCCAGCATATGGCACTACATCGTCTTGCAAAATATTCGTTACATAATATGCAAGTTACCGACAAAAACCGGATCTGTACGAATACTTCAAGAAATGCCACCCTAAAACATTACATAGGTCTTAACATAACATAATTTATCTCTTGCGTAGAACTGGACATAACGTTTGCGTTTGGTAAGTTATTTTATTATTTTATCTTTATTTTTTTATTACTGTCAAGCGGGTACGGTTCGCAAGTTAATATTTATACGCATTTATTGACTATACCTTTTTAATCGTTTAGGCCAATAAAAGTACTATTTCAGTTTTACGTATCGATATGTAGATATTGTATACCTGACATTACAAGAGTTACAGGTACTAATTAATAATACGTTTATAAAGTTTACATATCTGAAAAACTTTTTAAATTTGGTCCAGTGGTTTGTATACGCTGCTTTTTAGCCTGACTAAAGCCATGAATATCGCCTGTTTGAACATCCCCAGCACAATAGTATAGTGATAAAATAAACGTAGTAGTTTGAACTAGAGACCACAATTTTCCGTAGTTAGTTGCGATAGCACCTTATGACTTACAAACACCAAAGTAATACAAATAAACGCCTAGATTATTTCCAATTGAATGGCAGACTTCAAAGTAAGCTGAAAAATCGCGATAACACGCGTTTGCTACGAAACAACACCGCCAGTCACACGATGCCCGCACGTCGATGTTTTTACCGCAAACATCGATATGCTCGTCTGTGTTCGGATTACGGTGGGCGGCGGGGCTGCTTTGTAGTGGCGAGGGCAGTCGCTTGCGCCGAGCCGCCCGCGCACGGCCGCCCGTTGCTCCGCGACGCCACCCCGACCCCGAAGCCGTGCTACGTCTAAGCTCTAGGTCAACACACTTATTCGCGTGTATACCTTATCGCGCTCCCATTATCACGTTAAGCCTATTTCGTTTGTGTATCGATCGATTTCACGGTCAGACGAAACGCAGTCTCGGGTTTTACGAGTTGCGTGCTCGACCGGCAGCGCGTGTGTCGCTCGTCGGATGACATCAGTTAGAGCTGCAACGTCCGCTGGGAACGATAATCGCTCAGTGTCGGCTCTGTGACCGTTTGGGACGCACGAGGACCTTCATGGAGGACGGACGCTGTGCGACTTGCGAAGCCCTAGGCCGGCGCAGCCTATCTAGCAAGCTCCTTCAGGTCGCTACAGCGCAGGCGCATATAAGGACATGCTCTCATGCCTCGTCGCCACCGGAACAGGTGCAAGGCAATGACCTTGCCGCTCGCGCTCTTGCTGCTAAAAGACGAAAATCGATTGCTGGGTTTAAACTTAACTTACCTCAAGACACAGCTCCAAAGTCAACCACTATCGACACACCCCGTTCGTCATTCGCCCGCAGAAACACGTGGTGCTCGTAAGTTCCGATATTTTAATTTTATTCGCTCACAGCGACTGCTTCGCAACTAAGCACGATAATTAGATAACAAGCACGATAAAGGAAGGGCCTTTGTATGCAACAGTTATCTTATTTGTGAACATTATCGGTTCTTGTCATATCATAAAACTTATCAAGGCATTGTTTTGACATGTGAATCACAATGAATACGTGATTGTTTCAACGATCCGTTATAGTGTGATTTATTTTATATTGACTCAAACTTATACTTTCATATTTCAAATAAAAATACTTGAAATTCATTCTGGAATTGGTCGTCACGATACAATAATAGTGTGTTACTGTCTCAAAAACTGTCTCAAAAACGGTGTAGTAATCGTATTAGTTCGTCCCTGTGGATTTGTACCCATTGTAATTTTAAATTTTAAGTTTTTTTTATTGATTGGAGTAAAAACCATTATAAATAAATTATTGCAGCCCATGGCACCTAACCAATTTTTACTAAAAAAGGGGAAATATGCGTCATCACCACCGAGGACACAGAATGAATGTCCCTTAGCCTGTATTTTTTTTTCTATGTTATACTCGCTCCTATAATTTAAACCGAAATCCCAACAGTTGTTGGGATTCAACAAATCGACTTATGAATAATTTTATCATGCTTTGTGATAACATACGGTTTTATTAAGTATGAAGGTACTACATACTCCTAAATGCGCTAATTGGACTTAAGAAATATCGCATTACTATCTTCCGATCCGAAACTAACGGAAATTTCAATTTATTCAACTTACCAGCTCATTGAGGCAATAACTGTCGCCAGGAAATTGTCACTTGAGACGACTTCATTAAGATTTTGAATACATTACAAGAATAGAGTTGCAGTTTTTCCTTAATTCTTCATTTCCATAAAGAAATGGACTTGCCATTATTAGATATACACTTGTTTACACAGTTTTTATTTTATATTTTAAAGTCAAGTACATATTAGTTTTGTGTAGGAATGAATCTAAAGTGTTTTGATGTGGCATGAAGGGAAAATAAATAGAACTAAAAATTAAAAAAAAAAAGTTGCTAAAAATAGCTACATTTTTGGAGGTAACCAGTGTTTATTGATAGATAACAATAACATATGCTTACAGAAATCCCTCGAGACAACGCTTTTAAAATGTTACGTTTGTTGTTATTATAGAGCAAAGGTGAAATACCCCACTACTAACAGAAATTTTCCGTAATCAAACCACTCTACATTGTGAGCCTTACAACGATCTTAGTAGTGCAATATATGTGCATATAGCACTCTACATTAGTCATCGATCGCATTTCCCAAGGATTAGTATAAGTGTTGTTGTTATATTACTTCAGTCTACTTCACTTACGAAGAATTCCCGAACTTGTAGCGATCAAGGTCGTTTGTTAACGGCGTTTACGTGATCCACTGCATGCAAGCAAACACCACCTTAAGCTCTAAATCCTTATCATAAATAATACAGGATACTTGTCGTTTGAAAGACGTCATTACGTGAACATTATTTATTTTTATACTTGTCATTAATGTTAATACCTGTTATTATCTGTTTTATACTTGATAGCTGGGTATGTTTTAACAAAGATAATTCTTCCATAATTGCACCGTAGTGAACGGCAAAAACTTGGTAATCTCTTTGTCTTCTTGTCGGTATAACAATCAAATGGATGTCGTCATTCTGCGTAAGTGAAGGTCATTACTGTGTCAAAGATGCAAGTTTTTGTTTGCATGTTTTGTTTTATTTACATGAACTTAGTTTTATTGTTTACGTCAATACTCACGAAATTCACGTTTTTAGCTCTTATATAAAATTAATCATTTCTGTATTTGTGTTCTGTATTCTGTATTTTATTTACTTAACGGCCTATAAACGTCCACTGCGAGGCCTCATCCCAAGGAGGGTTAGCCGTAATCATGATACATAATTTGTTTAATTCTTAGTTTGTTGTTTGTTATTTAGATAAATAACATTTACATTTACTTAAATTACATTTCTGTTTTCAAAAGCGTGGCAAAAAATAGTAGTTTTTGTTTAAATATACTGAAATATGTGACCTGTAATAATTACCAAAGTGACCATAGAATTAAAATTGCGTTATTTTCGAATACAATTTCCGTCCATGGCGCATTAACGACACACAAATTACATATCAGACAAAGCAATTGAATACACCGACCATTTTTGGTTTGATCCGACTCTGTTCTCGAAATTATCTACCTCAACGAGCCACGTGGATGCCGTATACTGTATATTCGTACATAAGTTTCAAGCCGATTCCACGTCAGCTCGGATGAAACGTAATACCAAATAGTTATATTCGGCCGGTAATGGACCGTCGCTCTTTCAGTTTATGTAATATTATTTTGTGTCATTTATTACTTTGTTTTGATCACATATCATGTAGGTAATAAACTATTTTTAATTGGTAACATTTTCCGTGTGGTAAAGGCGTAAGAATATTACCACTTCCGTTCTTCCCGAGGATGTGGTAAGAGGGGACAAAAGGAAACATCTTTGAATATCGTTATGGCAACCGATAGATGGCGGGATAACCGTCTCTAAAAATATCAGCCCAAAATAATCGACCAAAGATGGGTAGCAGCGTCAAAGGTGCGAGTGGTCTGGTACTGCGATCGCCAATCCGCTTGCCAAGCGTGGCGATTATGGCAATTCCTTCCTATGGGAGAGGCCTATGTCCTGCAGTGGACTTTAGTCCTTTATTGGTAGATAGAATAGTTATGATGTACATATTATAAGTAACGAATTATGCTAAGAGGAAATATGATTTACCTACTTATTACTGTTTCTTGTCGGAATCATCAAATCTAAATCGATAAAAACGACCCTAAAGACTATTTTAATGTCTGACTCTTAGGACTTCAACTCTGAAGCATACATAGGTGTAATGGTATAAATTAAAAACTGGTCTATTTAGTATTATGCAAAATCCATTGTTTGAAGTCGACACAATACATTTTTAAATCACTATATAATTCGCCACAACGTAGAGTTTAAGTTGCTGCTTACAGCTAAGGCCACTTGAAAACCCTTCGTCGCAAACTTGATATTGTTTCTGTGATAAAAGTATCTTTCGTCTTATGCTAAATTTCGTCTTAATTGATTAAGAGAATTAAAGAGAGACAAAATTGAATTCACTTATTAGGTGGATTTTCCGTTAACCTTACTTAACGACCTGTGGAAGTCCAATGCAGAACATAGGCCTCTCCAGGAAAGATTTACCATAATCACCACGCTTGGCAAATAGATTGGCGATCAGTCTGCTTAATTTTGGCCTGGTATTTTCCGAAACCAATATTCCGGGGCGTTTCCCTTTATCGCCTTTTACGATGTAAAAGATTTTTTCATTTACCTATAATCTTGAAATATGGTGCGAATGTTATAACGATGGTGGTAAAACCGTAACTATGTATTTATATATAAAAGTAAATAAAAGCACCGGGATACGTAGGTAAATGTTCATTTCCGAATATCGTTATGAAATAATGTTTTTTCACTTGTTTTTTTCTATTACATACTTACCTTTGCTATTGAAGTTTATTACTGTATTATTGTCTATTACACGGTTCATTGCCGACAGATGAAAGTTAACTATCATCTGAAGACGGAAGTCAAGCAGACCTGTGTTAAATTTACACGTAAAATTATGTTATGTTTTAATTATGTTTTAAATTCGAAGGCGTTTAGGGCACTGATTTTTAAATTTTATTAAATCACGTACTATCCTGAAACCAAAAAGGATACCTACGGAGTTTCTTTCGCCAGTTTCTGTTCCTTTAGAGATATTTCATTATAACGGCGGTAGGTTGAAGTTCCATCAGAAAAATGAAGTTCCATCGATGTAATGATTGTTACGTATATCGATGAATAAATTATTTGATTCGATTTGAATTGATTTGATTCCCCTAGTGGAGCAGCAATACCTGTCGAGCCTTGGGGATCATTCATTCATACAGTGATCAATCACGAAATCTAAACCTGTTCCACCTACAAAGTTGAAATTTGGTAACTTTAATGATGGATTATGAATAAGAGACGTCTGTTAAGAATGGATTTATATTGATTGATTGGGTGAATGTTTTTGTAGAACTACATCATTTGAAGGCTTAAATATATGAAAGTTAATATATAGGCTCTTAATATATATTATATATAATATAATGTTTTAACATTTTTGGAATTACAATATGTTAAATCGCCATCTGTTTGTGTAGCCAGTGGCTTCATCTTCAAGGCTTTTCCCTAAATTGCCTCTTACATGACCTAAGAAAGGGGATACCACACAGCGTGAGAAAAAAAGAAAATTGTTAATCTTACGTTAAATCTATTATAAAAACATTGTCAGAGTGAATCTTGACTAGTGCTGTGCCATTACGTGTGCAGTAACAATAGCATTACTTCTATGTAGTGATGATATCGCTGTAATGAATATGAACAGAGCTTAACCGTTCGTCGAGCATAATCTTAGAACATTAACATTCGCATTTGCAACAACACACATTATTAACGTAACGTCTATTACGTGACCATCTTGCCGGTTAAAAATTCTATTGCGTCGATTGTGTTTGTTTTTCTTTTTCCGGCTGTTCTATTATTTGTAAACCATTGGAAATCAAGTTTTTTTTCTTTATTTTTTTTCATCCTATGCAAAATAATGTTGGACGTGTCATGTCGGTTGGCCGATTAAGAGTTTTTAAATAAAAAATTAAATACAGACATTCAGACATAGAGACACCATCACATACATGGCTCTGATCCCAAAGTAAGTAGCAAAAGCAATTATATTATGGAATCGGAAACAACGAAGGCACCACAAACACTCAGACCCGAGAAAATGTACAAAAACATACTACAGAAACTACTTACTTACTTTGGGATCAGAACAATTTATTCTGAAGCAATTGTGGAAACTCACCTGGAAATCGAACCCGCGACCGATTAGCTGGCGACACCTTGAAACCGGTGTGCACGCCACTTGTCCCCGGAGATCGTCATTTATTTACAAATAGCTTTTTATTTTTGTACGCGTATTTTACAAGGTTACTTAATTCATAATGTGTTAATTGTATGTTGAAATTGAATAGGTTCACAGCAATGTCAGTTAGGTGTCCATATTTATAAGCGCCAAGGTTTTTACAATTTGATATAAATTTAATAATATACGTTCGCCGGCCCGTTGCGCGGCAACCGTCCGTGTCGTGCTCGTCTCGTCCCCGTGTGACGTAGCAGCTAACATTTACAGCAACTGCGGAAACTGTGTGTATACGAATAGAGTATTGTTATTGGATACGCGTCCGTCGCAAAATAACCTCTATGTTTATCATAAATTAAACGCTAAAGTAAACGCGATCACGCTTCACTGTCCGTTATTCCTGTGTCAGTTATTACAGTTAATAACAAAAAATAAAAAATTAATAAAAATCTGTTACTAGCTTCAAAAATTACTATTATAATTTCGATTAAGTCCTTTCGAACTGCTTTCCACCGAAGATGTTTTTGGACAACGTGACAGGTGGCGAGTCCGTCGCCGTTTTTACGTCCACATTTAACTTTAATTATAAATATGTAGGTAGTTCGAAAAGACTTAATCGTCTAGACCTCTATCTAAGAAATATATTTATGTTTAGATCTCTGCCTGAGATATGTTTATATATGTAGAAAGTTGAAATTATAATAGTAATTTTTAACCACAACAAAGGTTACCATGGCAACTGGTACTATTCCCTGCTTCCTTTTTTTTATAAGAAAAGGGAGGCAAACGAGCAGGGGGCTCACGTGATGGTAAGTGATTACCGCCGTCCATGAACACCCGCAATACCAGAGGCTTAGCAGATGCGTTGCCTCCCTTAGAGTGCCCCCCTCCCCCATAATTGGGGGAGGAGGGTGTGTGGGCCACCGGTTACCTGCACTCACCAGACGAAACGCAGAAGTTTGTTAGACTTCTACTTTACGCCGGTATTCTGTGAGGTCGTGGAATTCCCCGGTCGAGCCGGCCCATTCATGCAACAACAAAAGTTAATGCGTGGCTGTACCACTGTAAGAAGACTTTATAAAGACTTATAGTTGTATAATATAATAAAAATAATGACAAGAAGAGGATTCCTACGGAGTTTCTTTCGTCGATTTCCTCTCTGTCAGAGAAACCTCTTTACGAAACGGTGGTAGGTTAAAAGAATAATGGTTATTGATAAGTAAAATTTATGGCCCTATATCGAAAAATCAAGATTTAAATTTTTGGGAATCTCTTTATACAAATTTTTTTTAAAAACACTTGTGTAAAAATTCACGGACCTCTTCAAAATTTAAGTCAATCCATCGACTACTTTTCCAATTTTGCGTCCAAAAACATACCGATACTGTATTTTCATATATAAATAGTAATATAACATTGCTCTGACCTTAAATTAAAAAGCAATTGTAAAAATTTAAATATTGAATAGTTATTATCGACATTGACCGGTGATTGATTGGCTACTGAGGCCTTTAAACTCCTGCAATCCATACAAGAAAAATGCTACAGATGCGTTGTCAATACATAGGAATACAATACAGAAGAATAAGACGGAATGTCTAGACGACTCTTTGGAAGATAAGGAAGAAAGTTTTTGTGTCTTTGACACTAACATTAAAGACAAATTCATTGACATTATATTAACATTGATCTATACTCCGTTCTTCACAATTGTCACGGTACATATATTTTGGCAGTTAATTTCGTTTGATTGGTGAAATGACCCAAAATCTTGTTAAAATAAGCATAGTTAATAGATAATACATTACACACGAAATGTGTGACTCAATATGATCGCATCAACCTTGAATTGTAGCCAAGTTCGTCGTCGCACAGCGTATCAATTTGTTATCAACTTTTGCATCAACTTTTTGTGTTGGCTTGATAACTCTATTGTTCTAGATATTAAACAAAAATCAAAACCTTATTACACATTCCCTATTATTTGTATCTACTGTCTACATTCTCCTGCTCTTGAGATATTTCGGAAAAAATCAACGTCATTGCGCGTTTACTTAATGAGCCATCAGAAGCCCGAGTCATAACAAATCCGTTTAGTTATTTCACTTACAGATTGCGTCATTAAAGTAATCATATCAAGTCAAACCCCATGAATGCGGCAAAGACAAGTTATTATTTTTCTGTAATACCTTTCCTCTAATATATACTTATAGACATTTCTTTTACTTTTAAATTTCTAAATCGCAGAGAGCCCACAAAGTGAAATGTTCCAGAAATTAATTTTTTATTCAATATTCTAACCATTATTTTAGAACCTGAGCAAACTATAATCATTTTATTAGACCAATAATTTTGTTCCCTTTCCTCCCCATTAACCTAACTAATTTGTCTAGCTCTATAGGCACTATAAAATCTGCCATAATTTTCTCCAATGGTCGCAAGTTATAAAAATTAAACAAATATAAAAATGTAACAACTTTACATGGCTCTAGTATAGTATCAACCGAGATTCAAAACTGCGGTCTAAAACACAGTGTATTAAAATCATGAGCTATTAAGGAAATGAAAGTGTTATGGAAGGATGGTATTAAGGAAAAACTATGTGTATATTCTTGAAGTTTATCCCATCAATGACATTAAAATAAAAAGAAAACTAACCGCACAATTTCTCTAATAGAACAGAGCACAATAGAAAAGAGCCAATAAATAACATAGAGTTTTTGTTATTATTGAATAGCAATGTACGAAATATTGAAAATGAAATTGCACAACATAATCTACAAAATCGTAGTCTTTATTTATATCCAGTTGTAGAGCTTACGCGTTACAATTTCGTACGAAGACAGAGGTCTTTAAAAATGAGCAAAAAAAAATATCTTCACGCAATTCCCAATACAGGGGTAGAGAGGTCTAGTCTAGACAATTAAGTCCCTTCGACCCACCTTCCTCCGGAGATATTTTCGGGACAACGTGACAGGTGGTGAGCCCGTCGCCGCCGTCGTCCGACCACCCAACCACTCGGCTATCGTGACTTAGAAGTGAGCAAATTGAACTTATCTTCACGCATAGTCACTGATGGGGTAGCAAAGGGAGAACAGATTGCCAAGTGTCACGCACGGCTTCCGAGTACTCTGGACCCTCCACTTTTTTAGCAGTTTTCTCACATGCTCTTCTAAAGTGGGTCTCGGCTCACCTCGATACCTTTTAATTATAGCACTATGCGGCGAGCGTGCTTCTTCTTTCGTTTGTGAACGCTGTTTCCAAACCATACAAGCATGCCCTTATCAATTTTAGTAATAAAATCATATTTCAATCTTGCCATACTGCGAATCTCTTCGTTTCATTCTCGGTCAGCTAAAATAACGCCGCACATTTTACACTTCTCCTTCTGGCAGACTCAGGTGTCGCTAGCGTATAGCAAATTCAGTACCAGCACTGCGTTATGTATCACAAGGCGCGCACTTTTCACTCGAATATGCCTTTTGACCAACGCAGTCAGGGCACCGTTTACTCAGTTCCCGTCAGCCACAGTTCTACGTCTAAATCACATCTTCCATCCCGGCTACAAGTACTGCAAAGCAATACCAAAGCATACAATTCACCTGTTCTAGATATTCCTTTTGCTTTGAGCACGAAGTACTAGTGTTGAGAAAGAAAAGGCTGTCGGTTACGGTGCCCGTTATGATTAATCGTCTTTTGCTAATTTCGGTATAAATTATAAATGTCAGTATAAACAAATAAGAAGTAAGTATTGTAAATATCAAAATCAATATTTGCTTGATAATCGACCGATTTTATTTCTATACATAAATGGAAAACACACTTTTTTATACTTTATGTATCATTAATTGTAGGTACACTCCACTCTATCAGGCGACCTGTCGATTAGCAACAATTAGAGTTCAGCACTGCTTTTGTTTTGTTTTTATAACTATTATTTGTTATTAAAACACCGGTTTTAGATTAAAACTACTTGTTACTGGTATTCTCGTTTGATCAACAACAAAACTTACCAATCTGGTCAGCCTTGAACCTAAACGACAGTAAATTGTGAGCGTTATGTATACCTGTCTATAATTAAATACGAACTGCGGCATCGCCGACTGCTAGCTTCTATCTATACGGATTCATTTTTGTTCTAAAGTGCGGCGCTTTGTCGGGTGTGTCGCAAAGAGCGTTGCCTAGGTGTTTCGAAGCGCCATCATAGCCCCGTAGTAGGTTTGAGTTGAGCCGTGCGCGCGCCAGTTGCCCCCCGTCCCCCGCCCGTGCCCCTGAGACAGGCCCCGGTCCCAGTTCACTGCAACGCGTCGCTCTGGTCGCCCGCGTATCGACGACGTAAACCTTTCCACCAAACAATACCTCAACACGCTCCAACGTTTCCAAACATAAATATATCAACACGGCTCCGCTAAACCCAACGCCCGGGACCCGTCGGGCCCGCATTATACAGCCGCAAGGCACTGTGGGAACCATGCAAACTAAACTCATAAGTGGGACCTACTCGTCAATCATGAACAAACAGGATTTGCTCCGTGAAGTCGTTGTCAAATACATCGATTACTTTTATCCAGTGTAAGTATAGTTTTACCGCATTAAGTTTCTGTTGCCTGTCATGGCGCACTGCAGCTAACTTTAGGAGTTCTTTGTATGTCGCGTCCGGATATTGAGAAGGTTCGCACTCACCAATTTTTTTACTAATTACCGAACCGGTAAGTCGGTGAAGGTTTCACAGTAACGTGTACTGGCTACAGTTTACAGTCAGTCAAAGAGTTGCCATTGGTTGACGTCAGCGCCTCCTATTGGACCTAGGCGTCTCTACCGCTTGACTGCTGCTGTATCGATCCGCTGCACTAAACTTTAAATCTTATATACTATACCTTCTACGTTTACACCATTCAGTATACTATGTACTTCACAACTAATGACCTCGAAAAGCTCCGCTCGCTGTGACATTGATCTTATATCATTTTCAAGCTCTAGTTTGTCATTATTTATTTTATACACTGAATTTTTTGTTTTTGAATTTGCCAGATTTAAACTGCACCAGCAAGGTGCAGTTTAAATCTTAGCCAAAGCTTAGTTGGAAAATTAGGCTATTTATCATTAAGCTCGCCTTTATGACAGTTTGTGCAATAAAGAATTTAAACTAAAAATTTCTTTTTAAGTTATTAAATTAAAGAGAATTTTTTAAATTAAAGTATGCTTAAAAAATAACCAATATTTCAGAGCTGGCAATAAAACCGCAAACGAGTGGTGACGACTTTCTACCGAAAAGTCGACATACCTGTTTATCACCTGATATTCCAAAATGTACCTAACAATATCAGTGTGATTGCTTTCATTTAAAAATCTACGTAAAAATTTAACCCAAATTCAAGTACACGAAACGAGTTGTACATAATTGTCCGTTCAGCTTTTAATTAACCCATTCACAACTGATTCGCATTTAGTGAAAACTTAGGGAAAGCTCGATTGCGTGACCATTTCGCGTGACCAGCACGAAGCTGAATCTAACATAATGCTGCTGTGTATTGGGTATGTGTCCTTTGTGCCCAATCATTTTAATCGCATGCGCGTCCTAACGCCATGTTTGCTGCAATAAAGGGGCAACAGCTGTGTCGCTATTGTATTGCCTCCTCAGTTTTTCAATTACTAAAATAAGTTTCATGAATAAATAAAATAACATTTGTTTATCTTATCTTAGCGAGGTGCGTTATAAACGTGGAATATTCTTAAAATGTGATATTATTCTTCAACGTATAATCAGCTGGTGATGTCGACAGCGACAATGCAACACCCGTCGATTTCCCTTCAACGACCTTGGTCGTTTGCGCAGTCCGTTCGCTTCCAGATAAAGTACTCTATACGGCTTTATTGCACGCTAACGATGGCACAATTTATCGTTTAACATATCAATGTTTAAACATACAAGTATATTTGTATTCAATCATTTGTCTTATTTTTCACTATAACGATCTCTAATGTACGAGATTCGTTTAAAGTATCACCAAAAATTATCACGCTTATGCGCTATTGACGGCTATTGTTGGCTAAAAAACTTTTTGAAAACCGTTCCAATGGGACTCTCAAAGTATTTCTAATTATTGTATGAAAATTGGGACTATCCAAAATAATGAGGTCAATGTAACGGTGCGTAAGCATTGTAGCAATACAATTTACATGAGACTCCCGGTTTTATTCCGTGACCTTTGTTTACTACGTAGCATTGTTTCAACCGTTTGAAACAATGCATTTGGTGATTCATTTGGTTGACAATAAACATGTTATATACTTATTTAATTCCGCTTTGATTACCTAGTTGCTAGTCCTATTAACATTACTATTCTAACTCCAAATGGATTTTATATCTGTCAAAGATCTATATTACCTCCACAAGATTCGAGTTAAAAAGTTTGCGGAATGGTATAGAAAGAAAATGAAATTAAACCCAAAATTATTTTTCTTTTCAATATATTTTCCTTAAACTCTACAATAATATAGAGCGGGAGGTTTAAAGTTCCGAAGCTACACTTGCATAGGGCAGTCATCGCAACATCGCACCTGTGAACTGGTGTGCTTATTTGGAGGCACATAAAGTCTCTACTTTTTTTTTTAAACTCTACTTTAAGTTGATAGTTCCACAGTTTTTCAAACACATCGTTATGTGGTTATTGAGTCAAATTTAAAAAATCCCCTACTTGATAGATTTTTATAATTATTATATAAAAATATGTTAATTGTGAAGTTTACCCATCAATTCGACCTAGGTATGCAAAAAATTTCCTGTCTCTTTCCTACCCTTTTGACCCAACCTCGTATTCTTGTCTCTAGGTAATTCGTATAGTAATTTAAATTATAAATTGTAGTCGTATAATTTTTCCCCACGTCATTTGCAACTCTTTGAAACTCGCAAAATTTAATGATGTTCGAATTAGTCTGTGTAATAAAATCATTAATTATTGCGTGTTCTCGTAGTCATAAAATACATCTAATATCGTCACAATCTGAACGATCAGTAAATTTAAATGGCCATGAGCAAATCTTAGCTTTAATAGTGAACAACTAAATAACTATTAGGTATTTACTGTGCAAAAATAATCTTGAGTGAATGTTCATTCAGGCGAACGCCAAGTAAAATGATCTCCCCACGCATGACAGATGATCGCAGTGAACAATGCTGCGGGAAAGGGAAATCAATGGATATGCAGGTAGCGCTGGACAGAACATTCTCCTATTTTATTTTTACTCATTACAACCTTTTTGTTCTTTATTTAAAATCAAAATGTATTGCTCTATAGTACGCACGTGCGTAGCGACAAAACCTTATCTCTCCTTTGTATGCTTGCATCATTATTTACTCTACACATTTACTGAATACCTTAAGCACTATTTGTTTGCTGCTCAGGCTGTTGTCCCATTATGCATATCTATCTTCCAAGAGTCATTGCTCTGAGATTCTATTTAAAGCGTTGCTATATTTTCTCATATCATTGCACTCACATTGTTTTTTTTTAAATACTGAAAGATATTTTTGAATATGAGTCTTGCAAATACTTTCAGAACGTTATTATGCCAGGTACATTCCGTTGACTGACACTCATGAACTCGGCCGCTTGAAGGTGTATTTGGCAACAAATCGTCTCTCGCATACTGCTCTTGAAAGTCATGCCAGTCAAGTTTTAATAGCTCGTATTATTTCGCAATGGCTGATGAATTCGAAAGGATTTTAATTTGTAAGGTTTTCGGTTTCAACACAATAGTACAATAAATGCGATTCAATTTATTATTGCGGTAATTTTACAAATGCAATGAATCGGCTAATGTTAGTTGAATTAACTATTTAAGAGCTAACAACACGAAATTAAAAATATTTGTCATGTCTAACTATTTGTTTAAAACTACTTATAAATTAAAAAATTACTTGATATTTGAATATTGCCAACATTTTTATGATTTGTCTTTGTGCAAACCTCCTTTTGCAAAAGACAACAGAGCACTAAATTGCTTTGGTCTTCCGATCCTGTGTTGGCTCTTAAACATAAAACTGGTTGTTACACTCGTAAGGAATTACGAGATAATTAACTAAACAGAGAACTGCCTAATATGTTTTCATTTTGTGAGTAAAAACATTTTAATGTTTGTGGTGGTGGGCTTAAGAATATGCCACCCTCTTTCTTCTCTTGGGGGTCGTAGGTTGCGACTAAGAGAAAAGCCTTGACAATATCAATGGCTACCCAATCCATGCCAATCCGCATGCCTATCGTGGCGATTATGGCAAACCCTCCCACAGGAAATGCCTAAGTCCAGCAGTAGACTATTTGGAGCCTTTGTGGATGTATGTATGTAATGTAGTGATAAATATTTGACGTCTCGATAGCCCAGCCAAAATTGGGAGTCCAAATTTGGGAGTTTGAATCCTAATAGGGGCAAATATTTGTGTTTTGAATATGATTTTTTTATAGAAAAGGGAGGCAAACGAGCAGGTGGCTCACGTGATGGTAAGTGATTACCGCCGCCCATGAACACCCGCAATACCAGAGGCTTAGCAGATGCGTTGCCTCTCTTAGAGTGCCCCCCTCCCCCTGAATTGGGGCGGGGGGTGTGGGTCACCGGTTACCTGCACTCACCAGACGAAACACAAAAGTTTGTTAGACTTCTACTTTACGCCGGTATTCTGTGAGGTCGTGGTACTTCCCCGGTCGAGCCGGCCCATTCATGCAACAACAAAAGCTGATGCGTGGCTCTACCACTGTTAAATGAATGTTTGTACTCGAGTCATGCATTTTTTTATGTGGATATGTATCTAAGTATATTCTGCCGTTGGCTTTTGGACAATAAGGCGGCTGTAGGCCCACCACCTGTCACTTTGTTCCAAGTAGTCTTTGGTGAAAAGTGAGTCAAAGGGAATGCTTTGTCGGGCTGTTTGTCTACCCAGTATTGGGAAAGTGCATGATTGTGTTAACGTAATTTCTTTTATTAAAAAAAAAAACATTTGAAATTTAGACAAATTAAACGACATTTTATTCATTTTAATGGTTAAATCTCTTTTCCTAAATCGATGAATAAAACGATTATCATTAAATAAGAATCCAGTACTTACTACCAAGGAAATGCTCTAAGACTCTTATTACACTTTATTCTTTTTCTTCTGTTAAACTATAATAAGTGTACCTTTCTTCAGATACATTTACATAATCATTCAAAGAACACTAAGCTTGTTTTACTCGTTTCCGATGAGAGAAAGCTGAATTTTTATTATATTGTCACGTTGCTTTCGGAGATAATGTGCCAAAGAGACACTGAATTGTATCGACATGTGCCTGTCTCATTACGATTCGCCGTTTACATAATAAGCCCGGATTCGACATTGTGCATTTAGTTATTCGTTGCGCCAGTGGCGGTCACGAGGAACAAGGCGGTTATTTAATACCCGAGAGCGCACTAACGAAGTGGTCGAAATCGATCCACGACCACGCTTGTTATTGACGCTTCAGTGACCGTTGCTCAGTTCACCTGATTGATGCCACACGGAATCCTAAATCGGAGAAAGTCAAGTACGCTTTGTTGTTGGTAGCCATCGGACCACATACTGGATGCCGGATGATTATAAGCAAGATTGTATCATAGTGGGTAAGCCCGACAATAGTCGGTAATTGCACACTAGCTGCCGCGAAGTAGACTGTGTCGTCATTCTCCGACCGCGCGTGGTGAAACGCAACGCGAATATATCCTGTTGACACATTTATTTGGTTTGCGATTTGTTTTTGCAAAACTTTCGTTCTTGCTTCTAAATTTGTGTTTAGCACACGCGAGAATAAACCGATATAAATTTTAATACTATAGTCCATAATGATGAGATGGATTTTTAGTCAACAAATCTTATAGATTAATGAAGATTAAACTATTTATTTTCATAGCATAGCACTACCTGTTCCATATATTGATACAGCATTTTAAGCATGTTCTTGCTTCTACTGAAAAATGGAACTTGATTCTACTGGTGGTTCTTGGTTCTTGATTCTACTGAAAATGGAACTCCGCAAGAGACATGTTAGCGAGGCGAAGATTGGAAGCATAATTACGATATTCAAAACTTTCATATTGTTTTTGAATTTTCTATCCTGTTATTCTCAACGTTCAACACAGCACTTGTCTCCCTCGGACAATACTTAAGGTACCATTAATGTAATCATCCGCATAGCTATAAACAGAAACTAATCCTTGAGCCTACCATTTATAAATTTGACTGCTTTTAACAGTTATGGTCTTTTGACGCAACTCCCTTTCACATTACAAAAAGTATTCGTATGTAAATGCATTCAGCTGTAATTAACTAAAACGCGGATTTGTTATGGCTTTTATAATTGTGAATTCGTTTGATAAAGCAAATTATCCACGCATTCCTTTCTTACTCCATAGAAATGATTACGAATTGATCAATTGATTACGAATTCTTTTGAGTTTTTTATGTTAACAAACACAAAAATGAAGTCCATTCGACAAAACTTAATTGATTTGTCATTGGAACAAATACTTCCCGGACCTCCGTGGATAAGTGGCATACATAACGGTTTTCAGGGTGTCGTCTGCTCTGAGGTCCTGGGTTCGATTCCCGGATGTTTCAATGGAGAAAACCTTGTTTCCTACATTGTCACTATGTCAACACTTTGCTCTGATCCCAGTAAATACACTGGGATCTGAGAGATTACAGAATTTAACACGATTGTTAATAATATCTTCACGCATTTCCCAATACAGGGATAGACAGAGGTCTAGTCTAGACAAGTAAGTGCCTTCGACCCACCTTCCACCGAAGATATTTTCGGGACAACGTGACAGGTGGTGAGCCTGTCGCCGTCCTTATGTCCAAGCCAACGATTTAAATCGTACATAGGTTTTTGAAAAAACCCATTGGTACGAGACTGCAACCTGGGGATCGCACTCGGGTCTCTCGACTCGAAATTCCGACCACCCAACCATTCGGCTATCGTGACTTATTATTGGTTAATAGCAGGTATATATAATATGAAGTCTAATTCTCGGATAACAACTGTACAAAACAGGGGGCTTAATGGAAGACAATGTTTACCAGTGAGCAACGAATACAAAGTTAAAAAGAGCAGAAGAATCACCATGAATATTGATATGCGAGTTTAATAATAAGATGTTCTTTGCCACATGGAGCCACTGTTTGATGTTATGTATTGTTATAAACTAGATAATCATTATTGGTAAATTGTTTTGCCTTTGCACGAGGAACAAGATGTATGGCATAAATAATTAATTATTTATAAATAGTAGATCGATAACTCTATTTTTTTAGAGAGGTATTCCTCCATTTGTCAAATGTTATTACTATGTTATGAATAAGTTTTCTATAATCGCCTCTTTCAAAACCTACGGGTAGGAAAGGAGTGGCATATTTAAGGCCAATGCTACCAAGACCGTATCACAGCAATAAATACGATTAATTGATAGTATGTATACAATGTTCTTCCCAAAAACCTACACGTAAACATTTACATTACATTACTAATTAGAATCTTCTCATTGTCCACAGTGCGTCGGGAACTAGCGCCGTGGCAATCGACAACAAGATCGAGCAAGCTATGGTGAGTACTGCTCAAGTTACAACATCCTTTGTTTACTACCGTTATCATCAGTGAGGAACGAATTCCATTCTTCAACTGACCGACAGTTTAAGAATGGAATTCTCGATGTTTCTGCATCCATACTGTCCATCATCATACTCCACACTGCAAAATCCATGCATCATCTGAACAGTTGATGCATGTATATTGATTTGGCTGCTATATTGACTGTGTGGGCATAGCATAGGCGGTTGATAAGCTATCGGTTTTGATGGTCTGATTGTGCATTTGGGTTCTATGAACGATTTTGAAAGATTTATATTTTAATTGATCGTGACCGCGGTTTTGTAAGAACATACGTACGTATAATGTTAACACAGAGAACAGATATACATAGAAAGATAAAATAGATATTAATAATTGTTGATGCAAGTTTTAAATTATGTGTGTGCCAAATTTTCTTCCATTCCGTTCAGCCGTTTATGCGTGATTATGTAACAAAGATACAAACGTTCACTTTTATAATATTGCTAATAGGATTCTGTTCCTAAATTTTTGTGTGGTTGTTTCTGATTCCTTAACACAAGTGCCTAAGATAATTGAATGAATGAATGAATGAATGAATGAATGAATATACTTTTATTGTACACCACGAAATCGAAAAACATTAAAAATTAAAAACTAAATAATCTGTACAATATGGCGGCCTTATCGCTGCATAGCGATCTCTTCCAGGCAACCAAAATAATTACTTTGGGATCATGTGTGATGTTGTCCCTATATCTTCGTCTTCTATATATTTATATAGTCCATGCTAAATTGACTATTTGGATTGATGTCAACATGTCAAAAATTCCAAGATATTGAATTTAAGTATCATAGTGAACACTAACACATCTTATAACGTTACAGTTTTAGCTACTCGCACATTGTGTAATGTTCAATATTTACCTCTGCATTTATTCTATTATCTAGTAAGTAAACTTGAAGCCAAATGCGTGTAATTAACACGATTACCTATATTCCGTTAGTTTATCAACTCAAATTAGCAAGTAGACTATTTCAAACGCGTGGTATCAATGTAGCAAGAATATACTAATATACTACTATAATATATATCCCAAGGCCATCTACAATCCTAATATTCGTTTAATTTGAATATGTAAACCGACTACTCAGCTTCATATCCTCGTGTGGCTCCGCTACCATTGTTATTTAGAATAATAATTATTATTTTTTATTGAATGTTCTGAGTTTTTAAATAAAAAAATATTAGGTTATCAAAAATAAATCGCAACGATGTTTCTTGTATGCGAAGTTAAACATTATTTTATAACGAAAAGTTTTTGCTTAGCCCCGGTCACGGTTTCTTTTGCTTCACAGTACAATTCATATTCCTTAAATTATTTATTGATACACAATACATAGATGAATACATAGGTAGGGACAACACCACATACATTCACTGATCCCAATGTAAGGAACTAAAGCACTTGTGTATCAGACGCAACGACGGTACCGCAAACAAGCAAAAATTGTAGAAAAAGTCTTGATTGACCCGTCCGGGAATCGAAATTAGCACTTCAGATCTGGCGACACCATGATAACCAGTGTTTACTCCGCTCCTCGCTAGATGTCATCAAATAATATCTTCTGAGCTCTATTTTTCAATCAACCTTAATACACATACACAATTTTTCCGTTGCTGTAAACTATTACTTTACAATTAAATCATAATCTATAAAAATTTAAAAATTGTCTACCTCGACGAAGAATGAACATCAGAAATACTATATTGGCCGGTAAAAGTCATTCTTCTTAATGCAAAAGGAATACAACAATCGAGTTCCACCGGTATCGAGAATGCGGGTGAAGACTCTCCAGTCGCCGTCTCAGTATTCCCTTTATGGTCACAGTATCGCGTTAGAAAATACGAACGTAACACAGCCACAGCAATCTTTACGACGTCATGCAATTTTATAAATAATTTATAGTTTTATTCGTTTGATAAATTGATATAAGACCTATTTTTAAAAAAAAAGCTTTTCCTTTAAAAAATTTGGTAATTATTTTGTAACAGTATTTTTATAACTTTAGACTGTTTGTCACGATGCTTGGGTTGGGTAGCCGAATGGTTGGGTGATCGGAATTTCGAGTCAAGAGACCCGAGTTCGATCCCAAGATGTCAGGCTCGTACTAATGGGTTTTTTCAAAAACTTATGTACGATTTTATCGTTGGCTTGGACATTGAGACGGCGACGGGCTCACCACCTGTCACGCTGTCCCGAAAGTAATTTCCTTTACATTTCTTTTTTTTTTTTGCTAAAATAACACTGTTTATTCAGGCGGGTTTATGATAATGTTAATTGTGAAGGCTGACGATGTAATTGTCAAAGTTAAATTAAGTCTTAGTTCCTAAATGATTATTTATTAGCGAATTCAAGTGCTACTACTGTTCAATATTTTTGATATTTCATTAAAACTGCCAAAAAAATATTCGGTTCAATTTTTTTTTATTTATTTATTCGAAAAAAAAGTACATAATTTTTACATCATATCACAACGAACACAATTTTTTTCTTTTAAATATTGCTTTCATCGTTTTTGTTTCCTCCGGACATATAGGTCAGCTATTATCACATTCCTCAAGCGTGTCTGTCGAGTCACCTTAACAAGATTTTATTATGTTATATATTAAAGTATTTTACCTGATATCTTATCTTTTTTTTAAATAAATCTCTACCTTCCTCACTCCGTTTATGAGTTTATCTAACACACCCAGAATATAACTTTTACTTTAACTGATCACGTCAACTCATTGGAAATGATTAATATTCGTGTATTTCTCATAAATATGCATAACGCTTTCTAGGTCGTCAAGATCATGAAGAGGTTTTAGATTATATTGACGCCTAACGCACCGACGCGTTGAAAATTTTCGATCATTATCATAAAGAAAGGAAGAGTTGAATGAAAATCGCACGTAATTTTATGTTAATGTCAAGCGAGACCTTGCTGAGAGTGTCATATAACCAATAGGGTTAAAGACACTGTGAAATAATGATAATGTACTTAAATTAAATGATGAAATGTAACAATGTAATGTGCAGAACAAGCTCCATTAAACATTGACGCCGTCACTTGTTGTGACTGCTTAGTTTAAATTGCGAGGTCGTCACTTAATAAAGACTAAGACAGTTTATTAAAGACGTATCACCATTGACTAATAATTAGTTATGTTCGTTCAACTTTTAACTTAGTCGTCATTTACGCTGTAGCCCCTTCGCCGCTGTTATATATTCAACCTTCGATAAGGATATCCGCAACGACCTTTTCGGCACAACTCACCTCACTTTAAGGTTGAAAGTAGAACTGAATAGTTTATACTAACCTATATCGTTTTTATTTTAATCCAATGTTAATGACTGCGAGCAGGTTCACCTTAATAAGTTTTTTATGTGTTAGTTTACGGAGTGTATTTATAGCACAGAGAGACGTTCTCTGGGATACGAGAATTAAATAAATACGAACAGTATTATTTATTTCAAATTTATTCCATAACCAACTGTTCAACCGGTCAGATTAAAAAATGTGTATAATGTACCCCTAAATTGAATTGTCATCTATTATTTCACTGCAAGACGCAAGCCTCTCCCGTAAGGAATTTCCACAATCGCCGCACTTGGCAAGCGGATTGGCGATCACTGTATCTTACACATCTTATTTATGCTCATCACCAATCTACATGTTTGTTTATCCCGCCTCCTATCGGTGGCCATTACGATATTAAAGGCCTTTTCCTTTAGTCGTTTTTATGACAGCTTCAAGAAGAAAAATGGCGGTATATTCTTACATTGATGCACCATCAAAAAATAATGATCGTTAATCTCTAATACTGTCCAACTTCAGTAAAATATTTATGCCAATGTTGTTTTATGTATTTGCTATGCTAAAACAGGCTACAGACCGTTATTTCATTAATATGCCCTTTCATTTCCCTTTCATATATTATTAATTATATATGTAATCATTAATATAAAGAGCAAGGGTAATTAGGAAATGCTGAAACCTTTTTTTAGCCCTATGGGGTGACAACAAATCTGTAACCTCTTTCTTTTGAAGTTATTTACAGTTCTCCATGTGCTGCAGTATTCGATTATCATCACCTCTTGGTTGTTATTTGCTTTTTCAGCTTTCGAAACAAAACCCGTTGTCTATGAACCTCTTTGCAAACAGTCATTAGCAGTAACTTACGGTGGTCCATTGAAAGTATCGACGCAGTGTCCAGCCGTCATGACGTATCTGCGCGAGATAAGGCTGCCTCCGCAGTTGATGCCGCCGTTTGAATACTCCAGTAACACAAGCCAGGGATACTGTTTGGCCGCAGTTGCTTGATTACCTTAAACATTGAACATGTGACTTTGTGGTTACACTAGTCGATGTGAATCAAAATCAATATTTGAATAAAATTACAAATTAGGTATGTATTTCTAGACTCCTTGTCGTTGTAGCTTGTTTCCTTCAAGAAATAATCTGTTGATAGAATTCCGTTGATAGAAAATCGTGGATAGCCATTGGAATTCTAAGAATTCTTAGGCATTGGAGTCCGTGTGGTAATGGCGCAAGAATATTACCACTCCTTTCTTCAGGAGGATGTCTTAAGAAGCGACTAAGGGAAACAGCCTTGAATATCGTTATGGAAACCGCTATCGGTTTATAGATGGCGGGATAAGACCAAAACTATCAAACCGTAGATGGCAGAGTCGTAGGTACAAGTGGTCTGGTACTGCGATCGCCAATCCGCTCGTGGCGATTACGGCAAATCCTCCCATCCCGCAGTGGACTTTAACAAGCCGGTATGTATATATGAAGTATGTAATGCAGTGCTTCGTTCTCTCTATCTATCAAGTTTCAACTTAATTCGTTGAAGTGTGAAACAAAGCAAACTTACCTATTTGTGACATTTCTAATATAATATACTCGTCTAGCGTCTATTGACAATTAAGATATCATAAGGAACATTAAAAAATATATTACATAGCTTATATTTACTTCTCTGGGGCTTAGTAAAAATCAATAATGTCAATAAGTAAGCGTTTATTATCACTTATTTTTATATTAGTAACAAGTAACAATGATAAGGACGTGTGCTAATGTAGATTGCGATAAGGTTTGACATCTGCGAGTAACTCACTGCGTTAACGAGTCAGTGATGAACGTAAATACAATATAATAAATAATGTTATTTCAGGTTCATACTAAATTTCTTCACGCCATTCCCAATACAGAAGTAGACAGAGGTCTAGACTAAAATCTAAAAAGTAAATCGTAAAAAAGGGTTCTTAAACTGCACGAAAAATTTTATCGCATGCCTTTTATTGCAGACTTTATAAAAATATAAGCTAGCAATTAGTGAAAGTAATAACATTACTCATCAGTAAGACGTTGCAAATTTTGTGACACATTTCGTAAAATTTCATAAATAAACCATCAAATTATCCTTTCCAATATTAATTCCTTCGACGACTCCGTGTCGCCAGCTCTGAGGTCCCGGGTTCGATTCCCGGTCGGGTCAACATAGAAAACATTTTCTACCTTTTTTCTGGTCCAGGTCAGAAACCACAAAGGTCCCACATATTTGTGGTTTCTGATTCCATAATGCAAGTGCTTAAGTTGTTTACTTTGGTATCATAGCAACGTATATTATTTCCCTATGTATGTATTGATTTATTTAATATTATTTTACCAATAGTATTGGAAATAGCATAAAGGATTTCATCAAGTTCATCAAGTTTGCCGCCGCTGTTTGTTATGACAACTTGGCGTTAATGAAGGAAATCGCGAACGATGAAACGCTCGAAGTAAAACGCCAGGTAGTTGAGAATTAATTACTAGCTCGACTATTCGGGCTACTGTGTTACTACGCTCGATAATATAGAAAGCTCCGCCGGTGACGAGTGTGACTGTTTTTCTTATTGCGATGCAACAAGAAATCACTTTCTGCGACAAGTCTTTCAAGTAATGATAACTATACTGTTTCTTTTTTCCTGTTGTTAACTATACTGAATATTTTGAGTGTTGTGAGTTTTTTTTGGATGTTTGTTAATCAACACTGTATTGAAAATGTCGGTCGCACGCGCATTATTTATTTCTACTATAATTTATATTAACATGATAATATTTAAAAAAAGAAGTACGTATTTAAATAAATAAAATGATAATTTAAAGTTTCTTAGTCCGTAGCTTTATAGAGAACCTTCTTTATTAGCTGACACGGAACAATGTCGATGAGGTCGCACTAAGGCGGTCGACTTGTATGTAACGTTCAGTTGGCCGCAATTCGCACGGGATCCGTGTGTGCTCGATGCAAGAAATTCTCCGGAAAGCACAGAAAGAGGTGACAAAAACCCACCTATAACGTTCGTTAGAAAGCAACTCATGTCAAAGTAAACACACAAATATAGGTTACAAGTCGAGCCACATCTTTCTGCTGACCTTGTACATTGTTATCGTTTGTATGTATACCTTTAGCAACTTTATCAGTAGATACGAGCAATCGTTTATTACTTCCCAGTTCAAAAGTTGAATAACAAAGTAATAAACCATGTCTTGCGTTTCATGCAAAAATTTTGGTAGAAATAAATTTACGCACCGTAACTACATCCATTCTCGAGTTCATGTGTCATTATTACAGTGACTAATAACTTCATGCAGAATGAAAGAAATTTATTTTACCTCCAAAGACATTTTTGGAATTAGCTCCCAAACCACGAGACGTAAAAACTAGATATCTAAAACATAAAAATATGAACTCAATAGATTGCCTAAAAATCCTTTAAAAAATTCCTTGCAGGATTGTGACAAATTTTATAATATCTGTCAATAAGTTTTATCAAAGTTTAAATGGAAAATTAATTACAATCTAATGTTAGGTAATCTTAATTTTAAAGATAACTGATTGTAGTAACTAGTGCGACTTATTTTTATAGCACTCTTAGATCTCATGATTAGATAATATTCACTTCATGTAGAGGAAGTCATTAGTGAGCGCCTACTCGCAAGTAAACAAATAAGGATTATTTCGTCGTGTCAAGGTAGTGCAAAATATTTGTTCTGGTGTGCTAAGAGCGAGATGTTTGTTTAGTCAAACAATACAATTTACGCCGGCTATAACACAAGCTTGATATTGTGGTGGTTTTTGAAATTCATGGACTATTTTTTATTACTACTATATGTACTATTTTATTGGTTGATAAAATATTCGCAAGAATCCACTAAAATATTTTTGTAATAAATTATTATTAAATATCCATCTGACAATATATATGGTACATATACTAGTATGGTCACGAGAGATATTAACGCCTGGCAGTAAATATAAACCATACATCAGAATCAGATCAAGCGTGAACCGGTGCATTTCGTAACGTTTCCGTTCTATAACTAGTTTACGTGCTGTCGTAGAATCCGGACTCTTGCGTCCAAGAAAGAGTAAAAATAAGCGATTAATTTATTGATGTCGAATCTTAAACGGCAACCCCGTTTAAGATTTCGTAAGATTATCCTCCTGCATTTTAAACAGTTTAATAGCTTTAAGAAGTCATGCAACATTAAGATTAGATCTTAACAGTAGTAGCCTGTCCCAGACAATTCCCGATGGCAATATCTTTTGACTTGAACAGATGGAAAGGAACAAGATCTAGCAGAACAAGTTCCCATGTTTATTTATTATATTTATTGATTCTACTGAACCTTTAACCTTAACATTTTTAATTGTTTTAATAATCACTTTTAAAATCCAGTCACCTGTTTGCATAACTGTGGAACTCGTTATTCAAATATTCCGAGGTTAAACTGATCGACGGTTAGATTGACAAAATTTTCATATTAGTGGTACCCCTTTGTTACATAACAATGAAAATAAGTATTAAAAGAAAAGTGATAAATTTTCAAAGAAAACACGTATTTGAAACGGGGCTAATGTTCAGTTATGAAAATACACAGTCACAATTTATGTAGGTCGCTCTCGTTGCCGAAACGCCGCTACTCACAAACATGTTTTTCTGCACGCTTGTGAACTGTATTTGATGAGGATTACAAAATTATCATCTAACACTCTCGCGACATTTTTTGGAGCAGCACGTGGCAACTAAGCAATCAGTTTCAATCAGCAAAAGACCTGTAATTGATCTGTTGTTCCGCCGTTAAATAAATTTATAAAACAACCAATAATTTTATGTCCTTTACCTGAGGCATCTCTGATGCATACATTGAATACCTTATAATATATTTTCGCATATATATTTGTAGTATATTTTATAGTATATTATATTTTCGTAAATTTTCGCATTTCTCAATACTGGGCTTGACAGAGGTTAATTTTGTACTTTAATCCCTAAATCTGACTGTAAATTTCAATTCAATCATAAATCAATTAATTTATCAATGTCACTTCTTAGATTCAGCGCAAGTTTAAAATGATGTGTTAACATCTTTCTCGTTACGTTATCTCTTTATTAATTTATTCTAATTAACACTTTTGAAAACTTGTGTAAAGTAAATGTAAACATTTTTGTGGGAAATACCTAATTTTAGTACTTAGCTACTCCAGCGTATGACCCGCTCATATCAGAAGAAAAGGGTTACAGACGCTCCTGAGGAAGAAGGTGATGGCTTTGAGGCCATAGTTACCCTGATTTTCTATACCTTTCTAACTGGATAAGAGTGTAGTGACATCATATCGTGGCAGAGAGCGAGTCCATCCACCTGAGCAATTACACAAATGGTCATTATCAGCGTCTCTGTAAACATGTTATCTTTGATTAGCAAATAAAAACCAACAAAATATTTCGTACTTTACTACATTAGTGTATTTATAATTTTACCCACGCAGCGTGAGAATTAATTACGTAACTTGTCATTCGACATGATTGTCTGTTGCATTTGTACATCCAAAACGTGTGTGTGGCAATGAAATAACTGAATTAATAAAGATATTCCTTCGACATATTGCTTATGTGACCAATATTGCAATCACAAATCATTTGAATAATATTGAAATTGAAGCGTGCGGTATTGCGAATCTCTTCGTTGCGTTTTTAGACGGTCAAGATAACGCCGACGCACATTTGTTCGACGTTGAGATCGCTATTCCAAGTTATATTTTAAAAATAAATTATATATTAATTTCTATTTTTATTTAATAATATTAGTCACCTTCACAGAATAACTTGTAACGTAAAAATCTTTGTTTTTTTTTTGTTTATGCGATAAAATTATTTAGTTGTATAAATACCTTCCTTAAAATAATGTTATTGCAAATATATTCGATGTTACTCTTTTTATGAAAGTCATAGTTTTCTTACGAAATTTCCAGTACATTGTACTAACTGTACTGCGTTCTTGACCTATTGTTAATGACAGCATGCCGACATAACAAATACAAAAATAAAATTATCGTTTAAATTTAATTTTAATATTTAATGGCAAGGTAATGCATGCACTTGCAATACGTAAGAAACTTTACTTTTTAATGTATTTAATTTCATCGTCAATGATTAATATTCGTTAGTCGACAAGGTCTGGACTGACAATTCAATTTTGTTCTTTAAGTTAATTTCAAAGCGGTGGTTTCTTTTTCGAATTATAAAAATAACACTCGCACATAAGTTCGTTAACAACATTAAATTAATATTCGCACTAAATAAAATATTAAGCCCAATTTTGTCCAAGAATCTGCGAACTTGTAACATACATAATGATGCTAAGTTGCAACTGAGCTCAGGTGATCATTTATAATTAGCTATCGCAGATGGCCTCTAACGATTGACCCCAATCCGTCTCTATTTGCCCACTATGTCCACGCCGCTGTATTTTTATCCATTATTATACTACACGCTCGTGTGTTTATTTTGCGCGTCCTTTTTTATAGATACTTTGAAGTTGTTAAATCGACAGAGCCACATTAAACCAAGTGTTCAACCGTACTTTTATGTTAACCTCAAAACAATCACAAAGAGCTAAGTCAACAAAGAGACGTTACAGAAACATTATCTTGTGTTGAGTGAGATTTACTTCTAACGCTTTTATTAAATTTGCTAAATAATAATAGACATTTGTATATAATTTTAAGGATTTTAAGATTTGCTACAGTTTTTTTTTTAGGATTCTGAGTAATAATATTTAATTATTCTATGAATTATACATTTGTAGTTTTTTAGTTATACTGTTTTTGTCGTATTATAGGATCACGAATCCTATATACTTCTGTTTTGTCACTACCTATAAATGTACTCAACGTAATATGTTCGGCACCTCTTGGGGTAGCTATAGAAACAGTTATGTTTGTTGCCTGAAAATAGCTGACGTTTCTGTTAAATATGTTACTAGTTTTTTTTTGTTTATGCGATAAAATTATTTAGTTGTATAAATACCTTCCTTAAAATAATGTTATTGCAAATATATTCGATGTTACTCTTTTATGAAAGTCATAGTTTTCTTACGAAATTTCCAGTACATTGTACTAACTGTACTGCGTTCTTGACCTATTGTTAATGACAGCATGCCGACATAACAAATACAAAAATAAAATTATCGTTTAAATTTAATTTTAATATTTAATGGCAAGGTAATGCATGCACTTGCAATACGTAAGAAACTTTACTTTTTAATGTATTTAATTTCATCGTCAATGATTAATATTCGTTAGTCGACAAGGTCTGGACTGACAATTCAATTTTGTTCTTTAAGTTAATTTCAAAGCGGTGGTTTCTTTTTCGAATTATAAAAATAACACTCGCACATAAGTTCGTTAACAACATTAAATTAATATTCGCACTAAATAAAATATTAAGCCCAATTTTGTCCAAGAATCTGCGAACTTGTAACATACATAATGATGCTAAGTTGCAACTGAGCTCGGGTGATCATTTATAATTAGCTATCGCAGATGGCCTCTAACGATTGACCCCAATCCGTCTCTATTTGCCCACTATGTCCACGCCGCTGTATTTTTATCCATTATTATACTACACGCTCGTGTGTTTATTTTGCGCGTCCTTTTTTATAGATACTTTGAAGTTGTTAAATCGACAGAGCCACATTAAACCAAGTGTTCAACCGTACTTTTATGTTAACCTCAAAACAATCACAAAGAGCTAAGTCAACAAAGAGAGACGTTACAGAAACATTATCTTGTGTTGAGTGAGATTTACTTCTAACGCTTTTATTAAATTTGCTAAATAATAATAGACATTTGTATATAATTTTAAGGATTTTAAGATTTGCTACAGTTTTTTTTTTAGGATTCTGAGTAATAATATTTAATTATTCTATGAATTATACATTTGTAGTTTTTTAGTTATACTGTTTTTGTCGTATTATAGGATCACGAATCCTATATACTTCTGTTTTGTCACTACCTATAAATGTACTCAACGTAATATGTTCGGCACCTCTTGGGGTAGCTATAGAAACAGTTATGTTTGTTGCCTGAAAATAGCTGACGTTTCTGTAAAATATGTTACTAGTTTTTTTTTTTTGTTTATTACATTAAAAACCAAATCCGTCACTTGTTTAACAACGCCAGCTCACCTTGTAGCTTTTCTTTCACAATACAGGCTCATCATAAATCACCATATACGTAGGTAAAAGATATTAAAATTAACTTCATATATCGAAGTAGAATCGATCGTTAATTTTGTAAGATCGCGCCTCCGCGCTCGCGTTATTACATCACCGCTGTTTATTTTCGTATTTGTTTACTAAAATTTCGCCTAATAAATGTTTAGTAGTAGTATTTCATGCCACTGACATTTGCCAATTGTCTTTGACATTAATGCGCATTGATCGAACGCCCTAAATAGTTTTTACTCTTTGATTATCAAAAAAAAAACAAAACCGTTGTAAAGTTTGTAAATTATCATTAGTGGAAACAAAGCATCCATTAGTCTATTAAAAATTTATCCGAGTGTGTTAATTCATGTTCTTAAAAACTGGTTCCTCAACGTAATGTGTGTTTACAAAATTTTAATTTTTTCACGGCTAAGCCAAACGCCACTGTATGCTAATTCCCTCATTGTGTGCTTGATTTGCATGAGCCAGGCGTGACCCGGCAGGGCCGCTTAGAATAGACACGGAAGGAAAGCTGGCCCCATTGTGCCACTGAAACGGCGACACGTGCTCTCCTGATTGCAGTGCTAACAGAAGCACGGACGGGATTAAGGCGATCTAAGGCGTTCACCAGAGGTCATACAATTTGTCGTGCTTTACTTCGTCGAGATTGGGCTAATTATTTGCGAATAAGAACAGCTGCCGAAAGCACGCCTTTGTACTCATAGATATACGAAGGAATCAGGACTACATACATAAAACACTGAAATGTTTCTTCTCTATTCTGAGATGTGTTACACCACAGTGTGTATCAAAGATGTTTACCTATTTGCACAGCTGATTTTGTTTACTACATGCCGATAAACATTCAAAGACGGAACGGTACTTAAATACGTCGGTGTAATGTATCGGATACTACGTATTAACTGATTTCTTTCATATCATTCGCGATATTGGTTGGAAAGCGTAAACAGATTCACGCTGCGATAAATCGTATGTTGTTTGTTTTGCAAATAACTTCGTTACCTTCTGTTCCACTTCAATTTGTCAAGCATTGCTGTGAGTAGTAATATAACAATTGCTCTACCTATGTTATTTGTATCTACGAGGTGTACTATGCAAATGTTTTTTTTCTTCTTTCGAACAGCAGTCTAATAATAATTCGACTTGAAACACGTGGAAGACTTGTTTTTGATACGTTCAGGAATTTACCTGTGAAATTACATATTTATGAGACCGGTTGAAGTTTTTATTGTTTTGTTTTGGTGGGTTATTTTTGCAAATTTTTGCGTTCTTTATGCGATATTTTCAAACTACTCAATTTACGGTGTTGTTATTTTTTCCCCTACTGTTTTATATTTTACTATCACTGTATATACACATGCATATATATTTTCAGGATTTATACATTCTTTTTCGGTGGAGTTGGTCTTTTTATCATTTCGCAAATCGGCATCAATTTCCGCATTTTCATATCTTCAGTTATGTACGATATAATTTGTGTACGATAAAAATCTCGCCATAAGAAAACCTCAGATATAGTATTACAAAATTTGTAACATTGTATATTTGTTTTTATTTAACGATTTAGTTGGAATTTTGGAGCGCAATGCAAAAACATATTGTACTTACGGTTCGGCATAACAATTAAAATCGTGTCACGAATATTAATAGACCGACTACCTTTGTTCGCAACTGTGTAAACATTGTACAAGTGTTAAACAGTTAATAACAAAAACATTAAAATTGCTATCACTAGGACAAGGGGCGTTAAAACATGACACGGTTTTTGGCTACTTAAAATAATAAATAAATACATATCTAGACAGGGACAACATCACGTACATTGCTCGGATCCCAATGTAAGTTGCTAAAGCATTTGTGGTATGGGAATCGGAAACAACGAAGACACCACAAACATCCAGACACCAGAAAATGTAGAAAACGGTTTTTCTACATTGACACGAAAGGGAATCGAACCCGGGACTTCGAGATGGCGACACCTTGAAAACCGGTGTTTACGCCACTCGTCCACGGAGCTCGTCAATATAATATAAAATATTACATTTCCTTTTTCTTTTTAGATAAATAAAATAATAGATTATTTTCATTAAACAATTACAAAGTTTACATTTCCTCAAAATATCAAATATAGTTCAGAGGAATACATTTCCTTATAAAAAATAACTTTGAATTTAACTACATGAATTAACATTATGTTAAGGGATATATTTTGAGCCATTAAATAGAGAGATACGATATTTAGAACATCAAAAAACCGTAACAAATATAAAATTATAAATATTACAACAACGGACGACGGCAAGAATTTTTATATTTTTATTTAGAATACATATGTTTCAATTTTAAATTGCTTTGGGTGATAATTTTTTCAAAATATGCCACTCCCCTTCTACCTTACCTGGATGTCGTAATAAAAAATGTCAATTGTTACCGACAGTACGTAGAATAATTTGGTACTGCGATCGGCAGCCCTCTTGCAATCCAAAACGTGGCAATTATTGCTAAGCCTCGCACAGGACAGGTTCTGGACCAGCAGTGAATTATATGTGTAATCTTTGTTTCAAACAAAATCAAAAGAAAAATCACGATAGCCGCGTGGTTGGGTGATCGGAATTCGATTCAGAAACACGAGTTTGATCCCCTGGTGGCCGGCACGTACCAATGGGTTTTTTAAAACTTATGTACGTTAAGAATGACGTGAAGATATATTTTTTTTTCAAGCAAAAAAAAAACAATTCATAACTATAAACCAAAAATAATAAAAATCACGAAAACTAGAAGACTTCAAATAAAAATGTCATTACAGTAAATAAAAATTTAGTTCATCCTATAAAAATAAACAACCGTATTTATGAATACATAAAATTATTCACTGGTGTGTGTTTAATTTAAGCAAAGTTGCTACTTAATATGACGATGATGTCATCGTATTTGTATGCTTGTGCTGCCTCGCATTATACATTTACAACGCGCATATATATATTTAATTTAAAAACCGTTGTTTTGAGTTCAACCCGTATTATAACTTACGTTTGTTTCTGTAATGGACCGGCCTTATTATAAGGAAATGTTAAAATCATACAAAATGCTATTTATCTATAGGTAACTATGCGGATGTCAGTGTGGCTTGATCTTATCTGACCGATACTCTTTTTGCGATAATCTTAGCAACAATGTCCTTTAGGCAGGCATATCTCCTGTTATGATTAAATATATTTGCGCATTATTTGATGAGTTACTGGATGGTAAATTTGGTATTCAATTTCACGAATCTGTACTCATGAGTGAGGCGCTGGCTGGCCGTTCATCAGAGTCGTTAAAACAACATTACAGGTTTTACCATGCGCCCTTGGACTCATTATATCATCGCCTTCTGTATTTGGCGTATGACTGCGAAAAAAGTTCACTGCACTCATGTTGAGTACATTGCACTGAATTCAATCACTTTCCTTACAATCTGTGATCTTATGGCCTCATCTTTGTTTACTTTGTATCTGTTGTATCATCATACACATCTTATCTCGTCCTCCCGCGATACTTTTCGTATTCTTTGTTGTTATCATACTTACCTACTAACACGCAAGCATTGGTAAACTTGATAAAAGTTGTAATTTACAACGTTTGGGTGTAGATTCATGTTCGCATAATCACTATCTTCCTGTTTGCGCCAATAGATATTTATTTGCGTCGATATTGAAATTGTTATGCTCGTTATAGCCAATATCAATTTTTCAAGACCGTCGGCGACATCTTGATTTATACCGCAATGACTGATGAGTTGCAGAGTGTACCAGCGGGCACTGGAATTGCTTTGATTGAAGGTCGCAGCTCCCACGCTTAAAAGATCTCTTTAGTCTTATTTATAAAGTGTTCTAATTATATCACGAACATTTTACCTCGCACCGCTTTTATGTCACTGTCTCACTTTCCGCAATGCCTGAATCATTATTTTATTAAGATATATCTCTATTGGTCGAATGTGTAACACAAAAGAAACGTTTTTCATCAAGTATCTTGCATATGTTTTTATAGTAATTGACTTTAACTGTTATGTCGTTATGCAAGAGCCATACATAATTTATATTGCTCTGTAATTATATCTAATTATTCTCCGCATTCCAGATTGTCATTATCTTGGCAATAAATAATCGTTTTATAAAATGCTAATTTTAGAACTTTGAAATATCTTGTATTACTTTAAAAGCTTTATTTTAATCATTTTATTTGGTCGTGGTTAACTTTATTACGTAACGGGTTGTCCTCTTTTTCTTTGCGTGATACGCTGCTTCGTCTTTATGAGCAGCAAAAATAGATCTTAATGAAGTTTAATTGCCATCTGTAAATCGTCTTGCTCATGTAAACACTGTGAACAGTCGCACGTTCTAAGGTACTTGTTTGTTGTTTCTTATTATGTCTTTTGTTTTCTATTTTTTCGATTATTTTATTATACTTCTCTCAATATTAATTCTACAATCTTAAACTAATAAGTAAATACTTTTTGTGCTATATTCTTTTACATACGAATACAAAGCAATATTTAGATCTAAAGTCACAGCTCTTATTTACTAACCCTTCCGGTAATCAACGGAATGTCTTAAACATGGATTTTTTTTGTCACAATCATTCCTAGAACGTGCCTGATGTTTCCGATATAATTTTATGTATTGTAACGCTATTGGAGACGTTGTCTTTGTTCTATTTGCTTCTAGTAGCTATTCTTTTCTAGAGAAGGTATTAATCATATCGTTTATGTCATCACCTATATCTACGGAAGGACATCAAATATATATATAATGATAGTAATAACTTTATGCTAATACGTTCTTTTCGCAAATGTTGAAGAAAGAAAACAAGAGCTTTGTTTTCTTCGATATGCGGCGAAGCAGAGTTCAGGGTGCACGGACGGTCCGCGTGGCGGTGACGTGTGCGCCGCCATTTTAAATAGGGCGCCCGCACGATCAGACCATCAGTCGCCCGGTAGGACGCGTAAGCGCAAGTCTTGCAGCACAACTCGTCAAAACTACTCAGTTTTATTAAATCCGCCGTCCGGTACGCACGCGTTCAGTGATCCCAAAAATCAAGTGCATATAGCTAAAACATGATTGACGTTGTTCAGTCCAAAGATGGATGCCTTTACGAAATTAAAAGAAAAGGAGCGAAAGATACCTGTTACGTGGTCGTGCCTAATCCAAAAGTAGGTTCTTGTTTTGAATGCGGTTTTTTTTATTCGCAATAAATTTGAAATCAATTTAATTAACACGCTTTTTATATAATTTGAGTGTTGTCATTTTTTATTTTTTGCGCAATTCGAAACTTGTTATTGTCTTTAACTGCACATTTTTATTTTTATCGTGAAGTTTAAGATCTTTTCGTCTGTGATGTATTTCAAACCGGTTTTTAATGTTTCCGATCAGGCGTCGAAAATGCAGATGGATCGTATAGGTCCTGCGTTTATATACTTAACCGAAACCTCACTAACGGACGAAATGTTTGTTGTTTCAGGATCTGGTTAAGAGCCACTTGATGTTCGCGGTGCGCGAGGAAGTGGAAGTACTGAAAGAACGCATCGCCGAACTGATGGAGAGGATCAACCAGCTCGAGGTGGAGAATTCGTACCTGCGGGCGCACGCTAGCCAGGACACACTGGCGCAACTGCCGGCCGCCGGCGTGAAGCCGCCGCCGCAGCCGCAGGGTCCGCAGCCTCCCGTCTCGTAGGCACCGCCGCCGTGCCCTCGCTCGACCCGAGGAAAGTGCGATGGTTGTGCTATGTTATATCGTAGGTTAGCAAGGAACGACCGCGACGCCGGTCGAGCGCCGAGGGACGCAGCGTGACATGCCTATCGATTCCGATTGGAGTTCGTGCGTACGACTAGGATCACTAGCGTACGTCGCGACTAACACATCACTAGCGACGCGGCCGCCGAATGCCGCCGCGATGCGTTGAGCAGCGCGCTCATATTACCATGCTTGGACTCATAGAAATATATTTTTCTGTTATTTAATCTCTAGGGTGCAGAACTTTGTGCTAACTGCCATGCTATTGCTACGCAACTCGGCGACTAGCCTTTTTAGTGTTTCGATGTTAACGTCTATAATTTTTTTTTCGGTTTAAAGTTAGAATATCGCTATTCACATACTGTATTCCATTTAAGATTTATCTGTAAGTACGTGTATTGAAGTAAAGAAATAGTCGATTATTCCTACGATTTGAACAATGACTGTTAATTTATTTACTATAACTTTTTGTAATAATTTTAAGTTATTTATCAAGTTTTACCGTGCTAACCAATAAATTGCAAGCGTTTCAATCCCGATCAGCCTGTGTATAATGTACTGTCGATGGTAGTCTGATGTATTGTGTGGAATTTCGTTTAGTTTGTAATTTTACTGTAATACATACGTATATAATATAATGTATCGAGGTACGGCCACCTGTCTTTGATGTTTGTAGATTACACTAAAGAACTATTAGGTCGTAGTCGTCGCGAGAGAGTGGCCTCTTGCGATCGCTGGCTTTAGTACACTACACGCTGAAGTTGAAAAAGCTTTCCTTATTCCAGCCCTATGTATTGATAATAGAGAAGATAGCAATTAAACATTGTATTTTTTTAATGAATTAAAATTGTTTGTATATAGTACAAGTTGTAATGGAGTTGTGCGATAGGGATGTAAATATGAAAGAATGTGATTATAGAGGATTGAGTGTTCTGACTAAGTTGGATCGCAGTTATCAGATGAAGAGATATATCTTAAAGAAACTATAAGTATATTTGCTGTATTTTAAAACTCGCTTTACTGTTTAACGTTAATAACAGAACAAAGTGGCTGGTGATCGGTTGTAGAGATTGGTTGCTTATAGGGGCGCAACGAGCGTGGTCCGGAGAGACCGCGCAGTCCCAGCGACTGCTGTAAGTCTAGACTAGTATTTTGTACAACGCCATCGCGTATGTGTACAGTTGTTTCTTTAGGTCCTCCTTACTATTGTGGATATACAGTACTCTACTCGTAAATACATTATCCTAATAACTAGATATGAATAATTATTATATGATTCTGAAATTTGTAAATATACTTGTAAACAGAGAATGTCCATGTAGCTTATGTTGACCAAAATGGTTCCTCATACCCAATAAATGCGAAACTATTGAAGCTGTGTTGTTTTTTTTTATTACATCCTTTTTATCCATTTTCCTTGTACCTGAACCAAATGATGCATATATAAAAAAATGAAGTTATTTAAATGATTTACTTTCTGAAAATGATTACAGCTGAAAGCTTTTTTGAATGCTTACTATTAATAAACTGTTTTTGTAAGCTCCAAATAAAATGAATCGCTTCGGTACTCCGCTCCAAGTACTTTAAGGGAGATTATTGATAAAGGAAATTTCTTCTTTATCTTAATTCTATAGAAAGTGAGTTAAAATTAATGTAAATTATAAAAAATAAAATACAGATTTGTAGTAACTCTTTCAAAACATCAAGGCTTGATCTTGTATTTATTTTAAAAAGTAAGCAAATGCTTAAATACAGTTTGTGATCTAATATTAATAATTAAGTCACGATAGCCGAGTGGTAGGGTGGTCGTAATTTCGAGTTAAGAGACTCGAGTTTGCTCCCCAGGTGGCAGGCTCGTACCAATGGGTTTTAAAGAAAAAAACTTAAGTACAAATTATATCGTTGCCTTGGACATAAAGACGGCGACGGGCTCACCACCTGTCACGTCGTCCCGAAAATATCTTCGGTCGAAGGTGGGTCAAAAGGACTTAATGTTCTAGTCTAGACCTCTGTCTACCACTGTATTGGAATTGCGTGAAGATATTAAATTTATTTAATTTTTATGAAGTCTAATATGAAGCGTTTACAAAAGTTTTACAGTTGTAACTTGAACGATGTACAATGCACTAGTTAAATCGCTTGTTTAGCTGTACTAAGAAAAATTCATAATTTTGTTTCAAACTTTTTGTAAGTGAAACAAAGGTGTAAATTACTTGAAAAGATCGAGAACAGATTCCGCTATAAGATAGATGCGTCTTACCGTTGGAGTAAAAATTACCGCAATCACCTTGAATTTGATATGAACTTCTTAAAATAATTCCCACGCTCGCATTGTTTGCCTTAAAGTAAACAAAAAAAAAACAGATCTGAATATTGTACGAGAGAATATGAGGTTCAATCTTTAATCTAAGGTAAATTAGACTGTGAAACAGAATCAAGGCATGGCCAAATTTCATAGATGCGGCAGATTCAAGTCTATTTACCCGTCATTGACAAGTCCTATCAATGTATGCTTACATCGATATTTCGAGCTGGTGCCCATACAAATAACTTAATACATACATCGGCCCATTAAAGTCCACTGCAGGACATAGGCATCTCCCACAGGGAGGATTTGCCATAATCGCCATGCTTAGCAAGCGGATTGGCGATCGCAGTAGCAGACCACTCGCGCCTCAGACACTGCTGCCCATCTTTGGTCTGATTATTTTGCTCTGATATTTTTAGAGATAGTTATCCCGCCTTCTATCTGTTGCCATGGAAGAAAGTGAGTGGTAGCATTCTTACCCCGTTGCCACACGGTTTAACTTTATATACTAAATCAAATATTTAACAACGGCCAAACTCACTCACTGGACGCGAACTCATCCCACTCTAACCTGATGAAGGACCTCCGACACGTCCGAAACTAGTTGGTTACCTACCTACTTACCTACACCGATAGTTTAAACATGAGTTTAGCTGTTTAATTATTTGATTAATAAGGTCTTACGAAAGTTTTAATAATTTAATTAATATCCTTAGCTACCGGTTTAAAAATTAAATATATAATTATACCAGCAAACTAGCACAGCCATGTTGTGTCGGCGTAAGAATCTATCACCTCCTTTTTACCCGAGAGTGTCGTAAGAGCTGATTTAAGGAATAAATAAAATAAGTATCTAGTCTAGACAATTCACTCGTTTCGATCCACCTTCCACCAAAGACATTTTTGGAACAACGTGAGAGGTTGTGAGCCCGTCGCCGTCTTAATGACGATTTATGGAAAAACTTTTAAAATTTATTAGACCGGTGACTGGGCATTATCGTCTAAGCTGCATCAAGTTTGGTACTGCGATCGGCAATTTGCTTGCCAGGTGTGTTTTTTCACAATTGGTTTCTGGGGAATTCGATTTACTTGTAAATTAGGTACAGCTCCATCTATGGCTCATATATCTCTTTAAGTGCATAGGTAGTAAACTTGTGCGATATAACTTCAAGTAGTTTCAAATCTAACCAGCAGATGTCACTTATATGAATTTCTCTGCAGATGTAAATGTTTTGAATTGTTGTTTAATCTTAATTTTTGGCAGATAAAAACATATTTATTGGCTAAAATAAAAATGCGTTAATTTATCACTTTATTCTGCCGTGTTGTTTCTTAATATAAATAGTTTACTAGCTGACCCGGTAAACGTTATTTTGCCATATAAATTATAAATACGGCTATAAAAACTAGGGGTAGGTGATAGAATGATGAAAGTTAAGGATTTATTTAATTTGTAATGCCATATCATATAAATACAAAAAAATATGAAAAATAAATTCATAAAAATCAATCTAGCCATTTCGTAGGAGTGTGTCTCCTAACACGAAGTGATGTAATATGACACGAGAATTTTATATATTAGATAAATCTGTTTTATCTTTTTACCATAAAACGCCTATATTGATTTTTTTAGTTTGTCAATATCAATTAAAGATAATGTTTTAGTAATTAAACGCAAAACTTTTTCACAAAATTCACTAATGTCCGTAAAAGATTTTAGATGAAATTAGATTAAGCTAAATTTATAATTTTTAATAATTCATTTTAATATAACTATAGAAAGAATTAATATGTCACGATAGCCGAATGGTTGGGTGGTCGGAATTTCGATTCGAGAGACCCGAGTTCGATCCCCAGGTGGCTGACTCGTACCAATTGGTTTTTTAAAAACTTATATACGAATTATATCGTTGGCTTGGACATAAAGACGGCGACGGGCTCACCACCTGTCACGTTGTCCCGAAAATATCTTCGGTGGAAGGTGGGTCGAAGGGACTTAATTGTCTAGACTAGACCTCTGTCTACCCCTGTATTGGGAATTGCGTGAAGATATTTATTTTATTTATTTTTATTTATGGAATAAAAATAAATAAAATAAATATTTTATTTATTTTTTCTTTTTAATCATTTTAAAAAGGGTATTTAAATCTTATCAAAATAAAATGCAGAAATTACTTTTTTATTTAAAAACTCATTTCTCTACTCGCTACAAGATGGCTCTTTATACCTACTACGTAAAAAAATAACTTCAACCTCAAGTTATATTATACATCTTTTTGGGTTATATGCAATTAGGAATGTCAATGTTTATGAGATCTTTTACAATCATTAATTTAATTTATTTTCAATAAAATTTATAACTACCTAAGTAATACTTATTACGTGGATTTTTGCACGATGTTTCCAACGTCAAATGTCAATTTCATTTTGATTATGTCAATTAGCGTTTGACGTCACCTTTGCAACTTGAACTATGCCTACAACTTTTTTGTTTTGATAACATTTCTGTTGTTTTTAGCATGGATAATATGACTTTAAAAGAAATTCAAAGCAAGTTGTTACTATGGGAAACGTCCGAAAATCCATTAGCCCCCTTAACTTATAACCAAAGAGAAGCAATTCTCGATTTAGAATCGTTGATTCTTGGTGTATCCCCTGATACACAAGAAGTAAGTAAATCTCTTTTTGTAAGTTATCACTGTTATCGTTAGTTTCATCATCCTGCAAGGTTTACATAGAATGTAATACTGACACCCCTCATTGATTGCTGGTCTATTATCTTTATAACTTACTATCCCAAAACATCACTTATGTTTACAGTTTTAAATTTTTTACTTTGCTCTTTATATTGATTTTGTAATGTGAATATGACACATACACCATAGCATAATCTTACTGCCTGCAAAAAAAATATGTTGTGCTTTATTTTATTCCATATGGGTGTGAGGTTTACCATATTTTGATGACTTCATCATGGTGCTTATAAAAGACCATAAACAATTACTATTCTAGATTATAAAAGAGCCATCTTTAACCTATTTTAGGAACTGACTAAATACTGTTTTAATCATAATTCATATTATTCAGGAAAAGACCGAAATTCCTTATACAGAAGATAAAGATGAGGTTGAAACCATACCATCAGTTGACACTACATTTGACTTTTTAGACTGGTATGAAAATTTATATGAAAGTAGTTTAAAAGTTGATGATGCTCCCTATGAAGCATATTATAAGCAATTGGAGGATAGAAAAAATGAGTGTGTTTCATTGACAGATCAGGTAAAACTTACATTTATTTACTTTATATTTATTCCAATCCCAATGTTAATAGTAGCCATAGCACTTGTGTTATGGAATTAGAAATAACAAAGCACTCACCAACACCCTGACATGAGACAAATAAGGAAAAGTAGTTTTATATATTGACCTAACTGAAAATCAAACACAGGACATCAGTGCTGTTGACACCACTTGTGAAAACCACTTGTCCACAAAGATCAAATATTTTACATTATGAATGTATATGTATATGCCCTAAATTATCGCCAGTTTCAGTCTTACCTACCAGTCCATTCATTTGAAATTTTTCAGATTACTGCCACAATGACAGATTTAAACAAGTTATCAGAGGAATACAATCTAGTATCAAATAAAACAAATGCTCTTCATACTATGAGTGAACAACTGTTAGCAGACCAGACTAAGCTTTCAAATATTGGTAAGTTATGATATTGACTGCATGCAAGTCACCAAAAATATAATAAAAAGCAATGAAAAGCCCAATAGTAAATTGTACCCTCTATATTTTCCTCACTTAGAAGTAAAATAAATCTGCAGATAAAATGGGATCACCTTATTTTTTACTTTAGTCAAAGCCTCTCCAGCGCTTTACTTTCATTTCATGGTAAGCTAATGTCATGGATTCAATCCAAGGTGCTGGCAATTAATAGAATTTTTCTTTTATCTTCACACATTATCACATATATTAGGTAGAGGTTTACAAAATTTAGTCCTTCCTACCCACTTTTAACTGATGCTTATTTGGGACAATATGACATGTGGTTGCAGGTGAAAAGTATTTTAAACAGATAAATTTGCTGCATAAAATTATTAAAACTATTGTGAGACATTATTAATTAAATTATTTAAAACGGCTAATCTCTCAATCTGCTTGCCAAGTATGACAATAACTACAAGTCATCCTTAGAAGATGTAGGTATACATATAGATGTTACCCACATATATCTACATTATTTCAATTTGGCTTGTTACTTTTACTTGAAATAGTATATGAATCAGTGACATAATTGTACATCAATTCACAATTTTCAGGTGATGATATCAAGCAAAAGCTGCACTATTTTACCCAAGTGGAACATCTGTCACAAAGATTAAACAGCACAACAATGTCAGTCAATAGTGAGGCATTCTTTAATGTGCTGGCAAAAATTGACGAGTGCTTGGATTATATGAGAAATAATGTAATTATTCCTATTATTAGCACAGTATTTTATCAATCATTGGCATTACCAATAATTTCATATATATATATAGGCATGTATTAATTAGTTTTTTATGCTGGGTAGTAAAAAAAGTTTGAAAAAAACTTAATAATGCATGCAATTAAATCCCAAAATGGTTTTATTATAGATGTGTAGTGTTAGCTAAATACAAGAAATCATTAATGATAAGGAAAAAAAGTCAAAATAGCCAAGTTTGGTTGAGTGATCGGAATTCAAGTTAAAAGACCCATGTTCGATTCCAAGACTTGAAATGGGTTTTTCAAAAACTTATGTATGATTTATATTGACGACCTCCGTGGACGATTGGCGTAACCGGTTGAAAACGGGTGTCGCCATCTCGAGGTCCCGGGTTCGATTCGGTCGGGTTTACGTAGAAAACCACTTTTTCTACATGTTCTCGGGTCTGGGTGTTTGTGGTGCCTTCGTTGTTTCCGATTCCCATACCTCAAGTGCTTTAGCATCTTACATTGGGATCGGAGCAATGTATGTGATGTTGTCCCTATATCTATAAGTATATCTATATCTATAAGTATATTATTGGCTTGCACATAAATACGGTGACGGGCTCACCACTGGCCCAAAAATGTCTTTGGTGGAAGGTGGCTCGAAAGGACTTAATTGTCTAGACCTATGTCTAAACATAAAGTCACAATAGCTGAGTGCTTCGGTGGTCGCAATTTTGAGTTGAGAGACCCGAGTTCGATCCCCAAGTGGCAGGCTTATACCAATGAGTTTTTCAAACACTTATGTACGAATTATATCGTGGGTTTGGACATAAAGGCGGCGACGAGCTCACCACCTGTCACGTCGTCCCGAAAATATCTTCGGTGGAAGGTGGGTCGAAGGGACTTAATTGTCTAGACCAGACCTCTGTCTACCCGTGTATTGGGAATTGCGTGAAGATATTTATTTATTTATTTATGTCTAAACTTATCATCACGGCAATATTTTATAGGCTATAAAATGTTATGATAATTCTCAGCTGTATTGTGTATGTATGTAAGCTAATTCTGCATTATCCTACTGTATTATATGCATGCAAATCTTGTACTTGTAAACTGACTATGAATATTTTGAATAAACATTTTTTTTAGCTCTTCAGCTTCTTTTTAGCTACTAATAATGTATAACTTCTTAGTTGATCTATGTGGATTTGATTCATAAGGAAATTTATCAAACACCCATTGTTTTTTCAGAGCAATTTCAAAGAGTCACACACTTATTTGGTGAAATACAGACATCTCCAAAACAGAGGAATAGCGCTAATCCGATCATACATTATACAAGTGCTCAACCATGCCACGGAGCAAGTCTTGACTCCTGAGGAAGATTCTACTGATCAGGAGTCTATGGATACTGCCTACGCTGTGTACTTCGGAAAGTTCCAGGCCGCTGCGCCTAAGTTAAGGATGGTTATCAGCGAAATAGAGAAACGTGCGGAAACCAATGAAGAGTGAGATAGACTTTCTTTTTTGGTTATAATATTGACGGATACATTAGTAATTTACAATAGTGAAATATTTTTTAATTTAATTTATTGTTGACACCATAAACAAAGGGTGGAACTGGACTTAATATCTGCTGGTGGTCTCAAAGTATTAGACCTTTGTCATGTGATATATATGTAAGTTAAAATTAAAAAAAAAAAATCTTAACACAAATTTTAATACAGGGGTAGACAGAGTTCTAGACAATTAAGTCACTTCCACTAACCATCCCGTCGCCGTCTTTATTTCCAAGCCAACGATAAATCATACATAAGTATTTTGAAAAAAAAAAAATCCTTTAGTATGAGCCTATATGGGGATCGAAGTTGGGTCTCTCAACTCGAATTCTGTTCACCCAACCCTTAAATTTTATAAAAGACAATTTGTATAATATATAAAAGGATGTTATCTGTTTTATTAGGCTGACGTGTATTCTAAAACGAGAAATGACTAGATACTGATTTATGTATGTATTTAGTATGTTAACTGTCTGTATATGTATGTGAGGATCGTGGATTTTTTTTTTACTATTAACATACGTACGCACTGACGATGTAGCTACGCGGCGCTGGTGAGCGAGGCGCAGCGCGAGTACGCGTTGCGGCGGGCGCGCGCGGCGGGCGGCGCGGCGAGCGGCGCGACGAGCGGAGCGGCGAGCGGCGCGACGAGCGGCTCGGCGAGCGCGGCGCCGCGCGACCACTGCGCCGCGCTGCGCTCCGCCTGCTCGCTGCTCGCGCTCGCCTGCCGCGACGAGTTCGCGCTCTACGCGAACTTCTTCACTCACCCTTCGCCCGCCCTACAGTGAGTACTCAACGGACATTTCCTTTTAGGCGCTGTACACACCGAAATGGGTATGGAGTGGTGGGGGAATGTCGTTTTGCACTATGTCCGCCATATGTAAATGCTACTTTGTCCATTAAATGTTTAAATAAATAAAAAAAATACCGATTTTTGTCGTGAATCACTTCAGACACAAGTGTTGCAGTTTAGTTGGAGTAAGCTGAAGTAAAACTTTACAGGAATACTAGTAATTGTTTTCTTTTTTTATGAAAAAGAGAAATTGAATTGATATGAATTGGTAATTCATATCTATGGTACATCTATGGAACATAAATATGGGTAACAATCTTCAGAGATTCCTTTGTACATCGGTAGATTTGTGACTAATGTGGTTAGTGTTCCATTTGTAGCGAATACCTGCAATCGTTATGCAACGGCCTGTATGAGACTCTGCGACCGCAAATAATTCACATCAACCATCTGGAGACTCTGGCGGAGCTTTGTGTTATACTGCGAGTAGAGGTGATTGAGGAACAAGTGAATAACGACCGTAAGTATAATATAACATTAACATATTATACACACATTTCCACTGCAGTACATAAGTTTCTAGATAGTCAATAAGGAAGGGTTTGTCATAGTCGCTGCGCTTGGCAAGCGGATTAACGAACACAATACTAGACATGTTACATCTTAAACGTCACAGTCCACTGAATTTTGGTTTGGTGTAATGGTATATTTTCAACTTTTTCTTGATTTTTTTAACTTGCCATCTTTCGTTTTTTTTTATTTGATGTTTTTTCAGGCTTTTCTCTTAGTCAACTTCTTTTCTTAGAAACAGGAAATATTTTAAAATTCAATGTCATTGATGATTTTTGGCTCCCCAGCCATATCTAAGATTTTTGATATCAATGTAGCATTTTAAAAGTTTTCTTTCGAAAGAAAAAAATACTAATGTTTCTCTGGTAGTTAGAGGAACCTCTTCACGATGTGTTAATGATGGTAGTTACAGAACAAATAGTATCTATATGCAAAAACCCAAGTATATTTCTTATGGAGTTTAAGGTGATTTTGATTTGATTTGATGTCAGGTCAAAAGTGAATCGAAGAGAATGTTTGAAGGGAATAATGAAAGTGGACGAATCAAAACAAGTATGTAAGGATCGTAGCAAGTGGAAAGAAGTGGTCTCTGCCTACCCCTACGGGAAAGAGGCGTGATTATATGTATGTATGTAGCGGCGCTGGCGGCGCTGGGCGCGGCGGCGCGCGCGCTGCTGCAGGACGCGCAGGAGCGCCTCGTGTTCCGCGCGCACGTGCACCTGCGCCGCGACGTGCTGCTGTACCGCGCCGCGCCCGGCGACCTCGCCTACCCCGACAAGCTGCAGATGATGGAGGTCAGTACCGCACTGCTGCACTGCTGCACTGCGCCGCGACGTGCTGCTGTACCGCGCCGCGCCCGGCGACCTCGCCTACCCCGACAAGCTGCAGATGATGGAGGTCAGTACCGCACTGCTGCACTGCTGCACTGCTGCACTGCGCCGCGACGTGCTGCTGTACCGCGCCGCGCCCGGCGACCTCGCCTACCCCGACAAGCTGCAGATGATGGAGGTCAGTACCGCACTGCTGCTGCTGCACTGCGCGCCGCGACGTGCTGCTGTACCGCGCCGCGCCCGGCGACCTCGCCTACCCCGACAAGCTGCAGATGATGGAGGTCAGTACCGCACTGCTGCACTGCTGCACTGCGCCGCGACGTGCTGCTGTACCGCGCCGCGCCCGGCGACCTCGCCTACCCCGACAAGCTGCAGATGATGGAGGTCAGTACCGCACTGCTGCACTGCTGCACTGCTGCATATCATGCTGCACCGATCAAAAGAAAGAACTAAACCATCTAGGCCTCTGACCACCCCAACATTGGAGATATGGTAGTGATTTTGTTGGTCTTCGGGTGAGTTTTTATTAATACTAACCTAAATTTCTTTTTCACAGCAAATCGCCCTCTCAATCCAAGAACAAAGCTTAAAGCGTAGCGACTCACGCAACTCAATGGTGTCGGACGTGTCCGCGACCTCACAGGAAGTGGCCAATATCAACATCGAAGCCCAGAGAAGACCGCAAGCGTCTCCGGCCGATTTGCACGGCATGTGGTATCCAGGAGTAAGAAGGACCTTGGCAGCACTGTCTCGACTCTATCGGTGCCTGGAGAAAAGGGTATTTCAAGGTTTAGCTCAAGAGGCCATCTCCCTGTGTGTCCAAAGCGTCGACAACGCGTCGAAACAGATATCTGCCACCAAAACTAATATCGACGGAGAATTGTTTCAAATAAAACATTTGCTCATCTTAAGGGAACAGATTGCACCGTTCCAAGTTGATTTCGTTATAAAGGAAACTTCATTAGACTTCAGCAATGTTAAAAATGCTGCCTACGGTTTAATTCAGAAACCTCGTCAGATATTCTCAATGAATAGTAACAACGCATTACTTGAATTTCTACTGGAAGGGACGCCTATGGTGAAGGAACATTTATTGGATTCGAGGAAAGAGGTGGACAGGCAATTGAAGAATTGTTGCGAGATGTTCATAAAACATGCCACGGAAATATTAGCAGCGCCGCTTATCGAATTTATTAATAAGGTAGGTGCAATCATTATTAATAATAGGTACAAATTCCATGACATTTCTTGTCACCTATAAGTTTATGTTGGAATATGAATTTAGAAAATATGTACAGTTCTAAAATTCACTGAATATTTTTTACATATTTTGAATAGCACTCAATAAAAAAGTACATAAATACATGGTAAAAAGTGAGATTGACGAACTTTTCCTAAAAAAAAATATTTTGCAGAATTTAATAATTTTACATTTTTATATGTAATAATAAAAGTATTCTGTTCAAGGCCCAAGCATTTAAACCTGTCGAACAACTGAAATCTCAACCGTGGGCGACGCCCGAAGAAATGGCTGTGGCAGTAAAAGAGACACAAAAAAGGATTAAAACTCATCTTGCTCCTCTACAGCGTTCAATGCAATTGTATTTAGCAAATAAGGAGACTGAGTTTATTCTATTTAGACCTATTAGGGTATGTATAGTAAAGGAATACTAATACCAAAAACTATTAGTCTCTAGTCCTTACAAATAAATATAAATAATTGTGATTTAACATACTTTGTCTATTACTAATAGACTCGATAGAGTCAAGAGGCCCGACGGGTTTTTCCACAACTTAAGTATGAATTACATCGTTTGCTTTTACATTAAGACGGCGACGGGATCATCACCTTTTAACAGTGGTAGAGCCACGCATCAGCTTTTGTTGATGCATGAATGGGCAGGCTCGACCAGGGATGTACCACGACCTCACAGAATACCGGCGTAAAGTAGAAGTCTACCAAACTTCTGCGTTTCGTCTGGTGAGTGCAGGTAACCGGCCCACACACACCCCTCCCCCAATTTGGGGGGGGGGGCACTCTTAGGGCAGTAACGCATCTGCTATGTCTCTGGTATAGCGGGTGTTCATGGGCGCCAGTAATCACTTACCGTCACGTGAGCCGCCTGCTCTTTTGCCGGCCTTTTCTATAAAAAAAAAAAAAAAAACTGTCACATTGTCTTAAAAATATCTTTGGTGGAAGGTCGAAACGACTTAATTGTCAAATCCTATGTACAATATGAATTGTAAAGTGTTTTTGAAAAAACCAATTGGTATGAGCCTGCCATCGAACTCTGGTCTCTCGCTTCGAATTCCGATCACCCAAACAACTCGGCTATTGTGACTTTTTTAAAAATTCAATTAGCTGCCGACAGATAACCATCTAAAAAACCCCAGACCAAAATAAAGCAGACAATTGATACATTTTAAGCTGCAAAACTTCAATCACCAATCAGCTTGCTAAGCGTGGCATTAACTCTGAAGGGTTAGTAACAATGATTTCAAAGTAAAGTTTTGAATCCTACACAATTTAGAAAAGAGTATGAATTTTTGCATAATTTACTTTTGGCCGGATGGCATACATGATTGTTGTAAGATCTTATTATTAGAGTTACACTAATTAAAGATTCTTTTTGCAGAATAATGTTGTGGGCCACTTCATGCAGATTGAACAAATTCTCACTAACTCCGGGTATTCTTATGAAGATAATCTTATTGTGGCTTGTCCCACACCCGAGCAAGTTTCAGTATTTATATCATCTGCCAGTCTTATTAGCCACAACGAACCAGTATTACCATATGGTAAAAAAAGGAAAACGAGTACAGCTCAAAAACCAAACATTAGTGACATTCAAGAAAGTTCAGATGGTAGTAATAAGCAAGTTGTTTAGTTAAATATGTATGTAAATTATTATAGTCTATCTTATTCATAGAAAATGTGTATTTAATAAAATAATAAAGGCAATTGAAAAAGAACAGAGTTTATTTACATATACGTTAACTTAAACTCCTATAATAAATACATTGACCAAAGACAATTTGTTTTAATAGAATAAAACAACAGGCATTTGGGTCAGTAATTTAATATTCTCGATCTTAACTGATTTTTAATGACATTACTAAAAATATTCTAAGGCTTTAATTTATGCTCTGAGCCAGTACATTCCAGCACGAATTCTTGTGTACTCTGGTAATCCTTCAGTTGGACCTACAGCAGCAACTGCTGGGCACCTGTCATACAAATATTTAGTACAGACATCTCGGACATTTTGGGCTGAGACTGCTTCAATTCGGGCATCAAGTTCATGAAGGGGAATGCGACGGTTATAACATAGCATCTGACGGCCAATGTCCTCACATACTGGTGTGGTACCGTCAAGTTGAAGCAGCATATTTGTTTTCAACAGGTTCTTAGCTCTCTCAACTTCACCTTCAGTTACTGATGTACATAGTTTCATCCATTCCTTTTGAATATTGTAAAGCATGTCCTCCAACTGTAGAGGTTCACCTACAAAGTAGATACCCCATAGACCAGTGTCCTTGTAACATGTGTTGAAAGACTGAAAACTATGGCACAGATTTTCACATGATGCTGCACGAGCTAAGTAAGAGGCATTGTTGGCACCGCCACCTTGAGAACGATCCCAAGCTCCAATAAGTGTATTTGCCACCATAAGAGGAATATTATCTGCGTCAGTCCATCCTGCACCTTCTACTGCAATAGCTACATGCGCAAGAGGCATGGAGTCATCTCTAACTCTGATTTCGGATCCAGTGTACCGGCATGGTGCTAATTCAGGTATATCTAAAGCAGTATTCTTCAGTGCACTAAAATGCTTGTTTGCAAGATCAACAAGCCTTTCATGCTCAACACCACCAGCACCTGATAGAACAATTCTGCTGGGCTGGTAATGTGTCTTTATATACTGTTGCAAATCTGCCTTAGATATTTTCTTGATATTTTTAGTAGGTCCAAGAATAGTCTGACCTAAAGGTGTGCCTTGGAAAGCTGTAGCGTGAAGGTGATCAAAAACAACTTCCTGTAAATTACTTTCGACATCTTGCATCTCACGGAGAATAACGCCACGCTCTCGTTCGATTTCGGGTTCAGCGAGTGAAGAGTTTTGTATGATATCAGCTAAAATTTCCACCGCGACTGGGACATCGTTTGCCAGACATTTAGCATAGAAAACAGTTTGCTCCCGTGACGTATATGCATTTAAATGGGCTCCCATATTCTCAACAAGGAGTTCCAAATCTGTTTGTGATCTTTTGCTTGTGCCTTTGAAGGCCATGTGTTCGAGAAAATGAGCGACACCATTATTCTTTGATGTTTCATACCTGGACCCAGCGTCAATCCATAGGCCCACGGTGGCTGTTGCACAACCAGAGTCTTCAGAAGCGATACGGATTCCATTATCGAGGACTGTCAGCTTTGTTGGAGGAACATTTATTAATGCTTGCTTGTATCCAACGGCAGTCGCCAATAATCGTACATTATTCGTCTGTTTTGAAAGTAATTTTAATGTAACTCCTGCCTTGAGCATTTTTTCAAATTGGTTTTCTTGCTAAAATTTTACTCGCTGATTTACGTAATGTACGATCGAATTAAATGTCAAAAAGGAAAGATGGTTCTATTTTCTATTATATTGTCTCTATGGTATAGGCCACAGACGTAGTAGTGATTCTAGCCCAAGAAACCTCATTGGTTACGATATTGACTCTGCGGAAAGTTTATCCCAAGAAAAAAAAATCGTAGTGTTCACAGAGTATACTAAATAAATATCGAGAATAGCCAAACTTTTTACCTATAATAATTTATAACATTGACATAAAAATAAACTTTCCTCTAACCAAGTCTAGAACTTCTCTTACATTCTCCCAAAACTCCTCCAGCTCAGCTCTGGACGACGAAGCTACCGGCGCATAAACAACCAAAAGGAATAACTTCGTCAGTCCCAATTTAAAGCGAACCCAGAGAAGTCTCGAGTTCACAACCTTATATTTAGTCATAACATCGACCAACCGAGACGACAGCAGCACCCCCAATCACTGGCAGACACTCTCGCTCTCCGGGACTCAGGACCATAGAGCTAATGCCCCGCCAGGGAGCTCTTCAGTACCGCTGCCCTTCCGCTTGGTCTCCGACAAACACACGACATCTAATTCTCTTTCTTTCATTATTTCAATCAACTCATTCGTCTTATCTCTCATGCCTCCTCTAACATTCCACGTGCCAACTCTGCACTCCGTCTTCCACCTTCCGCCGTGTCGGGCTGTGCGTGACGGGTGGCGGTCCCCATCGCCGCTTTGCTCGCTGCATTCCACACCAACGGGGACGAACTGGTGTGCGTCGCCTTGGGGACGCCCTAACCCTCGTTGGCATGGGTCCGCAGCTGTGTAGAATTGCAACCCTGAAAAGGGCTGGCAGGGGTTGCGACGAGCACGCTTCTACAATGGGATATATATATTTATGTATATAAAATAGTACTTAAAATTGGGAGAATACTTTGTTCGGTGATTGGGCATAATCGTGTGATTGAATATTTAAGAATCAGAGTATCTCATGATTTTTAGGAATTTATGACAAATGGGTCACTTAATCTAGTCGCCGTACAAGAGATAGGCATTGTATCCACAATCGCTATAGCGATTGTGGATACAATGCCTATGGCTATAGCCATATAATTTTTGAAAGAAATCGAAATACATACTTCTAAAATAAGTTTTGTACCTTTGTAAATTCAAGTCATAACTTAAAAAACTTATTGACAAACTTTAAATAAATCAAAATAAATGAGTAATAAATAGCTGTCGATCAGAAAAAAAAACAGAAATATATCTTAGAAATACATTTCTGTTTTTTTTTTTATTTAAATATATCTCAAATTTTTTTCTTCTATCAATGCGTCTATTATGTTAGACTTAACATTGTTTAACTGTTTTCAATAAATAGCCGTTGCGAACATACTTTCTTCGTACCTTACTACTTAGCTATAGCCACAGATAACAAACGAAGTACAGAAAACAAATGAAAGTGCCATACGGCTCACATGTATGCCAAAATTATGCTCATTAATATAAAGGGGTGATTAAATACCATTACATTTTATTGCAAAGATCCGGTTAAATCAGATATCCGGGGTGCCAATGTATTCACCAGCACTTCATAATTTGCCCTAACGTTAAATTATTATTCATTAAAAACAAACGAGTATTAGTACATTTAAGTATTGTTATACCTGACATGTTTTCAAAAGACTGTCATGTTTAAAAAAAAAAACATTACCATAATTTGAAATTATTGCGGGCAGATGTCACTAATGCATAAAGAGACGAGTGAAAGAGAATTTTAACTGATTCGGTGTTGGTGACTCGGAGGAAAGAGTGTTACCTTGGTACAGCAGAGGTTACGGGTTCTCCCCAAATGGGTTCCCGCCTTGTCGTGGCGGTGGGGCTTAGTAACCGAGGCGTGGACACCCACGGTGAACCAAGAGGTACCAACGTGACCGGCCTAATATTGCAGGGTAATGGCCGGCCTGAAGCTTGGTTAGCTTATTTCGGATGCCTGTTGGTGAGCTGTGGAGGGAGTGTTTGCATTTTTGTCCTCGCAACGCCACTCCGGTTGCTGCTCGCGGTGGAAGAGAAGTTTTGGTATTGAGTTTCGCCTTACTCCCTATCCTCTGCGACGATTGTCGACGATTTGTCGGTTAGAGACCGAGGTTAAACTTTCCAATATGGACCATCGATATTTGGGGTTTTAAGGGGTGGAGGGGGGGGGGATAGAAAAAACCCTCCCTTGCCATTCCCAACTTGCGGAACCCCATGGTTATGGAGATATACATGGTTAAAGTTTTGAGGTTAGAATAGCGATATTCAGTTAATAGTTTCAATATGGACCATCAATATATCTCAATATATCTAGTTTTAGGGCGAAGGATGGAAAGGGTGGAGGGCTACCCCCTACTTGATTTTGACTGAAGTATGTATTTAAGTATGTATGGAAGTATTTCAGTTATGCTTTAGTTGCCCGTATTACATAAACTAAATCAATTGAAACCTTTTTTTATAGGCTATTCCCGTAAAATATGTCATTAATTCAAACGAAACAATAATAGATAATAGGTAGTTAGCATAGAAACACTTACAAAAATGCATGTATATTACATTAATTTCTCAAAAATTAAATAATAGTTTGGCATAATCAGAGAATGAAACGTTATTATGTTTCTGCAGATGAGTTCGCATCGCCCCTGTAACGCTGTGTTTGTTAATTGATTTTTTTTTCAATGCCGGATCTCACGTGTGTTAAACGAAAGTAATATACTAAAACTAGGGAAATTGATAATAATTAAGTACATATTCATAGTGTTTTAATTTAAAATATGTCGCGTTTTTTTCAATATACTCCGATATCACACGGAATATATTTTTAAATATAAGTAGGTAGTGTAAGAATAATACCACCCCATTCTTGAATAATACCACCCATCTTCCCATGGGTGTCGTAAGAGGCGACTAAGGGAAATAACATAAATAAATATCTTCACGCAATTCCCAATACAGGGGTAGACAGAGGTCTAGTCTAGACATTTAAGTCCCTTCGACCCACCTTCCACCGAAGAAATTTTCGGGACAACGTGACAGGTGGTGAGCCCGTCGCCGCCTTTATGTCCAAGCCAACGATTTAATTCGTACATAAGAATTCGTACATTTTGAAAAACCCATTGGTACGTGCCTCATTTTAAAAACCCATTGGGATCAAACTCGGATCTCTCGACTCAAAATTCTGACCACAAAACCAATCGGCTATTGTGGCTAAGGGAAAGGCCTAGAAAATGCAATTGGCTACTGACAGATGGCGGATTAATCAACTCGAATAATACCAGATCAAAATTTAGAAGACTGGTAACCGGCAGCACCGTTTAAGGAGCAAGGTTGTATTGCAATCGCCAATCTGCGATGGGAGAGGCCTATGTCCTGCAGCGGATTTTACAGGTTGTGATGATGATGATATCGCTCAAATATTCTGGACCGATTTGAAACTATTTTGTAAAAAAAAAAAAAAAATAGATGAAAAAGTAAAAAAACTTACTCTACATTTTCTATTTTCAGTAACATCGTTCACAAAAATGTGAAATGACTGACTATTTAACATTTTTAACACTTTAAAATACTTTTCACAGTGTCATTTTTATTATGTATGTTTAAATTTTTTGTTTCGGGATAATTAAAAACAAAATCGTCTTATACATATTTAAAGAAAATTTTAATAGTTAATAGGTTTCACAAATTCTACTCTTAAACTTTTGCCGCCGGACCTGCTTTCTCTGCAGTTATCTAAATTTTATCGTAAAGATACCAACGTAGAACGAAACGTACCGACCACCAATACGTCGAATCGAATTACTTCATGAAATGAAAGAAATCATGTGGAAATCATATCATTCTCAGATTTTTTACTTTATTGGTATATTACGGAAGCAATGATGTTTAGTGGCGATTGTTTATTAGTTAATTTTATCTATTGTTCAGGCAAAATAATCCGACGTGCATAGGTGTTACAGTCCTTGCAAAATGTTTCATCTGTGAATTTATTCACCAACATGACTACAATGAAGAATCCTAATTCGTCGTCTTCTAAGCTCGCCCTTTTCAGCCATATCAAGTACGAACACCTGGTAGCTGGTATATCAGGTGGTGTCACCTCTACTCTTATTCTTCACCCTTTGGACCTTATCAAAATCAGATTTGCAGGTATGTATCGCTTATTTTTTTTATTTTTACGTAACATTGTTATTATTTATTAAACAAATATTGTTATTAAATTTCCAATACTATCATTTATATATAATTAAAATTTATGGTTATAACCTGACCTTGAACTTGATGTAAAATGAAAGTGAAGCTGAGTTGACACTTCCTGATGCAATATTTCAAGAAGCTTGAATGTAAATAGCATTGTTTATTGTAACAATGGTTATCACTTTTGAAGTAAAATATGTAATGTTTTAATTGTAATAAACCTTTGCTTATTAGCATAACAAGTTCATTATATTTTTTATACTATTGCCTGAGTTATTTATGTACTATGTCTTTTTACATATATTAAATAGTTGTCTTCATTAACTTCCTTATTGTAACAGTGTTAAAAGAATTTTCTGTAAAAGGCAAATAAAAAATGTAATTGTTAGTTACTTTCAAGAGATTGATGTAAATAATGAAAAAGAATGTAACACTAAGCTTTTATGCAATTTTTATTAAAGTTTACCTCATAATCTACCCTGTAGATTTGCTAAATTGGTTGATTGAGAGAGTATAGAAGGCAATTAATATGATTTAGATGTTGCTTTGTTTTTGATTAATTCAAATCTTTTATTTTCTTGTTATTAAATGTATTTTTTCATATTGTGATATCTATAGTTAAATGTAGATATTTACTAGTCATTATGCCCTACATTTATTTTATTAGGGACAGTGAGACATTGTCTTAAACATTCATGCATTTACACTATAGGGTCACAGAGAATAACTTTAAGGAACTTTTCAACTTTTTTTTTAATATTGATATAACAATTAACATTATGTAAAATGAAAAATTATAAAGGTTTAAATATAATGGTTTAATTTTATATAAGAATTAGGCAGGAGCCAGGTAACTGCAAGTGTCCTTGCATATTGATGTAAAGTAAACTTTAAACAATAAGGTTCCTTTAGCTAGAATTTTAAATACTGTGCCTTCTTCACACAATGTTTAATACATTTACAGAAATTATGCTTATCAAGCCTTAGGAATCGTAGTATATTATGTTGTAGTAAATCAAAGTTTAATATAACTTTAGCAATCAAATAAAGATATAAAAAATTCACACTACTGACTATTGATATTATTTGCTTACTTTTTGTAGATTCAGAACTATTTGTCACACTCAAAACAGTAATTAATGTTGATGAAGTGTAGGTATGAGCATTAAAGAGTATTTTCTCTAAAAGATTCCAGATTGTTGTATGTGACAGCACCTTTTATTATATACTGTTGGGGTATAAAGTATTATTAATTTTTAACAATTTGTCTCAATTTTGCAGTTAATGATGGCAGGACTGCTACAGTACCAAGATATGATGGACTTAGTAGCGCATTTGTTACAATAGTTAAAAAAGAGGGTGTACGGGGACTGTATCGTGGTGTTACTCCTAATGTTTGGGGATCTGGTTCTGCATGGGGCTTCTATTTTCTATTGTAAGTATAATCATCGCCTTAAAGGCTGTTATGATTTCCTAGTGGTCAGTATTTTCTTCTTTTACTGATAAAAACAACTGTATGTATAAATAACTGTAAACCTTATCCTATAACATACATTTTTCTTTTTAATATTGTGGTTGAAAAACACACATAGTGTGTGTTTGGTTATTTCATAAGCTGCAGTTAAACGGATAATTAGAATTAAAATAAGGAATAAATTTTATTTGTATATCAAAAGGACATGTAATGAATACCCTTTAAAACTTAAGTAGTATATGTCATCCTACTTTCACTTTTTGATTTGACACTTTTCTCATTACTTGATTACTTTATGTACTTTTAAATTATATGAGCAAAACAGTACAGTAATGCCTTTTATGAAGATATATTGCCTCATTAATAATACTTTTTATATGTATGTTATAATGTCTAAATTGTATTTTAGTTATTGGAAAATTGGTTATTAAAGGTTGAGTGAGAGATTGTCATGAAATTACTAAATACAAAACTGTGTTATGCATATAGGTTCTTCTTCTTCTTACAACATATCCACTGCTGAAGATAAGCTCTAAAACTTGCCACTAAGCAGAAGTCCTCAGGCACTCTTTAAGGTTGGCAATGCATCTGCTATGGTATTGCGGGTGTTCATGGGCGTGAGGGTAATCACTTACCATCACGTGAGCCACCTGCTCGATTGCCTCCTTTTACTATAAAAAAAAAACCTGCAATCATTAACTTCTCGCAACAATGTGCTGCTCACTCCATCTTGTGGGGAGTCGTCCTCCACTGTATTTGCCTAAATGTGGTTGCCAATTGAGAATCTTTTTTCCCGAAAGTTTATTAGTTCGTCAAGCTATATGGCTGGCCCATTGCTACTTCGGCATGCTGATCTTTACTGCTGATGTTACTTTATGTTGGTTATTTGAGTTTTCATCTAGTATCACGAAGATATAGTGTAGTTTCTTGATCGCTGCCCAGCCTATATGTATATTGAATACTTACGATGGTTGTCTCTTATTGAAACACATACACATTAAAATTCACTTTTGTATTGATAAAATAGGAGATATGTTTTCGATCTCAGTTGATTATAATTGTAAACCTTATATGAAATAACTATAATTATATAAATATAATTAGAAATTATCAATGGATAATGTCATAAAAGCGAAACTGGTCAGGTATTTAAATATATATAAAGGTGGAATAAGTTAAAAGTGAATTTTAATGTGTTTAACAATATTTATATGTATTATATGCCATTTCAATAAATTCTTTTTAGTTACAACGCAATCAAAACATGGATACAAGGTGGGAACGCGCGAAATCCACTTGGACCCGGTCTGCATATGCTTGCAGCTGCGGAAGCTGGTGTACTTTCTCTGATCATGACCAACCCCATATGGGTGGTGAAGACTCGACTCTGCCTGCAGTACAGCGATGAACATCTAGCTGATAACAAGAGATATAAGGGCATGGTGGATGGCCTTACGAAAATATACAGAACAGAAGGCATTAGAGGGCTTTATAGGGTGAGTTACCATAACACTTTAAAAATAATTATTGCTGGAGTTTCTTTATCCTATATCTATACATATAAATACAATTGGAGTTTCTGTTTGTAATATTGAAATAACCATTTTTTACTACATGTTTATGAATATATATGTTACATACACGAAAACAAAATATTTTACATTTTTTGTCTGTCTGTTCTGGCTTATCTCTGAAACAGCTGAACCGATTTTAACAGGACTTACACTGACAGATAGGTAATGTTATAAGGAGTAACATAGGCTACTTTTATTTTAAAAACATAATTAGGGTTCCATATATAAATATTTAAATAATTGTACTAAAAATAGTGCAAGAAAATGCTATTGAGGTATGACTGCTCATTTTCGATTTATGTTGTTTTTGTTTCTCGTTAACTATTGTTGATTGATGATGGATACATTTCATAATTAACAGATGCAATTTATTTATTTTGTTTAATATCAACATTGATGTGCCCATCTGTAATTAATATACAGTATTCCGATACTTTGCTTTCATTATGTTTTCATGACACAATATTTTCTCATTTCTGTGTAGTTTCCATGTAAACAAATATAAATTGAATTTGTAAACACTCTGCCGATGTGCAATACAAACAAATTGACATGTTTTTCATTTAATCTTTAAATATCTACAGCAAAATGAAAATATTAACTTTTTATCAGTACAGCTTAAATCAAGTGGCTAAGTGGGCTACTTGTAGGCTGTTAGGTAAAAATATGAACCCTTAAGTTTGATGTGCTTAAAATATTAAATTTTAAGCCATTACTATTTATAATTTTCCTTATGGTTTAGGTGTAGTTAGTTTACACCAAAACCATGGAGATTAAGGGAAATTATATATATATATATATATATATATATATATATATATATATATATATATATATATATATATATATATATATATATATATATATATATATATATATATATATATATATATATATATATATATATATATATATATATATATCGAAACGACTAACTTGTCGTGACCTCTGTCTATCCCAGTATTGGGAAATGCGTGAAGATCAAGTACTCACGATGGCCTAGTGGCTGGGTGATCGCGATTCGGATGCAAGAGACACAAGTTCGATCCCCAGATGGTAGATTCGTAGCAATGGGTTTTTTCAACAACTTATGTAATAATTATATCTTTGGCTTGGACATTAAGACGGTGACTTGATGGTGGATGATGGGGGCTCATCATCTGTCCCGTTTGTCCAAAAAATGTGCTCGGTGGAAGTTGGGTTGAAAGAACTTAATTCTCTAAACCTCTGTCTACCCCTGTTTCGGGAAAGGCGTGAAGTTTTTTTTTATTATAATATAAAATAAAATGAATGTTGATATTAGAATGTTTAGCAATTTACGTCAACGTATTTAGGACAAATGCATGTAATGTAGGGGCGGAAGATAACACACAATTCACAATCACTGATAGTGTTACAATTTACTATCGCGTCTGTCACAGATTCCTTCTTGATTCGAACTTCACGGATCAGAGTTCAATTGGAGATGATTTCATTAGAATCTTGATTACGTATACTTATGTAACTAGCTGTTGAACAGCGTTCGCCCGCCTTGAAGTCTTTTATCGTTCTTCTAAATTCACTTTATTTTTGGATTAAATCCCTCCTTGGGATCTTAAGGGATCTTAAGATCCCTTCCTCAGGGTTCATGCTACTTCCATAACAAATTTCATTAAAATTCCTTTAGTTTTTCGGCCGTGAAAGCGTAACCGACAGAATGAGTTTTAAAAATATTACAACCTTAGCTGTTGCTATCTCAAAAATTTATAATTTCTAACATAAAAAGTGTCGTATATCTTTCCCTAGGATTGAAGCTACTTCCTTTTAATATCATCAATCCTCTTGGCTTTCAAGAGGATTGATGATAGTAACAGACAGACAGACATTCACATTTATAATATTAGTAAGAATATTTTTGTATATGGTTTGGAAGCATGCTGGTTTTATTTAGTTTCAAACTTAACCTGGACTATCTGTGACATAATTAATGATGCGCGCTCTATTTTAGTTGTCAAGTAATTAAACTCAATTTGTATCCATCCACCACATGCACGTATGAACAGTAACAAATACATAATTTTAAATGATAAACGTAAGGATGTGCTAAATGTTTATCTAAAACATGTTTAATAAGGTTAATTATTTAAATATATACATAGATAAATATAGTATAGATAGAATAGGATACAACACATACATTGCTCTGATCTCAATGTCAGTAGCTGAAGCACTTGTTTTATGGAATCAGTTCCGAGGTTACTTAGGAGGAGTGGATTTTCTACATTGATCCGTCCGGGAATGAAACCCCAGCGACCTCATAGCTGGCGACATTCCGAAAAACATGTTCACACGCCACTGGTCCACGGAAGTCGTCAAATTATGTTTAAGATATATTGTTATTTTTATATCGAATCAAATAGATACTATTGCTCATATAACAACATTAACATAGACCAAAGGATACGAAATGAGGATCGTGTATAGTCAAAGGTGTATGTCGTGAGACTTAATAAATCCACTGCAGGACGTAGGTCTTTTTTGAAGTAATCGCCACGCTTGGCAAGCGGATTGGCGTTCACAGTATCACACACCTCTCAGAGGAGACACTTCTGCCCTTCATCGGTCTGCTAAATTTTGGTCTGTTATATAAAAAATATCTTCACGCCACAGACCGTGACCTTCGAAAAGACTTAATTGTCTAGACCTCTGTCTACACGGGTTGACAGAGGTCTAGACAATAAAGTCTTTTCGACTCACCTTCCACCGAAGATATTTTTGGGACAACTTGACAAATGGTGATGGATTGTCTAGACCTCTGTCTACCCCTGTGTTGGGAATGGCGTGAACATGTTATTTTACGTTACCGCGTAAACGCTCCACTTGTGTCACGTATGTATTGAATATAGTCATCATCGATGTCACATTTAAATTTCAAACTTAAACTGTATATACTTACACAATTTCTTTTTATATACAAAAATTTGTTTTAAAGTTTTGTTTTACAAATATTAGCAAAACCACAATGTGGAAAACATTTAATTAAAAACGGCATCGATTGTGTTTACTGAAGTGTGACTTCATAGAATGTTCAAAATATCGTAGAAAAAAAATAAAAATATAGAAAATATCTTCACGCAATTCCCAATATAGGGGTAGACAGAAGTCAAGTCTAGACAATTAAGTCCCTTTGACCCACCTTCCACCGAAGATATTTTCGGGACAACGTGACAGGTGGTGAGCCCGTCGCCGCCTTTATGTCCAAGCCAACTGAAATTCGTACATAAGTTTTTGAAAAACTCATTGGTACTGCCACCTGGGGATCTAACTCGGGTCTCTCGACTCGAAATTCCGACCACCCAACAACTCGGCTATCGTGACTTATAAAGTATGTAGTAAGTATGTAAGTATGTAGAGCTTATGAGATCACGTGAGCATGGCTCGAAAATATTTTTTTATGTTTTAGGAAATAAGTTTTATAAAATGTTTTAATTTTATTTATGCCATGTGGTAGTTGGAATATAATTTTCTATTGGGTTAGTCACGATAGACGAGTGGTTGAGTGATTGGAATTCGAGTCAAGAGACTCGATTTCGAACCCCAGGGTGTTTTCTAATCTCGTGCACGAATTATATCGTTGGCTTGGACATAAAGACGGCACCAAAAAGTATCCAAGGTGGAAGGTGGGTTGAAAGGACTTAATAGTTAAGACCTCTGTCTACATTGGGATTGGCGTGAAGATATTTATTTTCTGTCCAGTACAAAAAGTAAATGTAAGTATATATGTTTTTTAAAATATTCCGTTTCTTTGATATTCTATCGAAAGGTGAAATTATCAATAGATTTTATATTTTATCTTATACTTTCCGTTGATTGATTATCCTTCATTCGACGTCGTGTGTTTGACATTTGTTTTTAAAATATTACACCAATGTATATATATAAAGTAATTTGCGATTTTTGGGGCAATATTCAAATATCGAATGCGTAATTTATTTCCAGGGTTTCGTACCCGGTATGTTCGGCGTGTCGCACGGGGCCCTTCAATTCATGACATATGAGGAGATGAAAAATAGATACAACCAGTACAGGAACCTCCCCATCGACATTAAATTGGTATGTTGCTTATGCATTCTCTTATAATGTCAGTTATATGTTTAAAGTGGGCTAGTGACACAAAACATAGACACGCAATTTCTATTACGTCATACCAGAGACAAGGACGTATCGTGATAAATATTATCTGCTTGCTATGAAATACAAATCGGATTAAAACATTAAAGTCTTGGTCCATAGTTAACAACTTTTAGCGCCGAATGGGATTGAAAAAAGCGCTAAGGACTATTAGACGAATAAATATTTAAACGACACCTTATTTTGTAAATAAATAAATTTAAATAAAAACCCAGAAACATTGATATTTAATTTATTAAATAATCTCTGACTGTATCACATGTAGAAAATGAAATTTTAATTGTATTTGTGTACTGATCATGCCCTTTGCCTTAACCAATTACCAATCAATTTAAAAATAATAAAATTATTATTAAATAATTAAAGGAAAAAGCCAATTCAAGCAAAAAAATAAATTATGAAGAATCAGAAATTAAGAAATTCTTATTACAGAAGAGGTTAATTTCTCTGGTCGTTTTATTCTTTTTTATCTTATTCATTCTTTTTTATGTGATTAGTGTGAAAAATAAGTTAACAATCTAATTGATGGTTAGTGATTATTGCAGCACATAACACCTGAAAACTCACTAGAAGAAGGTTACAGGTGTCTGCCGAGGATTAAGATAGATATACACAGGCTCTATTTAATACTTAAATCGGAACACGCTTCTTTGCGGCAGAAATATGTAAGAATGTGTTGCCGACACTGATAAATTCTGGGCATATAAGAAGTCTGCCACCTTAAAAACCTTTATCTTTTCTTTATATACGACGCCTGCGTAGACGAGAGGCCTACACACGGGTTTTCAAGGTGTCGCAAGCTTTGAGGGTTCGATTCCCGGTCGGGTCAATGTAGAAAACACTTTTTCTACATTTTCTCGGGTGTGGTTGTTTGTGGTACCTTCATTGTTTCTGATTCATACAGGTGCTTAAGTTGCTTTTACTTTGTGATCAATGTAAGTGATGTTGTCCCTATCTATGTATGTATGTATACATAAATAGTGTCCTGTAAAAGTCCAACTGCGGTACAAGCTTCTCCCGTAATTCATACCTGGTTTGCCGTCATGCACATGCTAGATAAGCCGCGTGGCTATTATCATATACCTTGCACCTTAGAGGTTGCTGCCTGCTGCTGTGACTTATCTACTGAATTATCATCAGGTATTTTCGACCTTGCCCCTTAGTAGTCCCTTCTCACGACACTAACGACCAGAAATTGGGATAGAACATTCTTACGCCGGTCCCGCACGGCAGACCTGCCACGGATGAAGTACCATATTGGTAGCCAATTGTAATTTTATGACCTTGCCTTTTTTTTTAAAGAAAAGGGAGGCAAACGAGCAGTGGGCTCACGTGATGGTAAGTGATTACCGCCGCCCATGAACACCCGTAATACCAGAGGCATAGCAGATGCGTTGCCTCCCTTAGAGTGCCCCCCCCCCCCCCGGAATTAGGGGAGGAGGGTGTGTGGGCCACAGGTTACCTGCACTCACCAGACGAAACGCAGAGGTTTGTTAGAGAGAAGTTTAGAAGCCGATGCGTGGCTCTACCACTGTTAAAACCACTGCCTCTCTAACGAGACCCACGGAAAGAAAAGAGAGGTGGGTCAGTGGGGCAGCGCGCGAACTTCCGGCACGGTCCGTTGCAGACCTCCATGGAGTACCTGACCTTCGCGGCGGTCTCTAAGCTGATCGCGGCCGGCGCCACTTACCCGTACCAGGTGGTGAGGGCTCGACTGCAGGACCAGCACCGCAGCTACCGGGGCGCCTGGCACTGCGTCACCGAGACCTGGAGGTACGAACGGGTGCGCGGCTTCTACAAGGGGCTAACTCCGTATCTCCTACATGTAACGCCCAACATCTGCCTCGTTATGCTCATATGGGAGAAATTCACCAATAACGATTGATCATATAAAAACTCATCTGATGGGAAACGTACACGACTATTTAGACTGTCGCAATCGGGCTTAGTTAATCTTTGTTACATCTGTGGAGTGCTCTTATCTATGGTCGATTTGACAGCTGTCAACTGACGCGGTCGCTTGTGGTGTCGATTGTTTTCGGTTTTGTGAATGGTGTTTTCTTTTGTTAAGGTAAGATTAGTGTATAAGCAAGCAGGTTGTTTCATTATATTCATTTTCGCTGATTTATTTTATTTATCGTTTTATAAAATGCATTTTGTAAGCGTTCTACTTCTCTGTGTATAATTTATGTTTTGACAATTTTTTTTATTACAAATATATAATTGTTTTTGTTATGTAAATAAGCGTTGAGACTAATTTGGTAATATAATTTATTTATGTAAACGTAGGTACGCGATCTTGACAGGTTATTGTTAGAAGAATTATTGGATGATGTCATTCTATTGTTTAGATTGAACTAAGAGAAATCGCAAAAAAAAAATAGAAAGGACAAATATAAATTTATTGTATAGCAATGTGGCTTGATTCTTTTTATTGTTTATATTTATAACCTGTCTCACGACATATGTTGTGTTTCCTATTCCTGTAATAAATTATACTTATACAATAAACGTAATCTCTTGTAAATAGTAGTTGTACACTTTCCCATCAGATCGCATAAAATCAGGTGACACTCAGCACAGATCTTTTGTGTTGCCATGTTTAGCACAATTTAGATGTAATTTGACTTTTTTGTGATAATAGTACTTAGATTATATTAAAATATCAACTTCCAATGTCGACGTTTAAAAGACACCAACCGTTTTTTAAATTGTATAACGTTACATGTGTGGTGAGACGACGTTAGGCTCTTTACACAAGATAGATTCGTTTCAACTTGCTTCCGTGTAATAACATGTATGCAGAAACTTTTAGAAATAACATTTTAATATTTATAAACTGTAGCCCCATATTCACGCAAGATTGAAGCTATTCTATCTCGTCGCTAAACATTGTTGTAGATCCCGCCTATATTAAAGACCATTAACTAAAATTTGATTCGAACACTTAGCAAATGTGTGCATAACTAACACAACCCTCAGGACTATGTATAAGCCAGACCTTTTAACTAGTTGAAATTATAAAAATATACTCTATCATGGTCTTGTTAATACAACACCTGTCATATTTTTAATTAAAAAAAAAATAGATCATTTTAAAAATAAGTATTTAGTGAATGAAAATCAATTCACACGTATCAATATTGGATAATATTTTTTCTCCTATTGTTGATAGATTGGTTCAATATTTGACATGAAAAAATTTGTAGTTCATTTATGGCTAGGCCATTAACATCTTTACGAATATAATCCTAATTATCCTCAATATCTATTGATATGTGTGATTCAGTGACAAATTACACCAAAAAACGAATAATGTGATGATTAAATCTGAAAGAAAATTGTTATTTCATTTCTTTAAAAATATACTTAGGATTAAATAAATTAGATAAGTTCAAAGAGAAATATAAGCGCGTTTTTGCAGACATTTTACACTAAAACGTTAATTCAATGTATGACAATTTGTTAATCGCAAAGCATTTGTCTTAACTGTACAAAAATATAAATTTGCACATTATATATTAAAACAGTTTATTTTGACCGAACACTGATTTAATGAAATTAAACCCAGATTTAATTTGATTAAACAAAACTGCAATAATTTAAAAGCCAAATGAATATACTGCATTAAGGTATTGTCAGGAAACACAGAAAAACATAACAAATATACTCATCTTGATAACGCCAGCTTTATGTGTAAGTAAGAATTCTTTCTACTATATAGATATTAGTTCTTTGAAAGATCCTTAAAAAATTTACGAAAAATATATCTTTAACATTTTCTATTTTAAACAATTCCTCAATAATTCTTTTCCTTAGACAATAAATAATTCTGGAAAGTTATCTTGTATTTCTATAAATGTATTTGCAGGTGTTAAGTCTTGTATTATTATGTATAATTTTCAAATCAAATGATCTTAGTTAATACTGTTCCCTCCCTTTCTCATATGTCATTGATCCGCATATGTTTTTCTTTGCACTGCTATGTTATGTCTTGTTTAGTGGCTGGCCACATTGATTACTGAGACATATTATATTTTTATATAATGTATAAGGTTTCAACTGTTTCCAATCGCCTATTCAATTTGTGTAATCAATAAAAGATAGCAAATTGAAAATGGGGATGTTGTTTTCATTTTTTTATTAATAATACTTTAGATTTATCCCTCTTCTAAATAAATTAAAAACATAAACACTATGTCGTTGGTCTATGGTTTTTCGTTTGTGTTTATGATTTTTAAATGCGAAAAATTATACTACAATGAGAGAATGGTATATAAAATAAGAAAAGTAATCAATTTATTAATTTTATACTGCTTAATTTTTATAAACACCTTTAGCATTTGTAATACTGAAGGTTACACATAAGATTACTTCAATTTCTAGTGAATTCAAAAGGATGTTTAACTGAAAACATTCTTTTATTATTTGGAATGACTTTAAATTAAATAAACAAATAGAAGGAAAAACACGAGCTTACGAGTTTTTATATTTTAAATATTAGATTTGAAACCAAATAATGATTTGTTGGTGAGTAAAACTGAAAGAAAGTAGCAACCTGTAAATGCCCTCAGCTGGGCAAAGACGGAAGGCCTCCTGGGCCAAAGGAATTCTCCTGCTCCAATATTTGAGAGATATTTGAGCAGGAGAATTTCCGCCATAGTGCTCCTGTGTTGTTTTCCCCCGGTCATCATCAGCGTAATCATCATAAGTCCACTGCAGGAAAAGGCCTCTCCCAGAATGGTTAGCCATAATCGCCACGTCTTGCAAGGCGATTGGCGATCGCACTACGAAACCTTACACCTTAGACGTTGCTGCTCGCCACCGGACCGCTAAATTTTGAACTAGTGTTTTTCGCGTTGGTTATCCCGCCAAGTGTCGGTAGCCAATTGCATCTTCATGGCTTTTACGGCCTCGGACGACAGCCCCGGGAAGAAAGGAGGTGGTGTATTCTTATCGTATCCAAACGGAAACCAGGTCCACTTGGGTATAACGGCTCCCACATTTCCCTGATTTGTTGCTATAAGAGAATTGGCATAAAACCAATTAGGTGCCGATCCCTAGGAGGTTTATTTCAATCTGACGAGCTCCGTGGACGAGTTGCGTACACACTGGTTTTCATGGTGCTACCAGCTGCTAGGTCACGGGTTCGATACCTGGACGGGTCAAGAAGAAAACACTTTTTCTACATTTTCTCGGGTCTGGATGGTTGTGGTGCCTTCCTTGTATCTGATACCAAGACTAGAAGACTAGACAAGTGCTTAAGCTGCTGACTCTGGCATCAGACCACCCAGAGGCAAAGACCAGAAGCACCCAGAGTGTTTGTGGTCTTTGCATCTTGGATCTTTGCAATTTCTGGTTCCATAATGCAATTACTTGTGCTGCTTTATTTGGAATCAGAGCAATGTATGTGATGTCCTTATCTATGTATTTATATTTACGTGCGTTACCTGAGGTTTACAACCTATAACGCTATTGACCACGGACTGATGGACAGGAAAACCATCTAGAAAAAGGGACGAGAGGGAAAGTTAACGGACAGTCGCGTTCGTGGTGCGAGATGGCCAATTCGTTTTTTATGCTTGGCAATTCTGGCAAACCCTGCCGTAAGGAAGATAGGCAAATGCTATATTGGACTTACAGGCCGTTATGGTAATGATGATGAAGAAATTATTAAAAAAATGTAATATGAATGAATGAATGAATGAATGGTTGACGAAACCTGCGTAGCAAATTATTCAGAGCTATAATCTTTTTCAATATTTTAAAAGAGACATTTGCTCAGCTGTGGGCATTTACAGGCTGCTATTTAACTTATAACAAGTAGGAGGGTACTAAGTGGAGGACATACTTTGAAACTTTCTGTTTCGAATTACTTAAAATTTGTTCGTCTCATTGTGTCACATAAACGAATTGTTATCGGTAAGTAAATCGGATTTATTGTAAGCATTTTCTGATTATTATTCTAAAGACAAGACTATTGTTTCCACAGGCATGAGGGCTGGCGTGGTTTCTACAAGGGTTTGAAACCGAACTTGATTCGTGTTGTTCCTGCTACCATGATTACATTCCTGACGTACGAAAACGTTTCTCACTACATGCTGAGAAGGGGGAGGAAGCTAGACTTGTCAACTTAAGTGTTTAAAATATTCTAAGTTACCAAAAAAAGAAGAATTAAATAATTCATACATGTGCCTAATACTGGATTTAAATAGATTTATGAATAAAGAAAAATTAATTTTATTGATTATAGTCCTTATATGTTGTGAGGGTCTATTTTAGTTTAGTATATTTGATTTTTTTTTTGCTTTCCTTTTCGGCGCAGAACAATTTTGAATGGAGGACAATTATTTGCGAATTTATTTTCTTTGATATTGTTTGCATGGTCGATATAAGAGTGGAAACCTATGGTAAATATAGAGTGGGGTAGAAGATTTTACTTAAAAAAATTGCATGCTTTCCAATGTTTATGGCATTCGTACTACCTTATCATACCTGGTTTTGCTCATTATAATCGTTAATACATCGACTATGAATCCCGCCGTAAGTTCTGTATTGCTAAGTTGTTTTTATAGTATTAGTTAATATTTAATTCGATGGAACACCGTATTGCGGGGTTGCCACGAGTTAAAATTTTTCATTTCATTATGGTAAAATGGTGGTAAATATTAAATATTTAATAATTTAATGTTTAGTATCCGTTCAAATATCCTTTCTATAAAGTTAAGGCATTGTTTGTCACAAGGAAATTAAAAGGGCAGACAGGAGGATTAATTTTATTATATAAAATAGTGAAAAAAAATTTGATACCATATATTTCCAAATCGGAGCTTCACTTGACCGGAAACAGTTTATAATAACCCGCTGGTGCGATGCTCTGCCTTCTTTAGTCTATATGATTTTCCTTGCTGGGTTCCATATCAAAGAATAATAAATGAAACAATTGAGTAACACTCAAACAATTATACTATTACCACTTTATTATACCACTGACTTATATATCAAATTGCTGAATGTATTAAAAGTAACTATTATTTGCGATTATTTTATACAAGAAATTAATTATGTGGAACAGTTCAAATGTTTGTGGGTTACTGAAATGAACGCTGGAATTCCACCAAGTGACTACAGAGCAAGTATTATTACCAAAAAGTAGTAATGGTTTTCCTACAAATGGTATAACTTTTCCAAGGATAACTATTTTACTGGCGACATGTTATTACATATATAATATTTTCCATTGTGTGCGAATTTATGTAGTTATTTTAATTGATTACATCGTTTTGTTATGGTGCAGCGTAGTAGAAGCGTTTAATTTTAAGAATTCGCTATTTAGGCTGTGTTTGATTGAGTTCCTTTTACATTACCGCAAAAAAACAAATGACATACTTTATAGATCATACATTTATCATGTAGGTATTCTTAACAGTTGTCAAATAATGTATGTCAATGAATGCATATCTTTAGTATCTTAATTGCATTACATGCACTGAGATTTATAATTGTTCTTAAGTTTGTATTACAATTAGGTGTTGTAGTGTTGGGATATCAAGTTGTTCGCACATTCTTATTTTAAATAAATAGTTTGGAAAAATATTTAGTTTTTTTTTAATTCATTTGCCGGTTGCTCTAAATATAAATACAAATATAATCAAAGCAGATTATAGAAGTTCTTTCTCTTTTGGGATTTTTTTTATGTTTTCTATAAAAAAAGGCACGTACCAATGGGTTTTTCAAAAACTTATGTACGAATTATATCGTTGGCTTGGACATAAAGACGGCGCCGGGCTCACCACCTCACGTTGTCCCGAAAATATCTTCGGCGGAAGGTGGGACAAAGGGACTTAATTGTCTAGACTAGACCTCTGTCTTTTTTTATTGAAAAGGGAGGCAAACGAGCAGGTGGCTCACGTGATGGTAAGTGATTACCGCCGCCCATGAACACTCGCAATACCAGAGGCTTAGCAGATGCGTCGCCTCCTTTAGAGTGCCCCCCTCCCCCAGAATTTGGGGAAAGGGGTGTGTGAGACACCGGTTACCTGGTACTTCCCCGGTCGAGCCGGCCCATTCATGCATCAACAAAAGCTGATGCGTGGCGTAAGCTCTTATATTATGGAATTAGAAACCACCAGGGTACCACAAACACCCAGACCTGAGCAAATGTAAAAAAAGTGTTTTTACATTGATTGGGAATAGAACCCGGGACTTCAGATCTGTCGACACCATGAAAACCAGTATGTACTACACTCGTCTACGGAGGTCGATATAAAAATAATATCGTATTGAAAATAACATAGAATAATATTGAGTTTTTTTTAATAGCGATATAAAAGAAAAAAAAAGGGTTTTTGTATTTTCAACATATTTTAAATAAAATGATTTTCGGATTTTATCGCGTTTTTAATTAGTTTTATAAACTATTTTTATTTCCCGACGTTTCGGATGCTTTACAGCAACCGTGGTCACGGCGGGACTGAGGTCGGGACTCAAAAACGTTGTAATAACTAATTAAAAACGGGGTAGACAGAGGTCTAGTCTAGACAATTAAGTCCTTTCCACCGAAGATATTTTCGGGACAACGTGACAGGTGGTGAGCCCGTCGCAGTCTTAATGTCCAAGCCAACGATATGAGTCGTACATAGGTTTTGAAAAAGCCCATTGGTACGAGCCTGCCACCTGGGGACCGAACTCGGGTCTCTTGACTCGCAATTCCAACTACCCAACCACTCTGCTATCGTGACTTTTTATTTAAAATGTGTAATATTTGCGTAAATACAAGAAATCATTGTTTTCAATATATTTTAATTATAAAAGTATAATATAAAGCCTATGTACGCTTTATATTATTGACATGGACAAAGATGGCGACGGGCTCACCACCTGTCACGTGGTCTCAAAAAAGGGTCGAAAGGACATATTAGTCTAGACCTCCGTCTACCGCAGTGTTGGGAATACCGTGAACATATTCTTAAAGTAATTTATAAATAGGAATGTTGTTTAAAATTCCTTATTTACACATCAGAATTTATTAATGTGTTGGCCCTTTAATATTGTATTTATAATATCTTGAAATCACAAATTTTTGGCAAATGAAAGTATTGAAATTCAACTTTAACCCTAACATTCACTACAGGGGAAACTAATACTTTAGGACTTTTTGCGCTGAGAAAACTGAGGACTGCTAACTACCAAGGAAAGCTTGGTGATTACTACGAAATTATTGAGAGCGCCTTTTTACTAAGAAAAATGAAGTTCATGAAAACGCCGTTGACCAAAATGACTCTGTAGAAGTGTAAATAAAAAATTAAATATCTTCACGCCATTCCCACACAGGGATAGACATAGTTCTAGACAATTAAGTCCCTTCGACCGTGGTGGGGGTGAGAGCGTCGCCGTCTTTATGTCCAAGCCAACGATATAATTTGTATATAAGTTTTCGAAAAACCCATTGGTACGAGGCTTGGGGATCGAAGTCGGGTCTCTTGACACTAATACCGATCACCCAAACACTCGGTTATCGTCACTCATTGTTTAGAAGTTTCATAAATAAAAACATAGATGTACTTTTGGACGATTGTTCCGCTGAATTGACTTCCTTCTTTAATGCTCAGGACACGACTCACTTATTTGGAAAAAATACACTAAACTATTCTGTAATTAACTAAAACATGGAACTAGGTTAAAAAAATTATTGTTATATTCAAATTTTACTACTAAATGTCTGATGACTGTGAAGTCTGATAAGTCATGATACGACTATCGTCACTTCAATAATTAAGTGGTTGGTTGATCGAGATTCGAGAAAAGAGACCAACGTTCGATCCCCAGGAGGTGCTCATACTAATCAGTTTTCAAAAATTATGCACGATTAATATCGTTGGTTTGGACATAGAGACAAATACAGGCTTATCACTTTGCCCCAAAATAAATTCCGGTGAAGTGTGGGTCGAAAGGAGGAAATTGTCTAGGCCTCTCTGATATAAATATATTTCCATTTCCCAATAATACCCCTATTTTGGAAAATTCCTGAAGATAAATCTTTTGCAAATGTTTATTGCCACTTATTAATAAATTGGTGTTCAACCGTTACTTTCTCATGTAGCGTAGGAGTTAATTTCAACCCAACAGGAAAAAATATATACATACAAGAATTGGACTCTTGATAGGCTGTAAAGAAAAGAAAGAAATAAAGATGTGTAAATAAAATAATATTACTTTAATAGAATGAAAAATGTGCTTGCGGTCAATCCGGTGGTGAACTTCTGCTTCAGTACATGAAAACCTGCAAAGAACTTGGAATTGAAGAATGTTTAATGAGATTGCGTTTCGTAATTTCCCAGGACTAAACTGTAATGCCATATACAGCCCATACCTGCAGAGGAGTTTTCTTTTTGGAGATTAGGGTAACAAAAAAACTTGCGGTTCTGATACTAAGTGGCTTCTGCAGCCCATGGTGAAATATAAACAACTGAAAACAAAGAACGACGCCTTACCTGCCCTTGCGGTCACCCCTGACAACTAAATAATGCCGTTTACCCCGTAACAACACTGGCGCTCTAAATTTTTCAAACTGGAATATAAGGCACGCCATTCCCAATATAGACAGAGATCTAGACAAGTCCTTTCGACCCACCTTAAAATCGAAGATATTTTTACGACAATGACAGGTGACAGGTGGCGAGCACGTTGCCAACTTCATGTCCAAGCCAAAGCTGTAAGTCGTATATAAGTTATTTTTTGGAAAAACTGTTTCTTCTGGGCCTTGGGGAACGAATTCGGGTCTCTTAAACGGAATTCCGATCACCCAACCACTCTGCCATCGTGACCTTGGAATATAAGAGTTGTTACAATTCTATTTGGTGGCAGAGTGTGCTACTGACTTAGACGTCTAAGGAGTTTACCACAATTTAGTTTCTTATAATTTTATTGGTTTATAATTTTTTTTTTAAATTGTTGAGCCTAGGAATTTCTACTCCTGAAACTACTTCCTTCTTCTGAAAGCGCTTCCTGAACGTGGCTATTCAGTAATGTTACTGTTTTAAAAAATCAGATGTACGTACATGTTAAGCCTCTGAGTAATAAGTGGCGTTATATTATTATTGTATATACAATTTCACATATTTTTCTTAAAGATGAAACCTATCTAAATATATAGTATAATACGTGGTTTCCGAGAATTTCCCACGAGAAACGTAAATTTTTCTTGAATCAAAAGTAGTTAGCTCATTAAAATTAATAAGATTACTTTGATGAATAAAACATTGCAAGATAACACATTATCATGTAAAGTAGTAATGAGTCTGTGGCGAAGTCACATATTAAAATAAATAAATAAATACAGCACAATACCTCGCCACAAGTCTTAAAAACTGATATACTCCTGTTAATGTCCAAGATTCCTTAAGTTTTTCTCGCCCATATTGATTTTGATGACGATTGCATGCATTTGGTGATTGCACGATTCGATACTCCATAGCAACAATTAATTGAGAGATCATCGGCAATTTAGATTGAGTTCGTAGCTAATCTGCATATTAAGCAAATATACGTATTATTATTACTTTTACGTTATCTGTTCCGTTCGAGACATGTGTACGGTGGCGCGTCGCGGCAGTTACCACACGCGAAACGGAGAGATGTCGACGCCACAAGGAAAGCTAACGCTCGATGAAGTCTTTTCAAAAATCCAGTACTGCTAAAGACGTAAATATACAAGTAAAATGGTAAGTAAATAAGTGTATTATTAAAATTATGTTTGTATAAAGCAAACATAGATGGCGCTATTGACTTAATGTATTCTTTTCACATACGTTCTTTTCTTGCGAAAACAACAGTCCTCAGTTTCATTAAATGAAAACATCTTTTGTGCCTGTTACGTCGTAGTTTATTTTAATTTGAATGTTTAATGAGTACATTGCTTTGAGTGAGTTGGTGTTTGATAACCTTTTCATTAACATGTAGGAAATTAAATAATGTATCAATTTCGTTCGTATGTCTTGTTATCTTCATAAACGTAAATACGTGCAGTGGTTTGGAAAATTAACAAATGAATATGATTAAAGGCGGCGACGGGCTCACCACCTGTCACGTTGTCCCGAAAAATATCTTCGGTGGAAGGTGGCTCAAAGGGACTTAATTGTCTAGACTTGACCTCTGTCTACCCCTGTATTGGGAATTGCGTGAAGATATATTTTTTTTAACAAATGAATATAAAGGTGTTTTGTTGAGAACAAGCATGCGTTGTGCGTTTCGTTTATATTATTCTATTACTATTTAGTTGTGGATAAAATGTATTGATGATATAAAAAGTAATTCATCATCGAGGAAACTGGAATACCTTAGGATACACTGACACTGACGAATTTAGAATTTTTCTGGCATATATTTTTTTTGTTCTATCGAAAAACATAATTTCGAGGGATGGGGTGTTTTTTTTTGTAACAAACATCTTCAAGCCATTCCCAATACAGGGGTATGTAGAGGTCTAGTCTAGACAATTCGACAGTCCCTTCGACTCACCTTCCCCCGAAGTTATTATTGGGACAAGTCGCCGTCTTTATGTCCAAGCCAATGATATGAATCGTACATAGGTTCTGAAAAAACCTGGGGGTCGAACCCGGGTGTCTCGACTCGAATTTCGATTACTCAACCACTCGGCTATCGTGAATATAAATTTGGTTAGGAGGTTTTTTGTATTGTAGTATTTTATGTTTATGCAAGTTCGACATGTCCAGCATTGAAGTTGTATTCATGACTTTGTAGAACTAAATTGCACAGATTATTAACTACAGTCAGAAATTATGAGTGACGAGTTGTGACCTAGTCCATAGACAATATAGACAGTAGGTCAATAGGTAATCTGATGATTTACAGTGAATGACACAGAAATGCATACTTGATGAAAGAATTGTGTAAGATATTTCTACTTTTTGATTTTGACGTCCTTCGTGGACGAGTAGTGTACACTCCGGTTTTCATGGTGTCGCCGGCTCTGAGGTACTGGGTTCATGAATATTGGGGAATACACAAGATATGTATGTTAAAATATATACATGTGCATGGTTATATAATTATATCTACATACTTAAAATGATAGGTATTTCAATTCCATCCAGTTACCAATACATGAGTAATCCTTGTAAATAAAATAAATAAATATTTTCACGCAATTCCCAGACAGAGGTCTAGTCTAGACAATTCCCACCTTCCGCCGAAGATATTTTCAGGACAACGTGACAGGTGGTGAGTCAGTCGCCGTCTTTATGTAAAAACCCATTGGTACGAGCCTGTCACCTGGGGATCAAACTCGGGTTTCTTAACTCGCAATTCCGACCACCCAACCACTCGGCTATCGTGACTTACAATCCTTGTAAGGTCAGAAAAATGTGTATGATTATTCAATATCTAAACCAATATTTCGGTGGAAGGCAGGTCTTCATTGGAAGGTGGGTTGAAAGGACGTAATTATCTAGATCTCTGTCTATATCTCTGTCTATACATTGGGAAAAGCGTGAAGGTATTCATTAAAAATTAAATAAAAAATAAAAAATAGATGAGATTTCTGTTTGTAACGGTCAAAATCAAAAACTACTAAACCGATTTCTAAGATTCTTAAAGCTGTAGACTAACGTTGGATGTGTTTTATTTTCAAACAATTGGAGATCCTTATGACAATTACCGTATTATGCCAATTTTTGATACCGTTTGATTTCACCAAAAACTATTGATAATACATAAAATAATGTACTACATGTTTATAGTACTCATCATTTCTCACAAAAAAGTCAGCGAAACTGATTCTAAATATAAAAAAATAGGAAGTTTAACCGCTTTTTTTTTTAAACAAAAGCCAATCAAAAGCCGAGTATTTATCTATCTATATAGAATATCTATCTACATAAGTAAAGGCGGGGCTGGTCGCTACACGCCAGTGTATGTATATTATTATAGTTCGAGATAAATACAGAGATTTTACTGTTCGTTACTTAAAAAATAAATGTTATTTATGTGTGAGTGTGTGTGCATGCGGGCGAGCGTGCTTGTGTGGTGGGTACATATTATTCAATGGAGTAAAAATACAGTAATTTGGCACGAAACACTGCATTTAAAATTACTGTACAACCTGTTTCTCGGCTCTACTAGAAGACTTAAGGTACCAGACCAAAAAACGTATGATACTAATTTCGCTCTCTTACGAGAGAAGCCACCGTCCTGCAGGAAAGTTTTACAGGTTATGTGTGTGTAAGTGGGTTACTAATTTTAGTGTTTTTTTTTCACAAAATTTCAGGCCGTATGCACTAAAGTAATGTGACTTTATTAAAAAACTAAATCTATTCGGAAACATGTTAAATGTATAACTACAATAGGTGTAAACGTAATTTATAATATCGATTGAAAGGAAAAGAAAAAACTTTGTCTCGGAGTTTATGTGGTGATAAAGAACATGCAATATTTATATTTACTTATTTTTTGAATTTTATTTGCTTAGGTACATATAGAGATTTTTTTCGAATTAATCTTTTTTCTATGAATAGTACTTATTTTCTATGTTCACACAATTTCCCACACTGGGTTAGGTAGAGGGCTGGCCCTTGTCTGGACAAAGAAGTCGTTTCGATCCACTTTCCACCGAAGCTTATTTGGGACAAAGCGTATCTTTAGCCTGTCGCCGACTCATTGTCGAACTAACGGTATAATTTACTTAAATGCATATTAATTTATTAAAAAAAAATCACATGTAAATATAAACTTATTCAAAATATAAAAATTACGTTCGAGTACGTTCATATACATGATACAAATATTTGATCCTTTCATGATTCGAACCCGCAACCCTTAGCTTCGAAGGCAGGGTCATTAACAACTAAGCTATCACTTCATCGATATATTATTATATTAACAATTTCATTATTTAAGATTTATGGCAGTTTCTGGACAGGACGCTAGCCTTATCATTTCATGTTTTAGTAATCTAAATTCTATTCCCGGTGCGGTGCTGGTAAGCTTGTCACCATCTTAGAGACTAGCCAACGATACATATAACGTACAAATAATTTTAGAAAAACACATTATTAAATGCACTTATTTATTTTATTTAATCTTTATTGCGATTCCGTATAGGTCACAAAAGGCGGACTTAATGCCTATAGGCATTCTCTTCCAGTCAACCTATGGTTAGGTGAAATTTGTGGTAGGCGCTATAAAGTTAAAGACATCGAAAATATAACACACTTCACGTGCTTCAAAATATACTTCAATAGTCACGATAGCCGAGTGGTTGGGTGATCGCAATTCGATTCAATGAGACAAGAGGTCTATCCCCAAGGCTCGTACCAATTGATTTTTTTAAAAAAACTTACGTACGTAAAGACGACCACGGTCTCACTGTCTCACCTTTCACTTTGTCCCGAAAAAATATCTTCAGTGGAAGGTGCATCGAAAGGACTTTATTGTTTATACCTCTATCTACCTCTGTATGGGGAATGGCTTAAAGATATTTTTTTTATTTCACCTCCGTGAACGAGCTCCGTGAACGAGTGGCGTAAACACCGGTTTTCAAGGTGTCGCCGTCTCGAGGGTTCGATTCCCGGTCGGGTCAATGTAGAAAAATCACTTTTTCTACATTTTCTGGGGTTTGGGTGTTTGTGGTGCCTCTGTTGTTTTCGATTACCGTACCACAAGTGCTTTTGCATCTTACTTTGGGATCGGAGCATTATTTATTTCAAATGCAAATCGAACTATTGATTTTAATTCATTTAACCTTTCGTGACATGGTTTTCGTGACTAATAATAATCTAATAACGTGCGTCTGCCTGGTTTTAGTATTGGTAATGTGGAAAAACACTAATAATTTCTAGGTCCTGTGATAAGATTAGCAACATTGTAAATATAAATAGCCAGGGGCAGAACAATTCATTGCAAATTGAATTAATGTAATTCGTTGTTATAAGAGAAAAGAGAAATAGAGTCACGATAGCCGAGTGGTTGGGTGATGGAAATTCGAGGAAGAAGAGACCAAAGTTTGATCTCCAAAGATCGTACCAATGGGTTTTATTTAAAAACTTACGTACTATTTATATAGTTCTATTGGACTTAAAGACGCAACGGGCTTACTACCTGTCACGTTGTCCCAATATATCTTCGGTGGAAGGTGGGTCGAAGGAACTTAATTGTCTAGACTAGACCTCTGTCTACCCCTGTATTGGGATCGGCGTGAAGATATTTTATTTAATATATTTTATGGTTAAGATTAATCAACGGTCAGCGCCTTAACTTTGAAGAGCTTGGGGTAGAGAGCGTAACTCTGGATTAAGAGTATAACAAGCACTGATGTACAATAGTTTAACGTTGGCAGTTTAACGTTTGACAGGCGTCAAGGTACCACTAGTAATTCAAATTGCGTCGGATACATCCGACTTCCAAAAAAGTAACCAATTGGACACATACGAACATTTGAGTATATTCAATATTGTTAGAGCTGTAATGTATTTACATATGATATTCTATGAGTTTCTAACAAATATAAAACATTTTACCCGTTACATACAGATATACTTTGTCTATAAAAATGTCGTCATCGCACTTCTCTGAAACTCGATAGAATAGATAGAACTATAATTTTAAATTAGCTTAATGAACGGTGAAAGTTTCACATAAAAAAAAGGAAAGAGAATTTAAAAATTTATGGATCAAACTGCATTTTTTCTTTTATTTTTATGTAAGTATTATGTAACTACATTTGTCATATCGATTTATTATTCTTTAGCTATTTAGAGCAATACCTAGCTTTCCTGTTTTAACCTATAAAATAGCCAAACAGTTTACTGACATCAACGAATTTCATTTGATCAGTTCATACCAAAGATGCTCATCTGCAAATTCGTGTCTCCTCCACACTCTGGGTTTTTATTTCTAATAATAAAATAATTGTTTTAAAATAACCTATTTACGGTAGTAAAGTTATAATAGAAATATAGTAAAAATCTCTTCTATTTATATAGACAAAACTTCTCAGCATTTTAGTATATTATCTACGGACAAAAAAGGCTGATAAAAATGTTTATATTAGATATATTTAACGCCCACCCACATTCAATCTGACATTCTGCCATTGTAATTTGCCTTTTTTTCCTTGGAACACAGTTTTCTTTACAATGGTATTACAGGATTGCAAGCTATCGTAATTAGCCTTTGATTTAGCTAGCGTAATTATATTGCAAATTATTTTTTTACTTATGCAAATATTTTATAATGCATATTTGCGATTTCTCTACAGTGAATGATCTAAATTGAAAATTTATGCTTCGAATATATTTATTAATAGTCTCCATTATCTTTACAAGAGGGCAAATATGTTCACTTCATTTTACTTTGTTCTGTTGATAAGAATACTTGTGTCCCGTAAATTGTTTAAAAGTTACTGTTCCAATATTAATATACATAAATTTTATAAAATATTGTTTGTCGCGGTAGTGCGTGTGATATAAGTTTTAAAGTCAGTGTAATTTGATAAAGAATTGGCGAAAGTAATTGTTACGAAAAAAAAACTATAATGATTAAACAACTGAACAAACATTCGGTGCACGAACATTTGTTGCAACAAGAAAGGTTACACGAATCGAAAAATAAACAAAAACTAAATACTGCTACAACAATTAGAAATGGAGTGCTGTTTTCGGTATGTCGATAGCTAGCTAGCTTTTAATATGTTATTATTATTTTAAATGAAACGCTTTACAGCATTCGAAACCTCGGGAAGTAAAAAAAAAATAGTTTGTTAAAAACTAATTAAAAACGCGATAAAATCCGAAATTCGTATTATTCCGATACAAGAAATAATTATGTTATTATTATACATGATGACCTGACATTGGCCGTGTTACGTGTATTGACAGAATTACAGAACATTGAACCTATGCCCCTGAAAAGTAATATAAAAAAGTCCATTATTTCACGGTTGAAAAAAATATTTCAAGGTTGAAAAAAATATTGCACAAAGAAATCATCTTTATCATTATTAAAAAAAATCTTGTAAAATATTATGGTATACAAAATAGATTGCACAAATAGAAAACTATATATTTTGGCGCGTTTGGCGATCATAATATTTTTCATGATCATAAGAATTAGAATTATCATTTCATATTGATCATAAGAATTTTAATCAAGATTCATGAGACTTTTTTTAATGATTGTGATGAATCACTGATGAAATAATTCCAGAAAGATATTAATAGCTTGTTTTAAATATGTTGAGACATTGCAAGTAAATTTGCGCCGTTTGTAGCACAATTATGAATCACCCCTTAACTCTTATCTTAAAACAATACATAACACAGTACAGTTTTTTTTTATAGAAAAGGCCGGCAAACGAGCAGGCGGCTCACGTGATGGTAAGTGATTACCGCCGCCCATGAACACCCGCAATATCAGAGGCATACCCCCCGCCGGCGCTTGCGCCGCGGCAAAACACGCACAGAGGTACACCACCAGTCGCAGAGGGCGCACCCAATGCGAGACCCCAGCCACAGCCGCGACAGCCGCGGCGCCTGGAGGTGGCAACAGAAGTGGCACCAGCCACTAAACCTAGAAAGGTAGCGGCGGTCACAACACTGCAACCGCCGGCTAACGAGGCCACGGAGAGGGGAGGACCCCTCTCCACTAAGAGAAAGAGGAGGGGGAAGAAGAGAAAGATGGCCAAGTCCGAGGCCAGGGTGACCTCCACACCCATACCCCCTCCCATCGCCACCATCCAGCCAGGGCCAGCAGTTGCCAACACACCAGGACCTGTACCTCAGCATGCGAGTGCAGCACCCAGCTCCGAGAGCACAAGCCTCAAGGGGGAGAACCGAGGCCTCCCCCCCTCAAACTACATCCGTGCCGACCACGATCGAGGCTGCACTAGCACAATTGGTCACAGTCGTCATGAAGATCCTAGGCGACGTCCTAGCGGCGATGACCACGGGAGCTGACCCACTCACGGCTATTCTCACAGCCCTGACCCACCAATGGCAAGAAATGGCTGAGCTCCGGGTAATGTACTGGAACCCAGGCGCCATCCAACAACAAGCCGCTAGTCTCCGAACTATGGTGCAGCAGCACGGAATCCAGGTCGTGCTGCTAGGGGAGACTAAACTCAGACCCGGACGCCATTTCAAGATCCCCAACTTCTTCGTGTATCGTCGCGACGAGGTCTCTCCCGAAGGAAAGGCCTACAGAGGCACGGCCATTTTGGTTAGGAGAGACCTAGTGCATGAAGAATTGGAGCTGCTGCCATTTATCTCAACCAGGAGCATTGGGATACTCCTGAAGACGGCCGGCGTGGAGCTAAGGATCTACGCAGCGTACCGCCCACCCTGCCCTCCTCTCTGCCCCTCGGACATCCGAGCCGTCATGGGCAACAGTTCTCCTGTCATTATGGCAGGAGATTTTAATGCCAAACACCTGGCATGGGGTTCGCGCATCATGAACCCCGCTGGCAGGAGACTGTTTGAAGACGCTGAAGAAGGGGGATATGAAGTGTTGGGACCAGGAGCTCCCACACATATCCCCACGATAACAACACATCGGCCGGATGTCCTGGATATAGTTCTCTGCCAAGGAATCACATACCCGGTCCAAGTGGAGGTGCTGTATGACCTGGACACGCAGCACCTACCAATTCTCATCACTATGTCGACCAGCGCCGACTCCGTAGTGCCCCGGGGCCTCCGTACGAAGACCAACTGGGAGCAATACAGAAGAGCGCTGGCGAACCTTACCTACGGTGCGAACATAACATCAGCAGAAGAGGTAGAAGTGGCCGCTAAATATATCTGTGAAAAGATACATCAAGAGTATCTAGCGGCCACCAGGACAATACCTGACACGCACCGTGGGGAGGTACTCCCACGGAGGCTCAAAACTCTCCTGGAGGAGAAACGATCCACTAGGAAGCTTTGGGCTAGAACCAGATGTCCCAAAATTAAGACGAAACTCAACGCTATTACCGAAAAGCTGTCGGAAGGGATAAAGGCCTTCCGAGGCGAGTCGTGGAACGCTCGCATCGAGGAGGCCTCGGAACATCCAGCCTCATTATACCAGCTCACCCGACAGCTTTCGCGCACACCACAGCCCATTTGCCCACGAGTGGACAGCACAGGAAAACGGCACTACGGAGCACGAGATCGGGCCGAGATTCTGGCAGAACATTTAGAGGTGCAGTTTAAACCCAACACTGCTGCAGCTGTCGTCGCAGACTTCCACAGGGAGGTTGAGCATTGCGTACAGGAGTTCCTGACGAGCCCGGCGTCACCATTAGGAGGGGATGATTTCATGTCCCCTTCTGAAGTAAGGAGAGTGGCACAGCGCCTGCCACATTTAATTGCATTACCACCACTGCAATAAGACAGCTGCCTAGGAAAGGGGTCGTAGCACTGACCCGTTTGTTCAACGAGGTGCTACGCACCCAACATTACCCTTCCAAGTGGAAGGAAGGGAAAATTATAGTGCTGCCGAAGCCGGGCAAAAACAGAAGACACCCGGCTAGCTACCGTCCCATCACGCTACTGTCGTATGTAGCGAAACTATTTGAAAGGCTGCTGCTGCGGAGACTGCGTCCACACGCAGAGCTCCGAAAGGAGCAATTTGGATTCCGCAGCAGCCACTCCACCACGGCGCAGCTGACCCGAGTGCTACACTACCTAGCGGCCGAAAGCCATCGCGGCCGCTCTTGTCTGGGGGTCTTTCTCGACATAGAGAAGGCCTTCGACCGGGTGTGGCACACGGGTCTAATCTACAAATTATTACATAATACCACAACGCCGCCAGCGCTCATACGACTAGTGGCGTCATTTTTGGAGGGACAGAGCTTCTGTGTTAGCGTCGAGAGGATCGACTCGGCAGCACGAAGAATAGAGGCAGGAGTGCCACAAGGCAGCTGTCTTTCTCCGCACCTGTACGCAGTTTACACCAACGACATCCCCACACTTGAAGGTCGCGTCCAAGAATGGGAACAAGATGTCATGCTCGCCCTCTACGCAGACGACAGCGCGTATTTTACGTCGTCCCGTCGGGCAGACATTGCAGCCAGGAGGATGCAATGTCTGCTGAACCTGCTGCCTGAATGGCTAGACAAATGGCGCATGGCCGTGAACGTTGGCAAGACATGCGCCATAATTGTCAACAGACAGGGACGTGTACTACCACCACTCAAGCTCCGAAGCCAGGATGTAGAGTGGAAGAAGACAGTGACCTACCTTGGATGCCAGATTGACCGCTCTCTACGTATGACCCCTCAGGTCGCATACGTCATACAGCGCGCAAGAGCTGCGAGGGCTGTCCTCCGTCCGGTTCTGGCATCCAACCTGCCAACGAAGACCAAGGGATCTACAAGACCTACATCCGCTCGCGAATCACATATGCTGCACCAGCGTGGTACGCGTTCACATCTCCCGCACAGCGGAAACGATTGCAGGTTCAGCAAAACATTTCCCTAAGAACGATTGTGGGAGCTGGTTGTTACGTCCGGAATGACGTCATCGCCAGAGACCTAAGAATCGAATCAATTCATGACTTTGTGGTCCATTTGGCGCGGAAAATGTATGACAACAACTGATAATGGACCACATGAACACCTGCGCGACCTGGCGTCCTTATCGGACCTCCTGTCGCAGCACGCTCGACCACCAGAGCGGCGACCTCTCCCTAGAGAATTGTTGCAGCCACCACCCGACCTCGTTGACGGGGAGGACGGGGAAGAGTGAAAGACCCGACGCATGGCGTAAAGTACGCAACATTTCTACATATATACCGCAAAAAGCGGTACCCAGGACCGGGGGAGCAGCAGCCCCCTGAGAAGATGCCCGGGCAATGAGGCTTGCCTCGAGGCCCGATACCTGCGAAAGCAGACGAAATCCGCTCACGCTCACGCTCAGAGGCATAGCAGATGCGTTGCCGGCCTTAGAGTGCCCCCCCCCCCAAATTGGGGGACGGGGGTGTATGGGCCTCCGTTTTGTTTCCGTTTGTTAGATTTCTACTTCACGCCGGTATTCTGTGAGGTCGTGGTACTTCCCCGGTCAAGCCGGCCCATTCCGGCAACAAAAAAAGCTGTGAAATGCAGTAAATAAGTAATTTATTTATCAGAAGTAAAATGTTATTGTTATTTTATTGGCAGTGAGGTAAAAATTAATAATAAAAAAGTTATTTTTACTGTCTCACTGAATTTAATGAATGTTAACACAAAATATAGATTACATAGGAAATTAGTTGACTATGAAATTAATGATGTGCTGATAATGTTAAATTATTAATTTTACACATTTTAAATCATAGTTCCGGCAAGAAAAGTTAACTTCTCGTGTTCTGTTTATAGAATCAGAAATCAAAGCTTTGTTAGCAGTATTAATAAAAAACATAGTTTGTTTATGATTTTGTAGAGTTTCATTCATTGTACCTATTATATTAAAATATTTCAAACAAAACTTACTCCTATTAATTGTGAATCTAAAGCACTAAATAGTCAGAGGTCTACCTTTGAATAATATAAAAAATATAAATATCTGTAAATATAAGTTAAATCCTTCATTAAAATCAGAATGTTTTAAATCTGTTGCTAAAATAAAACAACAAAAAACAAAAAAAAATTACACATGAAAAAAGCTTAGCTCCGCCGCGACAGCGACACGCTGCCGTGACCAGGATTCGAACCTGGGTTACTACGGCCACAACGTAGGGTCCTAACCACTAGACGATCACGGCTATCAGAGACTGTGGCGAAGTGTGCAAAATTATGAATCTACCTAGTTAAATAGCGTTTTTCTTTTCGTTATAAATTTAAAAGGAATAATTTAAAAATAGAAGTAAAAATTGCTGTCTCACTGGCTGCTTGTAGTGTTTTCGCGGTTAAACGGTTGAACGATTATAAATAAAATTTGAGAAACGTCGCGAAATAAAAATAGTTTGTAAAAAACTAAATAATACACGCGATAAAATCCAAAAATCATTTTATTTTAGATTCTGAAATAACTTTAAAAACTGACAGTTTAAAAATTACTTTTACTAAGAGGTAAGAGCGTCGCCACAGATCGGCGAAGGTCGCGGGTTCGAATCCCGTCCGTGTCAGTTGAAATTTTAACTTTTTTTCTCTTTAATTTAATCTCATAAAAGTTCTGCATAAATATGCTTTAAAAATCAATAAAATTGCATACTTTCATTAAAGTAATAAAAATTAATATTATTTTTTAATTACTGTATAAAAATAGGACAACGTCACACACATTGCTCTGATTCCAAAAGTAAGTAGCTCAAGCTCTTGTCTTATGGAAGAGAAAAAAAAAACAACGAAGGTACCATAAACACGAGACAACGATTCGTCTGAATTATAATTTTGAAGTAGACACTTTTGCAGGATAGTTGCACTAGATAAAACAAAGAACCAAATGAAGAAGAATAAGATAGAAATACATAATAGTTTCTTTTTCAGTGGGTTTCATTAGTAGCGATTGTGAACAAAAAAAGGTTTTTTTTTTTAAATAAAAATCTAGTATCTCGTCTAGTCTGTTAGTCTTTTACGCTCAAGTTATAAGTTTAGGTAAATATGTTATCGTTGGTAGTGATAACAAACGATAATGTTGCTACGTAAACATTCTAATTCTAAGATAGTTTATCGAAATATTCGATCGAGTGTGCACCTGTATACAAATTTCTAAAACAGTAACATATTGTGTGTTTCACGTAATCGGTATCAGTTAAGTTAAAAGTGTATTTATTGGAACCAGTATTAAATTAATGAGAGGTTAAAATTATGAATTAAAAGAGAGTTCTTACTGGCTGTGTATTGTGATAATGAAAGTTATCTCTGTTTAAAAAAAAATAATAAATTGATTGAATCGTATTGTGTGTGTGTGTGTGTGTCTTCAAAGAAATTAACAACCATTAATGATAGCCGAAGAAGCAATGGACGTTCAGAGGAATGGACGATTAATAGTAAGTTGAAAAATAAATAAAATAAAAATTACTCTTAATTAAATAAAAATTATTGTTGCTGTTTCCACGTAGTATGCGTTTTTATTTGGTTTAACATCTTATTACATTAATCACCTAGCAAACGTGTATCTAAATATAGAAAGACTTTAGGTAAAATGTTATTTTTCCCGTTATCTTATTTGGTCAGTACCAAATTGACCCTGCCTTCGAAATTCGCGGATTCTAATCCCGTTAGAGGCAAATATAATTTGATGAGTGGATGTGGCTTTACCTATATCGTCTCAATGTATAATTATATAAAGCAGGTTATGTGATCGCTTTTGTTTTTGATATTTTGGTTTTGGTATAGCGTGTTTGTACTTCTGTAGACATTTAAGGCGTAGACTGCACAGGTTAAACACTAAGAGGTTTATATCAGTTCATTAAAACATAAATAATAAGTCAGAACCTTTGGCCTTAAAATAAGTACTAAGACCTAGGAGTTGTAAACAATTTAGATAAGAAAAGTGACTCAGGAACGTACTCGTTTTGTATGTTTTCATTTCATAAGACATTGACATGAAATGTTCTTTATGCGTCGTAGTGAATATAAAACATTATACGAAACTATTTATTACTCACGACTTCAAGTCATAACATGGATTATTAAAATATGATCATTGATTGCTCTAAATAAGAAGAAAAATATCTTCATGCAATTCCCAACACAGGGGTAGACAGAGGTCTCGATAATTAAGTCGTTTCAACCCATCGAAGTCACCGACGAAGACATTTTTTGGAAAAACGCGGTTTTGGTGAGCCCGTCGCCGTCTTCTTGTCCAAGCCAACGATATACAACGAGAAGCAATCGACCTTACATTTTGTCATACGTATAATTTTGTCATAAACCTTGTGGCATAGTTATGGTGTAACTTAAATATAGTTTTAATTTACAAATTTAAAAGTCCTTTAAATTCTTAAAAACTTCCTTCACAAATAAACGTATTTTTATTTACATAAGCATATTTATCAACGTCTACTTAATACTCGAAGAGGGGAGGGTCAAGGGTACTCGGATATTTAGACGTGCAGGTATGACGAAATTAATGAATCTGAAAGAAGCGAAAGAAGTATGTAAACATCCGTTCACTTCGCGATCTGTTCTCTCTGGCTACCCCGTTAGTGACTCTGCGTGAATATAAAAAAAACAAAATAAATAAAACTACTTAATATGTAGATCTGAAGATGTTTTATAGTTCGTATATTTCTATTGCTGAAGCAATTTATAATTGTATATCTACATCATAAATGTATAGTTATACAAACTGACCATTCTATACCTACTTACTTCGAACTAACAGTTCTTCTAGTACCATTCCCCATTCCTTAACTCTGTGAATTGGTTTTATAATGCGTGTCCCATTATCTCTATAAGCAGTTCATTTTGTGGGTCATTTCCGTTGTGACGATGTATCGACTTTCAAGTATCAGTAATCCAATATGTCATTTACAACTGGTGAACCGTGCCAGCTTAGGAAGGACAAATCCGTAGTATATAAACCAAAAGATATTATGTATATAATATTTATAAAGTCACGATGGTCGAGTGGTTGGGTGATCGGAATTCCAGCCGAGAGACCCGTGTTCAATCCCCAGGTGATAGACTCGTACCAATGGGTTTTTTCAAAACCTATTTACGATTCATATCTTTGGCTTGGACATAAAGACGGCGACGGGGTCATCACCTGTCATGTTCTCCAAAGTTCGATCCCCAAAGATCGTACCAATGGGTTTTATTTAAAAACTTACATACTATTTTATCGTTCGACTGGACATAAAGACGCTACGGGCTTACTACCTGTCACGTTGTCCCAAAATATCTTCGGTGGAAGGTGTGTCGAAGGGACTTAATTGTCTAGACTAGACCTCAGTCTCCCCCTGTATCATTCCCAATACAGGGGTAGACAGAGGTCTAGTCTAGATATGGAGGAGAGAGGCGTGATAATATTTTTATTTAATTATGAAGAATAATATTTATTCTTCCAAGCTGTTTCTAATATGCTATTGTAGATGTAGACATTATTTAAGATTAATTTACTGGAGTATATATATAATATTTTATTAATATAGACCATAAAGATTGCATATTGCTCTGTTTTTCTCAACTAGTGTTAAAAAGACACAATGACGCGGGAAACAGAAAGTCGCTGTTCATAATACCAGAAAATTCTTAAGTAATGAATTTTTTACGGTCGTTTAGTTCTTTCAGCGCACAGTAATATTTAGTAATGAAGTTTGAAATACAATTAAAATATTCATATTTCTCAGTTTACTAATGTTTCTGTTATTTTATTCAAATTTATATTGATCTCAGTTAAGCTATTGGAATTAACAAGCTTCACTTAGGAAGCAATAGATGGCGCTATAATACATTTAAATAAACACTTGTTCATTTATCTTTTTAATTATAAATAAATAACGAACAACATAAATGAATATTAAAAGATGATTCGATATGATGTTAAACCTGGAAAATAAAAAAAATGTCCTATTCCTTTTTTCTTCTAAATTTTGAAATTCTCTTTACATAATAAATAATAATAAATAAATATATATAGATAGGGAACAACATCATTGCTCTGATCCCAATGTAAGATGTTAAAGCACTTGAGGTTTCGGAATCGGAAACAACGAAGGCACCACAAAGATCCAGACCCGACAAAATGTAGAAAAAGTGGTTTTTCTACATTGACCCGACCGGGAATCGAACCCAAGAACCTCGAGACACCGATTTTCAAGGTGTTGTCAACCTTGAAAATCGGTGTTTACGCCGCTCGTCCACGGAGGTTGTCAATAATGTACATATATATAAAATTATCATTTACATACTTTTTATCCGGCCAATCTTTAATCATGAATATACCGTCGGGTCCAAACTATGTCATACAAATTTAAATTATATTATGTTAAATAATATAAAAATAAATAAATATAATTTATATTACATTAAAAATATCTTTATGCCCTTCCCAATATTAGGGTTGAAAGAGCTTTCACCGAATACATTTTTACAACTGAAGATATTTCACCGAATACATTTTTGGGACAACGTAACACTTGGTGTGTCGCGGTCTTTCTGTCCAAGACAACGATATAAATGGTACATAAGTTTGGTAAAAAGCACATTCGCCCGCGTAAAGGAAATATAGTTTATTAGCTCATACAATAAAATTTAACATAATAAAACATAGCTCTCATTCAAACGAAATTCAGCTGATTCACATCTAAATTTTGTTCGTTACGTTAGTACCTCTACAGTCTTGTCGGAAGAGAACCATTATCTTTTAGAGCCAATAGACTGGTCCTTATTTGTGGACACTTCTTTAAGAACTGTCCCTTTACTGTACGTGATAGAACATTCCTAGTGTCTTGAATTAGCTCACTGCGTATTGGTTTGGTGGGTGCGTTGATATTACCATAAATATCACGTACTATTTTTTTACGATGTAGTTAATGTTTTGGAAGCCAAATTCCGCACATTTGCGTGAGACAAAACCGTGAAAAAATATCATCACGCAATTCCCAATACTAGGGTAGACAGAGGTCTAGACAGATGTCTCCTTTGGACCTTCGGACAGAGAACTAGAGCATGAAGTCGTTTCGACCCACCTTCCACCGAAAATATTTTTGGAACAATGTGACAGAAGGTGAGCCCGTCACCTTCTTAATATCCAAGCCAATGATATAATTCGTACATAAGTTTCAAAAAAACCCTTTGGTACGAGCCTGTCTCCTGGGGATTGAACTGGGGTCTCTTGACTCCTGAATCGAATTCTAATCACCCTACCACTCGGCTATCGTGACTCAATATGTTATTATTTTGTTCTGGGTCTGCGTGGTGTTTTTATAATTAATTAACTATATTGGATGTAAGTAGTACTGATAACTTTCTTGAAAGTCAGATCAGAGAAGATGACATCCATAATGTGTTGTGGTTGCCAACCTTGCGAGAGATTTACTCATTAAATAGCCTTAACTGACTATTACTACTAATTAACTGAACTATTCAACATGTTTAGTATCTTACAGTCACGATAGCCGAGTGGTTGGTTGATCGGAATTCGATTCAAGAGACCTGAGTTCGATCCCCAAGGCTCGTACCAATGGTTTTATGTTCAAAAACTTATGTACGATTATATCGTTGAATTCGAGATAAAGATGGCGTCGGTCTCACCACCTGTCATGGTGGCGCAAAAAATGTCTTCGGTGGAAGGTGGGTCGAAAGGACTTAAATGTCTAGACCTCTGTCTACCATGTATTGGGAATGGTGTGTGGGAAAGTTAAGTATCTTGTTACCCATTTCACAATGGTTTTAGCATGAAAATGTTTAATATTTCTTTTTTATCTCCACCCAAAAAAAAGTCACGATAGCCGAGTGGTTGGGTGGTTAGAATTTCGATTTTGAGAGACTCGAGTTCAATCCCCAGGTAGCAGGCACGTACCAATGGGTTTTTCAAAAAACTTATGTACGAAATACATCGTTGGCTTGGACATAAAGGCGGCGACGGGCTCACCACCTGTCACGTTGTCCCGAAAATATCTTCGGTGGAAGGAGGGTCGAAGGGACTTAATTGTCCATGCAATTTAGTCATTTCGGCCCATATTTCATCGGAGCTTATTAGGGACAACATTATAGGCGGTGAGCCAGTCACTGTGTTTATGTCCAAGTATTTTTAAATAAATAAATACATATAGATAGGGACAACATCACATACATTGCTCCGACAACAATCTAAGATGCTAAAGCACTTGTGGTATGGGAATCAGAAACAACGAAGGTAACACACACCCAGACCCGCGAAAATGTAGAAAAAGTGGTTTTTCTACATTGACCCGACCGGGAATCAACCCCGGGACCTCGAGATGGCGATACCTTGAAAAAAGTCGTCTCTTCGGCCGCCTCTTTAACCTATCAAGAAGTCGAAGTACAATGAAAACCTCGTGTACTATAATGTGAATACTACCGTGCACTATAATGTGAAACGAAAACGTAATATTTGCACCGCTGTTTTGAAATCCCTGACACAGCAGTATTATAGAGATGTTAACATAAAACTACATTGCACTATTCCGCATGTAAAAATAAAGATGCATATGTTACCTGGTCCGGAAAGAAGAAGCGCGCCAAGCTCCCATTTGGGTGGTTTTGATACGTTAGATATCTGCGATGCCATAAAACAAATGCTTTAGCTACTTATTTTGGGATCAGAGTAATATGAGTGATGTTGTCTGTATTCGTGAATGTATTTATTTATTTTGTTTTTGTTAGTAGTCTGTATTTGTGAATGTATTTATTTATTTTGTGCTTACTAAACGAGTATTTTGAATGCATGGACGGTTTTCGTGACTGAAACTTCAATTTCGCTTAACAAAAGTCATAATTTTTATTTCCACCATCCTTTCGTAATGCCTTGTAAGATCCCTGTGTTATATAACCTTTGAAAGATACTGATACCATACTAAATATTTGCTTGAAAATATCATTTTCAATAATAAAAATATCATTATCAATTGAGATAAAAATTAACCTTTCTCAAGTTGGATCAATATACACACACAAGCAAACTCTCAATAGTCTCCGAGATTATCGTGGATGATTATCGTGGCTTTAAGATCAATATCTCGTCCTTTGCTCGGAAATTTAGATTTTTATGTATACGATATCTTTATCGTTTGTGGTTGAAATTTGAACTGGAGCTTAAGATTATGGTGCTCGTATTTCAGAAGCCGTACGAGGTATTTTAGGTGTCACAAGTACATTTTTATTACTGGGTCAGGTATAATTTAAAATTTAGTTAGAAATCTATGAGATCTGTTTCTCTATATGATGGTGTCAATTTAAAAGTGTATCATATAGAAAATTAGTAGTCAAAATTTTCATGACAGGCTTAACAAAAATTGGAATATTGGGGATCGCTTTTCACTTAGCTGCTCACTTATGACTAAAAGTTTGCCGTTTCGCGAACTTCCAGACGACTGAATCCGACACTGAACGACTGAATATGAAAATGAGCATTAACACCTGAAAGGAGAACCATCTTTTAAAATACCAGACCAAAAATAGGCAGACTGATGATGGGCAGCAACGCCTACGGTGCGAAATATACTTTTTTATATGTACCTTTAAGAAAGCAATTAGTAAATGAGAGGGAATAGAGAAGGAAGAGAATAGATGGTGAGACTCTGGTAATCACTCTCACTGGAAGTAATGTATAAGAATAACTTCACCCCTCTGTGACGTGTTGATCCCGTCCCGGTAGAGCCGATCCATTGATGCAGCCACGTATACAACTGCTACTGCGATTGGCAAACTGCTTACCAATCGTACTTAATAAGAAAGTATGTACATGTAATAATAAAATGAATAAATATGGGTAAGAAATTGTGAACGATTAGCGATAACTTAAAAGAATGTAAAACAAAAATTTTTTATAACAAGCATTAAAAAAAGAACATTTAACCGAATTTAGAACCGCCTTCGTTTTTAAAACAGGTTAAAAATGTGCTTTTACTCCAACTAGTTAAGCTCTATTACCATAGATTCTTTAAACTAAAAAAAAAAAAATTCCAAGGGTCTCGACCCTGACTAACCGGTTACTATCATTATTTTTATAGCTTTATTTTAACCTACAAATCTGAATGGTGATTTGAAATTCAAATGCGTCAATTCTTTACACCAATAGAAATAGTAAATATTTATTTGTACTTTTCCGTTAATATTAATTCAACTATAGATTAATGAATTATGAAAGATGTTTTGTGCACAATTAAGAATTTTTACCCCTTTCGTAGCCTAATGTTCAATGTTTATAAAAAAAAAAAGATTCTCTGTTTAATTTTGAATACAAGAGAATTTCATAGTCAATACATTTTTCCAAATATTTCAGTCCATTAAATATTTTTTTTAAACAAAAAAGTCTTTCCGATAAAGTTCCGATGGGTCGATCGGAATTAAATATCTAGGTCTCTGACTACCCCAGTATTGAGAAATGAGTGTTGATAAAAAATGCGATATTACTTACATTTGCAGGTTACGGGCCTCTAGCTACAGATATTTTCCTGAATATTCTTGGTTGTTCCCCCGGTACTGTATAAATTTTTGCCTTTTCTGTTCTCTTTTCTGTTGTGTTCTGTTCTGTGATTGTGTTTTGTGGTTGATGTGTTGTGTATTCGACGACCTCTGTGGACGAGTGGCGTACACACCGGTTTTCATGGTGTCGCCAGCTCTGAGGTGCCAGGTCCGATTCCGGTTCCTTTGTCGGGTCAATTTAGATAACACTTTATCTACATTTTCTCGTATCTGGGTGTTTGTGGTACCTTCGTTGTTTCTGATTCCATAATACAAGCGTTTAAGCTGCTTGCTTTGAATTTATTTAATATTCTTATTTAATAATTGTTTTTTTAAGAGAATACTAGCAATGTTAAATAAAATTACTAGTATTCCTGTTAACTGCTCCAATTAAGCTGCAATGCATGCGTCCGGAGTTGGTTTACGACAATAGTCGAATGGCGAGGCCTAACCTGCGACGTTATGTTTCACAGTCCGCATCCTACACAATTAGACTATTGCCGCTCATTGAAAATATTTTACGTATGTTACGTATTACGTTAGATCATATCAAGTTTCCTCCTTCTACGTAGGTAGTTGAAAATGATACTTTGAGCGATATTTCTAGTGGTAGAAAACCAGATAGCGGTTCCAAGGCGCCTTGGTGCTGCTCGGTCGTACGTCCTGCATGCTAAACTGACTACGAAATCATATGAGTTAATTGGCTCTAACTTAGGATCCCGGGCAATGACGTGTATAGACGTTAAATACTTCTTTACAAAGTACATTGAATATTTTGATGTAGAGTAAAATTAAACTTGAAGAAAATGTCTAAAAAAATGAACTTCTACTTATCTTTCCTATACGAAATTGTCGTTGATAAAATGAAATCCAAAAAGGTACAGTCCATCATCCCGCTCTCACCGAAAAAATACCTTAATCTTATCTACGATGTTACCTGCTCTACAATCTCTACCTGCTTCGAGAAATAACAAGAGCGAAGTCACGTAAAGTAGTTAAAATTAAATAAGTAAATAACTATACTTACTTTATGCGTATATTTTGGTGAACGTTCTCTTATATTTTATAACAATTCACAATATAATGGGCTGTCGATTTAAAAGTTGTCTGCGATTGGTTGGTATTCGATTTTTATTCGATGAAATATCCAATCGGTATAAATATTTTAAAGTTGTTATAAGTATATAATATCGTATACATTATTTCGCTAATTAACATTTACATTACAAACGAGATCAAGTTTCGATTGCATTCGATTAAGTGCGGTAAATTGTTCGATAATTGTTTTTTAAATAAAAATTAAGCGAGAGCTTTGCACTGTAGGTAATATTTCGGAATGATGCCCTCAACCGACCTGCGGCTTTAAATTTTTTTAATAATATTAAAAATATGTAATTTTTGTATTTAAAATTCTATATACGGTATATTGGTTCAATGAAAACGTTTTTTCTATCGGATTGCATGATATACTAACTAACAGTCACCAGATGGGAAGTAGCTACTACGGCCTGGCTATAACTGCCTATATACGACTATAGTGTCTACCCTGTCTGCCCAGAAGACTAAAATACAATGTCTTATAATAATAATGGGCACCGTTCCTTGTGGAAAACTTTGGGTTAGGCCAATGTTCAGCAGTGGACTTGATAGGCTGAAAAGAAGAATAAGAAGAAGAGTAAGACACGGTGGCTCGGAGGTAAGAGCCATGCACGGATCGGCGAAGGTCACGGGTTAGAATCCCGCCCGGGTCAGTTGAAATTTTGAAACATTTTTCTCTATTATTTAATCAGAATAAGAAGAAGGTAATTACAGTACAGTCTCATTATGTTCTTTAAACCGGAATTCTGTGGTGGCTGCTACGCTGGTTGACTGCCGAGTATATTTACCCAAATGAAACTCACCACCAAGTACAGAAGGTCCATATTTATACTGGTGACAAGACTTACACTTCAATTGCAATAATACTGGGGCAGTCGGAGGTCCAGACATTTGGTATGCCGAAGTCTGTTAAACTCTTTTGATAATGTAGAAGTTTTGTAAGTTACGTGGACTGGTTTAATGACACCGGCAGAATATCGGCGCAGTACTGCTACAGCATATTCGCTGAATCGGACGATTTTCGTTGCTGCAATCCAATATTTTTATTTTTATTTATTTTTACTTATTGCGCGATGTAGGCTTTTAAGATATTTATGAAATTTTACACAAATACTCTACAAAGCTTTTTTTTAAATTTTATAAATCATCTAATAACCACCATCATCACCTAGTATATGTATACGTTAGGATGTGCTAAAGTTCGTCGTTTTAAATATTATCCATAATTATAAATACCTCAACATTTCTATTAAGCTTTTCTTTCATAATGAGTGAGAAAGACGAATAAAATTTTAAAATTTAAGGAAAAATGGCTGTTATAAGTTTGAGGAAACTTCATTTAACTAATTAATTTACTAACTTGTTTGTTTTTCAATTGTTTTCCACCCTATTACTGAAGAAGTCCTACAACTGAACTTCATTTACATTTCATTTCTTTTAACTAACCTTACTTCCAAAGTTTTGTAATTGAACGTACTCGTATAAAGTTGAATGTTGAAACTTGCAACTTTTCGGGTAAATATGTCGATGAATATTTTCAACAAACAACGAAGATACACAACTACTGCCGATCCGAGACAATGCATAAAAAGTGTTTTTTCTACTATGACACTTCTGGGAATCGAAATCAGGACCTCAGAACTGGCAGCAGCAAAACAGCTGTGTATGCTATACGTACACGAGGTCGTCAAAGTTGGTTGACGTCCGTCGATCAGTGGTCCGCGGAACTGGTGGTTGGTTGTTTGGTGTCCTAACATTATGATATGAGATCAAAAAAGAAAAAAATATGGAAAAAGAAATTAAGCAGACCAATGACCAACACCAGCATCTAAGTACCTAGTAATCTCGTTCTGTGATCGCTAATCCACCTGTAAAGCGTGGTGAGTCCTGTCAACGAGGAAGGCATGTATTCTGCAATAGACTTTCAGGAAGTTCGACAGGAAGAAAAGTGTTTGTAAGTTCTCACGCCGATACCAAACGACACTAAAACTAAAAATACGCAAGTTCTTTGGTGCCAACACTTCAACAACCTCTGAATATAATAATAATAAACCGGTTCCAGTCGTATAATATTTCTCGTACTATCGAAGACTATTGATGACGTATCAGGAAATGAAAACCAGATCGCGACAAAAATACATGACGTTATTCATTCAAGACACTTATATTTTTAACTAGATACTGACTGCGAATTTGTCTGGCTTTATAAAGAAATAATCATAGCGTCTTCTATTTTTTTGGATTTTACGGAGTAAAAATTAGCCTATATAGTTCTTCTGAACAACCAAAAGCAAATCAAAATCTATTAAGCAAATTCATCCCAATCGCATCCAAATCCCAGAGGAACCAGAGAGTTCTTCGGTGTTAGAAGTATCGTTAATATTAATCCAGGTTATAATCTACATGTTTGCCAAATTACACTAAAATGTGTTTAGTTGTTTTGGCACGATTTAGTATCAAATAAACAAATGTGAACTTTTTTATATTTGATGTTATTTATATTATGAGGTTTTATATTAGTTATTAGTTGATTATCTATTTGGGTTGAGTGTTTGTAAATGCATGAACGGAGAAATTGAGTTCATGTCACGGAATTTTATAATTTCGGAATTCGATTAGTTTATCAAATCCTCTACATAACTTGAGTAGTAGTAAGTTTACCATGCTTCGCTGTGTGATATTCTGCAGATAACGCTTTAATAAATAAATATAACATATTTTATAACTGTTTAATAAGTCACGTGTTTCTCTTTGGGGTAATATGTAAATAGGTAAAACACTGTAAAAATATAAAATATTGTCCAAATTGTTAGTTTATTTTCCGATTTATTAATGCATATATCTGTATGCGTTTATTAGCTTGCTTAAAGTATTACTTGATAAACATCGAATCAAATATATTTACATGGCCACAATTATCAAATAGCTTAAATGTCGCTGTTATTCAGGCAGTTAGATAGCACTATTACAAGTAAATATTTAAACGGCTTTGAGACCGAAAAAAACCTTTTCGATCATTATAACTTTAACAGCAACAAGATCCTATTGATATGTAGTTTGAAAAAAAAGAACGTACAAACGAATAGAGATTTTTTGAAGTCGGTTAAAATGATGTCTCATTTGTATTAAATATATAAACTATTAGAGATTGATTGTATCTTCCAGCATTAAATATTAATCACCTGATTTTCTTCAAGCCGTCATTTGAAATGACTGGCTGATCGATTTCAAAACTAGCAGATGTATTATTACGTATGTATTACTATGGTTTCCCTTCCGTTTTCAAAGAGTCCATAGAAATGCCCGTATCTACTAATTATGGTTCAACAACTTACACCATTGGTTCAATTGACAATGAAGAAGACCTATTGTGATGCACAGTTTAAATCTTCCGATTTCTGACGTTTCCGGATTTAACTCTCTTGATTTGATTTTAACCGGACCAAAATAAAAATATAAAAATAATGTTTCTAAATATTTTATGCAGTATAATAATCTGTGCTTTAAAAATACCATAAATATTATTTTTATCAACATCAACATAACGGCCTGTATATGTTCACGTGGATCACATAGTCTCTCTCGTATGGGAGGGTTTGCTATAATCGCCACAAACCATAATATTGGCGATTGCTTTGCTGCTTTATTTTAAATTATAAATATTCTTCTACTATTGTGTTTATCATCATGATCAACATAACGGCCGGTAAATGTCAATTGTGAAGGGTTTGGCATAATCGCCACGCTAACAAGCGAATTGGCGATCGCAATTCCAGGCATCTTGCACCTTAGACGCTGCTGCGCATCTTCAAAAATATTGAAGTATGTCGGATACTTCAATATTTTTGAAGATGGTTATTCCATGGCCTTTTACCTTCAGTGAACTTTAACGGGCCGGTATGTATGCTAATAGTTTTTATACTTCAAATTTATTTCGAAGAATAGTTATCTTATAATTCATGTGACTGACCTAACATCTCAAGAAGTCTTAGTATGGCAGTGTGTAACGTATAATTTAATAAAAATTAATATCATTCAAAAATATCAAAATATAATATTTGAAATTAATTATTAAATATTAAAATTTAATAAAAAACAAAGTATGAACTCGGATTTCAAATGTTAAATGAAACTTCAGGGCTAATATGGTTATGGGCAGGGAAGAAAGCAGTTGTTTGTTACCTCGCAGGCACTTGGCGGTTCAACATAATGCAGTGACCCGTATCAATACGAAGCACGATTCGAAAATTGTGTCAAATTTATCCGATTCATATGGGATTAGCGGAACGTTTGCACGGGCTTCGTGATGTCCTTGTCGAAATTTCATCTATAGTTCATGCACGGGCGATCAGGAGCAAGGCCGGTGCGGGCGCGAGCGGGCCACAAGCGGAGCCTCCGGCAGTCTGTCATCCGCGTTCGTAACGCCGCAGTCGCCGCCATGCGGGACACCGAGCCCCCGCTGTCCCCGCCCTCGCCCGCACCCGCTCCCGCGCCCTCTCCCGCGCCCTCTCGTCTCCGCCGCACGCTGCACTCGTTGCGCTCGCCGTTCCGCTCCGGCTCGCCCTTCCACTTCGGCTCAATCAAACGCTCGGGCTCCACTAAGTCCTCGGCCTCCGCCTCAGACGGCGATATCACGCGCGACGAACGCACGATGCGTAAAAAAATTAAAAAACAACGCGCGGACGTGTCTAGTGACGCCTCGCGCAGCACCGATAGCTCGCCGAGCGTCGACAAAAAGAAAAAGGAAAGTAGCAGTTTTATGCGTCGGATGGGCACTATTGGTAAGAAACGCGCAGAGGAATCTACACCGACACCGCCGCAATTAGAGGACTCTTCTCCCTCTACGTCGCAAGTAGAAGATTCTACGCCCCCATTGCCCCAATTAGTCGACACTCCTCCCCCTCCTCACCAATTAAATAATACCTCCCTTCTAACACCTCATTTGGAAGAACCTAAGTCAGATTCTGTTGTGAAGAGCGAGAATAGTCCCAATGAAACGAGTAACACAATACCTAAGCCGTTAACACCGTCACCGGAGCCGATGGTCAGTCCCATTGCGGTAGAGCACGCGGTTGCTACGCGTCCGTTCACTAAAGAAGCATGGAAACGTAAGACTAAGCCGCCTGAAATTGCGAAACCGGTGGAAGAACCGAGCCCCGGGAACGCTTTAAAGCGTCGCATAGCTTTCGTTTCGCAAACGTCCGCTTGTCTCTCCGAGGACCACGACGACGACGACGACGACGAGGGCGGAGCGGGGAGCGGGGGTGAAGTGGGGTCACTGGAGGAGGCGGTGGCGCTCGCACGCGTGCGGCTCGCGGCCGGCGTGCACTCGCCCTCGCCGCCGCATTCGCGCGACAACGACGAAACGGAAGAGGAGGGGTCCGCAGATACTATGCCGGCCTACGGAGACCTCATCGAGCCGGACAACAAGGCTGGGAATGGCAGTGGACCGGTGAGTGTGGGTCTACGCGGCGCGGTCGCGCGTCAGTGGCCGAAGGTTCTCCGTGCGATGCGCGCGCGCCATGACCTTCGAGGAGACCGCCGACGAGTGCTACTTGACGGTGTGCGAGTGTTGCGGCTTCAGCGCCGAGACGTCGCTGTTGTTCCCTGTACGTTAAATTTCACGGTAGTTTACAGCGGAGCCGTGGGACGCGATGCCCTTCGTGAGTACACGCCGTCAAGCTTGCCTGCTCGTGTGCTTAGCGATTCTGAAACAACACATCCTTGCATTGAAACTCCTTATACAATCTAGTGCACATCTACACATACCAAGGATATCATCTTATACTTGACGAATAGGCCTTGGTAATTGAATGTTAGGTTTTTTAATTTAACACCTAAAATATCTTCAATACTTTCAATTTACGTGTAAAAATTCTCTAACCCAATTTTTATCAGTTGCTTTTAAAAACCTTTTTAAATTTTATAAATAATATTTTTATCCGACGTATTGCTTTATTTATTATAAATTTTATAAAACTTGTGCAAAACTCAGTGCATTAATAATTCATATATCATTGTGAGGTAAGGTATATATATGAGGTATATATGTATTATAGTAATATAAAAATCTAAAATGGAACAGGAACAAGTGATAAAATTATATTAATATCCACACTTTTACACTTTTAGGCGTTTTTACTAGTTACATAATTTATTTTATTTATTCGTGACCATAAAATCTATCGCCGTACCAATTAAGTGTCTTAATGTCAATTTCTTTACATTTCGGTTGAATAACTTGTGACGATTCTGTTTACTTAACCCATTTTTTGTAGGCTCAATATAGTTAATTTGTACTTTATCCTTAAAAATAACTGAACAACCGGTCGATTGAAACTAGTTTCATCTCAGTCGTCATATAAACAGCCATTTTATAAATACGTTTAACAGTTTCCTTGGATGTATATTTATTATATCTTTACTTAGTTATATATTTAAAAATGCATAGAATATGGATTTGATTTAAAAATGTATGTGGGAGTATATGAGACAAAGATTATGCAACCTTCAATTGTTCCGTTTAGCGTATCGATTATAAATGTGAAAAAGACGTTTAAAATATATTCATCACTTGACAAGCTGTTCAAAAACAATATTTCTGATATGACATAAAACCTAAAACATTCTAAACACATTCCAACTATCACACTAATAATACAAAACTGTTATAATATAAAATAACAAATATATTACTGAAATGAGTGATTCTAACTAATCACCTTTCATTCAATCGAGTTTATACCCAGGACTTATATAGAAATAAAAATAATGACTAAAACAAAACCTTCGCTCAGAAAAAGTTATTGCGCATATACTTGCGTATATTTTTATTCTACGATTAAATTTATTCATTACAGATAGATAAACACAGACAGAAAAATGTAGTTTTTATGCAAAACAAATGTGAAACTAAACTATGCATGCAATGTAGTCAGTTCCAGTTATTTTTTGCAATCTTTAAGTATATATCACGATTTAGATCCAGTCTCTACATAACATTTTGACGTTGATCAGCTTTATTACATAAAATATCGTATTCGAAGCTGAAGTGATAAATAAGTAGAAGATACACAAAGAGTTTTACAAAGTGATAATGAAATTGTTTTAACATGATAATATTGAAATCATAATGTAATTTATATCGATTTTAAATGCTAGTTATCAATTGAAATTAAAATCAAAGAGAAAACTTCTTGAAACACCTTTAAAACTGCCCTTAACATTAACAATTTACTTTCAGTCATCTTAATAATACGTGTCGATGAACTAAACGCTGAAATAATCCGTTTAACGATTCTTAAAAACTAACTACATCGTTCCGAGCAAGTTTTATCTATAAAAGCAGGCTTGATTTGTATCAGATATAAAGCGAATAATTAATTACCTCTTAATAATATTATTAGACACTTTATACAATCCTTTTTTGTTTAAAATGTTTTTAATGTGAATATTTGATACCGGAACAAGTTTCGTTTACCTTGACTTTTTAGAATTTATAATTTATAGTAATCTGTACATAAGTAATTTTAGCTAGCGCCAAATAATAGCATCATTTGTGGATAGTTTGATTGTTTGTTATTAAGGTACCTCATAAAAGAAAAAACTGAACCATTTTCCGATATTCATAATATAAATCGTGCCGTGGTTAAGCTGTCGACAGTTCGATTCCTGGGCCGTTACCATTAGAAGCTGAAATTTGATTCATAGTATATCTAGTACGATGAACCTATAGAAAAGTTTAGCGTAAATAAACAAATTTTAATTTTTTCAAATTCTTTTGAAGTATTTCATGTACTACATGATATATTTTAAATTAAAGCGTTTGGAAATGACACTGACGGTGTCACAAACATAGTAAGCATTCAAGTTTCGAGATGTTAAAAACTTAATTTAATCACGATTCGAAATTAAATGCTTGCCGAAAACTACTTTACAGTAAGTTACCCTTTTATGCCTTTGCAAACAAGACATTACACAAAATACCGTTCACTATACAATAAGGTCACGTCCATACAAACGTATATTATTTTAAGTTTTAACATTTAAATTACTTAAGTTGAAACGTTCTAGAAATATATTTTTGTATTTATTTTAGTTGTAGTTATTTATATTTTCGTCAATACTTACTAAAAATATATTTGTCTGTTTTGTTACAGTACATAGTCAAAAAGAAAAGTAATTAAAATACGCTTCCACAAACATATACACGAAAAAATAGTTAGGGGGCGTATAATATAAAAAGAAATATTCATAATTCGCATGAAATCTTAAAAAAAAGACATCATACATCCTACAAAGTTTTAAAGTAACGTTGAAAGAAAATTATTTAAAAATCTTTTATTTGCTTAGTTCGCGGTTTTACAATAAACAAGTATAAAATTATTTCTTGTATTTACGCGAATACTACACGTTTTAAATTAAACGATTTTCGGATCCGTGACCATCGATGCAGTAAAACATTGGGAATGTCGGGAAGTAAAAATAGTTTGTAAAAACTAATTAAAAACGTGATAAAATCCGAAAATTGTTATATTTAAAAAGTACAAAAAGTTCATTTTTTTTCGAAATTTATTCAGGTAACAATTTTTAAACTTATTCTAAGAAACTTTTGACTTAGTAATATTATTAATAAGTCACGATAGCAGATTGGTTGGGTGATCGGAATTCGGGTCATGAGACCTCGAGTTCGATTCCCAAGGTTCGTACCAACAGGTTTTTTTGAAAAAGCCAACGATATAAATTGTACTTATATCGTTGGCTTGGACAAAAAGACGGTGACGGGCTCACCACCTGTCACGCTGTTCGAAAAAATGTCTTCGGTAGAAGGCGGGTCGAAAAGATTTAATTGTCGAGACCTCTGTCTACTCGTGTATTGGGCATGGCGTGAAAATATTTTTTAATAATCTTATTCATGTACAAATTTGAGTAGAAATGATGTGCGAGAATCGGTAAATTCTGTTTATATTATAATTTTGTTTATATTATAAATGAGTCACAATGGCATAACATAAAATAAAATTATGCGGCGATAAACAAGTCACTAAAATAAGTTTTATATTTAATATTTTACCAGAATCGTTTGTATAAAATTTAAAGATTAAAAAGTTTTAAAATCTACAATGTAGACAAGCCTTTGCGGTCGGACTCAAAAAAGTCATTCAAATTAACACCGGTTCCTCATACATCCGAAACATTGAACTCAAATTTTAATCTTTGGAACAATAATATCTTTTTTATGTATGCGATAAGACACGTTATTAACACTTCCACTTTCAAAACATTATAGGTAGTCATATTTTACTAAAGAAGTGACTTATATCTTAGTATTCCTAATTACGAGCTTCTAATATTTTCGGCACCTGGAGCCCCTAATGATAATAATGATGGATCATAGGCCTAAATGATTTTAGGAATTATTTATATTTTTTTTTAATTCATTAAAGAATATGATATGAAATTTATTTTATAGATTCGGAAATATCCAAATCAAATCTCTACAGTCAACATCATTTACATACTTCATATTACAGTCATCATGATAAATCTCTGTCATTTGGTAGTTAAAATATTATGTCATTAGGCGTCTGTATGACGTTTTATTTAAGATTTCTTACAAAAACGTTTTATTGATATGTATCTCAAAACTACTCGCACTATTTGGACAATATATTTTAATAAAATCAAAATAAAAATAATCAAAAATACTGTGTGAGAGTGTTTTGATTCCTACTTTATATTGATAAACTTTGAATTAAAATATACTTTGCACAGGTACTATTAAGCAATTGCTTCCTGATACGAGAGTAATTTCATCATTTTCGGAAATTTGTTCGTATTTGCTAAATGCTTATGATTTAATTTGTATTGTAGAAACCATTAAGCTAATTGTACTTAAAATTAAATTGTTAATGGTTTTTAAATTTTTTGTAAATTATTTTATGATATTTTTCGTAATGAATTGTTGATTTGCGGCGATGTTACTAATTCTCTGGAACATTAATATAAATTCTTAGTAAAGATTCTAATTGATCATTACAAAGTAATACCACAAATTACATTAATTTGCTGTTTCATCATTTGCATCAACATATTATACGCTAAACACATTCCAACACATTATTTGAAAATATCTCTTTATAATTTGTACAAAGTTTCTACACACATCTAGTTTCGGTATTTTTCCAGATCATTAAGCCGGCATCTAACGGCAACCATTTTTATTTATTCGCCTCTTACGACACCATCGAGAAAATAGAGCGGTAGATTTTTATACCAATACCACCCAACCTTGATGTTGGTCAATGTGGCACAGATTGACTGCTAGCTACGCCCTGCAGTAAATCGGAAAAGTAAGCTTTAAGTAAAATTAAGTGGGATAAAAAGTAGTCTTTAGTAATCAAACCAGTGTATAAGCTGCGTTCTTTTTAAGTTTTACTCTTATTTTACCAAAATATCTTCACGCCATTCCGAATACTAAGGACTAAGGTCTTTCGTAGACTAAGGTCTAGATAATTATGTCCTTTCCACCCACCTTCCACGGAAGACATTTTTGCGACATGTGTTGAGCCCGTCTCCATTTTTATATCCTGACCGACGCTATAAATCGTACGTAATTCTTTGAAAAAACCCATTGGAACGAGTCTGCCACCTGGGGTTTGAATTCGCGTCTTTTGACTCGAATTCCGATCACCCAACCACTCGAATATCATGACCATTTATTATGAGTGTATTACTTGCAATCTTTCGCATTTGCAATATTTATTTGTTGTCTTAGTTAATGAAAAACTCAAGAAATGTCTGTGTCGGATGGAGGCACCTTTTGTAAGCAGGATTTGCCATAAATGCCATTCTTGGCAAGTGGATTGGCTATTGCAGTAGCACCTTAAAAGATGTTACTCGTCGCTGATTTACTTTTTTTTTCTGGCTTTTCGAGATAGTGATCGTGTAACGAAAGAAACTGCATATTCAAAGCTTTTCCCTAATCTCCTTTTACGACACTCACCGGAAGAAAGTGAATGTAAACAGGAAATAGAGTTTACAACTCTGGTTGATGCAGAAAATTAAAAATATTTATATTTATATATCTATTTGCCATTCCCAACACTAGGGTAGGCAGAGGTCAATAAGGTCCTTTCGACCAACCTTCACGAACGAAAATTTTTGGGACAACGTGACAGGTGGTGATTTCATAGCTGTCTTTATGTCGTAAATCGGTACATAAGTTTATTAAAAGTACGAGCCTGCTACCTGGAAATCGAACTGGGGTTCCGATTGATCAACCAACAACATGTTGTAATATTAAAAATAGTTACATTTATTATTATTTATTTTATTATTGTTACAACATGTTGTAACATTAAAAATAGTTACATTTATTATTATTTATTTATTTTATTATTGTTTATTTATCTTCACGCAGTACCCCTGACGGGGTAGCCAGAAACAACAGTGTCACGAAGAACCGTGTCGCCTAGTGTCAGGATCCTTTCATACCTCTTTCGCTTCTTTCAAATTCATCATTTTCTTCATACATGCACGTCTATCCTATCCTGTTATACTCCTAGTACTCTTGACCCTGCCGTCTTCGAGCAATTTACGTATATAGTTTATGTATAAATGTGTATTTATGTCATTGTAGACTAAACCTTCACGATAGCCGAGTGGTTGGGTGGTCGGAATTTCGAGCCAAGAGACCCGAGCTCGATCTCCAGGTGACAGGCTCGTACCAATGGGTTTTTCAAAAAACTTATGTACGAATTTAATCGTTGGCTTGGACATGAAGTCGGCGACAGTCTCACCACCACGTTGTCCCGAAAATATCTTCGGTGGAAAGTGGGTCAAACTTAATTGTCTAGAATAGACCTCTGTCTACCCCTGTATTGGGAATTGCCTGTAGACTAAACCTTTTGTTCGCAGTCACACATAGGAAAATATTTCCAGTATATAACATTACTCATATTTCTTTTCTTTACCGATACGTGAAAGTAAAGCAAATAACTCGTATAACATTCTTGCGGATTCCACACGGCTGAGCATGGACGGTATTGTGACTGTCGGTCAGTTAGAGGTCGCCGTTGATGCGTGGATGGTAACCCTAACCTAGGTATAGATTTACCGCAAGTTGCTCGTGGTTAGACGGTTGTGCAATTTTCATTGAGTTTAGATGCCGTTCTCTATGACTAGTTATTTTTTCGTCTCGCTTAGTTTTATATTTATAACGTATTATTTTAATAGAAGTTAATAGTTAAACACTTAAGTAAGTGACTAATATAGCTTATGAATATCGGCTACTAATTTAAAACGTAAAAGATGTTATAAATAAAAAAAATAGAGGCATTCTCATCTCATGGAGCGCAGCGCTTAGAAATAATTCATTGTCAGTAACCGCATAACAATTTTTGTTATTTCAAGAACAATAAACGTCGTACCTGTTTATATAGTCACGATAGCCGAGTGGTTGGGTGATCGGAATTCGAGTCGAGAGACCCGAGTTCGATTTCCAAGGCTCGTACCAATGGGTTTTTTCAAAAACTTATGTACGATTTATATCGTTGGCTTGGATGTAAAGACGGTGACAGGCTCACCACCAGGCACGTAGTCCTGAAAAGTGTCTGGTGGAGGGTGGCTCGAAAGAACTCGGTCTACCCTTGTATTGGGAATGGCTTATAGATATTTGTTTCTGTACAAGTTTATTGTTTTAACTTGTAATTTCTGTTGAATTTGTAACTCGTTCCACACTAGTTTTATTCCTTTTTACATATTTACTTAATATTTTTTGTACATACGGCTCATTACTCGTATTACGTTTCGAACATTGTGAGGCTTCCACCTATGAAATTCTATTAAGGAAGTCGAATCTGACCTATAATCTTGGTCATTATTTCAGCTTCAGTTGAAATCCGAATATCTTATCGTATTAGGGGAAGCTCAAAAGTGCGGACAATTGAGCACTTTATATTTATTCGTTCATGTTCTGTTTTAATAGGTATTAGTGGTAAATGCATATTTATTATTGGTACGAGATAATATATATAACATATGAATATAGTCACGATAGCCTAGTGGTTGAGTGATCGGAATCCGAGTCATGAGACCCGAGTTCGATCCCCGAGGCTAGTACAACACCAACGGGTTTGTCAAAACTTATGTACGATTTATTAGTACGGCTTGGACAAAAAACGACACGGGCTCATCACCTGTCACGTTGTCCCAAAAAAAGTGTTCGGTGGAAAGTGCGTCGAAAAGACTTAATTGTCGAGTCCTGTGCGTACCCCTGTATTGGGAATGCCGTGAAGATATAAATATAACGGCTTGTTAAAGTGCACTGCAGAACATATCGCCACGCCGTACAAATTCCACCTTAGACCTTACTGCCTGTCACCGGTCTGCTAAATTTTGGTGTGTTACATGTCCAGATAGTTATCCCGCCATCTATCTACATGTACCTTACAAGTCCCGTCCGTACAGTCCATTGACGAATGGCGTACACACTGGTTTTCAAGGTAGCGCTATAACTAAGGTCCCGGGTTCGATTCCCGAACGGGTCAACGTAGAAAAGCCACTTTTTCTAAATTTTTCGGGTGTGGGTGTTTGTGGTGCCTTTCATTGTTTTCGATTCCGTGACACAAGTGCTTTAACTGCTTACTTCCTGATTCCGCGATGTATCAATGTAGAAAAGTACTTTTACTCGAGTCTGGGTATTGTGTGGTAACTTCGTTGTTTCTGTTTCCATAAAACGAGTGATTTATCTACCTTCTTTGGGTTCGTAGCAATACAAGTGATGTTGTCCCTATCTATTTATATTTACTGTTTTTATTTATGTTGAGTAATCGAATCAGAAGTCTTTGATTTCCATAAATCTATGGTTTTAATTTATGAGAACGTTTTGAAAAAAAAAAAACTGAGTTCTTGATATGTATTTTATTTACACTTAAAGAAATTTAAAACTTGCCATGTAAATTATATTTAATATCAAGCTGTGTTTAAAATTAATGCGTACAATTAAGTGGAATTTTCTATCTCATTATCATATTTATCGTGTGAATATATTGTGTGTAATCTCAGTAGTTTTTTTTAATTTATTTTCAATAAAATGATCACACATTTCTGTGAGTAAACAAAAATCAAAAATACTTGAGATATTTAAATAAAAGTCACATTAAGTTTAAACTTCCAAATAAATAAAGATTACCAAAATATAATACAAAAATATTCAAACTTTATAATTAAACGCATTAATTAATCTTAAATTTTTAATGTTAATTTATAATTTGGAGGAATCATACTAACACACATGTGTGTTACTCTATGATTAATTTATTATCTATGTGGATGAAGATAAAAAATGAAAATAATTCATTGACATTAAAGCAGTTTTGTACCAGTATTGTATAATCATAGTTCAAGTGGGAAGCAAAACTTCCACTAAATACTTGTCCCGTATCGAATGTCCGATAAGAGTTTATGCAGCCACTTACAGCGACTTGATAAATAAGACATCATTCTGTACATCGCAATAGTTCGATACGGCATATTGTCGTCGATTCGCCTATTGTAATTGTAACCAAGTCGATAAAAAACATATATCTTACTTTAAAAAAAAATAATATTAAAAAAAATAAAGAATATAACAGATGTCCAAGTAATTTTAGTAATTAAAAAGTGGAAATAAGCAGACATAAGTAACATTTGAGCTTGATTTCATTTAATAAAGCGACGAGAAAATGTGCGTCCGGCCATAAGTGGTCACAGCGATGTTCCAGTTTTTTATAATCGAGAATATTCTATATCATTCGCGTGTTTTGCTCCATTGGAATTATACTAGAGTTTCTTGACGAACCGTTTTTTTTGGGTATAGCGATCGTCAATGAAGATGTCTCCGAAACCGAAACCAAATACTGGTGTAAGTTTTTTTTTTAAAGTACAGATTTGATTCTTCTCGTATTTCTTAGCGATGTTTTATAGTTTGATACACGTGGGAATTAGTTTGAGTGTTTAATGACCGGTTAGTTGTTATCGGCGATATCTTTCGCGTGGCAGTTCGAAAAGATTCTAGTCTGTAAAATTTTATGGCCAAAAATGTTAATTATACCAAAAATACTGCCTTGTGGTATAGGCCAAAGAAGTTATCACTTTTTACACTTTTCGTGGGCTTTGTAAGAGGCGACTGTGGGAAAAGTCGGAAGTGGCAGAAGTTGAAAACGGAAATACTAAAGTTTAGAAGGCCTGGTGGTATATATTTGGTACGTGCGTGATACTGTGTTCTCCAAATAGGTTGGTAATTGTAGCAATTATGGCAAATATTATTTTCGAAGGAGACCTACATATGTCCTACAGTATACTTTAATTGGCCGTTAAGTTAGCATTTAAAAATATCCATTATCCATCTGTGTGCAGTGTTAAACAGAGTGGTTGTGTGTGTTTGGCCAAAGAATTTGTAAAAAATAACACTTGATTCTTATAAGGTATCTTAGGCACATTAACTATAGTTTCAGTTTTTTAGTCCAAATTAAATAAAAGATAAAATAGTAAACTTTAATTTAATCACAAATATTCAGCACTGTACATAGACAAAAGTTCTCGTCAGATTAATTCAATTAAAACAAATTATTGCATTAAAAACAAAAATTGTCGTTTTAAGACACCGGAATAATATACTATGTTGCCATTTATTCTCTATTTCGCAGAGTTGACTGATAGATAGTGCTATAAAGCATTAAATCCGCCCGCTGTTACCTTTATTTGTTATGTGTCAAGAACAAATAAATAATAACTGATAATAACTGTAAAGGACGTAATAAATATCTAGGATAATATATAAAAGTGCAACAGTTTTTCCATATGACTCAGCGTGTGTGTTCACTACTCACCTCTTATCAAAGATTGAGATAAACAAAATATAGCTATCTCTAACACTATGAGACCTAATACTATCGCGGTGTGTACATTACAATTATTTAGAAAGAGATATTTTTATTATTACTGTCACTAAATGTTTTTATTTTTAAATATGACTCCATGTAAAACTTCACAATGATATTAGACTTAAGTAATAAAATTACAAGCAATACAGATTCGTCTTTCAAGACAGATTCGATTGTTGACAAAATCATCTTTATCCAGATTCATCTAAGTATCGTTCCAAGAATGCTGCATTTATACTTTAAATCGTTAGATTTAATCCTTGAACGAGAAAAATGCAATATGTATGTAATATAGTCCCCCATCTATGCATGTATTTAATTTCTAGAATTTCTCGAAATCGATTGTCATGTTGAACGAAATTGGCGTAGACAATCATGTTCAAACGAATATAAGCAACTAGCTAACCCGCCTTCCGACTTGTTCCGATTGTTAATTGACACTAATTTAAAGATTACCGTATTGTCGTTCTTAGAATTCTGCATATCGTTAATGTTTGCAGTGCTGTTTGTACGTACATAAAATACCGAACATAAAATACAGCGTTTGCGTTCTGTTGTGAGAGGATTATGCATTTACCTGAGAGTACTTTGACTGTCTAGCTCGTGACTTATGTTATAGAAATGCGGTTTTCTAGTAACATATGAGTTGTCAGTTATATCTCTTTTGAGAGGGATTTATTTACAGCTTTAATTATTGTATTAATTATATGGTTTCTCGTAGTGCTTGGTTGATTTGTTGTTAATGTTGAAGGCTTGTTATAAAGGAAGGCACGTTTGGATGTGATTTTCGGAATATATGAATTAATTTTAATTATTTATTTATGTGACAACTATACATTTACGGTATGGGTAAAAAGTTTTAGGTTTTGCAGTCTTGACATCAGCACCACATTCCTTCGGCATCAACAACTACGAATGATCAAAGTCAAAAATTTGGAATAAAAGAGGTTTTTTTTTCCTACGTTACCTAATCCTTATTAAATAGAGTGAAATAGATAGCGAATCCTTATAGAGTGAAAGTGATAGTTTTCATGAATTCGTCACTTATACTAAAGGATCTGTAGGATATTCAATTAAAGGATATTCATGCGATAATTCTCGATTAATGTGCAAAAAGGAAATTATAGAAAACGAATACTATTAAGACTAATTATTGAGAACTATAGACGAATGGCATACATACCTGGTTTCATGGTATCGCCAGTTTTGTCGCTCTGGATTCGTTTCCCGACGGGACGGGTCAATGTAGGAAATCAATTTTTCTACATTGTCTCGCATCTGAGTGTTTGTGGTTCCTTCCATGTTTCTGATTCCATAAAACAAGTGCTTTGGCTACTTACTTAAGGAACCCGAGCAATATATGTGATGCTATCCCTATCTTTGTACATATGTATTTATTTAAAATTTATTTAAAAAAAGTTCTTCAGCCGTCGCTTTCTCTTGACTTCCTTCAAGCCTTAGCTTCTAGCAAATTCTATAAATTTTTATTTTTTAATTATTAATTAGGAATTAGTAAATTTAAAATCATTTTCCTTTACAGTCACAAGCGTCGTCCAGTGTAGAGCGTCGGGAGCATCTATACAAGATCCTGGTGATAGGGGAGCTTGGCACCGGGAAGACATCAATCATCAAGCGATATGTGCATCAGTTCTTTAGTCAGCACTACCGCGCAACTATCGGCGTAGATTTCGCCCTGAAAGTTCTTAACTGGGACTCGAATACGATTATACGTTTGCAGCTATGGGATATCGCAGGTAAGTACATTTTATGACTTTGTAATTGTTATATAAATGTAGTAAGTTACTACTGTATATAAGAATAGGAGCATTCCCTTAGAGACTAGCTAGATTGATCTTCGATCGCATCGTTTGTTAGCGATTTCTTTTAATAAGAATACAAGTAATTCTTAAATGACATTTCTCGTGTTGCGTAGTGTTCCTGTCTTTTGGACCTCTATTATTATACCCCAGTATAGGGAATAGTGTGGATAATCCTGCTAACAACTTCAACTAAGCCGCAATGCTTTTGTCTGGATTATTTCACGACAATAGTCGAATGGCAGGTTCGAATCTGCAACTGTTTTCCAGTGCAAAAGCCTTAACCATTTTACCCGGTTATTGACGCTAAGATACGTTAGCCTATCGATTAATAAAAAAACTTCACGCAATTACCAATACATGGGTAGACAGAGGTCTAGTCTAGACAATTAAGACCCTTCGACCCACCTGCCATCGAAAATATTTTCGGGGCAACGTGACAGGTAGCCCGTCGCCGTATAAAAAAAAAACACTATCGATAAACTAATTAGCTATCCTATTACTTCTCATCCGTCATCAGAATTCTCTTACCACCACACCACACTTACCTCAGAATCTCTTACCACAGACGCTACCATCCGTCATATTCATTGGTGATTTTCTAAATAATAAAATAAATAAATATCTTCACGCAATTACCAATACATGGGTAGACAGAGGTCAAGTCTAGACAATTAAGTCCCTTTGACCCACCTTCCACCGAAGATATTTTCGGGACAACGTGACAGGTGGTGAGCCCGTCGCCGCCTTTTATGTCCAAGCCAACGATGAAATTCGTACATAAGTTTTTGAAAAACTCATTGGTACTGCCACCTGGGGATCGAACTCGGGTCTCTCGACTCGAAATTCCGATGACCCAACAAGTCGGCTATCGTGACTCAATTTTCTAATAAGATTATTACGCCTTAACAATTACGCAGTTTACAAATTTTCGAAGAGGTGTCACCACCGGGAAGAGAGGGCAGCTACATGACATTAAGCAGACTTTAAGTCCACTTTCTGTAATATGTAATAAAAAAAACAAGTATGACGATGAAAACTATTACAAATAAAAAAATTCTATACTTTTACTCTTTATTACTTAATAAGTATTTACACAAAATATTCTGAAGTTCAAATAATAATTACAATCTGTCAATTTTGACAGCGACATATGACTTATACAAGATCTAATCAAGATGGATGATCTTGGTTACTTTTTTTCGGGAGTATTTCTTGTGCTAGTTGTGATTTATTTCATGTTATTTCTTTCATTAGTGATCATGGTTCCAAACTGATTCTTACAATTGGGATGTGAGTTAGTGTACGCAAGTAATTGGTGATTAAAAATGTATCTTTGCACAGTTAATGAGATTTAGACAATTCCGATAATTGCAAGCAGAGAGCAAAGAGAGCTTGTGAATATATTCATGCAGAGAAAATAATTATAAAATATCAGACAAAATGGTAGTTCAAAGTTTAATTTTGAAATAAGGCATGTTTTTGCATTAACTTAATTATTAGTTCAATTATTACACTGTACTTATCTAGATCTAATCTAGTTTAGGCTCTCAGGCGTTGCATAAATATTTTTAGATTAACTTTGTGAGTCGCCGTGAGGTATTAACGAATTCGATATCGTCTCCACTGTTATATTTATAAGAATTCACCTCTCCCATCCTTCCGTGAGTGTCGTGAGAGGAGACTAAGGAAAAAGCCTTAAATGGGAAAGCTTCCAATTGACTAACGACAGATGCCGGAATAACCATCTCGAAAAATAGCAGACCAAAATAATACCAAATAAATTTAATAATGTTTTATTAACTTAACTAACTATAAAGACAACAGGCTAACCACCTGCCAAGTTGTCTCAAAAAATGTCTTCGGTGAAATCTCGGTCTATAGGTCTATTTGTCTAGTGGTCTGTCTACTCTATTATTGAGAATAGGGTGAATTGATAATGTAAAATTTCAATTAATTTAACATTTATCCTTTTTAGGACAAGAACGTTTCGGTAACATGACCCGGGTGTACTACAAGGAGGCTGTGGGGGCGTTCATAGTGTTCGACGTGTCCAGAGTTGCCACATTCGATGCGGTGGTCAAATGGAAGAACGATTTGGATACGAAGGTTCAGCTGCCGGACGGCTCGCCCATTCCCTGCATATTACTGGCGAATAAGGTTTGTTACAAGTTGTTGAATTAATATTGCATTTAAAAAAATTATGTGCATATGAAAGGGTACGACGCAATGTTATTTGAGTAATTTTAAAAATGTCTACCACTTTTGTTGAGCCACGTATGGAGTATACAGTTTCCATGAAGTCGACAGTTCCGGGATTCCGGCTTGATTCTTGGATGGGTTTATATGGGAAAACACTTTCTATATTGTCTCATGTCTAGGTGATTGTGGTACCTTCATTGTTCTTGAATCCATAGCATAAATGCTTCAGTTACTTAGTTTGGTATAGGGCCAATGTTTGAGACGTTATCAGATTTATCATAATGAACAAAAAGAAGGTTTTTATTTGATATTTTATTAATTTCGACGTGACTTATGTTCGATCTCCAGAAAGAAGGCGCATATATATAGGCGCATATAAGCTTTTTCTAAACTAAGTTTATGGCTAAAAACAGGATACCAATACGGGGGTTGACAGAGGTCCAGACAATTAAGTCCTTTCGACCCACTTTTCGCCTGTCGCCGTCTTTATGTCCTAACCAACGATGTAAAACGTACATTACTTCTGAAACAACTCATTGGTACGAGCATACCATCTGGGGATATAATTCGGGTCTCTTGACTTAAATTCTGGTTACCTAACCGCACGACTATTATCTGTTACCGTGTGTGAAACAATAAGTTAAGAATCAAAATCTTTCTTAAGAGGAGGATATTATTCGATCATAGTTGTAACGGATTGTCAGTCCATTTCTGGATCATATTATTATTTATATATTTATTTACCAAAAGAGTTGCGTGAATTAAATATCTGTTGTTTGTAGTGTGACCAGCAAAAAGAGGGCATCGTTAACTCGCCGGCGAAGATGGAGGAGTACTGTCGCGAGAAGGGCTTCGCGGGCTGGTTCGAGACGTCAGCAAAAGAGAACATTAACATTGAAGAGGCGGCCCGGTCTCTAGTTAATAAGGTGAGGAAATATTAAAAACTAACTTTCTCGAACGTTCTCTGTTGTGTTTGTTAATTTTTGTAGTGCTCGCAAATTATATTAGGTAGATACAAATGTTATATAAACGGCGACGGACTCACCACTTGTCACGTTGTCCCGAAAATATCTTTGATGGAAGGAGGGTCGAAGGGACTTAATTGTCTAGACTAGACCTCTGTCTACCCCTGTATTGGGAATTCCGTGAAGATATTTATTTTATTTTTTATAAATGTTAAATATTTTGTTCATATTCTTCGCTCTTTCAAAAAGCGAACTTTTAGAGTGTCAAATTACAAAAATAATTTCTTTAATAAATCACTTACTGTACGCGAGGCACAGCCCTTAGTAACATTTAAAATTACTCAAAGATAATTTCTTGTCTTCATTTCTTGGGAAACGTTGAGACAGATTGTTGTGACCTACTTTTTAAACCTATATGTTATTACTTTATTTTATATTATTATTACTTATACTTATGGAAAGAAAGAACGAAATTCTTTCTTTCTTATTTATACCTATATTTTCTAGCATATAGTTCTTTTGTTTGAGTTTTCGCTTCCTATAATTGGTTGAGTTGGAGGGAAAAGGGTGTGAATATTCAACTTGATGATAAATGTTTTGGAGCAGGGCTGTTTGTTTATTCAAGTAGAAATTAGATATAAATACTCATTAAAAAAGAATGAAAATTCAGTAATTAGAAATATTTTCGGTATTCTACATTTATCAGTGTTTATTATGAGGCACATAGATAGTTTATTCAATAAAATGAATGGTTTGTAACTTCTGTAAACAGTCAAAGTAAACTCTAAATTATCCGCTTCTATATCAAGGTTTTCTGGAAGAAATTGCTTATTTTCAGCTTATTTTGTGGTGTACAATAAAGAATATATAAATAAATTACTAAAAAAAATAAATGAGAAGTAAGCGGGCGGAATGACACGCTGCTGCCACACATAGAAACGTTAAAACGAAAACTTTCAAAGTTTCGATATGAGTTTGTGAGGTTTGGCTTCACTAGTTAGTCGGGGTTATCGGCACGGCACTCAACTCACCGGCATATAGAATTACTTGTGTTGAATTTAGTTAAATGCACAGATGATATCATTATAGTCTTTTAAATATGAAAAGTATTAGTGTTCGCTAAACTCGAAAAGTACTTTATGGATTGAGTAGAGATTTTTACCCAATTCATATCCCATACGAGATCTATGAGTATATCATATAATTTTTATTTCGAAGTTCTCACGGTAAGGGGTAATTTCAATGGGTAATTCCAAACAAAGTCCGGAACCAAATTAAATCATGAATTTTAATTGTTTCAAAAGATCAAAAAAGGTATTAATAAATTTGTGCTGTTTTATGTTGTAACTTATACGTGGGATAGCCACGATAGTACGGACCGAGTGGCTCAAGGCTAGGAGAAATTACTTAATAGGTTGTTTTGCTATTAATGTTGGGATTTTATAAAAAAATATCTTCTCGCCATTCCCAATACAGGCGTAGACAAAGGTCTCGACAATTAAGTCTTCATCCCACCTTCCACCGAATTTTTGGGACAACGTGACGTCGCCGTTATTATGTCCAAGCCAAGGTTTTGAAAAAACTAACGAGCCTGCCACCTGGGTCGAACTCGGGTCTCTCGACTCGAATTCCAATCACCCAACCAATCGGCTATACTTCTTTTATAAAATGTGAAAAGAGATCGTTTAGATAAAATTGGGGTCGCTCTTTCCAAACTTCTTAAAATAACATCTTACTAAAATATATTAGAATTAAGTTTATTTTATCTTTCGTTTAATTTATTTATAATATTTATAATAATCTAAATAAATTCAACGAAATATCGTTCAAAATATGCATACGTTAATGGTCCCGTCGTGCCTGCAAATGTTGTGCTTTCAGATACTGTCTACTGAACCTAATACTTTATTCATTATTATTCACTAATAACAGTATATATTATTTTTTCCTGAGGACGTTATTGTGCTTGTGAGTTTGTGCAATACTTCTTGTATTGCTGTGACCTTATGCCTCCATTTTGTTTCATAGTGTAAATCGTTATAATGGTTATAACAAGGATTCTATTATGACGTTATTTTTATTAAAAGACGGTTAATAGTAACATAATTGTAAATACATGTATTGCCTAAATTAACTTATATCATTCTCTCTCTAAGATATCTGCGTTTGTTCTCAAGTACATAAAGCAACAAATAATTTATATCTTTAACAAAAATGTCAAAAACTTAAATAATGTCTTAACTTGTGTAATATACAAAACAAAAAAAAAATAAAGATATAGGAAGCAGCAAACATAAAATAAGCAAATAAATAACAATTGAGTTATCTACAACAGAATCGTTTTGTATAAAAATAAAATATTTAATGTAAAAGATCGCTATTGTCCTCGTTTTTCTTTGTTATTAATTTATTCACTGCTCTATTTCTTCATTTTAACAAATATTATTCATTTCTGTGGAATTTTAATTTAGCTTGCAACATCGTCTTATCATGCGGATCGGATTATTTATATTGGATCGGATTATTGGTCTTAAGTTATTCGAATAATTATATGAATATCATTAAGATTAGGTTACCCATTAGTTGAAAATACATCTTAGAGTTATTAATATTATTTGATTGTAGTTGCCTCGGCTATTAAACGTTTATGATTTTAGATTTTGTGAAAGACGAGCTAAAGTTTTTATTAAAATTTCAAATAACAATTTAGTAGGATCAACACCGAGATTCAAACCCGATGAGGAGATGAGTTGTCATGGTATAAGCTTAAGAATTCTTCCCGTGGGTGTTGAAACAGGTGAATAAGGAAAAATATAGTCTTGCACATAGACAATGGTTACTTAGACATAGCAGTGTAACCATATCGAAATAGCCAGATCAAAATTTAACAGAGCATCATCGTTCAGCAGCAGACCAGCTGTCTGAGGTGGGAGATGTCTGGTACTGCGATCGTCAATCCGTTTGCCGAGCGTGGCGATTATGGTAATAAGCCTTCATTTACGGGAGATGCCTCCGTAATATAGTCGTCTTTATAGGCCGCTATGTATGTATGTATGTATGTATGTATGTATGTATGTGTGTATGTATCTATGTATGTATGTATGATGAGGTGCTGCAGAGAGAAGGGTAGTGAACCGATAGGGTGATCATGGCTGAAATAGGTGGCAGGTACTGCGTTCAATAAACCGGTTAGAAAGTTGTGATATCTTCTTTAAATAGACGAAGTCTATGACCTGTAATGGAATTTGCAGGTTATTATAGTAGGATAACGAAAGAATATTTATTTAATCTGTGGTGAGAAAGCTTATATTACCACTATAATTATGACTTAGTCTTTATTTGTTAAAAAAAACTCGTGCGTAATCGGGTTGCATTTAGAATGCCATTCAATGAAAAAAAAGACATTAAAGAATCAAAGAGTACGGATACTCAATTGATTTTTATTTTTTTAAAATTGCTCGTTACAGGCTTTAAAAAAATTCGAATCGGTCTTGTAATGAAGTGATGTGAATTTTGAACAAGATTAAATCGGGATTTCGATTGCAAAATTGATTTTTCATTAGTGTTATGTATTCGGGTGATTTCGTTTGGAACGCATTCGAATTACAATTTTTATATCTTTTTTACCATAGATAAACGACATTTAATTTGACAATTGACAAACAAATGGGATAATGAAATACGATACTTTTCATGATATTATTTCGTTCGGATAATTACGAAGTCTTCTATGCATAAAGATAAAATTTGTAGCCACAAAGGTGACATTCATCTCTTAATTGAATGCCGGTAATTAAAATTATCGCGACGAGGCGGCTCTGTTTATTTATTACTTACATTAAATTACTTTTATTTTTATGAAAAACGTCAGTAAAATTAGTCACTTTTTAAATTCTTTCTATTACAGCAAAGCATTACATTTTAAATTATTTTATGAGTTTATCAAAAATCACTATAGCTAAGTGGTAAGGTGACTGAAAATCGAGTCAAGAGACCCTAGTAGTCAGAGCATCTTCAGTTGGTTTTTTGCTTGTACCAAAAAGTTTTTTCCAAAACAATTTAGATCGTTGGCTTGGACATAAAGACGGCGAAAGGCTCACCATCTGTCATGTTGGGCCAAAAAAATATAATCGGTGAAAGGTGGGTCGAAAGTACTTAATTGTCTGGACCTGAAAGTACTTAACTGTCCTCTCTTGTCTCTAATGTACCTCTGTTTTCCCCCAGTATAGTTGTATAGGGCCTTAAGTTGATTTACGGAAAGTGGTTTTTTTAAGTATTGCTGAGGTATAAATTGTCAAACATGGCATTATTTATTAGTAATCCCAATCAAAGCACAGGAATGCAATACATTTTTATTGAGTTACCAACTTGCTGTCATCGAATTTTTCACTTCTTAAAGTAAGGATCATAATTTTATACATGAGCTAATACATAATCGTCGAATGTATGTAAGATCATCATTTGAGAACGGCTCGACCTATTTGGCTGATATTTTGTTCAGTTCATGTCACACCCGTCAATTATTCTGGCTCAACTGGCTTCCATACATAATAGAATCGGTATATAAGTTTTTGAAAAAAAAAAGGAACCCATTGGTACGAGTCTACCACCTGGAGATCGAACTCGGGTCTCCTGACTCGAATCCCGACCACCCTACCGCTCGGCTATCGTGACTTCAAATGCAAGTGTAGTATATATGAATAAATGTTTAAGGGATTTACCGGCGATAGGCTCACAACTGGTTGTGAAAGTTGTCCCAAATAAGCTTCCGTGAAAGTACTACGTCTAGACCTCTGTCTACTCCAGTATTGGGAAATTGCGAGAAGATAAAAAAATATATTTTTTAAACAGATCCCGACGGAGAACAAGTATTTTGTAACACCAAAATACGGTAGAAAGAAGTTAAAGGGTGTAGTTTTATCTTTCTCTAGGGTATTGTCTGGTCCAAAATGACTGAATAATTTTATAATGTCTCTGTGAAAATATACGCTTTTTGTCTCTTTTATTTGATTTCATGATTTTAATTTTATGCAAGTCTCACTTTTCTGCAAGTCACTTGTATTACATATTTTTGAATGAACTTGTATTTGTCTTACTTGTATTGTGTTATACCTTTACGCAATTTGTCACACTGTCTAGACAATGAAGCCTTTTCGACCCATTTTTCATCGAAGCTGGTTTTGGACTTGCGAATAAATTTTATTTGTTTCTATTTTATCAGATTCTTCTAAACGACAAGCTACTACACAACAACGACAAAGACGGCGAGAGGTTCGCGCTCGACCACAAGATAGCTAACGGCGAGAACAGCAGAAATGGTGGCAGCGGCAAGTCGTGCGCCTGCTGACCCAATCGCCTAACGCCATCTCATTGGCTGTAAACATCCGAACAACACAACGACATTCCAAATACATTTGGTTGAATAAAATAAGCGTTAAATCCAGTCATGGTTTATTAAAATAACTCTTTAGGAACAATTAGGCGCCATGCCTGCGGTGAAATTAGGACTCGAATCGATATTTATAACGTAAACTCACTTTAGGGTAAATTTCTCTGCTTAATGAATTTTAATTTCAATATTATATAATTATTACTAAAGTATGTGTTTTCATATATAAATTTTATTTAATTTAAGACAAAAGCTTAATTGTTCCTAAATTGGTTTAATATACGGGGCTTTTAAATTCATAAGGTTTTGATTTGTGTTTGGAGTTTGTGGCTCCTTTCATTGGTATGACAATTAATAAAGATAATTTAAAGTGCCTGCTCTGATCGAATTTACGACATGTTTTAATGTATTCTTTTTTTGTTTTTGTCTATAAATATATCTTGAATACTTGTTAACGTTGATTGCGGTTTTACATTGAAAGTAATTAATGCGACATTATCGTCAATTGTCTCACTAAATGTCATTTTGTATCTTCTTATCTAATAAATTGCGCTAACTGAATCTGTAATAAATAAAGTATTTATGTCATAATTGCTTCCTTATAAATATTTATCGTTTTTATTATAATTTATAAGTTTATTCGTAGACTCGCGCATAAATTACGTTCAATGTGCTATTATTCAAGGAGTTGTTGAGTGCCATTGACGGCTGAAGTCATAATTAAATATATGATGGTTCATTTATGTGTATAATTGTAAATCTGTAGCAATGTTGTGTAATAAGTATTACTTATTTTATGAGAGCGAGAGAAAGTTATTATGATATTAATAAAAGCGTTTAACAGAATAAATTAGTTTTATTTTTTTTATTTTATTAACACTAACCTCGGGTTGAGTAAGTAGATATTGCAATTATTTTAGTCGATTAGCGATAAATCGATTAACTCATTTAGGAAAGAAACAAGAGAACAAAAACAAATAGGATATTCACGTATACTAACGGCGTAAGAATATTTCACCCACTTTCTCCCGTCGTCACCGTTTCTCTCCACAGATTCTGTGTGTATTTCGATACACCGGTGTGCATTCATTCACGTTTTGTTTAAATTGGCTGAAAAATTTAGATAATTGTAATTATGTTACCTTTTACCGAACCACGAACGAACCCAGATGCTCTCATGAAAGCCGGGATTTGTTCTAATATATAAATTCGAAATGAAATAATTTAGTTAATAGAATATCAATCTTTGGCAGCCACTCTTTTCTGAAAAAAAATTTAACTTGTGAAGGTTTAAAATAAATAAATAATAAATATCAACAAAATTCACGCAATTCCCAATACAGGGGTAGACAGAGGACAAGTCTAGACAATTAAGTCCCTTTGACCCACCTTCCACCGAAGATATTTTCGGGACAACGTGACAGTTGGTGAGCCCGTCGCCGCCTTTATGTACGAATTTCATCGTTGGCTTGGCAACGATGAAATTCGTACATAAGTTTTTGAAAAACTCATTGGTACTGCCACCTGGGGATCGAACTCGGGTCTCTCGACTCGAAATTCCGACAACCCAACAACTCGGCTATCGTGACTTTTAAGGTTTAAAAGAAGTTGTAATAATTTCTGAGGTCTAGATAATTTTAAACATTTTGAAATAAATTTCAGTAGAGCTGATTTGGGACAACATGACAGTTGGTGGCCAACGATACAAGTCGAACTTTTTTTACAAACTAGTTTCAAAAAACTCATTGGTACTATTGCGACTCTTAAAGAATATTCATACGTAGAATTAAGTGAATGATGATAAGAAATACAATAAATAATAATAAGGGTAGAGAATGCCGTCAGACATTAGGTCCGTCCATTGAAGCCTCTACTTAAGGTGTTACAATAAAGAACAAATAAATAAAATGAATAAGAAATAATAAGAAAATATAAATATTATAAATAAAATTAAATTAAATATAATTAAAAATTAAGCTTATTGCTTAAAGACGCATACTAAGCACATTATTTTAACCGTATTAATAATATTTTAATATTTATAAACATTAATAATTATTTTGTACAAGGTATATTCTTTAATTTGGTATATCACGGAGAAAGTAGAAGTATATAAAGTTGCTATTAGCACTCAAGGCCTGTAAAAGTTCACTGCAGATTATAGTCCTCCCTTAAGGAGGATTTGCCATAAAATCAAATTCGTCTGCCTTAAGGAGGATTTGCTATCATCGTAAGCTTGACAAGCGGATTGGCGCATATTACCAGAAAACATGCACAGGAGACGCTACTCCGAGGTTTGTTGAGTTATGGTCTCGTATTTTTCAAGATAGTTATCCCGCCATTTATCGGAAGCCACAGCCATTTACAAGGCAAGGACGGTGGTATTATTATGCCGCTCATCATGACAATTATGACGGCGTGTACAGGTCCAATGCAGGACATAAGCCTCTAACTCTACCGTACAACAGTATTTGCCATAAACGCCACTGAGATAAACGTCATACCACTTCGAAGTCAATTTATTGAACACTATATGTACCAAAAATAACTAAGCATTTAAACTATTTTGCATTTATATACTACATAATATATGTACTAAATTTTGCAATTATGCACTTTACCTGATACATAATTCTTAGGAAATTACCTAATTATAATTTTAAAGTAAATCATACAATACCTGATGAGCTGGCATTAAAAATGCGGTATGATCAGCGCATGTCTGCCACGTTTTTAATAACGGTAATTATACCTTAATAAACTTTCTTTTTTTCGTAGCGCTGTGTTGTGCGATTGACAGCGCTTCAGAAATTAAAAAAAAGATATGCTATATTATGCGAATATGCCTGCCATTGATGCTGGTGATGAATACAGACATTCGATGAGAAAAATTTAAGATATGAATATATTCAATAATTTCGCCAATTAAATTAAGTTTCCGTGGTGTAGCGGTTATCACATCTGCCTAACACGCAGAAGGCCCCCGGTTCGATCCCGGGCGGAAACATATGTTTTTTGATGATTTCATTTTTAGTTTATATTATTATTAATACTAACTTTTATCTTCCGACTCCGTAATGTTATCGTTTATTAGTTTTTAATTGAAATAAAAAAATCCAAATTCTCGGGTTGGGTGTAATATATTACTACAAAAATTGTTTAGTTATGTAATATGTTACAACAAAAATCGGATTGATTATTTCTCCGCTGTTGCTGATAAATTTGTTTTTTTCTTTTATTAAGAGATTTTGAAAAAAGATTAGAAATGGGGATTTTTAACACACTTTTTACTACATTAAATAACAGTAATATTATTATTTATATATTTTTTAAGAATAATTATTGCGAGTGAATGAGCGAATGAGCGAAGACCGAATGGTGAAGAAAATATATAGCGCGAAGGTTAATATTAAAAGGGGTCGAGGTAGGCCGAGACTAACTTTCGAAGACCATGTGAGCAAATTGCTCGAAGAGCAATGAGAGGGTCAAGAGTACTCAGATATCTCGACGTGCATGTATGAAGAAGATGATTAATCTGAAAGAAGCGAAAGAGGTATGTAAGGATCGTGACACTTGGCGATCTGTTCTCTCTAGCTACCCTCTCTGGGATTGTGCGTGAAGATAAGAAGAATAATTATTCATTAATAACAAAATATATAAATATAAACAATATTAATTATTTCGCTTTATGTTAACGTAAAATGTATTTTTGAGAAAAGATATTTTTGACATCTTTGTTACTTGACCAATGGAAAGTTTTATTGTTAATTTAGTTCCGCCTAGAATGTATTTTTTACAAGGCACCAAAATGAACATTATCTGCTCTTAGAAATGAACTTTAAATCTTCATAGGTTATATACAATATTTTGTTATTTTATCGATTTATCCTAAAAATAGGTGTGTATCCTTTGGATGTAAGGAGATTTACACATTCCCTAGAGATATTTATGAGAGAATGTGGGAAAAAGTACTGAGAAAAGTAAATTAGGTGTTCGAAATCGAAATTCTGTGGAAATAATTAAAAAAATAGATTTTGTCATCACTTTTAAGACAAAAGCTTGTTACACTTATTGTATAGTAGGTTTGCCCAATGCTGGTTTGGTTACAAACATTCGGAACTCTCTACCTGACATATATAATATACCAGCTTCATTGTCATATGCAGCAACAATACGTACGAACATTCAAATATTTGTATTGATAAAAGACCTAAATTACTTAACGGCGGCTAAACATTCACTTTGGGACATAGGACGTCTTCCGTATGCACGATTTACTATAATAGCTTTGTACCTGGATTGGAGATCGCAGTACCAGATACCTAAAAGTTTCAGCCCGTCATCATTCTGCTTAATTAGTCTGGTATTTTTCGGCACGGTTACCTAGCCATCTGTCGGTAGCCCTTGCAATTTAAAAAGCTTTTCCCATAGCTGCCCTCTTACGCCCAGGGGAATATACAGTGTACAGTAAAACACTAATAAATTAATAGTACTTACCTACAGTCAAGTCCTTTTTAATTTTATGATATAAGTCATGATAGCCGAGTGGTATTTCGAGTCGAGAAACCCGAGTTCGATCCCCAGGCAGGCTCGATCCAGGTTTGATGGCAGGCTCGCATCTTTATGTAAATATATTAATTAATATTATATAATGTTTTTATGATGGTTAAAATCTAATCCATTCCTCATTTATTACCTTGCAAATGCCTTGCAAATCGAAATGACGCTAGAATTGCGTCTTGCACGCTCCAGATCGGTGATCCATGTGTTTGTTTACTTTAATAAAAAAAAGTAAATAGACGAGGAACTACAGTGAATCAGAAATATTTACACATGACATGACTGACTAAATTAAGGTCGAGGAACATAAATACTGCAGCCGAGTTATCTCCCCTTATCTCTTAGAACAATAATATCTTTGTTAGATATGGCGCCTGCAATGTTTCGTTCTTCCTCAAGCAAATCAACTGCAGTACATTTTTGGTTTGGTCTCGTTATGAATTCGTCAACTGCATAATAAATGAGGAACTATTTAAATGTGGTACGGTTTTTAACGATAGTACTTCTTTAATTAACGATGGATATGTTGAAGGTACGTAAGTTAATTAAAAGATAATTAAGTATATATTTGCGTTGAATTGATAAATAAGATATATCTTCTAAATTGAATTATTTTTATATTTTTGTAATTTTGTTTTTAATTGTATTACTATCGATTATTATGATTTACGATCATTATGTCGTGGTAGTGAATTTGGGATTGTATTACAAATTTTACATGAAATTTACTTGTAGAAATTTTGCAAAAAAGTAATATATTTTATTTGAATTTTTATGATAATGGCTGGAAAGCTTTAGCCGTGATGTCTTATCTTATATTTTTGGAAGGGAGGGATCTGTTATCTTGAAAGCTGACGCATCTGTGGTCTAGTGCTTGAACCATGAGGGAGAGAGCAACGAGTTCTGCTCTCTTCCAAAAATTGGAATCATCTAAAGCGAACGAGGGTGTTGGGTCGTAGATATGTGCAGCGTTACCATAGATAGTCCAATCGTGGGATATTCGGTATAAACCGGAAACATTCCTAGTACCGCGGAGGTCGTATCACTTTAGAAATTTCCCCACGTATAAAAAAAGGGTTTTTGACTTAGCTACGATTTTAACCCATAAATTAAGCGATGAACCAAGATAAAGGTTAACGACAACAAAAAATTAATCGACGACCGCAATACAAAAAAGCTAGTGTTGGATGTTAATGTACTTTTTTATGCGAAACTTAATGTTAATAGCATCATGGTTCATATTTCTTAAGCAGGAAGATGTTCTTCGTTTTAATATAGGAATGAATGTTACAATACCGGTCTCTGCCCATGTATAATATTAGAAGATATGTACTGCATTGTGTTACTAAATGGACTATGATTAGTCAATCGACACAGACTGTACGTTTAAATAAAGCAAGAAACGTTTAGGTTTTTTATTCATAGCGTGGAATACTGAGGAAGTTAAAAACTTCATTGGGATGGTAATTTCTTTTTATTGTAATAGAACTTCTGCTGGAACATTTGTAAAGTAGATTTTTATTTATTATAGTTTATTAAAATGCTCAACAGATTTCATTCAGATGTAAATTTACTCGTGTTCGATCTAAAGCTTCATACCAATGTTTTTTTTTTAAAAAAAAAAGCTTATATATGGCTTAAACGTCGTTGGCATAGACATAAAGACGGCGACGAGCTCACCACATTGTCCCAAAAAGTGTACCTAAAAGTGTTGGGAATGGCGTGAAGATATTTTTTTCATAAAATCACTTCAACTCACTATATTTTATTACAAAAAATAATCAACCGCGACTCCAACAACTTATTCGAAAAATATTACCTAATTGAAACAATATTTCACGCTACGCTTGGCAAGCGGATTGGCAAGCGGATTGGCAATCGCAGTAGCAGACCACTTGCACCTCAGACGTTACTACCCATCTTCGGTCTGATTATTTTGATCTGACATTTTTTGAGATGGTTCCTGTGATGTTTCTGTCCCTAACTTACCCAAACAACAACAATTAGTAGTTAACAGTTATGTTTTAGGAAAAACTACAAACTTAATACAAAGTCTGACTTGATAGCCGAGTCGGTAGTGACCCTGCTTTCGAAGTTAAGGGTTGTGAATTCAAATCCCGCTGGGGGCAAAAATTTTTGTGATGAATATGAATGTTAGTACTCGAGTCATGGATGTATATATGTATATTCAAATCGGTATTTGAGGTACCTTCGAATTTTTTTGATTCCATGTCACAGATGCTTGAGCTTCTTTGTGACAATAACAACGATGTAAAGTATGTGAGTTGACGCTATAAATGTATGTATTTATTTAATGACGATGTGTCTATAAGAGTAAATTGGGAAACACTGTCGTTGTATAAAAGCCAAATCCCATTTTATCTTAATATAGTAATATTTGAAACATGAAATAAAAAAAATCTGTAGGACAGACATTATTAAGTTGTTTTTGGGTCATCATTCATGGTAAATAATTTTTTTTTTGTATAGTCTTATGTTTGCGTGTGTATTCTGTTTTGTGATATGTTTTGGTCCTTCTGAGGTAACTTTAACTTATTTTTTAGTGTTCCAGAACGACAAATACATTTCACGTTTATACGTCGTTATTCCTTATAAGTTTGCAATATCTCCGGCATTCCCTTTGCTTTGCAAAAGTATAATAACAAAATAATATTATTTTTAAATACACTTGAAGAAGTAAATCAGTTAAGTACATTAATAGAGCAGTTTAATACGATATAAAGAGAATACAGAGACTTTTCAGAGAAACGCTAATTTCACGGAATGTGGCGAGGTGATTGTGAAGGTGGACCAGCTCAAGGTGTGGACGTCACAAGAGAAGTCTTGGTGGAAAAATAAACCTAATAAAGCGAAGATAGTTATAATTAACAATGGTAAAAATAATTTTAAGAATTCGAAGACATTTTAAAGCAGCTACATCATCATTTAATGACCTACGTGAACGTGTGACTTATATACCGGGTCTCATAGTACCGCTAGCTTTAAGGTCGAGCTCTGGGGTTCGATTCCCGGACGGGTCAATGAAGAAAACCATTTCTTCTACATTGTCTTGGGTCTGGGTGTCTGTCGTACCACCGTGCTTTAGCTACTTTGGCATTGTAACAATGTATGTGATATTGTCTATTTATTCTATTTATTTATAATTATCATAAAAGTCCACTGTAGGACATAGGCAGGTCCCACAAGTGAGAGAAGGACATTAAGCTCGGCACGCGGATTGGCGATCGCAGTACCTTGCCCTTTAAACGCTGCTACCCGTCACCGCTTTACTCGTAATATTTATGGAGGCGGTTATCCCGCCATCTGTCGGTAGTTAATAGCATTTTCAACGCTTTTCCCATAGTGACCTCTTACAAATTTATATATTTTATATAGCTTAGGGTAATGATAAATTATAATAGTGTATTAATTTTTTATGTTATGTTGTGTACCATTTATTCATCTTAGCTTGATTTTGATCTTATTTTAATACCAATGTTGATTTTAAGAATCACAAATAATAAGTCACGATATTATATAAAAAAAGTCATGATAGCCGAGTGGTTGGATGGTCGGAATTTCGAGTCAATAGACTCGAGTTCGATCCCCAGTTGGTAGGCTCGTACCAATGGGTTTTTTAAAAACTTATGTACGAATATCGTTGGCTTGGACATAAAGACGGCGACGCGCTCACTACCTGTCACGTTGTCCCGAAAATATCTTCGGTGAAAGGTGGGTCGAAGGGACTTAATTGTCTAGACTCGACCTCTGTCTACCCCTGTATTGGGAATTGCGTGAAGATATTTTTTTTTTACAAATAATAAGCATCAGTCACTTTGTCACGTCTGCCCAGTATGGAAATTATACTTTATTTTATAAATACATATGCCCCAGTATATGTATTTATAAAATAAAGTTGATGTTTTAAAGTTTTGGAAAATAAACTAACTAACTAATTAACTAACTATTTTAGAAAAAAAAACTAGTTATTGCCACTCTTCAGTTACAGATTGTATAAGAAGGGGAGAATTTTTGGCAGTAATTGGACCAAGGTAATTTTAATTACTTACAAATTAAATACAGCCCTATTCTATACTACATTTAAGTATTTTAATTTTAATTAATAGTTACCTTGTAAGGAACGTAAAGAACAGTATCTTAATTTGTATTTAGGCAGAGATACTTTAACACTGTATTTCAAAACTTTTATTAATGTAGATAAATAAAATAATGATTTTATTAAATGCATTTTAAAATATGTACGGTGCCCATAAATAAATACATACATAGATAGGATAAAATCCCAATTAAAATTAATTTAATTAATAATAAAAATTAATTTAATTAAGTAATAAATTTTAAATAATTATAAAATTGCTCTGATCCCAATGTAAATATCCAAAACACTTATGTTATAGAATTAGAAACAAGAGAAGGGAAGGGAAACGAAGGTACCCAGACACGAAATAATGTAGAAAAAATGGTTCTGCAATGACCCGTCCGGGATACGGGGACATACAATAATTTTAATACATGACTTGATATCCGTCATCGGATATCAAGTCATGTATTAAAATTATTGTATGTCTATTTGTTTGTTATGTTACTTCCGAAACTCGAAGGACTTTTATTGCACATAGCTAGAGTAAAGGAGAAACTTAGATAACTCGTCTCTCTTACTATTAAACCCCGAATGAAACCTCGGGGGGCAAACAATGAAACTACAATATTTTACTAACCAGGTTAAAACATATCTTCACGCCATTCCCAATACTGGGGTAGACAGAAATCCAGATAATGAATTCCTTTCGAACCATCTTTCATCGACAAGACAAGTGGTGGACCTGTCGCCGTCTTTATGTCCAAGACAAGATATAAATCGTACATAAGTTTTGAAAAAGAAAAAGCCATTGCTACGAGCCAACCACCTGGGGATCGAACTCGAGTCTGACTCCCAACCGATCTCCCAACCGTTCGGCTACAGTGACTTTACCAGTTTAGTTTTTTACAGTGGCGCGGGCAAAACAACTTACCTTACTTCGTTGGCTGGTAAATGCACGTTACCTTCGAAGGGCAATGTAACTGTTGATGGGCGGAATGTGAACGAGCTACCCCAAGGTGTGGCGGAAATCCTGCCCCAATTCGACGTCTTTATGGACTCTTTGAGCGTTATGGAGCATTTGATTTTTATGGTAAGTGGTCCGCTTATTAGTTTGATATTTAAATGTTTTTTGGTATTTAAATGGCACTCTATACGCTATGCACTTTTTTATGTTAGTCATTTTTAAATGATGTTTATAATTATGCCAGCCTGTTAAAGTCTACTGCCAAAATCACTACGCTCGGGTTGCGGATTTTTCAAATAAAAATAATAAATAAATAGATGCATAGCTATAGAGACAACATCACACACATTGCAGGGATCCCAAAGTAAGTTGTTGAAGCAATTGTGTTAAGGAATCGGAAATAACGCAGGTACCACAAATACCCAGACTTGAGAAAATACGGAAGAAGTGCTTTTATGCAACGACCCGTCTGGGAATCGAATCCAGGACCTCAGATCTGGCAATACCTTGCGACACTTTCCTGCCATTTAAGTTATACATTATACTGTGCACTATGGTATTAAATATTTCCAAATTACATAGTTTTTTCCTGCCTTCCGGTCTGATAGAACTTTACATTATATGACTTTATTACGTAATAATGATAAATGATATTAATTCAAGTGTTAAATCATTTAGACAGAAATGAAGCTCGGCAATTCAGAGAAATCTACGATCAAAATAATCTTGAACACGATTATCCACGAGCTGAAATTAAAGGGGCATGAAAAGACGCTTATTCGGTCCTTATCTGGCGGGGAACGTCGACTGCTGTCATTAGCTACAGCCGTAAGTCAAATCAAATCAAATCAAACCAAACCTATTCATTTATTCATCGAAATAAGAATATATTTTTTTATTTTACCACCGTTTCGTCATGAGGCTCTCCTAAATTTTATTATGGCGATAAAATGTTATCGACGATACTGCATAAAGTTTCTTTCTCCTTTCTGTTTCTACTACGGTTCTCTAAAAGTCAACCCAGAAGGGTGGAGAGAGAATGTAGTCAGGTACAAATGAGGAACAGTAAGGAAAGTTAACGAAATTCTAAATACATAAAAACTATCTCGTTACAAACTAGTTGACATATAAATATACAAATCTTACTTTTGTATATTCATAAGTGTAAGTTTGTTGGGGTTTTTTGTTACTCAATAACGGCTAACTATTTATCCCTAAAAATGCATGGTCCCTTTGGGAGAGGAGAGAAGTTGAAGCATGTTTTTGTTTAAAGCATTTTGATTTGTTCTTATTTGAGTCCCTATAAAGTGATTTTATTCCAGGAAATTAAAGGCTCCCACATTAAAGTAACGCGATAACAAAATCACGGGCGGTATATATAAATATAAATACTAACAAACATAGAATATATATAAAAGTAAATAAATAATATATAAATGTACTCAAAAGAGTCGGCTGTTGACGGACCGTAATTTTCTAAACATGTTGATAAGCAACACTCTAAAAGTTTCGTTTCTCATATTTATACAGAATATTAATACAATTATGAGATTAAACATGAGTCTATTTATCAGTCTGACATTTGAGTAGAGCACTAAAAGAATTTTATAGCGATATGATGTATAAAATATAATGTAATAAAATGGGATAAAAAGACACTTTATTCAAATTTAAAGTTTTTTTGAGTTAAACGGGAAATATCTTTATATCAGTATTTCGCATAGTATATGCGTTAGCCATGATGTAGCGGTAGGTCTCTGGCTACCCCGTCAAGGACGAAGCGAGTAAAAATGTGACGTGAAAGGTGTTACGAGTTTACCCTTTAACATAATATATTGCATTATCCATTTCAACACTGACTAAACCATTAAAGTCAGAAATATTACGTAATTTATACGGTTCACGGTCATTTAATACCATCGTCTATACAACAATTTATGCTAATATCTCAGTTATCATTTGCCGGATCATATTTAATTAATTGTATATTAGAAACAATATATTATTAACATTAGAAGCTTTTGTTGAATATTGTTAAAAAAACTCTCGTCTATTCTATTGATATCATTTGCTATATATATTAAAAGAAAATTATTTATAATTATAATTATAAATATTAAGTTACTATTCAAATGCCAAATGTCAATTGTGCGCGGTAATCCTCAAATTTACTAGAACAATTTTGATCGTTATTTTTAGATATGTCTATGCATTGATAATATATTATGTATATTGATTCCTTTTTTAAGCAGGTGTTTCGTACATAGATAAATTATTAGCTACGCCGGACAGTCATAATTAGGTAACTTACATGCAAACAAACATAAGTAATGCCCGTAAAAGTCCAATCCAGACATAGGCCTCTCACTAAAGGAGAGATTGCCTTATTGCCAAACACGGTGATTGTTGGCAACTCATGGCAAACAGATTAGCTGATTAGATTCTTTTTACAGACCCAATTTTTATCGGCTGTTGACAGACCGTAATTTAGCGACTTTTTAGAGATATTACTTATTGATTTCAGCTTTTATCCAGTCCCCAAATTCTTATAATCGATGAACCAACGACAGGTCTGGACAGTTACAATGCCTACTTGGTGGTTGGAGTATTAAAAAATCTGTCACAGACAGGAAAAATCGTGATTTGTTCCGTACATCAGCCGTCCTCGGATCTATTCAAAGAATTTAATTCCATTTGTCTCATGTCGGAGGGGAAAGTTCTGTTTCATGGAACGCACGACGAATGTCGTATATTATTCGAAAGGTGAGTCAAGAGATATAAAATTTGTCATTATGTTAACCATATAAACAATTGCGTAAATTATTACCAAGGTTTACCAAGGTAACCAATTAAGTGATTGTACACTCCGTATAAAAATAATAACAAATACAGAGGCCGAGACACTGCTAAATACCTTTCAAGGTACTTAAGCTCATGGCTTTTTTTCAAGGAATTAATATATTTAAAAATTTTTTGTCGCGTGTTTTTGTCGTGAGAATATTTCTACCTCCTCACGTTCCGTGAGTGTCGTAAGAGGCGACTAAGAGAATATGCTTAAAAATGCAATTGGCTATCATCTGATGGCGGGTTTACCAAAAAATACCATCCTAAAGTTTAGCAGATCGGAAACTGACAGGAGCTTTTTCTGTCTGGTACTACGATCGCTAATCCGCTTTCCAAGCGACTTGATTATGGGAAACGCTCGCGCTCTCGGAGAATCTTAAGTGAGAGCTTTTACATAATATTAGTTGTGGAACTTTGATTATACGTTCTCATAAATCTCATATTTATACACATCTGTTTTTAAATACTTTAGTAAAGTCTTTATTTTTTATAATATATGCTGCATACAAAAGAATTTTAATTAGTTAGTTTAATAAAACATGTTTCACGATTGTATGTTTGGTTATTTTATCTTGCAAAATGTACATTATTTTGACCTAAAAAGGCTCTGCGTTGGTAGACTAAAGTCTATGCAAATTCTAGTCCATTTCGTACAAATACTTTTTAAATATTTTGATTAAAAATTAAAATAGAAGTATTATTTCATGAGTAACATTTTGCTGAAAGAATATTTTAGATTGATCAGAATTTCTTGTCTATAAATATTTTAATAAATGTTAATATAATCTAAATAAATATCCCGGAGAATGTCTTCACACTATTAAAAACTCTTTTATTTAATTAAAATTTCCACTTAAAAATCAAGGTAATCTTACCGTATTTATTTATAATGTTATGTTAATCCGAAATTTTTTATAAAGTGCTATCCAATCTTTATTTACATTTTTATTCACGAAAGTTTAATGTAATCTTTATTGCATTTATTTATTATTTTCCTTAATCCGTGATATTTTTGTCTCAAATTTTAATAACATTGTATCCAGTTTTGAGGTAAACAGCCATTTATAGTTAATTCGATATATATTTGTTGTTGTGCTGTGAGCAATAAAAAATAATTACTTTGTAACTGTTAATCACAAATTAAAATTATAATTATTTATTAATTTTTCCAATTAATTAAATATTTCATTCGATTTACAGTTTCTTGTAAACTTTTATAGTTAATTGAAGTAATATTGTAGTGTGATATTGTGCAATAGATTTTTTCTCTCTCTGTCATTCACATTTTGTGTCACATTCAATGAGTTATAAATAACTTTGCAGTCGCTACAGGTAGTACATGATCGTAGTGAAACTGGTTAAGCAACACATGGTTGCTGTTTGTAATTGACCTATGTCTCCAAGCTTCTTCGAAATAGCTATGCCTCACGCAATTCACTTTAATTTTATAGGTTGTATGGGAATATTTTATCGATAATAACTCCTCAACATTGTATCTATCGATATTCGAGAATTTAAAATCCCTAGAGGTTTTATTTATGATATGCAAATTATGTTGTGTAATAAATTTGTTTCGTTTCGTACTATTAACGACCTAGTATTTGTTTATTAATCTGTGAACGTGGTTTAATACCTAAATTTTACAAGCTTTTTATTTCATTATTTTTTGCATCTGCTTAGTTTATTTTTCCTTAATTTATGACTTTAAAGTCACGATAGCCGAGAAGATGAAGAGGGTCGTCGGAATTTCGAGTTAAGAGAGTTTGATCCCCAGGTGGCAGGCTCGTACCAATGAGTTTTTCAATAACTTACGTACGAATTCACGCACCGCCTCACGGAGCACATACTCGAGCGCCTAAATGATAACCCCAAATATAAGGTAGGAGCACTCTTCTTCGATGTCGTGAAAGCGTTCGACAAAGTCTGGCACAATGGCTTGATATACAAGCTATACAACTACGGTATGTCAGACAGGCTTGTGCACATCATACAAGCCTACTTGTCGAATCGCACCTTCCGCTACAAAGTCGAGGGCACTCTGTCCTCCAGCAGAGACTTAAAAGCCGTCGTTCCGCAAGGCTCGGTCCTCTCGCCCACACTATACACGCTTTATACGAGCGATATCCCAAAAGACCCAAATAAAAAGGTAGAATTGGCCTTATTCGCCGACGATACCACTCTATACTCTGCGGATCTTAACGCATCGAGAATCTACATTCGCCTCCAAGCCGCGGCTATCGCCTTAAGCGAGTGGTTAAGGAAATGGAGGATCGACATAAATCCTGAAAAGAGCAACGCGGTCTTGTTCAGCAGGAATCACAAAAACTCGAATCGCCCTAACAGATTCAGTAAAATAACCCTCTTCGACAAACCCATTCCCTGGGTGTCAGAAGTAAAATATCTTGGAGTCACCTTAGACCGTAGACTGAACTTCAAGAAACATATTAAAATTGTCAGGGATACAGCGGCCTTCATATCCGGCCGCCTCTTTAACCTTACAAATAGCCGCAGCAAAATGCTGCTAAAACACAAAATACGCCTATACACAACTTGCGTACGACCCGTCATGTCATACGCCAGTATAGTATTCGCGCACGTCCCAAAGTACGTTTGAACTCACTCCAAGTGATTCAAAACCGATTTATGCGCCGCGCAACCGGCGCTCCCGCATATATGCGGAATGTAGATCTGCATCGCGATCTCAAACTGCCTACAATGGCAGCGCTATTTAAAAAGTTCTCCATCGACTACTTCGATAGGACGAACTTACATACAAATCCGCTAGTGGCAGGTTAGGGAATTACACACCCGCGCGCGATACTCCACCTCAATTGAGGCGCCCGAAATGCGTCATCATAGACGATGATGACGCAATCACCCGTGTCAACAATGCGTATGAGGCCCCGCCCCCTACGTACTTTCGCACACACACAGACACAAGCCGCGTTCTGCGGCTTACACAACTTCGCTATCGTCGAAATTTCACGACTAGCACGAGACTTTCTCGTGGTCGTAGTCGTCACTAAAAGGTTAACACAAGGCGATCCGAGAGGAGATTTTCCTCCAAACCAACTGGGGCCCTCGGATCGCATGGCCCCTCCCCCATGTCGGAAGTCATCTCTTTCGTTCTAGGGGACGCAGCGCTTCGCAGCAGCAGCCATTATTGTCTTCAACTCTAACTTGCGAGCCTCTCCTCGCAAGTCTCCTTAGACGAAGCTGTAAAGGCCTCCGGGCCAACAGCATCCCGTGGATGGTTTTAGTCGGTATGCTTCCTTCTGAGATTCGAGCCCGACACTGAACAGTGTCGGGCCACCGAAACGAACGTTTCGGTGGCCTCCCGGCCAAGGGACGTTCATGCATAAAACATTTCCTCCATGGTTATCAAAAAAAAAAAGAAATCGTCGGCTTTTCTTTAATTAAAATTTCCACTTAAAATTCTGGGTAATCTTTATCGTATTTATTTATAATGTTATGATAATCCCAGACTTTTTATAAAGTGGTATCGAATCTTAATTCCTACTAACGACAATGTTGCAGATTTCTAGGAATCGGATTTTTCTCAAGCTCTCAGACGTTATGTAATTCTATGTTTTTATATTAAATTGATGACGTCTGAGAAGTGAATGAACCATCGACGAAGTATAAAGACGGCGACGGCCTCACCTCCTGCAACGTTGTCCCAAAATATCTTCTATGGAAGGTGGGTCGACAAGACTTAATTGTCTAGACCTTTGTCTACCCCTGTATTGGGTATGGCGTGAACTAATCTACGACTTCCCTAATTTTCTTTCTCAGTTTTCAACTTCTTGTAATAAATTGCTATCAATGTCAAGTTTAGCTCCAAGTTTATCCGCAATATTTACAAAGTAAGACAGATCTAGACCTACTAACGACAATGTTGCAGATTTCTAGGAATCGGATTTTTCTCAAGCTCTCAGACGTCATGTAATTCTATGTTTTTATATTAAATCGATGACGTCTGAGAAGTGAATGAACCATCGACGAAGTATTTAGAGTAAGTATTTTCTTATTTTGTAAGAAACGACACATGAAACTTGCTGTGGGGTTGGCAGTTAAAAGTAGTACCAAATCGGATCAAATTTTGGATTCCGTCTTGTTATATTATCATTTAAACTACATACGTGTGCTAAGATTTAAAAGAATCAGTTCACATCTGAAAATTCAGTGAGTGAACAAACATTAATTCCCTAATCTTCAACATTAGGGGGGACTTTATAAAATTTATGTAGAAATACACTTAGAAGTATTCCTTCTATCCAAAAACAGGAAATGTCAAAATTGAACTACTTTCTAAAAAGTTATGCGTGTTTAAAAAAAATAATGTAGATGTTGACTTGACAACTTCATCATGGTCAAGTTTAGCCAGAGGTCTATACGCTACATTTACAAAGTAAGATATACCTAGTCCTAACTTATCGACAATGTTGCAGAATTGACCATTTTGAGGTTTGACTCAGGTTCACAGTCATCATGTGTATTTTTTTAGTTTAAAGTGACGTGTCAGGGGTGAATGAACCATCTACGGGCTGAATAGTTTTAGTTATTTCTAACATGATACGTTTCATGAATTAAAGTTACCTTGTGACTGTCAGAAGTAAAGTAAAGCCCTTTAAGAATGCGGGTCGTATAAAGTAAATAAATATCTTCACGCAATTCCCAATACAGGGGTAGAAAGAGGTCTAGTCTAGACAATTAAGTCCCTTCGACCCACCTTCCACCGAATATATTTTCGGGACAACATGACGGGTGGTGAGCGCGTCGCCGTCCTTATGTCCAAGCCAATGATATAATTCGTACATAAGTTTTTGAAAAATCCATTGGTACGAGCCTGCCACTTGGGGATCGAACTCGAAATTCCGACCACCCAACCACTCGGCTATCGTGACTTCCGTCACTGGTGTTGAATAAAAGAACTAAATGTCAATAGTAAAATAAAAAAAATTATAAGTGTAACAATGACTCAAAGTAATAGTAATAATAGTTGTAAAATAAGTAAATAAATATCTTCACGCAATTCCCAATACAGGGGTAGACAGAGGTCTAGTCTAGACAATTAAGTCCCTTTGACCCACAGAGTCAACCGTTTAAGCTTTAATGTTCTTAGGTCTAATATTTCAACATCAGATAAGGTTTTCCCATCACTAAATTATTATATAACCTGATCCGATACCTAATTGTTAGTGACATTGCCCACGAAACTAAAGTTCATATATACATCGTCACGCAATTCCCAATGCAGGGGTAGACAGAGGTCTAGTATAGACAATTAACCCCCTTCGACCCACTTTCCACCGAAGATATTTTCGGGACAACGTGACAGGTGGTGAGCCCATCGCCGCCTTTATGTCCAAGCCAACGATATAATTCGACATAAGTTTTTGAAAAACTCATTGATTCGAGCCTGCCACTTGGGGATCGAACTCGGGTCTTTTGACTCGAAATTCCGACTACCCACTCGGCTATCGTTTACTTTATAAATGTAGCGGATAAAGTCAAGAATAATAGTTGTAATATGTGGTAAAACTAATAATAGAATCCTCGTTACTGCCGCCACTGCCTTCTGTGGGAAAAGAGGGCTTATAGTTCATCTAATGGCAGCCTTATGGGCTTGCAAACCATTTCAAAAGAAGAAGGTAACATATGCGCAATCACATCCAAGGACTTTAATAGATTTCACAGCCTATATTTGCACTGAAATTATATACTATCATTTGTTACACTGCTATTTAGTTGCAGAAATAGATAAGATTGTGTTTTCTGAAAACTAGGACTCGGGCAAAGGAGTCTAAACTACCTTTAAAAATATCTATTAGGTACTGACTACTCTTTTTACTCGTGCTAGTAACTAATGTTTTATATCTGAACCCCGAATTCTGAATAAAAATTGTTCGAATATATATCATAATACTATATAGATATCAATATTAACACTTATGTTCTGGCCATTTACCTATCACCAATCAAACGTAGCATAGCGAACTTTCTAGTAAAAAAGCTTAAAGTAATATTTTCCCGGTCGCAGCGCTTGTAATACTGTTATATTGAAAGGGATATTAACGTACACATTGCTACATCCTCTATCTATAATAGATCAGAGAACTGTGTTAACTACTAGCTTCGCATGGAATGTTGCCTGCGCATACTGTACCAACTCATTCACTAACATTCTCGAACGCGTTAAGACCAAATTAAGAACCAGATGATTTATAGCACATACATGTGAAACAGATCATTACTGTGTAATTTTTAGTCTTGATCCTCAAAAGAATATAAATTGATTACATAATAATATTAAACGACTATTAGGTGTTTGAGTATTTGCTCGTTTTTAACGCAATGGAGTCCCTGGGGTCCTAAAGACCATTATTATCGCCCGAAACATTATTAAGGTTATCTATTTGGAAAGAAGACGTCAATAATGTTCTTTCATTTTCAATTGCTTGGATACATCGAATCAAGGTCATAAAAATATTGTTAAATAAATACTCAATAACTGGAAGGGTATAATTTTCCTTCGACTATACCTGAAATATTACGCTGTATATGAATATAGACAATATACCAATTAAAATAAAGAACATATCAGACAGTTATCTCTCAAATTTGAGCTCAATGCGTTATAATAGATAATTGAATAAGGATTTAAGTTTCATGCGGAGGCCTGATCTGTATACACGATATTTGCCAGATAGAGCTACGAAAGTAAAATAACCACAATCGCGTATTGCGGTCCTAATTTTTAGTGGTTACACTTTGGAGGATACACAAATTGGCTAACTAATAATTTACTTACGTCAACTGTTGATACAACCAAATAAGCACATCTTACATTAAACATTCTTGAGATTTGTAAAAAACTACATATTTGTTAACTGTCCATAAATGCGGTTCGCTCCACATAGCATGCACTTGTCGGAACCTTGAAAACGGAACGTACGTAGTAGCTTGGAATTATTGTTTGCCAAAAAAACCGAAATCTTTACCTCCATGTTCATTTTCTAATGTCTAGATTAAGAAAATTAATATTTGTTTTAAAATTTAAAAATCAAAGCGAATACTATTCGAATTACAAAATTGACAATTGGTAGATCTTATAGCACTCCTATCCACTCCCCTTTTCTCTTCCCTTCCTCACTCCCTCTTTTATACTTCATATTACACATTTTTAGTCATTTCAAATTAATATTTTACGTATTACTCATGGCATGGTACCAAGTACGCTGGTTGCATTTCCACGTTGAATGGTTAGGCTTGAGCGCGAAAAGAAGTTGTTTATTGTTCTAAAAAAATTAAGATAAAATACAAAATGAAGCTTGCTTGTAAAAATTGTGTGGTTGTAAAATTACACTACAAAATACAGACACACATTTTTGGTGTGTAACATGAAAAATTATAACTGATAACGTTAGAAATAATATCAGGTATGGTAGAATACTTCTTTATGAATTCTTTAAATCAGAAATTTTATAAGCAAAAATAATAAAGCTTTGTATTGAGTTAATAGTTCCTTGATAATTAATCGGATTTATCTGAGAAATTTGAAAAGGCTTTTATGAATAATTCCTCGTTTTTCCAATTCTTGTAGTTGTGCTCAAAATTTTTTTTTAAATTTTAAAACATCTTCGGTGGAAGGTGGGTCAAAAGGACTTAATTGTCTATACTAGACCTCTGTCTACCCCTATATAGGGAATTGCGTGAAGATATTTATTTTATTTATTTTGAATAAATCTGATTAAATTAAATACATAAGGTTTTGATAATACTTACTTATAGGTGCTTTAAAATTGTTAAACACTTTTTTTATTACAAAATTATATTCTCGTCTAAGTAGACGAGAATAAACCCAAGTGGGTTTATGTTTAAAAATAAGAATAGGTACATGAAATACAATATATTAAATAAAATAATTCCAACATGGGGGCAAGAGTGTGAGAAACCGACGAACGACGCGGGCGGTATTGTGTAATTATTATTATTGTACTTTTTTTGGTATGTTTTCACCATTTTGGGTTAACTTTGATGATACGCGTTTTAAACCAAGTGCATCTAGTATAAATTTTTATTTAAATTAGCTTTGTAATAGATTGTCTTAAAAATGTTTATATGTTTGTGAAAACTTTGTCTCTAGACGACACGTGTTTAAAATAGCTGCTTAATGAACTCTGAGACATCTGTGTTAATATTTCGTTATAATAGCGGTAGAAAGTAATGCTATTGGAATTACAAATACTTCATTTTGTTATGTTTTTTATTTCCTCGTTAATTTCGTCAAATTCAACAATTGTGTATTTAGCACTACTACTACTATGTTGATGGAATAGGCAGTTTTATAGATTTTATCCTGCAACACTGTCTGGCCGGTTATAATGAGTAGTCTTGTCTGTAAGGGTCGCTCCATCGAAATATAATTTATTTGTTGTATTTTCTAGAACTGGTTTTGGTTAACATTTATAATATGGTTATAAATTATTATCTATGAAGTTTTGTTTTTGTGTTAACTTTGACATGATGTATTATGTTGGTTATTTGTGTGTGTAATTTGTTGGTGCTTGATTTCGTTATATTTTCTTTTTAAACCTCTCCACGTTTTTCCATTGGTTGGTTTCCTTGGTGTATTAAATATATAGATATATCTATATCGTGCCGTGTGGTAACGGCGAAGGAATATTGCCCCTCCCTTTCTTCCCGCGGGTGTCGTAAGAGGCGACTGAGGGAAACAGTCACGAATATCGCTATGGCTACCGATCTATGGCGGGATAATCATCTCTAAAAATATCAGACCGAAGATGGGCAGCAAATCCTTAGGTGCGAATGGTCTGGTAATGCGTTCGCCAATCCGCATGCCAAGCGTGGTGATAATGGCAAATCCTTTCTATGGAGAGGTCTATGTCCTGCAGTGGACTTTAACAAGCCGTTATATATGTATGTTATGTATCTATGTCTAGAAGAGACTCTACATCTTTTATCGAAACGTAATAGACTTCTTGTCTGCCTAGGAGTTCTCTTAGTCTTAGTAACATGCCCGTACTTATTTCTAGCGCAAAATAGCAATGTTAAAAATTTGTTGTGCTCCGTTTAAAGGTTCAAACAGTGAGGCATTCCATGTTGTTTCTCAAAGGATGAACACGCATCCGTAACCTTCTTTATTTATATTTTAGTTCGGGATTAATTTTATTCTCTGTATATCGTTTTTTAATTAGTCTAGTCCATTTCACAGAATACAATTTTATTTTGTAAATTTTTTAACTTATTTCAATTTGAACAATATTATTTGATGCTCTGTGTAATTCTTGGATTGGTTTGTTTTGTATTTACTGTGATAACATCGTGTAAAAATGTGTTATGTTTTTATTTAAACAATTTACAGGTGTTGTGGTCTGAAGTAGTCACTTATGGAATGTTATCTCGTTTCTTATTCTACTTCGAGTGAGACTCACACTCGATTAAATTACATTGATCGAGTTAAGGGACTAAGATTAATAAGAATAGAAATAAAAGAAGTAATGATTATCAAATGAACTTATATGGTCATTGATTCATTAATCAAGTGGATATCTCAACAGTATCTTATGTTGAATTAATTCTAACCCACAAAAACGTTACACTTTTCAGCGTCAACCTACGCTGTCCCAAGAATTATAACCCGGCGGAGTTTTATATCAAGGCCGTATCATCTAATATGAATACGAACGAGAACTATGTGGATAGAATCTTGGAAAATTACCGCGACCGGTTCGATGCGAGGGACGAGACTTGTTGCGAGACATCCACGCCATCGTCACAGTATCTAGTGTGAGTGACTTTAGATGTATAACTGCTTGTACGAGTACATGTTTGTTTTATTGCACACGCCCACTGTCGCCTGACCCAAATGTTTTTTTTTTGTATACATTAATGAGTTAGAAAACTAATTCCGTTGGTTCGTAAATTAAAGCTTTATAATATATTTTAGAATATAGTAAGTCGTATAGTAACGAATGCTTGTTTTTACACAGTAGCGCTTAATAAGCTAAGCTATAGGAAACTGTTTATATAAAAATATCTTCACGCAATTTCCAATACAGGGGTAGACAGAGGTCTAGTCTAGACAATTAAGTCCCTTCGATCCACTTTCCATCGAAAATATTTTCGGGACAACTTGACAGGTGGTAAGCCCGCCGCCGTCTTTATGTCCAAGCCAACGATATAATTCATACATAAGTTTTTGAAAATACCCATTGGTACGAGCCTTCCACCTGGGGATAGAACTCGGGTTTCTCGACTCGAAATTCTGATCACTCAAGCACTCGGCTTTCGTGAATTTTTTAATTGTTAATATGTATCTTGAAAATTTAGAGTACTTAACTTTATTTTTGAATATTGAAGAATTTTTTTGTATCTATGTACAGTCTATCCCGGGTTATCCAGAGGTATCCTAACATATCTCTTTCGCTTCTTTCAAATTCATCAATTTCTTCATTCGCGGTAGTCTAGGTATCCGAGTAACCTTGACCCTCCCCTCTTCGAGCTATTTGCTCACATGGACTTCGAAGTTTAGTCTCGGCCTACCTCGACCCCTTTCAATGTTCATTTTGCACCGCCTATTTTCTTCACCGCATATTGACTTCACTAATTCGCTCAGTACGAGTATATCCAAACCATCTAAATATCTATCTATAATATTGCGAATTCCTTAAACAAATATTCTATAAATATTAAATATTTATATAATCTTTATAACATATACACTAAATTTATAATATATAATGAATATTAATATAATATATATAAATTAATAATTTCAACTAAACAATTTAAAATAGATAGTCTAATAAGCACTACTTACAAGTGCGTTTAAAATCGGTTCCAAAGATGATAATTGGACACCTTAAAGACGCAGACAATTGAATTACATTTAAAAAAGCTTAAAAATTAAAAAATGCTTTTAAAATTTGAGAAATTTTCTTGATTTTTTTCATATTTCATTAAATCCTGACTTGGTGAAAATAGGACGGGCTTAGAAGTATACAAAACAAAATAGTATTTTCAAATGGTTTCCCATATAAAGGAGTTCTAAGGTAAAAAAAAAAAACTTAAAAATCAAACATACAATCGAATTGAGAACCTCCTCCTTTTTGGAAGTCGATTAAAATATAAATATTATTTCAGATCGCAATCAACAAATGTCGTTAACATTGCTTAAGCTTTAAGCTATAATCTGTACAACGCTAATTAAACATAAATGACGCGTCAAGTCGTTTGCTCACATCTCGTAGCAAGAACATCAATTTGTATCAAACGCGTCATGATCTGAGACGACGCCGTCTATTAATTACTGTTGCGAATGTTGCGCAACGTTTTGAAATACCAAAAAAAAACTCTTTGGGTCAATGACACGAAGGAATCGCCGTGTGGTATTCGCTTAAGAATACTACTACCCCTTTTTATTTCCGTGGGTGAAAGAGACGATTAAAAAGTGTTCAAAACACTATTGACTACTGACAGGTGATGTTATTCCATCTCGAAAATTATTTATATTTATTATTTATTTATCTTCACGCACTATCCTGACGGGGTAACAGATCGCCTAGTGCCACGATCCTTACTTACCTCTTTCGCTTCATTCAGATTCATCATTTTCTTCATACATGCACGTCGAGGTATCCGAGTACTCTTGACCCTCCCCTCTTCGAGCTATTTGCTCACATAATCTTCAAATCTTATTAAATATAATCGAAAATTATCAGAACAAAATTTAACATAACAAGGGACTTAATTGTATTGACCTCTGCATACTCCAGTATTGGGAATGCCGTAAAGATTTTTTATAATTCAGCAGATCGATTACGGGAGCAGCGTATAATTCACAAGGTGTCTGGTACAGAGATCGCCAATACTAAGTGTATTGGCGATCGCTGTACCAGAAAAGCAAGGTTATTGTGATAAACACTCACATACATGTGTACCTACATCCTGCAGTGCACTTTTTACGCGCTATGTGTGTATGTATAACACGGAGGAAATAATAAATAAATAAATATCTTCACGCAATTCCCAATACAGGGGTAGACAGAGGTCTAGTCTAGTCAATTAAGTCCCTTTGACCCACCTTCCACCGAAGATATTTTCGGGACAACGTGACAGGTGGTGAGCCCGTCGCCGTCTTTATGACCAAGCCAACGACATAATTCGTACATAAGTTTTTGAAAAACCCATTGGTACGAGCCTACCACCAGGGGATCGAACTCGGGTCTCTTGACACGAAATTCCGACCACCCAACCACTCGGCTATCATGACTTATTTAAATAATAAATGCAACATAATATAGCCTAGGCACGGCGAAACTTAGTAAAGTAGTAAAGGTGCACAATTACTCCGGTCGATTGTAAATGAGTGTCAAGTACTAAACCATTGTTTTTTTATTCATTTGTGTGGGTTCGGAGCTATATTATTATTCTAATAAGACTCGTTTAACGACTTCAGCGAACCAACGACTTGTAACTAATTTTAAGAATAAATACTTAAATATGTAGTTAAGTTTACTTAAAAACTCTCACGTGGGACCGGTTCAAGGTAAGCTTCTGTTTTAAATAAACAGTTACTGTGCTACCCTAATTTAATGAAATCAGTGTAAGTTTAAATTTTAGCTTTTATTTTTAAATGTATAATAACAGATGCTTCCAATACTACTAAGCGTAGCCAGTAGGTGCCATAAGTAATAAAGATTTTGAAAGTATTTAGAATAAATGTGTTGTAAGGATTATTCCTTATTCGACTAATATCCCACGGTAAAAAAAGGATGGCAAATTTAATATTCTTTCAGATGTAAGAGGCATTGGTTGAAGCAGGTGCAACTACTTCTGTGGAGGTTTTCCATACGTTTCAGGAGAAATATGAAACTTCTCGCAATATCATTGCTGTTATCAACGGTATGATATCTCATTACACTGTTTGTAAAGTGTTAAAATTTGTTTATATTTAAAAAGCTTAAAAATTAAAAATGCTTTTAAAATTTGAGAAATTTTCTTGATTTTTCATATTTCATTAAATCCTGACTTGGTGAAAATAGGACGGGCTTAGAAGTATACAAAACAAAATAGTATTTTCAAATGGTTTCCCATATAAAGGAGTTCTAAGGTAAAAAAAAACTTAAAAATCAAACATACAATCGAATTGAGAACCTCCTCCTTTTGGTCGATTAAAATATAAATATTATTGCAGATCGCAATCAACAAATGTCGTTAACATTGCTTAAGCTTTAAGCTATAATCTGTACAACGCTAATTAAACATAAATGACGCGTCAAGTCGTTTGCTCACATCTCGTAGCAAGAACATCAATTTGTATCAAACGCGTCATGATCTGAGACGACGCCGTCTATTAATTACTGTTGCGAATGTTGCGCAACGTTTTGAAAATACCAAAAAAAAAAAACTTAAAAATCAAACATACAATCGAATTGAGAACCTCCTCCTTTTGGTCGATTAAAATATAAATATTATTGCAGATCGCAATCAACAAATGTCGTTAACATTGCTTAAGCTTTAAGCTATAATCTGTACAACGCTAATTAAACATAAATGACGCGTCAAGTCGTTTGCTCACATCTCGTAGCAAGAACATCAATTTGTATCAAACGCGTCATGATCTGAGACGACGCCGTCTATTAATTACTGTTGCGAATGTTGCGCAACGTTTTGAAATACCAAAAAAAAACTCTTTGGGTCAATGACACGAAGGAATCGCCGTGTGGTATTCGCTTAAGAATACTACTACCCCTTTTTATTTCCGTGGGTGAAAGAGACGATTAAAAAAAGTGTTCAAAACACTATTGACTACTGACAGGTGATGTTATTCCATCTCGAAAATTATTTATATTTATTATTTATTTATCTTCACGCACTATCCCTGACGGGGTAACAGATCGCCTAGTGCCACGATCCTTACTTACCTCTTTCGCTTCATTCAGATTCATCATTTTCTTCATACATGCACGTCGAGTTATCCGAGTACTCTTGACCCTCCCGTCTTCGAGCAATTTGCTCTTCAAATCTTATTAAATATAATCGAAAATCATCAGAACAAAATTTAACAAAACAAGGGACTTAATTGTATTGACCTCTGTATACTCCAGTATTGGGAATGCCGTAAAGATTTTTTTTATAATTCAGCAGATCGATTACGGGAGCAGCGTATAATTCACAATGTGTCTGGTACAGAGATCGCCAATACTAAGTGTATTGGCGATCGCTGTACTAGAAAAGCGAGGCTATTGTGATAAACACTCACATACATGTGTACCTACATCCTGCAGTGCACTTTTTACGCGCTATGTGTGTATGTATAACACGGAGGAAATAATAAATAAATAAATATCTTCACGCAATTCCCAATACAGGGGTAGACAGAGGTCTAGTCTAGTCAATTAAGTCCCTTTGACCCACCTTCCACCGAAGATATTTTCGGGACAACGTGACAGGTGGTGAGCCCGTCGCCGTCTTTATGACCAAGCCAACGACATAATTCGTACATAAGTTTTTGAAAAACCCATTGGTACGAGCCTACCACCAGGGGATCGAACTCGGGTCTCTTGACACGAAATTCCGACCACCCAACCACTCGGCTATCATGACTTTTTAAATAATAAATGCAACATAATATAGCCTAGGCACGGCGAAACTTAGTAAAGTAGTAAAGGTGCACAATTACTCCGGTCGATTGTAAATGAGTGTCAAGTACTAAACCATTGTTTTTTTATTCATTTGTGTGGGTTCGGAGCTATATTATTATTCTAATAAGACTCGTTTAACGACTTCAGCGAACCAACGACTTGTAACTAATTTTAAGAATAAATACTTAAATATGTAGTTAAGTTTACTTAAAAACTCTCACGTGGGACCGGTTCAAGGTAAGCTTCTGTTTTAAATAAACAGTTACTGTGCTACCCTAATTTAATGAAATCAGTGTAAGTTTAAATTTTAGCTTTTATTTTAAATGTATAATAACAGATGATTCCAATACTACTAAGCGTAGCCAGTAGGTGCCATAAGTAATAAAGATTTTGAAAGTATTTAGAATAAATGTGTTGTAAGGATTATTCCTTATTCGACTAATATCCCACGGTAAAAAAAGGATGGCAAATTTAATATTCTTTCAGATGTAAGAGGCATTGGTTGAAGCAGGTGCAACTACTTCTGTGGAGGTTTTCCATACGTTTCAGGAGAAATATGAAACTTCTCGCAATATCATTGCTGTTATCAACGGTATGATATCTCATTACACTGTTTGTAAAGTGTTAAAATTTGTTTATATTTAAAAAAATCTTTAAGAAAAAATTAGTGACATAGTAATAAGTCTCAAGAATGTGGTTCAAAAGGATTTAATTGCTAGACCCCTGTCTACCCCCGTGTTGGGAATGGCATAAGGATATATATTTTTTATTTATAAGAAAAAATAACACACTGACTTGTAATTTTGATCCGGATATCTTTAGTATATAGTTTCTATGTACCCCTACATGTTATAAACATAGAGCACCCGATGGGTGCGACTACATGCCTGACAGCAAAATTACTTAAAAAAAACTAGGAACGGATTTTCATACGGTTTTCTCTAATAATTTCCCAATCCTGGGATAGACAGAAGCTTAAACAATGAAGTCTTTCGACCCCCTTTTTATACCAAAGGTTCTTTGGTATAAAAAGGGGGTCTTAGTCACCTCATAAAATCGGTTATTTGGCAGTGAAATCGCCGTAAAAATCAGATCAGTCATTTTTCAGATTTGGCGGAACAGACTGACAGACGTCAGAATGAGAAAAAAATTAAAAATTGTTTTTTTACGTTTGTTTGTATGCACATGTATACTTTCATATGCATTTAGGGAAAAGCTATTAAGTTTATGCTTTTAAGCTCTTTGTATGTATAGATTTGTATGCACTGAATATTTTATTGTGTGTAGTATATATCTGTTATGTTTTTTTAAGATAATTGGTGCAGTCATCATTGGCATTAGCTTCGCTGGCAGCAACGGGACAACACAGAGAGGAGTTCAGAACATGAGGGGTTTCCTATGGCTCATTTCCAGCGAAGTATCTTTCAGTTTGTCCTACGTGGCGTTGTACGCGTTCGAAAATGAATTGCCAGTATTCAAAAGGGAAGTTGGCATGTACGGAGTGCCAGCGTATTTCGTATCGCGATTTTTAAGCGAGGTATTTGTAATTAAACTTTCACAACTAAATAAGTCACGATAGTCGAGTTGTTGTGTCGAATCTGAATTCTCGATCGAGGGATTCTTGATTGAAGAGAGGCTCTCTCGTTCCAATGACTTTATTCAAAAACTAATTTACGATTGTTGTATAGTTACCTTGGGACAAAGACGGCGACGGGGTCACCACCAGGCATGTCCCAAAAATTGTCTTCGATGGTTGGGTGGTTGAAAGGATTTAATTGTCTATACCTCTATCAACCCCTGTATTGGAAAGGGCGTGAAAATGATTTTTATTACAATTCAAAAATAAACAATATTTACAAAATTGAAGTGACTGGCCGTAAAAATACCATTAGCTACCGATAGATAGGGGATAACCATCTCGAATATACCTAACTAAAATTCAACAGAGATGCCGCTGTCGTATTAGTATAGATAGATGGATATGGACTACTACATCACATATATTGCTCTGATCCCAAGGTAAACAGGTTAAGCATTTGTATTATGGATTTAGAAACAACGAAGGCACTATAACCCAGACCCGAGAAAATGCAGAAGAAGTGCTTTCCGCGTTGATCCGACCGAGAATCGAACCCGGGACCTTAAAGCAGCCACTCTTCCACGGAGGTCGTCGTAGTAAACGACGTAAATGTATAGTAAATGCATTCTCGGTAAAAGAGAAACCAAAGACAGCCTAATGCATATTTAATATTATGCTTAGCATTTAACACCTACGTTACATCGCGCCAATGTTTCGAATCATTGATCAAAATACAGAAATGATAAAGATAAATTATTACCTAGCCTTTCAGCTATAATATCGTTAAAATATCGTAATCTTCGTGACTACGCAGAATATATCGACAAATATAATCTTCCACGCTATATACGAATATACAATTAAATAATGTATTCATATGTAATTTAGTAATAGTATTTAATGTATTAAGTATTAAAGTATACTAAGAATCATGATTTTATATTAACGTAATATTTGAAAACATTAGTTGAGTATTACATACATACACACCTTCATGGGAATATGTATCCCTAGTGGATAAAGGCCTCTGTCCCTTAAGGAGGATTTGCCATAATCTCCACCACAGATTGTGGCCTTATTACTAGACACCTCGCACGTCGCAGCTGTCCGTTACCGGTCTGCTAAATTTGTAAAAAAATATTCACGCTACTCCCAATACTGCGGTAGACAAAGTCTTGACAAAAAGTGAAAGGTCACCTTTCAATAAAAACTTTTTGGGAGAACGTGACAGATGATGTGCCCGTTGACCTCTTTATCTCGAAGCCAACGATGTAAATCGTACATAAGTTTTGAAAAATCCATTGGCACTAGCCTACCGTCTGAGTATTGAGCTCGGGTATCTTGACTCTAACTGCGATCACCAAACAACTTACCTATCGTGATAATTGTATTTTAAGCCTTATCCTTTATTTCCTCTTACAACACCCTCGGATAGAAAAGACTTGGTACTTATTGGTATTTTATTATATTAGTACGCCGTAATACCATCGTAATAAGCCACGATAGCCGAGTGGTTAGGTGGTCGGAATTTCGAGTCAATAGACCCGAGTTCGATCCCTAGGAGGCTCGTACCAATGGGTTTTTCAAAAACTTATGTACGAATTACATAGTTGGCTTGGACATAAAGACGGCGACAGGCTCACCACCTGTTACGTTGTCCCGAAAAAATCTTCGGTGGAAGGTGGGTCGAAGGGACTTCATTTATTTATTCTTTATTGCACCAAATAAAACTGTACAAAGGCGAGCTTAATGCTATACTGCATACTCTACCAGCTAACCCGAGGTTAAACAGAAAATGTTTTTAGGGCAGTTAAGGTAGTAACGAAGAAGAATGTTATAAACGCTAATAGATATTATAAACATTTATGGCTTATACTATAGCATACACTACATGTAGGAATATTAATATTTATCCAAGATAACCACTATGTTGTAGATGAAACCGAAAACTTATCAGCTAGCATATGCTCATACACTTTTCTTTTAAAGACATTCTTCGTAGGCGATTAGCGCAGTTCAATAGGTAACCTATTCCAGATAGAGATAGAAGTAACAGTAAAAGAATTAGACATGAAAGCGGAGTGATGGGATGGTACGGACAGTAATGACTTATGTGAAGAACGAAGGTTAAGAGAGTGTGAGTCACCGAGAACTGTCTACCCCTGTATTGTGAATTGCGTGAAGATATTTATTTATTTAATTTTTTACGACGCCGTAACTACACGCACTGATTTGTTTGTTATGATCGCAAAGAGAACGCACTCGGTCAACATTGAAGTATCTCAAAACAAAATAATTGTAAAAGCAACCCGGCTAACGCCTGTTATGGCGTTCACATAAAAAATATTAATGTCATGAGTAACAAGTTAAGGACTATACTTTTACTGCCGACCGGTTTCTGTATTTCCGATACAATTCATCGACCCACTTAATTGTTAAGGTTCACCGTCATTAAAATGCTATGGTGATGGAAATAACATTTTTCTACGCCTTTATTAATATATGTACTAAATATAAATTAAACTATGTATATATAGTATGAATTATTTTGTTCGAACTGCATTCCCAACGGTCCTTTTGCTTATATTAATTTAATTTTATACGTCCAATCCTAAGTCACGATAGACGAGTGGTTGGGGGATCGGAATCCCGAGAGAAGAGACCCGAGTTCGATCCTTAGGTGGCTCGTACCAATGGTTTTTTTGAAACTTATGTACGATTTATATCATTGGCTTGGCAATAAATACGGCGACAGGTCACACCTGTCACGTTATCCCAAAAAATGTCTGTGGTGAAGCATGGATCGGAAGTACTTAATTGTCTAGACCTCTGTCTAAATACAGGATAACACAGGGGTACTAGGAAAGGTGGGAAGATATCAATATGAATAACCTTGATGATGTTATAATACTATTGCATAAATCTTCATCTTTCACATTTTATTTTTTTGAGTCCTTTTATTTTTTTGAGTACAGTTAGTTACTCAGAGTATGGGTTATTCATAGCCTGTGACGAACTCCGTGGACAAGTAGCGTACACGCAGGTTTTCATGGTGTCGTCAGTTCCGATGTCCCGGGTTCGATACCCGGTCGAAATTGAAAACGTTTTTCTAGACTGCCTCAGTTATCGGTACTTTCGTTGTTTCTGATTCCATAACACAAGTGCTTAAGTTTCTTTCTTCGAGATTAGAGCAATGTTTGTGAGGTTGTTCCTATCTGTGTATGTATTTTTTACATATCTGATATTTATCCACATTTATACAGAGAACTTTTAACTTCTACAAAATTGGCTATTTATTTTAAACAAATAAAACAAATATCTTCAGGCATGGCCCTGACTGAGCAACTAGAGGGAAAAGGTCGTCATGCATCAAGATTCTTATTCTGTGCTTCTTTCCCTTCATTAAAATTTATTATTTTCTTCATACAGGAACGTCTAGGTATCCGAATGCTCTTAACCTTTTTCGAAGGCTTTTGTTTTGATATTAGAATACAATGTCTAATAAATACATTGTAGAGCTCATTGCAGAGCTCCGCTAAAGAATCCACTACGCTGTTCCAGTGCGGTTTGGCAGATGTCACAAGTCTTCAAGTATTTTTTATAGACGCCGGAGAGCAAACTCATATCGTGAATTCAGTAATTAAAAGTTACTATTAACAATAGCAACCCGGCTATCATAACTCGGGTAATAAAAAGGGCCTCCTGAACATCTTAGATTATCATTATGATCGGATTGTTAAAAGCCAAAAAAAGGTACAATTTTGATTTTCGATGAGATAAAAACGACAGGATGTGGGACTAAGCGAATGTACCTTCCAGACACTCCATTGAACTATTTGCCTGCCTTCAAGCCTCTATATAAAATATCTGATATAAAATATAAAAAATATATACTGGTAATAATACCAGTTATTCATAACAAAAGCTCTTTTCGTTTTAATTTGAAAAGTAAATTGGAATTTCTTTTTTCTTGCAAAGCACCTTGGTCAAGCACCTCATTAAAATATGATTTAAATATCATTAAATATATTAGGGTAATTTAGAAACAATTAATAAAAAATGCATACAAAGTCGTTGTACCTATAACCGGCACATTCCCAGTGTTATCTCCATTCATTTATATTGGTTTAACTGCTGTCTTTAAATTCAGGATTCGTAGAATATATTTATGATTTAAATTAACAATTCTAGATAGAAACATTGGAATTGTCTTTTACTTTAATGTTACCAGAGAGATAAACCAATACCCTTTTAATACGCAGTCAGTAGAAAAAGATTGACGTTAATGCGTTTAGCAGCGGCCGTTCACATTTCAATAGCCTTTTTTCCTTTTTTTTTAAGTTGAGGCTTAGACATATCACGTTTTTATCTAAAGGCAGAACCATTCATTCATTTTAAACTTTATTTACTCAATTTCATTTACTCAAACTTGTCTTCGCGTTACTTTTAAATTCAATAAAATTGTTTCAATATGTACAATGTAAAGTAAGTTTTGAAGTAAAAATAGAGAGAGAGAGAGAGAGAAAAAAAAAATAAAATAAAAATATCTTCACGCAATTCCCAATACAGGGGTAGACAGAGGTCAAGTCTAGACAATTAAGTCCCTTTGACCCACCTTCCACCGAAGATATTTTCAGGACAACGTGACAGGTGGTGAGCCCGTCGCCGCCTTTATGTCCAAGCCAACGATGAAATTCGTACATAAGTTTTTTGAAAAACTCATTGGTACTGCCACCTGGGGATCGAACTCGGGTCTCTCGACTTGAAATTCCGACCACCCAACAACTCGGCTATCGTGACTGTGAGAGAGAGAGAGATCATTAAATTAAAAATAGATTAAATGAATAAATACACAGGACTATTATATTTGGAGATAGGAACGGAAAAGAGTGTGGTATAGACCCAAACGATTCCTAGGCAAATATTTAATGGAGTATGAAAAAAAAAATAAAGGAATTTAATAAGTTGACATAACAAGAAACCTTTAAGGATATTGCTAAAAGTATACAATGGAAGCGAAGGTTAGATGTCTCCCACGCATATTATAATTGATGTCATTATTTCTACGCGATTTTAGTTCTCATTCGAAACATTACATTCTGTTCAACTGTGAATTCCAGTCAAGACACCCGAGTTTGATACCTAATGCCCGAACCTATAGATGTTTTCAAAAACATGTATGATTTATAGCGTTGGCTTGGACATAATCACGGTGACGGGCTCACCACCTGTCAAGTTGCCCCAAAAATGGCCTTGTTGCGTCGAAACGATTTAATTGTTTAGACCTCTATCTACACCTGTATTGGGAATGTCTTTTATATATCCATTGCTAGTATTCTTTTAAAAATAATTCGTTCTTCTTACTTCTAAAAGTTTTAATTTAACTCGTTGGCTCTTCTGTTAACAGCAGAGATCAAGGATTACGTCTATTTTTACGCGAAAATCTTTAATAGCATTTATTTCATAATTTACACGTCTATGTGTCTGACAGATTAATTATATTAACACTATAATGATTAATCAAATGCATAGTGCCTTACGTAAGGCTCACGATAATATTAAATGTTTAACAAATTATATTACTTATTTGCTTCTTATTTTTTGTAGTACATCTAGAATGTTCTTAGATAATAATAATCTTGTTTTATTCACGAAGAGATATAACCTTCGCACGCCCCTAACCTTCTTTTAATGTTTTCTACAATTTATATTTATCAAATAAATATAATTTCTACCTACAACATAGCCTGTTATATTTGAAAAACCCCTTCTTATAGGACTCACCTATAACAGAGGTTTTTCAAAATCACTATGATTGGCTAGCAGATTGGCAATCGCAGTACCAGGCAACTTGCACCTTGCTCGTAGACACTACTATTCGTTATCAGTCTGCCAGTCTGTTAAAGTTTTGTCTAGTATATTTCGAAATAGCTATACCTAACTATCGATATCAAGGATTCAATTTAAGTCACCGAGAGGTTGGGTGGTCGGAATTTCGAGTCCAAAACGGTCGGAAGCTGAACTCCGGTTGAGTCCGATCCCCTGGTGGCAGACTCGTACCAATGGGTTTTTCAAAAACTTATGAACGAACTATATCATTGGCTTGAACATGAAGACGGGCTCACCCGTCGCCGTCTTTATGTTGGCCTTAAAATTGATTTGGCTACCGACAGATGGTGGAATAACTACCTAGATGAGTCTGAAGTGGATGTCGAAATAAAAATAAATAAATATCTTCACGCAATTCCCAATACTGTAATAATTTTCGTGTCACGTTGTTGCTTACGGTGAACTTTGAAACAATCTTAGCTATTGTCACGTTTTTTTTCCATGTGTTTTTTGCTGGCGCGCCTGAGATAGGATAGTTTTTATCTATCTATCAAACTATCCAGCCTGGTCTGCTAGTAAATAAAAATCAAATAAATATCTTCAAGCAGTTTCCAATACAAGGGTAGACAGAGGTCTAGTTCAGATAATTATGTCCCTTCGACCCACCTTCCATCGAAGATATTTTCGTGACAACGTGACAGGAAAAAAACATTGGTACGATCTTGCCACCTCGGTATCGAACTCGGGTCTCTTGACTCGAAATTCCGACCACCCAACCACTTGGCTATCGTGACCTTAGTCTGCTTTGGTCCGCTAGTATTTTATATTTTTTTTTGTTTTTATATTTGATTATTACAGATACCCCGCTGCATAATCTGGCCGATACCGTTCGTAGCTATAACTGCGTCCGCTGTGATATTGCCCAATCATTTCGTAACGGTTCTGGAGTTCTATGTTGCGCTCATCATATCTGGACTGGCTTCAACCGCATATGGTAGGTAAACAGAGAGATTGTTTTTTCGTACTGAGACTGTGCCTTCAAAGCTGAGGGTTGTTAGTTCCAGTCTCGCTAATGGCGTACATTTGTCTAATGAAAGTCATAGATATTTATATGACTATGTAAGTATATTGTATTTAGTACGTATGTAGTATGCCTTCGACACTAAGACTGCGATAGGCTCGCCACCCGTCACGTTGTCCCAATTAGACTTCAGTGAAAGGTTTAATTTAATTACCTTTACCTCTTTTTACCCCAGTATTGGGAAAAATTCGTGAAGATATTAATAAATAAAAAAGGTATCAAACATTAAGTGACATTATTAGATATCAGTGTTAGAATGTTAATGAGATGTGAAGTTGGCGATTACAAAAAAAAACTTGTTCCTCGCTATGCATACCGATACTGACGAATGGGTTAGTCGCCTCGGAAACGACTAGACCGATATTGAAGCGTATGGCTAGCAATATCTTGGACTCGTCGTGTCTGTTACTGCGATCTCTAATACCAATGGGTTTTTACAAAAACTTATGTACGATTTATACGTTAGGTAAAAAAAGGAGTTAAAAACGGCGACGATCCCACCCCTGTCTCGTTGTCCCATAAAATGTTATCGGTATAAGGTACGTCGAAAGGACTCAATTATGTAGACCTCTGACTACCTCTGTATTGCGTATGGCGTGAATATCAATTTATTTAAATTTTTTAGGTCTCGGAATGGGAGCACTATTTATTACAACCGGTACAATGGGTGACATCATGCCATGCACTGATTTACCTTTATTCCTCATGTCCGGAGCATTTCTTCGCATATCTTCTCTGCCTGTTTGGATGTATCCGCTTAAATACGTGTCGCATTTTTATTATACAATGGATGCTATGAGCAATATATATTGGAGGCAGATAGAACAAATTGGTAAGTGTGTATAAAACCACCTTATGTAATACTACGTACAAAGGCTATACAGTATGAATGAATGATAACATTTTTGCTGTACACCGCAAATGAAACAAAATAGAAATAACAATGGAAACAAGAAGCTTAGTAGCAGGTACAACTTAGCGGCCTTATCGCTGCATAGCGATCTCTTCCAGGCAACCAAACTCTTAGAGACTCATACAAATAAGGTAAGTGGTGTAATATCAAGAAACATATTTACTATTTACGATACGTATACAAAAAGTAATAAATATAATATTGATAAATATCGATAATAAAAACACATACATAGAAATACTTTGATGGATATGTACATACATATAATTATACATACTTATATATAAAATTATAAAATCCACAGAATACAAACGATAAATAACTAATAATATGTTAAAAAAATAATTATTCCTATGCCGCGACAAATTTGTAATGTAAACAAATGTGTAAAGTCCGATTTTTTTGGCAAGAATTTGTAGCTTGCCATTTAATTTAAATTGGTAGTGTCACTGCCTTATAAGCCAAAGCTTGCGGGTTTGAATCCCTCTACTGGCAAACATTTGTGATCAATGATGATGAGTATATATTTTCTATATTTATGTAAATTAATTTATATAATATAATTTTCTATATTTATGTATATTATTGTATTATTGGCTTGAATATAAAGCCCACTCACCACTACACAAGTTGTTCCAAAAAAAACTCGGTGAAAAGTGGGTCGAAACAAACGTGACGAAAGTAATGTAACTGTTATCATGAAACTTCAACATAAGGCTAAAATATACTGACATTTTTACTTAACGGTATGTTAAAGTTTGCAGGGCATAAATTTCTCCACGATGGATGATTTGTCATAATCGCCATGCATGGCGGATTGGTCCACGGCACCTCGTATTTTGTCCCTGTAGTCCGTCGCCGGATGGTTTATTTTTCATCTGGTAATATTCTAGATGAACTGCCACAGTCAAAGCTTTCTGTATGGTTGGCGTTATTTCGTACGCCAAATGTCTCCTTACTTCTTAATTAAACTTAATTAACTTCTTTTTCTATGCTAGTTATTTTACATTAATCTATTATAATACGGGATTTTTCCATTGATCGAGTATGCCGTAATCACGACGGTTGCAATGACATTTCTTTGACAAAACTAGTTACATTATAAATTCAATTAAAAATGACAGGATGTTAAAACTGTGACAAGACTGTCATTTAATTCATCTATACAAGATTACTTTCAACTTATAGTAATTAATGATATTAATAGGTACATGCCAACTATGCCAAATTAAATTTAAATGCTATTTTTTGTATATTCTTAATATTTGGCTAGTCTATAACAAATATTTCGAATATGCATGAAGAGTTCTTGACGATTGAATCCTTTCAATACACTTTTCACTGAAACCTATTTGAGACAACGTGTCAGTTGTGTTTAAGTCAATGGTACAATATTGGTAAATATTTTTATAAACACCCATGACTCGAGGATAAACATTCATATTTATCACAGATGTGTTTGTCCCTTTGAATCATGTGGTCTATAAGTATTGCCACTCCCTTTCTTCCCGTGGATGACGTAAGAGGCGACTAAGGGAAATAGCCTGGAATATTGCTATGGCAACCGATAGATGGCGGGATAACCATCTCCAAAAATAGCATACCAAAATAATCAGACCGAAGATGGGCAGCAGCGGCTGAGGTGCGAGTGGTCTGGTACTGCGATCGCCAATCCGCTTGCCAAGCGTGGCGATTATAGCAAATCCACGCTACGGGAGAGGCCTATCTCCTGCTGTGGACTTTAAACTAGCCGTTATGTATGTTTATCGGTATCGGGATTCGAAAACGCAACCCCTAGATTCGAAGGCAGTGTCACTACCAACTACGTATCTAGTCGTTTTAATTATCGGGCGCAATTATCGGAATGCTTTAATTATTTTCTATTTATTAAATTACAGAAATAATATTTTTTAAATAACAATTAAATAGTGGGCGTGTATTCATTACTGAGATAAACATCTGATTTCAGTAATGACTCATTTTGTGAGAATCAACACGGGCGGATATAAGGTTATGTTGCCAAGCGGTATACGAAGTAGCTGAATATTTTAAATAGGGTTGTAAATTAAATTATTTATTTAAATAACTTATTTTATTTCCATCATTTATTTAATTTAAATTACATTGAATTTAATTAAATAATAAGTCTCGTAATTGGACCAATTGCGAAAATTTACTGTCCCAATTTTATACTCTATAATTACTTAGAGACGTAATTGTCTATACTTCCTATTCCTGTACTGGGAATGACATTAAGATATTTATTTTATTATTTTATATTACATAAAAGTATTTTGTGTGTTTTAACTTAAAACCGGTCTGATTGGAATTGAACCCTCTCTTACCTGCATGCAGCATGTGAGATTGTTCATATACAATTCATTATGCCATCGTCTACATTTGAAGTAATTTAAAGGTGCTTTGATCGTTATGGTCTCTTTTGGTTTGTTAGTTTACTCCAATGTTTCACAATGTTTACATGATTAATATCGATGACTTGGACATAAAGACGGCGTCGGCTCATCACCAGTCACGTTGTCCCAAAAATGTGTTCGGTGAAAAGACTATTTTTTAGACCTCTGTCTACCCGAGTATTGGGAATGTCGTGAAGATATATAGTTTATCTGACAGTCCTGGTTCAGTGACCAGCCAGTTCTTAATTCAATGAATTTGTTCAAATCTTTCTGTTAGTTAAGGAAAGTTATTAGATGGGAACAAAGGAAAAATAACGAAAAGATGTACTTCTAATTATTATTAACAACAAAACCTAAGACTCTTTGCTAAATTTACTACTTTTCTAAGAAATATTTCAAAGATTTTCTGTAATATGTACAAAGTCTTGACAACTGCGAAATGTATTTTAATTCTTTATGTTTAAGATTTTGCAATTTGTTTTGTTCTGTGTTTGAAGACCATGAGATATTTTTTACGTTGCGGAAGGTACTAATTTTTTTGTGTTTTAACAGAATGTTTATAATTGATTAAGATTTTTGATGGAAATTAGATAGGTTTTCAATCATTCCCAATATAAGTTAATTTATTACTAAAATTATTTAAAAGAAACCAAGTTATCTAGAAAAAAGTATTCTTTTTAAATATTTATGGTAATTAAGTGGCGATATTTATATTTCATTCGAATGTATTTTCTTTTTGATTTTAAATTAAAATGAATCTCTTAATCGACAGCCCTACATTAACATGTTTGTTAGTTTCATCATCTAGAGACTCCATGGAAATGTAGAATAAATTTTGGAACATTATTTTTTGAACGAGAAACCAGCTAATGTCAACACACCTCGAAATGTATTTCAAAATTGACCCCCATAACGGTTTTTATTGCCTATATCAATTTCAATAAAGATACCATGTGTTTTGAGATGCGTATAACGGTATGAAGTCGAAGAATAAAACAAGAACTGTATAGATCTTTTATGTGGTGTAGAACAATTCAAAACCTTTCTTTAAAAACTTGCATATTTTGCGATAATTATTTAATTAAGTAATGCGGAATCAAATAATGAATATATTTGTATGGACTTTCAAAAATTGTAACTACTTTAACAATACATTAGTTACAGACATTGACCTGTCAACAGTTCGCTAAATAACGTAGGACTTCCTGTAACCCCCAACGGGGCCACGCATCCTCGTGGCCGTGGGGCATAGCAACCGTGGGACTGGCCTAATTATGTGGGGTAATGGCGGACCTCGGGCGGCCGCTCCAAGTCAGCCGACTTCGGATGCATGTTGGTGGGCTGTGGAGGGATTGTTTGCGTCGTTACTTTTGCACCGCTCTCCTTACCCTTCATAGCTGAAGTGGATTGGAGGAGTATTTGTATCGTGGATCCTCGATCGCGAATCTGGTGGGGCTCGCACTGTCGATGCGGCTGAGGAGGAGCCGCGTAGGGAAAAATGTGGTCTGCGGCGGAACCAAAGTAGAGAGTCACAGCGGGTGACGTGTGGACTGGTGCTCGGTCAAGCACCCGAGACTTTTTAAGACCCATAGCCTCTGGGTGGCTGGCTGGGTGGTTATTGGGTTTGCTGGTCAAGGCAAGGCAAGGTAGGCGCGTTCTTGGTTCGACGCATTTAGCCAGGAGTGAGAGTCCCTCCGGTCTCCTCTCCCGAGGAATGGCTGCCTAGGGTGGCCAGAGCAGCTGGTGTTACGGGTGCTTGCGAAAGCATTCCCAAAGCCCCGAAAACATGGGGCGATGGTGGAAAACCTGGGGTTCTAGTCGGTGTGAGTCATACAAATACAGGCCTGTCATACAGACCTGTCCTTGCCTCAGAGGGAATGGGTTATATGGATGTATAAAAAAGGCCTCCCTGCCAATATTGACAAAAAGCATGTTACTGATATAGATCATATGACATAAGTACATCCAGCGATACCCTGCAAAATTATATTAATTTCTTCATTGGCTTTGGTGGACGATGGAGCATAAATAGCAAGTCGATATTAGCCATGCAGTGTAGATTGCCAGGAAAATATTATAGTTCTCCGAAAATAGTACGCAGAGTACAAATGATATTTTTAAAAATTAAATGGAGGGTTAATGAAGAAAATTATATATTTCAATTTGGTACGATCGCCTCTTAATTTTTACGTATCATCTCTTAGTTTAACTATGGATATGGATATTTTTAATTTGACTTTGTTGAACTGAATTTTACCGCTTTCAAATGTATCTGCACAAATGTAGCTCTAATGCTACATTACACAATAATAGAAAACTTGTTATAGCTAAATTTCTTATAACAATGATATTTATTACTAAGATATTTTTATAAGCTTTTTTATTGTTACAGAGTGTCAGAAAAATATAACAACAACCTGTTTGAAAGACGGTGCAGCGGTATTATTAGAAACTGGATATTCTAATAATTTTATTCTTCAAGACTCTCTGGGTCTGTTATTGGTCATGATTATATGGTGTCTCATCGGTTACTATGGATTAAAGCGAGAAGAAAGAAAAGGATACGCTTATTAGATTAATTAATTATTAAATTAATGTCTTGTATACTGCGAGTTGTTTTTGTTTTAAGAACCTTTGGCCTTGTATGTCGTCTTACGTGTTTAAAAAATTTAATACTTTTAAATAATGTTGTCGTCAAATATTTCCGTCTTGTTGTATACATTGACGACAAAAAAAGTAAACTAAACTTGATGTCTAGTGATTTGATACGGCGATCAACAACCTTGTCTTAGAGAATAGCGATTTAGAGAACTATATGAGTAGTAGTAGACTGTAATAATTAATATTGTCTACTTACGCTGATCAAATCATTTATTTATCGATATAAGCAACATATATTACATCCATTGACCTCTAAAAGAAGAGAAACAGGATTTCCTCTAAAGGAAAACAACAGAAACATCGTAGGTATCATTTTTCTTAGCCTTTGTTTACAAAAAAAATATATAATTTAATATTGATTTAAATTAGAAATAGCATTGGAGTGATTAGCTCATTCCCAGGGTTTACTATCATTAATTATTCATTTACTACTTACTTACTTAATTTACGTATGTTTACTTTACGTAGTTTAAATAGGCATGTAAGTATTGTGACATTTGACCACATGTTCTCTCGGGCTGCGCCGTGACTTTTTGTGAAGATAAGTAAGTTCTTACTCGTAGGCAGTAAAGTAAAAGGCTTTAGAGAATTTTGTTATTTTGTCCACTGTTATAAGATAGGCCTCTCCTTAAGGAGGACTAACTATAATCGCCAAGCTAGGTAAACGGATTACCGATCACAGTACGAGAGACTTCTTAGACGAGGTCATCATGGGTCTGCTTAAATTTGAGATGGTAGTTTCTGAGATGTTCATCCTCTTACGGCACCCACGGGAAAAGTGGGTTGGTATTATTTTTTTCCCTGATACCACACGGTTTGGAAACCAATGTTCACAATTTTTTTGCTTATGTAATTATGTATTTTTTTATTATTTGTATGGCTTATTCATTGACCTCAAGATACAGAGAGCCAATATAAATACAGGCTTTGACGCTTTTAACTTATCAACGCCTGCGTTCCAGTTTTTGTTTTCGGGTATCCGTTGGAAGCGTTGGTTGATCTATTCTTAATTACAGTGAAAGAAGTTCGACTTAAAACTGGCTTCTTTGTTCGCCAATAAAAAAAAGTATTTTTTTTTTTTATACACAGGGGCCCTATATTCAACAACATTTTTGTTCAATATATTTTGAAAACATTATTCATGAAGTTAAGGAGGTTGCCTCACAATATTTTCTGATTCCTTTTCTTTCACCGCCGAACAATTGATCGAGTCCGAATAAACGAGAATCGAACCCAAGTCCAAGTATGCAATTCGAAGGTGCCCTAAATACCACAGTTGCTACAGTTAAAATTTTGTATTCACTTTACTTTATATGTCTTGCAATAGAAAGCTGTTTAAATATTTAATTTTAATTTCATAGGAATAAACTACTCAAAGGGATGTGATTAAGAAATAGTTAAGTAGTATGTATGAACATACATACATACAATATACTTCCATGCATGTGCCACGTTCAACCTTCACGCATCCTACTGGGGTATCCACAGATCTAGATAGCTCAGCTCTTTCGACTTACATTGACATTTCCTGTATGAGATAAGAATAACTCAGTGATGGAGTTCCAACTAGAGAATCTTGACCCGGATTTCAATCTTAACCCCTGGGAATGAGATGATCGCTCCCAAGCTATTTCTAGAAAATATCACATCACATTTGTATAATATATTACATATTGGTTTGGAGGTCGGAATTTCGAGTCAAGAGACGCGAATTCGATCCCGCGGTGGCAGGCTCGTAGCAATGAGTTTTCAAAAAACTTATGTACGAATTATATCGTTGACTTGGATATAAAGACGGCGACGAGCTTACCACCTGTCACGATGTCCTGAAAATATCTTCGGCGGAAGGTGGGTCGAAAGGACTTAATTATCTAGACTAGACCTCTGTCTACCTCTGTATTGAGAATTTCTTATCTTCTCTCATTTATTTATTTATTTATAAAAAAGAAGATTGACCAAAAAAGAGCATACCTGTGGAGGTTCTTTCGCCAGTTTGTTCTCCGTTAGAGGAACCTCATTACGAAACGGTAGTAGATTAAAAAATGACTATCGATAAACGAATGTACATTCTAATGTCGATGAATAAATGACTTGATTTGATCTGAACGAAAAAAATAGACAACTTTTTATTAATTTATTTATTAGAAAAATGAGAAAGGGCATTCAAACATCACTATTTAAAATATCCTATCGAAACTACAGATTTCACATTCATAAAAAGTACGCAGATTTATAAAATTAACACTTATTTTTATAAAAACACATTATTAATTGATTTGTAAAAATAGTTGTAAACGCAGACTACAAAACGCTCTTCAAACACTTCTAGTAACAATTTAAATTCATACAAAATTAAAGAAAAACTACTAAATATTACTGTGTATAACGGACGGGGATGAGTATTGCTTTGTTTTTTATAGCAAAACATTTTAGTAACATAACTACAGTATAAAGTTGAGTCGCTCAAGCATTCTGTAACATAATGGATCATAGAGGCATTACGGCACATTTTTTTGCTAAAAAAAACAATCAAACATTTGTTAATATACCGGTGTGCCTCTACTTCTCTTAATAACCATTAGAAAAGCTACGAAATGAGCAACGAAGTACATAACAACTAAACAAACGCAATTCCTCCAGAAGTTGTCCTCCGAGAAACCGAATTTCGTGAGGACTTCCGACCCTGTTTTGATGCACGGAACCCCCGGTGTGTTGCACTTGATAGTTTCTATCGAGTCCCACTGTAGGATAGATATGCTTTCGACTCCATAGTAGAAGCCGGAGACGTAACGCAGCCAGGAAACGTAGGGTGAAACGCTGGCCAAGTTGAGATATATTCCAGAGAACATGGTGCCTACCAGTTCGAAGGGAACGGAGACCAGAGCAGCCGTCTCCATTTTATCGAAGACTGACGAAAGGAAGGAACCTGTAATTAAAGATGTGTGTTTTCATGTAACATACGATTCGCTTATTAATGAAACAGTTTATAACCTCAAAACTAAATTATCAAAATTTTTTAGTGTTGTATTAATTTAATTTATAAACTAATTAAGTTAATTGCAATACCAGAGACGTTATACTGTGTCTATTTGTAATTTCAATAGCCTCGCTAAATACTCTTGTTCTTGAGTATGTGTTCTTTAGCGATTTACGTATAAGTAATTTTTGTTTGAATAGTGATTGGGTACTGCAGCCTTTTTCGATTTCAATTCTTTAAATTTTTATGTGTAAAACTTTCGACGTTCTAAGGCGCAGATTAAAAAAATTCACTTTAGGAATCTACTGCAGGATATAAGCATCTACCATTAAGTGGATTTACCATAATCGCCACGCTTGGTTTGCGGATTGGCGATCGCAGTATCAGAAATCACGGACCATAATAGCTGTTGCTCGGAACTGGTTGGCTCAATGTTTGTCTTGCATGTTTCTTCAGTTGATTACCATTTCAAAGCCACGCGAATTTTTTTTCTTTCAAACTACGATAAATTAGTCGCCTCACGACCTATGAAGTATTATTTATAAATTATTTACCGTAAGCATTGGCATAGTTAGCGCACAGGACGCAAACGAAGCTAAAACCCAACCAATCCATGAAACCTCCTTGGAGGCCAGCCACAGTGAAAACCAAAGAGGCGAAAAGTATCGGCGCAACTATCGCCCGCGGTATCTGCAAAAAATTGTCACTCTTAATTTTATTTACTCTTAATTAATTTACCTAATTTACGACGGCGGGCTCACCACCTGTCATGTTGTCCCGAAAATATCTTCGGTGGAAAGTGGGTCAAAGGGACTTATTGTCTAGACTAGACCTCTGTCTACCGTGGAATTGCGTGAAGATATTTATATTTACTTATTTATTTTATTTACTCTTAATTAATTTACCTAATCGATAATTCAAATGTAGTCATGCATTCGGACGCAACACAAAAAACAGCGCCGATCATTCGTTAGGATTGAATTTCTTTGTCTTATTCGATCAATGTTGCATGCATGCAAATTAATTATTATAGCTGAATATATTCTGCACTTTGTATTGTTTTTTAAATCATTTAGGTTATGCTGAACTTTTTTTAATTATATTAAAGAGAATTTTTTTTTGTGACACAGGAGGATATTTGTTATACTAATCATCTTTAAAACCTATTCAAAGTATATAAATAAGATGAATTGATTTTGACTTTGAACTAAGTTTAATAAGCGGTAAAAGCTTAAGTCAACGTTTAAGCGTACAAGATATACCATTTTTAAGTAGTTTTAATGTGTTGTGGTTTTGATTCGAATAATCTTTCCCCAGAAAGGTTTGGTATCTCCACGCAGAGGCAATTTACTCTCTGATGATGATGATGACGAAATAAAAAAAACGTAGGAGAGAGTCCTACGTTTTTTTTATTTCATTGTATTATTGTTTATTTGACGACGACCACCTTGGACGAGTGGCGTATGCACTGATTTTCTGACGTCCTGGGTTCGATTCCCGGTCGGGTCAATAAAGAAAACACTTTTTCTACATTTTCTAGGGTCTGGGTTATTGTGGTATCTTCGTTGTTTCCTATTCCATAATGCTAGTGCTAATGCTGTTTACTTTGGGATCAGAGAAACATCATTACATTGTATACAACTTACTTCTTTTATTTTGTCGAAAAAAAAAACTGTTTAATTTTGTAATGTACGTGACATTTTTATGGTATGTTTGTATCCCATGTGGCAAAATAAGAAATAAGTCCGTGTGGAGGGAATAATCGCCTATATTCTGCAATGGATTCTGCAGGGTGAGAAGGTCAAGTATAAATGAGATTTATGGCTTTCCCGCTGTACTTAAATTATTAAATATTAGATAAAAAAATACCATAATGATAAAAATGTCTGCGTTGTGAACCAATCTCAATTCCTATCTCAATTCCTAAAATTCAAGAATTGTTGTACAAAAATTTCATCTTTCCTATTTTTGTTTTAAAGGAGAGATCGGCAGTTTTTTTCTTTATGTAAAAAATATATATAAAAAATATCTTCAGGCAATTCCCAATACAGGGGTAGACAGAGGTCAAGTCTAGACAATTAAGTCCCTTTGACCCACCTTCCACCGAAGATATTTTCGGGACAACGTGACAGGTGGTGAGCCCGTCGCCGCCTTTATGTCCAAGCCAACGATGAAATTCGTACATAAGTTTTTGAAAAACTCATTGGTACTGCCACCTGGGGATCGAACTCGGGTCTCTCGACTCAAAATTCCGACCACCCAACAACTCGGCTATCGTTACTTTCTTTATGTAATTTATAATAAACAAAATGTATTGAGTTATAGATTTTATTACTTTCATCGAAGGGGTATTATGTTATCTATTAAACACCATTTATGTCATTAAACTAGCATTCTTAGTTTCCAAGGTTTATAGGTTTCTTTAGACGACCCGCATTCATTGCTCTCGAGTGTGTAAAATTTTTGCCTCATTTTCAATCTAAACTAATTATATGTTTTCTGCTAATCTATTGTAGACAATCGTTAAACTACACTGCGTTGTGCCTAAGTAGATAATCATACTTAACTAAGCTTGAAAAATAAATATGATTTACTATAATGACATCATAATATATGGTTCCACGCAACCTGCCTTCCTTTAATTTTTTATTTATATTACAAGTCATGTATACATTTTTTCCTAAGTACTTTACAAAACTATGTTCATATTTACAATACCTATTAACTAAAAACTACAATAATCGTACAGCCTCTACGGTATGTTATGGTATGCATTACATATGTACACAACGACCTGTTAAAGCCCATTACAAGACATGGGCCTCTAATATAAAGAGACTTTGACATAATCGCCACGCTAGACAAGCGAATTGGCGATCGCAGTACCAGACGACTCACATGGAGACTTTGACATAATCGCCATGCTAGACAAGCGAATTAGCGATCGCAGTACCAGATCGCAACTCACACCACAGACGCTGCTGCCCATTTTCCGTCTGATTATTTTGGTTTTCCCGCCATCTGTTGGTTGCTTTAACGAAATTTTTTACTTTTACCCTTAGTCACCTCTTACGATATCCACAGGAAGAAATGGGTAGCTATATTCTAACGCCGTTACAGCTCGAAGACTATGCGTTAAGACCGTGGTAATTGCGTTCATATTCCATCGGCAATATTTCCAAACATATAACTTTTTATAGCCAAAATCAATTTAATTTTTATTGTAAAGAGTTATATCATTATCTACTCTAGTAGGAATAACTATTTAACTCAATTTCATTTGTATCAAAAATAAAATAACGGAAAATTTTTTATACGGTTTAAAGTTGAACATAAAATTATTAACGCATTAGGTATCGACCTTAACGATTTGGTGAATATCGATTATTTGTTAATGATGAAATCGACAAAGAAATTAAATGTTTCTTAATCGAAATGTTTTTCACGTTAGTCACCCGATAGAATTTATTTATTGCATTGGTATTGTTATTGAAACCAAAAAAAAAAAAACTAGATATATATGTATTTTTTATCTGAAGGTCAAAGACTTAGTTTCGAAGAAAAACAATTCAGAAAAATTTTATAACACTGAATTCAAGGTGAATCGCTATGTTTGTTTTTGGAATAGGACGAGTTTTTCTATTTTGTTTTATAGCATAATTATTACGATGATGTAAGTATAGTCAATTATGCAGTCATAAGTTACGACACAAAAAAATCAATTCATGTGCTATATGGTTTTATCTTACTAAGACATAATTACTAAAGAGAATTACTAGAATCCATACATGCATTTTTACGAGAGTAAAAAAAGAAAATTGATTCTGTAGCGTGACGATTGATGGATCTGATTCCATGGACGAGTGGCATTCACACCAGTTTACATGGTGTTGCCAGCACTGAGCTCTCTGAGCTCTTTCTCCATGGTCTTGGATCTGGTTGTTTGTATTACCTTCGTTGTTTCCGATTACGTAACACAAGTGCTTCAGCTATTCCATAGGAAAAAGATTTTTTTTAAATTTCAACTGACCTATGCCGATCCGTGGCAACGCTCTTAGCTCCGAGCCACCGTGTCTTACACGCATCTCTTGAAATTTTTAAATCTGTATTCTCTTTTCTCTACTTTTGCCTTACATAAACAAACATTTTTTTAAAAATAAGGCATAAGTAAAGTTTTTTGCTTTAATTTAATCACATTAAAGTTCAGCATAACAAATATGCTTTAAAAATCAATAAAATACTCCATAGGGGATCGGAAAATTGCATGTGAGGCCCCATCTATGTATTTAATATTTATTTATTACAACTAAGTTATATTATACCACCATTTGAGATAGGATGGTAAATTATATCTAATTGTTATTAAACAACCACTACCATATAACAATAAGTGTTATATACTTACCCAAAATATCATCTTAGACAAATAGTAGGGAAGTGGTGAATATAGTCCACTGGCAGTCTCCCGGAGTAGAACTGGCACCTCTTTCGGGAACGTGATGAACACGGCGTAAATGAAGAGAAAGATGGTCTCGGTGATCGTCAAGTATAACAGACCCTCGGCATTTTGGATATCCCGCTGATCCAACTCTTTGAAGTGACCAGCATAAGGCACTGATATAATGAGTCCTACGAACTGTGGGAAAGAAGTTCTTGTAAATCAGGAAATTAGTTGATATTATAAAGCTAATACTAATAAGAAAAAACTATGTTAAATATTAATTATTACTATCATAAAACTAGCCGAGTGGTTGGGTGGTCGGAATTTCGAGTCAATAGACCCGAGTTCGATCCCCAGTTGGCAGGCTCGTACCAATGGGTTTTTTAAAAACTTATGTACGAATATCGTTGGCTTGGACATAAAGGCGGCGATGGGCTCACCACCTGTCACGTTGTCCCGAAAATATCTTCGGTGAAAGGTGGGTCGAAGGGACTTAATTGTCTAGACTCGGCCTCTGTCTACCCCTGTATTGGGAATTGCGTGAAGATATATTTTATATTTTTTACTATCATAAAACATATACATACAATATATTCATAAATGTATAGCTGTAAATTCATGAGCATTGTCAGGACTTGTATAAAATCCGGCAGATGTTGGGGGTGATGATAGATCTGTAATGTTTTCAATTGCAGTTCTTTGTAGATGTTATAAAACTGCAGAAGGACTTGTTATAAGCAGTAAAATAAGTCAACATATTATTGAATAACAGGTTAGAAGTTAACGAGATCTAGGAGCCAAATTACGAGTATGTTATGGAAAGAGCTATCTATACTCGTTGTTTCTTTGCCTGATGGAATCAGCAAAGAAGACATCCACATGGTTATATTATGTAACCTGACATAACCGTGACCAACGTGCTGAAATGGGGTTGAGTCGGCGACTTTGCTCGATGAACCGATAACCATTGGAGAAAATATGATCTTGAGTGGTAACCTAGTTTAGGACAACACAGTGTAGGATAACTTCCTACAAAATGGAGTGTTGACCTACAAAAAACTGCAGGGAGTGGATGCATGCAGGTGGATGAGGACCATTATTTATAGCATATTTTAAGGGAGGCTTATGTTCAAGAAGAGAATAGCTAAATTGTTGAGTAATCAGAATTCGAATTCGAAATAGGACACCAGATTTCGAACCCCAAACTTATGTAGGAATTGTTGGCTTGGACACTAAGCAGATGACTGGCTCATCACTTGTCATTTTGTCCCAAATATATATAATCTCCGATAAACTATTCCAGTATGAGAAAATGCATGAAGATAAAACAAAAAATGCGACAGTCTCTTCGGATCAGAGTGATTTTCTATCGTTTCGTATCAAGTGTTTAATCAGTAATATTTATACATATTCCATAATACTTGAGAACTGACATGTTTACCATGAACATTCCATAATATAGGAGGTCGTCTTATAGTTCATGTCATAACAGTTACGAATGATTGGCGTAAGTTAATTATAATAATTTCAAAACAACCTAGCGGACGGATACCCGTAGCTTCTCTGTGAAGTAATTTCAATGTGTATATGCTACGAACCGTCAGATACAAAAGTTATTTGAAGAATAGTATAAAAGTACATGGTTAAACATGTAAGACTAAGACGAGAATATTTTTTTACATAAAATATTTCGAAATTTGTCCAGTTGTATACGAGTTTATACAATTATAAACAAATATATCGAAGCAAAATCACAATCGCTATTATTTATAAATTATCAAAAAAACTGAGTTCATCAAACACGAAACGTTTTAATTGATTACCGATTTTTTACGCTATACCAGAGGCGTAGCAGATGCGTTGCCGGCCTTAGAGTGCCCCCCAGAATTTGGGGGAGGGGGGTGTGTGGGCCTCCGGTTACCTGCACTCACCAGACGAAACGCAGAAGTTTGTTAGACGGAGGTGATAAAATGTTACAAATAAAAGCTTAACTACGTTGTTGTTTCACCATCAGAGGAAATTGAGGTGGATTTAAAAAAAATATATTTGTCCAGTGAAGTGTATGTTTTATAAATTGATAATAAAATATGAAACCCCGATACTTCGTCCGGAAAAGGACAGTTACTTAGCGCCTCGCTTAATGACTTAATTTGAATTTTATTTTAATATATTTTTTGTGGATTAATATCGAGCGTCTAAAGAATAATATTGTGAAACTCAAAGTAGTAGTTTTTACGAGAAGCGCGCCCGTCGACGAATCTAACTATAATATTATTTAAGATCGAAATTCGAGTCAAGGTTCCCGAGTTCGATCCCAAAAGTTAGGCAAGAAGTTTATATATATATATATATATATATATATATATATATATATATATATATATATATATATATATATATATATATATATATATATATATATATATATATATATATATATATATATATATATATATATATATATATATATATATATATATATATATATATATATATATATATATATATAATCTCCGATAAACTATTCCAGTATGAGAAAATGCATGAAGATAAAACAAAAATGCGACAGTCTCTTCGGATCAGAGTGATTTTCTATCGTTTCGTATCAAGTGTTTAATCAGTAATATTTATACATATTCCATAATACTTGAGAACTGACATGTTTACCATGAACATTCCATAATATAGGAGGTCGTCTTATAGTTCATGTCATAACAGTTACGAATGATTGGCGTAAGTTAATTATAATAATTTCAAAACAACCTAGCGGACGGATACCCGTAGCTTCTCTGTGAAGTAATTTCAATGTGTATATGCTACGAACCGTCAGATACAAAAGTTATTTGAAGAATAGTATAAAAAGTACATGGTTAAACATGTAAGACTAAGACGAGAATATTTTTTTACATAAAATATTTCGAAATTTGTCCAGTTGTATACGAGTTTATACAATTATAAACAAATATATCGAAGCAAAATCACAATCGCTATTATTTATAAATTATCAAAAAAACTGAGTTCATCAAACACGAAACGTTTTAATTGATTACCGATTTTTTACGCTATACCAGAGGCGTAGCAGATGCGTTGCCGGCCTTAGAGTGCCCCCCAGAATTTGGGGGAGGGGGGTGTGTGGGCCTCCGGTTACCTGCACTCACCAGACGAAACGCAGAAGTTTGTTAGACCCACTTTTCACCGAAACGTATTTAGGACCACGTGACAGGTGATGAATTCATCGCGGAGGTGATAAAATGTTACAAATAAAAGCTTAACTACGGTGGATTTAAAAAAAATATATTTGTCCAGTGAAGTGTATGTTTTATAAATTGATAATAAAATATGAAACCCCGATACTTCGTCCGGAAAAGGACAGTTACTTAGCGCCTCGCTTAATGACTTAATTTGAATTTTATTTTAATATATTTTTTGTGGATTAATATCGAGCGTCTAAAGAATATTATTGTGAAACTCAAAGTAGTAGTTTTTACGAGAAGCGCGCCCGTCGACGAATCTAACTATAATATTATTTAAGATCGAAATTCGAGTCAAGGGTCCTGAGTTCGATCCCCAAAGTTAGGCAAGAAGTTTATATATATATATACATATATATATATATATATATATATGTATATATATATATACATATATATATATATGTATACATATATATATATAATCTATACGTATATTCTTAACTTAACGAAATTTCCCGATATAAGAGTAGGCAGAGTCCTTTCGATACACTTTTCACCGACGTTCACTTGAGACAACGTGCCCGGTGGTCACATTCGTGATAAAAATGTTTGCACTTAGCACTAACCCCTTTCTTCGAATGTAGGTTAACTTTCAACTATCTATCTATCTATCTTTCCCTAATAATTTCTAAACGTTTAGAATGGTTTTGTTTATTTCTTTATTATAATTGATGAGAAATTTTAACAGACAATTCTAAAACAAACGATAAAAATTCTTCTTACCATAAAAAGTAGAAATTCTGCTATCCATATCGATTTACTGTGTTTCAATGCGAGTATGTTTCTCCACATCAGCCAATAGAACTGAACGAAATAGTTTACTTTGACTCTGAAAAAATATTAACATTTAAAATCACTTAATCGTATATTAAAAATATTTATTTGTAAAAATTTGTCTCACCAATCCAATAAAAAATTTCATGGAAAATCCCATATCAAAATTTCAAATTTTTTATAATTTCTACTTTCTTACTCAATCATAAAATTTCCAATACAAATATTTATTACAAATATACAAATGTTTATATTTTATTAATGAATATTTAAACCAAATACTTATTACAGCAATTAATGAATGCTTGTCATTTATAAAATTTGTAAAAAGGTAATATTGTAATAATTGTATAAATCAATGATAAATTTAAAATACTTACAGTGTTAAATATCTCTCGAAGTATACGTTCTAAAACAATAAGAGAAAATATATAATAACAACTTTAAATCAGAATAGTGAGATTAGATTTAATTAATTTCATTATTTATATTATTTATTAGTAATAATATTTTTATTCATGTAATAGGCCGGCTCTAACTTTAATTAAAAAAGCTACGATTAGGTGCTACGATTAGCTCGAATGTACATTAAGCAGCTTCCATTTTAATACCGTAAGAGTATCTGTATGTTACTGAAAAAAAAAAAAAATGAAATAACACCATGTCCAGGATTTATGAAGGCCGTCATCTATGTGACGGTCCCAACAAGTCTGTGAAACCCTCTACAGTCCAAAGTTTTAAGTACTGAAAAGTTTTATTATATATAATATAATAAAATTATATATTATATTATATTTTGTTTTATGGAATGCTATAGCATTGTCTGATAGACTTCGTCCAGGTATAATATATTTTCATTATATTTTCAGTGCTTTTTTTATACTTTATATCATTTGAGACCAGAAATCAGTCTATAACTTCGTTAAAATTTTATCAGATGTACATAAATGGTTTAAGTCTATCAATACCCCACTTCTCCTTCCTAATTCCTCCCTTGAAAGCCTCCTCCTGCTTTTAGATTGTAAATTTACGTCGGCATTGATAACACTACACATCAGGTGAGCTTGTATATCTGTTCTTCTATCATTAAACATTTATTTTATATTATTTATTAGTAATAATATTTTTATTCATGTAATAGGCCGGCTCTAACTTTAATTAAAAAGCTACGATTAGGTGAATGCCAAATTATGCATTATTTGTTTTTTTTTAATGGTGAAATCTACAGTTACTTAATATGGGATCGCTTAATATAGATATTGTGAAAGAAACAACTTTCGATTGTATAATATACGTATCATTCGAGATGTGTTTAACTTTGTTTGAGTTTCACTCAACATTCAATGACAAGTTTCAACGTTTGAATGGTTTTGTTTATTTCTTTATTATAATTGATGAGAAATTTTAACAGACAATTCTAAAACAAACGATAAAAATTCTTCTTACCATAAAAAGTAGAAATTCTGCTATCCATATCGATTTACTGTGTTTCAATGCGAGTATGTTTCTCCACATCAGCCAATAGAACTGAACGAAATAGTTTACTTTGACTCTGAAAAAATATTAACATTTAAAATCACTTAATCGTATATTAAAAATATTTATTTGTAAAAATTTGTCTCACCAATCCAATAAAAAATTTCATGGAAAATCCCATATCAAAATTTCAAATTTTTTATAATTTCTACTTTCTTACTCAATCATAAAATTTCCAATACAAATATTTATTACAAATATACAAATGTTTATATTTTATTAATGAATATTTAAACCAAATACTTATTACAGCAATTAATGAATGCTTGTCATTTATAAAATTTGTAAAAAGGTAATATTGTAATAATTGTATAAATCAATGATAAATTTAAAATACTTACAGTGTTAAATATCTCTCGAAGTATACGTTCTAAAACAATAAGAGAAAATATATAATAACAACTTTAAATCAGAATAGTGAGATTAGATTTAATTAATTTCATTATTTATATTATTTATTAGTAATAATATTTTTATTCATGTAATAGGCCGGCTCTAACTTTAATTAAAAAAGCTACGATTAGGTGCTACGATTAGCTCGAATGTACATTAAGCAGCTTCCATTTTAATACCGTAAGAGTATCTGTATGTTACTGAAAAAAAAAAAAAATGAAATAACACCATGTCCAGGATTTATGAAGGCCGTCATCTATGTGACGGTCCCAACAAGTCTGTGAAACCCTCTACAGTCCAAAGTTTTAAGTACTGAAAAGTTTTATTATATATAATATAATAAAATTATATATTATATTATATTTTGTTTTATGGAATGCTATAGCATTGTCTGATAGACTTCGTCCAGGTATAATATATTTTCATTATATTTTCAGTGCTTTTTTTATACTTTATATCATTTGAGACCAGAAATCAGTCTATAACTTCGTTAAAATTTTATCAGATGTACATAAATGGTTTAAGTCTATCAATACCCCACTTCTCCTTCCTAATTCCTCCCTTGAAAGCCTCCTCCTGCTTTTAGATTGTAAATTTACGTCGGCATTGATAACACTACACATCAGGTGAGCTTGTATATCTGTTCTTCTATCATTAAACATTTATTTGTGTTAATTATTTTAGTTTTAATGGTGAAATCTACAGTTACTTAATATGGGATCGCTTAATATAGATATTGTGAAAGAAACAACTTTCGATTGTATAATATACGTATCATTCGAGATGTGTTTAACTTTGTTTGAGTTTCACTCAACATTCAATGACGAGGTTTCAAAAAGCATCATTAAAATAAGTCACTGGCCTTTCGTGGCTTCACTTTTTAAACTTATTTATGCTCCCTTTTTTATAAACATCGCCCTGTACGGCTTTGGGTCTCCGGTCCGGGAATTCGTTAATTGGACACAAAGGGTTTGTAGAAAAAACTCGTTTGAGAGGTTGTCATCGCGGCAGAATTGCCTTACTAAATTTTTATTTGTTTTTAGTTATTTGGATGTATTTAACTTCACAGGAAAACATTATCTGGATTTTTTGGAGGGGATATTTTTTACCAAAATTTTTCACATCATATATTATTGTACAGTTTAAAAAGTATTCATAAGCATCTATAACCTAATGGTATAGGGACTGCGACACTCGATGTCGCAGAGTCGAGTCCACGATTCGACCCCAGAGAGAAGCATTGGAGCTTAGTTGGAACGGTTAATAAGAATACTAGTAATGTTATTCAGCATTACCAGTATTCTTTTAAGAAACGCCCACGATTTATTAGTTCACAGGCATTTAAGCATCGATTTTATATAATCGATAACTGAAAATTCTTTCGATAGCTAGTAAACAAAATGAAATCAGTTTTGAAACACAAGTATGGAAAGTAACTATGCGGGATCAGATAGACATAATCATAATGCTCCTATCCTAGAAGAAATCTATTGTAGACGCGTAAAACTGCTTTATACATTTTTCATCCACAAATAATTAACCTGTCCTTACTCTAAGTGCGAAAAGCATAATGACCTTGGCTTTTAATTACTAGTCCCAACATGTAACTGTATCAATGTTGGCTCCTACCTTTTCATCCGAGGTCCCATTGAAATACTCGATTTCATCCTTGATGTCACCCATCCTGTCCTCGATGGCAGTCGCGAACTGCGACCGCTGGTACTCGTTGCAGATGCGACGGATCCTCTCACGGCTCTCCATCTCTTTGTCCACCTCCACGCCCAGCAAGGACACATAATACTCAGCAGCATTGAAGCCAAGTGGACATTTGTAGTTAAGACTGATGGAGCAAGAGGAATTCATGTATTTAATAAAATATATACAAAGTGGTCTAGTCTAGACAGGTCTAGCCTTAGACCCACCTTCCGCCGAAGATAATTTCGGAACAACGTGACAGGTGGTGTGCCCGTCGCCGTATTTATGTCCATGCCAACGATATAATTCGTACATAAGTTTTTGAAAAAGCCATTGGTACGGCCTGCCACTTGGGGATCGAACTCTTGACTCGAAATTCCGACCACGCAACAATTCTGCTATCATGATTATCGTGACAAAAAATCAAGAATAAATAAATAAAAAAAAAATATCTTCACAAGTAGACAGAGGTCTAGGCTAGATAATTAAGTCCCTTAGGGACATCTCAATCTTGGGGAGGTGACAAGAAATCTGTATTTTTTTTGATTTTTGTTCTTCGCTGATAAATTAGAAGTTAATAAGGCTTAGATGCTACGATAGCCGAGTGATTGGAATTCGAATGAAGAAACCAGAGTTCGAAACTTCTGTACTATTTGTACCATTTGCCTGTCACGTAGTCCCAAATATGCTCTGGTGTTATGTGGATCGAAATAATTAAATTTTTATAATTTCTGACAATACCAGTATATGTAATAGTGATATGTATGTATGTATAGATAAGATATCGGATTAATAAATTAAAAAAGGTACAAATGTACAACGAATTCAAAACTACAACGCAATTAATCCGTGAAGGTACCTAACGAGCTATTCGCACACCTTACCCAATTTACGGGTCACATATGTACTTAATCCAATGCCAATCAAGTGCAAGTAACTTGTGTATGTAACTAGTGCACTTCATGTGTGTATAAGCCTCGTTTTTACTTGCGCCAGTTACCTGCATCGTATACAAAAATAATTCTATATTCGCGTCACATATGTTAACGCCTTGGGTAAAACTATTTTTTTTTTGTAAATGAGTCTAAACCAGCCTGTAATAAACACAAGAATATATGATAAGGAAGGAAGGAAGGATATATATGATAAGGAATAGAGGATTTCCCATATTCACTACGCTAATGCCGTGATATTGTAATGTATGAAAATGTTTGAAGAAACAGACAACTAGTAGACTCGACGATTTTCTTATTAGAAAACTAGTATTCCTGTTAACCACTCCCAGTAAGCTGCAATGCTTGTGTCTGAAGTAGGTTTACGTCAATAGTCGAATGGCGGTGCCCAAACCTGCGACGTCATGTTTCGCAGTCCGCACCTTAATCATTAGGCTATTGCCGCTATGAATGGGATTTCATCCCCACTTTAACGTAAAACATTAAGTTTCGATTGTCCTCATGTGTCTCGATACTTTTTGCAACATTAAGCATAAACTATTTTTGTAGCCGCAAATTTATAAACTAAGACGATTTATGTCGAAATTATTTATAAAATAACTATTAAAATGAGTCAATCGAAGTCACAATATGCCTCGAAATAACCATATGTCATTATGAAAATGGGCTTACTACATTTCATCTATAATAAACGCCGGAGACATAAGTAAACAGTAATTGGTGTTGTTATAAAAATGACTGGCTTGGACGTAACGATTCGTATAATAATGTTCTCAACGCTTACTGTAATTACATAACAACATCGTTACGATAGTTGTGGGGAAAATTTACAATGTGGTTTAACAGCAATCCATAGACAATTTTCTTGATTTCATCAGCTTAATACAGTTGCTGTTCGCTAATTTGTGATCGCCATCTTAATAATTATTGGAGAAGTTTGAACGATACTATAAAAAAAAAACTACAACAATGTAAACTGACTGTGTAAAATGACAGAAAAATTTTAAGTAACGTTTCAGTTTACGTATTAATTCTAAATAAGTTTATTTTAATGACAAATATTTTTTAATTAATTTATAAAATACAAGAACAAACCGAGAAGAGACAAACACCCGACACAGATATAATACATTAAACATTGTGCAATACACGTCAAAATACATAAAGAACCCACACAATTAACTAACAAAATATTAAAAAGAAAGAAATTAAATGCATATACGATAGTTAAAAAATAAAATAAGCTAAACGTTATTAAAATATAAAAAGTGTAATATAAAATTAAAATCTAATATTTTTGTCTTTTATTTGTAAAGCGGCAGCGCCCATAGGGTAGAATTCATTTTTTGTTTTAAATCAAAGTATTTATTTGCTTTGAATAGGTTTTAAAGATGATCATTATAGCACTTATCTAAAAATCTCGAAAAATACTGTTATTTGATCAGGATAAAGAATAAGCAGACCGTACAACGGTGTCTGGTACTGCGATCGTCAATCTGCTTGACAAGCGGAGGCTTATATTCTATAGTTAATTTTCAAAAGTCTTACTATACGTATAAAAAACTCTAACGTACAAATTTTTAATGTGTATTGTTTAAAATAAGCTTGAAAAAATTAGAGTCAATTCTTAAGACTTTAGAAAATGACAATAATATTAATCCTTTCCTATCTAATTATCATGCATAATGTATCTGTTCTCAATTCTGTATTCCGGTCAGGCAAGATTGACATGTTCTTAGAAAAAAAACATTTTACCCCCGTACCATAATGGCGTATCTTCGAGGCGACTGTGATTATAGCGTGTTGAAGTTATTAAAACAAAATAGCCTGAAGGCATGTTACCTGCCAGCCAAGCTGTGATTATCCTTGTAATTCTGACATAAACGTTAACTAGTACCTTTTTAAATAACGTCAAGTTATGGAAATAACGTTTTATTATAATTTGAGTTTCTTTAATGGAATATATATATATATATATATTTATATATATATATATATATATATATATATATATATATATATATATATATATATATATATATATATATATATATATATATATATATATATATATATATATATATATATTAATTTTGCTGTACGATATCGACCTAGTAATATACAATGGTATTTCTTCCCGTGGATTCGTAAGGGAGAAAAATATTTTCACGCCATTCCCAATGCAGGGGTAGACAGATATATATATAATTAAGTCCTTTCCACCCATCTTCTATCGGGGACGGTATTTGAGACAACGTGGATAGGTGATGTGTTTGTCGCCGTATTTATGTCCGAGTCAACGACATAAATTGTACATAACTTTATGAAAAAAACTCATTGGTACGGTGCCCGTATTTAATAAAACTCGGCCAGAGTCATATCATAAAAAATAAAAAGAACAATTTCGACCAGGACCTCAATTTTTTCTATTAACATATATGGATGTAAACATTTCTTTACTACTTAATAATAGACTTAAATCTGTCTAAATCTCTCCTTAATAGTTTTGACATTGTGTCGAGGCTAGAGTAAGAAAAAATGAAACGTTTTTTTTATAAGTTATTAATATTATTTTAATAGCTATTGCTAAGTAATTTGTGAATAAAGACTAAAAGCCTTAAAGCGTTAATTAAAAAAAAGAGGAGCAGCAAAGCTTAAAGAAAAGCCTTTAAGATTAAGTTAATTAATGGTATCGTGATTTGATATAAGATAACTTTTATATGAGTTTAAATGTATTTAGTGATCCGGTATTTTTGTTTCCTTACCGTTCACCACGTAATCAGTGAGAGACATTTATAAGGTATTTTCAAAAATATGACCATAAAATCGATCGGTTTTAAGATAAAATCACTTAAAAATCTCATAACTCTAAGAATTTTTGTAATTGAATCATAAAACTTTTTGCACTGAATGAAGTGTTGGATGCAATTATTTTTTTTTAATATATTAATATTTGTGTACATATAGATACGTACAAAAATGGACAATATCACATACATTTCACTGATCCCAAAGTACCAGTTTACAGCCACGTATCAGCTTTTGTTGAATGGGCCGGCTCGACCGGTAAAGTACCACGACCTCACAGAATACCGGCGTGAAGAAGAAGTCTAACAAACTTCTGTGTTTCGTCTGGTGAGTGCAGGTAACCGGAGGCCCACACACTCCCTCGTCCTATTCTGGGGGCATTCTAAGGACGGCAACGCTATGCCTCTGGTATTGCGGATGTTCATGGGCGGCGGTAATCACTTACCATCACGTGAGCCGCCTGCCTCCCCTTTCTATAAAAAAAAAAACTTAAAAATTTGTGTTACGGAATCGGAAACAACGAAGGTACCACAAACACCCATACCCGGGACAATTTAAAAAAGTGGTTTTTTCACTCGTCCGGAAATCGAATCCGGGAGCCTAGAGCTGAAGACACCTTGCAAAACACACTCGTCCACTTAGATTGTCGATCAAGATACAGTCAAAAGTTAGTCAATTTTTTGAGATGATGGAACTTTTACTTCGAAACTCATATTATCAAAGCTTTTTTTTCTTTTTTTGGTGAAAAAAGAGCTTACAGAGTACCTGACGGTAACTGGCTACCGCATCCCAAAATACCTGGAAACCATTAAATAAAAAAAAGTTTCCTGATTTGATTTCACACTTGAGTAAGTTACTGACTTAAGTTAACATGCTGAGACTCTGTCATGCCATTTCTTTCTGTGGGTGTAAGGTATCAGAAAGGATTATGTTTTTTTTACTACTGCGTGCCTAATGCTTTTTCTGGGATAAAATTCGTAGACGAGGATTACCTGCCATCATGTTATATCAATGTCTACCTATTGGCGCCTGTCTCAAAGATCGGATTTATTTTTCCGATTGTTCAAAACATTACAGGGTATAAAAAATCAACGGAAATAACCGTTGCCCGTCTCACTCACTGCCTGCCTGTCTGTCAAACCCTTTGCTTCAGGAGCGACAGATATCATTAAGTTCAAATAAAAATTAAATTAAATGTCTACAAAAAAATTTCATGCTTATCGATCAATTGCAATGAAAAATAAGAAGAAAAGAAAGAAAGAAAGTAGATTTATTCATCATACGAATTTACACATAAATAAATACCAAATAAATAAATATCTTCACGAAATTCCCAATACAGGGATAGACAAAGGTCAAGTCTAGACAATTGAGTATCTTCGACCCACTTTCCACCGAAAATATTTTCGAGACAACGTGACAGGTGGTGAGCCCGTCGCCGTCTTTAAGTCCAAGCCAACGATATAATTCATTCATAAGTTTTTGAAAAACCCAATGGTACGTGCCTGCCACCTGGGTTTTTGAACTTGGGCCTCTTGACTCGAAATTCCGACCACCCAACCACTCGGCTATCGTGAATTTACACATATTTCAATATCTATGTGTAGGATGTAGAATGAACCTCCCCGTTTACTAGACAGAGTGTTTTATTTCACGTACGTGAGTGACCAATATTTTATTCTACTAAAGTAGATAATTTCAAACAACCTTTAAGAGAAGGTTTGTGCACAACAGTAGGCATTTACAAGTAACTTAAACTACTTCATGTACTTAATTATGGCTAATGATAAGAAAATCATTTACAGCATAAGAGCCCGTGCAACGTAAAACTTATTTGTTTGCGGCCATTATTTTAATTACATACATACATTCATACATACATAACGGCCTGTTAAAGTCCACTGCAGGACATAGGCCTGTCCCAAAGGGAGGATTTGCCATAATCGCCACGCTTGGCAGGCGGATTGGTTATCGCAGTACCAGATAAGTCGCGCATCAGACTATATGGTTATCCCGTCATCTATCCCTCAGTCGCTTCTTACGACACTCACGGGAAGAAATTGAGTAACAACATTCTTACACCGTTACAAGTTATATTAATAACAGAAGTTTTATACTAATTATATACTATCTGACGTAATATTACACGTATTATTTCTGATTGCGTTTTATGCATCGTAATCCAGTGCGCCCGCGCTTGTCCAATGTCATTGTAACGTTTGTAGATTACAGCGTAATATTATTAATCTAAACCACCGACGATACCTATTTAATTTGGTATATGTAACTACCTCTTGATATAAATGTTTATTTTTACCTTTCACTTACCTATATTGGCAGAAAGAGACTGAAAAACTGTAGTCCTATCGTCCCACTTTTCACCAGAGCTTATTAAGCACAATGTGACACGAGGTGAGCCTATAGCCGTTTTAGTTTCAAATGGTATATATGTATACTTTATACATACTTAGACACGTAAATATTTATATAAAAATATATAAACATCCATAACTCGATTACAAACATTCATATTCATCACACAATACTTTGCCCCTATATGGATTCGAGCCTACAACGTAAGCCCCGAAAGCAAGGCAAGGTCAAGACCAAATATGTCTGTCATTCGGAGATCTCTTAAAGTATTTTACATTCCTATATGTCACGATAGCCGAGTGGTTGGAGGGTCGGAATTTCGAGTCGAGAGACCCGAGTTCGGTCCCCAGGTGGCTTGTACCAATGGGTTTTTCAAAAAACTTACGTACGAATTATCGTTGGCTTGGTGGTTTATCTTCGGTGGAAGGTGGGTCGGAGGGACTTTATTGTCTAGACTAGACCTCTGTCAACCCCTGTATTGGGAATTGCGTGAAGATATTTTATAATTTTTAATTGTTTTACATTCCAAGTTTAACGGGTAAGTGCAACCTCTGAGAAAATTTGAAATAAAACTTACATCATTATAATTACAAAATGAATATGAATAGATATGTATTACTGTGCCATCTGTTTAGAAACAAGTGATGGTTGTTTATGATAATAATAATAATAGTAACCATTTATTTGAAGTCACGATAGTTGAGTAGTTAGGCGATCGGACTTCGGGTCAAGAGATCTGAGTTCGATCTCCAGGTGGCGGGTTCGTGCCATTGGGTTGTTTTCAAAAACTTATGTACTATTTGTATCATTAGCTTGGACTTGAGGACGTCCACTAGCTCACCACCTCTCTTGTTGTCCCAAAAAATGTCGACGATCGAAGGTGAGTCTCAAGGACTTCTAGTCTAGGATAGGAAGAACGTCTAGGATATTGTTCTTCTATTTGTATCACTATATACATCTTCTATACAGTAGAGGATACATCTAGCCTTATATATTAATATTTTACATAGTGTCTGAGTAAGGCGCTTAAGCTGTGCATACATATATACATAACGGCCTGTAAAAGTCCATATAAGGGCATAGGCCGTGCAGGAGGGTTTGTCGATTATCGTGACACCTTACACCTTAGACAACACTTTCCATTGCCGTTCTGCTAAATTTTGGTTTGTTATGGTTATAGATAGGCAGCTCGCCATCTGTCTGTAGCAAATGACGACCTCCGTGGACGAGTGGCGTAAACACCGGTTTCAAGGTGCCGCTATCTCGAGGTCCCAGGTTCGATTCCTGGTCGGGTCAATGTAGAAAAACCACTTTTTCTACATTTTATCGGGTCTGAGTGTTTGTGATGCCTACATTGTTTCCGATTCCAATACCACAAGTGCTTTAGCATCTTACATTGAGATCGGAGCAATGTATGTGATGTTGTACCTATCTAAATATGTATTTATTTATATTATTAAAAATGAAATTTTCAAGAGAAACGATCCCGTTTGTTATCGATGTAAGGCTAACAGAAGACCAGTGCGCATCACCAAAGTGCAAGGTCTTTGAGATACAACTATACACATATACTGATAATTCTAATAAATGTGGCATGCCCATTATGGTAGAACATATAGATATAAATGAAGTGTTTAACATCAGAAAATTTTCACTATGTTCTTGCAAATAAATAAGAGTCACGATAGCCGATTAGTTGGGGGGTCGGAATTTCGAATCAAGAGACCCGAGTTCGATCCCTAGGTGGCAGGCTCTAACCAATGGGTTTTTCAAAAAACTTATGTACGAATTATATCGTTGGCTTGGACATAGAGACGGCGACGGTGGTGTGAAGGTACAACAATATTGTAAAAATTGGGGAGATTAAAACTTAAATCAAAGATATAATTATATTATATTTATATACACATGCACATAAAATAATATTTCAAAGCAGTGAATACTTACGAGGCGAAGAACTGATCAGCCTGCTCGATGGATCCATGGAAAGCTATTCTTCCGTTAGCAAGGAGCACAACTTGATGGAAGAGCTCAAACACACCAGATGCGGGCTGATGTACAGAGCATATCACAAGTTTCCCTCCTATGGCCAGTCTTCGAAGTCTACTCACAACGGCGCTGGCGGCTGAACTGTCCAGGCCAGTAGTGGGCTCGTCGCAGAATAGGATTGGTGGATCATTAAGCAACTAAAAGAAAGAAAGTTTGATAGCCTTAGCATCAATAGCCTTAGGTTTAGGGTGATGACAGCGAAACATAACGTCGCAGGTTCGGGTCCGGCATTCGCTTATGTCTTCGACCACTTCTGATGCAAGCATTGCTGCTCAGTTGGAGTAGTTAATGTGAATACAAGGAATGCTATTTGACATTGCTAGTATTCATTTAAAAAAAATCACACAAAATTCAGAAAATTTGAAAAGAAGGCCCACGATTAATTTGTTCATAGACTTTTTGTTTAGTATCTTTTTTATTAATGACTGTAAATAAAATATTCCCTAACGATTCTTATTCTTGTGTGGTATCGGCTAAAAGCTTTTAAAATGGTTGCAGTGTGTGGTGGAGAATGCAATGAATACATAATAGACGCGTGTCTTTCTCCGAAAGTCTTTTACTACTCTCTTTATGGCAGTGGATAATCATTTTGTATAACACCGCACTTAAATTAAGTACACTGCTGAGGAGCAGGGTGTTCACTACTAAATGCTTGCGTAAAATGGCGAATTTTTAAGCATTTAATAAAAAATCTGCCACAACATATTACGAGTTCAATAAAGAAGTTATTGAAGAATCAAAACTGTCAAGGAAATATGTAACATAATATCTACGATTCAACGTCTATTATTTATTCTGTGGTAAAATACCATAGTTTAAACCCTAGTAACGTTGTAAGTAAAACCACCGGTAACTCTATCCGTTTACACGTAGTGTGTGACCAAGCCGGTTCTATTTCTATAACTTCTTACTTGAGTCTTTTCTAAAGAGTCTATTGTTTTAGCTAAATGATAACGATGGTTGCTAATATTGTGTTTTAATATTATACCTAAGTCACGATAGCCGAGTGGTTGGGTGGTCGGAATTTCGAGTCCAGAGACCCGAGTTCGATCCTCAAGTGGCCGTACCAATGGGTTTTTCTAAAAACCTATGTACAAATTATATCGTTGGCTTGGACATAGAGACGGCGACGGTGGTGTGAAGGTACAACAATATTGTAAAAAATTGGAGAGATTAAAACTTAAATCAAAGATATAATTATATTATATTTATATACACATGCACATAAAATAATATTTCAAAGCAGTGAATACTTACGAGGCGAAGAACTGATCAGCCTGCTCGATAGATCCATGGAAAGCTATTCTTCCGTTAGCAAGGAGCACAACTTGATGGAAGAGCTCAAACACACCAGATGCGGGCTGGTGTACAGAGCATATCACAAGTTTCCCTCCTATGGCCAGTCTTCGAAGTCTACTCACAACGGCGCTGGCGGCTGAACTGTCCAGGCCAGTAGTGGGCTCGTCGCAGAATAGGATTGGTGGATCATTAAGCAACTAAAAGAAAGAAAGTTTGATAGCCTTAGCATCAATAGCCTTAGGTTTAGAGTGATGACAGCGAAACATAACGTCGCAGGTTCGGGTCCGGCATTCGCTTATGTCTTCGACCACTTCTGTTGCAAGCATTGCTGCTTAGTTGGAGTAGTTAATGTGAATACAAGGAATGCTATTTGACATTGCTAGTATTCATTTAAAAAAAATCACACAAAATTCAGAAAATTTGAAAAGAAGGCCCACGATTTGTTCACAGACTTTTTGTTTAGTATCTTTTTTATTAATGACTGTAAATAAAATATTCCCTAACGATTCTTATTCTTGTGTGATATCGGCTAAAAGCTTTTAAAATGGTTGCAGTGTGTGGTGGAGAATGCAATGAATACATAATAGACGCGTATCTTTCTCCGAAAGTCTTTTACTACTCTCTTTATGGCAGTGGATAATCATTTTGTATAACACCGCACTTAAATTAAGTACACTGCTGACGGGGAGCAGGGTGTTCACTACTAAATGCTTGCGTAAAATGGCGAATTTTTTTAAGCATTTAATAAAAAAATCTGCCACAACATATTACGAGTTCAATAAAGAAGTTATTGAAGAATCAAAACTGTCAAGGAAATATGTAACATAATGTCTACGATTCAACGTCTATTATTTATTCTGTGGTAAAATACCATAGTTTAAACCCTAGTAACGTTGTAAGTAAAACCACCGGTAACTCTATCCATTTACACGTAGTGTGTGACCAAGCCGGTTCTATTTCTATAACTTCTTACTTGAGTCTTTTCTAAAGAGTCTATTGTTTAAGCTAAATGATAACGATGGTTGCTAATATTGTGTTTTAATATTATACCTAAGTCACGATAGCCGAGTGGTTGGGTGGTCGGAATTTCGAGTCCAGAGACCCGAGTTCGATCCTCAAGTGGCCGTACCAATGGGTTTTTCTAAAAACCTATGTACAAATTATATCGTTGGCTTGGACATAAAGACCTCTGTTTACCCCTGTATTGGGAATTGCGTGAAGATATATATTTATTTATTTTATTTTAATATTATACCTGCATTCATACATTTATTTAAGAATATTTAAGCATGTACACTATGCTGTGCTTTGTTATTAAAGAAAAAGATGATAAAAAAACAACAACGGACACGGGCATGATTCGAACACGCGACGTCCGTGGCGTGGTGTGTATTTGTAATTTACGAAGTACGTAAATTAAATTAAAAATGGTAAAAAATATATCTTCACGAAATCCCCAATACAGGGTAGACAGAGGTCTAGTCTAGGCAATTAAGTCCCTTTGACCCAAGATTTTGAAGATATTTTCGGGACGACGTGACAGGTGGTGAGCGCGTAGCCGACTCTATGTCCAAGCCAACGATATAATTCATACATAAGTTTTTTGAAAAACCCATTGGTACGAGCCTGCCATCTGGGGATCGAACTCGGGTCTCTTGACTCGAAATTCCGATCAGCCAACCACTCGGCTATCGTGACTAAAATGAAACGATTACCTTAAAAATATGTAATGATTTTTCATTATTGTATGTATGTCTTTTTATTTTTTTATACATTAGTATTTAATTAAATAATTTAATATGGTATTTTTACAATATAACATAGGTACGGGTTTAGTTTATTGAGATATTATGCACATTTGTCATAATGCACAACAATAACAGAAGAATATTTTTGTGCATGCTTATCTTTTAAGTTTTCCCTGTGTCGTGCTTGTTCTTTATATATTTGTGGTATACAATAAAGTATATACTACTATTAATCCTTTGTATTTCTCCGTTTTCTTACCTGCACCGCCAGTGCAACCCTCTTCCGTTCGCCTCCAGATAGTGCTTTCAATTTGGTACGCGTGCAGTTCATTACCCCCAATTCCCCTAAAAGCTGCTGGATACGTCGCGTTCTTACTGATGCACTCGAACGCTTGTCCATCATCAGACGTGCCTATTGGAAATAATAATTAATAAATTTTTATTTCTTTTCATAATTTAATTTAAATAAATTAAAAATAAATCATTAAAATATTATTAAAAGGAGGACCAATAACAATAATTACAGATATTTTTATTTATTATTATTAAAAATCTCTTATATACTACATTATTAATCTTACAGATAACCTTGCATTTTTTATTTTATTGCCTCTAAAAAAATATTTTATGATGTATAATAAAACAGACACTAGAAATTTTATTAAGTTTCATCTACTCTCTCTCTACTTTTGTCTACATTATTACTGCAGGGGCGTATTTTTGGGACAAAGTGTCAGATGGTGAGCCCTTCGCCGTCTCAAAGTCCAAGCCAATGATATAATTCGTACATAAGTTTTGAAAAAACCCATTGGTCTGCCTACCCATGAGCATGCCACCTGTGGATAACAAAGGTACCACAAACATTCAGATCCGAGAAAATGTAGAAAAAGTGGTTATCGACATTCACCCGCCTTGGAATGGAACCCCTGACCTCTGAGATAGCGACACCTTGAAAACCGGTGTGACCGCAACTCGTCCACGGAGGTCTTCAAAATAATATAAAGATATCAGATTAGGTTACAAAGAAAATCTTGGACAGTTCCTAAAAATTACATCATCATTATGGTCACACTATTTTTTTTATTTTGTAGGTGTTATGTAAATTATTTGACATTTCACATGTCACCTATATGTTGAGAGGCAAAATTTATTCAAAGACAAATCCACTATTAGAAAATATTTGAATATGTTATAGAATAAATAAAGCGCGTGGGAATTTTATCCACGGACTTCCGTCCAGACATCAGACATTAAATTTATAGCGATGTGTATTTACAGTATGTGTACGATTCATTTAGTGCTTTTTCAGTTTTAAGTGGAAATATTTTTAATGGCTTATATTTATAGATGTTATACGAAGAATTCCTCCGAAGGCGACTGGCGTACGCACCAGCTTTTAAGGTGTCACCAGCTCTGAAGTCCAGGGTTCGATAGTCGTACGGGTTATTAAATAAAACCAACTTTTTCTATAATATCACGGCTCTGGTTGCCCCTGGTACCTTCCTTGTTTCTGATTTCATTACGAAAGTGCTTTAGCTGCTTACAGGCAAAAGGCCAATGTCTGTGTTGTGTTGATGTGATGTCCCTACATATTTATTTATTTGTCATTCAATTTCCCTAGTTGTTTACAGAACATGTTACCATTTCTGTTAGTTGTGAGGTATTCCATCTATAACCTCCTTAGGTTGGAGTTGGTTTTGGATATTAATGTGTTGCAGACAACATTAAGTGCCGAAGTGTTAATATCATGTGCGAATTCAAGGGGTGTCCCGAAATGGTTTGATACCAATTATCAATCAGGGTAAATGAGGTTTGCACACCTACAATTAATTTAAGGTAGTTGCTCCGCGAGGGCTTAATCAGCCCACTTCGAATGCGCGTTTGTGGGAAGTGGTTGGTTTATATCACGAGGAATTGATGTTTTCGATATCAGAACGGAGCCTTACTTGAGTCTCGTAGAATAATACCGGGAAGTAAAAACACGTGAACCTTCTACCTTTACGGTTTGTCAGATAACTCGAGGTTCTCAAACGTTCTATGCCTACTTCCACACATGTCTACAAAGCCGTTATGTCATCTGAAGGCTCAGGTTTTTAGAGACTATATGAGTCTTTAATCAGTTATTAACAGATGAGCCATTCGTTCGTGTAGCAACAAAAAAAAAAAACATTTGAATGTCATAGCATGATCTCATCGTCTACCTGGCTGTGGCTGGCGTGTGGTAGGACTATTATTTAAATATACTGACTTCCATCAACCCGAGTTCTACTTCCTTAAATGTAAACTCGAACAGCCAACCGTTTACAATTGGGCTTAAAAATTTCTTCCGTTCCCAATGGGAACAATGTCCCGGTGTATCCTACAAGGGGTCACGATACTTCTGCCATGGTCTATCGAATTCAAATCGCATTGAATCATTCATGTTGATCGATACTTACGACCAGATTTAGAGTTGGTGAAATAAAGAGATTTGTATATTGAAACGGTAAAGTATCAATAAGGTATTATAAATGGTAATGTAAAACTCTTCTGTGTGATTTTCATGTAATTACGATCGCTGGGAACGAATGAGAAAAAAAAAACACGTAGAATTGTTTCTTTTTCTGGATGCATCCTACGAGTATCATGTAAGAAAATAATTCTTGCTGGTTATGAGTTTCCACTTGGGTAAAGATGTGGATGACGGCTATATTAACTGTCGCATAATGCCTGGGTATTGCTTAAGTAGTAACTCTGAGATTGCTCATCATATAGTCTACACGCTTAATTACGGTGGAGCATCCAGTAGAATTAGTGCATGCATGTGGGAAGGAGGGTGGAGCACACTTCTCCTCGGACCAGGTGACATATGCTTCTTGTTTTTGCACGCGGAATGGTGCAATATAATTGTTTAATAAGCTCTATATACAGATACATATTGGAGATTTTTTAATGAATTGACACTTGCTGAAAGGAGGTTAATTAGAAATTATACATATTAATAAATCCGTACAGTTCTATTTTCCCATCGATACTCTCTTTTGATCGCTCTCTCCCGCTCTCTGGCCCTCTCTCTCTAAAACCCTTATTTTAATTTATCGTTCTGGTATTTCCTGTGAAGATATATACGAACATCAATTATTATATATCTTAATTGTGTAGACTAGACCTCTGTCTACCCCTGTATTGGGAATTGCGTGAAGATTTTTTTTTAATTATCTCAAACCAGTCCACTAATAACGTAACAGAGATAAGTTTTAACAGAAATTAAAATATTTCCAAAGATAATTTTAGTAGATAATAATGTTGAAATAATATTGGACTAACAATAAAAAATTTTAAGAATCTTGTTAGATAAAATTTAAATATGCGAATCATAATCGAGAACTTGTTATGACATTAATCTGTCTTAGAAAGGTTTCTATAGGCATCTCAATACCATGATATAGGTAATACAAATTTAAATTTGTATTTTATCTACGGTGTTAAGACTGGTAAGATACTGCATAAATTACCCATTACCATTCATTTTATAACATAAATTTTGTAGCTAATTAATAACTTGACTTATTTTTTACAGATAATCCCAAAGCTGTACATACATAATTAATAGATACTTTACAAACTGTCTGCTTGAATAATAGAATAAATTTTAAATAATTTGGCTCTTTAAATAAATCTTTGACTAAAACAACGATCAAATATGTATTTTTGTTAAATTTGACAGTTGCTGGCTAGGGAGTTTATGTCTCTATACATATTTACAAAACCAGTGGCTTTTCCTACGTCTTTGCCTGTGCGTGACTTATAGGATTACTAGTGCACTTATATGGTAGCACTCGCCGACAACTATATAAATATCTTCACGCCATTCCCAATACAACGGTAGATAGAGGTCTTAGTGTAGACAATTTAGTCCCTTAGACCCTCATTCCACCGAAGATATTTTGGGACAACATGACCGGAGGTGAGCCCGTCGCCGTCTTTATCTGCCGTCCTCTGCCATCCTGGGGATCGAACTCGGGTCTATTGACTCGAAATTCCGACCACCCATCCACACTATATAGTGACTTAACTACATAAATATTTTTTTAAAATCTTCACGCTTTTCCAATACTGGGTAACCAGAGATATAGACATTTAGTCCTTCTACCCCCACTTCACCGGAGCTTATTTAGGACAACAGGACAAGTGGTAAGCCACCGTCTTGGTCCAGAAATATAGACGCTACGCTTGTCAGAATTTTAGACGCTAATTAGGACTGTTATAATCAATTCAAATAATTGTTATAATAAATTCAAATAATATAATATAATATAATATAGCAATATCTAATATGTCAATCATCATGGATCAAAGATCTAATAATTAGCATCGCGTGTACTAATCTTTCTGACACAGGTTTCTTGTTATCTGTGATTACAAAAAAAACGCTAAAGTATGAAATTGCGTAAAAGGAGGTCCATACCCTTCCCAATACACGTTTTTTTTTTATTTAATTATTTTACGACATCATTTCAGAAATAGAGAGCGATGTGTATTACACTTATAAAATATATACACGGAATTCTATTTCTCGAAACCGGACTCTTTCATTTCATGTCAGGGAACACAATTATTATTTTTTTCACTTTCCTTATTTGTACTACAAAATGTATTCGTCGTCGAAAGTCGTCGAAATTTTACGTCTTTAATTGGATCATCAAACATGTATTCTTTATATGTGTTTCTTTTTCTGTAGATATAAATAAAATGAACTTCAACATGATCTTCACGCATAATTCCTGGTGAGGTAGCCGTAGATACATACCTCTTTCGCTTCATTCAAATTCTTCATTTTGTTTTTTTGGTATATATATGAAATTTGTTGTAACGTTAAACTGTTACTATCGTACAGTACATTCAAGAAAAATAACTATAAGTAACCCTTATAACATTAAGTACGTACACTTAATGTTATAAGTGTGATCCTGCAAAAATATCCTTCTCTATTTCTTGTATTTTTTATACTTGAAACAATTGTAATAGCAGAATAAGTACAAACCATAAACTCCATGTGCTCGTTTACCGCCAAATCGCCAATGGATAGGTCTTCCTGCGGCACGAAACCAGAGATACGGGCGATGAGGTCAGCACCGGCCAGCCTTCCGTTAAGCATGAGATAACCCGTCATGGCACTTTTATCTCTCCGGCTAATTGCCGCCAATAACGTTGTCTTACCGGCACCGCTGTTAAGAAAATCATTCATATGAAACAAACCAACTCACTCTTAGTAAAATTATTGTGAAATTAAGATAATTTTGAAATTTTATCATATGTTACACATTTGGTAGGTATGAAGTTAGGAAAGTTATTGATATATAAGTCGAAAAAACGAATCGTGTGAAGAATTAGGTTATAATGACGTTACTCAGCCTAAATCATAAGGGTCTTTACAAAGCTTACAATATATTTCTTAATATACTAGCTGCGATCTGCGGGTTTATTCGTGGTTTAACTGCTAACAGAATTGTTTTGGGGTTTTTTTTTTATAAAAAAAATCTCACCAATACTAAGTGAGAGAAGTCTAGACAATTAAGTCCTTTCGACCTACCTTTTGCTGAAAGTTGATGAGTCTGTCGCCGTCATTATATCCAAGCTAACGATATAAATCGTACATAAGTATTGAAAAAGCCCACCGACCTGGGAATCGAATTTGGGTCTCTTGACTCGTATTCCGATCACCTAACCATTCGACTACCCTGACTATTTTTATGATATTTCAAAAGAAGAAGGGTACAGATGCTGTATATCCCTGAGGATATGTATATCCATGAGGATACTTGGATGGTAAGCTTTATTGATTACATGTAATCAATAAAGCAGGGCCGGAACACAAGTTAGTATATTGCTACTTCTGCCGCGAAGTCTGAAGGTCTTGTAGCTAGCCAATAGTATTTTCTAGGCTTTTGCCTTAATCACCTCTTATGACGAAAGTCACGATAGCCGAATGGAAGGCTGGTCGGAATTTCGAGTCGAGAAACCCGAGTTCGATCCCCAGGTGGCCGGCTTGTACCAATGGGTTTATTCAAAAACTTATGTAAGACGTATATCGTTGGCTTGGACATAAAGACGGCGACGGGCTCACCACCTGTCACGTTGTCCCGAAATATCTTCGGTGGAAGGTGGGTCGAAGGGACTTAATTGTCTAGACTAGACCTCTATCTACCCCTGTATTGGGAATGGCGTGAAGATATATTTTTTTACCTCTTATGACCTACCTACCTACGGGAAAAAAGGCATCCGCAATTTCTTACGCCGACACCACACGTTATTTTATACTTAATTAAAATAAAATTATTCATTTATTATATAAAATGTATTTCGAGCTTGGCTCACATGGTGATAGGTGATTTTATCTTTTAAGTTAATTAATATTTTACATAATGAATATTGTCATTTTGGATCTCTCTTCTTTCTTATTACAGAACCAGTACAGAACGACTTCCAAGCAGAGGAGTCTACCACCTTAAAAATTAGGTAAAAATTCGTTATGCATTATGAGATTTTATAAAAGTTCACATGCTTAACAATTCCTTCGTAAGTGCGTTAACTAAGCTCCTACTTATCTGATAATAAAAGGTCGTGGTAACTTTCCATGCTTCGGTTGGTAAACATGCCCACTAAACTTTAATAATGTTTTATTTTTACAATAAAAATAAATCTAATCTTATTTTCCAAATCCTTCTTACATCGCTATTCGCTACTTAAGTGTTACTATAATAAATTTAAATAAATTATATTTATCACTATGTAACTTAATTCTACTCATGACTCACCTTGAACCCATTAAAGCTACCAAATTACCGGATGTGACAACACCGCTCACTGAAAATAAAAGTCACAATTAGTAATTCAGTTTACATTAAATTAAATAAAACCCTTTTTATTTCTTTTTATACTTCCATTTCGGATACACGCAGGGAATCATCAACAAAATAATCAATTCGGTTAAGAATTCCCGTGATAAAAATAATGAAGTATATTGAATTAAAAATAATGCGATTGAAATACCAGTGTGACCAGTCCATCTCATTATAAACGCCACAAGATACGATGATCTTATGTTGTGCAATATCTACTTTACTCAACAAATCCGTTGGATATTTTTTTTGTATGTAAACAATTTTATGTGGAAATCTTGTATGTTGTTTTTCATTAGGCAAATGGTGTTCTTCATGAGTTTTTATTTAGGATTTTCAAATGTGTGACCGCTTAGCAATCTTTTAGTGTTATTTATTAAAGAGATATGTTTCGGATACCAACACAGTAAAATTTTATATAGGATCTATAATTTTTTTCTAGTGCTTGAGTATTTTAAACATTAGCTTTTTAACTTTCTATTCCAATACTGTACCTTAGCGGTTATAAGGTAACATCGGTTATAAGTAAAGTGAATTCAGCGAAAGTGAGACTGTAGTAATCCAGGTTTTTCCAAAATAAATTTTACAAAATTTTATAAAATAACTTGACGAAATTCCCAGGGGTAGACAGGGGTATTGTCAATTAAGTCGTTTCGACCTTCCACCGCAGACTTTTTTGGGACAACGTGACAGGTGTTAGCCTGTCGCCGTCTTTATGACAAAGCCAACGATATAATCATACAACGCATTCAGGGTGCTCCTAAGGTTGCCGTGGCGGTGCAGCGCTTTTAGTATGTTTATGGTGCGGGGCTCACCATACATATGTAAATAGGTTACCATTTTTGAATAAACCCATAGGTACGATCCTCGGGGATCTTCTGTTAAATCTGAGTAATAGGACTGCGACTTTTGGAAAATTATCTTATTGCAAGTAATATTCAGACCGTTCAATGCTATTCAAAGTAAAAGTCGGAACTGTTTTATTCATTTAACTTTTGTTTTAAGCACTCACGAAACTCAAAATCAAGACGGATCGCCATACAACGCCATCTTTGGAAATGAAAAGATCCAGAATGAAACTCCTCGATATTATATTGAAAAATTATAGCTGAAACATTTTTTAATTTACTGAGTTTAAATTGTTTGGTCTTATAATTTTTCATTGCAGAAAAGTTTGGGAGTACATACTCATTAAAAAGTTTCCGCATATATGCATATATTAAAATTCCTACTAATTTTGTTGCGTGCTAAAGCTGCAATGTTGTAGCCCTTTATTTAAAGACTTTTGTTTATTATACCTACTTTACCGTGAATTTTAAAAGGGTATATTTAAACGCAGCCAATTGAATTGTCGTATTTAAAACTACTTACTGTCATTAACGAGTTACAAACACATAAGAAGAAATATTAAAAATATTGCGTTTCCTTTCCACAATGGCGCCTACTCAGCTTCAGCCTTATCTCGTTACAGCATGATGCCGAAATTGTTGCCCTTTCACTTACATTGTACATATCCCTCGAATATTGTGTTGCAAGAAACTAGGACATTATATATTATTTACTGGCTCAATTATGTTTTCGTGATATGAAGTCAGTTAATACATAACATAAATTGGACGAAACATAAATGTATTGTGCAGAAAAAATTACTTGGTTGAACATGTATTTGATTGTAGTTAAATATAATTTCTGTACATTTACTATATACATAATTAATGCATATGAACTTTACGAAAAAATTTTAAGATATAGTTTTTGCCGAAAATAAGCTCCAGTTTATTTTAATTATTTAAAACAAATCTTTTGACATTGTACTAAAAACAAATTTGAAATATTCACATAAATGAAATCTTTAATAGTGCCTATCTAGTTTGAACCAGCAACTCTCAGGATTAAAGATTTTTATTAATATTTAATGTAGATTCAGTGAGAAACCTGTGAAAAATAAATATAAATGTTTATCAAACAAGGCCTGGCTGAGTTGAGCTTAAAAGCATTCTTTCCATATCTATAAAGGCGTTTTAAAGATGAAAATAAAAGAAATGAATATATTATAAAAGGCTACCTTAAATGAAGTGGCTATCTCAATTTAATACCTATTTATTTTATAACGTATTTTAAATTGTTATTATTATTTACTGCTATTTTATGACATTACCGAAATGGCGTTGGTAATTTGATAAGACTTTTTGACGACCTATTCAAATTTCGAATAATTCAAAGATAAAAGTAGGTTCGGAGACGGGCTCACCACCTGTCACGTGGTCCCGAAAATATCTTCGGTGGAAGGTGGGTCGAAGGGACTTAATTAGACCTCTGTCTGCCCCTGAATTGGGAATTGCGTGAAGATATATTCAATTTTTTTATATATAAAAGTAGGTGAATAAAACAGCAGGGGTCCGTCCTCAGCGGAAACATTAAGTGGTAGGTAGTTAAAGTATGAAAAATTAATTACAATAAAATTAACTAGCATTACGATTGCCCAACTTTAATGCCAACAGGTTTAAATATAGCTTCACGTTAACGCAAAACTATATTTAAACCTGTTAAGTAAGGTGAACTTAAAAAGTTCACTTTACTTTTTAAAACTCTTACAAAATACGCATACAGGCTCAATATCAATTGAGGCTGGCCGCCAATGAAAACAACCCTAATTGATATTTATTTTTAAACATTTAATTTTAGATCCTTAATAGTTCCGTTACTCTATTTTTGTTGTTGACAATTATTTTTAAACATTTATTTTTAAATGCTTATGATTGCTTTAAATATTTTTATGCCTTTTGCTTTTTTTAATAATAAACGTTATTATTTAATATCCCTTTTAAATTGTATTCGGCTATTACGGGTTCGCTTACCTTTATCTTTCTTAGTCAAGTTATTGTCGCCCTAATTGATATGTATTTTTTAAAATTGTTTTTAAATTATTATAATGGCTTTAAATATTTTTATTCCTTTTCTTTTTATTAAAACATTAAGTAAGTATTATTATTCGTATAATATATCAGAAGTATCTATATATTATTGAGTGACTTCGGTCTTTCTAAGATGACAGTCGCATCTACTTTAAGCCACACCAAGGTCTAGGGCTGCGTGTATTAAAAAAAGACGGATGGAAAGAAAATATGAATCGGAAATTATGGTAAAATTTATAAACCAAATATATACTTTTTCCAATGCAAAAAATATTAAAAAAAATGTGTGTCTAATACGTTACTTATTTATAACTCCGTTTTTCTAGAAATTCCAAACACATACACACACACCTGTTATGTTATCTGGAGTAGAAAAAATTTTATAATTGTTCCTTTTTTTGTTTTATATTTCTTTTATTTGATATTGCTATCTATCACATCTGTTAAAACATTATGAAAAACTGATATGTTATTTTCTAACTATTAAACTATCTAAAAAATCTATAGTTTGTATGTAACACTATTTGTGTATTGCGAAGCGGTAAAGTTTTCCAAATAAATAAATTTTTAAATAAATTACCTTATTTAGACAGAAAATAAAGATGACAGGATAACGTTTATTCAAACTTACCTCCATGCAGTACTTTGACCTCTTCATATTGCGCTGATCTCCATATACTCGTCTGATGTTTTTTCTTTCTGTACACTGATAAGTCCTTCCACGCCAGGGTGAGGTTCTCCGGGCTGTCTCCGAGGCCGGCCATTTCGTCGTCATCCCAATTCACCACGGCACCGGTGAGGATATTTCTCGTCGGCAATTTAAGTCCTAGCTCCTTCATGTTGGCGTTACGTCATTGGGCACTAAAAGAAAATTAATATTATTTCATCAACTGTTATTGTAGTGTAGGTGGAATACTTACTTCTATCCTTTTTCAGGGTACCACCTTGAGAATGGCATTGACTGTCGGTGGAATAACCATTTCGAAAAAAAAAAACCAGATTACCAAAATAAGCAGACCAATGATGTACACATGATGGCCTACCAAAGTTCACTGCCGGATATAAGCCACTCCGATGATGTGACGGTGAGTAGCAGGGCCTGTAGGGTCTAAAATGCAAGGTGTCGGTTGCTGAGATCGCCAATCCAATTACTAAGCGGGCATTATTGCAAATCCTCCCACGGGAGAGGTCTAAGTCCAGCAGAACACTTTTACAGGCCAGGTACAAAATGATAAGGCCATTACGCATAATATGTATGTTAAAAAATAGATTAGATTTAAAAAAAAACAATCTGAAGGAAGCGAAAAAGGGATGAAAGGATCGTAACACTTGGCGATCCATTATCTCTCACTACCCCGTCAGGGACTGGGAGTGAAGATAAATAATAATATACGCTGTTGACCGTTGATGACTATGTTCCTTTAGAGACAATCCTGATAAATGAAGTCGTGTATACCAAAAAGTCTCAATACATAATTCGGATCTATGGCTATGGAGTATATTTTTTATCTTTCACTCATTTCCCTATACTGAAATAGTCAGAGGTCTAAACATGTCTCAACTGATCCCTTCGACCCGAATTTCACCGGAGCTTATATGCGAGAATGTGAGAGATGTGCCTGTTGCTGGAATGGGTCCTAAATATTTTAATCGATACCTAGTTGATTACAATAGTTAGGGTAAAACTCAGAACAGCTCACTTTGCAAATATTAATAAAATCTAATAATAATAATCTTAATCAATGGCAAAATATATTATAACATGATAAGCATGAAATGGTACAACCCTATATCATCAATAACTATCTTTTTAGAACCCATAAACATTACTTCCTGTTATTTGTGAACGCCCTTAATTGATATGTATTTTTAAAATTGTTTTTAAATTATTATAATGGCTTTAAATATTTTTAAGCCTTTTGCTTTTTTAATAATAAACGTTATTATTTAATATCCCTTTTAAATTGTATTCGGCTATTACGGGTTCGCTTACCTTTATCTTTCTTAGTCAAGTTATTGTCGCCCTAATTGATATTTATTTTAAACATTTAATTTTAGATCCTTAATAGTTCCGTTACTCTATTTTGTTGTTGACAATTATTTTTAAACATTTATTTTTTAAATGCTTATGATTGCTTTAAATATTTTTAAGCCTTTTGCTTTTTTAATAATAAACGTTATTATTTAATATCCCTTTTAAATTGTATTCGGCTATTACGGGTTCGCTTACCTTTATCTTTCTTAGTCAAGTTATTGTCGCCCTAATTGATATTTATTTTAAACATTTATTTTTTAAATGCTTATGATTGCTTTAAATATTTTTATTCCTTTTCTTTTTATTAAAACATTAAGTAAGTATTATTATTAGTATAATATATCAGAAGTATCTATATATTATTGAGTGACTTCGGTCTTTCTAAGATGACAGTCGCATCTACTTTAAGCCACACCAAGGTCTAGGGCTGCGTGTATTAAAAAAAGACGGATGGAAGAAAATATGAATCGGAAATTATGGTAAAATTTATGAACCATATATATACTTTTCAATGCAATAAATATTAAAAAAAAATGTGTGTCTAATACGTTATTATTTTATAACGTATTTTAAATTGTTATTATTATTTACTGCTATTTTATGACATTACCAAAATGGCGTTGGTAATTTGATAAGACTTTTGACGACCTATTTAAATTTCGAATAATTCAAAGATAAAAGTAGGTTCGAGACGGGCTCACCACCTGTCACGTTGTCCCGAAAATATCTTCGGTGGAAGGTGGGTCGAAGGGACTTAATTAGACCTCTGTCTGCCCCTGAATTGGGAATTGCGTGAAGATATATTCATATTTTTATATATAAAAGTAGGTGAATAAAACAGCAGGGGTCCGTCCTCAGCGGAAACATTAAGTGGTAGGTAGTTAAAGTATGAAAAATTAATTACAATAAAATTAACTAGCATTACGATTGCCCAACTTTAATGCCAACAGGTTTAAATATAGCTTCACGTTAACGCAAAACTATATTTAAACCTGTTAAACACAAATGAACTTAAAAAGTTCACTTTACTTTTAAAACTTACAAAATACGCATACAGGCTCAATAGGCTGGCCGCCAATGAAAACAACCCTAATTGATATTTATTTTAAACATTTAATTTTAGATCCTTAATAGTTCCGTTACTCTATTTTGTTGTTGACAATTATTTTTAAACATTTATTTTTAAACATTTAATTTTAGATCCTTAATAGTTCCGTTACTCTATTTTGTTGTTGACAATTATTTTTAAACATTTAATTTTAGATCCTTAATAGTTCCGTTACTCTATTTTGTTGTTGACAATTATTTTTAAACATTTAATTTTAGATCCTTAATAGTTCCGTTACTCTATTTTGTTGTTGACAATTATTTTTAAACATTTAATTTTAGATCCTTAATAGTTCCGTTACTCTATTTTGTTGTTGACAATTATTTTTAAACATTTAATTTTAGATCCTTAATAGTTCCGTTACTCTATTTTGTTGTTGACAATTATTTTTAAACATTTAATTTTAGATCCTTAATAGTTCCGTTACTCTATTTTGTTGTTGACAATTATTTTTAAACATTTAATTTTAGATCCTTAATAGTTCCGTTACTCTATTTTGTTGTTGACAATTATTTTTAAACATTTAATTTTAGATCCTTAATAGTTCCGTTACTCTATTTTGTTGTTGACAATTATTTTTAAACATTTAATTTTAGATCCTTAATAGTTCCGTTACTCTATTTTGTTGTTGACAATTATTTTTAAACATTTAATTTTAGATCCTTAATAGTTCCGTTACTCTATTTTGTTGTTGACAATTATTTTTAAACATTTATTTTTAAACATTTAATTTTAGATCCTTAATAGTTCCGTTACTCTATTTTGTTGTTGACAATTATTTTTAAACATTTAATTTTAGATCCTTAATAGTTCCGTTACTCTATTTTGTTGTTGACAATTATTTTTAAACATTTAATTTTAGATCCTTAATAGTTCCGTTACTCTATTTTGTTGTTGACAATTATTTTTAAACATTTAATTTTAGATCCTTAATAGTTCCGTTACTCTATTTTGTTGTTGACAATTATTTTTAAACATTTAATTTTAGATCCTTAATAGTTCCGTTACTCTATTTTGTTGTTGACAATTATTTTTAAACATTTAATTTTAGATCCTTAATAGTTCCGTTACTCTATTTTGTTGTTGACAATTATTTTTAAACATTTAATTTTAGATCCTTAATAGTTCCGTTACTCTATTTTGTTGTTGACAATTATTTTTAAACATTTAATTTTAGATCCTTAATAGTTCCGTTACTCTATTTTGTTGTTGACAATTATTTTTAAACATTTAATTTTAGATCCTTAATAGTTCCGTTACTCTATTTTGTTGTTGACAATTATTTTTAAACATTTAATTTTAGATCCTTAATAGTTCCGTTACTCTATTTTGTTGTTGACAATTATTTTTAAACATTTAATTTTAGATCCTTAATAGTTCCGTTACTCTATTTTGTTGTTGACAATTATTTTTAAACATTTAATTTTAGATCCTTAATATTGGCGTTACGTCATTGGGCACTAAAAGAAAATTAATATTATTTCATCAACTGTTATTGTAGTGTAGGTGGAATACTTACTTCTATCCTTTTTGAGGGTACCACCTTGAGAATGGCATTGACTGTCGGTGGAATAACCATTTCGAAAAAAAAAAAACAGATTACCAAAATAAGCAGACCAATGATGTACACATGATGGTCTACCAAAGTTCACTGCCGGATATAAGCCACTCCGATGATGTGACGGTGAGTAGCAGGGCCTGTAGGGTCTAAAATGCAAGGTGTCGGTTGCTGAGATCGCCAATCCAATTACTAAGCGGGCATTATTGCAAATCCTCCCACGGGAGAGGTCTAAGTCCAGCAGTTGACTTTTACAAGCCAGGTACAAAATGATAAGGCCATTACGCATAATATGTATGTTAAAAAATAGATTAGATTTAAAAAAAACAATCTGAAGGAAGCGAAAAAGGGATGAAAGGATCGTAACACTTGGCGATCCATTATCTCTCACTACCCCGTCAGGGACTGGGAGTGAAGATAAATAATAATATACGCTGTTGACCGTTGATGACTATGTTCCTTTAGAGACAATCCTGATAAATGAAGTCGTGTATACCAAAAAGTCTCAATACATAATTCGGATCTATGGCTATGGAGTATATTTTTTATCTTTCACTCATTTCCTTATACTGAAATAGTCAGAGGTCTAAACATGTCTCAACTGATCCCTTCGATCCGAATTTCACCGGAGCTTATTTGCGAGAATGTGAGAGATGTGCCTGTTGCTGGAATGGGTCCTAAATATTTTAATCAATACCTAGTTGATTACAATAGTTAGGGTAAAACTCGGAACAGCTCACTTTGCAAATATTAATAAAATCTAATAATAATAATCTTAATCAATGGCAAAATATATTATAACATGATAAACATGAAATGGTACAACCCTATATCACCAATAACTATCTTTTTAGAACCCATAAACATTACTTCCTGTTATTTGTGAACGCCCCAATTGATAATATCAACTTACATTTCGACACCGTCACTATGTTATACTTTAAACGAGCTAATGTTGTGTGTATAGAATTATAGATTAGTATTGAAAGCGTCGTTTAGGAATTGTACAATATTTTGTATTTAAATAATGCTTTAGGTTTCAAGTTTACATAGATCTTTGAAAGAATGCATTTATATAGGAAAAATTTAGGTATACTTTTTTCCCTTACTAAATATAACATACAACTTTTGAATATCGGTTTCTAGGGATAACCTTTAATCAATATATAAAGTAAATGTTGTTGAAGTCACGATAGCCGAGTTGTTGGGTGGTCGGAATTTCGAGTCGAGAGACCCGAGTTCGATCCCCAGGTGGCAGTACCAATGAGTTTTTCAAAAAAACTTATGTACGAATTTCATCGTTGGCTTGGACATAAAGACGGCGACAGGCTCACCACCTGTCACGTTGTCCCGAAAATATCTTCGGTGGAAGGTGGGTCAAAGGAACTTAATTGTCTAGACTTGACCTCTGTCTACCCCTGTATTGGGAATTGCGTGAAGATATTATATATATAAATGTTAACGAACCATTATAACAATTCCGATTTTAATTTTACCGCCATTATTCCAATTTTTACAGAATAGCTTCAGGATTTAATGATAAGCTATTTAGCACAGTCAGTCTTAGGAAAAATAAAAAAAAAACATAAAGGAATTACATACAACGTCCAACGTTTTCGGAGACGTAACTTTTGTACTAGTGTAGAATATCTGCGGGACGAGGTGTTAGTGATGTTGAGACAAAATGTCTTTGAATTTTGAAGTGCAATTATGTTACATTATCTACGGCGCGCAACATTATCTACGCCACATTTACAAAATTAATAAACTAAAACTATTGGTTTTGGTGTTTGAATCAAAGTTGTTTTAGCGTAGTGACTGAAATTCTTCTTATATAAGCTTACGAGTACATTGGGTTTTTAAAACGTGGTCTAATAAATTCTAAGAAATAATTTTTAAAAAGAGCCAGTGCTCTTTTTGTGTTTCTTACCTTACTTACCTATATTATTATCGAACTTAAAAGTTTAAAATAGTAAAACTATATTTTGAATCTAATTTTATTAATTAAAAAGTAATTACAAAGCCTTAAAACAATGAAGGCTACCGAAAGAAAGTCTTATTTCTATATTGTATGTTTGCAATGCGTTTTGTACCATAGCTTAATGTCATTATGAATTAACCTGTGTTTCTTCCACATGAATGCTCTACTTAACGTGTTTTTTTGAAAATCCGACTGGAGTTCCAGAAATTAAACATTGCAAAATAAATAATTTTATTAAAAGGAGCAAAACCTTTTAATAGTGTAGATATTTGTCGAGAGGCGCGCTTCAGTAAGATTACAAGTATTAAATAAGAATAGCGTATAATATTTAGTACTTGTTATGGATTGAAAACAGCCCGAAAAGTACTAATACAATTATCAAAAAAATTATTAAGTCACGGTAGGCGAGTGGTTGGATAATCGGAATTCAAGTCAAGAGACCTGAGTTTGATCAGTCACGGACTGGTACCAAAGTTTTTTTTTCAAACACTTAGGAATGATTTATGTCGTAGCTTTGGACATAAAGACGGCGACATGCTCACCTCCTATCACGTTATCTCCAAAAAATTTCATTGCTGGAAAGTGGCTGGAAATGAATTAATCGTCTAGAACTCTGTCTGCCTCTGTATTGGAAATGGAATGAAGGTTTTTTTTATTAAGTAAAGCGTATATATATTATACTGCGTATTTGCCAATGCCAAAGTATAAACGTATCTAAATAAAAATATGTAACTTAATAACATATATAATTATATACAAGCTTACTGGCCGATAATTACACCGACTAATTAAAAATATGAGAAATTATTTAAGTTAATTAAATTGTTTTATTTGTTAATTTAATTATGTTGTATTAGATTGCTTAATACTACATACCCAATACTCGAAATACTCATTAAGCAAAAATTAATCTCAATAATTTTATTAACGATTGAAATCCGAGATGAGACTTTGATCATTCATCCGATACGTAGACTTCAGATATGAAATTAATACTGAGAAAATAGCCCAGCACCTACGTAAAATATGTTTAACGCGTATTGGCTTGGTTACGAGTTAGAGGCAGATAAAGTAACTTACTCACAACAAACAAATTTATATAAATATAAATGTCGTGTCGTGTGATATCGGTGTGAGGATTCGTCACTCCCTTCTTTCTAGTGGGTGTTGTTAGGCGACATAGAAGGAAATCTTAAAATTACATGCAACCAAAAGATAGCGCGATAACTGTCTTTAAAATACGGAAAATCGCAAGAGTTTTTTTGATGTTTATTCGGTAATAATTCAACATATTTATCCATCATTTTTGGTGATTGCAAAAGCGGTGGTTCCGACAAAAATCTTGAATAACGGAATTTGTACCAACTGATGAAGATCTCGACAAAGAAAACTGACCGGTGACCGGTTACAAGTTCGGTTCGGAGATGTCTGGTACTACGATCGCCTTGAGCAAACTTGGCGATTATGGAAAATCCTTCTGTTTGAAATTTGTAATTATTAAATAGTTTATATTATTTATTCAAACACTAGATCCCAATCAATTAATCTCAATAAGCTCACCGTTGATCGCAATAAATCGCATAATTTTAAATATATTAACGCAAAACCGTGTTTTTAAACGCACTGATCTAGTGTGGACACTAACTTTTAATACTTATACCGCCATCTAACGAAGAATGACTCAAACTTTAATAGTATGTTTTAAAGACATGCAATAGTAATGTTTTTATGGTTGATAAAATGATTTATTAAGAATTAATTTACTCTGTGTGTTTTTCTGTTATTTTACTTTATAATTTAATATGATTTATGTTACGTAATACTTAACTAGAACTTAGTAAAATAATAAACATATATACTTATCATATAATAATAAACATATATGAAATTACGATATCCGAGTGGTAGGGTGGCCGGAATTTCGAGTCGAGAGACCCGGGTTCCATCCTCAGGTGACTGACTTGTACCAATGGGTTGTTTAATAAACTTATGAATGAATTATATCGTTCGCTTGGAATTGAGACGGCGACGGGCTCAACGTTGTCCCAAAATATCGTTGGTGGAAGGTGGGTCGAAACGACTTAATTGTCTAGACCTATGTCTACTCCTGTATTGGGAATGGCGTGATGATATTTATTTTATCTATTTATATACCTATCATGCTTATTCAACGAGCATATAACATTCTTCATAGACTTAAGTCTGAGAAAAAATTATCTTTATATTACCTTTTAATCGAAGAAAATAAATAAAAAATAAAAAAAACAATAAACATGAAAGAAACTTGAAACTGATTTTACAATCTATCAATTTATATTCCAGCTAACATAGTTCATACATATGTATGTACTCATATGTCATGTATTCATTTGTACCCTCACAGTCCAGACACAACCAGTATCCGTTCAGCTCACTTAAATTGAAATTTATGTTTCTATTACGAATTACTAAGATTTTTGATTCGATTTGTGTACTGTTCTGCGCTATGTTGTTTACAACTAAAAGAGAATGTGTTAACATGTTAAAAGAACGTTACCATTTAAGGAAAAGTACATAATATAAACACGTATGTACATAAATTATCCAAAATGGTAACGGGCAGAAGGCTACAGGGATCGTCTGGTTGCCTGCCAAACGTGGCGATTGTGGAAAATACCAATTACGGCAACCATGAAACATATCGTAATCAATTAAGATGGAAGTTTGCCTGGGTCGACAACAGCAATGCCTTACTTACTATTTGAATTTAAAAACTGAACACGAATGTAATGTAAAAATGTAAAAAATGTAAAAAAAACATCTTCACGCTTTTCCCAATACAGGGGTAGAAAGAGGTCTAGACAATAAAACCTTTCGATCTACCTTCCTTCGAAGATATTTTTGGGATAACGTGACTAGGGGTGAGCCCGACGCCGTCTTAATGTACAAGCCAACGATATAAATCGAACATAAGTTTCTGAAAAAACCCATTGGTAGGCCTGCCCCTTGGGCATCGAACTCGGGTCTCTTGAATTGTATTCCGATCACCCGACCACTCGGCTATCGTGACTCTTAACTTGTGAATATAATGTAATTTTATTTTCATTTATAAAAAAAATAAAAGATATTTTAGGTCATATAAATAAATAAGGAGTGTAATTATTTAGTTACCTTAAAGATAAATGAACAGACTAGTATCTACTAATAAGTAATGCTATTTCAAACTATTCTTGTGGCGAGACGAGGCGCCGTTTTCCCTGGCAGCGTTATGACCCGGCTAGGGTATCGGATTACAAGTGGTTAATGCTATACGCAGTCTACAAAAACGTAAGATGTAGTACAATAAGTATGTAGTTTGAAGTATTACCAAGTAGTTTTTATTCTACAGACTAGTTATGACTTGTATTCATGCTAATTAACTTAGTTTACGGGAGAAGTCTATGAGCGACTTGACTGCACATTTTCAATAAATACAACTTAGTTACATATTCATACATATCGGCCTGTTAAAGCAGGACGTGAGCCTTTCCCATAGAGAGTATTTGCTATAATCGCCACGCTTGGCAAGCGGATCGGCGATCGCAGTACCAGGCCACTCGCACCTCAGACGCTGCTGTCCATCTTCGGTCTGATAATTTTGGTCTGATATTTTTAGAGATGGTTATCCCGCCATCTATCGGTTTCCATAACGATGACTGTATTCCTTAGTCGCCTCTTACGACATCCTCGAGAAGAATGGGAGTGGTTATATTCTTACGCCGTTACCACACGGACGATAACTTAGTTATAGCCATAAATTTCCTTTTCTCGGTAATAAATATAATATAATGAAATTCGTCTGTATTCAAAATATTAACGGTAATGACAAATATTAAAAGCAGTGGACTAAAAGATATATTAAACCTTCACTAAACTTCTGAATGAAATCAAATTAAATAGTGAAACCTACATAATACATAAGTATTACGTAATAATACATTTACTTTGTGACCTAGATATAAGAAGTTCATTTATTCGCCGTATGATATTCCTAAAGGAAGCCATAGTTAGTAGTGGATAGTAACAATTACATACTTGTTACATTACTACAGGGAAGATTACCGTCTATATATATGTATAATATTATATATTTAACGATATTATGAAAAAGTATACTAAAATGTTATGGATGAGGATCTCCTTTAGTTGCAGGAAATTATTTTATTTATTCAATAAAAAAATTATTACTAAATTCTTATAGGCTATTACGACATATATAAATAGGCGTTTACAACAAATCCGAATAAAAATGCTCCTTATGTAAAAGGGCAGACATTAAGTGCCAGATTTCTTTAGAATCAGAATCATATTTCAGGCATCATAAGTATAATAAATTTGCTGCCCACAAATAAAAATAGACAGATAATAATTAATAATAAATACATAATAGATAGGAACACCATCACATACATTACTCTGCTCCTAAAGAAAGTAGCTAAAGCGTCTGAGTTATGGAGTTGTAAACAACAAAATTTCCACTAACAACCAGACCCGGGAAAATATAGGAAAAATGGTTTACTACATGAACTCGTCCTGGGAATCAAACCCGGGACCTCAGAGCTGGTGACACTATGAAAACCGGAGTGTAAGCCACTCGTCCACGGAAAACGTCTTAAATCAATTATTAATATTTATATATTAATTTGTCTTTTATAAATAATATATTTTAATCAAAATAAAAGTAGATTAAACAACAAGGAGCGGAGAAAATTTGTAGTTTATTTGAATATAGTATTTTAGGAATAAGTAGTGCATGTGTACAAATAATTATTCTTTGTTTTGTTGTGTGTACATAAATAAATTAAAGAGTTTTATATAATTTATACTTGAGAATTTTTAGTAAAAAGTTTTATACTGCATTTCTTACGTGTATTTTTAATTTACAATAGACAAGCTCATGAGTAACATTGAAACAATAGATTGAGTTGTACAGATGCTTTGGGAAGACTTCACTGTTTCTAGCTGCGAAACCGGTTTAGATAAAGCATGTGGCTAACTTACCATAATATGGAAACGCATGGCCTTTTCTTCAGACTTAATCTTTGAGATGAATTAATCAAATTTATAAATTATAACCATCTTTTATAAAAATTGTGTAACTTTTAACTATTACTTCGTTTAACATACTCTGTATTTCTGTACTGTACTTATAAACCACATCATATAACACTGCCCTACTGAACTAAAAATATATTTACTACATTAAAATGAAAGTTGCATTTCGTGTTGTCACTCTTCTCCTTCAAAAAAAAATTAAACATTCGAATTTTTTTATCGTCTCTCGGCAATTTTTAACACATTATATTTAAATGTCTCAATCTTTTCAGAAATACAATAAACAAAACTTTACTCTACTATATGTGTCGATTCAGGATTTGTTGAGCTATGAGGTAAACCAACTCTTAACTTGAGATATATTTTATCAATAACGTGAATTCCTTCAACTTCATGTTACTAATAAAATAACCTGAATAAGAGAGTCCCGAACATTCCATCTCGCACTATCAAAGCGAGGTCTGTGCAAACTTAAATTATTCATAAGGGATAATGTTGTGTTTAACTCTTTTTATATATGTATTATATATAGATTTTAATAAATCTATATCCTGCCTTATTCTTGTAATGTTAAAATATTTAAGCACATGACCTATGCTTAAAATACCTGAATGATTAAAAGAAGATCTCCAAATCTAAATATTTCTATATCTCAAGGCTAGTATGGACCCAATCATCTACTTCATATTTTGAATGAAATCTTGATACCAATGGCAACTCTACATTTTGTTGCTAATTTGCTTTTCAGAATTTCTCTTAACTCCAGAGCACACAATAAAACTAAATAAATTTTAACGGTAACTTTATGTTACGTAATACAAGACAGAAATAATGTTATTTCCCATTAGAGAAACATATTATGGAAAACTCTAATTGAATTAGGAAAGCCATTAATAGCAATACCAATTTCAACACTTTACTTAATGAACAAAATTGTTTTAACTATGATATTAGTAAGGAATTTAAGAAAATTAGTACTCAATCATGGAAATATTTTTGATAAACCAATTTGTACTTATATAAAAATAAAATGCTTAAGTTATAACACCCTACATAGAACTATTACATTCACAATCGCAAAATAAATCCCTGTACTTTCTTAAGATATTTGTTATTAGTGTTGACTGTTTATAAAATAACTGGTCACTAAAAAATTTAAGTATTTTATTACACAATATGATTTAAAATTATGAAAGAAACGTACAAATACTTACCAATTATGAAAAAAAAAATAATTTCACGCGCTGTTAACGATTTAAATTCGTCCTATAATCCAGTCTTATAATAAAAATAGAAAATCATTATCACACAGGGTTTAAATATATTCAGGTGCAATGTTATTATCACTATTTATATTTACTGCAACGAATATAACAGGTTATATAATTATATAATATTTTTAAACGCTAACAATAACGTCGAAAGGCTTGCGTACTTCTCATATACTAAATTAAAGTTTTAATACAAGCTTGTGTGACGCGCATCGCCGGCGAGTCACTACATTCAACTGAATTACCGTCTACTAAATTGGATTGGGGTTTGGTCTATTTATTAAATGAATCAAAGTTAATTAAAACGTTTCTTATTGTCTAAAAAAAGGCTCACCTTAGCTATTTAAATGAAATGTCATATTTAAAATGCACAAAAGTAATAGTAAAAAGGCATGCATGCATGTTTTACACTTTTTCTGTTATAATGTTATTACTATTATTGTATATCTTTTTATACACTCAATAAACATATTTCAGTAAGGTTCAAAGGAATTGTTATGGTTATTGAAGATGATAAGGGATTTGACTATAGACTAGTTGCTTTTATGGGATTAACTTTATTCAATCACTAATTTTATCGTTAAATAAATTGAAAAATAAAAAAACTGGCGACTTCCGCTGAAGATATTTTTGGGACAACGTGTCAGGTCCAAGCCTGCCCAAGCCTTTTGCCGTCTTAATGCCCAAGCCAACGATATAATTCGTACATAAGTTTTTGAAAAAAACCAATCACAGGCTCATTCCGTGACACCCTCACGGAATGGGCCTGTGTCCTGAAGCATGCCACAATCGTAGAAGCAGACCTTGCACATTACACGCTGCCCGTTACTGGTGGGCTGAATTTTGGTCTATTAATTTTCGAGATGGTAACATCTGTCCATCTGTTGATAAAATCGCTTCTCCTTTGTCGCGCCTCTTACGACATCAACGGGACTATATTCTAAAACCGATACCACATCGTTAATCGAAATAAAAATTATCCAATCTCTCAAGTTGGACTAACACACATAGTATGAGCAAAATAAAAAAATTATTAAATAAAAACATTGAGATTTTATATATTATTTTATATACATAAAATGAAATATTTATATAAACGTTTAAATAAATGAAATATTTATATATGAAATATTTATATTATAAGATGAAAACTGTATGATTAATATAAACGTTTAAATAAATCTTTAAAAGAGCAAGCCGAATTCGATGTTTTCTTTTTTCATTTGATAGTTCTATTCTTCAGGAGGACGACCCTCAGATCCTTACCAAGACACAGTTATATAATCTTAGAAATCCTTAGACGAATTTATAAGTAATCTGATTAAATTGAACGGCGTGTATAAATAACCCCGGGGCACATGTAATATATTATGTGTATACGAAATGTGTGTATATGTTTGTATGTAGATAATACACAAAATTCGAACATTCTCCTCACGCTATTTTATAAAATACTGAGTCTTAAATTGTGAAAAAAGTAGAATAGATAAAAAAAACTTAATAAAGCCTCCGTTACGGTTTGCAAGAAAAAATGGAACGGAATCCTTTCCATATGTTTAACACACTTGACCATAAGTTAGTCTTATGTTCACATGGATAAAACTACATTGATTAACGCTGAGTTATATTTTGTACAAACGTAAATACATACCTATACATACATAATGGCCGGTAAGAGTATATGTCATATGTATGACATATTTTAGTATAAATATTTTAATGTTACTACTTATACAATACTAATATAATATTTATTAATATACAAAAGCACAAACATAATGTTGTAGTTGAGACTATTATACAATACATATATTAAATAACAAGTATTATTTCTAATTTACTATACAAAATTTGGTCTTAGTGCTGACATCTGTTATAAAGCATATGAACTATTTAGTTGCCGAGGTAACATAAGAATTACACTTAACTCACACTTCCGACACCAATACATGAACTTGAAAGCACAATAAGTTGAATCTTAAGTAAAATTGATAGAAACGTCGAAAATTAAACATTAAAAATATTAATGTTCTTTTGATATTATTTATTTTCTATACTGGCGGGCGATTTTTCTTAAATAAAAGGCATAAATGTGATTTCCTTACAATGTGTAATATTATCATGAAAACCCACGAACGTATGATAAGCTTTAAATGTTTATTAATATTATAAATTTTATATTAATTTGTTGATAAATGTGTTTTTTATAATTTTACGATATGTGTTTTTTAATTTATTTTGGCTATCGTTAGACGCGACTAATGTAAGGCAATGGCTACCGAGAGATGGCGGTATAACTTTTTAGAAAAATATCAGATCGAAAAAAACAAATCGACGATGGTCACCCTCGACCAATGGTCCAATCCAATGGTCGCATATAGTCAGTGTCACGGTAATGTAAGAATAAGTATTGCAGCTGAAGTATCTCTGATTTGTTGGTATAGGGACGAATATCATCATAATCAAGACGACCTAGGATAAAAGTCCTTTGCTGAACACATATCAACCGTAAGGAGGGTTTCCCATAATCGCCACGCTCAGCTAGCGGTACCAGTCACTTTGTACCATAGACGCCCATCGCCAGCCTGCTGAATCTTGGTCTGGTATCCTTCGAGATGGTTTTTCTGTCATCAGTATACATCTATCAAGCACTAACTATTACACTTTCAAGGCTTTCCCCTCAAGAAAAAAATGGAGAAAGGGGGATAGGATATGTTTTCGCTGTAACTACACCGTAAATACATGTAAAACGACTCCAACATATACAATTTTGATAATTCATAATTATGAATTATGTTTAATTTTTTTTATATTTGAGTGCAAAAAATTACTTATCTGAAAAGTGTGAAATTAATTTTTTTTATTAAAACTTTTCGAATTTCATGGCCAGTCAATGTAACAAATTCATTTAATATCAAATTACTATACTATACTTTTCGTAATAAGTCGTTGCCTCATTGAAAATGTCTTAATTCATTTTTATCGAGTTCAACAATCTAATTTCAATGGGAACTTCATTCGGAACATCAAAATAGTTTTTAAATAACATTCATGCAGTTAGCAGTGGCTTGACAAGTCATATTTCATCGCATTGTTTTCGCTGTTCATTTGTTTCAAATGTGGAAACCTATAATATTGGACGTCGAGTGTATCGTTTGCAACAAATCGTTGCAAAAGATTAATCACATTCCACGTGAAATGCCGCTGAAGATGAGAAAAATAACGAACCGTCGATCGCGTACACCAAATTGGTCGCTCGAGGAGAAACAGTTTCTCTTAGAGTTAATTAAGGATCACAAGGAGGTAATTGTTACTAAGAGCAATAACGGACCTAATCATTCGGAAGAAAAGGATGTAGCATGGAATGCAATTTTAAGAGAGATGGCGGCTAAATTTGGCAATAAGTTTTCAGAGAGTTCTATTAAAAAGGTGAAAACACAATGGCAAAATATGAAACGTATCGCTCGTGAAGAAATTTCTCAAAGCGGTACTGATATTAGCAAATATACACGACAATCATTGGAGGTGTGCAATATATTAGAATTAGTGAAGGATGGAGTTTTGAAAAAAGATAACGAAAACTTTAATGAAACGACATTAAGTACCAATGTTGAAGTTAAGGCAGAAATTGTAGATGAGTAAGTACATATCTATAAAAAAATTTTTCTGATACTTTAATTTAAGTAATAACGAAACTATTTACATGCATACTAGGCTTTTTTTTGAATAGGGGGCAAACGTGCAGGTGGCTCACGTGATGGTAAGTGATTGCCGCCGCCCATGTATACCTACAATACCAGAGGAATAGCGAGTACATTTTCAATAAAATTTAATAAATAAGCAATATAATTATTAAATCTTAAATTTCAAGGGACATAAACCAACCTGGTTGCAGTCGTGTCAACGATTTCACATTTGGCGAAGGTCATCAAAACGGGATAAATGACTCGAATACATTTGATTCACATGGATCGACAACTTCCGAACCAATGTCCGATATTATTGAGCAAGAAAATTTTGAAATAAATCATGCCAATGACAATGATCAAACAAAGAAGAATGTTTATGCTATGACTGATGCAACACTTATGAATGGATTTAGTATTAACCCATTTCATAAGGAACTTCAAGATTTTTTCAAGTAGGTCATATATAAGTATTAAAAACAATATCAATTTTATTACATACTTAATGTCTACTTATCATTTAAATTATTTTGATAATCATGATAAATCCTTTCAAATTTGTCTTTCATTTTACTAAATTACTTATTAATTTTAATAAAGTATCATAGTGGAATACTTATTATAATAACTATTAAATTTGTCATTTTTTATTAATATTTTAAATAAATTCAAATATAAATGATATTAGGCATATAATTTAAAAAGTCTATACTTATTTCATTTATAGGTATTCCGCTACGGAGAAGCAAATAAAGTTGGAGACATTGAAAGAGGAACGACAAGTGGTAAGAGCAATGCGAGAAGCTGCAGAATTAAATAAGATTGTAGCGGAACAAAAACTTAAGCATGTTTTATGGGTGAAAAAAACTGAAATGGCGTAAGTAGTATTCCTATGTTCACAAAAGTTATTTAATACGTAAGGTAAAAAAAATTATTAAAATCTTTTAGCAAAATACATTTAACATTTTATACGAAAAGGCGCAAACATACAAGTCTCAACTGAATGAATGGATGAATGAATGAAAAGTTTATTTGCTAAAAAAATAGACGCATAAGCAAACATAATATATAGAGGAAAGAAATTAAAAAATATAAAACTTAAAATAACCTTAAATAACAATAACCTTAAAATTAAAAAAACCTTTGCCGTACAATTTTAGCAAACGAGGTTGGTAACTCAGCATAAGGCTATATCGGAAATAGTTCCGACATAGCACTGTTTTCCAGTACCTACCCCATGAACAATATATATTAAATTTCAACTGGTAGCAGGTATTTACCGGTGCCTATTTATATTCGGAATACCCGATACATTGCCAGCCTTGAGAGAATAGATTCTTTTGATGTAGGTTCTAGTGTTATAAATTATCGAAAACACTACAAGTAACTACTTATTTCCTGCTGGTATCTTTGTTTTATCGATGGAAAAGGTGGCAAACGAGCAATCTAGTCATGTGATGGTAGGAAATTAACGGTGTCCATGTACACTCCTAAAATCAGAGGAGTTGTAAGTGCGTAACGCACCTTGTTCTAAACCATCCTTGTGTAAAGGATTTGAGGAAGCAAGAGGAAAAAGGAGAAATATGTCGGACCATCGGTGCCTACTTCACATCACTCACATGCCTACTTCTACTTCACATCGTTACATGGCCACTGCCCTGCCGCGGCGAGACCATTTAGGAAGTTTTTAGGATATTTCGATCAAGAAATCAAGAAAACGACTGAAACAAACATGATCGTTGACGACACTTAGCGTAATAATGCCGTGTGGTATCGCAGTAACAGTTCCTTGCCGTAAGTTCCGTGGCGACTATGGGAAATACCTTGAAAATGCTAGTAGTAACAGAGAGGTGGTGAAATAATCATCTCAAAAAATACTAGGCCAAAATTAAACAGATCGGTGACGGATAGCAGCGTCTTAGGTGTGAGGGGTCTGGCACTGTGATCGCCAATCTGTTTACCAACTGTGGCGATTATGAGAAATCCTCGGAGACGCCGGTTTTCCGCAGTGGACATTAAGAGGTCATCAAATGATCAAGGAATAATGTGCAAAGTATAGTATTTATATGTATAGTAACGTGCAAAGGCTTGCATAAGCAAGGATTTGAAAAAAAATAATTTTATTCAAAACTGGTTTCCCTAATTTATGTAATCAATGTATGTATAAGTCTTAATGTAACTAAAACGTAACATACTTGATAGGAAATACAATACAAGCTTCATGTCATCCCGAGTTGCGTTCCAAGAGCCGCAATTAAATAATTAGCTTTGCTGCAATAACTATAATCTTTATTTCACTTTCTGTGAAAAAAAGAAAAAATTAATTTGCTTTAAATCTATTCACAGTAGCATTATTATGGTTAAAATATCCTAAACAGTTAAATATTGTTAGTTAAAGGCAATATTCTATTTCATTTACACTGTGATTCACAATAGACGTCATTTAACGCGAAAAAAAATCGGAGAAGAAAAAAACTAAAGAAAACTACAAAATTAATTTAATTTTACTTAAAAAAAATATCTTCACGCAATTCCCAATACAGGGGTAGACAGAGGTCAAGTCTAGACAATTAAGTCCCTTTGACCCACCTTCCACCGAAGATATTTTCGGGACTACGTGACAGGTGGTGAGCCCGTCGCCGCCTTTATGTCCAAGCCAACGATGAAATTCGTACATAAGTTTTTGAAAAACTCATTGGTACTGCCACCTGGGGATCGAACTCGGGTCTCTCGACTCGAAATTCCGACCACCCAACAACTCGGCTATCGTGACTTTAATTTTACTTAAATATCATTAATATATTTCAAGTAATTATGAGTACTACTACTATTTAATAATGTGGTAAAAAAATATACAAACGAATGGAATATTTAATTATAAGTGCTTTTCTTTCTTTCTATTACTAAATATTAATTAGCATTAAACACAGAAGTAAATTATAGCTTACATCATATTGTTTACTATTATCGCCCCCTTTTATTTATTTTTTTAATTTTCCGAGTTCCTCTTTATCTCATTTTGGTAAACATTGTTTCAATTGTAGTTTGTATGTTAAGGAATATGAATCAATGATATAAACTGGTAGTTAATATACAATATATTTAAAATAATAATTAGCTATTTATGATTTTGCAAATTATACTAATATACTAATACCACACATAGACTGCTAGATAATAATTAGTATGAAAGCAATGTGTGTGTTTTTTTGAGATAAAAACAAAACGAAGTTGTAAAGAAATAAGATAAGCAATTCAGACAACAACTACATTACAAAATGATACATTAACAAGTATACCATACCATTATCCTGAATCGGAAGTGGACTTTTAAAAACAACGTTTCTAAAATAGTTTCTTATGCCTACTTGGTACCTGGATATTTGTAACATGAGTTTAACTGTAATATAATGTTTATACTTGTTTTATTCTTATCAGTCAAATGTGTATGCATGTGTCTGTAACGTTGCACGTACTGCAAGGTGAACACAGGCAAATATGCGAAGTCAAATTAAAAAATTAAAGTTGCATCACAGAGCATCACCTAGCATTCTAAAACCAATTTAATTTTTCTCAAGAAAGAATCACAATCAATCGTAACTAACTAACTCAATCAATTCTTATTTAAATCGAACCCTGAGAAGTCTCGAGTTCACAATCGCATATTGAGTCATGTACATAACATCGACCAACCGTGGCGTCAGTTTGGTCTCCGACAAAAACACAGCGTCTATCTCCTTGTCATTCATTATTTCAATCAACTCATTTATTCCTACTCTAGCATTACACGTAGCGTTTCTGCACTCCTTCCTCCACCTTCCGCCGGCCATGCCAGGCTGTACGTGGTGGATGGAAGGCACATTAATGGGAACGAGCTTTTGTTCGTCGTCTTGAGGGAGTCGTTCTAACCCTCGTTGGTGAGCGTGCGCAGCTATATAGGATTGCAGCCCTGAAATGGGCATGTAGGCGATCACGCATCTACTTTTAAAATTAGTTATATTTAAAGTAGATATTAAAGTAACACGTCTGTTAATTATGCACGTTTATTTAAATTTTTATTATAACTATTTTAATAGTGAATGTTACAAATTTCTGGTAAATTAAATTCTACTTCTGGAAATACAAAAGAATTTGGCGTCACACTTTCATACTCTTAATAATATTCTTTTTTTGTTAGTGAATTTCCGCGAGGAAAAGATTATTCAGATATTTTTGAATTACTCTGTGCTATTTTTTATAAATTTCGCATTTTTTTTATAATACATAATATATTTTATACACTTTATGTATCTCCGCCATGTCTCAAATATCACTAATTGCATAGATTTAACTTATCTTCCAACCGCTCTATGCTATCTACATCGTTGTCTAACATCCTTTCTAGACATATAATATATAACCTAGAAAAAAATAAATACATACAAAACAACAAAATATTTTTTACTAAATTATAGTAGCTTTATTTCTAGTATGGAACTCTACATTTTCGTATTGCCAGTATTTAAAATTTAATATTTTTTGAATCATCCATCATAAAGTTTCTGCAGTTATGTTAGTTACCAATAATTTCGTAACCTGTTGTGTTAACTATTAAAATAATTATTATAATACAAATTAAAATAGGCGAACACATAACAGATTGGGTAGCGACACTGCTTACGAAGTTAAGCGTTGCAGGTTGGAATCCTGGAAGAGCGTGATTTGCAGTAATATTTATAACGTCGGCACAAATTAACTTATATTAAGTTATTTTAGGAGTCACTACGGCTCGCCTTCTTGCTCTTGAACATAGTTTGTGGCTGTGGCTTAGCCGATACAAAAGAAGTAATAGGTTTTTAAGCAAATAATATTTCCTTTTTAATATTACTACCTATTATAGTATACGGCACATCACTGCTACGACAATGATATTGGAGTGCAACAGGCAAGCAAGTAAATTGCACATATTGAGCTTGCCGCGCCACTAAAGGCAATATTCTGAAACAAGAAGCGCGAGGGGTAAAGCGATATTTGTTTATACTCAGTCGCATTCGTGACAACCCCAGCAGCCTGAGTGCAAGGGCTAGTTGTGTGTGTTGAGTGGGACATATATAAGTTTGTACATTTGCTTTGTATAAAATAACTCAAAATTTTAATGTACTTATTTTATGGCATGTTACTCTTTAGTACATACAATATCTTCTCATTCTAAACCCCTCAACATATTGTAAATGTATTGATGAGGCCTCGTCTTATTTTAAATTTGATATTGTACAGGGTCATTACAAAAAGAAGAGGCTACTACTCTTACTAACTTTTTCTCAGCTTATATCTTGCACCAAGACGCGCCACAAACTCATGTGAATGGACAGTATGATTTGTTCTGCTATTAAAATAAAAAAAAGTTATTTTGACTATATCATCTGAACAAATATCATTACTAAAATATAGTAATTTTATATTTGACAATAATTACGGTTAGCTTATTAGTATATAAAACAAATTATATATATAGTGTCATCTCTTAGTTTTAATATGGATACTCTCAATTTGACTTATCCGAATACGCCCCCTATACTTAGTAATATACTCGAGTTTTGCGACAACTACATAGTCGCTTTATTTTTATACATGTTTTATTATATATGTATTTATATATTATTTTTATATTATGTATCATAGATATTCATTTAGTTATGTTTGGTAATAATGATTTCGGTTTAATAATGTATCGCCCGTAGTTCACAAATATTTCACAATTATGTAGTCGCCTCTATCGGCTTCAATGCTGCCACCTAGATAGACAGAATGAAGGAAACCATAGACAAAAATGAGTTCTCTACGTCGTATGCCTTTCATTTTAATGTCAAACAAGTCATATATTTTTAGAAAGATTGCAAATTGTTAGAAATTTATTCTTTGAATACTATTTTATTTCAATACAGAATGAGTTTTCTTACAAGAACTAGAACGTCTCTGATGCCTGTAATTACCAATTTAAGGTAATATATTTGATTAAATACCGGCACTGAAGATTACGCAATCAGGATTGACTGATACGCAGTTTTATTTTGTAAATGAACTACTAATTAACACTTTCATGTTGTAATCAATAATATCAATGTATTTCTTCGTTCGGTTGCAATGACTATTCTTATTACAAATAGACAGCCCATAAATAACCTATACCATAAGTTTCCTTATATCATCATGGGACACACGATGCTTATCTTTGTAATCTATCGTCGTAATTTCTTTATATCTGAATATATTTCTTTATATTACTGAATGTATAAAATCATTACAATTTTTTGTTAAGTTTTGCAACAGTGGAATTAACCCAAATACATTTAAAAATAGTCAATACTGGCAATATATTTTTAGTAAGTTTGGTTACAATTTGAATGACTATAGAGCTGAAGATCACCATTATCGTTCTCCATATGTTTCTCCACCTAGGATATTTTAAAATTTGCTGGTCTAACATCAAATTTTTAGGCCAAATATATAGTTTCAGCTAAAATTCCTAAAGTTTTCGTCGTCGCCGAAAGTTACTGGCATTTCCTTAAATTGACAAACTGCCTCAAATGAGCAAGAGTGAGATGAAAATGTCACATTGCAAGTTAAGGGAGAAATAATTAAAATTATATATAATACATAATCAAAGACTCTATCTTTCTTTGGCTTTGGCAAGATATCAATTGTTGAATGAACGAAAGGATGACTTGATGATTTATTTCACCGAAAACAATTAACAACTGTGAATCCATGGGCCCCTGAACTAGTGAAAACTGTGTTTCAGGGGCCAGTGACTTCTCCCATTATAGTAAAATCTTGGACTAGAGGCTTTAGGGCAGACTAAATTTAATCCAGTTCAACCCTAAAAAGCCAAGTTTGCCTCTAAAAAGAAACCCTTCATTGTATCACCTCATTATTGAGCCAGTATTGGAATCCTTGGTATTGACATATTGAGCAAAGTTCAGTTTCAAGGTCATTTGCAAGGGAAGGCTAAATTGGTCTCTTGAAAGCTTGGTTTGCTTAGAAGAGCATGCAGTTCTTCATGCCAGCCCACCACTTGTAACTTTATGAGGTGCAGGTTTGGCACATGGAGTACTGTTCTCATCTCTGGGCTGGGGCACCCCAGTGTCAGCTCCTTCCATTTGACCATATCCAACAAAGAGTGGCTCAAATCTTGGACAACCATGTTCTATCTGATCTACTTGATCCCCCGGCTTTGCAAGAGATGTTGCATCTCTTTGCATTTTTTACAAGATGCGCACTATGGGGAGTGCTCAGAGGAATTATTCATAAAAAAATATGTAGTTTCATTTTCCCTTTAGCAGTACAAGAGCTAACTAATAATCATGGATGTAGGTATAAAAAAAATAATCATTTTAGAATAAAATGTGCTCGGCATTGTCTGTGTGTATGTGCAAGTGTGTGCAAATGTGCATGCACATTACTATTAAGGTAGGCAGGGAAGTTTTTTATGACAGAATGGGTACTTAACTGATTTTGTGACTGCAACTGTTTATTGCTGAGGCCAATCATAGAAATTATACCTTGTTTGTTTCATGAACAAACATTGATTTATTTGAGACAAACATACAAAAAAAAATACCATGAGAACAATTTTACATACATGTGCATGTAATCTAATAATGCACCGTTTAATTTCATTCTGGAATATTTTAATGAAACTTAAATTTTTTCAAGTAGATCCGAGTGGTTGGGTGATCTGAACTTGAGAGAGGCTTTTGTACAAAAGGGTTTTTTCAAAACTTTTTTTTGATTTATATTGTTGGCTTGTACATAAAGACAGCAACAGGTTCACCACCTGTCAGGTTTTTCAAATAAAAAAAATGTCTTTGGTGGAAGGTAGGTTGAAAAGATGTAATTTGTCTAGATCATGTCAACTCCTGTACAGGGAATTGCGTGAAGATTTTTTTTTATCTGCACATATTAAATATCCTATCCTATAACTTTTATAGTCATGATAGCAGAGTGGTTGGGTGATCAGAATTAGGAGTCAAGAGACCCGAGTTCGATCCCCAGGTGGCAGGCTCGTACCAATGGGTTTTTAAAAAAAAAACTTAGGTACGAATTATACCGTTGGCGTGGACATAAAGACAGCGACGGGCTCACCACCTGTCACCTTGTCCCGAAAATATCTTCGGTGGAAGGTGGGTCGAAGGGAATTAATTGTCTAGACTAAACCTCTGTCTACCCCTGTATTGGGAATTGCGTGAAGATATTTTTTTTATTATTTATTTATAGAATGTATTCTGGTGAGCCTGGGTCTGGAGCTGGAAAGGGTGGCGGCGGCGGTGGAAGCATCCGTGAAGCAGGAGGCGCTTTTGGCAAAATGGAAGCTGCTAGAGAAGAGGAATACTTTTATAGGAAGGTTCGTAAATTCTAAAATTCCATCTATTCTTATAGAGATCTTTTTTATTAATTTATACATTGATATGTCAGAGTACTAAAATCTTTATCAATTTAGTTTTCTACTTTCCTAATATCTTTCTGTAAAAACTGTCACAATAGCTGAGTGGTTGGGTGGTCGGAATTTCTAGTCAAGAGACCCGAGTTCGATCCCCAGGTCTTGTACCAATGGTTTCATCAAGAACTTATGTATGAATTATATTGTTGGATTGGACATAAAGACGGCGACGGGCTCACCACCTGTCACGTTGTCCCGAAAATATCTTCGGTGGAAGATGGGTCAAAGGGACTTAATTGTCTAGACTAGACCTCTGTCTACCCCTATAATAGGAATTGCGTGAAGATATTTATTTATTTATCTATTTTAAGTCACGTTAGCCGAGTGGTTGGGTGGTCGGAATTTTGAGTCAAGAGACCCGAGTTTGATTCTCAAGTGGCCGTACCAATGGGTTTTCTAAAAACCTATGTACAAATTATATCGTTGGCTTGGACATAGAGACGGCGACGGGCTCACCACCTGTCACGTTGTCCCGAAAATATCTTCAGTGGAAGATGGGTCAAAGGACTTAATTGTCTAGACTAGACCTCTGTCTACCCCTGTATTGGGAATTGCGTGAAGATATTTATTTATTTATCTATTTTAAGTCACGTTAGCCGAGTGGTTGGGTGGTCGGAATTTTGAGTCAAGAGACCCGAGTTCGATCCCAGGTCTTGTACCAATGGTTTCATCAAGAACTTATGTATGAATTATATTGTTGGATTGGACATAAAGACGGCGACGGGCTCACCACCTGTCACGTTGTCCCGAAAATATCTTCGGTGGAAGGTGGGTCGAAGGGAATTAATTGTCTAGACTAGACCTCTGTCAACCAATGTATTGGGAATTGCGTGAAGATATTTATTTATTTATCTATTTTAAGTCACGTTAGCCGAGTGGTTGGGTGGTCGGAATTTTGAGTCAAGAGACCCGAGTTCGATCCCAGGTCTTGTACCAATGGTTTCATCAAGAACTTATGTATGAATTATATTGTTGGATTGGACATAAAGACGGCGACGGGCTCACCACCTGTCACGTTGTCCCGAAAATATCTTCAGTGGAAGATGGGTCAAAGGACTTAATTGTCTAGACTAAACCTCTGTCTACCCCTGTATTGGGAATTGCGTGAAGATATTTATTTATTTATCTATTTTAAGTCACGTTAGCCGAGTGGTTGGGTGGTCGGAATTTTGAGTCAAGAGACCCGAGTTCGATCCCCAGGTCTTGTACCAATGGTTTCATCAAGAACTTATGTATGAATTATATTGTTGGATTGGACATAAAGACGGCGACCGGCTCACCACCTGTCACGTTGTCCCGAAAATATCTTCAGTGGAAGATGGGTCAAAGGACTTAATTGTCTAGACTAAACCTCTGTCTACCCCTGTATTGGGAATTGCGTGAAGATATTTATTTATTTATCTATTTTAAGTCACGTTAGCCGAGTGGTTGGGTGGTCGGAATTTTGAGTCAAGAGACCGAGTTCGATCCCCAGGTCTTGTACCAATGGTTTCATCAAGAACTTATGTATGAATTATATTGTTGGATTGGACATAAAGACGGCGACGGGCTCACCACCTGTCACGTTGTCCCGAAAATATCTTCGGTGGAAGGTGGGTCGAAGGAATTAATTGTCTAGACTAGACCTCTGTCTACCCCTGTATTGGGAATTGCGTGAAGATATATCTATTTTAAAAATGTTACAGCATTGATTTTTTAACCAAGTGGTCTTTGTCAACTAGGTACTGACATAAACAGACTCGCCACTTCTGGCATTATCCCAAATAAGCTCAAAAGAAATATTGATTGAAAGGAAAACATAATGAAGGAATACATAGTGCCTATAGTTGGGATATGGTTGTGAGCTTGTTACTTTTTACGTAATTACAATTTGATTTTTATTCAATGTGAATCTAAAATACATTTTGTTTTTTTACAGCAAAAGGAGCAGTTGGCTAACATGAAATCATTGTTAGACCAGGAGATTGCTTTCCATCAAGATCAAATAAAGCGTCACGAGGATGCTATCAGACGCCACAAAGAGAACAAGGCCAAAATTGATGACAAGTAAATTTATATCTAGTTATTTGACACTAATAAAGTCAACTTAACATCAGGTTCGGTTTTAATTTGTCGCTTTTATTTTGTTTAGCTGTAACTGTTGAGGTATAAACAATTTATGAATATATTTGTAGAATAAAAACATGTAAGTAAATTTTGTTGTATATTTTATTTAAAATCTTAAATAAATTAATAAGAAGCTTAAATCTGAATTGTTAAAATGTTTAATTTTTTGGCCTCGGATAAAGATTATTGCCATATTTTGATAAAGATTATTGCCATATTCTGAGGAAAAGGCGAAAATGAGCAACTGCCTCCCTTATGGTAACACCTATTAGTATGTGCTGTATAGAAACTACTGATTGTCTCTATAAAATTATAATTGTCTCTATAAAATTATAATTGTCTCTATAAAATTATAATTGTCTCTATAAAATTATAATTGTCTCTATAAAATTATAATTGTCTCTATAAAATTATAATTGTCTCTATAAAATTATAATTGTCTCTATAAAATTATAATTGTCTCTATAAAATTATAATTGTCTCTATAAAATTATAATTGTCTCTATAAAATTATAATTGTCTCTATAAAATTATAATTGTCTCTATAAAATTATAATTGTCTCTATAAAATTATAATTGTCTCTATAAAATTATAATTGTCTCTATAAAATTATAATTGTCTCTATAAAATTATAATTGTCTCTATAAAATTATAATTGTCTCTATAAAATTATAATTGTCTCTATAAAATTATAATTGTCTCTATAAAATTATAATTGTCTCTATAAAATTATAATTGTCTCTATAAAATTATAATTGTCTCTATAAAATTATAATTGTCTCTATAAAATTATAATTGTCTCTATAAAATTATAATTGTCTCTATAAAATTATAATTGTCTCTATAAAATTATAATTGTCTCTATAAAATTATAATTGTCTCTATAAAATTATAATTGTCTCTATAAAATTATAATTGTCTCTATAAAATTATAATTGTCTCTATAAAATTATAATTGTCTCTATAAAATTATAATTGTCTCTATAAAATTATAATTGTCTCTATAAAATTATAATTGTCTCTATAAAATTATAATTGTCTCTATAAAATTATAATTGTCTCTATAAAATTATAATTGTCTCTATAAAATTATAATTGTCTCTATAAAATTATAATTGTCTCTATAAAATTATAATTGTCTCTATAAAATTATAATTGTCTCTATAAAATTATAATTGTCTCTATAAAATTATAATTGTCTCTATAAAATTATAATTGTCTCTATAAAATTATAATTGTCTCTATAAAATTATAATTGTCTCTATAAAATTATAATTGTCTCTATAAAATTATAATTGTCTCTATAAAATTATAATTGTCTCTATAAAATTATAATTGTCTCTATAAAATTATAATTGTCTCTATAAAATTATAATTGTCTCTATAAAATTATAATTGTCTCTATAAAATTATAATTGTCTCTATAAAATTATAATTGTCTAGACTAGACCTCTGTCTACCCTGTATTGGGAATTGCGTGAAGATATTTATTTATTTATCTATTTTAAGTCACGTTAGCCGAGTGGTTGGGTGGTCGGAATTTTGAGTCAAGAGACCGAGTTCGATCCCCAGGTCTTGTACCAATGGTTTCATCAAGAACTTATGTATGAATTATATTGTTGGATTGGACATAAAGACGGCGACGGGCTCACCACCTGTCACGTTGTCCCGAAAATATCTTCGGTGGAAGGTGGGTCGAAGGGACTTAAATGTCTAGACTAGACCACTGTCTACCCCTGTATTGGGAATTGCGTGAAGATATATCTATTTTAAAAATGTTACAGCATTGATTTTTTAACCAAGTGGTCTTTGTCAACTAGGTACTGACATAAACAGACTCAAAAGAAATATTGATTGAAAGGAAAACATAATGAAGGAATACATAGTGCCTATAGTTGGGATATGGTTGTGAGCTTGTTACTTTTTACGTAATTACAATTTGATTTTTATTCAATGTGAATCTAAAATACATTTTGTTTTTTTACAGCAAAAGGAGCAGTTGGCTAACATGAAATCATTGTTAGACCAGGAGATTGCTTTCCATCAAGATCAAATAAAGCGTCACGAGGATGCTATCAGACGCCACAAAGAGAACAAGGCCAAAATTGATGACAAGTAAATTTATATCTAGTTATTTGACACTAATAAAGTCAACTTAACATCAGGTTCGGTTTTAATTTGTCGCTTTTATTTTGTTTAGCTGTAACTGTTGAGGTATAAACAATTTATGAATATATTTGTAGAATAAAAACATGTAAGTAAATTTTGTTGTATATTTTTATTTAAAATCTTAAATAAATTAATAAGAAGCTTAAATCTGAATTGTTAAAATGTTTAATTTTTTTGGCCTCGGATAAAGATTATTGCCATATTTTGATAAAGATTATTGCCATATTCTGAGGAAAAGGCGAAAATGAGCAACTGCCTCCCCTTATGGTAACACCTATTAGTATGTGCTGTATAGAAACTACTGATTGTCTCTATAAAATTATAATTGTCTCTATAAATCTATAAAATTACTTTCTTGGGGAGTTCTACTGCTTCAGGTGGTCTATCACACCTAGAAACTCCATATCAATGTTTTAACCATTTTATCACTGAAGATTTTTTCAAAACATTGGTAGAGGAGTCAAATTTATATGTAATACAGAGTAATCCCAGGTCATCTATAACATTTAAACAAATCAAATGTTATATCAAATATATAACATTTGATTTGTTTAAGTTCTTTGGTATATTATTATACATGACAGTAATCAAATTTCCTAGCACAAGATCATACTGGTCGCCGAAGTTTGGATATGAGCCCATTTCTTCAACAATGCCACTGAACAAGTTTGAGAAAATAAAGTTATCATTACATTTTAATAACAATGATTTCACAAACAGGTCATCCAGAACATGACAGGCCTTATAAAATCCACCCTGTTATTAAGCATCACAATGAGAGGTTTGCCACAGTGCCAATGAATCAAAGACTTTCTGTAGAGGAACAGATGTGTTCTACCAAAATAGGGCATTTTTTAAAACAGTATCTGCCTATGAAGCTCCATAAATCGGGCTTCAAATTATATGTTCTCTGTGATTTGATGGGATATGCCCACAAGTTTGAGGTATATTCTGTAGAAGAGAATACAGAGAAACTCCCAGATGAACCAGATCTTGGTGCAACAGGAAATTTTGTAGTTTGTTTGCTTCGAGGAGTGCCAAAAAAGCAAAACCACATCATATACTTTGATAATTTTTACACCTCTTTGTAATTGGTAGTCTTTTTACCTAAATCAGGTATTCACACAGTGGGAACTGGCAACAAAACAGGATACCAAATAATAAACTTCCAGAGAAGAAAATTTTCATGAAAAAATCTGTGCACAGAGGTAGTTTTGAGGAAAGAGTGTCTGTGCATGATTTTTTTTTATAGAAAAGGGAGGCAAACGAGCAGGTGGCTCACGTGATGGTAAGTGATTACCGCCGCCCATGAACACCCGCAATACCAGAAGCTTAGCAGATGCGTTGCCTCCCTTAGAGTGCCCCCTCCCCCAGAATTGGGGGAAAGGGGTGTGTGGGCCTCCGGTTACCTGCACTCACCAGACGAAACGTAGAAGTTTGTTAGGCTTCTACTTCACGCCGGTATTCTGTGAGGTCGTGGTACTTCCCCGGTCGAGCCGGACCATTCATGCCACAACAAAACCTGATGCGTGGCTCTACCACTATAATGGTATAGATTTGAGTTGTGTGGCTTGGAAAGATAATAAGAAGAACCCTGTTATCTTCATATTCTGGAGCATTGCCTGTAACTAAAGTAAGTAGATTTGAAAGGATAACAAAATGAAAAATTGATATTACTTGCCCATTTATTTTCCAAGAGTACAATAAACATATGGGAGGAGTAGATCTCATGGATAGCTTTTTGGGCAGAAATCATGTAAAAATGAGATCTAAAAAGTGGTATATGCGTATTTTTTTTTCATCCCTTTGATCTAGCTATTATAAAGTTTTGGATTGTTTATAAAAAAATGCTGCTTATAAAAAGAAAGAGGTGAACCTAAAAAGAGTCTGATTACAATGAGCCAATTCAGAAATGAATTGGCTTTTGTGCTATGCAACAGGGGAACCACCAAAGAAGCTAAAAGAGAGCGTCCTAGTACCAGTGTACTAGAAGAAGAATTACAATCAAAATAAGAAAAGGTTCTCCAGCTCCACCACCTCCAAAAGACAAGAAAAGATGGTGCTGAACGTTGGCCAAAAGTAGGTGGGTCACTCCGATGCAAATTTCCCAAATGAAAAGGCTATTCCACAATTTCGTGTAATAAATGTGGCGTCAATTTGGGCTTAAATAAAAATAATAATTGTTTTTTTAAATTATCATAAAGAAGATTAAGTAAACAATATTTTTTTATTTATTTATGTGACAATGCATGATGATGTAAATTTCCATCATATTGTTTTTTACATAATTCATATTTTTATTTACACTAGGATTTTTTTTAATATTTTTCCGTTAATCTAGAGCATTAATTACATCACCCTGATTTATTTTAAAAAAATAGAAAAAATCATGCAGAGAAGGGTTAACACTTAACATGGAACCGTAAATATTTTTCTAAAATAAAAGTAGCCCAAGGTTTCCTCTTATAACATCAACCAGTGAAAATCCAAAAAAAAGACAGACAAAAATACAAAAAAAAATATTTTTTATGAAATTTATAATTCATGATCATGACCTCACTACTTCTTTGACTAGAAAAGAGCTAATATTCTGCAAACAACTAATTAAATTTTACTGAAATATAATATACATTCATACATATATTCACGCCTCTTTCCCGTAGGGGTAGGCAGAGACCACTTCTTTCCACTTGCCTTTCCTTACATACTTGTTTCGTTTCGTCCACTTTAATTATTACCTTCATACATTCTCTTCGATTCAGGGTACTCTAGACCTGGCCTTTTGGAAATATAACTGCTTGTATATAATGATGAAATATAATTACTTGAATATATTAATAAAAAAAATAAAAGTCAGTTGGTCAATCAAATACATAGATTCAAACGTTTAACTTACAAAACCATTCTGTCTTATTAAAAGTCAATCAAATTGAAGTCGAATGAAGAAATTTAATTATTAATTGTAAAGAATATGCATATATTTTTAGAACCTGTTGTTTACTGTAGATTCAGTTCTACAGGAATTGGAGAACTTGTCTATTTCGATCTACACAGATTGATTATGCCCACAATGAATATGCTACAATACGTTACAATTTTAAAATTGGCGACAAAGATACCTCATATACTAGAGAAGAATGTACGATAACATCTTTATTAGTTACGGCGACGGTCTCACCACTTGTCACATTGTCCCAAAAAAATCGTTGGTGGAAGGTGGGTCGAAAGGATTTAATTGTCTAGACCTCTGTCTAGACAATTTATTGTGTCATTCATGAATGGTGTCATAACTGAATTTATTGGTGTATTGTTATTATATATACATATTATACACTAAACCCTAATCACACAACTTTCATGTTGATGATGATGGTTAGTGAAAAGTTTAGACAATCAAGTCTAGGCAATTAAGTCCCTTTGACCCACCTTCCACCGAAGATATTTTCGAGACAACGTGACAGGTGGTGAGCCCGTCGCCGTCTTTATGTCCAAGCCAACGATGAAATTCGTACATAAATTTTTGAAAAACTCATTGGTACTGCCACCTGGGGATCGAACTCGGGTCTCTCGACTCGAAATTCCGACCACCCAACAACTCGGCTATTAACAGTGATGGTATTATTTAAGATGTTCAGACAACACGGCAAATGTATATTGCCATGTAAAATAATATTATATACGTTGCATATACGCGTCGAGCTTACAACGCCTTGCGCGTCCAGTACAACAACGCTTTCAGGATGCTGTTGCGGCTGCACTGGCGTTGCAGCGCGTCACGAATGTTTGTGGAGGCGCGTACGGATACATTTCAAGCTATAATCCGCAAAAAAACAGCCTCACTGATGCAGCGTTTGAGAGGTAGCAACAACAGCATTCTGAGGGCGATATCTGGTAGTAGTGACTGCCCCGTCCAGAACCACTGGATAGGGATTGTACTAGGTCACAAATGATACTTGTTCAAATAGATGTAAACTAACAATACTAACATAGTTTTAATTGAAATTGTTACTAACCGGATTACTAACCATTCAATATGGATAACTTTTTGTCCGCTTCAAATAAATTATTATTATTATACTTTAAGTTCGCTTGACTGCATGCATAAACAAAGCAGGAAACTGAAATCATATCAGTTCAAAGTTCTTGGACTCAATCCATTGTTAAAAAGAATCTTTTTTGAAATAATTAAACGCGTCTTAATGGATTGCTAATGGGAAAGTCTGCCAGCCAAGCTAGCACCTCCTCTGATGGTAGTGTGCATCGACACCCAGTACATCACCAGAGAACAACAGATACTATTGTGCTTTAACAACTGGAAAGTGATAGAGATACGTATAATAATAAATAAATAAATATCTTCACGCAATTCCCAATACTGGGGTAGACAGAGGTCTAGTCTAGACAAGTGGTATCACCTGTCACGTTGTCCCAAAAAAAATCTTCAGTGAAAGGTGGGTCGAAAGGAATTAATTAATATATATATATATATATATATATATATATGTATATATATATATATATATATATATATATATATATATATATATATATATATATATTTATATATATATATATATGTATATATATATATATATATATATATATATATATATATATGTATATATATATATATATATATATATATATATACATATATATATATATGTATATATATATATATATATATATATATATATATATATATATATATATATATACATATATATATATATACATATATATATATATATATATATATATATATATATATATATATATATATATATAATACTTATAAGGATTTACACAAAAGGCAGCGGCCGAAGAAAGTGACGGATCGTCCCTATTCTCTTAAATTTCTTATAAAATGTTTACAAGCGACGGACCGTAAGATCTTCGAAAGTGGGTTGGAGATGGGGTGATGCTTCCACCGTAGTGCCGCGCCGCCGCCATAGCGCTTAAAATTTCACTGCAAAATGAGACTGCACTGTAAAGGGAGAATTCGCTTTCACATTCCTCTGCTGGCATTCATCGCATCAGGCATCACTGTTCTGATTATTATTAATCTGGAATTTTTCGAGGTTCTATTCTCAGTTCTTCTACTACCTGTTGGGAAATACTTTTTTTACATTTTAACTTAAGTGGTCTATTACCGCGTCCACAGGAGGAGTGACATCTATAATATTTGTGTAGGAGGACGGAGAAATAATGATATGTTAAATAATTATTGAATAACAGGAAATATTTATGAAGCAGTTGAATTAAAATTTAAAATAGAATAATGGTTTTCGACAAACTTCTTGGCGCATTCATAGTTTTAAAAACTTTATTTTACAAAAAGGATATCTCCAGGCTATCTCTAAGAATACTTATACGAAGTGCTGAATGAACGTTTTATTTGTCCGGTGCGAGCTGTGGTAGTTGCGTCAGTAAAAATGCCTCTCTCATTCATTATGCCACCTCTGAAGGATCTTCGTCATGTATATAGGCACTGTCCTGTAAACGATATTGCGTAGAAATCATGATTGTAAAATTATGTACGATTTATATCGTTGGCTTGGATATAAAGAAGTCGACAGATTCACCACCTGTCATGTTGTCCCAAAATTGTTTTCGCTGCAAGGTGGGTTAAAAAGACTTCATTATCTAGATATCTCTCTAGCGTAGTCCCAATATTGGGAATAGCGTAAATTTTTTTGTTGCTTAGGACTGCGCAATGACCTCGATAGCGTCTCCTAAGTGTCAGTGAAAAGTCAATGGTGTCAGAAATATCGCTGGGTATAGGGAACACGTTTGAAGTAGTCGACGAGTACATACAACACTTGGGAACAATTTTTAATAATTTCGAACTTATTGAACAATTTATCCAAAGTATTACAAATATTAAAATAATAAAATATTAAAAAAATTATTGATTATGAGACAATTATTTATTATGATCGTACAGGCTCTTCTTCATCCCATTCGATCCCCAGGTGGCAGGCTCGTTCCAATGGGTTTTTCAAAAACCTATGTACGAATTATGTCGTTGGCTTGGACATAAATACGGCGACGGACTCACCACCTGTCACGTTGTCCCGAAAATATCTTCGGTGGATGGTGGGTCGAAGGGACTCCATTGTCTAGACTAGCCCTCGGTCTACCCCTGTATTGGGAATTTCGTGAAGATATTTATTTATTTGTATACATATAGAACACTTATGCACCTTTCTATTTTGTACTGTGTCTTGTTACATGTTTCTACAACGCCTTATTTAAAGGTGAAATTTGAATTTGTAGAGCTTCCAGGGAAAGATACACGTTCTTCCAGGAAGCTCATTTTAAAGGTGTCAATTTACAAAACATAATTTTTTGAAAAATCATTTACCATAGATGCTGTTAAACTGTGGAATCCCTGCCGTTACTTCTTCGTGTGGCGCAATCCATTGGCACCTTTAAAAATTAGTAAAAAAGCATTATCTGTCTCAACCACACGAGTGTTACACTTTACGTATTGCATTACTCATGTTTATACTGTATTTAAAAGTTTGAGTTTATGATTTTATTGTTTGAGATCTAGTATATATGTATATCTGGAAGAGATCGCTATGTGATAAGGCCGCCAAATTGTGTATTGCATTAATTTGTTTATTTATTACTAATAAAAGTATATTCATTAATTCATTCATAAGATAATTATTATTTATTTTGACAGGAAATGACATCTCACACAGAACGAAGTTTGTTTTGTATTTTGAGAACGAAAAATACTTTTCTGACAGGTAGAAGAGGTGACGCTGATGTTGACTTTGTTTGTAAATAAATAAAACAAATTATACCGTTTCTTTTAATTTCATCTTGTTCCTTTTTCCTGCCCTACCTACATAGTAATTTAAAAAAATGTGAACAATCTACCCATTTGGTGTAAAAAAATATTAGTACACCTATTGGACTAACATGCCAGAAACCCAGATATTTTTTTAAATATATACCTATGTATGTATATAAAAATATCAGGGGGTCATTGTAGAAGCGTGCACGTCGCGACCCCTGCCAGCCCTTTTCAGGGCTGCAATTCTACTCAGCTGCGAACCCATGCCAACGAGGGATAGGGCGGCCCCTTAAGGCGACGCACACCAGTTCGTCCCCGTTGGTGTGGAATGCAGCGCGCAGAGTGGCGATGAGGACCGCCACCCGTCACGCACAGCCCGACACGGCGGAAGGTGCATGACGGAGTGCAGAGTTGGCACGTGGAATGTTAGAGGAGGCATGAGAGATAAGACGAATGAGTTAAAATAAATATAAATATCTTCACGCAATTCTCAATACAGGGGTAGACAGAGGTCAAGTCTAGACAATTAAGTCCCTTTGACCCACCTTCCGCCGAAGATATTTTCGGGACAACGTGACAGGTGGTGAGCCCGTCGCCGCCTTTATGTCCAAGCCAACGATGAAATTCGTACATAAGTTTTTGAAAAACTCATTGGTACTGCCACCTGGGGATCGAACTCGGGTCTCTCGACTCGAAATTCCGACCACCCAACAACTCGGCTATCGTGACTAATTACGAATGAGTTGATCGAAATAATTAAAGAAAGAGAACTAGATGTCGTGTGTTTGTCGGAGACCAAGCGTTAGCTCTATGGTCCGGAGTCCCGGAAAGCCAGAGCGCCTGCCAGGGAGTGGGGGTGCTGCTGTCGTCTCGGTTAATCGTAAATTGGGACTGACGAAGTTATTCCTTTTGGCTGTTTATGCGCCGGTAGCTTCGTCGTCCAGGGCAGAGCTGGAGGAGTTTTGGGAGAATGTAAGAGAAGTTCTAGATTTGGTTAGGGGAAACGAAAGAATTGTTGTATGCGGTGATTTGAATGGATGGGTTGGTACCGCTCGGCCAGGGTAGGAGTCGGTGCTTGGAATGTTTGGTGATAAAAGGATTAACGATGCTGGCAAGCTTATACTGGCTGTATGCAAGGAAAAGGGTCTTCTTGTGACAAACACTATGTTTAGTCACAAGAAAATCCATATGTATACTAGAAAAAGAGAGAATGAGAGAAGTATTATCGATTTATTCCTGGTGGATGACCGACTGCGAAAACAGGTGATGGATACGCGAGTGTTCAGAGGTGCTGACCTGAGAACGGATCACTATCTAGTGATTACTAGATTTAGGGGTCTGTTCGCGGATTGACGCCACCGGACGGCGATACCAGAACCACAGTCGGTTGGTAGCATCCGGAGCTGGAAGCTTTAGGAAGCGGGCACTAGGCATAAATATCAAGTAAGGGTAGCCGAAATGCCTGACATCATCGATGTCGGGAAAGAATGTGTGGATGAAATATGGCAGAGCCTTAGGGATGGAATGGTTTGTGCAGCGGAAGACGTGTGTGGATCTGTGAAAAGAGGTAGTAGTAAAAAGGGTGATGCATGGTGGAATGACGAAGTGAAAGAAGCAGTTAATAAGAAGAAGAAAGCATGGTTAGACTACTTGGCCTCTAGTAATGATAAGGATATGAGAGAGAAGATGAAAGAAAGATATAAGCTTCAGAAAGTTCACACGAAAGCATTGATTCAGGAAGTGCGTGAAAGGAGTAGAATGGAAGCGAACGAAAGGTTGTCGCATCTTCAAGGAAAACTCCAAACTCTTCTGGAAAGAGGTTGGAAGGACCCGGAGTGGTGCGACTGCCATAAGAATGAACAAAGTGCTGTCGAGAAACAATGACGTCCTCTCAGAAAAATCGGACGTCATGCAGCGATGGAGCGAATTTTATAGAGAGATGTATGCGTATGATGATCTTAGTGAGGGATCCGGGGGTGACGCCGTGACTGGTACGCCAGACTCGGACCTCGATGACACTTAGGTCATCAGTATGAAAGAGATTGAATATGCGATTCGAAGTTTGAAATGTGGTGAGGCTGCGGGACTAGAGAGAGTTACTGGTGAAATGGTCAAGTATGGTGGGCCTCGCGTCTGGGACAGCTTTCATCTGCTGTGCAATTTGTGCAGGCGGACGGGGGCTGTCCCGGATGATTGGCAATCCGCGGTCAATGTGCCTTTATATAAAGGTAAAGGTTCACATTATGACTGCGGGTGCCATCGGGCGATCAGCTTGACCAGTTTAGCTAGTAAAGTTTACTCGAAGGTTTTGACACGTAGGACGCATGAGAAATGGGAAAGATTTCTATGGGAGGCTCAATGCGGATTTCGACCTGGAACTTTTGATCCGTGCATCCTGCACGGATCAAAAGTTTTCTCTCCGTATGATAGCGGAGAAGCTTCTGGCTGCTAACCAGAAGATTTCCTGTGCTTTTGTGGATCTTGAGAAAGCTTTTCATAAGTTTGTAAGGAACTGTTGCCGGGGTATGATGTGGATGGTCGATTGCTAAGGGCTGTGCAGTCACTTTACTGTGACTGTAAAGCCTGTGTGCGGGTAGGGCATGACCTGTCACCTATGTATAGCGTCCAATCGGACGTAAAACAGGGTTGTGTCATGTCTTCCTGGCTGTTCATATTGTATCTCGACAGCTGTTTACAGAAGCTGAAAGACAGTTGTTTGGGTGAGAAATTGGTTGACATAAAAGTAAATTGTCTGCAGTGTGCTGATGATGCAGTGCTTATTGCACCATCAGAGGCAGAACTGCAGACATTAGCCACTAGTATGAAAGAAGAATGTGTAATTAAAGGTCCAGTAGTGGAAATTAAAATGGCGGCTATTTTACTTTCCAACGTTGTGGTTCGGCGTAAGAATATCTACCGCCCCTTTTCTTCCCGTGGGGGTCGTAGAACGGGTAAAATCTTAAAAATGCGAGGCTACTCTCAGATGGCGGGATAGGCACTGACCGGTGGTAACAGCGTCTAAAGTGCGAGGGGTCTGTTGGCTATTATGGCAAAACCTTTCACCGAAGACATTTTTTGGGACAATCTATTGTCGAATTATATATATTTGTGAAAGATTGGTCTAAAGGACTTAATTGTCTAGATCTTTGTCTAGCCCGAGTATTGGGAATGGCGTGAAGACTGTTTTTTGAATTAGATTAAGGAACCTAGGAAGGATTTCTTTAAGGATTTTTTTTATCTTCAGAGAGAACAGATCGCCAAGTATCACGATCCTTACATAACTCTTTCGCTTCTTTCAGTTTCAACGTTTTCTTCATACATGCACATCTAGGTATCCGAGTACTCTTGAACCTCCCCACGTCGAGCTCACAATCGGCTCACATGGTCTTCGTAAGTTAGTTTCGGCCTACCTGGACACCTTTTAATGTTAACTTTCACGCTATACATTTTACTCATCATTCAATCTTTACTCATTCTTATAACCTTATATTTGATTATGATCCTGCTTTTCTAGGTAACGGTTGCGGGTTTAAATCCCGTTAGGGAGAAAAATGTTATGGTCCCCATCACATTAATCTGTCTATCTGTGTATAAAATATATGATGGTATTTTTATCTCCATAAATGACTTGTAGAATGATTAAGTTTTTAATATGACTTCGAGTTGTAATTATAAGTTTGTACTAGGTGACATTGTGCGTTAGTTTTTTGATACTACACTAAAACATTATTCCACCTGTCACGTTATCATGGAAATATCTTCGGTGGAAGGTGGGTCGAAGGGACTTAATTGTCTTGACTAGACCTCTGTCTACCCCCCTGTATTGGGAATCGAGTGAAGATATTTTTATATATTTTTTATTTTTATTTTTAGAGAAGTTTAATCCGTTTTTAATTAAGTCGTATCTTCTTTTTCTAACTGCAACTGCAGTTTTGCTTCTTTGGTTTCTATTTAGAAATATATTGAACAAGCACATTATTAAAAACCTTATCGAAAAATGACACATTTGTAAGTGATTTCTTCATTTACTGTGTGTGTGTTTCTAGCTAAATTATTTGTATTTTTCAAAAAAGTGAATTGGTATATTCTTCTAGAGAAATAAATCATCTTCAACCTTATACTATAAGGTGCGAGAAAATTCTGGCAATAAGATTACCGATTCGAGTAGAGGCCAGGGGTAGCGACTATTATTACCACAATTTCTCTTTTGAAATTTGATTTGAAAGAAGACCTAACGGTAGTCGGAATTCACATCTTAAAACTTTACTTACTTTATCTTCCAGTTTGGGAGAGATCTACAATAGTTAGCCGTATAGTATTGGCGTAAGAATAATATCAACCCCTTTCTTCCCGTGGGTGTCGTAAAAGGAGATTAAGGGAAAAGTTTTAAATATCGCAAAAGGTACCAGCTGATAACCGAATAATTACGCACAAGGTTTTTAATTAGTAGCTGTTAGGCTGATGAGGGTTAGCTGGCAAAGTGTAAGAAGTCTGCTACAGCGATCGCTAATCCGCTTGCCAAGCGTTTGATTGTGGCAAATTATTCCTATAGGAAGGGCAAATGTTCAGCAGTGGACTGTTTCAGGCTCTTACAATATATCTCATATATAAAAGTCACGATATCTGAATGGTTGGGTGATCGGAATTCGAGTCGAAAGATCCGAGTTCGATCCCTAGGTGGCAGGCTTGTACCAATGGGTTTTTTCAAAACCTATGTACAATTCATATCGTTGGCTTGGACATAAAGATGGCGACGAGCTAACCACCTGTGACGTGGTCCTAAAATATCTTTGGTAGAAGGTGAGTAAGTGAGATGGGACGTAATTGTCTAGACTAGACCTCTATCTACCCCTGTATTGGGATTGGCGTGAAGATTTTTTTTTTTTGTAAAATTCTCATGTTTGTAAACTTCGAAATAGCTAGACTGATTTTCCTGAAATTTTGTGTGAATATCGGTTAGGTCTGCGAATCGGACCACATCTATTTCTCATCCCGCAAAAATGTTAAGGATGGTTCCCCTAATTTTTTTTTATTATTTAGACTAAATATTTTGTTTTAATTTTTTATGATGCAGCATACAAAAATATATACAACCCTAAATTATCACCCCTCTACAATCAACCTCTATTTTTTATATAGTAAAACAACGTTTGCGTAGTCAGCTAATATATAATATTAGCTGTCTACTTAAACGTTGTTATACTATTTTAGTTTTGCCTCTTTAATTTTATTGCACCTACCACAAAATTACCATACACGTGTGGGAGAGAATGTCTATAGGCATAAACTTTGCCTTTTGTGACCTTAAAAAAATAGGTATTAAGTAAGTTATAATACTTTGGTGATAGAGCCTAGAAGTAGCTTCTGAAGCTTCATCAGGTCAGCTCGACCGGGACAGGACCATGATATCCGTTTGAACATCGGGTTAGCTGACTAACCCGATATCCAAGGAAGCACAAGAGTCAGACTATGCAAGTTTGTAACCGGTAGCAAATTTTATTTAGCGGCCCTAGATTTGCTATGATTTCTTAAGTGATAAAAAACAATTCAATGCGAAATACGGTTATTTGCCTTTAAAAGAACGTAATTAACGCGAGTTTTTCTTTTTTTTTATAGGAAAGGGAGGCAAACGAGCAGATGACACACGTGATGGTAAGTGTTTACCGCCGCCCATGAACATCTGCAATACCGGAGGAATAGCGGATGCGTTGCTGGCCTTTGAGAAAGGTATAGGCTCTTTTCTTGAAGGTCCCTAAGTCGTTGATTCCTAAGAGTTGTATGCGTGGGGCCCTTCTGAGGAATGGGCCCGTAGCAATTGCTACTATTGCAATTGTATAAGATTAAACAAAGTACCAACTTGTGATTTATATACCCGTTTTCAAATGTTTCTCACAAAGGCGTAAGACACGACACATTACTGATTCCAAATTATAATCAGTAGAGCATTTGAAGCATCTAGCCTTTGTCAAAGAAAGCTATTAAAATTTGTGTGTTTGTCTTCACAGAATTTCCCAAGATTGGGTAGGCAGAGGTTTAGACAATTAAGTCCTTTCGACCCACTTTTCACCGAAGCTTATTTGCAAAAATAGTCACGATAGCCGAGAGGTTGGGTGGTCGAAATCTCGAGTCAAGAGACCCGAGTTCGATCCCCTGGTGGCAGGCTCGCACCAATGGGTTTTTCAAAAACTTATGTACGAATTACATCGTTGGCTTGGACGTAAAGACGGCGACGGGCTCACCACCTGTCACGTTATCCCGAATTATCTTCGGTGGAAGGTGGGTCGAAGGGATTTCATTGTCTAGACTAGACCTCTGTCTACCCCTGTATTGGAAATTGCGTGGAGATATTTATTTATTTATTTGAGAAAACATTACGGGAAGAGCCTTGTGTTGTTATAATGTCCAGGCTAACCATTCATATATATTTTCATAGGTTAATAATGAATTGAGTACATAAATTCATATTTATCACTAAAATGTTTGTCCCTAGCGGAATTCGAACACGCAAGCCTTAGCTTTAAAGGTGTCACGTGTATCAACTAGGCTATTGGGTCAGGCTATAATTACTTACTGAATTACTATTATAAAATTATAAGGGATATGTTTCTGTACACTGAAGATATCTGAGAAAAAGAAAAGAGGAATCATTAAGACTATCTTAGCCCTATCAAACGACTTTTTTGAATTCACCAGTTTGCCTGATAACAGCCGAAATTCAACTTTTCAATGTTGATTAAAATAAAAAGTCAAAATTAAAATTCTTTTACATTGATGAATATGAAAGAAGCGAAAGAGGTATGTAAGGATCGAGACACTGGACGATCTGTTCGTTGTGGCTACTCCGCTAGGGATTATTGATTATTAGGGATTATTGATTTCAAATCATATAAGTTTTGCTGAACGTTTTGTTATTAAATAAAAGAGATTTTTTAATTTCTACTGACACGGGCGGGATACGAACCCGCGACCATTACTACACTGCGGCAAATGCAAGAGGTAAGTAGGCAGAACGTTGCGTATTATGAATAATTATTAGATGTATTATGAATGTATGTGTAAAGGTATTATGTAATGTTTTATGAATATTAATATGAATAGATGTTACTTGGATATTTATAATAAATAAATAAATATCTTTCACGCAATTCCTTACACAGGGTAGACAGAGGTCTAGTCTAGACAATTAAGTCCCTTTGACCCACCGAAAATATTTTCGGGACAACGTGACAGGTGGTGAGCCCGTCGCCATCTTTATGTCCAAGCCAACGATATAATTCGTACATAAGTTTTTGAAAACCCATTGGTACGAGCCTACCACTTGGGGATCGAACTCTGGTCTCTTCTCTGGACTCGAATTCCGACCACCCAACCAACCAACAAACAACCAACTCGGCTATCGTGACTTATATTTTGTGACGGATATTTATTATGGTTTTTATTAAGTTATATGCATATTTACATATGTAATTATTTTGTAATAATGTTGTTAGTATACTAAGATGGCAATAGGCTTAAAAATAAAGATAGAATAAGAAGAAAAGATAAAAATAAAAAAAGAAAATAAATAAAATATAAAAAGGACCGTTGCTTCAAAAGGACTTCATTGTTTAGACCTCTGCCCCATACAGCCTATTCCCATACAGAGGCAGCCAATTCCCATACAGGCAGTACCTGTATGGGAATTTGCGACGTAATAATAATGTCATAACGACTGCTGCAACAATTATCTAAATTGTTTTCTTATTAGAAATGATGCAGTTAGACTTAAATAGCTTAATAGCCATTGTATGTGTCATCGTAAAGTCAAAAATAACGATTTTGTGAATAACTCAAACTAGTTAACGAATTGCATGCGGTGTTTACGTTTTAAAATCTAATTATTAACAAAATAGAAAGAATATTATATAAGATAATATAAGAATGTATAATGAAAAGAAAAATCTCGAAAGAACTATAACTAAGTCGTAGAATCCTCTGCGCGTACTCTACGTGACTCCAAACTTTTTCTTTCTTTCTTACTTCGGATGTTTTAAAGCCAACATTTGGATTAGATTGTTTTTCACAAGCAAGGAAGGTTATGAGTTATAAGCAAAATAGGATAAAAGACGATGACTCGATGGTAAAAACATTGCCTCTGAATGGCGGAATTAGCGGGTACGATGTCACTCGTTGTGTTGCTTGCAAAGAGAAAAAATTCACGCCATTTCCAATACAGAGTAGACAGAATCCAAAAAAAATTAAGTCCGTTTGAACCATCTTCCACCGAAAGTCATTTTTGGGGACAACGTTACTGGTGGTAAGTCTGTCACCGCCTGTATATCGAAGCCAACGTTACAAAATCTATTTTATATCAAAAAGCTCAGCTTAGCTTACTAGCGTGTAAAATTCACAAATGTACATATTATGTATGTAAAGAAAGCCACGATAGTCTAGTGGTTGGGTGGTCGGGATTTCAATCATGGGGCCCCAGTTCGATATCCTGGAGGAAAGCTCGTTCCTTTAAGTTTTTTCGAAACTTATGTATGATTTGTATCTGTCTACTACGGTATTGAGAAATGCCTGAAGATTTTGAATGAATTGTACTTATGGATGGTGATATACTTAATAATATCTTTAGTAAAATTATTATATCTCGTAGAAACATTGTCACGAACGATGAATTCCTGAGTATATAAAATAAATATAAGGTTTTTTTTGTTTACTCAGTAAACAAAATTAATATAAGTTTTTCATGTGTGCAGTGCTCTGCATGTTAAAGAAAAATGGAGATAGCTGTGTACTTCTAAATTCTACGCGAATACGTGCCGGGCTAAAGCTGATGTTATGTATCTGTACTTTGAACGCACTATTTGTGTATTTGACTACACGGAGAGCGAGAGGGCCTAATTCACGATTCAATTCGATGTTACGATGGAACGAAGGGAAGACACGTTCGACGCACTCAATGTAATGAAGTTATCCGTTATTTCTTTGCAGAGCCGCGGGGTTTCAACGACGTGAAGCGAGCGTCAAGCGCCACTCAGTTTACTACAAACCTGTGTTAACGTCACATGTCGCTTCGCGCGGTGTTGTGCCCGTGTATATAGTGTTAGTGAAATAACATAACAACATATTGTTTTGTGTTGTGATATTAGTGTTGTGAAACTGCTGGAGCGGCGGTGCCCGATCACATTGCTGTGATGCATTTTCGGATATATCTATGGCTGTCTTGTTTTGCCCTCGCAGGATATGTACGAGCGACAGAGGTAAGAGGGGCCGTCTTTAAACGCGGTATTCCGGCTTTTTGTTGCTTGCCAGACGATATATAGGCAGATATTCTCAGAATCATATGACTATGCAGTTAAAGAAATACTGAAGTTGCACATTCTCACTTGCGTAACTTTCAATGTCAACATTGGACAACGTAAACTTGTATTTCGTTCTACATAATTATAACCTAAGTATCTACAGTGACATGATTTAAGTCTTCGCGCACTCAACCGGGAATTGAAACTATTTGCATATTGCATTGGACGGGGACCAGTTAATCTCGATGTAAATAACTTTTATCAGAATACGTCGATTGCAGCCGACGTATTTTTGTTACTATCGCCGCATCGCACACCGTCGTCGAGACGTAGGTAAATACGATTAGGTCATGAATGGGAGCACGGTGTTGGCGTATCGCCCACCTTTGGGAGAAAGTTACAATAATATAGGTACTTCTCTAATCTATGACACGACGATGTATGTTTATTGGATATTAAAAGCGCTGCCCACGGCTTCTCCACGGCTTCTTGAATATAACTGAGCTAATAGAATGAATACGATGGGATAAACAGTGGCGCGCATTGCATATATAGATGAAGGGAATGCCGACTCTTTATAACTTGGGTCTCCTAATTCATATTCTGATCACCAAAAAATTCGGCTGTCAGCCAAATTGTGTGTAATTTAATGAATTATGATATAAAGGAAGTCATAGATTATAGAGAAGAATGTGCGAAAGAGATTGAATATGGGATTCGAAGTTTAAAATGTGGTAAGACTGCAATAGAGTCACAACTGAAGTGATCAACTATGGTGGTCGCCGTGTTTGGGACAGCTTCCATTTCGTATGCAATTTGTGATGGCAGACGGATGGTCACAGATGATCGTTCATCCGCGGTCATTGTGCCTTTCTATAAAGACTCACCTTCGCCACTCTTTCACACACTGGTTCACATTTTGACTGGGCGTGCTATCAGCTGATCAGCTCGTCCAGTTTAGCAAGTAAGCTTTATTCGAAGGTTTTGACATGTAGGATGCAGAAGAAATCGGAAAATGGATAATTTACTACTAAGGGCAGTGCTGTCGCTTTATTGTGACGGCAAAGTCCGTCTGCGGGTAGGGAAGGACCTACCACCGAAGTTTAGTGTAAGACGGGCGTTAAAAGTGTTGTGTCATGTCGTCCTGACTAGTCATAATGTCTCGACAGCTGTGCTTTCAGAACGTGAAATTGGTGACGTGAATTATATAGATAAGAGCGTGCTTCAATTGTGTGCACGTACAAAGAATGAGTAAAGACCGAATAAAAATAAGTTAGAAAAAAAGTGGTCGACGTAGGCCGAGTCTAACTATCGAAGAACATGTGAGTAAAATGATCGGAGAGGGGAGAATGAAGTGTACTCGGATGCCTAGACGTGCGTGAATGAAGATAACGATGAATTGATGAAAAATAAGCGAAAGAGATATGTAAGGATCGTGACATTTGGCGATCTATTCTCACTGGCTACTCTGGGATTGTGCGCGAAAAATGAAAGGATTTTAGAACATTTACTTTCGAAAATCTTTGAAATTGCCTGTTGTATCCGAATTATAATGCAATTATTTTTTTTAATCATAATGTAAAAAGTCACGATGACCGAAGTTCGATCCCCAGGTGGCCGGCTTGTACCAATGGGTTTTTTCAAAAACTTATGTACGACGTATATCGTTGGCTTGGACATAAAGACGGCGTAGGGCTCACCGTCTGTCACGTTGTTCCAAAAATGTCTTCAGTGGAAGGTGGATCGAAGGGACTTAATTGTCTACACTAGATCTCTGTCTACCCCTGTATTCGGAATAGCGTGAAGATATAATCATAATGTAATTAATAGCAAAAAAAATGTATGTCTTCCTAGAGTGAGTTCCTCACCGAAAACAAGAAATGACTACATAGCAGACGATGTTTTAAAATTTGGAACCCTATGCTTGAAGTTATAAATGCAACGGTTAATACGTAGCAGGGACAAAAAGCCTAGCGCGTGTTGCCATATATGACTGAATTGAGGTGTGGTCTTTCATTGTTGACCGTATGATAAAGACGGAATCGCTCAGTGAGATATGGTAATGGCTGCTCGATGTTTTTAAGCAAATAGGGTAACGGATGTAGTGTAAGGATTTGATATCTCGCGTAATGGAGCCCTACAAAATGGATTGCTGACCATGTTTTCGAAACCGATGCACGCAATATTCGCTTGAATCTTTCGCACACGCCTTATGGTAAGGCAGTATGGTTTAGTCATAAATTTGGAGGCATGTCTTATATGCTCTTACTGTAGAAGGATGCCTTCAATCAAGCAACACTTGTGTGTTGAATATGAATATTTGTACTTCGAGGGTATGTTTATATAAATATTTATCTATATGAGTATATATAAATAAAATAAGTCACAATAGCCGAGTGGTTCGTTGGTCGGCATTTCGAGTCGAGACAACCGAGTTCGATCCCCAGGTGGCAGGCTCGTACCAAGGGGTTTTTCGAAAACTTATGTACGAATTATATAGTTGGCTTGGACATAAAGACGGCGACGAGCACACCACCTGTCACGTTGTCCCGAAAATATCTTCGGTGGAAGGTGGGTCAAAGGGACTTAATTGTCTAGACTAGACCTATATCCTCTATCCCTGTATTCGGAATTGCGTTAAGATATTTAGGCAATTTTATTAATATTTATCAATAATTACGCATTTTTCAACAGTAGTAGAGCCACGCATCAGCTTTTGTTGTTGCATGAATGGGCCGGCTCGCCCGGGAAGTACCACGACCTCACAGAATACCGGCGTGAAGTAGAAGTCTAACAAACTTCTGCGTTTCGTCTGGTAACCGGAGCACCCCCCCCCCCCACCCTAATTCTGGGGGGAGGACTCTAAGGCCGGCAACGCATCTGCTATGCCTCAGGTATTGCGGGCGGACTCATGTGCGGCGGTAATCACTTACCATCATGTGAGCCATCTTCTCGTTCCTCCCTTTTCTATAAAAAAAATATTTATATTTCTTTTATTTTTATTTTTTAACGTACTTCGTAATTTACGAATGCTCACTACGCCATGGATGTCGCGGGTTCAAATCATGCCCGTGTCCGTTGTTGTTTTTGTAATATTTTTTTTCTTTAATAACGGGGCCCAGCGTAGTGTACACGCTTGTGTAGTGTACTATGTAAGTAAGTATCTTTGTAATTATATTGTACAGTTCGCTTGGACACGAAGACGGTGACCACGTTTCATGATGTCCCAAATAAGTTGCCATGAAAATTGGGTCTAGAGATTTAATTTATTCTGACTGAAGGACTGAGGGAAATGCGCAAAGATAAAAAAGACTTCAAGGAAAGGAGACGCTAGAGCTTTGTCACACTCGAGAACATGTAGAAGTAAAGCCTTTCCAGAGTGTGTCGCAATAAAGCTAAGAGGGTGGCTGGTCGAAGAGGCTTATCTTACTTATATGCAAAAAAATATCTTCACGCCATTCTCAATATAGGGGTAGACAGAGTCTAGAAGATTAAGACCTTTCGACCCACCTTCCACTGAAGAAATATTTTGGACTCACGGTGGTGAGCCCATCGCCGACTTTATGTCCAAGCCAACGATATAATTCGTACATAAGTTGTGAAAAAAAACCCATTGGTAAGAGTCTGGGGGATTGAATTCGGGTCTCTTCCGATCGACTCGTATATATACTTATATATGAATAAAATAAACCACTGCTGCCATTTGCTGCTATTACAAGGATTTACCATTATCGGTAAGTACAGGAAACATATTGGCGATCGCGTATGGATTCTCTCTCTTTTTTTTATCAGAATTTCAAATAAGAAAACATGGTGTTGTTGCTACATAACAATGTGTGTATAGAAATAATGAGATAGAAGTATACTAAAAATATAAAGGTTGATAGAGAGGGTGTTTGTAGAGTGGATGAATATTAAACAACTTTTCTCGCGGGAAGTTGTTACATCCCTAAGGAAAACTTAAGACGTATTCTCGAGTTCATCGAAAATACTATAATATGAATATGTAAATAAATAACATTAAGCGACCTCCATGAAAGAGTGGCGTACGCATCGGTTTACACGGTGTAGCCAACTCTGAGGTCAAGGGTTCGATTCTCGGACCGGCCAATGTAGAAACGACTTTTTCTAATTTTTTTCGGATCTGTGTACATTCATTAAATCTGATTCCATAACACTAATTTTGTAGCTACTTACTGTAAGATAATAGCAATGCGTGTGATGTTGTCCGTATTTGACTGTTTATGTATTTATATTTTTTTATAAATAAAAAAATAAAACATTAAAGCAAAATGACACTGAGTAACCACGAGATATCAGAAAGGATAATTGTATCATTGTGTAGACAATCGGCTTGGATAAAGGTAATCCATGAGTTTGTTGCATGTAAGTTAGAAAGTGGAAGTATTATAATAATAACTAACACAACAATTAGTGTAATAATCACAAACAACAACATATATTTCAAGGGAACAATGAAAACATTGTGATTGAACGAGTTTTAAGTTATAAAACTAATTTCTTACGGGTAAGTACTATTTGTCAGAAAGAGAGAGAGACAGAGAGAGGGCAAAAGACAAAAATAATGCATCGTCAATAAGAATAGACGAGTGCACGGTTGAGCTTGCAGCTGAGATCCGACGTGAGCGCATTGTGGTATGTAGCTGGAAGCATAAATAATAAAAAAAGTAAAAAAAACTTTCTTCACACCCAATACTGGTATGGACCGAGATTTAGACAAGTCCGCCCAACTGTCACCGAAGACTTTTATTGAGACAAGGTGGCAGGTGGTGAGATCGTCGAAGTTTTTATGCCCAAGCCAACGATGTATAGTACTATAAGTTTTTGAATAAACTAATTGGCATGAGCTTGGGGTCGAACTCCGGTCTCTTGACTGGAATTCCAATTACCCAACCATTCGGTTCGTCGGTCTTGACCTTATTATCATCTCAAATATTTTAATATTCAAGTCTTGTAGTGTACTTTTAAAGGCCGTTCTGTTATATGTTAAAATTTCAGTTTCAATGCGTCTTTGTATTCCCAACTACAAAAAGCGTTTTATCGTAATCATCATTATGACGGCCTTTAAAAGTCCTCTGCAGGCCGAAGGCTCTCCCGGGAAGGAGGGTTTTTCATAATCGCCACGCTGGCGATCGCAGTACCAGGCTCCTTGCATCTTACGCGCTGCCACCCGTCACCGACTGATGAATCTTTTAGCAAAATAAAACAACGGAGCAGTTAGCAGATAGAGAAAAATATCTTTAAAAATTGATTACATACTTGTGAAATTCAAATACTGATCCGAGTCGATTAAATATATTGCAACAAAATAAAAATAATAACTACATTTATTTTACAATTAGTAATGTAACGCTTGGTTAACGTGATATTGTATTTTAAAAGTGTTATTGTCCAAAGCTCGTCTAACAGTATATTTAATTTTATAACCTGCGGCTATTTTAATTTCAAAGAATCTAAAAACACCAATCAATTAACATTTGCTATTTATTTATTTAATTAACAGTTGTAATTAAAATAAAAAAATTCTCGATACTTCTACTACAATTTAGTTAAATTAAGTTACCGTTAATACTTTGACCGTGGGGTAACGGTGTAAGAATACTGCCACTCCCGTTCTTCCCGTGGGTGTCGTAAGAGGCGACTAAGGGAAACTGCCTTGAATAATGTTATGACAACCAATAGATGGCGGGATAACCATCTCTAAAAATATCATACCAAAATAATGAGACCAATATGGGCAGCAGCGTCTGCGTTGCGAGTGGTCTGCTACTGCGATCGCCAATCCGCAAGCCAAGCGTGGCGATTATGGCAAATCCTCCCTTTAGGAGAGGGCTATGTCCTTCAGTGGACTATAACTGGCCTTTATGTATGTATGTAATACTTTGAGGGTAAAATCACATTTATGAACACGAATGAAGGGTATAATCACATTTATGAACCCGAATGAGTTTCCAGCTACATACCGCAGCGCATCCTAACCGGAGGGCCACGGGACGTGTGAAAATAGGCTCGCAGACCCGGTCCATTGTTATTCGAGTTTTTGTTTACACTCTTAACCGGAATATTGCACGGTGCAGCGCGAGCAGGAGGCAATTTTGAAATAGAGAGAAAAAAATAAAAATATCAAAGCGGGGGCATTGTAGACGATATTGCTCTTTTTTTAATTTATTCGTTTTCATTCAAGTCTGTGCAAAAGAGATAAGTTCATTATAAAAAAAAAATCACGCAATTCCCAATACAGAGGTAAACAGAGGTCTAGTCTAGACAATAAAGTCCCTTTGACCCATCTTCTACCGAAGATATTTTCGGGACAACGTGACAGGTTGTGAGCCCGTGGCCGTCTTTATGTCCGAGCCAACGACATAATTCGTAGTCATAATTTTTGAAAAACCTTTGGTACAAGCCTGCCACCTGGGGATTGAACTCGGGTCTCTTGACTTGATATTCCGACCACCCAATAACTCGGTTATCGTGACTTTTTATGATAAATTCATTATGACTGCATAATATGATAGCCCTTTGACCGTATTAATTGATAACTCTCTCGTAAGATTTAAGACCAGGTTGCTAGGTTTCTAGCTTCTTGCATATATTATAGTATCTCTGTCCAAGCTTCGCTAGGTGTCAATAGGTGGCGCTATAATAAATTTTACAATTTGTTTTGTCAACCTTAAATGAAAAATCAAATTGTATATACAAGTATTTTCTTTAATGTATTTTAAGATTAAGATATTATTTGTTTATATATAAAAATGTTTAAAGGCCAAGTGAATTTCATTGCTATGCTATACTACGTAACACAACTGAAGCGTTACTAGAAGCATTCACTATTTTTTCATGACACCGAAAACCTTTCGTAGGAGGTTTTTCGTGAATTAAACATTAACCCGTGACAAAAAGGAGCCGAAAACACTTTGTCCCGGCACTTACGCTGACATGCGGCTTCCTGAGGACGTGTAAATGCCAGGTATTCCATTTTAATTTTTGAAGGTTTGCTGTTTTAAACATAAAATAACTTTAAGTTACTTAAAGTTGAAGTCACGATAGCTGAGTTGTTGGGTGGTCGGAATTTCGAGTCGAGAGACCCGAGTTCGATCCCCAGGTGGCAGTACCAATGACTTTTTCAAAAACTTATGTACAAATTTCGTCGTTGGCTTGGACATAAAGACGGCGACGGGCTCATCACCTGTCACGTTGTCCCGAAAATATCTTCGGTGGAAGATGGGTCAAAGGGACTTAATTGTCTAGACTTGACCTCTGTCTACCCCATGTATTGGGAATTGCGTGAAGATATTTATTATATGTTACTTAAAGGGCTTCAGGCATAGAATCGAAGTCACTACTTTAAATGCGATTTTTTTCTTATATTTATGCGTACACTACACAATTAAAATAAAACTATTATTGACGGATTTTATCGAGTTCTTTATTTAGTTTTGTAAAACTATTTTACTATTCGACGCTTCGGATGCTTTACAGTATCCGTGGGCAAAGGGGGTACCCCCCAGTGAAACCAGATAAAATAAAAATAGGTTAAAAAAACTGTATAAAAACTATAAAAATGGAAGTCACGATAGTCGAGTGGTTGGGTAATCGGAATTCGAGTCAAGAGTTCGATCCCCAGTGGCAGGCTCGTATCAATGGGTTTTTTCAGAAACCTATGTACGATTCATATCGCCTGATTGGCCATGAAGACGTCGACAGGCTCACCACCTGCCACGATGTCCTAAAATATCTTCGATGTAAGGTGGGTCGAAGAGACTTAATTGTCTAGACTAGACCTCTGTCTACCCCTGTATTGGGGATGGTGTGAAGATATTCATGATTTATTTATTTATACAAAAAACGCAATATAATCCATATTTCCGTTTTATTTTAAATGATTTTTTTTCAGAGTAAATCTAAATCAAATACATGGAGTATTTGACCTAGCAATAATAAGTTAGGTAAAGTACCTTTATAGTTATGTGATGTAAAAAATTAGGAGAACGTATCAGAGACGTTGTTATGTCAGCTTAAAAGCATACTTCTGTACTATTGTTATTAAGACAGAAATAAATAAAGTGTATTTGTGTCTGTTACGTTTTCACGGCTGTTCGAATTTTGATAAAATTTTTAAGGGAAGTCCCTTTTTAGTTTGGAATAAATGATATATTTTTGTAATGAAAACTTATTGCAAGCTCCACGCGAATGCTGTTTCAGGTGGCAGCTAGAAATTAATAGTACTATTCTCATTAAGTACTTGAAGAATTTTATAAGTAACAGTTCGAAAAAGTCGTTTCTTTTATCTGAACATTTTAAATTACTCAAACTATAATCGGTACCGCACAAGCGAAATACTCGCTGTACAATTATTAAAAAATGCATTACTTAGAATGTAGAAATGTGTATTTATTTTATGTATATACATGTTTTTGGGTGTATGTTTGAAGTGTAACTTCTTTAGAATCGTTGTGATTTCAAATCGGATGCAACGGTAAAAACGACAGGTAGGAGACACTAATACAAAAATGTGTAGGATGAAGCCGGCAAAGAATGAGACAGAAATATACATACTATTTTATAAATAAACTTTGTAACTATGCAACCCTTGTTAAATATATTCATCTCATTCTCTTGCCGATTTACTGAAGATTCACTTCTATCGTGTGTGAATCGCACCCTAATTTTTAATACTATTTCATTACATAAACTTTATTTGTTTTTTCTTTCTTTTAAATTTATTACAAATTTGCGTACACCCTTAGTCTAATTCTCACCAATGATTAGATCCTTAGCTTGGTTGACTGGAGATTGTTTATTAGCGATAAGGCGGACAGTTGCAAAAATGATAAATTTTATCATTTATAACAGCATCCCCACGCAGTCCACCCGTGACCACGGATGCTGTAAAGCATCCGAAACGTCGGAAAATAAAAATTGTTATAACTAATTAAAAACGAGATAAAATCCGAAAAATAGTTTTATTTAAGATGTGTAGCATTCGCGTAAATACAAGAAATCATAAAATTTCATCCTTGTAAACATTTTTCTCTTGTTTTTGTCTATTGGTGTACAATAAAGTGTATTCCATTCGTTCATACTTTCTGGTCCGCTACATACAAAGCCTGCCTGCCCAACAATAATATCACTTAAATGCATGATACTTATGTCTGCCAGCAACAATAGAGCGACGTGGCGAACTACGCTCCGATACCCTCTCATAATAAGGGGCACCTGTCTTACAATGGCTTTATATTTTTATTTTTTGGGTTCCGCAATAGAATACTATATCTATGTAATATTGTGGGCTGGTATGACCTTTGATAAGCAATTTAGAAGTGTATTTTTCTCAATTATTAAATCGCACAGGTTAGGGGTATTAATCAGTATAAGTCACAATAGCCGAGTGGTTGGGTGTTCGGAACTCGAGTCAAGAGGTTTCTTTTTAAAACTTGGATATAAACACAGCGACTGGCTCACCATCCGCCACGTTGTCCTAATAAAGTGAAAGGTGGGTCGAAATTGCTAAATTGTCTAGACCTCTGTATACCCGTGATGGAAATGGGGAAAAGATATTTTTTTTTTAATTTTGCACTGTTCAGGGCCGTTACAAAAATATTGCTAATATAATCATCATAAGAATCGTAGTTTAGCACGGCCACGCCATGTTTCTATTTATTAAACAGGTTTTATAGAAACTAAATCATGATAATACCGGAAATGTGTTATTAAACGAAACCTGATTGCTTTTTGTAGTTATATCACACGAATATTATAGTTGATATGTCCTAGTTGACATGGGTTCTGAAGTATGAATAATTAGAAATTTTACTTACTTAGTTACTTATATTTACGCACAATCCCTGACGGGCTATACAGAGAGAACAGATCGCCAACTGTCACGATCCTTACATATCTCTTTCGCTTATTAATAAATTCTTTAGAAATTTTAATGATAATATTAATTTAAAACATGAAAATAATTGTAAAAAAGTATTTGTCAAATACATAGTTCCACATACATATTTAATATAAGAATTTAATAATAGAAAGCATGGGTCCCTTTCACGGATGTCCATCCATGAGCTTCTTGTTAGTCTTGCCGACATGAGATCAGCTAATTTACCTTCGGCGTATTTTATGAATAAGCTGCAACTCGCCTCAATGGCGACATTATGAATAAAACATTATTTGTCTTTAATACGAAGAAATATCCAAGATCACCCGGCTACTCTAGAACTCGGGCCTCCTGATTCCAAATCCGATCACCGAGCCACACGGCTATCGTGACTATCTTATCAAGTCTTTGTCTCATTATTAAGATAAACACAGAGATGAACCTAACTGTGTAATTATATCAATGTGTTTGTATTGAAATAGTATAAAAAAATCTTCACGCCATTCCCAATAATAGTGCAGACAGAGGTCTAGACAATTAGCTCCTTTCGACCCACCATTCACCAAAGACATTTTTGGGACATGATGTGGTGAGTACATAAGTTAAAAAACAAAAAACTCATTGTTAAGAGCTCACAACTTGGGGATCGAACTCGCGTCGTTTAACTCGAATTTCGATCACCCAAGTACTCGGGCTAATTATTTTACATTGAGTAATCAAATGTTTCTGCTGTATAATGAGATTCTGATCACTCGATATTGGCAAATATCTATTCCAAATTTTATATATAATGTACATAATACATAGACTACGCATAATGACTGCGTACTTTCTCTAGAAACTAATATTCAATGTTTTTATTAACCTTCATTTTCTTTAAAAACGCGCCATTTGCACACGCATTCTCACATGTCACGCAAGCATACAAAATATTTACAATCGAGTTATAAAATAAGGCATTTGCTATTGTAATAGCGTTTGGTATAGACCTTAGTTAAAAATATTGGTACGCTTTGCGTGGACAATATGACACTAGTGGAGCAAAGCTCATGGAGAAGTGGAGCAAAATTCCGAGCTATGTAATTTGGTATCCATTGTTCGCAAATGACGAATAGATGACGCGCTCAGACTTAAAGAACCAATCACGGAATACTTTGAATGCTTCTCAGCCAATAGCGTGACGTTCTGTCCGCAGTTCTCTTCTTACGCTTCTCTCGTTTTGCCAATGCCCATGCCCATACACATTTGTGCTTTATAGCTAAATTTATATTCGGAGGGCTTATTGCTATCATTCGGAAATTACAGACTCAAATTTTAGACACATAATTCAGCTAGAACTTTTATAGGAACAAATGGCATGGGCCTTAGCACACGTATACATTTTATTTTAAAACAAAAAATTGAACAATAAAAAAAAAGAACATACAACTGAATTGAACCGAACGGTGCCTTTTAACCATTTTAATTTGAGACGAACTTAATTGAAAGGCTTATTATACTCGAAATGAATATATAAATGACAATAATCCCTTGGAAATGTGTTGATCGCTCCAATTCTGTTTCTAATTATTATATGTTCAAAGTGTACTTTTTTCATTTCGTTTTTTTAATGACAAAAAAGAGGATACCTGTGGATTATTTTGCCTGATACTTCCCCGTTAGCGGCACTTTATTAAGAAACGATGGCAGAATAAATAATGGCAATAATAAAGCAAAAAGTCACGATAGCCGAGTGGTTGGGTGATCGGAATTTGAGTCTCGGAATTCGAGTTCGATCCCCGAGGCTCGTACCAATGGGTTTTTTCAAAACTTATGTTTGATTTAAATCTTTGGCTTGGACATTAAGACGGCCACGGGCTTACCACCTGTCACGTTGTCCCCAAAAATATCTTCGGTGTGTGGGTCGAGAGACTTAATTATCAAGACGTCTATCCACCCGTGAATTGGGAATGGCGTGAAGTCTTAACTAATCAAATAGCTAAAAAGAAATGACGCATCAATTAAAGTAACGCGGTATAAGACGTCGAGTGCGAATCGGAGGCTGAGCCGGAACCGCAAAAGGGGTTCCGGGCAAATGTTTGTCTTTACTGATGGAATATAAATACTTATGCCTGGCTGCCAGTCAAAAAGAAATGTTTATTGGGGCGTTGCGGAAAGTTATTACTTCTGAGTAATAAGTAAGTGTTTAGTTTACGTTAGTGATAAGAGCGAGACGAGGCTCGAGTGTCATCTGGGGCTAATTAGAGTAGTCGCGCTTTTAAAAATAAACTTTGTCTCTTAAAAATAAACTTTGTGTCTAAAAATAAACTGTAATAGTTTAGAACTTTTACAAGTGCTGCGTTTCGTTTATTTTTTTGTATTTTTAATGTAATAATTTGTAAACTTCACGACTGAAAAAATCACGATAGCCGAGTGGTTGGGTGGTCGGAATTTCGAGTCAAGAGACCCAAGTTCGATCCCCAATGAGTTTTTCAAAAAAACTTATGTACGAATTACATCGTTGGCTTAGACATAAAGACGGCGACGGGCTCACCAACTGTCACGTTGTCCCGAAAATTTCATAACATTACGAAATGTTCTGTTTTAATTAATATCCAATTCAAATGTATGAAGGCCCAGGCCTTTTATTTCTTATAGTGTAAAGATTGAAATTATATATTTATTAAAATTATAAAAAATCTTTTAGGCTGTAGATTGAACTGTAGACTGACCAAAGAAAATAATTCTGGGACTATTTGTTCGGTTTATCTTTTTAAATCTCTTTGTGTCTTAGTGTTTTATAAGTTGGGATAAATATGGGTGATAATGTTGCCTTTATAGTATTGTTATTAGTAAACCATGTTTTAAATTAAATATTTAAATGATTACTAGATTATTATAAGTTGGATGTTTATTGACGACGTCCGTGGACGAGTTGCCTAAACCGGTTTTAAAGGTGTTCCATCTCGAGGTCCCGGGTTCGATTCTCGGTCGGATCAAAGTAGAAAAACCACTTTTTCCACATTTTCTCGGGTCTGTTTGTGGGGCCTTCGTTATTTCACATTCCATTAACACAAGGGCTTACATTGGGATCGGAGCAATGTATGTGATGTTGTCATCTATATATGTATCTATTGAATATTTCCTACCTTATTACATTTAACATACTATATTATACTAGCTGACCCCGCAAACGTTGTTTTGCCAAATAAAAAAATGGGGGTTGATCGTAGGGTGGTGAGAATTCAGGGTTTTATGTATTTTTAATGATATCATAAAAATAATATTTAAAAATAAAAAAAAATAGGGTTGGACTACCCTTAACATTTAGGGGGGTGAAAAATAGATGTTGTCCGATTCTCAGACCTATCCAATATGCACACAAAATTTCAAGAGAATCGGTTGAGCCGTTTCGGAGGAGTAAGGTTTCCCGTGTAACTAACATTGTGACACGGGAATTTTATATATAAGAGATAAATTTATACATCGGTATCTCGTGAAATATCAATAGGCTAACATTGTGTAAGAGAAAAAAATTATTGAGACCTCTGAGACAACGAAACAAAACAAAATGTATACGGTAACAAAATATATTACCGACTTTAAATTTTTAAATAACAAATAATATAACAGGTGAAAACTGATTACGGTAAATAATTTACGTTTCGCAATACCTACAAATACGCGGGGTATATGTGTTGGTTTCGATAATTACTAAGAAATATTAATTCAGTTCTGACAGAACTTACAAATGTTAATAACAAAATAACGTGTAGGTTGCTTACACTATTTTCAAAAGGTGTAATATAACTTGATTTGATTAATCATCATATCATAACCATAAAGGCTTGTTAAAGGCAGGTCTTTTCCATATGGGAGGATTTGCCATAATCGCCACGCATGTCAAGCGGTTAGGCGATAGCGATTCTAGTTTGGCGACACTCGCACGTATGACGCTGCTCTCATCGGTCTGCTGAATTTTGTTCCAGCATTTTCCCCGCTATCTGTCGGTAGCCAATTGCAATTTAAAGGCTTTTCTGTTAGTCTCCTGTTACTACAGCCACGGGAAGGGAGGGGCAGAAGGTGGTATATTCTTTTGCTGTAACCACATAGAAATTTAATTTATATTACACATGTTTAATATATACACAGATTTTATTTACATTATCTTTTAATAAAAAAAAAAATATAAAATATCTTCACGCAATTCCCAATACAGGGGTAGACAGAGGCCGAGTCTAGACAATCAAGTCCCTTCGACCCACCTTCCACCGAAGATATTTTCGGGACAACGTGACAGGTGGTGAGCCCGTCGCCGTCTTTATGTCCAAGCCAACGATATTCGCACATAAGTTTTTGAAAAACCCATTGGTACGAGCCTATCAACTGGGGATCGAACTCGGGTCTATTGACTCGAAATTCCGACCACCCAACCACTCGGCTATCGTGACTTCGTAATTATGTTATAATATCAAAATGTCTTTGGTGGAAGCCGGTTCAAAGGGACTTAATTGTTTAGACTAGACCTCTGCCTGCCCTGTATTGGGAATTGCGTGAAGATATTTGTAATATCAAAAGAATTAATGAATCAAGACTAAAACTCCGTACGATATAATCAACTTACAAGTCCATCTTTTTTGTTATCGAAAGGTATAGATGCTCAGATTTGGCATCAAGCATTGGAAATCACTTAAGTTTCAAACTTCTCAAGTTGTACTCGATATCTTTCTATACATTTCTTATGTTTACAAATCCATTACGAGTCCGTCTGGTCGTTCTATCCAACCGATTTCGTTAGTATTTTTTAAAACGTAACGCATTGATGCAATTATTTTTTCATAATGCAGTGTTGTTCAAAATTATCTTCACGCCATTTCCGATACTCCAATGGTGAGGACAATTAAGTCCTTTCGACCCATCTTTCATCTAAGACTTCATTTTGAGACTACTTGACAGGTAGCGAGCCTGTCGCCGTCTTTATGTCCAAGACAAGGATATAAATCGTATACACGTTTTGAAAAAACCATTGATACGAGCCTACCGCCGGGGGATGGAAATAGTGTCTCTTGACATGAATTCCGATCACCCAATCACTCGGCTATCGTGACTTCTTGATTTGACTAACAATTAAAGTTTATTTGTTTTTACTGCTTTGAATACTAACCGATTACAAGGAAAAATATGTCATTGGAATCTGAACGAAACAATAGATGATGGGCAAAAGGGAATGTTTCCATGAAATGGGCGAGGATTAAAAGGGACTTGCTGTTAACAATAAATCATAATAAAATGGTCCATAGTGACATCTGCTTTACAGCTGCTTGCTAAAGGCCACAGACAATCCATTCAGTGGAGTTTACAGAGACTTTCGCGGTCATTTCGTAACATCTGTGGGACGGGACGTAGGCGCGCAATGAAATAAAACTATTCTTTGTTTTTTTTTTTAATACTATTGCTTTTTTATGCCATGATCCAGTTTTTATGAACGAAACGTTTAATTTATGTTAATAATGATTAATGATAGCATTTTTTGTACTTCTGAAATAACGAATAATTTTAAATTGCACTTAACGTTTGGTTACGGCGTAAGAATGTGCCTTTCTTCTTATGGGTGTCGTAAGAGTCGACTATGAGAATAGCCTTAAAAATACCACTTGTCTTAAAAATACAATCTTGAAAACACCAAAACTAAATTTAAGACACCGGTGACGGGCAGCAGCAAGTCCGCTTGACAAGAAGAGAAGAGATTCGCAATATGGCTGGTTTGAAAATTTTAGTGATAAGGACAGCCTTATCACTAAAATTGATAAGGACGTGCATCGTTGGTTTGGGCACGTTGAGCAAATGAGCGAAGACCGAATGGTGAAGTAAATATACAGCGCGAAAGTTAATAGGTGACCATGTGAGCAAATTGCTCGAAGAGGGGAGAGTAAAGATTATTCGTATTCCTAGACGTGCATGCAGGAAAAAATTTATGAATCTGAAAAAAGCGAAAGATCCGTTCTACCTTGCTACCCCATCATGGACTGTGCATGAAGATCAATAAATGAGATGAAATGAAAATGGGTTTTTTCAAGTTACATATACTTAAAACTTAAAGGAGTCCGTTGACATACTAAGTGTGGCTTTCATATAGCTTAAGATAATAAAGGGTGATCATATTGCGTCAGCCCTTTTACTTTCAATGTGAGATCTGTCTGCCAACTTCCAACTGTCATCATGTGATATGGACGATTTAGACGAATGTAGCTATTTTATATACTCTATTAGTTTCTGTTATATTTCGGAATTGGCAGAGCGGGATGGGCGAGATAATATATGATTAAACGCAGGCTACGTGTCGACCATTGTATTTGAAGTCCGGGCATATACAAGTAACTGCCATTACATTACATAGTGACAGCGAGAGTTGTCATGATCACGGATCACTACATATACAATTTGTGTAGTAGTAATTGTATAAAATTTGGTTGTAGCCTTATTTATAAAAAAAGTAATAGTTGGCTCACGTTTTTTAATTACAATAGATATTATGATATACGGTCGTTTCGAATTAGGCCCGGTATTAAAAGCTCACGTAATAACTTCTTTATTTCTTTTTAATAACGCTATAACTTTATATCAGCCAGTAAACAACATTTATGTTTAATCTTTTAAAGTAAGAATAACTCCTATTAAAAGTTTTTTTTTATGTAATAGTACATTACACGAACAATGTTAGTATACATTTAACGAGTTCTAAGCTTTGTGAGTAATAACATACATTTAGATATTGTTATATTTATACGTTTATGCAATGCGTTTTTTTAGAGCTCCTTTTATTATTTCACAGTATTTGTTTGACCAAGATTCGCCAGGTGTCGATAGAGGGTTAGTCAAAGGATATTTATCTTTTTTTTTTAAGAATACTAGCAATGCCGAATAACATTAATGCTGCAATGCTTGTCTGGAGTTGGTTTACGTCAATAGTCGAATGGCGGGGCCCGAACATACGCCGTCATATTTCGCAGTCCGCCTCTAAACCATTAGGCTATTGGCGCTATTATATTCGTAAAAAAAATCTTTGACATAAAATCGTTTTCGGATTTTGTATGCTGTATTTTCGGATGCTGTAATTCATCCGATATGATATGCATTCCAAACGTCGGGAAGTAAAAATAAAATAAAAAATTCCGTAAAATACGATAATCGTTTTATTTCAGATGTGTAGTCTTCCCGTAAATACAAGAAGCATTTTTTTAATCATAACTTATTTTCCCAGAACTGAACTAGGCAGTTCTAGACGATAAGGTCCTTTTAACCCATTTTTCACCAAAGCTTATCTGGGACAAGCTCGTTTATATTAATAAGTAGTTGTAGCTACTTAACATGGTAACAGTACTCTGTGCTGTTAATGTCATTATATTGCAACGCACACATTATGGAATGTGATGCATGACTCATGGTGTCACAATGTCGTCTGTTCGAATCATATCATGGTATCTTCATTTAATTTACGTTAAAGTCACGATAGCCGAATGGGTTTTTTTCAAAAACTAATGTACGAATATATCGTTGGCTTGTACATAAAGACGGCGACGAGCTTAATTGTCACGTTGTCTCGAAAATATCTTCGGTGGAAGGTGGGTCAAAGAGACTTACTTATTAAATTATTTAATTTATACTTACATTATGCATGTGTAACGCCTTATTTTACTTACGTTAATAACGAGAAACCTTTTCTTTTAATATGGTCCCTGTAAAGCGTTATTATTGTTTTTTTTTTTCACATTTTTAATCTTCCCTCTCAGCTTCGCATGGGTAGCAGAACAAATACGATAGATAAAAAAAGTCACGATAGCCGAGTGGTTGAGTGGTAGGAATTTCGAGTCAAGATACACGAGTTCGAACCCAAGGTGGCAGATTCGTACATATGGGTTTTTCAAAAACTTATATACGAATTATATCGTTGGCTTGGACATAAAGACGGCGACGGGTTCACCACTTATTGTGTTTCATCCGGTTATTGTGATGACCGGAGGTCCACATCCCTCATAACTGACAACAGTTTAACATTTCGCCAAACTGTTGTCTGTTAGTTTAAACAACTGTTTATTTTTTGTTTATTTTGTTATTTAACTGTTTATTTTAATTTGGCGAACGGAATATCGTTCGTCGTAGATACCTCGCACCTTACTGTTACGTATAACCGGTCTGTTTTAATTTCCTCGGGTATTCTTTTGAATGGTTATTCCGCTATTTGCCGATAGTCGCTGCCATTTCCAAGGCTATTTTCTAAATAGCCTCTTCAACACAGTAGTGTCAATTTAAAAATTCATGTATCTCTACCACACGGCCGGTATTAGCCTGACAACATTAGTTTTATCTATTTTACCTGTAGGTAGATCGGCAATGTAGTTAATGAGGTTTAAATTGCTGTCAATAATTAAGAGAGCCTGATAACAGTTTAAAAACAAGGTTCTTGTTTCTACGAAAACTTATCGCACCTTAGACGCTGTTGCTCGTTACCGCTCTGCTTTAATTGTAAATAAAATATGTTAACGCCATTCTTAATACAGGGGTAGACAGAGGTCTAGTCTAGACAATTAAGTCACTTCGACCCACCCTCCACCGAAGATATTTTCAGGGCAATATGATAAGTTGTGAGCCCGTTGCCTTCTTTTTGCCCAAACCAACGATATGAATCGTACGTAGGTTCTGAAAAGCCCATTGTTACGAGCCGGCCACCTGGGGATCGAACTCGGGCCTCTTGACACGAATTCCGATCACCCAACCACTCGGCTATAGAGAATTTGTAAGGGATACCATAGTTAAATAAAAAACATATTTTTATATTAAGTTTTGGGGTTGTTTAAAATGATTCTACTTTCTGATATAACATCAATTTTGTTTTTATTAGTAGAACACATTAAACCCTCCTTTTCTTCATTATTTTTTATCTGCTTAAATACCAAGGTTGTCTGGAAGAAATTGCATTTTTAGTTATAAGATCGCCTTTTGTACTACTGAGTTGTTCTTTGCACTTATCTTTCTATCTTAATGGTGTACAATAAAGATTATATAGAATTAATATACAAATATTAAATGTTTTTATAATAAAACACGTTCTAGTATATAACAAAAAAAGGTCACGATAGCCGAGTGGTTGGGTGGTCGGAGTTTCGAGTCAAGATACCCGAGTTCGATCCCCAGGTGGCAGCCTCGTACCAATGGGTTTTTTAAAAACTTATGTACGAATTAAATCGTTGGCTCTGACATAAAGACGGCAACGGGCTCACCACCTGTCACGTTGTCCCGAAAATATCTTCGGTGGCAGGTGGGTCAAATGGATTTAATTGTCTAGACTAGACTTCTGTCTCACTCTGTATTGGGAATTGCGTGAAGATATTTTTAGATATTTATTTATTATTTATGTTCTAATATATAACACAGTGTTGAGTATACCTAATATGGAATATTTTAACACAAACATCACAAAGGCTAGAGGTGGCTTGAACTGTTATTACTGCGTAGTACACATAATGTAGGCACGGAGCTATCTGATTGTTATGTCAATGCAAATTGCTTCAATCCATTTATGTGGATTATGGCGGCTGACGGCCGTATGTGAACGTGTAGACAACAAAGAACATATAGCACTTATATATGTACTTTGTTGTCGTGTAGATAGTACCGTAGTTTATGAATAAAATAAATAAATATTTGATATGACAACATCACATATTTATTCATTCAAAAATACATGCTCGGATCCCAAAATAATATGAAGCACTTGTGTTAAGGAATCAGAAATAACAAATGTATCGTTAATACAAAAACTCGAGACAATGTAGAGATAGTGGTTTTGTGGGTCAATGTCGTCCGAGATTCGAACACGGGACTTAGCAGGCGACACCTTGAAAACCGGTGTATATGCCACGCGTTTATGGAGGTCATCTCTATGTTGGCACCGGAATTTACGTACAGTCCTTCAAAAATATAAATTAAAATATTTCAAATAAAACGATTTTATCGCGTTTTTAATTAGTTTTTACAAACTATTTTTATTTCCCGACGTTTCGAATGCTTTACAGCATCTATGAAACATTAAAATATTTCGTAAATACTACAAACTATTTTAAAGTATTTACGCATTATATAATTTATAATTTGCGTTTTTAATAAACCATCTTGTCTGTGGCGGGCCCCAGCGCTCTTAACTGGTCGCATCCGTCTTGCAAACGTATCGTGCGCTTCATTTGCGGCAACTCTTATGTACAAACGTAATAGAGACTGGAGAATTGATGGGAAGGTAGGCCCCTAGCCAGTGCGTACTAAACCAGTACACAAATTATATAAAGATACACAAATACCATGATTGATTAAACATGTATATTAAAAATTATATAATATAATTAAATTAAAAAAAGAAATAAATATCTTCACGCAATTCCCAATAAAGGGGTAGACAGATAGAGGTCTAATCTAGAGCCCGTCGCCGTCTTTATATCCAAGCCAACGATATAATTCGTACAATAAAAGCGTGTTAAAAAAAAAGTAATATTTATATTCTGTATTATAATATGGATATCTGAAACTATTTATGTGTCTGTCTTCACGCATTTCCCGATACTATACCCCATACTAGGGTAGGTAGTGGTCGAGATAATTTAGTACTTTTCGACCCACTTTTCACCTGAGCTTATTTGGGACAACGTCAAAGGTATCCTATCTCCGTCACCGTATACAAACTATCGGTATGATATATTTACATATATAAATACAAATAAATAAATAAATATCTTCACGCAATTCCCAATACAGAGGTCTAGTCTAGACAATTAAGTCTCTTCGACCCACCTTCCACCGAAGATATTTTGGGGACAAAGTGACAGGTGGTGAGCCCGTCGCAGTCTTTATGTCCAAGCCAACGATGTAATTCGTACATAACTTTTAAAAACCCATTGGTATGAACCTGCCACCTGGGAATCAAACTGGGGTCTCTAGACTCGAAATTCCGACCATCCAACCACTTTGCTATCGTGACTTAAAATTCATTCAAATATAATACATTTGTATAATTATTCTCCATAAACCGCTGCTAATTACAACTTCACAAAAAGGATCTAACAATCGCCAATTCCAAACCAGCCAATTCGAAACATTTTATTGCGATTCTCGTTTGCTCGATTTATAGCAGCCATTAAAATTGTAGACGATCTTCGTTGGAACGCGACGTTTTTTGCTTCGTCTAGGATCAACGCTTCCATTCCAGATCAGCGACTTAATGCCGCTGCAGCGCTTCAGTAATGCCGATTAAACTATTATTAATTCAAAACTTGGCGTTAAATATTAATAGGATATTAGACATTCATACAATTTTGAATACAAGAGGCTAATCTGTGATTCCTCAGTGGCTGACAGGACTAGGAAGCACGCATTATGCCGACAGTGTTCCGGTGCTGTGACTGCGTGGATGACGTCGATGTTGTTGGAGAAACACGCTGTGTTTTTCTTCAGTGATCATCGTCGATTGACGGTGAGATCACGTCGGGGTCACCAGTGTAGCGGATGGTGTGCTGCAGGAGAAGAGTAGCTACCCGCCATCGATCGAGTGATCGTGGAACCTAGGGAGGACGTCTTCTCCACGAGTGTGCCATCGGTAACCAAATATGCTTGTAATCGTGCGAACTTCGATAGCGCGATGTAGGACGTCGATAGAACAACCCGGTTGTCATTGTAAATAAACGACGTATAGTTTAACGGCAGCTTTGAATTGTTTACTACCTATGTTTAAACTCTGCAACTGGAGACGAGGATAGAAATAAGTACATAACAGCCTGGATAAATCCACTGCAGGGCGTAGACCTTTCCTGTAAGGATTTGCCGTCACGCAACGTTAAACGTACTTATCGTGATGCATATGGATACTCAATTTAATTCAAACTTCGTAACTGTATGTATATTATACGAATTCAGAGCTTGCACAATTTAATTTGCTGATGAAGTGCCCCTTTGGCTTGATGTTTGGCAAGACCTCCCTCTTTTACTATTTATCCTTTCTTCCCGTTCTCCAGTTTCACATCGTTCACCTCGTACCTGACTACTCACGTTCAGTTCTATCCACTGATTACTTCTGATCCCTATGTCTATAAAAAAACGGCCTGAGGATCGAACTCGGGTCTCTCGACTCGAAATTCCGACCACCCAACCACTCGGCTATCGTGGCTATTTGTGTCCCTATATCGAGCTTCTATTTCAATACTGTTTCTATTTTGAACTAGCTGTAACCCATCTTTCGAATAAGTGACTCATTGGTTGTTTAACACAACCAATGAGTCACTTATTCGAAAGATGCACTTCTAAACGTTTTAGTTTTCGGTTGTTTGGTTTATTCTTTTGTATTCTCGTTTTTCTTTTAAAGCTCCGGTTTTCAATCGAATAAAATAAAAATAGATTTTTATATAAGCACAATAAGTTGAAGCTGGGATGTATCAAAATAGATACTTTTATTCTAAAATAGACAACTTAAGAGCTTTTATAATTTTAATTTTAGATAGAACAGATTTTTATGTGGTTTTCACTGCATGATACAACAAAAAATTGCTTTGCAACCAAAAAAGTCACGATAGCCGAGTGGTTGGGTGGTCAAAAAAACTGAGTCAAAAGGCCCGAGTTCGATCCCCAGGTGGCAGGCTCGTACCAATGGGTTTTTCAAAAACTTATTTACGAATTATATCGTTGGCTTGGACATAAAGACGGCGACGGGCTCACCACCTGTCACTTACATTTTTTACGTACGATTTCAAACTGTATATATCAGTTTAAATAAAAGTTTATCTAACTTCCATTCCTTTGTGGCACAATCAAAGTTAGCTGTGAACTAAGTGAACTGTACACTTTTAGATATATATTTGAAGTAATATATGAAATGTACGTTTTTTCTTTTATACATTTTTAAGGCCATGCCATGCATATAATTTATTTTATCCCAATCATGAAATTGAAAGGCTCCAAGTATTATACTAATGGAATTGGAGTCCTTTTTAAGTTATTCGGATAATGGTCACTCGAGTAAAATTTAAGCTAACGAGATACGTAATATTATTAATAAGAGCCTTGCCTAATTTTGTTGAAATCATAAAACGAATAAAATTAAATCTTCTCAAAGTGAAAATAACTTAATTCAATTAGAAATTGGAATTAATGTTTCATTTAGTTAGTATTTATACAATTATTCAACCTAATTAAATTTCATTTTGAATTTTTCGCTGACGTCGTCTAAATTCTTTTGAATCCTTAAATCCTTATGTATTATCATCTTATGTATTATCATTTTGTACATATAAGTTATGTGTACAAAAGTTGTGGACAATCCAGGAGATAAAATAAACTTTACAGAACACTGCTTAAACCACAGTACGGCAGAGGTCGCGGATGACAGATGATTTTTTAATCTTTCTCTAATGTAATAACAAAAAGTCCAGTATGATTCGCATGTTTAAAAAAATCACTAAAAACTGCAACATTGTATGATAATAATTTTATTTCTTGACCGAGACAAACACATGGTATTTGCAATTAATGCTATTCCTGGCCCTGGATGGGATGCTCAAATCATAGTTAATGCTATCCGGATGACGAGTATAAGATCCATTTGATCGCTTGTCACGTATCTAAACATTAATTAAACAACCCGCGTTTCGCTGTGCGTTACTTATGTTGCTAGATAAATAATTCATCCATTAATTGTTGATAATAAATCACCGGCATCCAGCTGTAAAATCGAGTTTTTCTTAAAAGGATATAAAACTTCTTGGCGCTTGGCGCTTAGCCGAGTGCATTTTTGTGTTAATTATTTTAGTTTATTTATAAATTATATGCAATTTTCCAGCGTGTACAGTTAAGAAAGCGGATGTTACATGTTCGTATTGTTACTTTAGATGCTTTGCAACTAATCAAAATATAATAAATTAATAAACCTTTGACTATGCCATAAGAGTGTAACCGGTCCGATGTTTGACTTTAAGTGAATAAACAGTGGAATAAGTAAAATTGAATTTGAGTTTCTTTAAAGATGAATTTCCACCAAGATTATTGTGTATTGTGTGGACTGTTCTTTTATTTTGGTATCTTTTCTTCATAATTAAAGAAAATATAATATTATCTATTTCAAAATAACATTTTCAAGTGTTTAAATAGTACATCAAAGCAAGAACATAAACCGCATCGGCTACAAGCATTCAAACAATGGTAAAACATTCCAACTATAAACGGAAATAGATCTTCGTTGGTACTTATGGTATTTCCTGTTAAATAGCCACGTCAAAGCGTGAGAAAGACATCGCTGCTGATCGGATAAAGTATAAAAAAATTAAGTTGTAAAAATTCTTTGTCACTATTCATATAAATAGAACAAAGTATAACCAAGAGGCCAAATCGACGACCACGTAGCCAACTTAAAACCGTAATAATTAGTGGAATTTTTAAATTCAAATGAAATTAAATAACAAACAAAACTAACAAGTACTAGATATGATATATCAAATTGTAAACAAGACATAATTTCTACCATCGAAGCTAAGGTTCGAATAGGGGTTTTTTTTCATATTTAACAAAAAAAAACCCCCGATAGGGTTTATTTTGTTATATATGAATATTTGATACGAATATTCATGGAAGTTTGTATATGAATATAAGTGTCGAAACAAATATAATTGGAAACATCTGCTTGATTTCCATTTAGGAATAATAATCGGTCGTCGAAAGAGCAATATTCACGCACGAGTGTGGAGCAGTCTAAAATTTCACAGCTAATTAAAATTCAATCGATTGGTTCGCCGGCCGCTCACTCTGCGCGTCTGTCTGTCGCTTCCAATTTTCAAGTCAATGTTTTTTGGTCCGATTATTTGGATGAAAACAGAATTCTCTGTTAACGTTGCGCCTGTTACAGTGATGCCGTATGTTAATGGATTGATTTAGGAATTGGATTAAATTCTTAGTTGAATGAATTACATATACCATTGTTTTTGATGCGATTAAATTGTAATTGTTGAATCACTACATTGCTGTATAGGTTGTCATCTTCTCTGTTTTATTACATATACACATTGATAGGGACTTCACATACATTGCTCGGATCTCATAGTAAGTTCCACATGGCTACACCATGAAAACAGACGCGCGCCACTCGTCCACGGAGGTCGCTATTGTTTATGTTGTCTATAGATTTAATTGCAACTAGTAAGAAATGAAATCTTTGTCGTTTTACTACATTCTGCCTAAGAATTCGTCCGCTCATCAAATTATTGTTAAAGCCATAATTACGCAGAAACTATAGACCTATCTGGAACCCTGGGTTTGAATAAAACACTGAGGAAATTTAATTATGTGAACTGTATTTCGTTTAAATTGTTGTTTAACTCACTCCGGAGCTTCCTTCCCGCGTACGATTTCCGGGCGAACAACAAAACTACTTTTTCTATATTGTCTCCGGTCTGGATGTTTATGATTTCGTAACACAAATGATTACCTACTTACTTAGGGATCGGATCAATTTATGTTGGGTAATGTTATGTATATCTATTTATTTAGTTATTATAAAAGAAAGATGGAATGAAAGAAAGATAGAAAGAAGTCTTCTGTATTAGCTATTATAAAATAAGAATAATCTTCAAATTCTACTGTAGTATAAAAAGTCACACTCACCTCCATGATGATTCTCTCATTTTGTCACATTATATTATACAAAGCTATACAAATGACTAGGCTTTGTGTTGTGTTGTCGAGTGGTGTACACAGCTCGAAGAACGGTGTCACTTGATGACTCATTGTTGACAGACGACCTCCGTGGTGTATTGATTTGTTCATTTTCACTGAATGAACGTAGTGAGAATACGCTGGGTATGGAGCATGCTTGGGATCACACGTGCTAGTAGGTATCGGAAATAATGAGTCAATAATAATAACTGGTTATGAAACTATAAAAGTTGATAGCATTATTTTTCATGTTTCATCCTCTAATTGTTAGTCTACGCCTATTTTTTTATTTTTTTATGATACAGCATATAAAAATACATACATCCCTAAATTTTCACTTCTGTACTATCAGCCCCTTATTTTTTTATAAGGCTAAACAACGTTTGCGGCGCGAGCTAGTTTAATACATTAGATGTATATATACTTAGAAAATCTCCCTTTCTTCCCGTGGGTGTCGTAAGAGGCGACTAAAGGAAATAGCCTTGAATATCGTTATCGTTACCTATGCCTAATAATTTCAGACCAAAATAATCAGACCGAAGATGGGCAGCAGCGTCTGAAGTGCGAGTGGTCTGGTACTGCGATCGCCAATCCGCTTGCCAAGCGTAGCAATTACGGCAAATCCTCCCTATGGCGCTTCCATAGAGAGGATCAGCAGTGGACTTTAACAGGCCGTTATTATGTGTGTAATTTTGCTCATTTCCTCTTATAGTACCTTCAATTCAAATATACATCAATAATGCAGAACTGTTAAAGTTATGAAAATAGGCTTTACTTATGATTTATTATGATTCATCCCAGACAGCATGAGTCTAGGCACGTGTCTAAAAGTTCACGCGTTCTCTTGACCTTAGAATTTCGAAAGTAATATCACTTGCATTCACCTCTGCTGTCTAACCCTTGTCGGGCTTTTAATTATTAAAACCAGCGCCAACATTTCACTACTCTACTCGATTCACGACAACACTAGTACCAACATTGTGATGTTAACATGAATATGATAAATGGCCATTTCGTTTTTGTTTTGTTTCAACATACGTGTTCATGTAAAGAACATGTTTTTTTAAAAACACTTCGCTTATAATGTTATGCTTTTAATGTGTTACTTACTTAACAGCCTGTTAATGTTTACTGGAAAACATAAGCTTCATATCCATGTCTAATGGATCAGAGAAGAGGATTTGCCATAATCGCCAAGCTTGGCAAGAGATTTCGCGATCGTGATACCTAAAATCTCACACCGTAGACTTTGCAGCACCTCACTAGTTTGCTTAATTTTGTTTTTGGGTTCTTTTCGATGGCGATAACGCCATTTAACGGAAAACATTGCCATTAACATAAAACTCTGTCGTCTCTAACGACATCTACTGGAGGAGAGAGAGTACTACGCTGTAGTACTCTTACAGTGATAATATACGGCAAATGTGTAACTCCCATTTTTAAATAGTTAAAGAGCAGACTCAATTTGTTCTTGATAAAACTAAACTTAACAGAATGGAGATTTCTACATGTCATTTCCAAATTTCACTCAAAATTAAGAAAAGTAACAAACAAACTTCTATATATCGTATCCTGACGAATTTCGGCCACAGCGACTTGGAGTATTGAGAGCGTCGAAGACTCCAGTCACCGGTCTTCACAGTTTCGTTCTTCTATTTTCCAATATGGCTGCCCCATCTTTTATCGGCCATATATTTTTCAGGGATTTTTTCTAGTAGCCTCATGACACCCATGGGAAGTGATGGGGTGGACGGAAACCACTCCCGAAAGGTGGAGGGTGATCCTGCACGGCATCCGCCACTACACTTATTTCAATTATATGAGTTACATTTTACTTGACTTTAAACGAAAGCCGTGTCGAGAGACCCGAGTTCGATCCTCAGGTGTTAGGCCCGGAATAATGTGTTTTTTTTTTTCAAAAAACTTGTATTCTATTTACGTCGTTGGATGGACATAAAGACGGCAACAGCCTGTCACGTTGTCCCAAAAAAAGTCTTCGGTGACAGCTGGGTCGAATGAACTTTGATTGTCTACCCCAGTATTTTTGTCCAAGCCAACGATATAAATCGAGCCCGAGATCGAACTCAGGTCTCTAGAGTCGTAAAGAAATTAGTGATCAACTTTAAACATCACATAGTGCATTCGTAGCTCTGAGTAGCGGAGAGAACAGAGCGCAATTACTCTGTAACTTTTTTACTTTACGTCGGCAGACATTTCACATCCGTGCACATTGTCCGACTGGCCACATGCTTTTTTATCATCAGCGCTTCGCGGGCTTTAAGTGTTCCATTTTCAAATTACATATTTCATATTTAGAACTAACGCATTGTGGCATCTGTATTTATAAACATTTTTAAATTTATAGTTCACTATTTACGGTATCATATTTCAACAAATACAGTGTGTCACATCTGGATCATCATAACATAAGGATCTATTCGCTTGTATTATATTATTTACCATATGATTTTTATATGTAGGTATAGCGAAGCAATTATGACAAATCATACCTTACGGGAGAGGCCGTTATGAATGAAGTTTTTTATTATTATAATTTATTTAAATATTACCTTAATAAAAATATTTTATTTCAATGTTATTAATAATTTATTAAAATATACACTAAAAAATAATATTTTTATGGAAACAAAGAGTCGAGTGGTTGGGTGGTCGGAATTTCGAGTCACGAGACCCGAGTTCGATCCCCAGGTGGCAGGCTAGTACCAATTTGGGCGACGGGCCCACCAACTGTCACGAAAATATCTACGGGGGAAGGTAAAAATTAGGTATCAAAGGGACTTAATTGTCTAGACTAGACCTTTGTCTGCCCCTATATTAGGAATTGCGTGAAGATATTTACATTTTATTTTATTCATGAAAACAGTTAATATTATGACAGCAATTGGTAATCGTTGACAAGTTCTCGCAGCACAAAATCCTGCGCCGGGCAGGTAATCCTGATTAATATTGCAGACTACCGCTTCCGATCAGTCCGAACGTCGGAGATTTCTCGCCGATAAACTGATTTTGTAATCCCCTCCCCCTGCTCCCGTGGACGCATCAATTTTTTTTATTCCCTATCAATTTACTCGTAAATGTCCATCTCTATCATAACGATGTTAATACACTAAATAATGAATGAATTTTTGCGTTATAGGAAAGTTTTTTTTTGTAGAATAAATAAATATATTCACGCAATTCCCAATACAGGGGTAGACAGAGGCCTTAGTCTAGACAATTAAGTCCCTTCGACCCACCTTCCACCGAAGATATTTTCGGGACAACGTGACAGGTGGTGAGCCCGTCGCCGCCTTTATGCCTAAGCCAACGATGTAATTCGCACTTAAGTTTTTTTGAAAAACTCATTGGTACTGCCACCTGGGGATCGAACTCGGGTCTCTCGACTCGAAATTCCGACCACCCAACAACTCGGCTATCGTGACTTTTTTTGTAGAATAGGGAGGCAAATGAGCGGGCGGCTCACGTGATGGTAAGTGATTAAATTTACTTTAGTGACCAAGCGAGTTTGATAGCCGAGTGGTTGGGTGATCGGAGTTTGAGTTAAAAGACGTAAGTTGGATCCCCAGGTTCTTACCAATGAGATTTTCCAAAACTTGTGTACGAATTATATCGTTGGCTTGGAAATGTTGCTCACTCACCACCAGTCATGTTGTCGCAAAAAATGTCCTCGATGAAAGGTGGGTTCAAAGAACTTAATTGTCTTGACTTCTGTCTAGCCCTAGTGACCAAGGCTCGCTTGGCTGTAACGAAGAAGAAGAATTTAATTACTTTCCTCCTTTTTCTCTACAGCTAAGCAAACAATAATCGCTTGTTGAGTTTATACCTTTCCCAAAGAAAGAAATCTTAGACCCTTGGATCATAAACCGCAAAATCACTGCATCTGTGAGTAGCGGTTCCCCCGCAATGTTGTGCAGGTCTCTACTCCATCTTGGAGGATCGTTTTATACCGCACTCATTACTGACGCCCTTGTACATCGTTGAAATAACTATTTCCACCTCCGTTCTGCCCAGTATTGGGAATATGATCGCGCGCTTTTTCTTTTCTTTTAGGGAGTTTTCTCCTTTTGAACCAATTGTCATGCTTAAGCTCGGGGTATGATAATTTATGGGGAGTAAAATCAAACTTTCTCCATTACGTTATGCGATCCGTGCCCCCAGCAGAGTAGGTACTCTCAGCTGCATTGTAACACTTGTTTGTGATTTCATAGGTTTGTAATGTATTTTGTTGAATATAAAATATATCATTAACATAAGTAAATTTAAGTCACGATAGCCGAGTGGTTGGGTGGTCGGAATTTCGAGTCGAGAGGCCCGAGTTCGATTCCCAAGTGGCAGTACCAATGAGTTTTTCAAAAACTTATGTACGAATTTCATCGTTGGCTTGGACATAAAGGCGGCGACGGGCTCACCACCTGTCACGTTGTCCCGAAAATATCTTCGGTGGAAGGTGGGTCAAAGGGACTTAATTGCCTAGACTTGACCTCTGTCTACCCCTGTATTGGGAATTGCGTGAAGATATTTATTTATATTTTTATTTATATTTTATTTTATTCATGAAAACAGTTAACAGCAATTAGTAATCGTTGACAAGTTCTCGCAGCACAAAATCCTGAACCGGGCAGGATTTTGTGCTGCGAGCAAAAAATCCTGTCAATTTTTTTTATTCTCTATCAATTTAAATGTCCATCTATCATAACGATGTGAATACACTAAATATGAATTATCATGCATTCTTTCATTAGTATAACAAATACGCTTATTTACCATCATTTAGTAATCTATATATTTTATAACTGTTCGTAACCAGTAAACTCCAACCATGCGCCATAGCTGACACACAACACAATTTTCTTTTTCTTATTACTTAGATTTTCCCTCTAAAGTACTATTGTTGGTCACGTGGCGTCAAATGGCGACAGGCCTCGGGAATAACTTGCGATCCTCGCATGCCTCTTAAACTTAAGGGCAAAGTTTACAAAACGATGAAAGAAGAGTGCATGCTGCCGAGATGAGAATGTTGAGATGGATGTGTGGAGTGACTAGGAAAGATCACATAAAGAATGAGTATATAAGGGGAAGCTTGAAAGTAGCACCAGTGACAGAGAAAATGAAGAGTGGTAGGTTAGCATGGTTCGGGCATGTAATGAAGAGGGAAGAATGTAATATAGGCAAAAGAATGTTAGAGATGAATGTGGATGGACGAAGAGCTATGGGGAGACCAAAAAAACGATGGATGGATTGTGTGAAAGAAGACATGAGAAAGAAAGGAGTGAGTATTGACATGACGGGAAATAGAGGAGAGTGGAAGAAGAAGACATGTTGTGCCGACCCCACATAGCATGGGATAAGGGCAGGAAGAAGAAGAAGACGTTGGGTAAGAAAACATGTTATGTTTAATACAGGAGAGGTAATGTTGTAATGGCCAATCTTCATGTCGTTTGTAGTTGCGCGTGGGCGCTGTCCGTCTGTCACACTGGTGGGCTTAATGTCGTAAACTACACTACAGCACAATAAAATAAAATTGCCCGGAGTGTCAGTATTAATAACAGTAAACTGTCCGCGATATTAACTTGATACACATGACCTCTCAAAGGTTACCTTTTAAATTTCTAAACTCTCAATACCTTTTTCTTCACTTAGATATAAGAAAATAAATAAATAAATAAGTACATAAATAGAAAGGGATAACATCACATACATTGCTCGGATCTCAAAGTAAGTAGCTAAAGCACTTGTGTTATAAATGTCTTGTGCTTAATATGCTCGCACGTTCAGCGCAAAAATCGGTTACGTTAGTCACCTGCTAACACATGAACGACGCTCGCAATAGTCCAAGTCGCTATGGCGAAATCGGCCAGGATACTTTATATAGAATCAGAAACAACGAAGTTACCTCAAACTCCCAACACCCAAGAAAAATGTAGAAAAAGTGTTTTCTACATTATCCCGATCGGGAATCCAAACTCGGGCCTTAGAGCTAGGAACACCATGTAAACCGTCGTGTACAGCACTTGTCTACGGAAATCGTCACATATAGCAACTGTAAGTATTAAAAAAGATTCTATGTACTATTAAAAATATCATTCCTCCTGTATGTTACTCCCGTGACAACAATGAAAATAAAATAAAAAAAAAATATTATTGTTAATTCACACAATGACATCCTTCGCAAAGAGATTCTCTCATACATCTACTCTTTTAACATTATACTTCTCAAGTGGGTGAAGTGTGATAACTATTATTTATAAATAAGAAAAGTAACGAAAGAAAGCATAATATCTTTTTACTAAGTTTTTTCATCTCCTTCTTTTCTATAGAACGAAATTTTAAATCTGCATCACACAATTATTTTCTCATTCCCGTCCTTTAAGTAAAATATCTTGATATTTTGCAAAATGTTATTATAAAATAGGTATTTCAAGTCTAGAAAGATAGTAAAATGGCGGACTGGCACAGAAGTTAATAGTCGGCAATAAAAAGAAATGTTAAATTAAGAAAGTTTCCTTGCGATGTCCTTTGTGAATGATAATAAATTTACCCATGGCTACACTCTTCGTCCTCCAAACCCAGTCCTAACAGCTTCATATTTTAATTTACCTAGTTGTATTGCGGAATTTGCAAGATCTGTAACTACTTTCACTAAGAAATTTTTACAAACGTTACGTTTTTGTTATTGTTTTTTATTATTTTTAATTATTAAAAAGTCTCTGAACTGTCCACAGTCAAAAAGACAGGTTTCTTTCTTAATTAGTGCAGGAGCAGTGACAGCGTTTTCAACTCCGGTGACTACTGGAAACATTCTTTAAAAATATTAATTCATATTTATTTTTATTAGACGACCTCCGTGGACGTGTGGCGTAAACACTGGTTTTCAATGTGTCGCCATCTCGAGGTCCCGGGTTCGATTCCCGGTCGGGTCACTGTAGAAAAACCACTTTTTCTACATTTTCTCGGGTCTGGGTGTTTGTGATGCCTTCGTTGTTTCCGATTCCCATACCACAAGTGCTTTAGCATCTTACATTGGGATCGGAGCAATGTATGTGATGTTGTCCCTATCTATATATGTATTTATTTATTTTTATTATTTATTTATTAATTGGTGTATTTAGTATTATTATTATATTTTATCTATTTTATATATTATATATAAATTTATAAGTTAATTAAGATGAAGTGTCAAAAAAATGTATATCGTAGTTATGGTCCTCGTTATACTGTCTCGCCTAGTGTGGAGATTATACACAATTATATCAAGTAAATAACGTTTCTTTTCTTATAAGTCACGATAGCCGAGTTGTTGGGTGGTCGGAGTTTCGAGTCGAGAGACCCGAGTTCGATCCCCAGGTGGCAGTACCAATGAGTTTTTCCAAAACTTATGTACGAATTTCATCGTTGGCTTGGACATAAAGACGGCGACAGGCTCACCACCTGTCACGTTGTCCCGAAAATATCTTCGATGGAAGGTGGGTCAAAGGGACTTAATTGTCTAGACTAGACCTCTGTCTACCCCTGTATTGGGAATTGCGTGAAGATATTTATTTATATTTTTATTTATATTTTATTTTATTCATGAAAACAGTTAACAGCAATTAGTAATCGTTGACAAGTTCTCGCAGCACAAAATCCTGAACCGGGCAGGATTTTGTGCTGCGAGCAAAAAATCCTGTCAATTTTTTTTATTCTCTATCAATTTAAATGTCCATCTATCATAACGATGTGAATACACTAAATATGAATTATCATGCATTCTTTCATTAGTATAACAAATACGCTTATTTACCATCATTTAGTAATCTATATATTTTATAACTGTTCGTAACCAGTAAACTCCAACCATGCGCCATAGCTGACACACAACACAATTTTCTTTTTCTTATTACTTAGATTTTCCCTCTAAAGTACTATTGTTGGTCACGTGGCGTCAAATGGCGACAGGCCTCGGGAATAACTTGCGATCCTCGCATGCCTCTTAAACTTAAGGGCAAAGTTTACAAAACGATGAAAGAAGAGTGCATGCTGCCGAGATGAGAATGTTGAGATGGATGTGTGGAGTGACTAGGAAAGATCACATAAAGAATGAGTATATAAGGGGAAGCTTGAAAGTAGCACCAGTGACAGAGAAAATGAAGAGTGGTAGGTTAGCATGGTTCGGGCATGTAATGAAGAGGGAAGAATGTAATATAGGCAAAAGAATGTTAGAGATGAATGTGGATGGACGAAGAGCTATGGGGAGACCAAAAAAACGATGGATGGATTGTGTGAAAGAAGACATGAGAAAGAAAGGAGTGAGTATTGACATGACGGGAAATAGAGGAGAGTGGAAGAAGAAGACATGTTGTGCCGACCCCACATAGCATGGGATAAGGGCAGGAAGAAGAAGAAGACGTTGGGTAAGAAAACATGTTATGTTTAATACAGGAGAGGTAATGTTGTAATGGCCAATCTTCATGTCGTTTGTAGTTGCGCGTGGGCGCTGTCCGTCTGTCACACTGGTGGGCTTAATGTCGTAAACTACACTACAGCACAATACAATAAAATTGCCCGGAGTGTCAGTATTAATAACAGTAAACTGTCCGCGATATTAACTTGATACACATGACCTCTCAAAGGTTACCTTTTAAATTTCTAAACTCTCAATACCTTTTTCTTCACTTAGATATAAGAAAATAAATAAATAAATAAGTACATAAATAGAAAGGGATAACATCACATACATTGCTCGGATCTCAAAGTAAGTAGCTAAAGCACTTGTGTTATAAATGTCTTGTGCTTAATATGCTCGCACGTTCAGCGCAAAAATCGGTTACGTTAGTCACCTGCTAACACATGAACGACGCTCGCAATAGTCCAAGTCGCTATGGCGAAATCGGCCAGGATACTTTATATAGAATCAGAAACAACGAAGTTACCTCAAACTCCCAACACCCAAGAAAAATGTAGAAAAAGTGTTTTCTACATTATCCCGATCGGGAATCCAAACTCGGGCCTTAGAGCTAGGAACACCATGTAAACCGTCGTGTACAGCACTTGTCTACGGAAATCGTCACATATAGCAACTGTAAGTATTAAAAAAGATTCTATGTACTATTAAAAATATCATTCCTCCTGTATGTTACTCCCGTGACAACAATGAAAATAAAATAAAAAAAAAATATTATTGTTAATTCACACAATGACATCCTTCGCAAAGAGATTCTCTCATACATCTACTCTTTTAACATTATACTTCTCAAGTGGGTGAAGTGTGATAACTATTATTTATAAATAAGAAAAGTAACGAAAGAAAGCATAATATCTTTTTACTAAGTTTTTTCATCTCCTTCTTTTCTATAGAACGAAATTTTAAATCTGCATCACACAATTATTTTCTCATTCCCGTCCTTTAAGTAAAATATCTTGATATTTTGCAAAATGTTATTATAAAATAGGTATTTCAAGTCTAGAAAGATAGTAAAATGGCGGACTGGCACAGAAGTTAATAGTCGGCAATAAAAAGAAATGTTAAATTAAGAAAGTTTCCTTGCGATGTCCTTTGTGAATGATAATAAATTTACCCATGGCTACACTCTTCGTCCTCCAAACCCAGTCCTAACAGCTTCATATTTTAATTTACCTAGTTGTATTGCGGAATTTGCAAGATCTGTAACTACTTTCACTAAGAAATTTTTACAAACGTTACGTTTTTGTTATTGTTTTTTATTATTTTTAATTATTAAAAAGTCTCTGAACTGTCCACAGTCAAAAAGACAGGTTTCTTTCTTAATTAGTGCAGGAGCAGTGACAGCGTTTTCAACTCCGGTGACTACTGGAAACATTCTTTAAAAATATTAATTCATATTTATTTTTATTAGACGACCTCCGTGGACGTGTGGCGTAAACACTGGTTTTCAATGTGTCGCCATCTCGAGGTCCCGGGTTCGATTCCCGGTCGGGTCACTGTAGAAAAACCACTTTTTCTACATTTTCTCGGGTCTGGGTGTTTGTGATGCCTTCGTTGTTTCCGATTCCCATACCACAAGTGCTTTAGCATCTTACATTGGGATCGGAGCAATGTATGTGATGTTGTCCCTATCTATATATGTATTTATTTATTTTTATTATTTATTTATTAATTGGTGTATTTAGTATTATTATTATATTTTATCTATTTTATATATTATATATAAATTTATAAGTTAATTAAGATGAAGTGTCAAAAAAATGTATATCGTAGTTATGGTCCTCGTTATACTGTCTCGCCTAGTGTGGAGATTATACACAATTATATCAAGTAAATAACGTTTCTTTTCTTATAAGTCACGATAGCCGAGTTGTTGGGTGGTCGGAGTTTCGAGTCGAGAGACCCGAGTTCGATCCCCAGGTGGCAGTACCAATGAGTTTTTCCAAAACTTATGTACGAATTTCATCGTTGGCTTGGACATAAAGACGGCGACAGGCTCACCACCTGTCACGTTGTCCCGAAAATATCTTCGATGGAAGGTGGGTCAAAGGGACTTAATTGTCTAGACTAGACCTCTGTCTACCCCTGTATTGGGAATTGCGTGAAGATATTTATTTATTTTTTTATTTTATTTTCTTTCTTTATAAAATAATATTTAAAGGTAAATTTACGTTATGAATGATAAGCTTTATAAATATATTTAATAATAAAAAGTTAACATATTTCACCGGAACTTATTTTGGGTAACTTGACATGTGGTGAGCTTGTCGCCGTCTTTATATTCAAGCCTTATATCCAAGCTTATTAGTTTTGAAAACTCATTGGTGCGAGTCTACCTACAGAGTATCGAACTTGGTTCACATGTTGTCTGACCTATCCACTAGGCAAGTGTTTCTTTTAAATAGTTCAGTAGAATTTCAGTGTCACTTTATAAAATCAATTGGATCCAAGCCGACTCTCCCTCGTTAATATTTCAGACTGCCTTCTCCTATCGATTCGACCAGCGAGATTGCTAGGCGATAAACTGATTATGAAACCCTTTCGTAGACTTGGTTCTTACACGACCCTTGCATATTTTATCAGATTCTATGATTGTATTATATGTCGCGTAACACAATTCTAATGTTCATTCCACTTATTTGTATCCGTATCTTTTTAAATTTATATATGTTGCTATATGCTTATATGTTGAATCAGTACAGGGTATTTTTTATCTCAAAAAACATGGCATAATCATCTGTTAATTATACTACGCGGATGATACCGAGGCTGTAGCTTGTGAAACGACCGAAAAGCTTGCTGCTTAACAGTTTTTAAGCTGTTATTAACAGTTTTATAAATAAATAAATATCTTCACGCAATTCCCAATACAGAAGTAGACAGAGGTCTAATCTAGACAATTAAGCCCCTTTGACCAACCTTCTACCATAAATATTTTCGGGACAACGTGACAGGTCCCAAATTGAGCCCGTCGCCGTCTAATTCCGATATAATTCGTACATAAGTTTTTGAAAAACCCATTGGTACGAGCCGGCCACCTGGGGATCGAACTCGGGTCTCTCGACTCGTAATTCCGACCACCCAACCACGACCAACCAACAGTTTTTATTAAGTGCTCATATCAAGTAATCAATATTAAATCCGGTTCCATCGACCCACACCAGCCTTTACCATCCTACGCCTCTTTCGTCGCTTTAAACCACGGGGAGATTATTAAGGCTGATTGCTACATATAAGCGGTAAATTTTGAGTCAGTATTATTTTGAATTGACTTAATACACATACATAAATTGCTATGCATTCGGTCCTTTTCGCTATTAAAGTATTTAAGCAAAAATTTGGGAGGTTGGATGGTTTTTATTCTTCACATGTGATATGGGAATCGGAAACAACGAAAGCGCCACAAACACCTGGACCCGAGAAAATGAAGAAAAAGTGGTTTTTATACTATGACCCGAGCGGTAATTGAATCCGGGACCTCGAGATGGCGACACCTTGAAAGCCTATTTCTATTTGTTCGAAAACGCATTTCTAAAAGGATATACAAACAAAAATAAACCGATGTTTACGCCACTTGTCCCCGGACGTCGTCGTAGTATAGTGAATATAAACATTCAAACAACGTCACCAAAACTTACTATTTTGCCTTCCTAGCATGAGTCTGACTATTTTTCATTCTGTATTTTTCGAGGTGATTACCCTGCTATCTATCGATCGCATTAGAAAGTATACATAATAACATAAACAAACTTAAACATAAACAACGCGCAGTATCATTAACGACAAAACTTTATCATTACATGCATCGCCGCTAATAAGTTAATTAATATAGCGATTAATCCGTATAACGTAATAATGTAGCGTCAGCGGTAATGGGGCCAATCCCCAACCCAGTACCGTGTCGAATAATCTTACCCTATATAATTACATTGCGCTGCATATACGTGTGAACGTTAAACCAAATATTTGGTAATCAGCTCACTCGAACTTGTTAGCATAGCTCGCGAGGATAACTATTCATTAGTGGTAACATCGGTTGGTTTACTAGCTTCAAAACGTACTATAGGATATTAACATGCCATAGCTTAATTTTCCACATGCACATTAAATTTAATCATGCGGTTTAGCTATTCCTAATTCATTTCCCTTTGGGAGTATGCTCTGCATTTGAAAATAAACGAATTCCTATGTGAAATATGATAAAAGCGGAAACTTAGTAGAAACGTTTTCTATTTGTCCGAAAACACATTCCTAAAAGGATATACAAACATTCTTAAATGGATATAGAGACGGCGACGGGCTCACCACCTGTCACGTTATCCCGAAAATGTCTTTGGTGGAAGGTGGGTCGAAAGGACTTAATTGTCTAGACTAGACCTCTGTCTACCCCTGTATTGGGTATTGCGTGAAGATATTTATTTATTTATTTATGAACAAACAAATGTAACGAGTTTTGACGGATAAGTGACATCATTTATGTTGTAAAGTCAAAGAATAAAGATTTTGATTTAATTTTGATTTAAACCAAACCAATTAATAACCGGCGACTGGCTTAACACCTGTTACGTGTTGTCTCAAATAATTTCCGGTGAAACGTGGGTCGAAGGGACTAAATTCGTCGAAATACCTAGACGAACTTTGACTACCTTTATAATATTGGAAAATTTGTAAATGTATTTAAAAAAGGCTATTAAAAATAAAATAAAATAGAAGTAGCATCGGCTGTGACTGCACTATATAGTCTTTTGTCTGCTTGTCAATATCTCTCATGGAATCCTATTTTTAAACATATATGTATAGTTGTAAGGGACGTCAAAAGTAGATAGGGGCAAATATATTATACTTATCCCAAAATAAGTAAAGCACACGTGTTATGTCATATTACCACAAACATCCTGATCCGAGACAATGTAGAAAAAGTAGTTTTCTGTATTCACGCGTCCGGAAATCAAACACGGGACTTAAGAGCTGGCGACACTATGAAGGCCGGTGCGTACGCCACTCGTCTGCGGAGGTTTTAATATAAACATTGACAGTAATACAGTAAGTGAAGGCCTTGTTTACGTCAATATTCCATTATCAAACTTCCATTGTAACCATCGTCCCAGCACTATTCGTCTTCTGGCATATTTAGGAAGATTTATAAAGCCCCACTTATGGTGGGCGACATAGACATAGATGCTGCTTTCCATTGCAAGCGTTTCATTGTTGAATAATTCTCTCACCATCATTCGGATGCAACACTTTGTCACCAGCCGGTAACACTGACAAGGCTCTAATGAAATTCTATGTCTTGTTTCTCTTTAAATTTTTAAATGTACAGCATGGTAGTGGCGCTAGAATTGTGAAAAATGCTCACATTTATCATATATGGTTTTTATGTAATAATAATTTAAAACAAAATCATAATTAATCCTTAAAAACTTTGTACGTACGCATTTTATACTGTTGAAAATTTCAATAATTAGAAAAAAGATAACATAATTGTCTGCATACTTAATTAACAAGTATTTAAATGAATACATAAAAACGTGTTAGTTTATAACATGTAAGTTAAGTTAGTTTATTCATTTAAATATTTATTTCAGTCCGTTGAAAGTTAAAAAGGCATTCGATTCTTGTCTCTGACTTTTGTTTCTCACAAATTACTCAATTTTCCCTTTGCGAAAGGTGCCAAAAGAATATAAATCATCATAAATTTTATATTAAAAATATCTTCACGCTATTCCCAATACGGGGTAGACAGAGGTCTAGACAATTAAGTTCTTTCGATCCACTTTCCACCAAAGAAATTTTTTTAAACATCGTGACAGGTGGTGTGGTTGTCGCTGTCCTAATGTCCAAGGCAAAGATATAAATCGTGTATAAGTTTATAAACAAAACCCTTGGTCCGTGCCATGAGGATCGACCCCGGGTCTCTACTCGAATTCCGATTACCCAACTTATTAATTAATAATAAATAACTTTTAAAATGAAAAAGAACAATAGTTTTCATCATCCACATGGTAACAGAACGCACTGCCTATTTCTATCCAGTGTCAGAACTATTTCCATCAGTGTTAATGTAATTATCACACGGTTCTCATATGATAATGAATGTTCAAATTCTAAAATAACCTGTAATCATCATTAAATTGTAGCCACTGCGGGATATCATAGTTGTAACAGGAGCATGCGGACGCGTAATATAGAGCCAGCGTAAGTGATTTAAGCGCGCATTGCGCTGCATAATGGTCCTTAATGAACCATGTTAAGCCTAGCCTAACGTAGGGCATGTTAGCATTATGTGCACTTTGAGACCGCGTTGTCAAGTGGTCGGTATATTAAACTATTGATTTATTTGACGCACATTTGGCAATCATGAAAGCTGAGTGATTGGGTGATCGGAATTCGAGTCATGAGACACAGAGACTTCGATCCCCTGGTGGTATGTACGTAACAAGATTTTTCAAAAACTTATGTGCGATTTATATCGTTGGTTTGACGACGGTGACAGGCTCACCACCTGTCGTTGTCTGAAAAAGTTTTTTAACTGAAAGGTCGGTCGAAAGGACTTAATCTAGACCTCTTAAATTAAGATCTAGACCTCTTCCTACCCAAGAATTGGGAATAACGTTAAGTCACTTTAGCTATTAATTCGTCTGGTACCAATGACATTTCAAAACCATCGACTACACGTCAAAGCGCTTTAAAGAAAAGTCATATTTGTATGCCTTGTAAGTGTAATTCTTTTACTCATGTAATGGTGTTGTTTTTCTCCATCGCTATATAAGATTTAGGTTAAGCAAATCCTTTTAATACACGGTAAAGTAATCAGTTGAAGAAAAAGACGGGTGATTTCGCCTGCACTCTAGTTTTCAATTATTGATTGAATTTTTAATGCATTTTAGTATGTCATCAACTGTGTGAATCGTGAGAAAAATTGCAGAAAATATGTATCTATTTAGAGATATGAACTAACTACAAATAAACTTATGGTAACATTTACTCAGTTGTCTTAACATTCAGATTGTTATCCCATGAACAGGCCCACCGATACCGTCAAAAAAAATTCCAATTTTATTGCAAGAATTGTCCACAATCACTACGCTTTCTTGGCTGATTCTATGCTAGTTACCATAGTGCCGTTTCTTCCCTTAACTAGTCTATGGTAACTTGGTTAGGCAAATTCGGTTGGAAATTACAGTAAACTTCGATCGCCAGCCTGCGTTTGCTAACGTGAAGTACGTTATGTAAATTTGTGTGCGACAGACGTAAATCGCATGACCGATTCACTATGGATGAAAAGGCAGGTGAGTCCCGAAATAGGACTAATATATTTAAAATGCGATGCGTGTCAAAACATTTCTATAGTGTAACTATTTTTGGAAGAATACTTGAAGTAAAATTACGGATTTATTTATTCCACGGACCTCCGTGGAATGGTGTACACCGGTTTTCGTGATGTCATCATCTCGGAGGTCCAGGATTCGATTCCCGGACTGGTCTACGTAGAAAAGCTCTTTTTCTATAATAAAAAAGAAATATTCAACAGACCAATGACGGACAACTGTGGTTATGGTTCAAGGTGTCTGGCACTGTGGTCGCCAATCTGCTTGCCACGCTACCAAGTACGATTATGATAAACTCTATGATACAGAGAGGTCATGTAGAGAGGTCTTTGTCCTGCAGTGAAATTTCAATGAGTGAAGTGAGATCACAGGCTTTTGTGTGTGTAAATAAAAGTAATCACTCATTAAACATGTTACACATTAAAGCTAAAGTCCACTGCTGAACATGGTTCTTTCTGAACATGGTTTTGCTGAACATGGTTCTTCTATCCATTAACTCCTCGAAATACTCTGTAGCTCGTCGTTATCTTTTGAGGTATTGTCCTACCTGCGTTTACCTATGCGACGCAAACTTTTCTAATTATTTGTGAAATCGCACTAAATCCATTAATGTACAATCAATCCTAAAATTTGTATTTTAGTACTGTATTTGTATTTGTAGTATTTTTTTCGCAATCGTTCGTATGCTCAGGTGAACGTGTTAGTTCAGTTGTGGTACGACAAGCCTACGAAAATGTTGGATTGATAAGCATCCATATCTTATCACTCATATTTAAATAGTAGCTGCAAACGCGAAAGGAGCTTTAAGCTGACTTACAAATAAAAACAATACTTTGGTGAATAGATATATTATGTTTAATGTATATATATAATAAATACATATGTAGATATGGACAACGAAGGCACCACAAATAGCCAGACCCGGGAAAACGTAGAAAAAAGTGGTTTTTCTACATTGACCCGGATTGATTTCAACCCGGGACCTCGAGATGGCGACACTTAAAAAACCGGTGCTTACGCCACTCGTCCACGGAGGTCGTCATGTTCGACGGTCGTCGTCTATGTTTAATTATTTGTCCTACTTGTTTAGGTTTTATTTGACATTAATAGGAGATAGTGTCATTAATTTTTTTTAAATTTCGACAATAAATAATTCTATTCGGCTGACATCAGGACTAACTTCTTTAATTAAATTGTTTAAACTTTTCTCTCCTGCGAGGCCCACTTCAAACTTCAATCATTAATCAAAAGGTGTTGAGGGGCAGGTAGGAATTGTCTAATTAGTTTGCGCTGAAGGTACGGGACAGTAGATATATAATGTGTACATAAAGATGTGGGCTTTAGTGTACTGTAGAGCAGTTCAACAGCGAATGAAATTAACCGTTACATAACATATACACATGTAACGGACCTGTAACAGACCACGAAGTTTGTTTCTCCTATGAGCAGGATTTGCTATAATCGCCACGCTTGGCAAGCGGATCGACGAACGCAGTACCCGGTCCCTCGCACCCGAAATGCTGTAGGCCGTCAGTACCGTGCTTAAGTTTAATCTGGTATAATTTGAGATCGTTACTTCACCTGGTTACTGGTTGCTGTTACATATTGAAGGGCCAGATCCCTGAGCCACTTACGACTCCTGGGGCGAAAAAAAGAGCAATCCATACGCCGTTATCACACGGCACGTCGTTACACAAAGAATTTTTAAAATGGAAAGCTATAGTGATGAAGATATTATCAAAAAAAACACGAATGTCAGTGACGCATCTTCCTTGACATTGACAGAGAATCATTGATCTTACGATGTACCCATTCAACCAAGATTAAGAAAAAGAAAAATGTCTGTAAATTAAAGAAGGATTTATAGTTACCTGGGTAAACCAAGAGAATATTGCATACCGAAACGAAAGTTTTCAATAAAAAAATGCGGTTAAAACTCAAACATTTATTTAATTTGAGAGTTTCGTATGAATTTTACTAATGTCATACATGTGACAAAACATCCATGACCTGTTAATTGATGAATACGATTTTAATGAGTTCGGCTTTACCGCTGTCGCTTATGCCACAGACCGTTATAAATAACCCGTAATTACGAGCGTGACAAGCGCAATCCGCTCCAACTATGTTATGCAGAGATTTAATTCACTTCGAAGCATTAACACCGCGAAACTCTACATTTCTCGAAATTCTGATAAATTATTTTCGTCCTTAATTATAACTTGATTAATTTGTTAATACATTTTCTGCTTCATTTTTTCTTCCACTGTAATTAATTATATAACTTTCGTACAAGACTTACCATGTGACTTGAGGAACTCACGTTCTAACTTCATTGGTAACAGAATATGGTTAAGAAAAGTGCGTATATGGTTAAAAAATATATGGTTAAAAAAAGTTCTACACGGTACGCTTTAGTATTGTGCTTTTCGAGCTTAATAATTATTTTAATTAATTTTTGTTATACTTTTCTCGTTTGTGTTACTTACACATCTATGTACATTTAATTATTTCCTCGTCATTTGTAAAAAAACTTGTTGATTTTTTTCTATTTTAAGGTTTGTTTGTCGATTTTAAAATTCCTTACTTCATTAAACAAAAACCGATGAGTTTGATTTAAGCTGAGAATTGTGAGATTTGTAAGCAAAATTCCTTGCTTTTAGATTCTAGATTCTAAACTTCTAGATTCCGTATCATTACGTTCATAAGTTTTTCAAAAAACTCATTGGCACGAGTCTACCTTGTGAGGACTGAACTCGGATCTTAAAAGTCAGATTCCGATCGCCCAACCACTCGGCTATCGTGACTAACTCGTGTACGATTGTATAAATATTTCGTAGCAGGCAATGATGGCGCCGCTCAGCAATTTGTTAACGTCGCTCCGGCCGCACTGGTGTAATGGAAATTTAGTGTCAAACGGACGCCATTCTATTTTGATCACTGCCGATTGTTTTAATCCTTTTGTTTTGTAAGTCACCTGATTTCGACTCCCAAGGCTCGTATCAATGGGTTTTTTTAAAAACTTATGTACGATTTATATCGTTGGCTTGTTGGACATAAAGACGGCGTCAGGCTCACCAGCTGTCACGTTTTCCCGAAAATATCTTCTGTGGAAAGTGAGTTGAAAGAACTTAATTTTCTAGATCTCTGTCTACCCCTGCATTGGGAATGGCGTTTAAATTTTGTGTGATTAATTTATGAATTATGAAAAGTTGCTTTTAATTCTCCGTTTAAGGGTTTGATGGTGTTTATGTCGTTTGTAATTGCAGAATGTATATCTGTCATCTCATTCTGGGTAAAGGCCTTTTCATCAAATATTTGTGAGAAAAATGGCGAAATTTGACAAATAAAATTTAAGCTATAAGTGAAGTTAAGTGTTGAAAAATTAAGATTATGATAATCATGGTTCTTTGTTTTCAGCCCAAATATGAGACGAGAGCATGATTAAATCTTTAACATTTATAAAATCCAAAGTACATCTTTTTTATATCTTCACACAATTTCCATATAGGAGTGGACAGAGGTATGGAGGCCTTTTCAACCCACTGCTCACTTAAACCTATTATTTGGAACTAGGTGACAACAGGTAAACCTGTCGCTGTCTTAGTGTCAAGCTAACGGTACAATATACTTTACATACATACATAAATATTTATAAATACTCGTACATATAAACATCCATGACTGGAGTACAAACATCATATTCGTCACACAAATGTTTGGTCCTAGCAGGATACCATCCCGCGACCCTTCGCTTCGAAGACAGCATCAACTCGGCTATCAAATTTAACTAATAATTACTTGAAGATATTATTATTATTATTAATTACGTTTGACAGAATTTAGAAATTGTTTACAAAATACAAGTTTATTAATACTATGTTATGGGGAATCGAAATGTTTACATTCCCTGCACGAGTGTTTAAAAGCAAACCGAAGTAAATTAATAGATTATTTATTTGCATGTAAACGTTTGTACAAATAGACAAACAATAATCGAATGCATGTTGTTGTTAGTTTGGTTTACATATGAGATGACCCGAGATTAGTAGGAATAATTAAAAAAAAAAACATTGAGCAAGGACTTTCATTTGTTGCATCGATAGTCATCAACGCTTATGAAAAAGATAACTTTAACAGTAGTAGAGCCACGCATCAGCTTTCGTTGTTGCATGAATGGGCCGGCTCGACCGGGGAAGTACTACGACCTTACAGAATACCGGCGTGAAGTAGAAGTCTAACAAACTTCTGCGTTTCGTCTGGTGAGTGTAGGTAACCGGAGGCCCACGCAATTTGGGGCCCTCCCCCAATTTGGGGGCACTCTAAAGCCGGCAACGCATCTGCTATGCCTCTGGTATTGCGGGTGTTCGTGGGCGGCGGTAACCACTTACCATCACGTGACCCGCCTGCTCGTTTGCCGGCCTTTTCTATAAAAAAAAATTATAATCATCAATTTCAAATAATGCCAATGGTGCCACGGTTATTTTATGTGTAAGGAAAGCTTTTTTTATGTGATAAGGTAGCCCACGAGCAATTTGAATAAATACTTGAATACATAAATATATGAATGAACAACATTTACTTTGCTCTGATTCCAAAGTAACTTACTTAAGCACTTGTGTTGTGGAATTAGAACTAGTAATGGTACCACCAACATCCATACAAACGAAGGAAAAGTGATTTTCGACATTGACCCATCAGAGAATCGAATCCAGGCTTCAGAGATGGTGCCATGAAAACCGTTGTGTACGCCAATCGTCCACGGAGTTGGACGTGTTGGTTGGTCAATTATCTTGGCGGTAACTGTTTACACTCGCAACACCCCAGAAGAGGTTTTAGGGTCGTTGCCTGCATTTGTAGAGGAATTAACTTGCATTTTATGGAATGTGCCGTCAGCAGTTTTTCCGCACCGATACGACTTAGTGACCTACAAGAAAAGAGCCTATACCTTTCTCAAAGGCCGGCAACGCATCTGCTGTCACTTACCATCTCGTTTGCCCCCTATTCTATAAAAAAAATTGCTAAGCTTGGACACTGAGGCGGCGATAGGGCTGTCAATCACTTAAATGGCCCTGGGTTAAAAATTAATTCTAAACCTCAGTCTACCCCAGTCCTGGGAAAATGTGTAAAGTTTAAAAATAAAATTTTCCGTATCGCGAGATATATGTTTAAAGTTATACCACAACAGAAGAATGCTTATAATTGGCGCTTTTATTATCAATTGTGTTCGCTCCATTGACTAGCGCGGCGGGCGTTCATGTATTGAACGATTAGAGTTAATTACGTACGAGAATTAACTATCGAACAGACGATCCGGCTGCGTGACGGAGACGACACGGTACAGCGACGATAATATGTTGGCGTGTATGTAAGGTCCAATGGCGCGCGACGAGTACTTACCAATATTTTTTTAAATTATTTGGAATTTATGATTTCGCACTTTCGTTGAAGTTAAATTAATTATCAAAAGAAATGAAGCAAATTTTTCACTGAAGTTTTTTGTTTTCACAAAATATCAAACATACTTTTTTATATTTATATATATTTTTTTATATTGATATTGCACAACTGGTTACTTATTATGAAATAAATGCAATATACTAATAAGCACTACTTGCTAATGCGTTTCAAGGCGGTTTCGACCTACTTTCCACCGAATATATTTCTGGGACACCGTGACAGGTGTTGAGCCCGTCGCCGTCTTTATAAGCAAGCCAATGACATAAATCGTACAAAAGTTTTTGAAAAAAACTCATTGGCATCGAACTCGGGTCTATTGACTCGAATTCCGACCACCCAGCCACTCGGCTATCTTGCTTACATAATATGCTACAATATAATACGAAGCTACCAAATAGATTTGTGTTATCGTGAAACTGTTTGATCATCTTTTGCTCTGACTTATTATCGTCACAATTATTACTCTCGATATTCGTTTTAGAAGTTGTTTTCTTAGAAATTAGCCTCAGTTATAATTATGTTACATAGTTAATGGGTTTGTTGATTGATAAACTTTTCGGTAACCTTTTAGATATTCGTAAAGCAGGAATAAAATAGGAAAATCGTTTCTTAATGCGCAATATATCATTCATATTTTAGGTTTGTTTGGTAATCCGGTTGCTTAAAAACTTGAATCAGCTAAGAAAGGTTAAAAAAACCGTAATTGATCATGAAAGTTCATATGAAAATGCCATTTCCAAACGAAGAAGTAAGAAATTTTATATTGACTATAATTAAAAGTGATTTTGTCATTTTGGGCGTAATATATTTGGAAAGATAAAATTTTATCGGAAAATATTAATTTTGAAAGTTTGGTAATTACTATTAAATGGCCACACAGGCAAAGCCGCCGGTGAATATCTAGTAAGTAGTTCCAAATACGTGAGTAGACAGAGGTCTAGTCTAGACAATTAAGTCCCTACGACCCACCTTCCACCGAAAATATTTTGGGACAACAGATGGTGAGTCCGTCGCCGTCTTTATGCCCAAGCCAACGATATCATTCGTACATAGGTTTTGAAAAAACCCATTGGTACGATTCTGTCACCTGGGGATTAAACTCAGGTCTCTCAACTCGAATCACCCAAATCGGCTATCGTGATCGTAGTTAAGTTGTAACGATAAATGTAATGTACACACTTCATTTCTTATACCTTGAAGTCAACAGCTGTTCAAACTATATGCCCCTCTTGTCTATTCATACTGAATTGGTTCGCAAAAAGTTGATTCGATTTAAATCGCGGACAGCTCTTTTATCGCTTCGTTTTGTCACCTCGACTCGGGTTTTTATAGACCATTACTTTTATACTAGTTTCGTCCAATCCAGTGCTTACATCATTCAATTTGTATCTTAAAAATTTTGAAACAATAACAATAGTTGTAAGCTACGTGATATTCCTATAAGTAACATAATAATAATAAATAAATAAATATCTTCACGCAATTTCCAATACAGGGGTAGACAGAGGTCTAGTTTAGACAATTATGTCCCTTAGACCCACTTTCCACTGAAGATATTTTCGGGACAACGTGACAGGTGGTGAGCCCGTCGCCATTTTTATGTCCAAGCCAAGTTTAGTTCGTACATAAGTTTTTGAAAAACCCATTGGTACGAGCCTGTCACCTGGGTATCGAACTCGAGTCTCTTGACACGCAATTCCGACCACCTAAGGTTAGGTGAATCGGCTATCGTAACTTGAGTTACTTAACGAAAGAGAACTTAACTTACAATAAGAAACACATGTTGATATTTTCAAAATCAGCACGTCTAATGTTTGTCAAAAATTTCTCGGGTCTGTTATGTACGTACATTGCTTGAGGTTCGCCGTATAGTGACAATAGAAGTATCATCTACACCACATTCGAAGTAAAAAAATAAAGTTTCAGCTTACAATATAGGGAAGGTAATGATTTCTTGTACTTACGCGAATGCTACACATCTTTAATAAAACGATTTTCGGATTTTACCGCGTTTTTTAAATTAGTTTGCAGCATCCGAATCTGAAACGTCGGGAAGTAAAAAATAGTTTGTTAAACACTAATTAAAAAACGCGATAAAATCCGAAAATCGTTTTATTTAAGATATAGGGAAGGCAAATAAAATGTCGTAGAAATATCGTAGGCAATTGTGTCCTTTCGACCCACCTTTTACCGAAGACATTTTTTTTGCGACAACGTGACAAGTGGTGAGCCTATCGCCGTCTTTATGTTTAAGCCAACGATATGTTTAAAATAAGTTTACGTCCATATGTTTTGAAGAACTGTACGAGCCTATCACCTGGGGATCAAATTCGGATCTCATGAATCGAATTACGATCGCCCAACCACTCGGCTATCGTGACTTTTAAAAGGGAAAGTAGAAACAGTTATTTGATTCTCGTCGTGTCGCATAGGCGTATGAATTTATCATCCTTTCGTCCTGTGGGTGTTTTAAAAGTTAACTAAGTTCAGTCTTTGTGAATGGCTACCGATGATGACGAGGTAACCACTTCATATAGCCATAACCAAGCAGACTGTACCAGACATGCTACCTTTAAGATGTGAGATGTCTGGCACTGCTATCTTTAATGCGCTTACCAAGCGTGACAATTATAGCAAATCCTCTTCACGGGACTGGCTTATGTCCTGCAGAGGTCTTAACACCTCTATCTATGTACGTATTATTATTTTTAGAATTAATATTTGATGTATTTTTATAACTTTTAGAATATCAATGATACCTAATTTACAAAATCACCCATGTTTGTCTTTTACACTATCGGCGTCTGATATAAAGGTACAGGAGTACGCACAAAGTTTCGATTAATCATTTTTCTTTTCACAAAAGCCTCGGTATAAAACAGCGTACACACAATGGAGTAAATACTATTAAGTTTTATCCTAAAGCAACACTTGTAAATATTTGTATTTATGATATGTTGATGTAAGTTTCAACGGTTACAAATAAATAAATAGGGACATAGATAGGGATGACTTCACATACATTTATCTGATCACATAGTAAGCAGCTTAAGCGCTTGTGCAATGGAATCAACTACTCCCAGGTTTCAATGAATGACATGATTTTGGCAAAGTACGGGAAGTAGAAGCCATAAATAACAAATCAATCTGTTCCCTAAGCCGAAACGTGCATGAATTCGAGTCAGAAGGCCCGAGTTCGATCTCTAGGATGGAGACATTTAACAATAAGTTTATCGAAAATTAATTTGCCATTTATATCGTTGGCCTGAACTTTCTCACTACCGAAATGTGGGTCGAAAGGACTAAATTGTCTAGACCTCGGGCTACCTCTGTATCGGGAAATGCGTAAAGATAAAAACAGTATTTTAGAGTGATGGCTTTTAAAAGATATGACAGTTTAATTGATTATATAAAGTTGGTATCATTCTATAAGTCCATCTTGTTATTATCTATTTGAAAATAGTATAAAAGTAGGTATTTTACTTTTTTAATTTCACATATTTACATTTAAAAGCAATTATCTTACCTTTCGCACCTTTAACAAACAATTGCGAATAAAAAATCGTGTCCGACCATTCTTAACCATGGTAAATTATCGTTACGTAGATAAAAATGCGTTCAATGAAAAAAAAAATTATGAGTCGAAATAAATGCCAGTTAAAAATAATCGGCCGCAATAATCGTGAGTTTGTAGCCACCTTTATACGAATAATCGATGGTGGGTGGGCTTGATTTTATCTCGCTCACACTCCACGTGAAGTGTTAGCACTCGGTTTTTTAGTACTTGTTATTTAACGTGTTCGTGGGACTCATGTGAATTGTACTGGTTCCAGTAAAGGAGTGTTGTTCGTCGTCTACGGTATTATGTAGTTGGATTTTAGGAGAAATTTGTAGTGTTTCACTATACAAACGTGTTATATTTTATTAAGATTTTATTAAAAAAAAAAGTTTTAAAGGGTCAATAATCCAATTACTCTGAATTTAAGTCTTAACATCGAGTCTACCATTTAACTATTTTTGTAAAACATTCTAGACAAAAGCGTTACAGCTTAGTTAGAGTGGTTTACAGGCATGCAAGCAATTCTTTATTAAATATTATAAATATTATAAATATTAGGCAATATTAAGCATTCTAAGCTACATTATGCATATTAAAAAGCAAATTAACAGGTTATAGTAACTGGACATATGCGACTCCCATAAGGAGTTCTAGACATATTGCACCGCATATGCTATTTTATTCAATCGCATTATTAAAAAGATAAAAAATAGATGGGTAGATATTATTTAAATCTTTGTAGATTTAATTTAATTCAATAATTTAGTAACACACGTGTTTTATTTATAATTCAACCTCTACATCTGTTTGCAATGATTTTAATAACTAGGTTATTTAAGGTTTATGAATTTTTATTGGTATTGGCATAAGAGATACTATCACTTCTCTTCCTGGCGTAAGAGGAGATAAAGGGAAAAGCCTTGAAAATGCGAATGGCTATCGACAGAGTGGGCTATAATTATCTCGAAATATAAATAAAAATAAATATCTTTTCGCCATTTCTAATACTGTGGTAGACAGAGGTCTAGACAATAAGGTCCTTTCGACCCTCCTTCCACCGAAGATTTTTTGGGAAGATGATGTTTTTTAATTAATAATAAATAAAAATCATGTACATAATTTATCCCGAAAGATGGCAGACCATCAAATCAATGATCAAAGGCCGTTAAGATGATGATGTCGTTTTTCGAACATTGAATTTCGCATAGAAATATATTTTAGTGTCCACTGACTACAGAGTTTTCTTTATTCTAACGACTGTAAATTAAAGAGTTTAAAGTTTATCTCGGAGAGATACGGTAAATTGTTCAGAGTATTTTTATACCTATAATAATTAAAATAAATAAAATTAATCTAAATATATTTAAATAAAATAAAATTAATTATCTTCAAGCAATTCCCAATACCCCCCCCCCCTGTATTGGGAATTGTCTAGACTCGACCTCTGTCTAGTCCCCTTAACCCACCTTTTTCCGATGATATTTTCGGGACAACGTGACAGGTGGTGAGCCCGTCGCCGTTTTTATGTTTAAGCCAACGATTTAATTCGTACATAAGTTTTTAAAAAACCCATTGGTACGAGCCTGTGACCTGGGAATCCAACTCCAAATTTAGCATTTCATTTTTTAATATGTTCCGTCATAAATATTGATAAAAGCTTAGATTAAAAAAAAAGCTTGATGCCAATCATTAAATTTGTTTAAATAATTTTAATCAGAAGCCATACTTTTCAACGTTGACCAAAGGCCTTTTCCCCCATTAGTTGTATCAACCTCCCTCGAAGTTGAGGGTGAGGAGTTTCACCTTTTATCGGAAATATTCTGAAAGCAACTTAAATTGGAAAACTGGATTTTAGGGCAACGTCAGGTTTCAAAGGGGAAACTTTAGGAAACTTTGTTTCGATTATGTTTTGTACGAGATTGAAGTACCTTTTCGGAAATTCGATATAAAAGGTGTAACGTTAATATAATTAGGAGTAGTCCTAGGTGGTAATCTAAGCCTATGTTTTGCAGGTGACTTTCTACAGGCTTTAATAAAGAGGATGTTCGTAAAAGTAAATTTTAAAGACCTTTTTTTGTCGAAGGTACTAATTAGACTGGACCTGTACTCCAGTATTAGAACATGCAACAAGATAAATAATATGACGGCTTCCCGCCTAAGACTGATCGCATATACATTACATTACATGTTACTATATCCCAAATTAGTTTCAGTGGAATATTGGTTGCAGATTATACTATCTAGACTTAAATTGTCTAGAACTCTATCTACCACAATTTTTGGAAGCGCATGAAGACACACAAAACAACACTATATTAGTATGGTACTACACAACGGCGTTTTCATTTCATTAAGAACGCGACATTCCGCATGCCGCGAAAAGTAATGCCGCAAGCGTAAACAACGCATAGGCGTTCGCTTTCACGCTTGTCATTTATTTTCCGGCATTCGTATGTCTTTTTTCTCGTCTGCGACACCTTTTACAGCGTACTCATGTTAGCGTTGCATTTGTCTATACTAGATGACGTTGTTTTTGTAGCGCGTAAAACGTATAAGCGCTATGCGCGCGTTTGTCACGCAAAACTTTTTGCTTAATACGTTCACTTGAAATTATGTATATGATTACAGAAAATATTACACGTATTGAAACTGAAATTACATACATTTATACTTACGCTTGAGCTCATTCAAATATCTTTTATTAGACACGCTATTAGTGAATTGTCGTTGGTAATTATTTCATAAAAATTTACAGTTTTGTCATGTACTTATGAGTAAATGCGATTGTACTAGCAATAATGTTTCTGATATTTAACGTAGGTAATGATTAAACTTAGTTTTGTTTAGATGGGCTGGTTAACGCAACTCCTCTCTATTTTTTCTTGTTTCTGTCTCTCTAGTATTTCGCTTGTTTATAATTAAACTTTAAAAAATCTTCACACTATTCCAAATACTGGGGAATGGTGAAAGACGGCGACAGTATCACCACCTGTTTCGTTGTCCCAAAAATGTCTACGGTGGAAGGTGCGTCGAAAAGACTTCGTTGCTTAGATCTCTGCCTACCCCTGTGTAGGGGATGGCGTGAAGGTATTTATTTATTTTTATTTTTTGGAACAGTGTTCAGGTGCTACGGGCCGCAATACTAGTATTAGCAGTAGTAAATTTCTATCAGATGGAATGTAAGGTCAATTTCACACAAATATCATAGAAAAAATATTTTTATTGGAGTAATATGACGCTAAGCTCGTTTAGTAGAGAGTAAAATTGAGAGTGATTTGCAACTTGATAATTGACTGCCTTTAAACTTTTAACTGCCTAAGTTTCTATTTAAACCCCTGTTGAAATGAAATGAAATGAAAGAAACATTTATTCAGCACAAGTAAAAGTAATAACAAGCATAACCAATTAAAAAAAATGAAAAACATAATTGTGCCAAAAAGGGGTTGGCTCAGTATATGCTAAGCAAGGAAAATCCCGCTCAGCGCTGATTTTCAGCCAAATAACCTCGTCATTGGCGTAACGAACGCCGCATATTTCTTATTTAGTTAAAGTGCTAGCTAACTGAAGGGACATACGTAAGTTACATACCATATAACACATATTATAAATTAACGGGCAATAATTAAAAGTATAAATACACACATCATATACACATACAATACAATAATAAAACTAAAGGGCTAAATAATATAACTAAACATGTAATAAAATAGTAACCAATATATAAATATCAGTGTTAAGTTGCAATAATATTAAAAAAAAAATAATAATTATAGTTATAGCAGGTTTTAGGGAATAGTAACACGAATACTAAAGAAAGATCATAGCAAAAATGCTACGTTATATTATGGAAATATGATTATTGAAAAATATGTTGATTGCATTTAATAACGCTCTCAATATATTTGTATTTTCTTTTTTATGTAAATGTATAAAAAATATATCTTCACGCCATTCCCAATACAGGGGTAGACAGAGGTCTAGACAATTAAGTCCCTCCGACCCACCTTCCACCGAAGATATTTTCGGGACAACGTGACAGGTGGTGAGCCCGTCGCCGTTAAATTTCATTTATTATATAATTTTATTTTATAAAATAATTTTGTAATTAATTTAATATAATATTAATAAAACGCAGAAGATAAAATATGGTAATTCGCAGAAGCTAAAGGCGATAATGGCTTAAACTCCAACCCTATTAAAAATAGTCTTCAGTGGCGTAATTAAAAAGAAAAATCGCATTCGTTCCGTTGACTGAATCGAATTACCAATGTTTCTCATTTTAAAACGTCTCTCACTTTATTTTTTTCCCTGTAAAATACAAAGCGGCATTTTCGCTTAATCATGTTTTCATTTAAAACCATAGTGTTTTTTTCTCTAATAACTTTTAATCTTTTGTAAATGTTAAAATGTCTTCGTTTGTATAATAAAACAAAATCTTTGCCAATGTGTCGTTTACTCATTTGTATTAGATGTAGTAGTGACGTGTGTATTATATGTGTCTTATATGTATTAGTGTGGAGGAAAGACTACAACCCCCACATTTCACCGAAGCTTATTCATGGGACAACGTGACAGGTGGTGATCCTGTCGCTGTCTTTATGTCCAATTCAACGATAAAAATCGTATATAAGTTTTAAAAAAATCCGAGCCTATAACAATGAGTTTTTCCTTATTTTACAGGTTCGTAACAATGAGTTTTTTTTTTTCAATCTTCCCATTGATTCAATTTTTAACTTTATGGGAACAAACTCTGGTGTTTGGACTCGAATTCCGATCATTTGGCTATGGTGATTTCTGAATACTATGATAAATGTACGTTATATTATAAATAACAATAACGTACATTTGCCAACAGCACAAATGAGGTTGGGTAAACGATATTCCATGGTAATGGGACCGCATTAGTCACTTGGGCTTTGTTACAGCGCTGAGGTAATAGCTGTAATCCTGTGCCCATAGTTACCGCTCGGCTTAATCTATCTGCCTATACCTTACCTTTCTACCCTTTGTGAACTCTTACGTTTAATATTTACGTATGTCTACATTGAAAGCAGATTGCATTGAAGCTCTATTAAAAAAATAAGATTTTTTAGTAACTAAGAAAGACCGGCAACGCACCTGTTATTCCTCTGGTATTGTAGGTGTTCATGGGCGGCGGTGATCACTTACCATCACCTGAACCACCTGCTCTTTTGCCCCCTATTTTAAAAAAGAAGGCTTTACACGTGCAAAGAATACAAACCAAAACAATACCAAAGCGAAGTAAAAATATAGTTGACAAATATTATTCCATATTATGGTGTATGCAGTTGTAGTCGCATTTTCAGCAAAAATAATATGGACTAACTATAAATTATAATTAATTACAGATTACGTGAAGATAGTTGTTAGAATCAATACTGATAGTCATTCGGAACTCCTCATTGGTGCATGTTCTTTGATTAAATTCTATTGACCTGATTTATATTTAGAACCGCTCGATTTTGAAATAAACGATTCAACAAAGACGGTAATACTAAAATCTCCTGATATTCTTTAGCGGTAATTCCTCGACATAGACAGACGTCGGAAAATAAAGGAACATCGACAAATGGCCGGGGTCTTTATCAGCCGTTCGCAGTGCGGCGTGTGTCATTGTGGATTGTTCCGTCTATTCGGATAGTAGCCCCCTCCAGGACAAAGGGCTTTGCATTCGTTACGTAGTAGGAAAGTGGGGTCTCGAACCTCCACTGCGTCCGGTCTTTGATTGTTTTCTGTCTCTCATTGACAGTCCATTTTACGATTTATCATATCACCTAAGATGATAAGGTGACATTGATGAATACTCACGATTGTTGTCTCTTGGTGGAACTTCATCTTTAAACACATTACAATTCACTTTAACTTATTCCACATTTATCAAATATAAATGTGGAATAAGTAAAAGTGAATTTTAATGTGTTTAAAGGTGACATTGATTTTACATACATACATAACGGCCTGTTATGTACCAGTGCTGGAAATGGGCCTCTCCCGTGGGTGGGTTTATCATAATCACCACGCTCGACAAACGGATTGGCGATCGCAGTAAAAGACATCTTGCAACTTTAACGCTCATCGTCTGCTTATTTTGGTTTAGCTTTTTTTTCGAGATGGTTAGCCCGCCAACTGTCGTAACGATTTTCTTAGTCGCCTCTTACGACACCCACGCGAAGGAAGGGGTTCTTAAGTCGATTTTGGACCAGATTAAATTAGTTTAGACGGACTTGTTTCCGTAACTCCACGACAAAGCGCGTAATTTGCGCAGGAATATCAGAATTATTCGAGCCAACCTAAGTCCTCAAGGAAGCCCTGCAGCCACTTAAAGTTACCGGTGATGTCGGGGAGAGAATCGAGGTGCTTAGCGCTGTAAACCGCGACCGTCAGACACATCAGCAGGGCGTGCGCTGACGTTTCCTCATCTTCCATGCATGCTCGGTACAGATGGCTGTTGGTAACACCTAAATTGCATAGATGCTTGTTAAATAAACCATGATCAGTTAAGACCATGTTGTTGCCCAGTACGGTTACGTACCCGTGATCGAAAGAAGCCAAAGGGTTGGGGGATGATGATGGTTCCGGTCCCATTGGATGCGTACTGGATTCACTTCTAGCAAGCTCATCCGTTTCTTCATCTCTAGAGCAGCTGAGATCCTTTAAAGAATTACTTTGTTCTCATTTTTTTATGGAAAAGGGAAGCAAACGAGATGGTAATGGTCACGTGATGGTGACTACCGCCACCCATGAACACTCGCAATACCACAGACATAGTGGATGTGTTGCTGGCCCTAGAGTGCCCCCCCCAGAATGGGGGGGGGGTGACTGGGCCTCCGGTAACCTGCACTCACCAGACGAAACGCAAAAGTTTGTTAGACTTCTACTTCACGCCGGTGGCAGGCTGATGCGTGGCTCTACCACTGTTTAAAATCGTCATTTAATCGGTGGTAGTATTCGTAGTGAAGTCTTGAGGCCGTAACATTAATATTTAGGGCTTGCCGCCACACAATCGGTAAATAATCTTATGGTGTAATTTCTTACATCCCTGTTGGCGATTGCTATTCTTGATTGTATGATGCCCATACATTCAGCTTGGAATTTAGCGACGGAAATTTTTTTAAAAAATTCGATAGAAAAGTAACTTTTTCGATAATTCTAATCACAAAGGTGACTCTGATTGGTTTCTGGCTACTAAAAATTATCTTTACATTAGCTCGGGGTCGGTAAATTGGCAAGGCGAATAAAAATTGGCTAAAACAAGTTCTAACACTGTACAGTTTTGTGCCAAGTCAGCATCTATGCCTGGATTAATTAGAAAACAGAAGGCGGAAAGCTATTCATTCCTAGATGAAAAGGTGACGTGACTGGAATTGACCTAGGCTTTTTGTAAACGTTGCTTTAATTAGAAACCTGACACGCACTGACTAATCTTGACGTTTCAGCCATGTTTTATATCGTCCCAATAATTGAGTATATTAAATTAGGAGCAAAATTATCGAGTAATTAACACAGCACTCACCGCATATTGTGGTGTCGATGTCAGTTACTGTGTGTAATGTAGAAACATTTTTAAGTTGTTATTGAATAATTACTCCGTACCATTCAGCATGCAAATATAAAAAGTTATATGTTACCTAGTCCGAAGAAAAGAAGAGCACCACCCTCCCTACCACAGATGCGTGCACTAATTCTACTGTATGCACTACCACCACTACACTCAAACCAGGTAACATCTACCACCAACGAAAACGCGACTCGTGTTTCGCCTCAAAACATGACATCTTCAAGCGAGTACACTCTACGATGAGCGGCCGCAGAGGCAATGTCAAGTGAGTCTGCGGTCGCTCATCGTAGAGTTTCCTCCTCTTCTCTTGGGACCAGGTAACATCTACCTTTTTATATTTGCATGCGGAATGGTGCGAAGTAATTAATTATTCAATAACAACTTTACAATGAATTTCCGAAAAGTAATGCCTGAGTCAATTAACTTTCAAAGAAACATTTGATCAAAACATGAAACGTTTTACAAACATGTTCAGTAGGACAAAGTTATGATATTGGAATGCATGTTTTTAAGTATAGATGTTCACATAAAACCTTTAATGTAATTATTTGTTTATCTGGAAGGGCTTATCTACTAAATACACAGTCTGCTTGTAATTCCAAATTAACAGCTTTTCACTAAATTCGAATGAATGTACATACGATACATAAAAAAGTCAATTATAGTCAATTATTGATAGCTAAGTGGTTGGGTGATAGGTATTCGAGTCGAGAGACCCGAGTTCGATCCCCAGGATGACAGGCTCGTACCAATAGGTTTTTTTAAAACCTATATACGATTCATATCGTTGGCTTGGATATTAAGACGGGCTCACCACCTGTCACGTTGTACCAAAATATCTTCGGTGGAAGGTGGATCGAAGGGGCTTAATTGTTTAGACAAAGACCTCTGTCTACCCCTGTATTGGGAATGGCGTGAAGATGTTCTTTTTTTAGTTTTTTCTGTGTCAATCTGTGTGTCTGTTAGTCTGAACTAATATTTGGAAAGGCTGGACCGATTTTACCGTGACTTAGTTATCTGATATTATAAGGAGAAACATAGGCAACTATTGTTTTAGAAAAATATTTCGGGTTACGCGTGAACATTAAACCTCGAGCAAAGCCTCATGGCGCCGCTATACTTTTATAAATTATAATGCAATTCACGGTAAGAATATTTAATACTCGTAATCATCTGAAAGCTCACGATAGCTGAGTAGTTGGGTGGTCGGAATTTCGTGTCAAGAGAACCGAGTTCGATCCCCAAGAGGCAGACTCGTACCAATGGGTTTTTCAAAAACCTATGTACAAATCATATCGTTGGCTTGGATGTAAAGGCGGCGACGGGCTCACCACCTGTCACGTTGTCCCGAAAATATCTTCGGTGGAAGGTGGGTCGAAGGGACTTAATTGTCTAGACTAGACCTCTGTCTACCCCTATTGGGAATTGCGTGAAGATATTTTATTTATTTTATCTGAAAGCTCAAGACAATTGTGTGAGTATAACAATTAGGTCAAAAGCGCACTAGCCGTTCAATTCTCTGTCCGTTTTAATTAGCTCGTTCGCGAATAACTATATATCAACCGCTGCCGTGGCACAGGAGCCGCAAATTGTAATTAATTACAATCTAGAGTCGTTTCAGTTCACTCATTTCTTGAGATAATTAAAGAGTTGTATCGTAATGTTTATTTGCACCTGGTATTCATTTAGACCACAATTTTATAATATATTTACAATGAAAAAATATATGGGATCGAACTGTGGTCTCTTGACTATTTACAATGAATAAACGAAAATTATCTGTAGTAACTAAACTTTATTGTACGGTCACAAAACAGGAAGTCTCGGTAGCTATGTGGTCCCCGAGTCTCGTAACAATGTGTTTTTTCAAAACTTATGTATCCTTTGTGTCGTTGGCTTGGACCTAAAGACGGCGACGGATTCACCACCTGTCACGTTGTCTCAAAAAATGTCTTCGGTGGAAGTTGGTTCGCAAGGACTTACTTGTCTAGACCTCTGTCTACCCCTGTATAGTGAATGGCGGGAAGATATTTATTTTTTTTATCATTAGCCAATTTTAACAGTGGTAGAGCCACGCATCAGCTTTTGTTGTTGCATGAATGGGCCGGCTCGACCGGGGAAGTACCACGACCTCACAGAATACCGAATATTTCCCTACAGATACTTCATCGTTGCTGCATTATTCTTATAAAATTAATGAATATTTGTTATAAATGTGAATACATATATAGAAGACCTAAAGCAACGACTCTTCTCATGTACGAAGAAGTAAATTTACGAAGGGGGAAGGGATAGGGCAAGTACAGGGGTGATGACATTGTGTTTATAACCTGACTGAGGTCATTAGGAATAAGCAAATAATTGCTCTGTGTGTGAAGGAACAAGTGTTTTGTTATTCACTCTAGAATGCTCTGCTCGGCTACAACAAAACGCTGATTTTGCTTACTAATTTAAGCACGCAACTTCGTACGCGTGAACCTACAGAAACTGTATCTTAAATCACATGATAGCTTTAAAAATCAGTTATTACATTTTGCAAAAGGTTTTTTGGAAAAGTTACTACATACGTTCTTGAATTTGCTAAGATTAACCACTGTTTATGTGCTCCGATTAATAATTACTCTATGTGTCGAAATTATGAAAGGACTCTAAATTAAGAATAGCTGAAATCGAGATTTCAAATTTAAAACTAAAACCAATTTATATTCTTATTAAATGAGGCACGGTATCTCAATTTAAATTTTAAAATAAAATTATAATTTAATCATGATAACATCTAAATTGAGGAAATATCCATCACAAAATACACGACAACAATATGACAACATTTTTCATTGAGCATAATTAGAATTTATATTAAAAAACAATTAAACAACGTAAAACATTTTAGTTTAAAATGCTCTTCAGTCTGTGTCCACGACAGAGAAATGCAATTAAGCGATTAATGAATTTCCTTCAATTGAATGATCAGTAAATTATTCGATATTACTAAGGAAAGAGCTATTGATTTCTTCGTAATTGAACATTGATTTCTTTTTTTGTTCTTTATTTAACCTTTTCGAATGTCTTTATCTTTAATAATATTTCGATGGAACAAGTAATTGTTTTATTTATACAAATTAAAAGCTCTTTAGGCTAATTGAGTTTATAAAAAACTAGGATACACTATTTTCTAGTAGGTAAGGTTAAGGTTTCTAGTAGGTATTTTCTCGTAGTAGATAATTATGGATTTGACGCATAAATTCATACTCTTGTTCCATACGACTTTGTGCTGAAATTAGCTTATTTCCAAATTATAAAGTAAACTATTAATTACTACTATGGACGCAACATCATTGTTTTTAAACATTGAATTAAATAAAGTTAATAGTAGTAGTTAATCTTAAACTCCGTAGTTCAAGTTTCGAAAACTAATATGTTGTTAAAATGCTATCTCACGTATGGAATCGTAGCAGTAGAATTTAGATAAGTGTTACTAGGAAAATTCGTTCCTGAAAAAAAATGAATCTAATAAAATTAGATCATTATTCATACAAATGTAAAGAAAAAATTTATTAATTTATTGTCAGGCGGAGCTTGGTTAGGAAAATTTGTGAGTTTGTTATTATTGATATAATAGTTTTTATTTTAAACTATGATTTCGTGGCTTCAATATTAATTGTCTTTTAATTGATACCGCATTGAACAAACATATAATTTCCAACGAAGCATTATTGCCAATAATATTTTTTTACAATTTTAAATTTTTCTGTCCTTTACTCCTTTAATTATTCATAGATGCAGATTACTTGACGGCCTGTAAAGGCTGCTGGATATAGGTTTATCCCGTTATTCTATAATGTTAATGTCATTATATAATGTTACATGCCAACATTTACTTGATACATTAGTCATGGATATTATATATGAATATTTATCTATAGAAATATACCTTGCAGTATGGGAAATTGTGTGAAGATAAAAAATAGAGTTAACAAAAAGAACAGAACCTACTAACTACTAGTCACGCCCAACCATTAAGAAATTTTACTTCATAGTTTGCCGTGATTAGTAATTTTCGACGTTGATAAGAGCTTTTAATAAGCCACTAAATGGAATAAAGAAAGGGTTTTGACGTTGACTTTGAACTATGTTTGTTTTCTGTTTCAGGTAAGCGGAATACTATTTATTCTTAAAGAAAGTTCCGACAAAGCGCGTACACTACACACAGTCGACGACACATACGACGTACACAGTCATTAGAATTAAGAAGGGACTGATCTTTACAATTTTAAGTAAGTATTATCCGAAATCAACAAACTATGAATTGTAAAATATTTATTTTCAGTAACAATGAACAAATGCCTCAATTAACCTTTAAGAAAAAACTGTAATAAAAGAAGTTCTTTTATGGAAAACGAAACTTATCTCGATTCAAAAACAATGAATTGCAGAATATAGCCTTTTCTGTTGGGAACATCTCCAATTTCTTCCGTAAACATACCGAAATCGCAAATCATATGCAGAGCTGCTCATCATCTGCTTAACTTTAGTTTGATATTATCCTAAAGCATACTTGACGTTATGATCGACTAGTTGGTAGTACCACTGCCTTTAAAGCGCGTTCGAATCCAGCTAGATTAAAATATTTGTATGATGAATACAAAGTACGTATGATACGAGTCATGGATATCTTATGTTTACATAAATATTGATCTTTGTCAGTATATTGTATAGTTGGTTTGGACACGACGAAAAGCTCACACTCGTTAAGTTGTCTAAAATTATTTGTCAGAATCCATGGTGATATATAGGTCAAAATGATTTAATCGTAGACCTCAGAATATCCCGGTATTGGACCACGAGTGATCTGATGGTAGAGAAAAATGTGATCTGATGGTAGATTCTTACGCTGTCACCACAAATAGAATAGAAAATAGAAAGACTAGAGACTATACTCGTATACAAATAGGCCACAAATTAGTAATGCGTAAACTTTTACGTTTACTTTGTTTTACGTTTTATACTTATTTCACTATGAAGAACGAGCCCTCCCTTTGCGTATGAAGCATAAAAACAAATTTATTCGATTAATTAGTCTAGTCTAGTAGATAAATGCACTCTGAAGAAAACTGTGTTTTTCATCCGCCATTTCCCGATACATAGATAGCCAGATACACATGTTTGTCTTTTCAACTCATATTTTACCGTAGCTTATTTTCGGACAAGTTTACAGGCACTGCGCTTGTCGTCTTATTTATGTCCAAGCCAACGACATAAATCGCACATAAATTTTGAAAAAAGAACTCATTGGTACGATCCTACCTGGATATCCAACTCGGTTCTCTTGACTCAAATTCCGATCACACAACCACTTGGCTATTGTGGCTTTTATTTTTTTATTATTGAATAATGTGATAATAATAAAAGTGTAATAAAAATAGCATTTGAAATTTGAGTTAAAAGTAAATGTTACATTTTGTCAGATCGACGAATGAATCTAAATTAAACAAGTACAATCAGATCAATCAATCACTCTGAACTGACGTTTGTTTGGACAAACGTTAACGAATCAAACGTAGGGCATGCGCTGGCTGTATGTATCAAAACAATAAGCGGATAGCTTTATCTGTTTTAGCTTTTTATCCTACGTCTAATTCTATTTGAATTTTTTGTTACTCAAAGAAATGTATATTTACTAACCACCGGCTTGACTTTTGACGAAATCTACTTTTACGTAATAGTAGCTCACGTGGCGGACAGTTCAAGAAACACATTCTACTTCGCGCTATAGAAGTTCTTACGTTTCCAAGTATATTTACGAGAACAAATATCTCTCTGAGGCATCCTCTCCAGGTCACGAACAACCTACCTGGTGAATAGCTATCCTTTTACTGCAGTGTCTCATAATGTACGATATTAGTGAAATAAATAATAAATAAATATCTTCACGCCATTTCCAATACAGGGGTAGACAGAGGTCTAGTCTAGACAATTAAGTCCCTTCAACCCACCTTTCACGGAAGACATTTTTCAGGATAACGTGACAGGTGGTAAGCCTGTCGCCGTCTTTGTGTGCAAGCCAACGATATAAACGTACGTAAGTTTTTTAAAAAACCCATTAATACGAGCCGATCACCTGGGGATCGGGAACTACTCGGCTATAGTGACTTTTTTATTATTATTAGTGTACATTTTAAAAGCGGGCGTAGCGACGATTTTATAACTATATTATGAATATATATTACGAGTATAACTCAAACCCTTAGGACGAAACTATATAATTGGTGAATGTTGCCAGTGATGTCTTTATATGTATCTGCAACGTTTTCGACGAGTCTACTACCTTAGTATCGAAATTGGGTCTCTTGACAAGTCATAATAGCCGAGTGGTTGGGTGATCGGAATTTGAGTCGAGATACTCGTCCTCTGGTGGCAGGCGCGTACCTATGGGGTTATTTAAAAACTTATGATTCATATCGTTGGCTTGAACATAAAGACGGCAACGGGCTCTCCACCTGTTACGTTGTTCCAAAAATATCTTCGGTGGAAGGTGGGTCGAAGGGGCTTAATTATCTAGACTAGACCTCCGCCTACCCCTGAATAGGAAATGGCGTGTAGATATATATTTTTGACTCGAATTCCGATCACCCAAGCACTTGGCTATCGTAACAATATTTTTTGGTTTAATAATAATTATTTTTCATTGAATTTTTTCAGTGTCCAAAATAGTTGCAGTGGTAATATTATGAGAACTTTATTTTTTATGTAAAAATATTTTTTTTATTTTCGTTTGAAAAAGATCCGTATTTTCTTACCCCTAACAATAATGTTCATATTATACCTTAAGAAGAGTGAGTTTCTGCAACATTTGACAATATTAAATTACCTACATTATTTGGATGTCACGAACCGAGAACGTAGCGCCATTTCAATGTATTTTACATATTGAAGATATTGGCTTTCCGCAGACGTCGGCTCAAGCCGCAAATTAAATGATCCACTGACTGAAGTGTTATCCTTTCGGAGTTTGCGTGTAATGTACAATTTGTTTGTCGATATATTTTTTTTAGGAAAGTAATCATTCATATCTGACTGTATTGGATGATTTACGGCTTTCAGAGGAGTGCCAATTCATACGTTGCTGCTATAGTTTAAAATATATATAGCATAACGAAAGGCGGCAGGAGCATATATTATATGTTACTTTTCATAGACGTTTCTTCTAACGTTCATAGACCGACAATTTTTTTTATTTATTAGTTGCCTAGATGGATTTGATTCATGTTTATTTATTGATTTTTGTTATTGCTTCTTTTTATAATATTATGTGATATTATCGGAGAAAGATCATTTAGCTTCTAAATAAAAAGAAATAATAAAAAATTTGTTTTCAACTTCATTCTATTCGAAATGTAAATAGCAATTTAAAATTATACATTTAAAATTTACCCTTTATATAATTATATCTATAATTTACATTTAAGTCAGGAACATTATTGACTTTCTAAATTTAAATGTACAGTCCTTTGACGTGTCCTAGATTGAAGTAGAATATAAATATTTTTTTTAATTCATGTCTTGGTTATTAACATAAATTTAAATTGTCGATTTTCATGGGGCACAACCTTACCGCCTTCCTCTCCTTACAATACAAAAAAAATTGTATAAACTTCATAATCAGAAAATATGTTTATTCCTATCTATTGAATTAACTTTGTAACAAGCTTTTGACTTTGAGCATAAATCATATAATTTTGGGTCAATGCTGTCAGAAAATGAGTTTATGTCTGTAGGTGCAGTACTTCCCTTGGTAAGCATAAGTTTTAAATATTATTGTAAAATAATTATATTTAGTCAATTTTCCCTTTCCGCAATTCATTAACAGAAATATGTTGAAATAAAAAACAGATTTAAAAAAATGTAAACAAAGAAAATCAATATTTGTTTAAAACGCGGAATTCCGCAAAAATTCCGCAAATGCGGAATATGGCTCTGTTCTCGACGTCAAGCTTAAACTGCTGAATATTCAATGCTCTAATTTCCTGAATATGAGGAAACGTTTTAGATTTTTCGTACTGCTCTTGTTACAGGAACCATTAATTATTTATAACGAATATTCCTCAGATGTTGGAGGTTTGAATATAAAATTTCTTTACGAATTCTACATACTTCTTAAAATGTTTAATCGGATTTCCTTTGACGACGACCTCCGTGGACTTCTGGCGTACACACCGGTTTTCAAGGTTCAGACCTTGAAAGGTGGGGACCGGTGGGGCATACTTTTTCTATATTTTCTTGGGTCTGAGTGTTTGTCGTACCTTAGAGGTTTCTGATTCTATAACACAAGTGCTTAAGCTACTTACTTTGGGATCAGAGCAATGTATGTGATGTTGTCCCTATCTATGTATGTATCCTTTCATCATAATGTTCATAAATGACCTGCAGCTTCGGATGTCGGATTTGATCTAGGCACCATCATTGTACCTGAAGTCGTTCTTCTCTGCGTTTGCTGCCACGAAATTTCTACTCTAAAACATTTTTGCCAAGTTGTTATATTGTGAAAGAAATATATAATGTAATGTAGGCTGTAATGCTCTGGTTCGTAGGGTGGATTCAATTTAATAGCCATAAAAGTATTAAGAAGATTTTAAATAATAGTTGTGTGTGTGATATGATATCTGATATGAGTGTGGCGATCAAGTATCGAACTACACATTGTAACAGTATTTATTAACAAAACCCTTTCGTTTTATAAACGGCATGAGATATAATTATGAATTTATTTATTTATTTATCTTCACGAACAATCCCTGACGGGGTAGCCAGAGAGAACAGATCGCCAAGTGTCACGATCCCTACATACTTCTTTCGCTTCTTTCAGATTCATTATCTTCTTCATACATGCACGTCTAGGTATCCGAGTACTCTTGACCCTCCTCTATAATTATGAAGTATATAATTTTTTCTCTTTAACTATATGAAAATGGAATTGCAATATTTCTCTTATGCGATATATATACTTATGTTTTGAATTAATGTATAATTGAGATTGAGATAATAATGTGTACTGATGAATTGTGTTTATAAATTATATTGAAATTGCTTCTTTACTGCGTCGTTATATTGATCCAGAAGTATGTATTCTTGATCTGTCATGAATACATACTATCATAACAATATATACTGTTTTGTTATAAAGGATTAATGTTGGCATCGAAGTCTCAATGTTCGTAGCTAAGCTAGCACAACAATAATACTACTGCAGGAGAATCCGACCACTTCATACGAAGAACAAAGGACATTAGGGCATCATCAAATAAGTAATTTACATGTGTATTTGACACATGTAAATTACATGTCTTTAGTTTGAGTACTATCTTATTTATATACGCGTACAGGTCCATGAATATACATAAGGTACAGTCAATTTACACCAATGCATACTATTTAAATAAAGTTGACAAAGGCTTGGCAGTTAATATCACTGCCTTCCAAATTGAGAATCGTGGACGGAGATTACGGATTTCCTCTTGGGACGATCCAAACATCTCTCTCACATTTCACGTTCATACATTAACCCATACACGTTTATGGTAGTACATAATATATGCAATAAGTCATTGTCAGAGTGAACCAAACGGCAGCATTAGAAGCAGTACAATTACCAATACTGTATTTTAATTTACGTAATGTAACGTAAAGTAAAGTAAATTTTATTAATTAATCCAAAATTCATCTTACAGTAAATACATTTTAATTAAATAGAATATATAGGTTTTAGACCGAAAGGAGACATTTACAAAGTTGTGGCATATACTCAACAGGATGTTATAGTTTGGTATGGATACAGTACTGGTCTCCTAGCTGGGTTACTGAGTAACCTGTATTAAGGAGACGCCTCTTTCCCCCCTAAGTGGCATATCACGAGATTTAATGTTGTTATATGTCCACATTTAAAGGGAAGTAATTGAACGTGTGTGTGTGTGTGTGTGTGTGAGTGAGTGTGAGAGAGAGAGAGAGAAAGAGAGAGAGAGTGTGTGTGTGAATGTGTGTGTGTGTGTGTGTGTGTGTGTGTGTGTGTGTGTGTGTGTGTGTGTGTGTGTGCTTATGTGTGTGTGTGTGTGTGTGTGTGTGTGTGTGTGTTGTGTTCAAGATGTCAATAGGAACTTTTCTGCTTCATCATAGGTTTCATTTAAAAGAAACAAGCGGACGGAAGTTTTACAATTGAAATGCGACATGGTGTAGATAGGCAAATTTAATTCATTTTATTATATAGAAGAGGACCATTTTAACAGAAGAATCTTTGGGTAAAAGAGAAGTTTGTTTTTGGTAGTGAACAGATCTTGTCTTTGCGTCGTTAAGTTACCTCCATGTAAGAAGTCTTACGGTGTTGTGATAATATAGTGTACAGAATGTAGAGCTGTCTTACACTAAGGACATTACAGGTTTTGAAAAGGAGCGTAGTGGAATATAAAATGGGTTTAAATGTTGCGATCTTCAAGATTGCCCTTTGCGCAATTTCAAGTGGCTTTAGCGTTGTTTTTGCAGCAATGTAAAAAATAAATTTATTTATGTAAAAAAATACCGCCAAATCTAACCTTTTATTTATACCATGCGTCCGTTATTACGTCATCAGATTTACATATTAAAAAGTCACGATAGCCGAGTTATAGAAATTCGAGTTACGAGACCCGAGTTCGATCCCCAACGCTTATACCAATGGGTTTTCAAAACCTATGTACGAATTATATCGGTCTCACCACCTGTCACCATGTCAAAAAAAAAATCTTCGGTTGAAGGTGGGTCAAAGTGACTTAATTGTCTTATATTTATAAACTGGGTTAAAAAATATTCTTTAGTTTCGCAGAAAATACACTATAACTACGGATATACAGACATCATAGTGAACAATACTTCTGTATAATAAAAATAAACAACCACAAACAGAAAAACTTGTAAAAACTATTTGTTGTTATATCACGAAAGTGATATAACAACAAATAGTTTTTACAATAGTGATAACACACAATAGTGATAATACACAAGAAAGTGATAAGTTTCATTTATAAAAAAAGAAATCTCGTCAAATGCCAGTGTCCGGAATTTTTAATTACAAAATTATTTAATTTGGGCTAAACTTTGCAATGTTTCGGAGCACCTACTTAACTGTAGTACCGACAAAAACTGAAGCAACTCACCGCGGCCAGAACAATGCTTCTTTTGGCGAACTTTTCAAGAGTTTTGTCTAAAAATAAATGTTTCAACGTGCAAATTTATAATTAAGTTTGTTTCATTAATAGTAAATTTTGTTTTTAATTAAATTTTCCGAGGTTTTCTTTGTGACTTAATAAATATTGGTATGTCATAAGATTTGAAGCAAAGAAAATATTTGCTAGTAAAAGTTGCCTGGTCATAAAGACGGCGACTGTCTCAACGCCTGTCACGATATCCCAAAGAATGTCTTCTGCGAAAGATGGGTCGAAAGGACTTAATTATTTAGGCTTCTGTGTAACACTGTCTTTATGTAAGCATATGAAACAAAATCTTTAGGTGAATTTCGAAATTTGTTTGAATATAATGGTACTTTTAGTAAAAAAAAATAATGAAAACTGAAGGCTTGTGAAGCCAAGTTGCTGACGGTATCACTATTTAATCCTTATCCAATTAAATGTATCAGTTACCATACTAAGCGATAGGGGCCAGGTTATAAATTAAATCAAATAACAAGCTTTTTGATTGAATGGAAAGTTTTAACCTCGTGTAGAAATTACGTTACAGTTTTGATTCCAGGTTTTCAATAATCTGACAGAGATTTGCCACTGATCTCCGTTTAAATAGCATTTTTTTTATCACTATCATTAAAGTGTAGCGTCTACTCGATGGTTAAGTTGGCAGTAACCCTGACTTCGAAGCTAAGAGTTGCGGATTCACATCTCATTAAGGATAAATATTTGTGTGATGAACATAAATGTTTTTATTGGAGTCATGGATGTTTATATGTATAAATAATAACTTATAATATCTTCACGCCATTCCCAATTCAGAGGCAGACCAAGGCCTAGTCTAGACAATTAAGTCCCTTCGACCCACCTTCCACCGAAGGAACCTTATTTTGGGACAAATTACTTAATTATCTAGACCTCGGTCTACCCCTGTTTTGGGAATGGCGTGGAGATATTTGTACGTATGTGACTTTTGAAGACAACAGATTCCTGTTGACGTTGATAAAGGAAATTATTTGAAACTTAACCGATTACATGCGATGATACGATTAAATTTAAATGTTTTTGTTCTTCTTTCGTCTTTCGTATTAATCGTCCTTGAAACGAAACGAGAAAGTGTGTTGTGACCCTCACCATCGTCACGAAAATGCAATAAAACCGATGAATTGCCTCCAATCGAATGATTGGCAAATTATTTAATATCGTCGGGATGAACGCTATCGATCTCTTGTCGGCTATTGAAGGGAGATTATACTTTTAATTAAATGTTCAGACCCCGCTTCGTTCGATTTCCGATTAATTATTATCGAACGAATTTACGTTTTGTGTTAATGAATTATTTAGTAATTAATTGAAATTTTTATGCAAGATTCTGAGAATGTTTTAGATATCCTAATATCCTACTTACTAAAGTCACGTAGCTGAGTGATTGGGTGATCGGAATTCGAGTCAAGAGACCCGAGTTGGATCCCCAAAGCTAGTACACAATTCTATGTTTTTTGAGTCACGAAAGGGATCCGAGTTCGATACCCAGGTGGTAGGCTTGAACCAATGGATTTTTTCGTGAACTTACGTACTATTTATATTTTTGGCTTGGACATAGTAAGGACTGAAACAAGCTCACCACCTGACACGATGTCCCATAAATGTTTTCTGTGGAAGGTGGGAATTGCGTGGAGATATTTTTTTTAAATATCTTAAATGACAAAAGGAGCTCACAGGCTCAACTTATTCCTGGGAAGGTCATCGTGAAAATAAACCATTTCCAGCGCTGGTTATCTTCACTGTTTGTATAAAGTAAAATTTCATACAAAACCCCAAAAATATTGCATCGGATCATAAGAGTTATCGATGGTCCCTTATAATATCTTTTACCTTTATTATATAACTAAACACGAGCAACTAACGTTATCCCATTGTTGTGTGATATCGTTTACATTTCCCTTTTCGATATTTCATGAGATTACTTTATTGAGTATCCGTATCAAGTATGTGTAAGTACGTATGCGTAATATTACACATACGCATTACGGATTTTCTAACTTAGTTGATTATTAGACTTTAATTAGTCACGATAGTCGAGTCGTTGGGTGGTTCGAAATTAGTCAAGATAGTCGAGTGGTTGGGTGGTCGGAATTTAGAGTCGAGAGACCCGAGTCCGATCCCCAGGTGGCAGGCTCATACCAATGGGTTTTTTCAAAAAACTTATGTATGTATTATATCGTTGGTTTGGACTTAAAGACGGCGACAGGCTCACCACCTGTCACGTTGTCCTGAAAATATCTTCTATAGAAGGTAGGTTGAAAGGACTTAATTGTCTAGACTAGACATCTGTCTAACCCTGTATAGGGAATGGCGTGAAGATATTTATATTTATTTATGAGAATGAGAAATGGCAATTTAAGTAGTAAAGTCACGATAGCCGAGTGGTTGGGTGGTCGGAATTTCGAGTCGAGAGACCCGAGTTCGATACCCAGGTGGCAGGCTCGTACCAATGGGTTTTTCAAAAACTTATGTACGAATTCCATCGTTGGCTTAGACATAAAGGCGGCGACGAGCTCACCACCTGTCACGTTGTCCCGAATATATCTTCGGTGGAAGGTGGGTCGAAGGGACTTAATTGTCTAGACTAGACCTCTGTCTACCCCTGTATTGGGAATTGCGTGAAGATATTTAATATTTAATTTTTAATTAGTAATGAATATTAGCAGTATTTTTACAGAAGCATGTCTATAGAGAGTACATTTCCACTGCGAACTCGGAAGATGCGATCTAAGCTCGACCTTACCATCTATTAAGAGTACACTCCTGAACGTAGGTCTCCGCTCAAATTAACTACAAAAAACGGTCCTCAGCCATCTGCTTCCATCGACACCAACGACTTCCTGCAACGTTTTTCCAAGTCTTTACTCCGTCTTGTGTGAGGTCGTGTTAAGCAGTGTTGGACACAGTAGTTGCCTAAACGAGGTTACCACTAGAGAACCTTTTCCCACAACTTCCTGTTGTCCGCTACCAAACAAAAATAATCTTAGTGCCAATAATATGGGGAATAATGGTAAAAAGTTTAAATAAAATATGTACTTTGTTTAAAATTCCTTAAGCGAAGTAATGGCACTTTGAAAAATTCAGGCTTTTATTGCACATTATTCGAACAAACGTTGCGAAATAAAGGACATCAAGAACCATAAAAGGCATACGCCTTGATATACATCAATGTTTACCCGAAGCGGAAATGCAGCAGGTTGCCATGCCAGCTACTAAGAAACAATATATGCTTAATAAGCTTTTTGAAAGTTTATTCATAAATAATACTTTCTTCGTCAATTACCAACTTTTAAGTTTAGGAATTTGTGACCACTTTTCATACCATTATTTCTGATTGTGATATCATTGATAGCCTCAGTAGACGAATGGAGTCCAAACCGGTTTTCAAGACGTCGCCATCTCTGAGGCCCCGGCTGTTCTTATGTATTTTCAATATATATTCTTCTGTATTTTCTCTGCTCCGGGTGTTGGTGCTACCTCCGTTGTTTCCGATTCCATAACACAAGTGCTTTAGCTGCTTACTTTGGGTTCGAAACAATGTGATGTGTTCCCTATCTATACATTTATTTATTCTTAATAAATTATTTTGAACTAAACGAATAAGATAGATCAGATAGATGGCGATTTAATATTTACGTACAAAACGGCCTGTAAGGCCGTTTTGTATGTAAATATTAATTATTTTTGGAATTATTAATTTTTTTTGTATTTTAAATTATTATTATGTAATTATTAAATGCCGGATATAGGTTTGAAATATAAAATTTCAAATGCCGGATATAGGTTTGAAATATAAAATTTCAAATGCCGGATATACGTTTGAAATATAAAATTTCAAATGCCGGATATACGTTTGAAATATAAAATTTCAAATGCCGGATATACGTTTGAAATATAAAATTTCAAATGCCGGATATACGTTTGAAATATAAAATTTCAAATGCCGGATATACGTTTGAAATATAAAATTTCAAATGCCGGATATACGTTTGAAATATAAAATTTCAAATGCCGGATATACGTTTGAAATATAAAATTTCAAATGCCGGATATACGTTTGAAATATAAAATTTCAAATGCCGGATATAGGTTTGAAATAAAATATGTACTTTGTTTAAAATTCCTTAAGCGAAGTAATGGCACTTTGAAAAATTCAGGCTTTTATTGCACATTATTCGAACAAACGTTGCGAAATAAAGGACATCAAGAACCATAAAAGGCATACGCCTTGATATACATCAATGTTTACCCGAAGCGGAAATGCAGCAGGTTGCCATGCCAGCTACTAAGAAACAATATATGCTTAATAAGCTTTTTGAAAGTTTATTCATAAATAATACTTTCTTCGTCAATTACCAACTTTTAAGTTTAGGAATTTGTGACCACTTTTCATACCATTATTTCTGATTGTGATATCATTGATAGCCTCAGTAGACGAATGGAGTCCAAACCGGTTTTCAAGACGTCGCCATCTCTGAGGCCCCGGCTGTTCTTATGTATTTTCAATATATATTCTTCTGTATTTTCTCTGCTCCGGGTGTTGGTGCTACCTCCGTTGTTTCCGATTCCATAACACAAGTGCTTTAGCTGCTTACTTTGGGTTCGAAACAATGTGATGTTTTCCCTATCTATACTTTATTTATTCTTAATAAATTATTTTGAACTAAACGAATAAGATAGATCAGATAGATGGCGATTTAATATTTACGTACAAAACGGCCTGTAAGGCCGTTTTGTATGTAAATATTAATTATTTTTGGAATTATTAAATTTTTTTGTATTTTAAATTATTATTATGTAATTATTAAATGCCGGATATAGGTTTACTCCAGTAAGGGGAACCTATTTCATCCGCTTGGCAAGCAGATTGGCACTTATTTTTTTAATGAAGCCATGCTATTCCTACTAATATAATAAATACAAAAGTTTGTGAAGAATAATGGATCTCTGTTAATCATTCGATTTTGATAAAAAGAATAACAGATAGGCAATGATTTATAAATCTATTGTGTAATTTTGCCATAATATTATGATACTTATGAAGTAAGTTGGATAAATAAACGTGGAGACTAATAGGCGCGTCAAAATTGGAGTGTTATGCACAAATTATAAGGTATAGCAACTTCAGCATTTAAAATGTAAGTGCTGTTGTGCGACATTAGATTATTGATAAAGTCACAAACACAGCAATTAATAGTGTTTTTTATTATTTATTTATCTTCACGCACAATCCCTGACGAGGTGGCCAGAGAGAACAGATCGCCAAGTGTCATGATCCTTACAAACCTCATTCGCTTCATTCAGATTCATGATTTTCTTCATACATGCACGTCGAGGTATCCGAGTACTCTTGACTTTCAGCTTTTGTAAACAGCTGTCGAGGTATTGCCATTTAGACGTTAAACATGGGGGATTTGCGCTACCCGCACACAGGCTTTGCAGTCACAATAGCGCGACTGCACAGCCCTCAGCAGAGAGTCATCCGCTCCATACCCCGGCAACTGTTCCCATATTTTCTTCCGCAAAACACAGAAAATTCTCGTTAGAAGCCAGAAGCTTTTCCGTGATCATGCGAAGAGAAAAGACTTAAGCCATGCATCCTCTTCCAGGTCTAAATCCGCATTGTGCTTCCCATAAAAATCTTTCCGATTTCTCTCGCATCCTACGCGTCAAAACCTTCGTGTAAACTTTACTTGCTAAAGTGGTCAAGCTGATCGCCCGATAGCACCCGCAGTCATAATGTGAACCTTTACCTTTATATAAAGGCACATTGACTGCGGATCGCCAATCATCCGGGACAGCCCCCGTCCGCCAGCACAGCAGATGAAAGCTGTCCCAGACGCGAGACCCACCATACTTGATCATTTCAGCACTCTAGTGTTTTCTTTAATAATATTAATGTTATTCTTGGGTTCAATAACTTTTAATTTTATCTAATACTATTTTTGAAGTTTTTTTTTCATATTTTAAGTTATTTTTGTGTTCCATGTGTTTCGATTTTATTTCTCATACTATTTTTGTATGAGAAATAAAAATACTCTAATAATATTAACTACTGCTTATGCACATTTTTACTTACATAAGGCGTCCGTGTTATAGAGTGACTCTATTGCTTAGTGACCTAGATTTTTATACACTGCGAATACAGTGCTGAGCCTCGTGATACATAAATCAATACACTTAGATTTGATAAGGTAACGTACGAGTGCATGTGAGGTATTTTATGGAATAATAGCTGACGACCTCCGTGGACGAGTGGCGGACACACCGGTTTTCATAGTGTCAGCGGCTATGAGGTCCCGGGTAAGATTCCCGGTCAGGGCAACTTAAAAAAAATCACTTTTTCTACTTTTTCTCGGATCTGGGTGTTTGCGGTACCTTCGTTGTTTATGATCTGCTTACTTTGGGATCAGAGCAAGTATTTATGTTATGTTGAATCTATTTATTTATAATAGTAAAAGCCACGAATGCCGAGTGGTTGGGTGGTCGGAATTTCGAGTCAAGAGACCCGAGTTCGATCCCCAGGTGGCAAGCTCGTACCAATGGGTTTTTCAAAAACTTATCTACGAATTATATCGTTGGTTTGGACATAAAGACGGCGTTATAAAAAAAATACATTAAAAATTAAAAAAAATTTTCACGCAATTCCCTATACAGGCGTAGACAAGGGTCTAGTCTAGAAAATTAAGTCCCTTCGACTCACCTTCCACCGAAGATATGTTCGGGACAACGTGACAGGTGGTTGGAAAAACTCTATATTGAATAGAAACAGCTGCCCATGTTTAATGTAATATCGATTAGAGAAATTTAATGAACGCCTGAATAAAGAATTTGCAAAATAAATTGCATTTCCACTAGATAGAAGCTTTCATATTTAAAAAGAGATAATGCTCGGACAAAACGGTAACCGTAGGCTTCGTACGAGCTAAACTCTCACCATTATAAAGCAGGTTGAATAATGTTATCCTATTATCTGCGGATATCGTTTACCTTTCCCTAATCGATATTACATATAGACATGGGCAGCTGTTTCTATTCAATATACAGAGTTTTTTTTTTCTGATAATGTACTTTTATGCTTGTATACTAAGAATCAGGCGGGCTCATCACCTGTCATATGTTACAGAATAAACCCTATCTAAGATAATAAGTTGGACACGATAACAGAGTGTTTGGGTGATCGGAATTCGAATCAAGAGACCCGAGTTGGATCCCCGGAAGTAGACTCGTAGCAAGGAGTTTTTTTTTAATTTACATACAAATTATATCGATGTCATGGACATATAAAGACGACTTGCATGTCTCACATGGTAACAAAGAAATAAGACTCGGTGAAATGTGAGTCGAAAGGACTAACTAATCTAGATCTCTTGCATTATCGGGTTAAAAAACAATTCTAATTAAAAATTAACAGTGTCTATATCTCTAATCACGACTTTATCATGAGAGTTCTTTTAAATTAATGTTGCTTAATACTATCTTGTAATATTTGCAGTTAGAATTTAAATAAATCAAAGCGTATTTGGGTAAACAAGTATCAAGTTTATCTGTAAAACTTAGAATTATATGTACAGAAAATTCCCTGAAACCTGCATAACAGGTATTTGATAATTATTAAAGAAAACTTTTTTATAAATAGGTTCATTATAATATAAATGAATACATTAAAGATATTAACCTATAGGAAGCAGTTGATCACTCCCATGCTACTTCTAAATATTTTGTGATCAATATTGTATTTCCATTTTATATTTTTTCGTCGGTTCGGTTTTCTTTTATCCGTTTCTTCTCTCTTGAGAAAACTCATTACAGAACGGTGGTAGATTAAAAAAAATATAAACGATAAATGAGATGTATGTTTCTTATGACGATGAAAATTATTTGATTTTGCATTGCAATTATTGAATTTGAAACTAGCTGCATCGGATTTTTAAAATAACTCACACACATATTTCTGTGTTTCTAAAAATTGGTACAGCCTTATTTTTGGTCCTGTTTTATCGACATGGAAACATTGACAAATGTCCCTGTCATTCTCTAGTATCTATTGCACGCCAGTTTTTCAGTAGTCATGCTGTGTCCGGATAACTATTTGTTATTCGCCATTCTCTAATAAAAGCCTTTTTGTATTCACCGTGCCGTGACGTAGGTAGGCGACAGCGATGTTTTATATTCCCTAGTTACGTTTTAATTTTACGCTGTTACGTCCATACATCATACATAAACATCATGTTTCTTTCACGTAGGGGTATGAAGAGACCACACTAATCAATAGCAACCCTAACATACTTCTCTCGCTTCTTTTACTTCAACGGTCTCTAGAATCTACGCGGCGGTTAAGGAAACTTTTAAAATAATCTTTATTGAAAACATCTTGAATTTGATCAAGAAACAATCGCTTTGGTGTTCCCATTCCAACAGTCCAATCCACCTCGTCTTATGTAATATCTTTTGTTTTACTTATTAGTGCGCGCGTATACACGGAATGAATTTGGTCAGATTATGGTTATTTCAAGTAACGTTTATTTAAATTCATTGAAAACATACGTTTCTTACCTTTTACGCCACAACATTCTGGTATATAATCATATATTATAACAATGATGGCGTTGGATCTTGCGGTAACGGAGTTAGAATACTGCCACTCCCTTTCTTCTCGCAGGTGTCTTAAGAGGCGACTAAGAAAAATGCCTTGAACATCGTTATGGCCACCGATAGATAGCGGGATAACCATCTCTAAAAATATCAGACTAAAATAATCAGACCGAAGATATGCGGCAGCGTCGGAGTTCGAGGGTCTGGTACTGCGATCGCCAATCCGCTTGCCAAGCGTTGCGATTATGTCAAATTCTCCCTATGGGAGAGGTCTTTGACCTGCATTGGACTTTAACTACAGGCCGTTATGTATGTATGTAATGATAGGTTTGTATTATATTGTGATTGACTGTCATTCCTGCTTTAAAGAAAGTAATGGATCTACAAAAATAAATGGTAAAGATGTAATGACCTCCGTGGACGAGTGGAAAACACACACCTTATTTCATTTTGTCGTCAGCTCTGAGGCTCAGTTTCAATTCCTGGAATTAATTGTCTAGACTAGACCTCTGTCTACACCTGCATAGGGAATGGCGTGAAGATATTTATTTAAAATATTAAAGAATATGAAATTGATATTCTTGGTTATATTTGCATTAAGGAAAGTAGTTATTTCTATACCTGCATTATAATGAGACTGAAAGAACAAAAATAGTGTGGAATATTTAATTAAAAAATAACTTGAATGCTTTAAATATTGAATGAGTAAAGCGATCTCCTTTTTTCAAATTCACTCATCCTTTTCTTTTAATTTTCCGTGCATTTATGCAGGAACAGAATTTTGTTCTTTATTATTTTTATTTTCATTTTGATGTTAAGACTACTTTTTACTTAATATATTATCTCTTTTTACGGTGTACTTTTCTAAAGATGTTTAGAAGAAGAAAGAATTTAACTTTCTCGAAATGTTTGTCCCTTTTTTAAACGGCGCAAAAGTAAAAGAGGTTACAAGGACGTACATGCATAACTTTTTATAGTGTAGTTCGATTTCGGTAACTTTTTTAAAGGAGTTTGGGTAAAGTTTGCAGCCAGTATCATGTAACTTTAAAAAAACTATATTTTCATCTATGAACTGTTACTGTTTAAACTTTTTGGTCTAGGTTATTTTGACATTACAGGGGCCTAAGGTTGATGTAATAAAGAAGTCAGTCGTGGTAACTCCACAACGGTTTATAACCACTTCTTGTATTGTCTTATTTATTTAATTCTTGTTAGAACTAAGTACCAAAAGTATAATTTATGGGTTAGGACTATCATCGAGGGTTAGATAGTGACGGAAGACTCGACGGAAGTTCTTATTTGAAGATGAAGGAAAAAGAAAGAACCTGTAAAGCAAGTAATTAAAAAATAATCTTTTAGTCTAATTGAAAATACTAAAACAAATGAAAATACTTTAATCGTATTGAGTTGGCGCCAATTGTTTTATAGTAAAATTAAAAGCTCTTTTCCTATAAAATATTTTACTAGCCATTACTAGTAAAATACATAGTAATCACAGGTCATGCACGCAATTAAATTAATTATTAACCGGCATCATTTTGAAATTATTTACCGACAATTGCTACTGTTGTTTATTATCTAATATCGTTTAATGATCAGATCATAGATTTCCTCAACCAATATTTTTATGTGTACAAATATTGATTTATGCAGGGACTAGAACTTAGTGTTTCTGTATTGAGCCATGCTAAGAGATAAGATGACAGTCGCAATACCGTCTTTCAAACATTAGTTACTTTAATATATAATTTATACTTGCGATTGTTGTCACTTGGTGAAATTGCATTGCACTAAAATCATGTGTCAGTACCGTAATGATGCCGTAAGCCGAAACCGGTCGGTTAATTAATAAATAATAAAATGAAGTGAATTGTGTACAAGTGTTCAACAATGAATTTTAATACTTTAATATGATATACGTTGCTGTGAGGTGATATCGCAAGAATATCGCACTCCCTGGATGGTTGTGGTCTTTCCGTGGGTGTCGTTATAGCCGCTATGGGAAAAGTTCAGTGGCTGTCGGCTGGCTGTATCCATACCAAAATTTCCGCGTACTGGTGATTGGCAAAAGCGCCAATCCCTAAAAAGCGACTCGATTATGGCAAGCTATACTTAATCCCGAGGCCTATATCCTGCAGTGGCCGTTACCTATATAATCTCTATTTATCAATATCAGCCATACTTCTTACAACTTTCTTTACAGTTTGTCAAGGTGACAGGTTTGTTTACGTACGTCGCGCATTCTTAGTTGGTTTAAATTTATATATTTGTTTTCGATATCGTCAGTGGATGTTATTAAAGCAAATCTTTAAACTAATGTCATAAATATGTGGACATGACGTGGTAATGACGACCTCCGTAGACGAGTGTACACACCAGTTTTCAAAGTGTCGCTATCTCGAGGTCCATGGTTCGATTCCCGGTCGGGCCACTGTAGAAATTACTTTTTCTACATTTCCTCCGGTCTGGGTGTTGTATCTGATTCCCATACCTCAAGTGCTTTATTATCTTACATAGGGATAGGAGCAATGTACGTGATGTTGTCCCTATCTATATATGTATTTATTTATTATTATTTATTAAAAAAATATCATCACGCAAATCCCAATACAGGGGTAGACAGAGGTCTAGTCTAGAAAATTAAGTGCCTTTGACCCACCTTCCACCGAAGATTATTTCGGGATAACCTGACAGGTGCTGAGCCCGTCGCCGTCTTTATGTCCAAGCCAACGATATTAGTCGTACATAAGTTTAAAAAAAAACCATTGGTACGTGCCTGCCACCTAGGGATCGCCAACTCGGGTCTTACTTATTGTGACTTACTTTTTTAAATTTATCAAATAAATAATATCATAAATTAATCTTATAACACACTTAACCCCTTTTCTTTTCCGGTTAAACAGATTCGTACTCCATACAATTGATATCTCTCTGCGGTTAAAATCGCAGCCACTTCTTCGCTTAATAGATTTTAATGTTAGTGGAGTGAGCAACATGTTTATTTCACACTCCATTAAATCCGACAGATACACGAGTTTCCTTACTTCGTAGTTTGAGCCAGACGATTGAGTTTTATTATGCTCTTTAGGTTCATAGAATATTTGAAATGGTTAATTTTGGAGCAAATTTACAAGTCTCTGACGCAAACGTTCGTGTACATTATGATTTCGTTTTGATACTTCAAAAAGGTAATTTACAATAATTATATTATAAAAATAATATTATAACAAAATTTCTTTATCCTACGGATATTTTATTCCTACGGGCATGACAGCTACTACGTAGACTGCGTTTTCAGGTTTAATAAAAAAGTACCAGACCTCTTACTCATACCATCAGCTGCGATCGATTTAGTTTTAAGTTGCTTTTAGTGCTAAGTTGTTTTTAAGTGAAAATTTTATTTGTTTTGTGTTAATAAATACCACATGCATACATTGCTGTGGTCCCAAAGTAAGTAGCTAAAACACTTGTATCATGCAATCGAAAACAGTTAAGGTACCACAAACACGCAAGTAAATGTAGTAGCAATATGGTTTACTAAAGTGACCCGTCCAGGAATGGAATCCGAGGCTGGACGGAACGGAGGTCACCAAATACCTATTCGTTAATTAGTTTTTGTTGAGTTTAAAACATGGAATAGTTTTAATAATTATAATTTATAAATTAAGACGTAATAAGCGGAAAAACCAAAAGAATATCTAACAACAGGCAACGGAATAACCATCACAAGTACCATACCAACATTCAGCAGACAGATGAGGGGCAGCAGCGTCTATGGTACAAGATGTCTAGTACCGCCAATCCGCTTGCCAAACGTGGCGATTATGGCTAACCCTCCTGTACGGGAAAGTTTTTATTACGGCAGTAAACTTTAATATGTCATTATGAATTGGAATAATAAGGAAGAGTATTTTCATAAAACACTAAAATCTACTAGTAATCTTTATTTTTATGATAACAAATAAGAAAGGCGAATGTTCCATTCTTCCAAACAAGACGAATATATGTCTCAATAACATTCTTATGGAAGGAGATATGCCGACGGGTCACTGGGTCCATGACATGTGACGCGCCAACTGGGTCATATAGGTAATCTCGGTGGCTCTCAATGAATATTAATATGTTATAATCTTAGTCGCTTACTAACAGAGTCAAATCCTAGTTGTTTGGACGAGATATAGAGCAAATTAAAGTGACATAATGTATGGGATTGTTTTAGGGATCATCAAACGGAAACCCCCCGTGTTGTATTAGTGTAAGAATTTATAATCGCATTTTTAATCGATCAAACATTAGAGTGGTTTTCAATTAGACGACCAATTCAAACGACCTCCGTGGATGAGTGAGGTAAACACCGGTTTTCAAGGTGTCGTCATCTCGAGGTTTCAGGTTCGATTCCCGGTCGGTTTAATGTAGGAAAACCCTTCTTGTCTACATTTTCTCGGGTCTGGGTGCTTAAGGTGCCTCCGTTGTTTCCGTTTCCCATACCACAAGTGCTTTTGCATATTTCGATCGGAGCAACGTATGTGCTGTTGGCCCCATATATGTATTTATTTATTTCAAAAAATCTGTTGTGGATCTCCTTTTTTATTGTTTGTTATCGCATAGTTCTATCATGTGTAAAAAACCGATGACGATGTAACAGCCTATCTTAACCGAATTTATTTATAATAATAAATAAAACTATGTTATCGCCGATTGGGCCCAATTGTCGCCGATTTGAAGCACATCAATAAGTATAACTGTGTTTTATTTAAATTAATAAGTAACAAGTTTAGCTTATAATGTTATTCTTATTATGAGGCATTTTTTGTAATGAAATACCAATAATGATGGAAGTAATGACATCTTCGATAAAGAATGTGAATTAAATTCTCTCAGGTCACTCCACTCTGTCAACAATAAAAGTTATTCTACGAGTATTGCAAGATACACGATGTAACGTATTTCGTTAATTCTTTGCTTTTCGTTTTTTTTGGCGGTTAAATAAAAATAATATATTATTTCCTAGTTGGTAGAAAGAAATCTGAGGCTATGTGGCGTTAGAGAAGAAAGTTTCTGAAGTAGTAACGTCTTACAAGCACAGTCTCCATAGAATTTCTTCTTTTGAATGCCTAAGCTGTAAACATACCTTATAGCTACAAACAGACAGGCGATTACATTATAGTTTAATGATTACTCGCCATATTCTGTATGCGGATTAGTGATCGCTATACCAGACCTTGCACTGCAGATGCATAATTATTCTAGATTAGGGTTGGCTGACTTGATTAAACCAAAGATCTACTGTTTACTGACTAAATTATGATGAACGAATTGGTAGTTGATGTAGTATGTAATAACATACTTCTTAATTTAAAGTCGCCGTCTTTATGTCCAAGCCAACATCTAATGTCCGTTCACAGTTATTTTCCTCAGTATATAAAGATGGTTAACTATAGTTCTGTGTTGATAAAACCGCTTTTAAAAGAGCTCTTAAAGTATATTATTACATCCTATTAGAAGAGTTCATAGACTAAGTAATAGTAATAAGTATAAGTCACGATAGCCGAGTGGTTGGGTGGTCGGAATTTCGAGTCAAGAGACACGAATTCGATCCCCAGGTGGCAGGCTCGTGCTAATGGGTTTTTCAAAAACTTATGTACGAATTCCATCGTTGGCTTAGTCATAAAGTCGGCGACGAACTCACCACCTGTCACGTTGTCCCGAATATATCTTCGGTGGAAGGTGGGTCGAAGGGACTTAATTGTCTAGACTAGACCTCTGTCTACGCCTGTATTGGGAATTGCGTGAAGATATTTTTTTTATTTATTTATTCATACAATGTTTATTAAATATATCACTAGATATATTTACCTCATTACTGCATTACACAATTATTTATTAGTTATATCTCAATACTATTTGCGTCTATCTGTGTTGATTTCGACTATATTGTTTATAAGTCAGAGCTGTGGAAATCCAGAAGTCAGAGGCCGTTTAACGTGACCCAACGATAAAATCTTTCATTGATAAACATGAGTTGGAACGAAATAAAGAGAAAATTCCGAAATTCATTAAACTGCTTTTCTACGCTTTAGTGAGAGGCGATTAGTGTTGGGTTTTAATTGACAGGAGTGTATTTTTAGAAGTAGTGTAGGTAGTCGATAGCCGAGTTGTTGGGTGGTCGGAATTTCGAGTCGAGAGACCCGAGTTCGATCCCCAGGTGGCAGTACCAATGAGTTTTTCAAAAAACTTATGTACGAATTTCATCGTTGGCTTGGACATAAAAGGCGGCGACGGGCTCACCACCTGTCACGTTGTCCCGATAATATCTTCGGTGGAAGGTGGGTCAAAGGGACTTTATTGTCTAGACTTGACCTCTGTCTACCCCTGTATTGGGAATTGCGTGAAGTGTAGGTACGTTTTAGTGTGAGGAAGAGAGGTGATAATTTTCGGTGGTAGATTAAAAATGACTATCGATAAACGAATGTACATTATGTCGATAACTAAATGACTCGATTTGATTTGACTTCTCTTCTCGAACCTGGTAAAAAAAGCCGTATATATTTTTACATGATTGTTGTTGAATTGTTTTTAGAAGGTTGTTTCGAGTTATTTCTTTCAACCCGAATTGGTAGTGACACTGCCTTCGAAGCCAAGGGCTTGAATCATCTAGGGACAAAGGTTTGTGCGATGAATATGAATGTATATCTGTGTAATATTCATATTTAAGTAAACTGTACCGTTAGCATAGATATAAGATGGCGATATGCTCCCAATTCTTCAAATTGGCGACCTTCGTGGACGAGTGGCGTAAACACAGGTTTTCAAGGTGTCACCATCTCGAGGTCCCGATTTCGATTCCCGATCGGGTCGATGCAGAATAAAAAAAAAAAACTCTTTTTACGTTTTCTCGGGTCTGGGTGTTTGTGGTACCTTCGTTGTTTCCGATTCTCATATCTCAAGTGCTTTAACTTCTTACATTGGGATCGGAGAAATGTATGTGATGTTGTTCAAATCTATCTATATAAATTATCCCAAATGATCTTCGGTGCAAAGTGAATCGAAAGGACAACATTCTCTATACCACTGCCTACCCTGATATGTGAAATGTCGTGAATATAAACTAATCCGTCACATCACATTAAAAACGACACAACAGAACTGCACTGTTCGCCAGTGTTGTGTATTCCCGATATGCGTTGAGGTTAAGGGATATGTCCCCTATTGTAAAATTAAAAATACTTTTTAAACCGTTGAATATTTATAAACAGTTTTAACAGGAAGTACTCAGATACGGAATGGAAATGGTTATCAGAATTAATTAACCGTTGCGTCTGCATAGCTATTGTTATGCGTTTCCTTCGCGGCCCGGTTTACTGAGGAAACTTTAGTTTAAAATTGTTTGTTCGAGCTCATTATGGAGTCTCGTCGTCTATTTTTTTTTTTCATAAACAGTCACTGAAACTACAAGAATTATTAATCTGCTTGTTACGAAATGTAACGCTATTTATACTTTTAAACTTTTGAAGGATACTTCACGCAATTCCCAATACACTTTACTGTCTAGACTAGACCTCTGTCTACCCCTAGACAGTAGTCTAGTCTAGACATTAAGACATTAAGTCCCTTTGACCCATCTTCCACCGTAGATATATTTTGGGACAACGTGACAGGTGGTGAGGCCGTCGCCGTCTTTATATCCAAGCCAACGATATAATTCGACCAACCACTCGGCTATCGTGACTCTTTAGAAGAATACGATTACAAATATTTTGAAACTTATTACAACCTTCCAACATTGATAACTTGTCATAGCCTTATGAATATCTATACTAATCTGGATACATAAGACTCAATTTAAACTAAAACTATAATTGTCAAATGTGTACGGCGAAAACAAATTTAAAGAATTTATTAGATACATTCTTGTATCAAACCATTCGGCTAATCAACGTCTTTTCGATTATATGAAGGGATGCGTGCAAACAAAACTCACGAAAGGAGTTTTGATAGCGAAGTAAAACAATTCCGAAGTCTCATTCTTTAATGAAATCTTCTTTATCTTGTTATTTTAAAATAGAAATGTTTTCTAATGTAACCTTTTTATTTGACGACCTAGATGGACGAGTAGCGTAAACACCGGTTTTCAAGATGTTACCATCTTGAGGTCCCGGGTTCGATTCCCGGTCGGATCAATGTAGAAAAAACACTTTTTCTACATTTTCTCGGATCTCGGTGTTTGTGGTGCCTTCGTTGTTTCCTATTCCCATACAAGTGCTTTAGCATCTTACATTGGGATCGCAGCAATGTATGTGATGTTGTTCCTATCTACGAGTATGTAATTTTTACTAAAAAATTGTTCCTAGGGATATATTTTTTAATTTATTAAATATATCTACTTGTCTAGAATATTAAATAAATAGTGAATTGAAAAGTGATATAAGTGATGAGATGTTCCTTCAAAAGCAACCATTCGAATACAGAAGTATCCATGGAATTCAGAATGAGGAACGCGGTTCATCATTGCGGCGTCTGTTATGCAATCCACGTTCCATCCTGTTACTTTAGAAACTTAGACAGTTTCTCCAACTAATTGAAAAATGAGAAGAAATGTAATGGAATTACTCCTTTCATTAAAGCGACACTTTCGCTCTAAATTTTTTAAACCAATCGAAACCACTTGTCAGGCCATGTGCAGGTATTATAATGTGTAGTATATTAGCTGCTCCTTGCGGCTTTGCCCGCATAATTAGGATTCCGCGTTAAGTGTTAAACTAACACTTAACGCGGAACCCTAATTATGTTTCTAAAATAAAAGTACCTATGTTACTCCTTATAACATTTGCTATCTGTCAGTGAAAGTTCTGTTAAAATTGGTCAAGCCGGTTCAGAGATTAGCCGGAACAAACAGACAGACAGACAAGTATTGTAAAAAAAAATGTAAAAAAAGAACGAAGGGACTTAATTGTCTAACAAAAGACTAGACCTTTATTTACCCCTGTATAGGGAATTGCGTGATAATTTATTATCTGTAATAATATTTATAGTCTTTTATGTTTAACACGGACAAACATTTTTGGTTACTCTACTTAATGTCGATGCCGCCCATTTCCTGTGTCTCGGCACCTGTACCTCGTAATGGTTTATAGTAAGATTGTACCACTAAAGTATTTTTGTGAGTATACATTTTATTATTCCTAGATACAACAGCAGAGTTTTCATAGTATGTTATAATTAAATGTGTCTTACATACATACATATGTCACGGCCTGTATTATTCCTTTGTTGGACATAGGCCTCTCCCGTGGTGGGTTTGCCATAATCGTCACGCTCGGCAAGCGGATTGGCGATCGCAGTACCAGACCCTGCTGCCCGTCACCGGTCTGCTTATACTGGTGTGGTATTTTGTCGAGATGGTGATCCCGCATCGTTCGGTAGCTATATATTGTCAAGGATTTTCCATTAGTAGCCTCCTTCGACACCCATGAGAAGAAGAGGCTTGCATATTCTTAAGTCGATACCACCACGGCCAATTGTTTTATATAAATTATATTAGAAACATCTTAGTAGAGAGAGATCTGACACAATCTGAAAGTAATAAATAGTTGAAAAAAATTGGTGCGGTGTTGGCCTAACTGAAAATTAATCTGCTTAGAGGAAAAACTTTCAAAATCTAGTCTAGTATACTTTCACAAACTATATCAACACACAACAAGAATTTTGCGGAGAAGTAACTGCTAGAAACTCTGGGGTTTGACTCTATTTATAACATTTTATTCTATAAAGAATCGATACATGTCACGTTTCCGCCTGGCTATACTATGTTAGGTGCTTTTATTTGTAATGTTTAAATATAATAATATTTTAACGACCTCCGTGGACGAGTGGCGTTCAAGGTGTCGCCATCTCAAGGTCCCGGGTTCATTTCCCGGACGGGTCAATGTAGAAAAACCAGTTTTTCCTACATTTACTCAGGTCAGGGTGTTTGTGGTGCCTTCCATGTTTCCGATTCCCATACCTCAATTGCTTTAGCATCTTATATTGGGATCGGAACAATGTATGTGATGTTGTCCCAGTCTATACATGTAATTATTAAGAATATCTTTGTGATCTTTGTACATCAGTGAGCGAATAATAATGCTATGATTCCCTTTGAGCAACAACACAGTGTCTGTCTTGCATTTAAAATATTGTTTTTTTGTGTTTCAGGTACGTTTGTGATACATTCAATTGGAAATATTTTTGGGTAAGGAATCCCGACAATGTATCAGGAGTTTATAAGTATTTTTAAATATATAATTACATTACCATGTCAACATGAAGAAAATCATTACTTAAGATGTTCTGTCTTAGCCTACCTCCAGTAACGAACCGCCCTCGATTCCATAACCTTTGAGAGGTGGAGAAAACGAAAATGATATTAAGCAAGTCGATGAAGTTATTTTATCTTTAAATTCGTTTAATTTTTACTCCATTATTACTGGCATAGACAAAGCTCTAAACAATTAGTTCCATTCGACTCAACTTTAACCGTTGCTGAAAAAAAAGGCACGATAGCCGAGTAGTTGGGGGGTGGGAATTTCGTCAAGAGACCCGAGTTCGATCCCCAGGTTCGTACCAATGGGTTTTTCAAAAATTTATGTACGAATTACGAGTATATCGTTGGCTTGGACATGAAGACGGCGACGGGCTCACCACCTGTCACGTTGTTCCGAAAAAATCTTCGGTGGTATGTGGGGTCGAAGGAACTTAATTGTCTAAACTAGACCTCTGTCTACAGGGGTAGGTGAAGATATTTATTTATTTTGTTTTATCCGTTGCTTATTTGGGACAACGTGACAGGCATGAATAGTTGTAAGTGGTACTTTACTACCACTTACTACTCTTAACATAACATTGTGAATATATTCTAATTGGAATGTAGTTGTATTTACAATGCAAATTTTTATATTTTTAATATAAAAAAGCAAAAACTACTTACACTAGCTGTTGGTGTATTAGGTTGATAGTGGACTGTATGTATTGCACGGGATTTATTTGAATGAAAAAGACGTGTTGCATCGTGCTACTTTATTGCGCGTCTGACTACGTACTTATTTAACCATCGTCAGTTAACAGATTTTTTATACAATGCACTCATAACATAAAAAAATCCCGGAAATATCTTCGCAAGAAGGTGTGTCAAAGGGACTTCATTGTCTAGACTAGACCTCTGTCTGCTATAAATGTCTATTTATAACATAAAAATAAACATATTTTGACCAAAACACTAGCAAATTAAGTTATTTTTCCTGCTACCAAATGTAAAATCCAAAAGTAAGTCTTATCTGTTTTTGCGAACAAAGTTACTTGCGGCAGATAGTCTGTGAGAAGTTTTTATTTGTTTTGTTTGGATATGAAATATGTGACTAAATCTTTAGGATTGCATAAAGGGAAAAAATTGAGTTTCATGATACACATTATGTATAATCTAATATATTTGTGTACAAAAAAGGATAATAAAATAAAATAAATAAATATCTTCACGCAATTCCCAATACAGGGGTAGACAGAGGTCTCGTCTAGACAATGAAGTCCCTTCGACCCACCTTCCACCGAAGATATTTTCGGGACAACGTGGTGGTGGTGAGCCTGTCGCCGACTTTATGTCCAAGCCAACAATGTAATTAATACATAAGTTTAAAAACTTAAAAACCCATTGGTACGAGCCACCTGGGGATCGAACTCAGGTCTATTGACTCGAAATTTTATCGTGACTTTTTTAAAAAGGAGAATAACATATATATTTTTTTGAGAATATTGACTAGTTCTTTTACTTATTTTATTTATGTCCATGACATTCTGTATGCTATAAATGTCTTATTTTTTCTCTTCAAATAATATAAAATTTAAAACGATATTTAGTACTACTTAATTCATGTATTAACAAACCCTTCAATGTTTCATACTTTCAACTTTTTTCTTACCTTTACCGCCACTAAAAAGAAAAGTTTCTTGTAATTGAAGCACACTTCAAAGTTTCTAAAATTTTATTTTAATTGAGTCCTCGTTATACGGTCTACTTATTCATTTAAAAACTTCCCCGCCGTGCGTGCTACCGCCAGTCAGTAATTTAATTAGGTAATTTTATATTTTTCATAAACTTCCACGAATTTAGCGTACTGTGTCAGCGACTATATAAGCCAGCTTTTAGTGTTTCATTTTTAATCAGTGTACAGAGAACGAAATGCACTAAATATACAGTGTAATGTAGTGTTTTTGTATGAATACTAAAATTTAACGAGTATTTACGATGCACGTAGGTTATATTACGTTACAGAGTAATGTTACGTGTATTACTCTGTAGTCTCATAGTTTTCTTTGATGGCCGAAAGATAAAGACCGTATCAGTGGACTGAAGTTTTATAGTATGGAAAGATCTTGTCTCTGATCCTTGATCTCTTCTGTGCTATTTGTATCGTTGGTCACAAAGCAACTGGTTTCGTTGTACCACATACATGAAAAGACGAAGAAAATTTGTTTAGATATATAATATTATATAATATAAATATCTTCACGCAATTCCCAATGCATAGGTAGACAGAGGTCTAGTCTAGTCAATTAAGTCCCTTTGACCCACCTTCCACCGAAGATATTTTCGGGACAACGTGACAGGTGGTGAGCTCGTCGTCGTCTTTATGTCCAAGCCCACGATATAATTCGTATATAAGCTTTTTAAAAACCCATTGTTACGAGCCTTGCCACCTGGGGATCGAACTCGGGTCTCTACTCGTAATTCCGAACACCCAATCACTCTGCTATCGTGACTTATAGCACGTTTCTATTTACGAGATAAACCCATATTAATCTTCTATGTATCTAAAATATCGTATCTGTTATTATGAGGCCGCAAAACTGAATTTATGAAAGTCGACGCTTTTTTTTTCAAAGCGTGGTTGTATAAACTTTGTATATCGCAAGTTACAAGGGAATTGGAAATATTTTTAAAAATACAGCATTAACGATTTATAATTACTTTACAGAAAACCGTGTTAATCATTGTTACTGTAGTAATTCTGTTGCTGTCTTTAAATATATTTTTACCAATTTTTTTAGGGGAGGCACTAGCTAAACCCAACCGTGGCTTTAGCACAGATGGGTTTAGCTTGTATTTTTATGAAATATTATTTATTAAACTTCACGCAATTCCCAATACAGGGGTAGACAGAGGTCAAGTCTAGACAATTAAGTCCCTTTGACCCACCTTCCACCGAAGATATTTTCGGGACAACGTGACAGGTGGTGAGCCCGTCGCCGCCTTTATGTCCAAGCCAACGATGAAATTCGTACCTAAGTTTTTTTTTTTGAACAACTCATTGGTACTGCCACCGCGGGATATTTATTATTTCTAAATAAATTGCCGTGTGGTAACGGTGTAAGAATGTTGCCACTCCCTTTCTTCCCTTGGCTATCGTAAGAGGTGACTAAGGGAAAGAGCCTAGAATATCGTTATGGCAACCGACAGATGGCGGGATAACCATCTCTCCTACTCGTAAAAATGTTGGACCAAAATAATCAGTACAAAGATGGGCAGCAGCGTCTGAGGTACGAGTGATCTGGTATTGCGATCGCTGATCCGCCTGCCAAGCTTGGCGCTTATGGCAAATTCTCCCCTTGGGAGAGGCCCATATACTGAAGTGGGCCTTAATAGGTCGTTATGTATGTATATGTATACATTCACATACATATTTTCCGTTGTTTGTATGAATAGATAAATTGTAAGAGACGGGGTCCAACTTAAATTCTAATTTCAGTTTCAAATAAGTAACAGTGGTAGAGCCACGCATTAGCTTTTGTTGTTGCATGAATGGGCCGGCTCGGGCGGGGAAGTACCAGGACCTCTCAGAATACCGGCCTGAAGTAGAAGTCTAACAAAAACTAACCGGGGGCCCACACACCCCCCTACCCTAATTCTTCACTCTAAGGCCGGCAACGCATCAGCTATGCCTCTGGTATTGCAGGTGTTCATGGGCGGCGGTAATCACCTGAGCCACCTGCTCATTTGCCTCCCTTTTCTATAATAAAAAAAGTAGACGTAACGCCCTTAGTTGGCCCACACATAACCTGGGAACGCGTATAGGATACTTTTTATCCGTGAAAATGAAACCGTGAAAAATTCAATGTTCCAGTGGGAGAAGTGCGATGCATAATTCCTTTCATCGGATTATACATCATATATATATGCAGCACTGGGAATTCATAAAACAATATTGGTTGTATTTTACAGCAGAACGTAAAAATATATTCTGTAAAAAATATTTTTCAGACAAAAGTATCCCGTGTCCATCACCGTGACGTACAGATCAAATCCGATGGATTCAGATATCCTTTCTGAAGAGCAGACGTGAAAAAGTCACAAATAGAGTTAAATTAGTTCGGTATCATTAAAAAAAACTATTGCCATTAACTAAACTATTCTCCTTATTCTGCCATATTCAATATTTATACCTTCATGCAACATTCCATACTGGGGTAGACAAATAAGTTTTTTGGACCCACTTTTTATCGAAGCGTATTTGGAACAACGTGACAGGTGGTGAGACGACTTCCAGAATTACATTAATAGTTTTGTAAAGATTATTGTAACTGAATTGTACTTGTATTTACAAATAATATAATTTAATAAGACTAACCTTAAACTACTAACACTATATAACGAGATTCAATAAAAAATATCTTGACGCCAATCCCATTACTGGGGTAGATGGGTGTCTAGACAATTAAGTTCTTTTGACCCACCTTCCACCGAAGATATTTTCGGGACAACGTGACAGGTGGTGAGCCCGTCGCCGCCTTTATGTCCAAGCCAACGATGAAATTCGTACATAAGTTTTTTTTTTTTTTGAACAACTCATTGGTACTGCCACCTGGGGATATTTATTATTTCTAAATAAATTGCCGTGTGGTAACGGTGTAAGAATGTTGCCACTCCCTTTCTTCCCTTGGCTATCGTAAGAGGTGACTAAGGGAAAGAGCCTAGAATATCGTTATGGCAACCGACAGATGGCGGGATAACCATCTCTCCTACTCGTAAAAATGTTGGACCAAAATAATCAGTACAAAGATGGGCAGCAGCGTCTGAGGTACGAGTGATCTGGTATTGCGATCGCTGATCCGCCTGCCAAGCTTGGCGCTTATGGCAAATTCTCCCCTTGGGAGAGGCCTATATCCTGAAGTGGGCTTTAATAGGCCGTTATGTATGTATATGTATACATTCACATACATATTTTCCGTTGTTTGTATGAATAGATAAATTGTAAGAGACGGGGTCCAACTTAAATTCTAATTTCAGTTTCAAATAAGTAACAGTGGTAGAGCCACGCATTAGCTTTGTTGTTGCATGAATGGGCCGGCTCGGGCGGGAAGTACCACGACCTCTCAGAATACCGGCGTGGTAGAAGTCTAACAAAAACTAACCGGGGCCCACACCCCCTACCTAATTCTTCACTCTAAGGCCGGCAACGCATCAGCTATGCCTCTGGTATTGCAGGTGTTCATGGGCGGCGGTAATCACCTGAGCCACCTGCTCATTTGCCTCCCTTTTCTATAATAAAAAAAGTAGACGTAACGCCCTTAGTTGGCCCACACATAACCTGGGAACGCGTATAGGATACTTTTTATCCGTGAAAATGAAACCGTGAAAAATTCAATGTTCCAGTGGGAGAAGTGCGATGCATAATTCCTTTCATCGGATTATACATCATATATATATGCAGCACTGGGAATTCATAAAACAATATTGGTTGTATTTTACAGCAGAACGTAAAAATATATTCTGTAAAAAATATTTTTCAGACAAAAGTATCCCGTGTCCATCACCGTGACGTACAGATCAAATCCGATGGATTCAGATATCCTTTCTGAAGAGCAGACGTGAAAAAGTCACAAATAGAGTTAAATTAGTTCGGTATCATTAAAAAAAACTATTGCCATTAACTAAACTATTCTCCTTATTCTGCCATATTCAATATTTATACCTTCATGCAACATTCCATACTGGGGTAGACAAATAAGTTTTTTGGACCCACTTTTTATCGAAGCGTATTTGGAACAACGTGACAGGTGGTGAGACGACTTCCAGAATTACATTAATAGTTTTGTAAAGATTATTGTAACTGAATTGTACTTGTATTTACAAATAATATAATTTAATAAGACTAACCTTAAACTACTAACACTATATAACGAGATTCAATAAAAAAATATCTTGACGCCAATCCCATTACTGGGGTAGATAGGTGTCTAGACAATTAAGTTCTTTCGACCCACCTTCCACCGAATATATTTTTTGGGACATCGTGACAGGTGTTGAGCCCGTTGCCGTCTTTATGTCTAAGCTCACGATGTAAATCTTACATAAGTTTTTGAAAAAACCATTACATTGCAATCTATACTCGCAGATTAAATTCGTTGCTGTGCAGGCAATGCGAATAATTTTATTACAGAAGTCCTCTATTTTGGGGTAAATCTAGGTAATGTAAGCGTGCCAGTGGTAACCTACATTTTCCACTTTTCACGGGAAAGTGTACGTAGCTTAGACTCGCTTTTCTGCTGCTCTTTTTCTGTGGTTGAATTACATTTTCGAGAATGTGAAATTGAATTTTCGTACTTTTTAATATGCACTCGTGTAAAACTGGTAACATGCGGTTATTTTTATTTAAACAAAATTATTTTTGTCTATATTTTTGTATATATATGTATATATATATATATATATATATATATATATATATATATATATATATATATATATATATATATATATACATATATATATATATATATATATATATATATATATATATATATATATATATATATATATACATATATATATATATATAAATATATATATATATATATATATATATACATATATATATATATATATATATACATATATATATATATATATATACATATATATATATACATATATATATATATGTATATATATATATGTATATATATATATATATATATATATATATATATATATATATATATATATATATATATATATATATATATATATATATATATATATATATACCTGCGACGTATTCCCAAAAAAGCTTCAGTAAATAGTGGGTCGAAAGAACTTCATTGTCTAGACCACTGTGGATTCCAGTATTGGGAAATTGCGTAAAAAATTTTAATATTACGTATTATTGTTTGTTCAATGTTACACTATTTGTAAAAGTATTTCTTTGCGCGTATTAATCAAGCTAGTAATGTTCTCGATTGATGTTTATAAATTTCATATGATTCCTTATCTTTGTAGCTATACGTTTATGTGTCTTATCAATCATTACCAAACATGAGGAATCCTAGTTTGGTTCACCTTACAAAATTTATTAGCGGATATTATATCCGATGCGGTTAGCATCCCGTGTCAATGACATTCCATTATGACACTTCCTCCGATGTTATCGCAACAGCGTCATGGGAAGGTGTTAAAGAAGTGTGTGTGCATGGTTACGCGGACAAATGTAAACTCTATTCTGTAGCTTAGTTTTCCAAACAAAATGTATTAGATCGAAGACAAGTTTTGTCATTTTTGTATCTATAAATTACTAGTATTTTTTTATGTTATACTGTTTGTATTTGGCAGTATTTGATTTCATTGATATTGATCTCAATAAATCAAAATTTTACTTGACACAATATAAAACAAAATTTAAAACTAAAGAAATATACGAGTATACACAATTTGTGCGCCGCATTTTCCGTAAACGAGATAGGCCGCTCAGCATCTTGCTATGCAGGAATCAAATCCAACCACGGCACTGGTTTTCAGCGCCAACAACCTTTGTCTTTGATTGTCTCTGTATGTAATGATTCCTTTACTATGAGAAAAATTAGAAAAAATAGCCAGAATTGGTCATCAGAAAGTGTGACTTTTTCATAACCACTACGGCAATATTTTTAAACAAATGTTAAAATTTGTTGTTACTAGTACTTTAATGTAGCTGTTGAAAAAGAAAGCATAAAGTATTTTATTTATGGGCACTACGTCGTAAGAAACATCGGTATGGAGCCAGTAGAGTGTGAAGCATTGTTTGTGTTACTCTTCATTACATCCGACAGAAACACGAGTTTCCTTGTTCCTATTTATTCAAGCCGATTGGCTATGTTTATTGGTTTCTTGTTGTTCTTGAGAAGGGAACATGTGGTGGAATACAGCGACTACTGGTGTCTGAACTGTATTTTATTAGACTACAGTGGAAACAAGATGTGAGAGTAGAGTAAAGACGAGAGAAAAACTAGAGTTTGTTGTAATGTAGTAAATTAATGTCTAAGAATTCGCAACTCCCCATTGTTCTCGTGGGTAAAAGGCGCCTTGGAGAAAAACCTTGAATGACTACCGACAGAGAGCGGGATAGAATTTCGCAACATTCCAGACTAAAATTAAGCAGACGAGTGACGGGTGACAGCTTCTAAGGTGCGAAGCGCGAGCGCCCATCCGCTTGACGAGCGTGGTAATTTTGGCAAATGCTCCCAAACAGTTGACTTTACTACGACGTCTTTTTAATAATAGGGACGAAGAAAGAACGAAGCGTGAAATATGGGTAAATCACGTATGTCTAGAACAGGTGAATAAAATTGTATACTTGGGGAGTACGTTTAGCCGGGAGGGAAGATCTGATTTAGATGTGGACAAGCGTGTCGCTGCCGGGAACAAAGTCAATGGTGCCCTGACTGCGTTAATCAAAAGACAGGGCGTAGTGAAAAGTGCACACCTTGCAATACATAACGCAGTGTTGGTACCGATTTTTGTTATATGGCAGCGAAACCTGGGTATGCCAGAAGAAGCATAAAAGCAGGTTGAATGCAGTGGAGATGCGATCTCTTCGTAAAATGTGCGGATTTACCATGGCCGACCGAAAGCGAAACGAAGAGATTCGCAATATGGCAGGTTTGAAAGATGACCTTGTCACAAAAATTGATAAGGGCGTGCTTCGATGGTTTGGGCACGTTGAGCGAATGAGTGAAGACCGAATTGTGAAGAAAATATATAGCGCGAAAGTTAACATTAAAAGGGGTCGAGGTAGACTGAGACTAACTTTCGAAGACCGTTGTCGACGACAAGTTGTCGTTGTTTGTTGACTTCTACTTCACGCCGGTATTCTGTGAGGTCGTGGTACTTCCCCGGTCGAGCCGGCCCTATTCATGCAACAACAAAAGCTCATGCGTGGCTCTACCACTGTCTAAGCGTCGTCATCCCAGAAAGGAAATTCCATAATAACAAACTTCTGCGTTTCGTCTGGTGAGTGCAGGTAACCGGAGACCCCCCCCCTCCCCCAATTCTGGGGGAGGGGGGCACTCTAAGGCCGGCAACGCATCCGCAAAGCCTCTGGTATTGCGGGTGTTCATGGGCGGCGGTAATCACTTACCATCACGTGAGCCATATGTTCGTTTGCCTCCCTTTTTAATGAAAGAAGCTATTATTGATGTTTACTTAAATTAATTTATGTCTTTCTTCAATATCTTACCATTCGTTATCTCCCATTAATAATAACCATATTAATTATAATATTCATTAAATGATAAAATTTCCAACTATTATACATATATTTGAAGAGGTTTATAAGCTGTCGGTGATCTGTCGTGCTCTTGCTCTGAATGCCTGAACTTGGACAGATAACTAATCCGATTGCTTTGATGAATATTTATGTACTTTTAGCATTACGTAGCTACTGATTATAATTTTGAAGGAAGTCATTATACATATACAGAACAAAATTATATTTTAATTAAATTTTAATATAATTATAGTATTTTTTTAGTTTTAATATGCTCCAGTTTATATAGCTGGAGCATTTTTGATTTTATTGAATGAATGTCTTGACCTTCTAGTATTTTCTTGTATTTTAACTTCTAGTATTATTTAATATATTTGTGTATCATTAAACAATGGCATCTAAGTCTGTGATAAATAGGGAAATGCAGAGGTTGCGAAAAATGTAATTTCAGTAAACTTTATCATTAAATTAGTTAAATGTCAATAACGACGCGCCACGTGTCTGTGCTCTCCTGAAATTTGATTTAATATTTTCAAAGCTAGCTAACAGTAATCGTTTATATTTATAAGCAGAAGAGATTCTTATCTACTACCTGCAGATTTTTAATCAGAACTTATTAACTTAAATCAAAGTGTAAGATTTAGAAAGACTCCTCTTTATAATTTATTAGCTAATCCCGGCCACGTTTAGCTGTATCTTAGTCTGATGTTAATTATAAGGGAAGTTAATAAAGATATTCTGCGGAGAAAATTATGACACATTGTTGACACATTATTTCCTTTAATACCTTCTTTAATGTTTAAAACATTACTAATATATTACAAATAAACTTGTGATATTTTCACGTAACAGTGATTTCTTTGAGTAATCTGTTCAGTCAAAGATCATATTATATCAAATGATTCAAAGAAAATATCTTCACGCAAATTCCCGCACTGGGGTGGGCGGAGGTTTAGACAATGATGTCCGTTCGACTCACTATAAAAAGTTTAGGTTTACCTATGTTTATTTAGGACAACGTGCCACGTTGTGAGGTTATCGCTGTTTGAACGCTAACGGTACAAATATACATAGATACTCGTACACTATAGATATAACATATTTTAAAAAATAATATTTTTACTGTTATATAAAGTCACGATAGCCGAGTGGATGGGTGGTCGGAATTTCGTGTCGAGAGACCCGAGAGAGAGTGGCAGGCTCGTACCAATGGGTTTTTAAAAAAACTGACATACGAATTTTATCGTTGGCTTGGACATAAAGACGGCGACGGGCTCACCGCCTGTCACTTTGCCCCGAAAAATATCTTCGGTGGAAGGTGGGTCAAAGGGACTTAATTGTCTTTACTAGACCTCTGTCTTTTTTTTTACTGTCATATAAGCTTCTCGATTACTACTAACGTTCACATTCATTAGAAAACGTGACATTTGAACCCACGATACATATACGATTTACAAATCGTACATAAGTTTAAAAAAAAACTCATTGTTAGTGGCCATTGGCCTAGTGACCTTCCACCTGATCTAACTCGGGTCTCTCAAATCGAATTACGATCACCCAGCCACTAGACTACTGTGATTTTTCTTTATTTGAGAATTATTTTTATAAGTAATTTTATATAGCAATGGATAATAAAACTTCATGATTTGCGACCTCATAAAAATAACTCGGTTACATTTTTGGAATTCACGAGCGTGCCAGAAACCGTTAAAACCATATAAAATATGACGTAAACCGCAACCTTCATGCCGCAAACAGCAAAACCGTAATTACTCGAATCAAACGTAACAAGAGTATGCGTCCTTTGATTTCCAGAAAAAATATTTCTCCTCCCGCGACTGTTCATTTAAATATGCGTTGGTGGTAAAAAAGTGTAGGTCAACTTCACAGAATGTGAAAGACATAAAGGCCATAAACCTAACGATGAAGACGAAAGTCATCATATTTAATTTATGGGTAGATATGGATGGATACGTTATGGATAGTTATGGATATTTATTAACGAAGAGATTACATCATAACATATACACAGCATACATAGACAGGGACAACACCACATACATTGCTCTGATCCCCAAAGTTAATTGCTTAAGCACTTGTATTATGGAATTAGAAATAACGAAGGTACCACAAAAACTCAGACCCGAGGAAATGTTTTCTACATTGATCGAACCCGGCCTTTATAGATGGTGACACCATGAAAACCGGAGTGTACGCCACTCGTCCGCCAATTACGCCACGAAAACTATTTTCTAGCGTCTCTGTAACTCGTTCAGAGACCCGACAAAAAATAAATAAATAGCATGCAATAATATCATGTAGATATGAATCAAGACGTCACGAAATTTGATGAAAATAAAATACCGAATACACTTTAGTCAGTCTCAAAGGTGACTAAAATGTATTCCGTAAATGATATCTTGTACTTACGCAAATATTTCTGTCCCGAAAATATCTTCGGTGGAAGATGGGTCGAAGGGACTTAATTGTCTAAACTAGACCTCTGTCTAATCCTGTATTGGAAATTGCGTGAAGATATGATGATTTCTATGACTAAAATCTGTAATTAAATGGTTATTTACGGATTTCATCGCGTTTTATTTAGATTTTTAAAATTCCCAACGTCTCGTATGCTTAATCGACTATCCTGTTCGCCTATTACAATGAAAATATTTTGTTACGTAAAATCCATCGTATTTTTCCATCCTGACGGTCGGTTGATTTCGAGTTCCTGTGGTCACGTGAGAACGGGTGAACTCGTCTTACTTTGTATATTCAAGCCAAAGTGACAAAGCTCATTGTCATGTCACGACTAACCCATTCAGTGGGGAATGAAAGAGTGAACAGTTATTTTTAACTTGCAATGTGGTAACGGCGTAAGAACAACTCCACCCTACTAGTAACGGTCGCAAGAGGCGACTAAGGAAAAAACCTTGTCGTAATAAATATGAATGATGGCGGCATAATTATTTAGACCAGAACTAAGCTAACCGGTAAGTAGTAATGTCGCTGGCATTATCTTCTTCTTCTTCTGCGCAGCCTATCAAAAGTCCACTGCTGAACATAGGCCTCTCACAAAGATTTCCACGAAGAACGATCCCGAGCCACCTGCATCCATCGATTACACGCAGGTCGTCACTCCATCTTTTGGGGGACGTCCTACACTGCTCTTGCCAGAACGAGGCTGCCACTCCGGAACTTTTCTTCCCCAACGGTTGTCCGTCCTGCGAGCTATGTGGCCGGCCCATTGCCACTTCAGCGTCCTAATCCTTATGGCTATGTCGGTTACCTTAGTTCTGCTGCGGATATCTTCATTTAATTATACCTCATCATATTTTTAGTTTCTTATTATGGCTTCACGTCATTTATATTGAAGAAAATGTTAGCGAAGACTTTTATGAAGTATATTTAGTTCTAAGAACACGACGACATCTAATGAGGAAAGCGCTGTTCTAAAGAGTTTGTTTGTCATTCTTTATTTTTATAAATTAAGAATTGCGTTCTTATAAATGACTGAAATATTTCCGGAATCGTTTGAACGAAAATGTCCTATTAGTGAGTTTTTAATTTGATATTTTTGAAATAACATGTTTTGAGACAGACATATATTGCTTTGTTTGCTATGTCAGCGCACTTTGTCAGCTGAAAGTTCAAGTTCAAAAGATCGATTTTCATATAATCACAGTACATTTTTTTTTGTATAATTTTCTTCAATGAAATGAGAAGTGTTCAATCAGTAAAGTTACAATGTTCAATTATCTATTCATAAATTTTATCAAAAAAAGAAGCGTTTTGAAAGTTTCATTGTAAATAAAAGTTCTGTAAAGAAGATTTTATATTAAGTATATAATAATAAAAAAAATTACATTCACATACTTAAATACTTTATTCTAGTACTATACTTAAATCTAGATATTTTAAAAGTTCTTCTTCTTCACAGCCTGTAAGCCTGTTCGTCGCTGAATTTAGTTCTCCTCCAAAGAAGTCACAAAGAATTTTCCTGTTCCAACTATCTATCAATCCACTGTGTAATATATACGGTGACGGCGAATATATTGCCATACTTTTCCATTTGATGTCGTAAGAGGCGATTAAACAAAAAGTTTGAAATATAGTAATGATTATCGGCAGATGGCGACATCACCATTTCTAAATAAAAACTTTTGTTATAAAAATATATTAAATAAATTAGGACGACGTCTGTGGACGAGTGGCGTAAACACCGGTTTTCAAGGTGTTGCCATCTCGAGGCTCCAGGTTCGATTCCCGGACGGGTCAGTGTAGAAAAAAGACTTTTTCTACATTTTCTCGGGTCTGGGTGTTTGTGGTGCCTTTGTTGTTTCCGATTCCCATACCACAAGTGCTTTAGCTTCTCACATTGGGATCGGAGCAATGTATGTGATGTTTTCCCTATCTATATATGTGTAAAAAAATATCTTCACACAATTCCCAATACAGGGGTAGACAGAGGTCTAGTCGAGACAATTAAGTCCCTTTGACCACCGAAGATATTTTTCGGGACAACGTGACAGGTGGTGAGCCCGTCGCCGTCTTTTGCTCAAGCCACCGATAAAATTCGTACGTAAGTTTTTGAAAAACCCATTGGTACGAGCCTGCCGCCTGGGGTCGAACTCGGGTCTCTTGATTTGAAATTCCGACCACCCAACCATTCGGCTATCGTGACTATATATATGTATTTATTAATTTATTATTTAATTATTATTATATACATACATTAATCTATATTCTTCTTGTAAGCACCTGCCATCTACTTTTCACCATAACAAAGGTTGACTGGTAGAGAATGCCACCAGGCATTAAGTCCGCCCATTGTAGCCCTTAGTATAAGGTGTAACAATAAAGAATAAATAAATAAATAAAATGAAATGGGTAATAATAATCTAAGCTGGCTAGAGCATAGACCGCCGGACTGCGAAATTTATTTATGAAATATTATATCATGGACATTAAAATTCTAATTCACTAATTTGAATAGAAAAACAAGTTCCACTCAGACGATTGCATTAATATTAAATGTCATGTATAAAAAACAAACGACTGACTTAATATAACATAACTATGAATTATTTAATTAACGGAATATTGTCATTTGTCAAAGGTTACTAATGAGCCTATATACAATGTTAGAAAGCAAACAATGGAAGGTAAATGCCTTCCTAATGACAAGATATGTTACGATCAGCTATCGACCGTGCGACCCCGTATTTCTTTAGGTGCGGCGTTGTTTTACGTATAATCAATATTACTTAACGCCGGGGCCATTAGGCACAAGCTATGGAAAGATTCGTGTTACCCATCTATGTGGTTATTTCAGATTACACCGTGTTATTTGTTAAATAAAAATAATATCTTCACGCCATTCCCAATACAGGGGTAGACAGAGGTCTAGTCTAGACAATTAAGTCCCTTCGACCCTCCTTCCACCGAAGATACTTTCGGGACAACGTGACAGGTGGTGAGCCTGTCGCCGTCTTTATGTCCAAGCCAACGATTTAATTCGTACATAAGTTTTTAAAAAACCCGTTGGATCCCCAGGTGGCAGGCTCGTGCCTGCCACCTGGGAATCGAACTTGGGTCTCTCGACTCGAAATTCCGACCAACCAACCACTCGGCTATCGTGTGGTATAATGTTATTTGTTAGTGTTCGTGTTATTGGTCAATTGTGAATTAATGTTTTTTCAAAGTTGTTACTCATGTCGATATAATTTGCTTTAAACTGTTCGAAACGAATGTCGAAAATACGCTGACAAAAGTCTGTCTATATTATAAATCTATTTTTTTTATATAAAAGGGAGGCAAAAGAGCAGGTGGCTCACGTGATGATAAGTGATTACCGCTGCCCATGAACACCCGCAACACCAGAGGCATAGCAGATGCGTTGCCGGCCTTAGAGTGGGCTCCGGTTACCTGCACTCACCAGACGAAACGCAGAAGTTTGTTAGACTCCTACTTCACGCCGGTGTTCTGTGAGGTCGTGGTACTTCCCCGGTCAAGCCGGCCCATTCATGCAACAACAAAAGCTGATGCGTGGCTCTACCACTGTTAAAAGTCTACCACTGTTAAACATGAATTCTTTATAAAGTGGTTGGGTGATCGGAATTCGGGCCAAGAGACCCGAGTTCGATCCTGGCCGACCTTTGTTGGTATGGACATAAAGACATAAGTCACGTTGTCTCAAAAAATTCTTCGGTTGAAGGTAGGTCAAAAAGACTTAATTGTCTAGACCTCTGTCTACCCCTGGATTGGGAATGGCATGAAGATATTTTTTCTGTATATTAATTAATTAGAAATTTCATTCTTGGGGATTATAAAATGGAGTTAAAAGTTTCCTAGGCTTCTGATTACCTCCTTTACAAATGCCATTTATACTAATAACACACGGGTGACTCCGTAAGCTCAAAAGTTTTATAATTTAAAACTTTGTTAAGCTTTTAGGATGTTTGTAATAAAACGGAGAAGCGGATATGAATGAACTTCATTCAAGCGGTACTTAGTGTACTACCTGGTTTAATGACACAGGATAATTTATATTCCGGCAAAATTTACGGGAGAAATCTGTAGCATAAGTTTGTATATATAACGGATATTGACTTGTAGTATTCTTATCATATTAATAATAAATTAAAAAATCAACTGACACAATGGGAATTCGAACCTCTAAACCTATCCATACCTGTACCGGGTTGTGGCTACGCTCTTAAACAAATATCTCTTACGTACGCCTTAGAGCTTTGGTATTTGGTTTTTTAATCCGACATACCTGTAGGAATTTCGATATACAGTCCAAGCCGTGGCCAGTTTAATATTAATTACACTTTGTACATTTTAATCTTCTATGGTATATTATTATAAGTTAAACACATCGTAGGTAGATTTCAAATGATTGATTACAGTACAGCAATGTCTTCACAAAAATACAAAGCTGTAATAATACGAGTATCTGTTTTCGTATTCTGTCATGTGTCAATTTTGCATGAAAGAAAGTAAGGGGATGAGAGAGACTCAGCTTATGTAGGCAATTTTTCGATATTCTACAAATTGTTTTCGGGATTAAATATGTTATTGTATACTTATTTAAAGGCCTGTAAAATTAATACCCGTAAAAATACCTGTAAAAACCCGAAAAATTTAGAAAAAGTGCTCTTCGTATTGACCCGACCTGAATGGAACCCGGAACCTCACCACGAAACCCGATGTACGCCACTTCTCCACTAAGGTCGTAAAAATTACCGGGCGGTAGGCCTCTTCTATAAGGGAATTGGATATCTTAGTAACAAACACCTGTCACCTTAGATTCTGCTGCTTGTCACTGTTATGCTTTATTTGGTCTATTTGGTATTTATCAAGATATTTATCCTACTATTTGTCATTGATATTCAAGACTTTCCTTAGTCATATCTTACTACAATGACAAATCAAAGAGTGTTATATTTTTACACAGCTACCACACAACAGATTATTGCAAAAAAGCTTCTATTCCACAAAGAAGTTTTGTCATCGCCGTGCTTGGCATGTCGATTGGTGATCGTATTACCAGATATCTCGAACCTTAGACGAAGGTTATTTCTTAGGAAGGAACCTTAGAAGGTTAGTTACAATTTGCAATTACGGTATTCAAAGGTTCACGATGGCCGAGTGGTTGCGTGATCGGAGTTCAATTCGAAACCCACGTTCTATCCCCAGGTAGTAGGCTCGTACTGATCTGATTGAGGTTTTTATCAAAAACTTATGTACTTGCTCGTACTGATGGATTCTATAAAAAACTTGGCTTTGATATAAAGATAGCAGAGTGGTTGTGGTGGAATTTCGAGTCAAAAGTCCCGAATTATATCCCCAGATGGGGGACCAATGGATTTTTCTTTATCACCTTGTCCCAAAAAATGTCCCCGGTGAAAGTTCTTAATTGACTAGACCTCTGTATACCGCAGTATTGTGAATGGTGTGAAGATGTTTTTTTAAATTGTTTTCCCTATTTTGTTGTTAGTCGCCTCTTACTACACCCACCAGAAGAATAGGTGGTGGCAACAACCTTACACCACACAGCGAGATTGTCTTTTGACGGCCTTTGTGAAATTACTTATGTTCATTACTTAACGTATTTCATTAGTTCTAGGCTCAAGGAGTGAAACTATCATATAGGTATTAATTTTACACACTATATACAAATACAGGTATACATAGGCAGTAGATTAATATGAAGCAGATTGATATTGCTTTAATAGCTACTGTTATCAAGATCATGCACGAGATGTACTTGATGTGCATTTGCAAGTTGGCTAAACATTAATTAGTCCGTTTGTTTGTGGTATCATTGTACGAGGAAATATGCATTCCTTTGTACAACCGACTTGACGTATGCAACTGACAATTGGTACAATTGTTTTCAATTACTATCCTCGGTATGAAACTAAGTTCTGAGATACGTTATATCGTATTGATGAAAGGCTAATGAAAATGGATTAGGTGGCAAAGGTTTGTAATTTTTGGACAGCCGTCTTAGGCTACTAAAAAAATAAAAATATCTTGTCGCCATTCCCAATATTGGGGTAGACAGAGGTCAAGACGAATAAGTCCTTTCGTCTCACTTTCCACCAAAGACAGTTTTTGGGATAACGTTACAGATGATGAGCCCGTCGTCATCTGTATAATCAAATCAACGATATAATTTTATTACACAAAGTTTTTTGAAAGAACCCTTTGGCAGCCACCAGCGGCTTCGGTGCCTGCGATCGAACTCGAGTCTCTTGGCTCAAATTCGGACCACCCAACCTCTCGGCTATCATTACTTACTAAGAAAAATATAAAAGTACAAATTTGAAACCTTCTCCTTTAACATTACTATTTATTATTTATTATATAGTTTTGGAAGGCGCAAAGAATCCTACTATAGTAGCATAGTATTGTTTTTACACAAAAAAATTGTTTAAATTTATAATACTTATTTACTGAAAACTATGAAAGTCACGATAGCCGAGTGGTTAGGTGGTCGAAATTTCGAGTCGAGAGACCCGAGTTCGATCCCCAGGTGGCAGGCTCGTACTCAAAACTTATGTACGAATTACATAGTTGGCTTGGACATAAAGGCGGCGACGGGCTCACCACCTGTCACGTTGTCCCGAAAATATCTTCGGTGGAAGGGACTTTATTGTCTATACTAGACCTCTGTCTACCCCTGTTTTGGGAATTTCGTGAAGATATTTATTTTTTATTTATTTACTGAAAACTACAATAATCGTACAGCCAAGTACCAAAAACACTGGCTGCATTTAGTGTTGAATGGCTAGACTTAACCGTTGTGCGAGAAAAGAACCAGCCCTCTTTTCACTAGTGGCAACGACCAGTCGCGGATATAACTCCTTTAGAAACTGCATCGCGCGGGGACCCACGGACCGAATGTCTCTACGGCAAAAGGCAAAAATATATAGTATCCTTTTAAAGACTCATTTTTTCGCCACTTGTACGATTCAGTTGCCTCTGATGCCGTCTCGGCCATTGTTATTATTGGTATTTTTTAATTTACATCTTTTTATTACATACTAGCAGTTGCCGGCTGCTTCACCCAAACACTTAATTGAGTAAAATTTTTTCCCAGGAATAAAAGTTCTAGAAAAAAAATAATTTACACTACTACTACTGTAATGTTGTCTGAAAGCAAACCAATTGAGGTTTGCTCTCAGACTTAGTTATGTAGATTGTGTGAACTCATTATTCCACACAACACAGAATAGATTTCAATGAATGGATGTTAATTATTGATAATTGGTTTCGTAGCTACACATCCCATTAAGATGACCTCCTTGGACCAGTGGTGAGGCATCGGTTTTTATGGCGCTGTCGAAGGTACCGGGTTCGATTCACGATCGTGTCAATGTAGTAAATTTTCATGCATTTGGGTGTTTGTAGGACGTTCATTGTTTCTGATTTCATAACACAATATACTTACTTGGTATCCCAGCAATGTATGTGATGTTGTCCCTATCTATGTATGTATTTAATTTGAATATGATTCATAGAATAGGTAAACCATGTTTTATTTGTTATTAAGTAACATTCGGCGAAATGATCACCGCCTGACGTCATAAAATAGGGTCCGGTGAAATGATCTCTGACTACCTTATTATTGCGCAATGCGTGAAGATAGACAATAGTGGTAAAGCAGGTAACAATTCAGTGGATGCTAAGTGGATACTGCAACCGTTGGACATCTACAAACCACTTCTGTGGGTACTTACTTCTTCTGTCTACTTTAAATAGACTCTTACCTCGTTTTTACACGTCATAACCTTCGCATCCTCTTTCGTACGTACCAGCGAATTCGGAGTGCCAAGCATTTTTGGTACGTTGCACCAATGATAATGAAGGTAGAGTTTAGGTACGTTTTTAGGCGTCATAAAATTATTTACGAGTTTTTTATCACTTAACCAAATTAACGATCTGTAAATATCCGTTGCAGGATTAAGACCTTTCCTTTAAAATGGTTTAATATTTTTTTATGCGCGTATCATATTTATTAATTTTGTTTGTGTCCGTTTACGTTGTGATGATGATACTGTTCATCTTTATATTATGCGCAATTAGTATAGTTTGTTTCGGCCTGTATCTATTTTTACTCTACAATACCTAATACTATCTGTGTAAAATACAACTGAATAAAATTTTCAATATATTTTCATTTCAATAAAATTTTCAATATACAATCTGTGTAAAATTTTCGGATGTTATCGCGTTTTTTCATTTAGTTTTAAAAAGTATTTTTACTTCCCGATGTTTCGAATGCTTTACAGCATCCGGGGACACGGGGAGACTGAGGTCTTGAAAGTCCCACTGACACTTATTCTCTATCATTATTTCTCTATCACAGACGAGATAGGACTACAGTAAAACCAGAACCAGAAAGCTATAATTAGGAGATTTAACAAAATTATGATAATGGCCGGGAATGGAACCTATAACTCGGCAATCAGATACACTAACAACTAAGTCACGCGAACATCATCGTTAAACCGTTACAGTCTAGTATTTTGGTAGCCATTTTACCATAAAAAATACCTACACACTAATGCTAGAGCCTTCTTCTTCTATAAGACGTTTGGCAAGAACAAAATTAATGATTAATGATTGTAAGAATTCTATAGCTATTTTTTTAATCTGTATGTAATTAATACTAGGAAATAATGACTGTCTAACAGATACAGAAGGTATCGATAGACCATTTCGATAGGTTCTTAATCTTAATCTCAAGTTTTTTTTTTAAATCTTAATAACGATATGAATAATAATCTCGTAATTTACTTACATGTAACCTCTATTTTACCTAAATATTGCTTCTTTTCGTGTTTTACGACGATAATAACACAATGGTCTTTATTTATATTTTGTAAGTAGAGCTATTTGTGGGAGAAGCGATAAATTTAATTGTACTTCACTCTTTATTTAGGAAGATAAAGCGTTGCTCGTTTTAAATTTACTGCCTCCGTAACTATGCAAAATTAGAACAATGATATTTCCTCCCTTCGTTCAGTAGAATGAGTTTGATTGAAATGGATTATATATAGTCCATTTATTATTAAATAAGAGAAATTTAAATTAATAAGTTACGATTGCCTAGTGGTTGATCGAACGGAATTCGAGTCGAAAAACCCGAGTTCGATGAACAAGGCCACATGGTTTTTTATTTAAAAACTTCCAATATATCGTTGGAATGGAAATAAAGACGGCGACGGACTCACCACCTGTCACGTTGTCCCGAAAATATTTTCAGTGGAAGGTGGGTCAAAGGGACTTAAATGTCTAGACTAGACCTCTGTCTACCCCTGTATTGATAATTGCGTGAAGATATTAATTTTTTTATTTATATGTTATATAAATTTGATGCTATAATCGTTTCTATACTGTTACCAAGTGAAACAGCGGATCGCAGTCATTACGAAACAAACTTAGGTCTCTTTGAGCGCATCGCATCGTCTACCGAAATACCACACGACTACTAAGTTGCAAGTGCTAGTCAGTCGCAAATTAACTTCATTCCTCAATCCTGCTAGATTAATTGGATACAAATGATTGTAGTAAGACTAAAAAACTGAAAGCTCCACCATGCTTAAACTCTTCCCCTATACTACTCAGCTGTTACCTGATACCAATTGATTATTAAGACTATCTCTTAAATTTTCTGGACCTGGACCATCTACCCCAGTGTTGGGTAAAGCGTGAAAATACGTCCTCACTAAAGTCGTATAAACGTTCTATGCAAAGTTGACCTTTCACGTTTAATTTATATATAAGCATGATTAATGTTACGTCGTTTACATTGAAACGAAAAACGAAGAGAAATGCCTTGTCTTGTGACATGTTTTCTCTCTTTGCCACTGCGTTCTTTGTTTCGACCTTGTTCTTATTAAAATATTTAGGACAACTGTGGCACGTTGACATTAATATAATTTTCAAAAATATACCTTTGTGGACTGAAATAACACGTTATTTGTCTTTATTACTTTATGATTAGGTTATATTATATTTATGTCGCGATAGCCGAATGGTTGGATGGTCAGAATTTGGAGTCAAGAGACCCGAGTTCGATTCCCAGGTGGCAGGCTCGTACCAATGGGTTTTTCAAAAATTTATGCACGAATTACATCGTGGGATAGGATATAAAGACGGCAACGGGCTCACCACATATTTCTGAAAATATGTTCGGTGGAAGGTGGGTCTGGTAAGGTGGGTCGAATGGACTTAATTGTCTAGACTAGACCTCTGTCTACCCCTGTAGTGGGAATTGCTTGAAGATATTTAATTCTTTTTTATATATTTGTAAAATATTAATGTTATTGCCAACGAATTACTATTGAAAGAATCTCCATTGACTATTCAATACTTGTTTATAAAATGAATACATCAAAGCTTTAGAATATTAATTTTACGTTACTACTTTTTTATTATTTTGTGTTGTGTTTTCAAGTAGCAGGCTTGTAAAAAAAACATTGTGTTTTTTAAAGAAACATTTGTATGATTTATATCGTTGGCTTGGACATAAAAGATGGCGACGGGTTTTCTACCTGTCACACTGTGCCAAAAACTGTCTGCGGGGGAAATTGGTCTATGGACTTAATTATCTAGACCTCTGTCTACTCCAGTATTGGGAATGACATGAAGAATTTTTTTTTATTTTATACTCCGTGGCAACCGATGTGTACGCCGCTCATCCATGGAGGTCGTCAAATGATATATAGTTAACTGTGATACATATATCAATTTCTCTGCAGCAGACTAACAGATCTATTTAATAGAAGGGACTGTCAGATATGTCACGAACGTCGACCGACTTTATAATTTGCGGCTTCGCTCGACATCTCCGGTATGCAATATCGACAATATTCAAAATATCGAGGTTTGCGCCGGCAGCTCTATAGCTGGCGCATTAAATTGTTCTGCCATTCATATTCTCATGGTTCCAAATATAATTAAACATTTGTGAATTTCTTTTGGTAATAATGTTATTACAATGAATGTGAGGTTGTCGGCTGATTTGGCGAAATATTATATAAATATTCATAAATCTTTTTGACTTTGATTCTTGAGTCGATTACCTACAACCTGATTGCCCTAGGATTACTAGACTTACCGCCTATAAACCAACCGATTGACTGGGTTCTTGGTACATGCTGAAGCTATTATTCCGTGTACATTCTTGACACTCTATCTCTTCTTATGGGTAGGGGGCATACCATGGGTTCCGGCATGTGGGTGGTTGAACAAACGCATCGTGCGTCTGGCACTCCTTTCCTCCGGGAGAGGCATTGCCCTCGTCAGAATCGCTCAGTATAGGGTGCTTGACGAATCGCCATAAAGTGACTTCGCGACTTATGTCGCCCACGCAGGTTCCTCTTGGTTCATTGTGGATCGAACTCACGGCTGTTCATCGCTTGACAGGGCTAGTACACCTATCAGGAGGTTGAAAAATACCTATTCCGAACTCCAAATTCATTGGATGAGTTTTACTGACAAAGCCATGAAAAGAAGACCAAACACATATTCCGCAGTAGTAAGGGTCGCCAACTGATGTCCGACCCAAATATCAAACTCCTTGACAAAAACAAAGTATCACCAGCCCGACGCTAACCTGACCACTGGGAGGCAGAGACCGTCTTGAACTATCTGTACCCCACTGACCATTTTCTCCCTCACCTTCTGCATATTGGAGACAGACACACGACACAGAGAGTGTCGTTATCTCGTGGTCCCGGGTTCGATTCCCAGACGGGTCTATGTAAAAAATGTAGAAATACGGGTCTTGGTGTTTGTGGTTCTTCTTTGTTTCCGATTCCCATATCACAAGTACTTTAGCTTCTTACATTGAGATCGGAGCAATGTATGTGATGTTTTTCTTCTCTATATATGTATGTAAATAAAAAAACAAGGTTACATGTAAATATGCTTGTAAACCATATATTGGTGAAGTAGTATAATTTTCATAGTTTTGTAGAAAAGTTTAGTAAAATAGGCGCAATTTTATTAATTTGAATCAATATCAATGTTCTTAAAATATATAAATTGGAAATTTTAATCAGTATGAATGTACTTAAAATATATAAATTGGAAATTTGAATCAATGTGAATGTACTTAAAAAATATATAAATTGGAAAGACTAATAATTTCCTCGGAGATAGATATCTCGACAAGCGGCTTAGATCTTCAATAACGATATACGAACTGGGTCACATTTTGCAATCCACTTCTGATATATGAATATCATTTGGCTCGCTTATATCTTTAAAAAAATTCTCATTTTTTTTTAAAGTGTAGTTTTAGTAGGGGTTCTTCACTTCTAGATTCTACGGAAGTGAGGAATAACTTATTTAAGTACGCTTTACATTATTAAAAAAAAAAAATATCTTCACGCAATTCCCAATACAGGGGTAGACAGAGGTCAAGTCTAGACAATTAAGTCCCTGTGACCCACCTTCCACCGAAGATATTTTTGGGACAACGTGACAGGTGGTGAGCCTGTCGCCGTCTTTATGTCCAAGCCAACGATGAAATTCGTACATAAGTTTTTGAAAAACTCATTGGTACTGCCACCTGGGGATCGAACTCGGGTCTCTCGACTCGAAATTCCGACCACCCAACAACTCGGCTATCGTGACTTTTTGCTTTACATTATTAATTTATTTATTGCATTATTTATTTATGTAAGCCCTATTGGCAATGTATAATAGATATATTGCCAATAGGGCTTCCTAAACGAGAAAATAAGGAAATAGTTTCATAAAAGTTCTCTGAAACATGTCTCACCCAAAACTGAGTTTGCTCATAATTATGACATACTTTTATAAATTTCGACAGAATGCCATTTTTTTAATTTGCCTGAGTTTGTATTGGGCAGCAGTATCTATTTCTATCTCATCCACTCTTTATTTTTATAAACAGCTTTCTCGTGTTATTCTTTCATATTTTTATCGATTTACCAATATTTTTATGTTTAGTTTAAATTCGAAAACTTTAGCATTCTTCTGTTTCTTTGAATCCTATCAAAACTTGAAGATTAGCATTGGCGTTTTCGAAAGATTTTCAAAAAGAACGCTGATTTGCTATTTGCATCAATCGAATTTTCGCGATCCATTCAGTAGTGGATCTTCCTTCACTGCATTTGTCTGACCGAGGCTGCCAACTAAATACCTTTTTTCTGAAACATCTGTAAGTTCTAGCTATGTGTCTGACTTATTACCACTGCCGTACTTTACGATTAAATCTTAACAATAGTATTATTCTTCTTCTTTCAGCTTATTAAGAATCCACTGCAAAACATAGGTCTCTCTCCTAGAATTCGCCATATTCAATGGTTCTCAGCATCCATCGACTCCCCTTAAAAAAGTTACGATAGCCGAGAAGTCGGTCGGAATAAGGCGGTCGGAATTTCGAGTCAAGAGTCCCGAGTTTGATCCCCAGGTGGCAGGCTCGTACCAATGGGTTTGTCATAAACTTATGTACGAATTATATCGTTGACTTGGACATAAAGACGGTGACGGGTTCATCACCTGTCACGTTGTCCCGAAAATATCTTCGATGGAAGGTGGGTCTAAGGGACTAAATTGTCTAGACTAGACCTCTCCCTCCCAACACAGCGGTAGACACCCCTGAATTGGGAATTGCGTGAAGATATTTATTTATTTATTTACTTATTTTATATTAAGAAAGTTAAACATAGATAGAATTGTATGATGAGGCTGGTGAGCTTCAATTTCATATTTTGGGTAGAGAGCAATGTATGTAATGTCCATGTATTTACTTTTTATTTACTCGTATAGCCGTATAACGTTCGAGCAAAATAGTTGAATTTTTTATATTTTGCCATTCGGAAACAGGTTTTCTAAAGATCTTTAGTTATTTTTGGAAGTAATTATTTCCGTTTGTAAAGTCACTGTTACGAAATTTCTTTGTGGACCGGTTTTCAAGAGCCTACTTCAGCTTGGTGTAGTTGACATATTTAGTGTTACACAAATTTTTCCATTTTAGTAGCATTTCTGAATTTTCATTTAATGGTTTATACTTTGCTAAAATGATGTCGATTTTGTATTTTGAATTTATTAATAGTAAACAAAGACTATGTAGTATATAGACGATGAATGTCCCAAAATACGTTTTGTATCTACACGGAAAACAGACATAGATTCGGAAACCGATATTTGTCTTTGACAAATATTGAATTAGGCCGAGTATTCAATCCCGAAATTTGAATCCACGGGCATGCGAATACATCAAATACATCTTTTTATTATTACAATATCTTCACACATCATCGACAGCACGGTATCCAGGGAGAACAGATAGTCAAGTGTAATGTTCCTTACATACCTTTTTCGCTTCTATCGAATTTCTCATTTTTTTTCCTGTAGATATTTTAAAATTAAAAACACGCGGTCTGTGTGATTCCATTTTTTTATAAAATGTTCTAATTTCAAATTGTACAGATAGAAGTGGGCCACTCGTCGTTTATCGGACGCTCGTTAATCGATCAAAGTCGCGATGGTTTTTAATTAGCCACGCCTGTCTTTCCGTCGTTAGTGTAACGGCGCTGGGCCGTGAACTTTTACTCCCATTTTTCTTTTACTTAATCAAGTTACTGGCTGGAAAATAAATCGACTCTGTAAATTGAACTCTTACGTGGTACTTTTTGCAGTAGCTTCCGGGGACTTTGTTTTTCTCGATGTGACGTTCGAAGTTCAAATTTATCAGGACTTTATTTAAATATGAATGGAATACAATAAATGTCATCGGTGAAAGTGAAAGGGGCCTAATAGTCTAGACCTCTGTCTACACCCAATATTGGAAATGCAGTGAAGATGTTTTTTTTTAATAACTCTAGAGATATTGACACTGGTGATCACACCCAGGTTACGAAATTGTAAAAAATGTGTATGATTATACACGTGTCATGGATTTATATGTGTTTTAACGATTTTTTATATCTCTTAATTTATTTTCCAATTATTTGCGCGACAGGCTGTCATGTTGTCCTAAATAAGTTTCTGTGAAGTGACTTTTATACTTCTGCCTACCACAGTAGGGGAAATTGCATGAAAATAAAAAAATATCTATACTACATAGAAATTTGAATCATCTCTTTTGCTTCCAGGTATGTTTAAAGTATTTAACGCTTCAGGCGCAATGGATATTTAACAAAAGCTGGTAGGTGAAGACCAGGGCCATAAAATTAACACTAAATAGGACTCAGTTGTAATACTTCTATAATTAAAAATTATGCGGGCAATGGGCCGGCCACATTGCAGACTGACAACATTGGAGGAACTGTCAATCGATGGGGAAAAACGTTCTCGAGTGGCAACTTCGTTTAGGCAACCGCACTCTTATCTCATAAAGAAACTAGACAAAGATGTTAATCGTTATATAATAAATATAAATAAATATCTTCACGCAATTCCCAATACAGGGGTAGACAGAGGTCTAGTCTAGACAATTAAGTCCCTTTGACCCACCTTCCACCGAAGATATTTTCAGGACAACGTGACAGGTGGTGAGCCCGTCGCCGCCATTATGTCCAAGCCAACGATGAAATTCGTACATAAGTTTTTGAAAAAATCATTGGTACTGCCACCTGGGGATCGAACTCGGGTCCCTCGACTCGAAATTCCGACCACCCAACAACCCGGCTATCGTGACTTTTTAATGTTAATCGTTCATTTTAGTAAAAGCTGAAACCAAGAAATATACACAATTAGCGCGACTGCGTTCGTCTTATATTTTAAATTATTTTCTAGAATTGCATTTGATTTTAACATAAAGGTCATGATTTTAAGATAAAGTATTCTATCTGTCAGTGAGATGTAATATATTTTTTTTAATATTTTATTCTGATTCATTCAGTGATGTTGCAATGGAAATGACAAATGCTGGAGTTCCTTTTGCTTTTAAAACAAAATACTAGTAGACTGGGGGTGCGGACTGTGAAACAACTTTGCAGGTGCCAATAATTCGACTATTGTCGTAATCCAACTCCAGACAAGAGCTTAGTTGTAGTTTGGACAGGTATACTTATTTGGGATTGCTAGTATACTTTATAAAAGATTAATTGCCAAATCAAAAATAAATTCAAACCAGTTACCTTTTTGTTAATGCAAATAAACATTTAATTTTAATTATTTATCGTTAAACAATGTTTCATAAAATAAGAGGTTTCAGTTTCATCAGTATAATAGCTGTCTCTCTGTATATATTGATATGAATACATATATACACACACATATATTTTATGGAAAACGTGACAGGTGGTGAGCCCGTCGCCGTCTTTATGTCAAAGCCAATAATATAAATCGTACATAAGTTCTAAAAAAGCCTTGGGGAACTATCCACGGTCTCCCACGGGGACCTCCGGTCACCCAACCCTACTCGGTTATCGTACATACATACATACATATATTCACGCCTCTTTCCCGTAGTGGTAGGCAGAGACCACTTTTTTCTACTTGCTACGATCCTTACATACTTGTTCGCTTCGTCCACTTTCAATATTCCCTTCATACATTCTCTTCGATTTAGGGTACTCTTGACCTGGCCTTTTTTCAGGACGTCCCTGATTTGGTCTCGAAACGTCCGCCTAGGTCTTCCCCTTCCTACACTTCCATTCGCACTCGCCTTATATACTTATTTCGTCAATCGTTCTTCATTCATTCTCTCGACATGGCTACGTGATATAATTAAGATGTTAAATTAAATCCGCTGTTTGCCATTCATGTGCTTTATCATTTAGATCATTTAGAATTGTATGCAATAAAATTATTACATTGCAATACAAGTCTTAAATCCTCTGGTTCAGTGGGTTTATATTTATTCAAAAGAAATCCCTCCCACTTATCGCTCTCGAATTATGTTCTCAGTTTTGTTGAAATCCAATTCACTAATTTAAGGAAAACTTGATCCTTGGTTGTTATTGACGTTTTGACAGGTTGCTGCGGGCATTTTGAAGACATCGGGCCATTTGGCTGTAGTAGTTAACCGACTTAAATTTTGAAAATTCACGAAATTAATTGCCGGGATGGAAATGTGATTTAGATGTGGACAGGCGTGTCGCTGCCGGGAACAAAATCGATGGTGCTCTGACTGCGTTAGTCAAAAGGCAAGGCGTAGTGAAAAGTGCACGCCTTGCTATACATAACGCGGTGTTGATACCGACTTTGTTATATGGCAGCGAAGCCTGGGTATGCCGGAAGAAGCATAAAAGCAGGTTGAATGCAGTGAAGATGCGATCTCTTCGTAAAATGTGCGGCCTTACCATGGCCGACCGAAAGCGAAACGAAGAGATTCGCAATATGGCAGGTTTGAAAAATGACCTTGTCACAAAAATGGATGAGGGCGTGCTTCGATGGTTTGGGCACGTTGAGCGAATGAGCGAATGGTGAAGAAAATATATAGCGCGAAAGTTAATATCAAAAGGGGTCGAGGCAGGCCGAGAAGAGCGGAGGATCAAGAGTATTCGGATACCTAGACGTGCATGAATGAAGAAAATGATGAATCTGAAAGAAGCGAAAGAGGTGTGTGAGGATCGTGACACTTGGCGATCTGTTCTCTCTGGATAACGTGTCAGAGTCATACATCAGCGTGAAGATAAATAAAATAAATAAATTGTATTCTTATTATTGTAATTATTACTGTTGTTGTACCTACTATTCAAGCAAATTTGTGTGATGATCGCTTAATTTTTTTCTGGGACTCGGCTGAAAAACAAGTCCCCAGTCCCCCTAACGATAAATGATTTCTGCAGCCCATAAAGATGTTATGCGTTTCAACCATTTACAAGAAAGGAGATTCTAGATGCTTCATCATTATCGAGGGCTGTGATGGAATGCCTCTTAGCTCATAACTACACTAGCTCTCCATACCCTTCAAACCGCAGTACAAGAGTTGTTACTGCTGTTTGGCGGCGAAAGTAGATAAGATTGTATTACTAACTCAGACTATTCCAAGACTAAATGTACTCTATCTATCTCCATTAAAGTTACTGTTATCATAATTCAGCAAGAAATTGTGTTTTTTTCGATCTTAATTATTTTATTTTTAGGGATAGGGCGATGAAGAATTACTAAATAATTTTAAGTTATACTCGTACATCCTAAACACCATTTAATTGTATTGATTTATATTATTTATTTTTAATTGTATTGAGTTAATCATGATATGCATTGTAATTCAGTTACAAATTAAAAAAATACAGTTCTAGCTGTGTCTACTTGTTATATACATATATAACAACATGTAAAACTTCAGCATTTGAGGCTGAACTAGGCTTATGAAATAAACCTGTATTTCAGCAATAGTGCAGTTTTCTTACTTTTTGTTTTACTAGCCTAAAACAGAAATCAAGGAAATCAAATCAACTCAACCTAAATGAAAATCAGAAATCAAATCAACCTAAAACAAAAATACAAATTTGAAAGGTAATTAATATATAATAATTAATAATATAATATTGTTCAGTGATTGATATAGCAGTCTAAAGCTACATCAGTGTAGTACAACCACAAAAATGAAATAGACAGAAACCTTAAGTATAAGTCATAATATTGTGTTACACACATGGAATAGTTAATTTATGCAAACATAACACTCCCGAGACGGATTAAGTTTTCCTACGACGAAAGAATACTTTTATTTTGATTCTCTTTTAAGTTTAGGGACGTAATGGAAGCCTTAGCTCTAAAATCCACATTTAATATGTATGTAAATTTATGCTTTGTTATGTATACGTATATACGTATATTTTAGTATACATTATACCTTTGACGTAAGCGCGTCGCGGGATTTCAAATTGTTGTGTGAATTTATCTCTGAAAGTCCGTGGTGATAAATAGGGTTTTAAAGCTTATTTCAGTAGAGTGTATGTTTTGTTATTTTTATTGATCTTCAAGTGTGAGCTAATTAACTTATTCTTAAACACTGTATCAAAAAACACCGAACGAAATTTGAAACCAGTGATGGGCAGCATCAGGTGCGAAAACTAGTGCAGAGATGGAGAGCATTCCAGTATAGCTTTGACATAAAGACGGCGACTGGTTCACCGCCTGTCACGTTGTCCCGAAAATATCTTCGGTGGAAGGTAGGTCAAAGGGACTTAATTGTCTAGACTTGACCTCTCTCTACCCTTGTATTGGGAATTGCGTGAAGATATTTATTTATTTATTAAAGAGAATATTACATGTAATTACCAAGAAAGCCGTCGCATTCAGAATATAGGGCTCATCAATTATTCATGGAGCCGAAAGGTCGCGTCGCACGTCGTGTAATGCTATTTATTTGAAAAGGTGCATGCATGTTTGATGTAAATTGCCAAGGAAGCGAACGTGACACTCTAATCTTATCTCCCGACTTTGTTATTAAAGTTTTATTACGTCATAACATGATATATCTTGAACTGCGCGGTACCCATTCAGATATTTTTATCTGAACGTGAGTTATAGTATGGTAAACACAATATTGTAGTAAATTTGTAACAAATTCCAACATTGAATATCGTTTACGAATGTAGTAGAAGGTAGTAAAATAAAATATTGTATCATAAATAGTCTTATACCCGAGTGGACTCGAATTCGCATCATCCGGAGTCGAGGGACCCGAGTTTGATCCGAAGGTGGTAGGCTCGTACGAATGAGTTTTTTCCAAACTATGTTCGATTTATACCCTTGGTTTGAACATAAAGACGGCGACAAGATCACCTCTTATCATGTTCTTTTACGTTTTCCATAAAATGTTTTCGATGAAAGACGAAGTGAGTCGAAAACACTTAATTGTCTAGACCTCTGTCTACCACAATATTGGAAATTACGTGAAGATAAATATATATATTCCACTTATTTAGAATTAAAAAAAAATAAGATTGTTTAATAATGATAATGAATGTTTTTAAATGTTGTAAATATTAAAAGAAAAGTTGAAAATGAAATGTTATTTTATTTATTACTAGTTAAACCCGACCACGCTTAGCTGTGGCTTAGTCTTTTATTAATTAGAAGAGAAGTAATTAAAAATGTTTTGCGTAACTTGAATTTCAAAGAAAATACATTATTAATTTTAATATCAGCTCTATTAAACATATATAAATATATGTTACACATTGATCTTCTTTTCACCGTACTACTTTTTATCATAAGTCTTTGTGTGTAATCTGTACATTCAATGTATATATTTGGAAAGAGTTTATAATATATGACGACCTCCGTGGACGGATCCGCCATCACTAGGTCCCGGGTTCGATTCTCGGGTCTGCGTGTTTGTGGCGCCTTCGTTGTTTCCGATTGTTTCCACAAAGTGCTTTAGCATCTTTCATTGGACTGTCCCTATCTGTCTGTCTACATATATACCTAGTCAGGTCATAAATTCTGTCACATGTTTAATATAAAATAAATGAATCAAGTTTGTTCATTATGTAACCATTTATATACCAAAATGATCTTAACAAAACATAAATTCTTATGACAATAAAGTTTATTCAAAATGACCTCCGTGATTTTGAATACAGGCCTTCAATCTGCGCGGCCAGTCGTCCATGCTGCGGTCCATGTCAATATCGGCGGCTGTCTCAAACAAGGATGTCTTGAGTGACTCAAAATTGGGATGAGACTTTGAGCACGCCTTTTCCTCAAAGTGTTGCCATATCTTGTAATCCTACGGATTCAAATCGGGACTGGAGGAGGGCCAGTCTTCGTGCCGGATGAAGTCGATTTCACGCGCCGCCAGCCAGTCTTGTGTGCTCTTCGCTCTATGAGCTGTCGCCGAATCTTGTTGGAAATCCCAGTGCCTGTTATTGAACATGTTATGAAAAACAGGTTCCACAAGGTTCGTCAGGACTGTATTTTGATACATAACTGCATTCGTTTTTACACCTTTCTCACAAAAATGTACCTTTGTTAAGCCCCACTAAGGAACTCTCAACCATACCATGAGCGAGCATGGAAAATGACCTCGTTGGACATGCGGAATACGGTTGCTCGCTTCTTCACTACTGTGTGCGTACACCTTATCAGTTTGTTTGTTGTAGCTCTCTTCTACGGTAAAAATTTTATCATCCGAAAAAAGAATTTTTCGATTTTTTTTCCCTCATACCACTTCATCAAAGCGCGACATCTCTTCAGTCTCAGGTCCAGAGAATTCAAACGATGTCCTGTTTTTCTTTGATATGCCCGAAGCCCTAAGTCTTCATTTAACACCCTTTTCACCGTGGTTCTGCTTAACCCCATCTGAAGGGCCAACATTTTCTGCTTACGTTTGCGATTTCTTTGAATTCGCGCCTTCACAGCTTTTATCTCGGCTGGAGTCCAAACAGACCAAGGGCGACCACTTCTTGACCTGACATCTACACTAGAGTCTTCATTGTATCGTTTGATGGTACGATAAGCAAATCTTTTGGTTATATTCAAATTTTTCAGTATGTCAAAAATTTGAATTTGCGCGTAACCGCAACGATGCAACGCAATAACTGCAACACGGTCTTCCTTAAGCATCCACTCCATATTTAAAAATTTGTTTATATATAAAAACATCTCCATATATAAAAACAGTTTTATTTTCATGAACAATTCAAAATTCGAATTCAATAAACTTTTTTGTGGCCAGCATTCTAAAAGAAAAGTTTTTACTGTGTGACAATACTTATGACCTAACTGTGTATATACACATATAAAGATATTTACATATATATGTAGATATGCACTACATGTTGTTGTATATTTTGATATGAATTTTTGTGTTTTAAAAAGAAGTTTATTATTTTGATTTTTATACAACTGTTCGAAGATTGCGTAGCATTCTTCAACACATCATATTTACAGTGGTAGAACCACGCATCAACTTTTGTTGTTGCATGAATGGGCCGGCTCGACCGGGGAAGGACCACGACCTCACAGAATACCGGCGTGTAGTAGAAGTCTAACAAACTTCTGCGTTTCGTCTGGTGAGTGCAGCTAAGCAGCTAATCACTTACTACGTGAGCCACCTGCTCGTTTGCCTCCCTTTTCTATAAAAAAAAAATAAAACATACGTAGCTAAAGCAACGTACGTTGGTCAAACTTAGCGTGTCTTCTCTCACGCAAAAAGTTCACTGAATGTTTGTCAGAAGTGTCTCTGAAGTTGGACTTACTCCAAATTGGCGTTAGGCGCGAGCAGTACAAAAAAGTTAGGCTGATTGCCAAACCCAGCTATCTAGTACAGATTAGTATGATATAAAGAAATATTTGAAGCGTAAAAGCAATGTGTTTTAGCACTATATGCACTTTGTTGCACACGGCTATTGTTAACTAGAATTATGAATTATGAGCAATAGCATCTACAGAATTCTTCCACAGAAATCGTGCAAATTTCCGACAAAAAGTCACTATCAGTTTTCATCCAAACTTGTTTAGTCGTTGCGGCGAGAATGTGGAACTATTATCCCAAGTTTCGTATTTAGTAGGATACATTAAAAACATATAGTCAATTTCTAAATACTAAAGCTAGTGTATAAGAAAAGCTGCAAAAGTTTGCAGACTTTTATGATTTTTAACGTGAGAAAACTTGTGTCAAAAGTGTGATGTCACAAGAAATATTTCTATTTCTTGTGACATCACACTTTTGACTACTGTTGTGCTCATCTTATCTCAGCAGTGCCGAGAGGCACACTTGAGTAGCGTACTCTAGTCGGGGAGCGTTGACGCACTCTGAAGAGTACGTTCCGAGAAACTCTTAGAAATGTCAGTGGTTGGGAGATCAGAAATCGAGTTGTGACAACGAGGTTTTTCAAAAACCAGTCTGCTGAATTTTAGGTTAACTTTTAAGGTTTTTTACTTTACTTACTTTACTTAGTCGCTTTATTAACACGCCCTACGAGGGTGTGTATTTGTATATCGTATATTATTATTCGTCGTCGAATCGCATTCGAAACCCACCCCTGTTACTTTATTTTTTAAACGTTCCATTAAAATAATTACAAAAAGCTCAACATAACTGACATGTTTTAAAAAGTAACAAAATCGCCTTATATTATTTTTCCCATATTTTTACCAAAATGTGAATCCGCTAGTTTGACTGACACAACCCCGGAACTATCCAAATAATGTAAGAAATGGGAAAGGGTATGAAAATAACAAAATATTTTTTTTTATTTGCATGAACTGTTCCCATCTTATAAATAAATTTGCTCAAACTTTGTGTTAAAGGCAAAGACAATAAGAAAGCTTTTTTTTGTCTTTTGCCACACGAAAGATAGGTTTCTACTGTTAGTATTGTCATTTTCTTTCTACTCGTACGTGACAACTTACGTCCTTTAACTTTTATTAAATATGATTATAATTGTCGTTTCATATACATTTGTTTAGCTTTAGTTCTTCAATATGCATATTTATATTTATATCCAATATTCATTTATTTTATTATTATATTACAACATCTACCAAGTATTTGTAGCGCAGTTTCTTAACGTCTTTGGTTGCCTGGAAGAGATCGATTTGCAGCGATAAGACCGCCAAATTGTACATACCTTTTTCGATTTTATTGTTTTTCGATTTTGTGGTGTACAATAAAGTTTATTCATATATTTATTCATTCATAAATAATTTAAGAAAATTTTGCATTAAAAAATTATCATCACGCTATTCCGAATACAGGGGAAGACAGAGGTTTAGACAATTAAGTCCTTTCGACCCACCTACTACCGAGGATATTTTTATTACAACGTGACAGATGGTGAGCCCGTCGCCGTCTATATCTCCAAGCCAACGATATGAATCGTATTTAAGCTTTTGAAAAAACCCATTGGTACAAGCCAGCCACCTGGAGATTGAAATCGGGTCTCTTGATTCGAAGTCCGACCACCAAACCACTCGGCTATCGTGAATATCGTGGCAATAGGTGCATTAATAATTTTTGTACTATAGCGATGTACCCACTTAAACATCGCAATGTGAATATTATTACTTTTTAATTTGTTTACACAGGACTATCATCTAATGAAGAGCGGAGAGGTCGCTTCGCGCGTCGTATAATAGGATTTATTAGAGCGGAGTCGTGCATGTCGGAAGTAAATTGCTACGCCGTAGAGGGAACGTCTGACACTGAACTCATTCACAATCCCGCCATGTTACTCCGGATTGCTCAAGGCATGAGAATTATAAATTACCAAATCATGAATATTCGAGCGTGTTTATTTATATGAAAAGTTACTTAAGAATAGTGTGTACTTAAGAATACCAAGTGGTGATTTTTGTTTCTGGTTTAACCATGTTCTTCCGGACTGATATGTTTATTATTTATTGTATTTATTTATCTTCACGCACAATCCCTGATGGGGTAGCCAGAGAGAACAGATCGCCAAGTGTCACGATCCCTACATACTTCTTTCGCTTCTTTCAGATTCATCATCTTCGGGCTGATATGCAAAGGTTATTTTTTAATCTACCACCATTTTGAAATGAGGTCCTCTAACGGAGAAAAAATAGATGAAAGATACTCCGTAGGTATTCTTTTTTTAGTAAGTCTTTCTTTTTTCATAATAACAAAAGTGATAGCTCGATAAGGAGATTTTTCAAGAAATAATTTGGGAGCGATCACTTTCTCTCTTTTCCAGTTACTACAGGGTAAACTTACTTACAGAGTTACTGTCATTAACGTATTCATTGATATAACAATATATATATATATATAACAATTTTTAATTTATTTAATTTCTTAAGACTGGTAATAGGCAGGCTTTGCACATTTACTGCGATTTTGAGTATAGAGTCTAGTAACTGGTATGTGATGTCACAAAAAGCGTACAATCCGTTTCCTTTCCCTTTATCATTTTCCCATTCTAATTAAAAAGCGACGACTTGAAAATGATAAAGACCTTCGACAAATTGCGGGACTATCTTGAAAAATTTATAAAAAAAAATATAAAAAAATATCTTCACGCAATTCCCAATACAGGGGTAGACAGAGGACAAGTCTAGACAATTAAGTCCCTTTGACCCACCTTCCACCGAAGATATTTTCGGTACAACGTGACAGGTGGTGAGCCCGTCGCCGCCTTTATGTCCAAGCCAACGATGAAATTCGTACATAAGTTTTTGAAAAACTCATTGGTACTGCCACCTGGGGATCGAACTCGGGTCTCTCGACTCGAAATTCCGACCACCCAACAACTCGGCTATCGTGACTTTTTTTTTATGAAAAATTTATGAGCCTTCAATTAAACAGACTGATTATTGACAGCAGCTAAAAAGGTACGATATATCTCGTCAGTAATGGCACAAGTCGTCCAGATATCGTGCAGTAGGATATCTGGACGATTGTTAATATGTTAATTACTGGTGTCCCAGTAATTAACATATTATCTTCTTTCTTTCTTTTAATTTCTGTATTAATGACCTCCTAGAACGACACTGCCTCTGCCACTCACTTCTGCAGCATAAATTTATTTGTTATTGTTTAATTTTTTCATGTAGAATGTTCCTTTTCCTTCTTAAATTTTTTTTTTTCGCGTCTAAACCACTAAAACCTTATTAAAACTGATCATTACATCGTCTTGTAATATGCTTAAAATCCTGCATATATATCTCTATTTAGCTAAATGTTTCGCTGGGAGAAAATGCCTTCAGGCCTTAAATCCGCCATCATGTACTTTGTGCGTAAGTTTTAATAAATAAAGAAAATAAGAGTAATGATTATAATTCTTCTTTATGACCGCATTTCATCACATTAGGTTTAGTCTCACTACCATTCATCAACAATATTTCCTTATTTCATATATCTCTTATTTCACGCATTTCACGCAATACAGGGTTAGCCAGAAGCATACACAATTTAGTCCTTTCGACCTACATTTCACCAGATCTTATTTTGGGAGAACGTTTCAGATAGTGAATCAGTCACGTCTATATATCCAAGCTAACGAAATCGTACATAAGTTGCAATTACTCGCAATTACCAATGACGAGCTTACCCCCAGGGGATCGGGTATGCCGATCACATACTATTCGGCTATCGTTCATACATCTCTTCAACAGTAATAATTCGGTCATTAAATACTAACGGTTCTCGCGAACTTCTCCAATGTTTAAAGTTTGTGTACAACGGCTGGCTTCGGTGTCGCGTCTCATTTTAGATTTATTTGCTTTATGAATATTAAAGCTTGTTCGGAAAACGAGCGCTCCGTCAAATTCCCCCAGTACTTTGTCATTTCCAGATAAGAGACTGAATAGTAAAAAATCTCTTATTACGATTTCAATTCCGCTTCTACCCTAGGAATGTTTGAGTAATATTAACATTGACTGTTTATTTTTAATATTTAATTGTACTTTCTCCTTGTTTATGACGGTTGAAATGAGTTTTATTAAAGCTAACAATAAGAGGAATAATTTCACGCCATTCCCCATACAGGTGTAGACAAAGGTCTAGACAATTAAGTCCTTTCGACCCACTTTCCTCCGTAGAAATTTTTTGGGACAACGTGACAGGAGGTGAGCCCGTCGCCGTCTTAATATCCAAGCCAACGATAAAGTTCATAAAGAATTACTGTAGAAATTTTAAATCCGTAATAAAATGTATACTACTAAGTATAAAGGTAAATATTAAGTTTGCCTTGTTACTTTTACATATACTGAATTCTATTCCATATTTATTTAAATATGATGCAATTTTAAAGCATAAATGCTGAACTTTATGTTATTAAATGAAAGAGAAATTCTTTGTTTCTCTTTATTAAAAGAGATATTGCTGATGCGTGTAGGACATGATGACTCGGAGGTAAGAAAGACCATTGCCACGGTACGGCAGACGTCGCGAGTTCGAATCCCGCCCGTGTGAATTGATCTTTTTAATTTCTCTTTAATTCAATAATTTAAATACTTTCTTGAATCTTGACTAATTTGAAAAGATTGGCCTTCCTCCCGTTTCATTTGACGTAACATTCATTTCATTGTGTACAGTATGTAGGTCTTATCTAGAAACAAGGTTTACTGTAAATATTTTCCGACAACAAACGGGAAATGGGATCGTCCCCGAATGCCACGTCGTTGTGTTGAAATGTGTCATCCTGTGACATTGTTGCTCCACGGTTTTCTTATATGCGCGACCCCGATTGTATCCTTGTATACCTGAATGCTTGTCTCGTGTATTGTACCGGCCATTACTACCGGTGCTTACGCCAATCGTCCATGGAGGTTGTCAAAAATAAAATTAAAACCTTCTCTGTTGTAAAATGTACCATCTAAACCCGGCCATATTAATGTACGGTCGTTTAAACTATTTAAATTATTAAAAAATAGTTATTTATTATTATAGCAACGTTAAGAATATCATTTACCAGACAATAACAAGAGTTACCATGGCAATCTATAAAACAGATCTATAAAAAGAGACCTTTGATGCCTTTTGTACATTGAAATATATTTCCCGTTCCCATGGGAACTTCGGGTTAAAAGGATGTAAAAGGAGGTAAAAAAGATGTAGGAAAAATAAACCCATTGTTAGAGATGCCTGTAACACTTGATCCTTCGCTTAGAAGGCAGACCAACTCGTCTATCGGGTTGGCTACAAGTTCTATTCGTACGTAGTTCTTGAGACATTTGTCGGGAACCTCCACGGAAGAGCGGCATATACATTTGTCGTAACCTTATTTTCCGGAAAAAGATTCGAGAAACAAGAATGCTTTAATCTCTGCTTTACTTCCTTCCAATCACGCATGCATCTCTCAACACGTAAATTACTAACAAACCGAAACAAGACTTTTATAATAAAATCAATTTCGATATTGACGAAAGAGACGTTGTTGCAAGATTAGTTTGTCAACTTTCAACTTTAACCCTTCTATCAAAAATAACGATATTTCATTGATAACGATATTATAGTAAATATTAAATGTTACGTAAGAATAAAGAATAAAAATGTAATGGCCTCTTCATATGTTTAGATACAGGCGAGAGGTCGCACGCCGTGTAATGCCATTTATTTCAGCCATCGCCTGCATGTTTAATGTAAATTGTTTCCGAAACCGAAAGCGAGCGTGTCACTTGGTTCTTGTCTGTGTGGCACTTATCTTACCGGTTCCGTGTTTGACTTGATGTTTAAATGCGTGTTTGTGGTGGAGAATTAATTTATGTGTTTGTGTGTGTGTGTGTGCGTGTGTGTGTGCGTGTGCGTGTGCGTGTGCGTGTGCGTGTGTGTGTGCGTGTGCGTGTGCGTAGCGTGTGCGCGTGCGCGCGCGTGTGTGTGTGTGTGTGTGTGTGTGTGTGTGTGTGTGTGTGAACTGTGAGATGAACTACATATCGTGTCAGGATCGATGTCTAAGATAATCCTTAATCTTTGGCTCAGTATTATTGATTTCCGATTACAATTGATCATCATAAATTTTCTCTTGTTTCAGGTATTGAATCTTCGCAAACTATGAAGATCTAAATAACCACTTCAGTGGTAAAGTTGTTTCTGAGCAAAGGCATATTCTCAAATATTTTTACGCGAGGATTACAGTGAAGGAAGTTTCATCACGCGGCTATTACTAATGTGAAACCTGTAAAACAAACTAACATACTTAGATATTAATGACCGACAGACTAGTTGGTAGTGAACCTGTCTTCGATATTAAGATAGCGGGTTTGGAATCCGCAAGGAACAATAATTTCGTATGATTAAAATGAATGTTTGTACTCGAGTCATGGATGACATTGTATATATGATTATTTATCTGTATCTGTATCGCCATCCAAACCAAGACATACAGAATCCTAACCTGCGTGACGTCACGATTTTTAAAACGCATGTCTATTTCCCCAGGTGGCAGGCTCGTACCAATGCGTTTTTCAAGAAACTTACGTACGAATCATATCGTTGGCTTGGACATAAAGACGGCGACGGACTCACCACCTGTCACTTTCTCTCGAAAATATCTTCGGTGGAAGGTGGCTCAAAGGGACTTAATTGTCTAGACTAGACCTCGGTCTTCCCTGTACTGGGAATTGCGTGAAGATTTCTTCACGATTTTTTCATTCACCGCCGAGCTCGTGATGAATTCAGTACTGGAAATTGTTTTTTAATCATTGCTAGTGTGGCCGGCCCGAGGATCTCTGTTAGAAATCTATCACGTCTCTGTTAGAAATGACCTGACCTTATTTCACACTTTGTGTTATTTCTACGCTTATTTCAGTGTATTATTTAACGAAAATTTTAATTTTTTATCGATGGATCTATTATTATTGTCACCTAGGACATGAAAATATAATTTTCTGTTTACACATATCTATATGGCACGTAGTTTGAACACATGTAGTCATATGATGAACATATATGATGAATAATCTTTCTTCTAACATATTTTGTTTAATATTTCATCTTGTATAGTGCATCTTGTAGTGCATAGAGGAAAGTAAAATCGGTTAAAGCTTTTGCTCAAAGAGCTTATTTATAATATATACCAAAATAAGACGGCTTTTTATAGCAACCATCGGTTTTCTTTAAAGGCTATTTATGGCTTTCATCTTTTTACAGCCTATCAGTAGTACGTATGTAGTGGAGAAGTAGTACGTAGTAGATAATACGTAAATCCATAATAAACTTGTTTAATTAATTTACTAAATACGGCCAAAAACGTGACGAATGCGTACTTTTACCCTTCTGGTTTGTAATATATCTATTCTAACTGGTATTAAAATTCTCCATATTGTCATAGCTACTTACGTAATCAATCGCCATTATCATATTACTCATCCAATGCCAACCCTGCCTATAAGGAATTTATCAAAAAACTTATTTAAATTATTTATTATAATCAATTTTTAATCAAATTGTTACATTACGTACATGATACTTAATTACTTCGATGTATAAAAAATTATGCATCGATTAACAAAGGAAATACAAAGTTGTACATAATTTAATTAGAAATAGCATGGGAGCGATCAACTCATTCCCAGGGGTTACTATCGTTAATATATTGATTTATCGCCACTTTACTGTAACCGTACTATGATTGCTTCCTCCAACTCGATTCCTTACTTCAAAAGCTGTAAGAAAGCCATTCGACAGTCAGTCGTGCACCTTGTGCAGTCTGCTCCCAGTCTTCGGAGATGGGATCCAGTTTCACAGAAACGCTGGTACACTCCCAGTACTGTCGAAAAAGTCACATCAAACAGTTTTCGCTGTATTTTGCTGATTGTACTCATTTTCAACTATTGTCAGGATCCTGGTACATTCAGGTCAACGGTTTATGACATTATTACCTCAGAATATTTTTACTAAAAATAAGAAACAATTATATTGAATTTTTTGGTACCAAAAACAAAAAAAAAATTCAACTCAATTATCAGAAAAAGAGGTTTTTATATTATTTTGTGGGGCATTAAATATCCTTTAGTTTAGTATTGACTTCATAAAGCTAGATCAGGTGCTTTTGAAGATACAGAAGATTTTATAACCGACATCTTGTATGTGCAGTCCAGTTTATTTATAGATACATATAAACATATAGGACTAAATTCAAGATTAAGTTCAATGGATAAATATATCTCTTCCACTTGATTGTTATTAGACATGTCGGTACTTAAAGCAACTACACACTACCTATTCCTGTATATAGCACTTTAAATACATAACACTTTCGTCGAATGTTTACACAAAGAATGCAAACCGTTTCAAAACGCAATAACTTTGTCTGCGGCGATGTCAACGAACTTGGCGGCAGTCCAAATTGCTATTAAGCTTGTTCAGGACTTAAAAAAGGTTAGGCAGACTGCCAGACAAAGATATATGATTGAGATGATCGATAAAATGACGGTATCCGTACCATAGCGAGCATACCAATCCCACAAAAGAGTAATGTCATTAAATTATAATGAAGAAAGCAAGAACTTTTAATTGTTAGTTTATGAATGTGTCTACGCATATGATAATCCCAAAGTTTAGTTAGTAGTAGAAAGGTAAAGTGTGCGGGTTCGAATCCCGCTTGGGTCAAACATTTATAGGATGAATATGAAAGTTTGTTCTTCAGTCTTGGATGTTTACATGTATATGCGTATACATAACTACATTAATATGTATGTATATAAGTATATTGTTTCGTTAGATACTTATGATGATAGACTCACCATCTGTCACATTGGCCCAAATAAGCTTCTTTGAAAAATTGGTCGTATGTACTTGATTGCCTAGACCTCTGCCTATCTACTCCATCTCTTGGGTTTCTTAATTAGATGGATTTTATTTTGTTTTTCCCTGATATTCCTTTAATCCTATTTGCTATTTCTCTTTTTCTCTTCGTATGTTTATCTAACTGTCAATAGAGGCCAATTTATTTGACGTAGTCACAAAGAATTTGTCTTTCTCATGTAAAACAAACAGGGCTCGTATTGTTTTAAAGCAACGAAGCTAGAAAAATTGTTTTGTTTGTCAACCATTCTTAGCTCTCTTACAAGAGCTACACTTAGGCGTTGTTTTAGAGTTGCGGAGCATCAACACAGACCGACAAGCACGCCCCGACTGACTCTTTCAAAGATAAGCCCTACAGGCGTCATCTTACATACGTTCCACTAAAAAAAGATTATTCCCTAGTCGACTGTTGTCTGTACACGTAAATTTTTTTTTCACCTTGAACGTTACTTCTTTTATAGCAGTTTGCAAGCATTATTATTATAGCTCTTCTAAATTCGTCTAAGAGCTAAATGTATTGTTCTTTTTAAGAAATGGAAAAACAAGCTTGTAAAACCTATAGGCTTATAACTATTGACAATTACAAAAATACAATTACAAAAATATTCATTACAATTAACAATTAAAAAATATATCTTCACGCCATTCCCAATACAGGGGCAGACAGAGGTCTAGACAATTCAGTCCTTACGACCCACCTTCTACCGAAGACATTTTTTGGGGCAACGTGACAGGTTTTGAGTCCGTCGCCGTTAACTCGTACTTAAATTTTTGAAAAAAAAAAAAAACTATTGAGTGTTTTGTCTCCGAATCCCGACCACTCGGCTATCGTCACTATATGTTTACATTGTTTTGTCAATATATTAAAAGTAAAATAACTGTTGTCCTACTTGAATTACAATGAAATTGAAAAAGACATACACATGTTTCATAGAAGTAGATGAATGAAAGAACTTCTACAACGTTGAAACTTAAAAAAAATATTAAATTACCGTGGAATTTTGATCTCTGAACGGTCCGTTAGTATATTTAGAATGGCATATCTGAAAAGAGAAAGCACACACAAAAATGGTTTTATTTCATAAAGCGAGCATTCTTTTTATAGGTATTCAGATATCTTTACCTATCCCTAATTCATTGCTCACGAGATTATTATTATTATCCTGTATTATATTACTTAGCTTGATTCAAAGGCATGTATGCATATTGGATTCAACTTTAGTCTTCAATCCCCTAAACGGACGACTAAAATATATTTATACATTACTTTAATTATATTTTATATAGCGAGTCATCACATTTGCTTCGGTAATCTGCGTAATAACTTTTCGATTTCTTATGATTTGGCAATATCCGCGCAATAAGATTATTAGAGACTTTATTTCTAATATTTTGTGGGTAGAGACGGGAAATGAGATCCGACCGCGCGTCGCTTCTTGGGTGTTTGTGATATTTCTGTCTGGTTTTTTTCTTCTATTTAAAATCTTTTTACCTGACATTAGAAAACAGTGCATTTTAGTTTCCGAATGTAACGTATGTGTGTGTGTATATGTATGTAATAGCTGTAATATTCAAAGCTACAGGTACCTATATAAGTAAAATACGTCAACAATAATTCTTTTTTGATGAGAAATAAGTATTTTTCAACGCCAAACCTTTACACGATAATCAATAAAAATACATAATAAAAAATAAATAAAAAAACTTAAACATTTTTCAACCACAAAACAAAGTACGGTTATTAGTTTATTATAATTTTTGACGATTTCTATAGATTCTAGTATTTTTAATAAAGAAAGACGTATCATAATGTATTTTAAATGTATATTGAAAGCTCGGTGGCTAATATTTGATAAGCAAGATTTAAATTTTTTTGTAATGAATGGGCAATGTAGTAAATGTAATGGATAATATCTATATCCTTTTTTAACATAAAGACAGTGACGGGCTCACCACCTGTCACGTTGTCCCGAAAATATCTTCGGTGGAAGGTGATATAAAGGGACTTAATTGTCTAGACTAAACCTCTGTCCTCCTCTGTATTGGGAATTGCGTGAAGATATTTATTTATAGTAAATAAATATATTACATCTTATTTGTGTCATGTTGTTTTTGTTACAGTTTTAGTGGTAAATAGCCAATATAACATTTTGCGCGTTATAATAATTCACCTCTCCAGCTCTGGATTTAGATAAAGTGACGAAGAAAAATGTTTATTTTTCGAATTCTGTGTTATCTCGTCCCCGACGCTCCGCTTGACCCTTTTTTTTAGATATTAGCCTGAATAGAAATATACCTATACAATATATTTATGATAGTAGGGTGGTTGGGTGATCGGAATTCGAGTCAAGAAACCCAAGTTCAATCACCAGGTGGTAGGCACGTACCAATGGTTTATTTTAAAAATAATTTCGACTTGTATTTTTGGCTTGGACATAAAGACTGTGATAGGCTCAACACCTGTTACCTTGTCGAAATAATATATTCTGTTAAGTGTGGGTATTGGGAATAGCGTGAAGATACACCTTACGCAAATTCCAGCTACGAGCTAGGTACGAGTGTATTAAATATTTTGTTTATCACGGTACATTTTTCTGAGCTATCTTAATTTCGTCGCTGGTTTCATGGCCACACGAGCTGTTCCTTTTCACGCTCGTCGTAAACGCGCTTTTACCGTAAACCACATTTTATTGTTTTGCGCTCGCTTTTTATTTATGTAGTCATGTTTTCTTCTTTCATTTTATTGATCTATGAATACGCTTGACGTCGTTGAAGTGTTCTGCAGAACTCAGTAAGATTTATAGAACTTATATTTAGTATGGTATTTTATTGACTTATATATGAAATGAAGTGTTATATAAAGTTAAAAAATGCTGTAGAAAACGATATGTTGAAATTAAACATTTGTTTTTGTACTCAACTCATATTTTGAACACTCGAATTCAATTCCCTAGAACAATGCTCGAACCAATGTGAGGAATAGCCACTGCCTGTTACGTATTTCCAAATTAGCTCTGGTAAAACTTTACTTTTAATTATCTTCATATTTTTCAATAGTCTTTATTTTTTTATCTTTTTGTTTTCTTTTACCATATTCGTATATACGCTAATTAACGTATCTGGTAAATTCATTTGAAATAATATTACATTTTCTTATGTGGATAATGTAGAGGGCTGTAATATTATTACTACCTTAACGCAGTAATTTCTCTGTATAATTAATTGTAGCTGTTTCTTGTCCTTAGTAAAATAAAGTAATATTAAGTAATTATTAGTAAATTTTAGAAATTTGATAGGCCCATGTAATCTGGACAAAATTATGGTTTTGTACTCCCTTGCATTAGTAATAAATATTCAGCTTGATTTTTTAACTTAAAAGGATAATGACCCGACGTGGACGTTCAGTATTTTATAGTTTGTTCGTAACTGTGATTATTTTGTGACGACAATGATAAAAAGGCTTCCTGTGAATTTGATTGATGTGCTACTGAAAAAGTAACATTTTAAACTTAAATAAATAGATAAAAAACTTCACGAAATTCCCAATACCGGGTTAGACAGAGGTCTAGTCTAGACAATGTCCTTTCGGCTATCGTGACTTTTTTTTTAAATAGCATCACGGTTATAATAATAATAATAATAATAATAATAATGTTAATGTTTTAAAATAATTTTATTTAGATAAATAGCTATTTACATTTCAAGTACAGTGATTGAAGTCACCTAGAAACAAAACACGTCTGGGACAAGTGGCTTCGATCCATAGCTCATAACGATATAATAATTAAAATATATAATTATTTACTAAGCTTATTAAATGAAAAGAAAACCAAGAAAAACATATTAAACTTCAAAATTAACTTATTATAACCATTCCCACATAGTTACATTATAAAAGGAATTTTATCTGAATAGTGTTCGTTTTCGTTTGTATAGAAGTATGTATATATTAGTGATTATCTTTTATACAACTCTGTCTTAATAACCTGTCTCGTTGCAAGTAATATATTTCCTCATTATCGACACCGTTAAAATCGACCCCCCTAAAGTGTATGGTTTGGAAATCGACAGATAACCTTTGTCTCCCGCATCGATGTCAAAGTAAACATTAGAACTGATAATATAAACACACGCATGTCGTTGGTAGACGCAACCTCTGCGTACAATAAAAATCTTCACGCATTTCCAAATACGGGGGTGGCCAGAGATCTGGAAAGTGTATTCTTGTCGACCCGCATTTCACCGGTGCTTATTTTAAGAGAACGTCACAGGTGGTGAGCCTGTCGCCGTCTCAATGCCCAAGTTAACGTACATAAGTTTTGAAAAAACTCATTGGCACGTGCCTACCTCATAGAAATCGAACTCGAATTTCTTGACTCGCACTCTCGTAATACCACATAACATTTCAAATTTATCTCCCTTTAAAATTTCTACTGACTCAACTAAAATAAAAATTAAAACCGGGCCATGGCTTATGGCTAAAACCTATCCCGAATACCAGTGACTAGCTAAGTCCGGTATTACTTTCTTATTCCTTTCATTTCGAATGGAGTTCTTTGTAGATTGTATAAGAAAGAATTTGTTCCGGATTTACTGAAGGGATGTTGAGTTTGACCTTTTTGCGCTCTTTCGCGGGTATTGCAAATTCTCCTATATATTATTTCCTCTAGTTTGTAGTAAAATTTCTTTTTCTTCTTATCTAGTTATCTTTAGTTTTGCAAGCGACGACCCGATAGCATAGTTGTTAGTGACGCTCCTTTCGAAGCTAGGGGTTGGCGGTTCGAACCCCGCTGGGGGCAAATATTTATCTCCAGTCATAGATTTTTATTTATATATATCATAATATTCAACAATTTATATATATTTTGCTTTGATCCCAAAGTAAGCAGCTAAAGCACTTGTGTTATAGAATTTAAAACATGAAGATACCACAAACACCCGGACCCGAGACAAAGTAATTGTTGAAAAAACAATAGTGTAGAAATAGTAATTTTCAGAGAATTCGCAGAGATGGCGACACCATAAAAACCGGATCGTCGTCCACCCTGAATTGTACTGTAGATCGTTTTACAAAGCGATCCATTATGCATGTAATGAAATTCGATTTGTCCAAGGTCGAGCTTATCTGATACAGGAGTTTTAACTAGTGTTTCATAAAAGGAGGTTAGCTCTATAGAATAATCACCATATTGCATGTTTGAAAGAAAATAATACATTTAATTGCGTATATTAAGTGTAAAATAACTTGAACAATAAAGTTTATTTATATTTAATGCATTACGAGAACTAAACAAATAACTTTCTTTTGTAATTCGCTAAACGATGTAATGTTGTATGTGTATGTAATGTTGTCTGTTCGAAACAATATTTCTCTCATATAATAATTGCTAGTTCTGTTTTTCTATCACCTCCTTTCTACATATATCAAATAGAGATTCAATGGAGATTCATACCAAAATCTCTATTTTAAATTAAAAGAAAAATGGCGATTATGTGGTAAAATAAAAAAAATTCGATGTTAAAATGCAGTCTATTAAGAGCTTTAGTTAATAAGCAGGTTTAAAGCATTTACCAAAGTAAAACTGTACAAAAAAGGTTTATTACAATATGAATGAATATATTAATGACAGTAAACTCTGGGAATGAGTTGATCGCCTTCATGCTATTTTCTATTAAATTATCTCGAACGAAGTAACATACAAATGTATTGTATGTCGAGTCGACTTGATAACCGTCATGGAAGTTCATGAATGCAACCAAAGTGTAAAAACTTGAATGGTAACGGAATTGTTTACACATCCAGGGCATTTATAGTTCATTCGTTCACTTATTTTGTGCTCATTCAATATGTAGAGATGCACGTCGAGTGTTGTACTTGAGTGCGGCTCTAGACTAGACGAGGAGCCTGGCCAAAGACCAACGAGAACGTCGTAGACAACAAAGAGATAAGTCTGTTGTAAGTATTACTCTATGGATAAGTCGTAGCAAAATCGAAATGTCAACACTGACTACTTTCAAAGCTTAGAGGAAAGTGAATGATGTAGTTAAATCTATACATATTAGTTGTCTGGTATGTGTACGAATCTTTTAATTTGTAATAAAATGCTCACAAATATTTTTTTTCAATTGTTGTTTAATATATTGAGGGATATTTTTATTAGCAATAATTAAAAGTCTCTCATGTTTTCGACAAAATATAAATGTATTATATATGATATTTATTTATTTATTTTTATATTAAGTATTTTGTACACACGATTTGTGTTATTGCATGTACTTTTTTTAAGGTTCTAAGGAATCGTTAATTTATTCATATATTATCAGTTATGGTAAGTATATCAGCCAGTTATTTAGACTTCTACTTTCTCCTAACTCTGGACTACGTTGTTCAGGTCTGTTTTCATTATAAGAAATTAGAGCAAGTGAATGTCTTAAAAATTATGCCCGGTGTCATCACTTGCGTTCTGTGAATGCCTTAAAAATAATCGTTCTCATCACCACTAAGGATGTTTATTTTTTAATACATAATGTATTAATGTTTTTTATATAATATGGAAAGCCACGAAGCCCGTTATTACACTACCTCTATACCCCTCTAACCGGAACGCAACAATTTTACACAGTATTTGTCGTCATAAATTGGTAAAAATGGTATTGAGCTTGGCGAGACCTGAGCAAAGAAAGAGTCTAGTACTTTTAAATGACACGAAGTTTTTTTTTTGTTTTTAACTATATGTCACTCGACTATCGCTTTTAGTGTACTTTCTTATTTATTAGGTACTTAGCAAATATATGATTGGAATGTAAGTCGATATTATAACCGAAATATTAGTTTAATTGTGGCTTCCACGCTTTTGGACAATTGTACAAAACGTGTAAGGATTTTATGCTAAAGTTTCTCTGAATTTTACAACTTATTTTCTTCATATGCCTTCATAAAACAAGTGAAAGGCGCCTGAATGATATCAGGTGTTGTTCTTTTAATACATGAAATTGCTCTTTACCTTGTGCTCCACATGCCATTCATGTTTAATATCAAGAAATGTTCAATATGAAAATATTTTCGCGCCTTTTTCGAGATTTTCTGAATAATTTCTGAGATACGTTACCACCAAAGGATTTTGAATATATGTCTTTAAACAGTTGTAGAAACAAAGAGTTAAAAGTGTTAATAAATAATAGACAAAGGTACCCGGACCCAAAGGATATAGGACATACCCTATGTCCTATATGGTACGACTGTCTATTATTAATTAAAATTTTTAACTCTTAACCATAATTAATAGAATATTTATCAAGTATAAATTGGTATTGAAACGTGTATAATATAGTCATTGAATATAACTATTATGACTGTGAGGGATAATTTTTCTCTGGGATCTTTGTCTTTTTCTGTTTTTTAGTTCTACTAAGTGTTTGTATTCTTTCGAAGTGGATTTCCGAATAGGCTATAACGGCATATGTGTAATTTTCAACAAGATATAACTAAACGTTATAATCTAAATATAAAATTCGAATTTTAAATGTTAAATGTAATCCTAATTGTCTCGTTAAACCTGTGATATAATATCAGCCACAATATTGCAGTTTTCCTCGTTATGAGCCTGCGGAGGCTCATTGAGCGGACAAACTCGACGTTTTTAGAGTTAAATAACAAAATATTTTGCGTTAAAGTTTTACCAGTGGGTATTTTTTATATTAAAATGTTTTTTTTTTTAATATCCCTACGTAGTTGGTCTTAGTGACCCTTCGAAACTGTGGGTTGCGTGTTCAAGTCCTACTAGGGACAAACAATTGCATGATGAATGTGAATGTTTGTACTCGAGCCATGGATGTTTATATGTATATATTAATGTCGATATAAATCGTAAATTGGTACCAGCCAACCACCTAAGGATACACCTCGGGATTCTTGACTCGAAATCCGATCACCCAACGACTCAGCTATCGTGACTATTTTTTTGCGTTTTCAAAGTCTCTGATAAATCTGATTGCGCAGACGCGCTGTGCGTGACAACATGCTATCTGCCTTAATGACATCGCTCACTTGACTTTAGACAGATAAAATTCTGGGACACAGAGATAATAATGTCTTTGAAGATATCAACAAATTTTTATGTGTTTTCGTTTTTATTACATACATATCGGCCTGTTAAAGTCCACAGCAGGACGTAGGCCTCTCCCATAATGATTTGCCATAATCGCCACGCTTGGCAAGCGGATTGGCGATCGCAGTACTAGAACACTCGCACTTCAAACGTTGCTGCCCATCTTGGTCAGATATTTTTCTAATATTTTTAGAGATGGTTATCCCGCTAACTATCGGTTGCCATAACGATATTCAAGACTGTTTCCCTTAGTCGCATCTTACGAAATCCACGGGACGAAAGTGAGTGGCAATATTTCTAGACCGTTACCACACGGAATGCCTCGCCGAACAAGGTTCGCCTTTATTATCGCCGTGTTATTGTGCAAATCAATGGTATAATTCCAAACATAAATATTTATATAAATGTTTGTATTTTAGGCATGGATGTTTATTAACACTTAATATGTTTGCAATAGCGGAATTCCAACGTGGAACCGACAGCTTCGAAAGCAGGGTCACTAACAACTAGGCTATGGGATCGTCATCTTCAAACATAATATTTATGATTGACATCTGCATCGTTACATATGTAAGACGCGTGACACCGTTTTTCACGGTGTCGCTAGCTCCGAGATACCAGGTTCGATCCCTATACAGGTCAACGTAAAATCACTATTTCTTTATTTTCCTGGGTCTGGTGTTTATAGTGCCTTTATTGTTTCTGATTCCACAACACAAGTGCTTAAGCTACTTACTTTGGTATCATAGTTGTGTCAATATACGTGATGTTGTCCTTTTCTATGTATGTATGTATCCTGGCAGGGTTGTTTGTTTGATTAAAATGTTTTTTTAATATCCCTACGAAGTTGGTCTTAGTGACCCTTCGAAACTGTGGGTTGCGTGTTCAAGTCCTACTAGGGACAAACAATTGCATGATGAATGTGAATGTTTGTACTCATGCCATGGATGTTTATATGTATATATTAATGTCGATATAAATCGTAAATTGGTACCAGCCAACCACCTAAGGATACACCTCGGGATTCTTGACTCGAAATCCGATCACCCAACGACTCAGCTATCGTGACTATTTTTTTGCGTTTTCAAAGTCTCAAACATGCTATCTGCCTTAATGACATCGCTCACTTGACTTTAGACAGATAAAATTCTGGGACACAGAGATAATAATGTCTATGAAGATATCAACAAATTTTTATGTGTTTTCGTTTATTACATACATATCGGCCTGTTAAAGTCCACAGCAGGACGTAGGCCTCTCCCATAATGATTTGCCATAATCGCCACGCTTGGCAAGCGGATTGGCGATCACAGTACTAGAACACTCGCACTTCAAACGTTGCTGCCCATCTTGGTCAGATATTTTTTTCTAATATTTTTAGAGATGGTTATCCCGCTAACTATCGGTTGCCATAACGATATTCAAGACTGTTTCCCTTAGTCGCATCTTACGAAATCCACGGGACGAAAGTGAGTGGCAATATTTCTAGACCGTTACCACACGGAATGCCTCGCCGAACAAGGTTCGCCTTTATTATCGCCGTGTTATTGTGCAAATCAATGGTATAATTCCAAACATAAATATTTATATAAATGTTTGTATTTTAGGCATGGATGTTTATTAACACTTAATATGTTTGCAATAGCGGAATTCCAACGTGGAACCGACAGCTTCGAAAGCAGGGTCACTAACAACTAGGCTATGGGATCGTCATCTTCAAACATAATATTTATGATTGACATCTGCATCGTTACATATGTAAGACGCGTGACACCGTTTTTCACGGTGTCGCTAGCTCCGAGATACCAGGTTCGATCCCTATACAGGTCAACGTAAAATCACTATTTCTTTATTTTCCTGGGTCTGGTGTTTATAGTGCCTTTATTGTTTCTGATTCCACAACACAAGTGCTTAAGCTACTTACTTTGGTATCATAGTTGTGTCAATATACGTGATGTTGTCCTTTTCTATGTATGTATGTATCCTGGCAGGGTTGTTTGTTTGATTAAAAATGTTTTTAATCATTTTGGCGACCTCTGGGTCGCGGGTTTCGAATCCCGCCCGGCAATTCAAACCCGCGATTTTAGCCACGGTTCAGCAGACCGTGGTAGAGGTCGCGGGTTTGAATTCCGCCCGTGTCAGTTGAAATTTTAAAAAACATTTTTTCTCTTTAATTAAATAAATAAATATTCTAATGAGCAAATTTTCGTGTACAAAGCTACTCGTAAGGCATTCAATCTTAATGCACTTATAACTGTAACATTACAAGAAATTTTGTCCATATAAATTAATGAGGCTTTTCATAAAAATTTGTAAATTAAATTTCTGTGAGCCACAGTGTGTTAAACAGTAAGAAGTAGTCAACCCACCACTAAGAAGTACTCTTGTTAATAGATACGCTGAATTTATTCCTTTAAAAAGTCTATACAAATTATATCAAAGCTTGGGAGAACCACATACTTTGTTCACTTTTCTGCGAGCAGTGCGACGTCCACCACATTATAAAGAACATTCTGAGCCAGCTCGAGAAGAAGGTAGTAGTATAGTAGTATATAGTAGCATAGGTAGTGTGTTAGGAGAGAAATAATAACACCAGACTGTATAAACACTGGTTTATTCATTTAACTAAGTCGTATTATATAACTATGACTATGTACCACTTACAGATGTATGTATTTCCTTGTATATGTGCATATGTACCAAATGCGACGTTTCACATTTAGTACATACGCAGGAAAGGAATACATACATCTGTAACCATACACATACAAACGTAAATATACCTAATATATATCTCATAAATATATCTAATATATGAAATATATATCGAACGTTTTAAATATTTTTACACGATTAGGAATTGACCGTTGCCGAAAGTCATCACGAGAACCCATTACATCAAAGAAATATATTTCCTAAATTACACTTGACACAAAACGAATATCGTATAGAAGCAATCGTGCTGTACCCTTCCAGATGTCGTTGTGAGAGGGACGGCTCGTAACGCTGAGTGTTTCGGCTATTCATTTCGAACTTGCTGCCGCCGTAATAAAATTATGGGTCGCTACATTGTTCCGATATTAGGGGTCGATTTCAGTTTAATACTGCGCTTTACGGAAGCAATTTGATATTTAACTTACGTTACAAATGCTTCTATAGATTTAATTTTACGTTGAAATTATTTCGAATTTTCACTTTTATCCCAATACTGGGGTAGACAGATGTCCAAAGAATTAAGTCGTTTCGACCCACCTTTCACCGAAGACATTTTTGAGATAACATGACAAGTAGTAAGCCTGACGCCACCTTTTTGTCAACGATATAAATCCGCCTGGGTATTGTACGAATACGAGTTTCTAGACATGAATTCTGAACGCTCAACCACTTAGCTATTGTGACACAATAGAGATTGAGATAAAATTATATTGCACAATTCCACATGTAAAATCTCTCCCTCTCTCCCACAGATCTACACTCTCGACAATGCTTTGTTTTGAGGCCAAACACGTGTCGTGTAGTTATCGGTGGTGGTGTATGGTTGCCTGGTGTAAAATGTAGTGTAAGTGGTGCATTTTATTAAATTACTGCACACATCTGTGGGTGGGAAAGTGGTGCTTTTCTTCTGTTTGGGCTTGAAAACATGCCATTTATATATGTTTCCGTGCGAATTATGCAACAGAATTTTATAATGAATACCCGAAAAGTAACGTACTGTGTCAATTAACTATTGTGTTTTGAATAATTAAATTCAACATTATTGATTTTGTAGTATAATAAAAATTACTTATTCAAAACTACGAAAACTATTCGAAATTTGACACTTTTTTTGATACAATTTATATCAAGTATTCTTAGAGGGACTTGATGTAAATTACTAATCGGACTTTCACTTAGAAGATATGAATTTCGGAAGCTGCTTTTAAAATATTTGAAAGTACTTTTAGATTATTAAGGCGGACTAAGGAAGCCTTTAAATATGCTAATCCCCCAAACTTTAGAATCAGTGATACTAAAACTTTTGGCACCGAAAATAATTAAATGTGAAAAGAGAGGCAGCTTATTTAAATATAGGTAATAATTGTAGTTATATGGTGGAATTATATAATTAATTTGGGTCACTAAAACACGTGTATACGTAAATTATTGCATTTTTTTAAAGAAAAGGGAGGCAAACGAGCAGGTGGCTCACGTGATGGTAAGCGATTGCCGCCGCCCATGAACACCCGCAATACCAGAGGCTTAGCAGATGCGTTGTCTCCCTTAGAGTGCCCCCCTCCCCCCTTGCATTAAAAACCTATCCGCTTACGCCTTATAAGGCATTAACAAAGGTCTAATCTTGTCAGAAATTAAAACGCAAAACAGATTTGATTATTTAATATGATGAGAGAGGTGGTAAGCCTGTCGCTGTCGTATCCTATATTTATAACATTAATGAGGAATTTTCTCACTTGATAGGTTATTTTATTATTTGTTTCAAGATATGAGGTCCTTCTAGCATCGCAAAGACAGACTCTGTGGTCGAAAATCTTAGAGGCTAATCGTTTAATGATGATTAGATGTGAAATACGTGGTGGCGTATGTTACCTGGTGTCGAGTGTAGTACCTGTGCAGTGGTGGTAGAGCATTCTACAGAGTTAGTGGCATCTGTGGGAGGGAGACTGGGGATCTTATTCTCTTCGGACCAGTTAATTATAATAATAATATTATTATGTTTAAACTTCATACCGCTTTTTAAACAGTGTATAGGCGGACTTAATGCCGGATGCATTCTCTACCAGTCCTCCTTTAGGTGAAGTAGAGACGAAATGAAGTAGGTGAAGGATATAAATATGATAGAGTCATACTTAAGTTATATAAACATTTAATGAATAGCATATTATTATATTTTATACTCATGTATTATACATGAGTATATTAAAGCACTTACCATAGTTAACACTAACAGCGAGATGGGGTTTTAGAAAAACCTTAAATAACACATACCACAAACTTATTGTTAACTACCCAAGGTTTAAATATCTATGGTGTCAAGTAAATAGACACATAATAAAAAGGCCAGGTCAAAAGTATCAAAACGAGTACGTAAGGATCGTAGCAAGTGGAAAAGAGTGGTCCCTGCCTACCCCTACGGGAAAGAGGAGTGATTGCATGTATGTAAGTATGTATGTATATAATAAAAGTCTATACTGTCTAGTGAAGCTAGTGGCTATTTCATGTCCATAATATAACATATGAAGCGGACACGACCACTAACTTAAACTTGAACGTGAGAGCACAAAGCGAAATTAATTCTATTATTGACTTGAGTCCATTATGATAAACTTTGGCGAGAGTATGCGACAGCAAAACTAGGTGTTACGAGTATTATTTCTATTATATTTATCTTAAAACTTACGACAGCTGAGTCAAAAGACCCGAGTTCGACCACCAGGTGGCAGGCTTGTACCAATGGGTTTTTCAAAAACTTATGTACGAATTATATCGTTGGCTTGGACATTGAGACGGCTACGGTCTCACCACCCGTCACGTTGTCCCAAAAATATCGTTGGTGGGTGGGAGGTGGATCGAAACGACATAATTGTCTAAACCTCTGTCTACCCCTGTATTGAGAATGGCGTGCAGATATTTTTTTTATTAATTTTGTCTTCCGCATTTCCCAATACGGGGGTAGTCATAGTCAATACAATTTAGTCCTCTTGACTCGCATCTGATCTGAACATAAAGATTTCTTGTATTTACGCGAATACTACACATTTTAAATAAAGTAGATGTGTTATTTTTCGTTCTTCAAAATGTTTTAACATTGACTTTAATGGTTTGTTTTGTTTGTTGTTCGACACCTTTTCTTAATAAGCCACCAACAGAATAATCATCTCGTCAAATTCTTGACTTAAATAAATGGTGACAGGTAGTCTGCGATCGAAGATTCGCTTCCCAAGTGGTTTAACGATAAATCCTCCGTATGAACCCCAACCTGTAAATCCTCCTATAGAACCTCCGAAACTTTTGTCCAGCTCTAAGACTAACCTGAGTATAGGCATAAACAACTAGTACTAGACAGCTAAACTGTACGATTAGAATTCGTTTGGGAGCTGCAGTAAGAAGGTAAGAAAGGAAAGGCAATTTGTATACTTGCAAATAGTGGAAAGGTCTTTTTTATACTGCCAGTATTCCCAACGGAACCTCCAAACGGAAGGAGTATCTTAGAAACACAACTACAGTAAGAACCTTTCTGCAGTAAATAAACACGTAGAGATGTTGAATCGTTGGCATTGAAGGCTTTCGAGCGGAAAAAGAAAAAACCCGGTAGAAGATTTGCTTAAAACAAACATCTTGCAGTTTATATATTTGCTTCAGTTGAGTGCTCGTAGCTTTTTATAAACAAAGTTTTTGATTGTCGTTTAATTCAAATAAACAAACTATTTTTTTCTGAAGTGGAGTTTTAGAGAGGCTATGTATTCATTAATACATACGTACACTAATCATCATACATACATACATACATGTATACATAACGGCCTGCTAAAGTCCACTGCAGGACTTAGGCCTCTCCCAAAGGGTGGATTTGCTGCACGCTGGGCAGGCGAATTGGCGATCGCAATATCAGAGACTTTGTACCTTAGACCCTGCTGCTAAATTTTGTTACCTCGCATTATTCGATATGGTTATCCCGCTATATCTACAACTAAAGAAAATTGTATATTTATTGGTAGTTGCATCTCCACTGCATTCAACCATGCAGTGCAGATGCGATTTCTTCGTAAAATGTGCGGCCTTACCATGGCCGACCGAAAGCGAAACGTTGAGATTCGCAATATGGCAGGTTTGAAAGATGACCTTGTCTCTAAAATGGATAAGGGCGTGCTTCGATGGTTTGGGCACGTTGAGCGAATGAGTGAAGACCGAACGGTGAAGAAAATATATAGCGCCAAAGTTAATATTAAAAGGTGTCGAGGAAGACCGAGACTAACTTTCGAAGACCATGTGAGCAAATTTCTCGAAGAGGGGAGGGTCAAGAGTACTCGGATACCTAGACGTGCATGTATGAAGAAGATGACGAATCTGAAAGAAGCGAAAGAAGTATGTAGGGATCGTGACACTTGGCGATCTGTTCTATCTGGCTACCCCGTCAGGGAATGTGCGTGAAGATAAATAAATAAATAAATAAATATTGGTAGTGAAATACTAATGGGTAAAATGAGTTCAGGCCATTTGACCTTTTAATCTGCTTTTTTATTTCTTTTCCTTTCAATTCTTTGAGAAGACGTAATGCTAAAATTTATGGGCATTTCAAATATTTTCGGTTTCACTATATCAAATGCATTAGCCGCTTTGACTTTGCCACTTTTCATAAGAGCTTATAAAAATTATAACAGCTTTTAATATTTTAAATAAAGTAGATGTGTTATTTTTCGTTCTTCAAAATGTTTTAACATTGACTTTAATGGTTTGTTTTGTTTGTTGTTCGACACCTTTTCTTAATAAGCCACCAACAGACTAATCATCTCGTCAAATTCTTGACTTAAATAAATGGTGACAGGTAGTCTGCCATCGAAGATTCGCTTCCCAAGTGGTTTAACGATAAATCCTCCGTATGAACCCCAACCTGTAAATCCTCCTATAGAACCTCCGAAACTTTTGTCCAGCTCTAAGACTAACCTGAGGATAGGCATAAACAACTAGTACTAGACAGCTAAACTGTACGATTAGAATTCGTTTGGGAGCTGCAGTAAGAAGGTAAGAAAGGAAAGGCAATTTGTATACTTGCAAATAGTGGAAAGGTCTTTTTTATACTGCCAGTATTCCCAACGGAACCTCCAAACGGAAGGAGTATCTTAGAAACACAACTACAGTAAGAACCTTTCTGCAGTAAATAAACACGTAGAGATGTTGAATCGTTGGCATTGAAGGCTTTCGAGCGGAAAAAGAAAAAACCCGGTAGAAGATTTGCTTAAAACAAACATCTTGCAGTTTATATATTTGCTTCAGTTGAGTGCTCGTAGCTTTTTATAAACAAAGTTTTTGATTGTCGTTTAATTCAAATAAACAAACTATTTTTTTCTGAGGTGGAGTTTTAGAGAGGCTATGTATTCATTAATACATACGTACACTAATCATCATACATACATACATACATGTATACATAACGGCCTGCTAAAGTCCACTGCAGGACTTAGGCCTCTCCCAAAGGGTGGATTTGCTGCACGCTGGGCAGGCGAATTGGCGATCGCAGTACCGGACCACTCGCAGCGCAGACGCTGCAGCCTATCTTCGGTCTTATTATTTTGGTCTGACATTTTTAGAGTGGTTATCTCGCCATCTATCGGCTGCCGTTAGGATATTCCAGGCTCCTTCTCTTAGTCGCCTATTCAAACACCCACGGCAAGAAAGGCAGTGGCAACTGGCAGGGGAGTAGGAGTACTTACACCGTAACCACACATATGCACATCTAATTAACATACCGGCCAGTAAAAGTCCACTACAGGACAAAGGCCTCTCCCGTTAGGAAGCGTTAGTCATAATCGCCCCGCTTGTCGAGCGGTTTGGAGATCGCATTACCGGACACCTTTGTATGTGTGTATTAAAATTTGCTGTAACGCCACATACGCTTTACACTGTAATATGACAGTCAAGATGGCAGCTTCGATATTAAGTTGGCGATAGGATCACCACCTAACACGTTGTTCCAATAATCTTCGTAGTAAAAGAGGGCTTACAGGACTTCATTGAGTAGACCTCTGCTTACCCCACATTGGGAAATTGTGTGAAGATTAAAGAAAAATTGAAATACAGAAAGATTTAATAAACTGCATGTGAAAGCAATACAATTAACTATGTTTACTATTTCGAACAAGAGATGCATTTACTTAAATTAAAATCGATTCGTATGGGAGTACGTTGTAGTGACTGCCCTTGATCTGTCTGTGATCAAGGGGATGTAGTTATATACCGATTTTATCTATGCAAGGGGACGATGCCCATTACATTCTGCGGTTGTGGTCACGCCTCGTCTGAAAGGGGCTGCCTTTACTTTCGTTCTAGCCGTCAGAAATGGAATTAATTTAATTTTCACGCTCAAAATGTAAGAAAGATATGATATTTTTCTTTTAATATCCATTAGAACTCTATAAGTTATTTCTTTAGCAATCCTTGATATATATTTTTCTTTTTCTATCATTTTATTTTGGAAAACGCTTTGATCCTTTGTTATTCTTCGCTTCCTTCTTAAAAGCATCTAATCGTATAATGTGTTAAAAATGGACAATAAGAGGATACCTACGGAGTTCCTTTCGCCAATTTCTTCTCTGTTAGAGGAACCTCACTACGAAACGGTGGTAGATTTGAAAACTGATTGACTTTTCACAAGTGAAATATCCCTTTACAATCAGTATGTACCTTTACAGCTGTTCACTGACTCCAACTTCGCACGGGTAGAGCATACAACTCTGCATATCCATGAATCTTATTTCATTCTATGTCTTATTTCAGCTATTTCATACAAAAACTTAATCAGTTGTATTCCTAAACTTTCGTGAAACACTCCGTCCATTAGTGAAACCCATATCAAAATTCATATTATTTGAGTTGATCGCGTTCAGACAGACGTATATAAAAGTTAGAGACCTATACGAACCATAATGTTTAATAATTATAGCAGTTAAGCTAGTTATATAATAATTTTCGTTTTATCGATATACCGTAACAAAAACTTTGCTGCCTATAATTGCTTTTGTTTTAAATTGGCAACACCGTAAAATCTCATGAATATTCATAGATCGTTTTAATGGCTTTATTTTTCTTGCATGCATCATCGTTGTAACGAGCCTATAAAGAGTTGGATTGCTGATCGCTCAACGTAAGCCTTATTGTTCGCGCCTTCATAATCCGCGCAGTATAATATTTTGTATAAATAAATAAATAAAAATCTTCACGCAATTCCCAATACAGGGATAGACAAAGGTCTAGTCTAGACAATTAAGTCCCTTCGACCCACTTTCCACCAAAGATATTTTCGGGACAACGTGACTGGTGGTGAGCCCGTCGTCTTCTTTATGTCCAAGCCAACGATTTAATTCGTACATAAGTTTTTGATAAACCCATTGGTTGACCCAAGAGCCTGCCACCTGGGGTTCGAACTCGGGTCTCTCGACTCGAAATTCCGACCACCCAACCACTCGGCTATCGTGACTTTTTTTAATGTACATTAATATAATTTATCTGTTCTTACAATTTTTTTTCTCCTTATTGTGAGTGTTTCTATACTGAATATTACATATGTTTCAATTATTTGATCTTCATGTAAAGCATTTCGAGCAATAAATGTTTCTATCTTTCCTTCTTCATATGCATAAACCTACATAAGAAAATGAACCACACAACAAATAAGCGGGATTCAAACTAAGTCTATGGGGTCGTCGAAATATTTTATGGACTTTACATATTGTATATACTACAATAATTTTTTTAAGTCTGCGTGTTTGTCGTTTACTATATAAAATCATGAACTGTCTATCGTAAAGCATAAATTCATAGCGAAGAAAGATATTATCTTTTAATTCTTTCAATTTAAATTACAGTTTTTACAGTTTACAGTTTTAATTAAAGTTACTTTTCTTTTATATCTATATAAAGTCTACTACGGTTCCTTTCTTTTCTGGAGGAGGATCTTTTATGGAGGATTTTATCATCGCCACTCATGGCAACCGGATGGGCGATTGTAGTATCAGTAACCTGGTGGCATAGACGCTACGATTCATCGATCGGTTTGATTTGAACCCGATACTTTTCGGTCTAATTCTAGTCTATTCCATAATAGCCTTTTAGGATACCCACGGTACCAATGAAAGTGACAACTTCTTATCGATATATTCCAACCTCAGTTAAACGTAACTCTGTTACTTTTTTATCCAATCGAAAATTGATGACAGTGAACATAGTTATAATCAACAACTAAAGAAAAACATTAATTTAAAACTTTTTTTAAAAAATGCCTGCTAAACCAAGAGGAAATTTTGAATTTGTTTTTCAAAATACTTACATGTCAAATGTTTATGTATATTTATATATATTCGCATAGTCACGATAGTTGTGTGGTTAGGTGATCGGACTTCAAGTCAAGAGACCCGAGTTCGATACCCAGGTATTTTTCAAAAACTCATTGGCTTGGACATAAAGACGGCAACAGGCTCACTACCTGTCTCGTTGCCAAAAAAAATGTGTTCGGTGGAAGATGGTTCGAATGGTGTGAAGATATTTTTTTATTTATAATATTTTATATTTAAATTAGAATATTTTATATTAGATCAATAAGACGTCAGTAAACACTTTGCCACTAAAAAAAGTCATTTGAAGCCAGATATAAGTGTACTTATTTGCCTATAAACCTACTTTATGCAATATATGTAAAGAATTTTATGTTTATAAAGGAGGAAAATGTGGAGATAAAACTTTTCTTATTTTCTACCTTCACGAACAATGTACATTTTTGCGCTTCCTCGAAAAACATTTTATAGTTAGTTTTACATTGTATGCCCTGCCTCACGCTTTTCATTCACAGGAGTAAGTTAACTGAGATAATGGTTTTCGATTTCTCACGATACTATTGAACTAATCAAGTTTCCATAGTCAGTTACTTCAGAAAGTGGCAGGTGCAATCAAAACAGTAAATTATTGCGTTTGTACTACACTTGATGAACAGGCTCTTGAAGAATGGCCATCACAGTACCAAACATCTCGCATATGAAAGTGTGAGTCTAATCAAGTCTTACGTCATCAAGGCACGATAGAAAAGTATTTGGATGTTCGGAATTTAAAACAGAAGACTCAAGTTCGATCCGCACGAGGAATTCTAGTACCAGTGAGTTATCGAAACTTATGTACGATTTGTTTGGTGGCTTAAACATAAAACGGAGACTGATTCACCACCTGTCATTTTGTCCCAAATGTGTTCAGGTGAAATGTGGGTCGAAATGACTAAAATTTAATAGAACTTTGACTACTAGTACTGGTGTATTGGTAAATACGTGAAGACATAGTAACTTGCCGATGCTAAAAACATCTAGACATGACAAGAGACTTTTACAAGGCCCACTGTCAGATAATTTAAAGCTAATATTATAATTTCTATCATAATTAATATATTTACTCTTTATTGTGACACAAAGTAAGGGCTACAATGGGCGGACTTAATGCTTGATGGCATTCTCTACCAGTCAATCCTTGTAATGGTGAATAGTAAATGGCAGGTACGACCCAAAAAATCAAATAATACAATTTATATGTTGTACAATGCATATTTTCAAATATAAAGCAGTACAAACGATACATATAATAGGAGTATATACCATAAAATATCTTTAATATACCTTTGGCTTTAGGAGTTATCTAGGCAAGATATATCATAGATTTAAACATGATGTCATTGTACCATATCTGAAATAAGCATTTTGTAACTAAGTATTAGTTATTAGTATTAGTAACTTTAGCCGAGTGGTTGCTTGATCGGAATTCGAGTCAAGAGAGCAGGTTACCTCTGACCTAAAAGACTAGACCTAGACCTCTGTGTACCCCTGTATTGGGAATTACGTGAAGATTTTTTTTATTGTTTATTGACTGGCTCACCACTTGTCGCATGTGTCATGTGTCTGTCGCGATCGCAACTTTGTTATAACAGCTCTATATAGAGCTCTGCTTCTGCCAGTCTCAGGAAAATGCGTAAAGATACAAAAAATAAAACTACTTTGGTGACATTTACCGTGCGAGCAGTCGCGTCACGTAGCAGGCCACCGTGTTAACTTCGACGTTTGGTTTATTTCCTATTGCGCTGTTCTACGAGCGCCACGCTCTACGCCAACGCTTCTAAGTCTTCACCCACGCTTTATTCTCTAATGTTTAAGCTCGTAGCTTATTTACGTTGTCGTATTTTCCCTCAACGACTTTTATTAACCTATGAATATGATAGTCCTTAGGTAGAACGTGTTTATAGCCAGTTTTATTCTCATTTTAGTATTGTGGTGTTACTTTCTCTGCGTAAATCTCGGAGTATATTAGGTAGGTTGTTTTGATAACATGAATGATGATCGTAATGTAGATTTATAGTGCCCGATTTCTATGTAAGGTGTGCTGGTTGTGATTTCCATGAAAACACAAAAATGTGTCTTGTGTCTAACGCTACATTACTATTCTATACATTTCATACATTATTCTAACGCTTCAGGCAATTCCTAATACAGGGGTAGACAGAGGTCTACACAATTAAGTACCTTTGACCCACTTTCTACCGAACATATTTTTGAGACAACGAGACAGGAGGTGAGCGCGTCGCCATCTCTATGTCCAAGCTAACTATATAAATCGCACACAAGTTTCTTATTAACTCTGTTTTTCTCTTAGTGGTAAAAGTTCTTACGTCGTTCGCCATTGCATTGCCACACAACGAATGTATTTCATCAGATTTGAAAAGCAAGCCAAATGAGTATTTACATTAAACGACCCCCGTGGACGAGAAACACAGTGGTTTTCATAGTGTCGCCAGCTCTGTGGTCCCTGGTTTGATTCTCGGCCGGGTCAATGTAGAAAACCACTTTTTCTATATAGTCTCGGGTCTGGCTGTTTGTGATACATTTGTTGTTTTCGATTCCATAAGCCAAGTGCTTTAGCTACACAGGGATCGGAGCAATGCATGTGACGTTGTCCCTACTTGTTTACGTATTTATTGTTATTATTTTACTTTTAAAAGATATAATATTATCAAAATAACATATACAATGTTAAACACGATTAATTTTAAATTAATCTTAGATGTTATCATAAAATTACCTTTTACAAATCGATTAACATGACTTGATAATATATGATCTGCATATTTTAAAAAAAAGTTATATATTTCGTGGGTCGAAACGAGTTAATGGTTTTGACCTCTGTCTAACGTTGTATTGGGAATGGCATGATGATATTTTTTTGATATATTTCTTAGAAAATGTCAGTACAGTGAAAAATGATAGAAGAAGAAAATTGTAGAATTAATAATGTAAGTGCGGGTACTTTAAAATTTTATAGTATAACAGGTGTTTATCACAGGCAACAGTTATAAATTTCGAAAACTTTTAGCAGTTTATTTCTGCGAAATATAAAAGAGCTAGGAATACATATATGATACCTCTCTCTTAAATACACACACACACAGAATATGATTAGTACTTTTATTCTATACTATTCCTAATGAATGCATTTTTTAATTGATTTTTAATTAAAAAAAGACTTTTAATCAACTAATCAAAAATATAGGGGCTGTGATTGTCAATCCTTTTGCCAAGCGAGGCAATTAAAGCAAAGCCTCTGTGAGAGGGGCAAAAGATTATTAATGATTATTAAATATAGTTAATACATGTTTCAATCTGACGATTATTTTCGGACATAAATCATAATATTATAATACACTTAATATAACATTGATTATTTATATAGTCTTAGCTAGCAGAGCGCTTTTAAAGCGCGCAAAGTATACTTCATTCTGATGCCTTAATCTCTGATGTATTAGTGTAGAGGAAATGTAAAAACGTGCTAGTAGAAAAAGCGAATCGAACCCGGGACTCTACAACTGTCACCCCATGAAAGCGGTGTGTCACTAGTCCACGGAGGTCGTGAACTCTTGATTATTTACAAAGTCAATTAGTTCGTAGTGCGCACTTCACTGAATTAATTGTCATAGACGCTCGCTTCGGTGGTCGCTCTCAATTTCAGTGTAATGTTCCGACAGTTTCGTTATCTATGCACCGTGGTCAGTGTCCGTTCAGTTTTGTGGTTGCGGTCTCGCCTGGAGCGCTTGCTTTGAAGTTGAATCGAATAGTGACACCAACTAGTAACTTATGAGGCCCTAATTAGTTATTATGAAGAGTCACGATATCCGAGTGGTCGGAATTTCAAGTCATAAAAATCCGAGTTCAATCCCCAGGTGGCAGGCTCGTACCAATGGATTTTTCAAAAATCTATGTACAATTTATATCAGTGGCTTGGGCGTTAAGACGGCAACGGGCTCACCACCTGTCACGTTGTCCCGATAATATCTTCGGTGGAAGGTTAGTCGAAGGGACTTAATTATCTAGACTAGAATCTGTCTACCGCTGTATTGGGAATTGCGGGAATATTTTTATGTGATATTTATATTTTATTTGATTATTCAAATTATGTTTCTAAAAATTAATTAAAAAAGGTAATATTTTTCCGTTACATTTTTAATGCAAATCATTTTATCTTCAGCCTGATAATGGTCGCGACAAAATGTGACAAACTGGCGCTTCTCCAAATTGTAGTTGAGGCTCAGACTGGCTGTAAAAAGTCGTACCCAATGCCAAGCTTAGCTATCTAAGTGGTGTAATCGTATTTAAATTTCACGGCGACTTCGCAGAAGTTGCAGTACAATATTTGTTAAATAAAACTTCCAAACTTCCTCCTTGTTGCATTTTGTCAAAGCAAAGTTCAGAAACACTTAAGGAATAACCTTTTATATCGCTCACTGAGGAACTTTGCTTCGGATATCAATAACAAGAATAACGAACATTTGTAGACTCCGTTTGTAGTTCAAAACTAACAATTTTTTTTTGTTTATAATAAAATGACCTAAAACCTGGTTGCTAATGGCCCTGACTGTCTTCGAAGCTAAGTGTTAGGGAAAGAATTTCGTTAAGTCCGAATATTTCTATAAATAATAATAATAATTCTTATTTATACTAGCCATATATTTTCATAATCGCCACGCTTGACAAGCAGATTGGCGATAGAAAAACCGTACAATTTGTATCTTAGATTTTGCTGCCGATCCACGGTATCTTAAATTTTGCTCTGGTATATTTCGTGATGATTATTTCGCCATCTGTCCGTAGCCAATTTAAGAATAATATACCGTTGGCTTGGACTCTTACACAGCACTCACTGCTGTCAGTAACGCTGTTCTAAATAAAATCTGCTGAAAAGTGGGTCGTAGAAGAACGAAATTTTCTCGACCTCTGTCACAAGAAAGTGTCTCGATCACAGAAATTAAAAGATAAAATCAGTCTCACATTAATATATATTTCACCTAAATAAAGCCATTGCATTATTTGAGCATTGATACAGCATTATTAGACATCAGCATAATCTTTCAATAATTTCATGCCTAAAGATTTCATTGCCTTTAAGTAACTAAATACCTACGAAAAGTCTTATGTCATCAAGTTCATACATCACAAGGAGAACCACACATACATTGTTCTGACCCCAAAGTATGAAAACCCATGTATTATGGAATCGGACACTATGTAGGTACCACAAACACTCATTACCAAAACATGTAGAAAAAGTGGTTTTCTACATCGATCTGTCCGGGAATCGAAACCCAAACCTCAGAGCTGGCGACACCATGTAATCCTGACGTGATATGCCACTCATCTACAGATTTAATCATTCAAATTCAGTGGGATGGTTAATCTAGAAACGGCATTACATGAGCACATCTGTAGTATTCCGTTCGCTGCATTACTGGCAGTCCATTCCATTAAAACATGCACCGTTGACATCGCCCATTAGATGCCGCGAATTTAGTCTCCCGTCTGAGTGGTTGCTTCGACACGAGACATTCAATGTTGCTTAGAGACATAAATTCACAAGTTTTAGATGTTTCCTAACTTCCTACATCATTTGAATATGTTTAATTTGAAATTGGAACTCTTTCGTCTTAATTTGCGTAATTAACAATAAAATTCGATTCGATAAAAATATCTTACAATACATACTTTTGCAATTCACTACAGGTCACAGGCTTTATGGAAAATCCTCTGAAAGTTCAGAGGATTTGCCATAGTTGCCAAGCCTGGCAAGCGGAATAGCGGACGTAGCACCAGAATTTTGGACTGTCTATTTTGTTTTGTTTTATTTGTTTTATTATCCCGCCTGGAATTTTTCCTTAGTCACCTCATAAGTTAAATTGTCGTAAATTAATACAGTTTTTACAGAAACAATTAACAGAGTTTTGGTCTATTGTTACAGGTAATCATGCAGAAAAGAATTATGCTTTGGGAAATCAGAATTATTGTAGAAATTAGAGTATGGTTCCGGGTTATACAAGCTTCGTTTAGTGAGAAATGGCGCCATAATATTTTTTTTTAATAATTTAAATTTTTAGTAGCAATTTAATTTCTTATTTGTAATTTTCGTGTATAAACGAATTAAGTGAAGGCCTGCCTATACAGGATAAATTGTGAAACTCCGTCTAATTACAATGCGCCAATTTGTTAGTGTTATTGTAATTTACTTTTTATTAATTTTAACTTTATATTCGCTTTTAAAGCAACTGTAACATCCATCATTTTGTTTGTTAGTCAATACTCGTAATAATAGTAAGTAGTCAAATAAGCCAGACACCTCGCACCATAGAAGCTTCATCAGTCTGCTTAAATCTGATGTGGGGATTTTTAAGGGATACTCGTCACAACATCGTTCGATTGTTATAATTTTTGAGGCCTCTCCCTTAGTGCCAAAAGTCCTCTAGATTGTTTTAGTCTATGTTACGGTATATTATTGCGTTATACTATGCATAATACTACACGTGAATAAACCGCTTTGTTAACATTATTAGGTCACCTGAAAATGAAATCTCTACAATATTTAATTCGCACACTTTTCCAACTGCATGTACACTCCGCTGATTAAATTCGTAATCGTGTTCCAAGACTGCGCGAAGCAGACTCCCCCGAGTGTAGCAACATTGTTGCTAGCGGGCCCTATCTAGGATTCACATCGCTTGCACTATCATAGAATTTTCTTTTGACACTGATTTTCTTGCACGCTTGTACCAATTTGTTTGTTTGCATATTTTATGTTCTAATCTCTCACTTAGTATAACGAATAGGATAAGATTTAAACTAAGTATACCTTGTGCTTTCGATGTAATAACAAACCATCTTATTATTTCCGTGGGTTATGTAAAAAGGTGAGTCAAAGGCCTTGAATGGTCTGGTGAATGATGTGTTGTGGTGAAATGAAAGGTCGTGGTTACGGAAAGATGACGGGACGATAAGTCCGAAAAATATAAGAAGACTAGGTATAGTAGTCATTTGAATTCGTAGAGCAACTACAGCACGATAATTCCTGCGGCTTCGCCCGCATCATGTGTTACCAATAGCATTTGTAAAAGAAGTAATCAGAAGCCTAATCTTACCATTCCCCTAAGTACAACTTAAACATTTACCATTTTCCAGGCCAGGACAGTGTCTTGCGTGTCATGTGCCCATGAACCCGAACATACCTATTTTTCAATTCAAACCAGATTCCTGAGATTAATGTGATCAACTTAACAAATAAACTCTTCAGCTTTATAATATTAGCATAGATAAGACTAATATGATTAACAAGAAAAGAAGTGTGAGGCCTAAGAAAGAGAAGCAAATGACTTCTCTTTAGAGAAGGACTCAGTTGATAAAAACTTTGTCCCATAAACAACAAAAGAATTTTGCTGAGTAATGAACCTGTTCAAATATACCTAATAATACACACAAAATCGATCTTTCAGCAAATTGTTCCTACATGCCTCTCGGTCCCCACTCGACATAGCTATTTTCATAAAGAAACATGAACATGAATGAACTCCTCTATTTTAAATTTAAATGAGACATTTTCACTGTGCTCCTTTCAGAAAACATTAAATTTACGCTGCGTTAACTTCTTTCGTACAGTTTCCCGTTTAGTTCGCTTGTCTGACATCTTACATTCGTTCCGAATTCAACGACATGCTGCCACATAATATATCACGAATAATGCCTGGCAAAGTTTGGTTTCTACAATTCCATACGTTAATATTATGTGATGAAACAACCGACGGGAAGGCAGAAGACGGATAAGCACGCTCAGAGTTAGGAGATATCTATAAACTTCAGGACGCCTTTGGTATACACCTCCATATTTTGAAGACTGAAAGCTTAAAAATCAAAGATATAGAATAGTGAAATTATAATGGATATAAAATACTTTTTTATACCTAAAATTTTTAACAAATAATATAAAAAAATACTTCAAAACGATTGGGTGGTCGGAATTCGAGTCAAGAGACCCTAGATCATTCCCCAGGAGATATGCTCGAAAAAATTTTTCAAAGTTATTTTTTAATATTTATATTTCAAAATTTATTTATATCGTTGTCTTTGGGGTTTATTTTGAGACAACGTGACGTTCCTCATCAATCACGTTGTCTCAAAATAAACCCCATGAAATGTGTTTTTCATTAAGCTTATTGTGACAGAATTAGTTCACACTATGTACCTGCTTTAGCCACTTAGAGTCTAACAAGTACTTAGGGTTTAGACCTCTGGGTACCTCTATTAAAATGCATGTAGATGAAAAAATTATAACCTGAAAAATCCGCTCTAAATCGATCTATTGTGTTTGAAGATTAGCCTGTATTGTCTTGTCAGTCAGCGTAATGTCGCGAACATTGGCTTGTTTTACACCCACCCAATTATTTGTGATCGATGCAGTTATGGTAATGCGTGAATTCAGGATTATTATTGGACACGATTTGCGTATTACTTTGCTGTTCATGAATACATTTGCATGTTTATGAAACTCGTAGTCCTCTGATACCCACATGCGAAATTAAAAGCTCTTTTGACATGTGCCAAAAACGGTTTAATACTCAATTTGTAAAAGTAATTGCGATTTAGGACAAAATATGTCCATTGTATATTATACTAATGCTAGCTTGTAAGTTAAATACTAATGGACTGTAAGTAAAAAATTGCGGTTACCACAAAGTGATAAATTTAGAGGACGAGTGGCGTATACACATTCCAAAAAAATGTCTTCGTTAAAAAGTAGTATTAGAAAACTTAATTGTCTAGACCTCTGTGTAACCCAGTATCGGGAATGGCTTTCTATACCAACTTAAAATACAAAATTTTCAAGGTCTTCTAGCAAATTGAACATACGTACATAAAACTGTCGTCTAAATATTAAGTGCTTAATCAGAAGTGAGAATGGTAACTTTCAAAACTTAATGCGCTGTCGCTCCGTGAGCTCGGCACTTGCCTTTACAGTGAACCTGTATCCTGTGAATATATATCTGAAACCGGCGCCAACTCGAGGGCACATGTACTCAATACAATTCCAAACTGCTTTACGCAATGAACATTGTATAAAAGTTCATTCATCTTATCTTATTAAACAAATGCGATGAAAACAGTCTAGACTACCCGATGGTAAGTAGGTACTGCAGTTCTTATGGACATACACATAACTTCAAACCTTCTGCAGTATCCCCTGCTAACGAAATGGATAGAGACAACTTCAGATTGATTCCGAAGTAACCTAAAGCACATGAAATCAGAAACAATGAAGGTGCCACAGCCACCCAGACCCGAGACAATGTGGAAAATGTATATTTCTACATTGCCCGTCCGGGAATCGAACTCGTGACCTCAGAGCTGGCGACAGGCGAAACCATGAAAACTAGTGTGTACGCTATTCGTGGACGGAGGTTGTCAAAAATTGCATTAAAAGCATAGTTTAAAAAAAGTCTATGAAAAGGTTACAGAGCGATTTAAACGCATATTATTAGTCAAATTATTCGCACTTATTAGTACACATTCAGCTTTTAATTAATAACGATTACATATTAATTAGATATAATTAATATAAGAGCCATTGTCCCGTGTATTGCAGGAGATAGATACTATTAGGTTCTAAAGTGACAATGAGTATGCTACATTAGTCATTGTACTAAGATAATCCATCCAGTTACGTTTATTAATAATATTAATATTTGGAAACTGTGATATTTCACTCAATGACCACCCCCGTGGACGAGCGGCGTAAACACTTGGTTTTCAAGGTGTCGCCATCTCGAGATCCCGGGTTCGATTAAAGGTTGGGTCAATGTGGAAAAACCATTTTTTCTACATTTTCTCGTGTCTGGTAGTTTGTGGTACCTTCTTTGTTTCCGATTCCCATAACTCAAATGCTTTAGCATCTTATATTTCGATCGGAGCAATGTATGTGATGTTGTCCCCATCTATATACGTCTTTATTTATTATTTATAAAGTCATTCATTTACTACGTTCTTTAAGAGTAGCAATTTACCAGAATAAAGATTGATAAATATTATCCTGTCTAGCTCTAGTATAAAGTTTATTTATTCTCAAGAGCAAATTAACGTGTCTGAAAGTCGATAATAGAGTCTGTTCTCAATAGTATCTCCTTTCCACCAATAACTGAAAGCCCATTTGTATCAGAGTAATAAATTAGTATCAACGGTTCAAGCACTCTTACTGATCTTCATTAACTTCATTAGTTACTGACCGATTTTTCTTCTACTTCATCAAATGGTTCAATAAATAACATATAATAATTATATCGTACATATTACTGTGAAATAAATAAATAAAATAAATATCCATTGCCAAACCAGGGGTAGACATAGGTCTAGACAATTACGTCCTTTCGACCAACCTTCCATCGAAGACATTTCTGGGATAACGTATCAGGTGGTGAGCAAGTCGCCGTCCTTATGTCCAAGCCAACGATGTAATTCGTACATAAGTTTTCGAAAAACCCATTGGTTCGAGCCTGCCACCTTGGGATCAAACTCCGGTCACGGACTCGAAATTCCGACCACCGAACCACTCGGCTATCGTGACATAGTCGCAACACGACTTATTTTTGTAATTTTCTTTGTGTTATACAATAAAGCACATGTATATAACGATATGTAAATAAATGATATTAATTTAGTAGTAACTAAAGTTAATTTTATTTAACTATGAAAGTCATGAAAGAGACGTTACGATAGCCTAGTTGGTAATTGGAATACGAGTCTAGAGGTCCGAGTTCGATCCCCAACTGGTCTCCCGAGTCTTCAGTAGAAGGTGGCCCGTAAGGACTTAATTGTCTAAACCTTTGTCTACCCCAGTATTGGGATTAGGCAGTATGTTAATAAAGTCATTAGGATTATTTATTATATATATTGACATGAATAATTACTCATAACGTAGGTTGTGTTTGATTTTTTTAAAACAATACGTTAAGAATTTGCTTTTACTGTAATGCATAAAACACTGAACTGAACTAAAACCATTTCAGAGTCTAGTCTAGACACATTTTTAGGTCTTTCAACCCTTTTTTTTACTGATTTATGCATACTACATATTGATTGAACAAAACGCTTAGACAACACTTGCGCTCATTTGAATGAAAATGTTAAAAACAATAATTCCTCTTATAATTCACATGCATATAACTATTGTATTTCTAAATGACAAAGTAACTTAATTGACGTCCTGGAAAAGTCCTCTGTCCACAAGACTTAGGTCTCACAAGCGGCTTGACGATCGCAATACTCTTGAGGCTACAATAACAGAAATAAAAAATATGTTATTTGATATTACCTCACAAAAAAGCAGATTATATAAAGCATTAAATTAAAAATAATGTGGGATTGCAGCATATCCAATCAGTATTATAATCAACAATATGGCTGCAGCGCTTCATCTCACGCGTCTGCCCTAGCTAAATTTTTAAATAAATTGACGATCACTTTGAAGAGACACGATGGCGATAAATGTAATATTATCAAATCTTTTATTAATACTATTTAAATCAATAGTATATTTTATAAGTATTACTTAAATAAATTGTATTATTTATATAAAATCTAGACAATTAAGTCGGTTTGACCCACCTTCGTCCGAAGATATTTTTGGGATAACGTGACAAGTGCTGAGCCCGTCGCGTCTTAATGTCCAAGCCATCGATGTAACTCGTACATAAATTTTGAAAAAAACCCATCGGAATGAGCCTGCCACTTGGGGATCGTACTCGGGTCTCTCGACTCGAATTCCGACGAACCAACTACTCGGCTATCGTGACTTTTTATTTTATCTCATTGCAATAATAGCACCGCAAAACAAATATAAAACACAACGTTCATATTTCAATAACTTTGAGAACAAAATGCAATATAGCTGAGCCTCAATATTTGTATTTAAAGATATTGAGAATACGAACAATTGCTTTAATTTTGTGGTTATTGTTATAAAGAGTATTAAAGTAGTTCATTCATTGATTTTAACTTCAGTTACATTTCATTGTTTATTCATGAAATTATCAATTGTTCTGTATTGTTATTTAAATGTTCCAGTATATAAATAATTATGTTCTGTTAGTCCTTTTTGTAAATTTTCCTATAATTCCTTTTCCCATTCTATTACTGTAAAATTGCTTTGCGGCAGCAGACGATAAAGTCCTTCCAACACGCTTGTCACCCAAAATCTTTTTGGGACGACGTGACAGGTGGTGATATAATAGCTATTCATTTTCCAAGCTAACGGTACAATATATTTACATACATTAATATTCACATAGATAAAAATTCATATGTAAACAACCATGACTCGAGCATAAATGTTCATTTTCATTACACAAATGGTTTTCCCTTGCGGGATCTGAACCCACAACCTTTACCTTTAAAGGCAGGTCACTTACAACCAAGCTTTCCGGTCATCGTTACTTCTGAATATCTACTATTATCTGTATTCTGTAATTCCCGATCTGTAAAAAAAAGGAAATGCAATTTTTTAAGCCCTGAAGATGGTGGAAAGATATGCATGTGGATTTAGTTATCTTCTACTAAAACCTAAAAAGAGACTACTACTAAGACTTAAAAAGTCACGATAGCCGAGTGGTTGGGTGGTCGGAATTTCGAGTCGAGAGACCCGAGTTCGATCACCAGGTGGCAGGCTCGTACCAATGGGTTTTTCGAAAACTTATGTACTTGAACTTGTGTATGTAGAATTACATCGTTGGCTTGGACATAAAGACGGCTCACCACCTGTCACGTTGTCCCGAAAATATCTTCGGTGGAAGGTGGTTCGAAGGGACTTAATTGTCTAGACTAGACCTCTGTCTACCCCTGCATTGGGAATTGCGTGATTGAAGATATTTATTTATTTATTTATTTTATTCTACTAAATAGAAGTGGAAATTCTATCAGTAGTGCCAAAATCATCTAACCACGGAAACTGTTGTTGTATTAAGCATGTAAGCATGTATGGAAATTTCGAAGAAGTTATTCGACTTTGTGAAACGGGACAGGCTATTAAATGTATCAAATTAAGTGAAATATAATGTGTTTGTGTTGCCCAAAGCATAAAAAAGACAAGCGATCAAGGGATATAATATGTATTAATAACATATTATTAATCATACATCCACAGACGTAAATATCATTCAATCGATTATCTTTATTTCATAAAGAGATCTATATTGTACTTGTTCAGCGATTTAATCGCACTCAGTATTTGTATCCTCATCATGTTAATCTACCATTGTTTCAGAATGAAGATTCTCTTCACTTGGACACAGACGACAACAACCGATTCCTAATTATTTATATATTCGAATTCAGAATTTAAGCCTACGATCTTTTACCTAAAATTTCTTAGATAATGCGACGTCTTCTATGCCTTCATGTGTCGCTTTATAGCCGTGTATCATAATAACAAATTATCATAGAATATGTGAGTATATTTATTTTCACTCTCTCGGAATCGTGAACTGCGAAACATCTGTTACAAAGTTTCAAAGCTCATAAAGTTAAAATGAAATGGCAATTTTATTGAGAAATATGGTTACGAAATTCAACTGTGAAAACGCACCGTAATAATATCGTAGACGGGGATCGCTCCCCGGTGCGACATCAGCTTGCTGAGTGCCTTTATTGAAGCAACGCTGCAGCCGAAATGGAAATTCATTCAGCGCTTCTTGTGCGACGTTTTTCGTTACTGATTTTCGTATATTGCGTGTAGCGCTTCGCTACACTTCGCGTAGAGATTGTCTACATTTACAAAAAGTTAAGTTGAGATAGGGTTTATAATTTGGTTTTTTCGGTTTGTTGTTTTTTTTAGAGATAGTTGCTCCAATATTGTAATATGTCATACAATGTATATATATATATATATATATATATATATATATATATATATATATATATATATATATATATATATATATATATATATATATATATATATATATATATATATATATATATATATATATATATATATTGTAAATCCACTCCGCGAATAGGCTAGACTGGGAAAAAGTGTTATCATTGCATCTATAGCCAAGTGCTAATATCGCACCAACGACCTCAGTGAACGTATACGCACCAGTTTAGATAATTATATAAGCTTAAATAAATTATTACATATATTTCTTAAGCCTTATAGTAACTAAAAAGTCACGATAGCCGAGTTGTTGGGTGGTCGGAATTTCGAGTCGAGAGACCCGAGTTCGATCCCCAGGTGGCAGTACCAATGAGTTTTTCGAAAACTTATGTACGAATTTCATCGTTGGCTTGGACATAAAGGCGGCGACGGGCTCACCACCTGTCACGTTGTCCCGAAAATATCTTCGGTGGAAGGTGGGTCAAAGGGACTTAATTGTCTAGACTTGACCTCTGTCTACCCCTGTATGGGAATTGCGTGAAGATATTTTTATTTTTTAATTCTTATAGTAACTTACCCGCATTTAACCTCAAAATATTTTTAAAGCACGGAATGTTGAAATTCCTTTAGCCTCATCTCTACGAATTGCCCGCATTCATGTAAGGACAAAGCATTCAACTTAAATGTTGATAGCGTCTCATATATTTTCGGGTTGTTTCTAAGAATTTTATTCTATTGTTACGCGTTTTACGAAAAACATTTCCTTATTACAAGATGGTCTTCTTTCAGTTTCTAAACGATATTAACTCTCTACGACTATCGTAAAAGCTTTTTCTGGAAATAAAAATGATTTTGTTTAGATATTTCTTATTTATTGTAACTTATTATTGATCTTACTTTTCCTCTATCAATAATTGATTTCTTTTTTCTAGATACTATTTCTTGTGTATTCTAAAGACATTTAACAATGTATGTAACATTTTGTACGAAATATCTTCTTCTATCTTTTTGCAGCTATTTAAAAGTCCACTTCTCAACATAGAAAGAAAGAATAAAGAAATAATGTTAATTCTATGCTAAGACACAACACAAATGTAATAACATAATACGTATATAATACACGCCATTTCAATGCACCAATGATAGCAACGAAAAGACATTCGACTCAGTTTTGTGCTGCAGTCTGCATTCTATTGTTGCCTTTGCCTTACCCAAAATATTTTTTTTATTTATTTATTTATGCTTTATTGTTTACACCTTATTTAAAACATGTAACAATAGGCGGACTTAAGCTATATGGCATTCTTTACCAGTCAACCTTACTTGATGAGGAAAAAATTAATATATTTAATATTCCTCCTTCTTCAGCCACCTGCGTCCACAGACTCTCCGCAACATTTTGCTTGTCGTTACTCCCATCTCGTGGGGGTCGTCTGACACTGCGTTTGACCATAAAGAGGTTGCCACTCGCAAATTTGGCCAAACTTTTACCAGTTCGTGTAGCTACGTGGCCAGCCCATTGCCACTTTATAGCGCCGATCCTTACGGTTACGTTAGTTACCTTCGTTCTGCGGATGTCTTCGTTACGGAATCTATCATGCAGGAATTCTTCGAAATTAATGTACGATTTATATCGCCAGCTTGGACAAAAAGTCGGCTACAGTATCCACCTATGTGTTTGCTCAAAATAAGCTGCGGTGAAATGGCCACCACTATATTAGGAAATGTGTGAAGATTTTGTGTGAAAATATATTTTAATTAGTATAAAGTAAGTGTAAGACGTTTGACTTACAAACTTCGTTTTTTTTTTTTCTATTAAAGTAGCATTAGTTATCGAACTAGCCACAGACATTTTTTATTTATAATGCGCGAAAATAACGAACTTTTATTTCTAACTTTAAAATGGCGGCGATCTCAAGGTCATGACCCTTACGCCGAAAGGTTAATCGCATTTAGTGAAAACGGCTGAACTCCGCTGACATTTTCTAATATTGTCTTCTCAGTTGCAGCGAGAGCGTAGCCATCAATAACAAAACGTTGACCTATGCCTACATGTGTGTGAAAAGCAAAATTCAGGAAGTTATCAAATACTGCAAACTTGCTTATAACTTTTTCTAAGAAGACTGAAAAAGCTAAGAAAGCAATATATTTAATACATTTGCTTTATTGCATCGCTATGCCATAAAGTAAATGCAAAGAAAATACGTAGGACCACCGTGGACGAGAGGCGTTCACTTGTTTTTATGGAGTCGTTAGCTCTGATGTTTCGAGTTCTATTCCCAGACGGGTGAATTCACCTTCACCAAAAACCACTGTTTCGCCTCAGGTTATAGTATTTTTGGTGCCTTCATTGTTTCGATTCCATAACACAAAAGCTTTAGCTACTTTCCTTGGGATCGGAGTGTATTGGGGTCCGAATATGTATGTGATATTGTACTTATCTGTATAGGTATTTATTATGTAAAAAGAAACTATTGAATTGTTTTAATAATATGGAAATTTGCAGAAAAAATATTATTACATTCAAATAAAACCTAATTTCATATTAATATACGCCGTACTGTACTACGCTTCACTGCTTTGTTAGGTATTTATGAAATTCGACAGACTGCTTCAATAACAATTAGATTAACAATTACGGTCTTAGTTCACAGGGCAATAATACAATTGCCTTTGTTATAAACGTTTACATTTCATTTAATTAATTAATTAGTCTGGGATTTCATAATAGCTGTAATCGGATAGTGGAAATAAAAGCTCGATTTAAAGCACAGTTATTACTGAATAGGAATTAAATTTAAATAATAAAAACGAGTAGAATGAGCGATAATAAATTTGACAATCTCAGTGGTCGAGTGGCATGGCTGTCATGGTTTCTCCAACTTTGCCTGGTTTGATTCCCGGAACATTCACTGTAGACAACCATATTTTCTGTATGGCCTCGGCTCGATGTTTTTGGAACTTTTGTTATTTCCGATTCTATAACAAAAATACTTTATTTATTTACTTTGGGATATGATCAATGTATTTGAAATCAGCTTGATGCGTTCAATCATGATTAGCAAAATCATAAAACAATATGAAAAAATAACGCAGGAAATTAAAAACATCATTATTCACCTTACAGTACTTGCTTAAGATGCAGTAGCTTTGTGAACGAAAGGATAGTCGATGATTTTTTAATTACATATTAGAAGCCGATAGTCACGATAGCCGAGTGGTTGGCTGGTCGGAATTTCGAGTCGAGAGACCCGAGTTCGATCCCCAGGTGGCAGGCTCGTACCAATGGGTTTTTCGAAAACATATGTACGAATTATATCGTTGGCTTGGACATAAAGGCGGCGACCGGCTCACCACCTGTCACGTTGTCCCGAAAATATCTTCGGTGGAAGGTGGGTCGAAGGAACTTAATTGTCTAGACTAGACCTCTGTTTACCCCTGTATTGGGAATTGCCTGAAGATATTTATTTATTTAATTTTACATATTAAGTAGTAATAATATTGCTACAAATAGTTTATCGGCAAAGATTAGTTAATCAAAATGCACTAGTTGGATCAACTAATCTTTGCAGATTAATTTCTTGTTTATGAAAAATATCAAAGATAAGTGACGCAATAAAGTCACAAGAAGTATTAAAAATTGTTCCCAGTACAATATATACGGAAAGTTACTCCCGTAATATCTGTGCGGGGGTGAGAAGCAAAACTACTTGTGCGGTAGTTCCAATGCAAATGTTGCATCTTATATCGTTATGTAGATAGCTGGGGATCGTTACAGTATTCTGTTTCAGAACTGTACTGCAGTAAGATCTCTAAGCGGCCTTAATACCTAGTGTAAGTCTAAGAACAATTTTCAACTTACGAGATGTTGTTTTTGTTTTGTTGTTGTGTTACTTAGCACTTTCAAGTTGTTACTATTAAGTAACTACTTTGAGTATAACGAAGAGATAATGTAACAGAACAGATACTTACAAGGCTTGTTTTAATGTTTTTTTATTACTTAAGTACTTAAGAAATAACATAAAAATTTGGCAATGGAAGTCCGTGACATTCAAAACACAACTCGCCATACACACATTCGTCTTAAATGAATCTCCTGAATGATTTGTGCTTTTGATCGTTGAGGGTCCCTACTTCTAGTGACTTCTAATGCTTATCCTGGGTCGATACAAGTAAAGTGTATCATAAAAATGTACTGTCTTTGGGATTGATTGGTGTCATATTATATATATACACTGCAAATGTGCAAACAAACATTTCAAGTTAAATAAAAGCTTGAAAGTAATGTTGCGTGTTTAGAGGTATACAATTTAATAACTTTTTTTTATTTTGTTTCAGGTAAATTACTCCGATCCAATGTTATTAAATATACATAAGCTACATCACTAAAAATACTCTATGGTAATGGTGACTAACATACACAGTAAGCGATAGTTAATACTAGCGCTTACTGTGTATTTACGAAATAGCGCAATGAAATACGATTTGCAATAATATGAACGTCAAATCTGCTATAAAAACGTTGTAAATTGTGTCGTGCGTTATCATTGAATGTTGCCGAAATCCGATAATAAATTTGCGTTTTTAATTAGCAGACTATGTATATATACTGGTCTAATTATGTATTCCAGTCTTTAGAACAAATACGGTTTTAAAAATTTATATCCCGAGCATATGCAGCCATGACACCCAAATGACAAGAAAAGTTATATCGGATCTCGCCTAGAAATTAGAATGTCGCCTGCTGTCGCGTCGACCGGACGTGATTGATTGATGTTGCTATGGAAATTCTGCATCAGCGGATGTATGTTTATTAAATTTATGTTCGTCTGGTCAGTTGATAGATGTATTAATAAATAGTATGTACATAGACAGGGACAATATCATATATTGCTCTGATCCCGAGGTAGCTAAGGCAATGGTGTTACGGAATCAGAAATAACGATTAAAATAATAATAATAAATAAATACCTTCACGCAATTCCCAATACAGGGGAAGACAGAGGTATAGTCTAGACAATTAAGTCCCTTCGACGCACCTTCTACCGAAGACATTTGCGGGACAACGTGACAGGTGGTGAACCCGTCGCCGTCTTTATGTCCAAGCCGATAAACGATATAATTCGTACATACGTTTTTGAAAACCCCATTGATCCCCAGGTTTGATGGATCAAACCCAGGTCTCTTCACTCGAAATTCTGACCACCCAACTATTCGGCTATCGTGACTTTTTTTATAACTATCGAAAACATCAACAAACACACAGACCATATAACACAGACACAGAAAATATAGAAAAATGTTTTCTACATTGAACCGGCCGGGAATACCTCAAAACTGCGACACTGTGAAAGTCCGGGCCAGTCGTCTACAGGATTAATTAAAAATTGTAAGCTTAAGTAATTTATATTCATACAAACCTGTATGTCCGCAGTATGTTCTTTCCACAGAATAAATAATAGAATGTCCTTCTTTATTAACTTAACTTTATTTTTACGAGAGGTGAATTTGTATTCGTCTCACTTTATTTTGTTATCCGTCGGAACTATGAGATATTTCGGATATTTTACTTTATTAAAAGGCACGATAGCCGAGTGTTTAATGGGTTTTTCAAAAACTTATTTCCGAATCATATCGTTGACTTGGACATAAAGGCGGCGACGGACTCACCACCTGTTTCGTTGTCCAAAGACATCAAAGGGACTTAATTGTCTAGACAAGACCTCTGTCTACTCCTGTATTGGGAATTGCGTGAAGATATTTTTTTTTAATTTTAGGTTTGATATTAAGACGGTGTTAGGCTCATCACCAGTCACATTGCGACATTGTGACCGAATAAGCTTCGGTGAAAAGTGGGTCCAAGGGACTTCAGCCTGCCACATAAAGGAAAATTGCGAGGAGGTAAAATAAATATTTAAAAAAGAAATATACAAATTAAATAAAAAATATTTTCAGGATTTCAACATATCTCTATCTAAAAATTATAGGAAATCAGATTACCGCAGACTAGACTGCAAACATACAACTTAGCTCTTACATTAGATTTAACACAAGTTTAACTTAGAGGCGTGCTTAAAGCTTCACTAGTAACAGCTTAAGTTATGCAGTACGTACTCCATGCAGTTACACTAAAGCTGGTTATTTAATCTACATACATACTACATGAGTACATAGCAGACATTTGCCGCGATCACGTATTTATTTACAGATTTTATCGCGTTTCATTTATTTTTTAAAGTACCTTATGTTTCGAGTACATTGCAGATCCCGCCATGATCACTAGTGCTGAAAAATAATCTTATTCATTAAGCAAAAAAACTTAAAAAATCGCGATAAAAATCGGTAATTATTGAAAATTACGTTAGTATAGTAGTAGTAGTTGATGTAGTAGTAAATTATTTCTCTTATACGGTGCCAGGCTGTCTCTGGATTGAATTTAATAAAGAAAATTTGATAAAGAAAGTTATGTGTTGTCGTAATAAAAAAAAAACTAATATACAGGTGGGCTTTACAACCTCCTCCGTGCTTTACGTTGATTAAATAAGTCAATTCGTAATTATTTTCTTCTTAAAATATTTAATTAGTGACTTTATTTCTGAAAAAAATAAAAACCAAACGTCTTGCAACTTAGACACTGTTTCATCATTGTTTCTGTTCTTAACGTTCTCTGGATAACCATCTCGAAAAATACCAAACCGACATTACCAGACCGGTGACGGGCAGCAGCGTATAAGGTGGGAGGTCTTTGGTACAGCGGCCGCCAATCGGCTTGCCAAACGTGGCAATTATGGCTTACCTAAAAATAAAATAAATATCCTCATGCCATTCCCAGTACAGTGGTAGACAAATTTTAGACAATTAAGTCCCTTCGACCCACCTATCACCGAAGATATTTTGGGACAAAAGACGGCGTCGGGCTCATTATCTGTCAGGTACAGGTGAGGGCCACGTCGCCGTCTTTTATATTACGGATATTTGACGAGGTGTGTCCATCATCATACGTTTCAATTTAATATTTTCCGTACAGCATTCATAATGCTTAATTGCCCTGTATTGTCTATCTCTGTTCAATGTTAACCAATACACAAAATATTAGTTGCACTAGGCAATAATTGCTATTGTTGGAAAACGTATGCCTTCCAAATGATTAATTATTTTTATTGAAACAAATACAACACAAATGAAACCTTAATTACAAAGGGAAATCGAATTTAAATAAAGGAAAATCAAAATCGCACAAAAGTCGAATTCAAAGCGTTCGGTGGGACAGCTGATTTAATTATTTATTTATTTTATTGATCTTCACGCACAGGCCAAGAAGAGAACAGATCGCCAAGATCACGATCCTTACACACCTCTTTCGCTTCTCTCAGATTCATCTTTTTCTTCATTCATGCACGTCTAGTTATCCGAATACTCTTGACCTTCCGCTCTTCGAGCAATTTGCTCACATGGTCTTCGAAAGTTAGTCTCGGCCAACCTCGACCCTTTTTAACATTAACTTTCGCGCTATATATTTTCTTCACCACTCGGTCTTCGCTCATTCGCTCAACGTGCCCAAACCATCGAAGCACGCCCTTATCAATTTTAGGGATAAGATCATCTTTCAAACCTTTCAAACCAAGGGACAGCTGAAATAATTTTAAATTAATATGTTGCGTGACTAAAACTTAAATTTCAGATAACATTTGTTTATTTATTTGACGGCCTCCTTGGACGAGTGTTGTACACACAGGTTTTAATAGTGTCGCCAGCTCAGAGGTCTCAGGGTACGTCTCCTGGTCGAGCCAACGAGCGTAACTTTTAGTAATGATTTCTTGTATTTACGCGAATGATACACATCTTAAAACGATTTTCGGATTTTATCGCGTTTTTAATTAGTTTTAATAAACTATTTTTACTTCCCTGCGTTAACACGGGGGGATTTTTAGTAAGTTTTATTAAATCTTAGACTTGAATGTTTTTTCACTTAGTAATATTTTCAATAAATAGTAATGAAATATTTCAATATTTAAATATAACTAAACTAACTAAAGGGTTTCCAGGCCATTTTGTGCCCCGATTGGGCAATACACGATTCTGCGGGAAAAGGTCGCCTACTAAGGAATAACCTTAGTTGCACTACCGTGAACATATAGCTCAAGAATAGTCGAGTGGTTTGCTGCTCGGAATCAGTAAATAAATTGCGTAATAAATTAGTTGGCATTATCTTATTGATATTTCCTGACTGGAAATATCAATAAGAACTTTCATTAACAAAAATGGCAGTAGATTGCGCCGATGCCAAAAACAAGCAAAAAAGAAAGTGTTTTAAAATTTCAACTGATGCGTTTAAGAACCGGGGTGACAGAGGAAAGAGCGTTGCCTAGGTTCGGCAAAGGTCGCGGGTACGAATCCCGCCCGTGTCAGTTTAAAAAAAATATATTCTCTTTAATTTAATATCATCAGATATTATCATGTACTTAGTAAACGTACTCGTAAGTCACATCCACATCGGACGCAATGCCCTAAGGAAGCAAGTTTTCCGTAGAATCGAGCAAGAGTCCCATGGATTGTGTTTCCAACTCATTAAGAAACTTGTACGTAAGAAAGACCCCGGGCGGTTCCTTGAGAGCTGTATGCTGTAGGAACAATGTCTCATATCTGACTCGTATTCCGTCCTTGTTTAAAATAATAATATTTTCATTATATTTATTCAAGGGATCGCCTGTGAAAAGATTTAGAACTGTAAAATGCGTTCAAAATTTTCAAGAAAGGGCATATATACATAGTAGATACCTACCGAGTTTCTTTCGTTTTCTCCGCCAGCAGAGAAACCTCATTACAAATTGTACTCAAAAATAGTGAGTGAGTGCAAATGCTGTATATAAAATTATCTGTTTAATATTTATTTCACTAAAACTGTAACTTGATTGGCATCATAAAACTAGATTATAAAATATTTAGATAATTCATATCAATGGGCGGCTCAATTTAGAAAAAATACATTTCCACTTTTTCTCAGCGCTGGGTGTTTATGGTACCTTCGTTGTTTCCGATTTCATTGCACAAGTGCTTGCATGTCTTATAGTCCCTATTACATCATTTTAATTTATTTATTATTAAAAAAGTTGTTGCTAGTTATGATGATTACTTTCCTAACAATACAATTTAATTTTGGATAGAGTGACTTGTATCGTTGTGATGTAAAATATCCCCCGTTTGTTCAGAATGTTACATATGTTTTTCACAAGAGATAAATGACCACAGACGTACTTTATTACGTGGCCAGCAGTGCGGGCAAAAGTTATTATTACATATTTGTCGTGACGATCTCGTTGTGGACTAACTACCAAGTATGAAATATTTTTACGACACTCGAGTTACTGTAGTGTATCTTCATAAAGAATGTTTTGTATACGCGCTATCTCTATGTCGAAGCCAAAGATATAAATCGTACATAAGTTTTTGAAAACATCTATTTGTACGAGCCTGCCGCCTGGGGATCGATTCGAATTCCGATCACTCAACCACGCAGCTATCGTGACTACTGTTTTTATGTGCTGGTTTAATTAGTTTGTGGTATCGACGTAAATACCTATCTTTCTTCATGTACAATTAGGAGGCGAATAAGAAAAAAACTTCATGTCATGAGGTGGCCGCCAATCCTGGACATATGTAAATAATTGTTATATATTTTTTATTATCTTCACGCAGTTCCCAATACAGGGGTAAACAGAGGTCTAGTCTAGACAAAATTGTCCCTTTGACCCACCTTTCACCGAAGACATTTTCGAGATAACGTGACAGGTGGTGATCCCGTCGCTAGCGATATAATTCGTACATGAGTTTTTTGGAAAAACCCATTGGTACGAGCCTGCCACCTGGGGATCGAACTCGGGTCTCTTGACTCGGAATTCCGACCACCCAACCACTCGGCTATCTTGACTTAATAAAATAAAATGATTTTAGGATTTCGATGTGTTCGCGTAAATACAAGAAATCATTACTGTTGATCTTAAATTAACATTCTTCTTCCTGTTCTATTCAAAATCCTGTTCTATTATATTCATATATCATATGCACTTGTTGACTAATATTTTAATTAATTAATTAATGTTTGCTTCATCACTGTTCTACAAAAATAATTTGAAACTCTAATTGGCCTAAATAACATTAAATTTTGTACTTTATACTAACATTAATGTGATTGGTTGGAGTTTCTTTTGAAGTTATTTAATTTGCGCCAAGTGAAAATATACCCTTAATTACTTACCAGTTGTAAAGGTGTTATAATTTAAGTCTATAAATAAATATATTAGCGAATCTAATCGTTTGAGTGGGTTTGCTATAATCGGATTGGCGATCGCAGTACCAATTACCCCGCACCAGACGCTGCTGCCCATGACTGGTTTGCTGAATTTTGATCTGCTATTTTTTGAGATGATATTCCGACATCTGTTAGGAGTCTATTGCATGTTTAAGCGTTTCCATTAGTCACCTCTTACGACACCACACGGGAAAAAAGAATGTGCTTAAGTCTAAAGCCGATATCTCTCATCATATCTATTAATATATGATTGTTATTATTAGATAGACTACCGCCATGGATGAGTGGAGTACACACCGGTTTGCATTTTCATTTACATTTTCGATATTTCCGTGGTCCCGGGTTCGTTTCCCGGACGGCTATCGATAGCCCGACACGATAGCCGAGGTAGTAGTGACTCTGCCTTCGAAGCTAAAGGTTACGGGTCGAAATTACTTCACTGTCTAGACCTCTGCCTATTCTATATGTATGGGAAATAGTGTTAGTTTCTCGAAGGGAAAGAAAATAATGTATCCGCTATGTGTCATCATCAATTCGAGTCGATGTCGTTGAATTGACTTAGTTCCCTTTCCGTTGTTAATAATATGCCAAATTAGGGTCTTTGATCTCCCCTTTTGGTACTGTTTCTTTATGTAGGTATTAAGGGAACGAGCAGAGTAGAGTAGAGCGTATGTTTTTTCACGTCTAAGTTGGTTTATGGTTTATTTTTATTTTGTTCATTTCGGTTTATTTAGATTAAGGAGGACAACTACCTGTGAGTTGTTTTAAGAAATATATATATTGTTGTTTTGGAGTCTAAGACTACTGGTAGGTCTGGTTTCAAAAGTTTAAAAAGTCAATACAATAATGATTCATTCCACCTTATTCTTCATAGAGTATAAGGGACCTATAACTGTTTTCGCTAGCAGAAGTTTCCATGAATTCGTGGAATCTCATTTATTATTAGTATAGTATTAGCTTGTTTGGTACGTAGTAGAAACGTTTAAAATATCACCTCGTAAACATATTTGCCTTTTGGTTAAAAGGAACTACAATAAATAAATAATAAAATACATAGATAGTGACAATAGCTCTTGTATTATGACATTAGAAACAACGAAGGTACCACAAACACCCAGACTCGAGACATTGTAGATAAAGTGGATTTATACATTAATCCGTCCGGGAATCGAAATCAAGACTTTATCAAATCAAATCATTTATTTATAATCTACCTCCATTTCGTAATGGGGTTCCTCTATCGGAGAAGAAACAGGCGAAAGAAACTCCGTAGGTATCCTCTTTTTTGGCCAATCTTTTTTTAGTAATATAGTATATTATACAAATGTGATGTGATATTTTCTAGAAATAGCTTGGGAGCGATCACCTCATTCGCAAGGCTGATTAATATATTCATTTATACTATAATAATATATTATATTTATTTATATTATAACAGTGGTAGAGCCACGCATCAGCTTTTGTTGTTGCATGAATGGGCCGGCTCGATCGGGGAAGTACCACGACCTCACAGAATACCAGCGTGAAGCAGAAGTCTAACAAAGTACTGCGTTTCGGCTGGTGAGTGCAGGTAATCGGAGGCCCACACACCCCTCTCCCCCAATTTGGGGGGGGGGGGGAGCACTCTAAGGCATCTGCTATGCCTCTGGTATTGCGGGTGTTCATGGGCGGCGGTAATCACTTACCATCACGTGACCCACCTGCTTGTTTGCCTCCCTTTTCCATAAAAAAAACCGGTGTGCTTGTGCATGTGGGTCATGGAATGCCATAGAACACAGAAGTGGGTGAATACTTTTGATACGGACTTTGCCATTGGGAACAACGTTAATCTTTCCTATTTTGCCCTATCGGTCATCGCTTATTATTGACTTCCTTATGCAGGACAAAGGGTATTTGAACTGATTGATAACACCGTGTGTTTTTGGAACATTCATTCAATAGTGCATTGTGTTGTTTTTATATGTAAAACTTTCATTGCATTAAATTTAATGTTCCATTGTATTTTTGAACAATGCTGTTACGAGTGCATATAAATTATGTTCACGCGACTTTTTTCTACAGGAGCGAGCAGAGATCTAGACAATGGAGTTCTTTCCACCACTTTGCACTGAAGCTTATTTGAGACAATGTGACAGATAGAGAGCCTACCGTCTTAACGTCCAAGCTAACAGTGGCTAAAACTTATATAAATATATAGATATTACATAGAAAAATTTTCATGTATACATCAAAGATTCAAGTACAAACTTTCATATTGGAACCCGCAACCCCTACTTCGAAGCCCGGACCTCTACAAACTCAGCCATAGGGTAGAATAATACATGAATATATTTAAATTGTATTCAATTATCTATTTGGGCATAGATAATACATAAACACTTAACTATGTAGGAAGTATATGTTTAAAGGAAAGTTTGAGCTTTTTTTATATGCGCAATGTTGTTTGCGCCAGATTTATGATATTAATAAACGATTGATACGTTATTTGTGTATTTTAATTTTTATACCTTAGTCGTACTTGTAATTAGTTCACCATATCTACTGAGATTGCGTAAATAATTTTTCATAGGTTGTTTCAAAACGGTGGCTCAGTGGGCTAAGCAAGAATAAGTCGAGTGTGTATCGCTTGCGATTTCATTTTTTCTACATGTACCTTTTAAAAGATCCATAATTTGCAATTAGGTAATATTATTAAGCTATCAGGGATAAGCAAAAGGTGTTAGTTGCAGTCGATCGAGTCTTTGTAGTACAATATCTTTGAGGCCTTACGTTTGTACCCATTATATTTCCCAAAATATTCATTTTAATTAAACTGTGGAAGAAAAGTTTAAATTTAAATTAAATATAAGACGTACGAGTATAATATACGTATTTATTTAGATAAAGACAGAGTAAATAAGAAAACCGCCGTCGTGCAACTCTTTGTTCAGGTTTTCAACGCGACAACCTTAATTTAAATGTGTTATATATTACAATTTGTTTAAACCATGTAACGTAAAGAATCGTATATCCCCAGGTGACTGACTCGTACTAATGGGTTTTTCAAACACTTATGTACGAATTATATCGTTGGACATAAAGATGGCGATGGACTCACCACCTGTCACGTTGTCCCAAAAATATCTTCGGTGTAAGGTAACCCTGGGAATTGCGTGATGATATCTGTAATATGTAGCTAGCACAGGAAAAATTCAGAAACGAAACTTGATTAGCATCAACAGAAAAATTGATTCAAGATAACATCGGTCTTGAATAAATACGATAAAATTAAACGAGCGCGTTACGCGAAAGGTAAAAATACACAAATAACAAATACAGGTGCGTGCCGTGTAACCACGACCGTTGTTACAGACTTCGTTGCGAATTGTTTAATTTCCGTACGATCTGGCGCGAATTTAAATAAGTGATTCCCTTTATAGACGGACCGTTAAGCAATATTAACTTAATAACAAGGCTGGCCATCGCGTGGCTATACATACATACATATAAAAGAGAACTACTACACAGCAAAAATATATCCAAAGTACAAAGCTAGCACATTTTTATTAAACAGCGTTTTTACTAATTAAAGTGAAAATATAGGTTATCTTTCATCTTTACTCAACAAGAGGCCCTTGTGTCCTTTCAGTTCACTTTCACTTTAACTTTTTCTGTCATTTGATCTCTCTATAAATAATTATAAGTTCTTAATTTGGTTTCTGTCAGGTATTTATATAATTGAATATTTTTAAGATAAAAGTATATAAAGCTCTTTTTAAGACCTCTGTGGATGAGTTGCCTCCGTTTTCATGGTTTCACCAGCTCTCAGGTTCCGGTTTCGATTACCGGTCGGGTCAATGTAGAAAACACTTTTTCTAAATTTACTCGGGTCTGGGTGTTTGCTGGTACTTTCGTTGTTTCGTATTTCATAACACAAGTGGTTAAGCTACTTACTTTGGGGTAAGAGCATGCCGGCCCTTTTCTACTCGTGGTTGTCGTAGGAGGCGTCTAAGAGAATAGACTCGACAATATTAATAGCTAGCAACAAATGGCGGGAAAACCTCAAGAAAGACCAATCCAAAATAAGGAGACCGGTGGCGAGCAGCAGCGTCTACGGGGCGAGGTGTCTGATACTGCGATCGCCAATCAACTTTGGTGACAGCCTACCGCGAGAGAGACCTTTGTCCTGCAGTGGACTTTTGTTGGCCTTTATGATGATAGTGTATATGACTCTAGTCTTGTGAGTGTACATGGGTGTCGAAAATTACCACTAGATTAACAGATTGCTTGTTAAAATTAGCGCTTTATTAAAAAAAAGGGTCACGCCATTCCCAATACAGGGGTAGACAGAGGTCTAGATAATTAAGTCCATTCGATCCAACTTCCACCGAAGACGTTTTTAGGGACAACGTGTATGGTGGTGAGCCAATCGCCGTCTTTATGTCTAAGCTAACGATATAAATTGTACTTTGTTTTTGAAAAAAATAAATCATCAACAACCACTCGGCTATCGTAAATAGTATTTTTTTTTATTCAATGAACATGTAATAAATCAATCTATTTCAAATGACTTCGACACTACTCTGCTTGGCACGATAGTAACAGGCTTCAGTTTAACCTTGCTGGCCACAAAGATTTTTATGGCTTCTCTAGCTCGGGTCACTTTACGGCATGCCGTAAACACAGCCGTGTTAATATCTTCACGCAATTCCCAATACAGGGGTAGACAGAGGTCTAGTCTAGAGAATTAAGTGCCTTCGACCCACCTTCCACCGAAGATATTTTCGGGACAACGTGGCAGGTGGTGAGTCCGTCGCCGTCTTTGATGTCTAAGCCAAAGTTGTTTCTACATAAGTTTTTGAAAAACCCTTTGGTACGAGCCTGCCACCTGGGGCTCGAGCTCTCTCTCTCTCGGGACTCGAAATTCCTTGTAATTTAGGACAACATTATATGGCTACATCCTTGTTCGTTAGTTAGCTAAGTAAAATAACTAACCACCGATAAGGCCGTCAAAGCATTTCTTTGAATTTTTTGTTTTTTTTATGAATCCTTGATTTTGTGTTTTGTGGTGTACAACAGGCTCACATACAGAGTATTTTTATTCGGTTCTAACTAAGAATTTATAAGCAATTTCGAGTTTCGTTTCTTTACTCTTATTGTATTACGCAGCTAAGCAATTGCATTATATGAATAAAAACGGCCGATGAATTTGGAATGAGGCTGGATGGAGGAATGTCTTCCGCTTAGGTTCATGTCAAAGCTGACTACGCCATATGAATTCTCTACGAAATGCGTTTTGTTCCTCATATGTCAGCTGTCCGATCTGGCTTTTTACATATCATAAACGTCGAACGTTATTTATGATAAGTTATCATAGAATTATTTTACACAATTCGGCATTCAAAAAGTAATAAATTGCATATGTTGCCTTGTCCGACGCGAAGAAGAGGACCTCCCTCCCTCCTACAGACGCTCGCACTAACAACATTACGTAAAATTTCGCATTAATTTTGTAATGACATCTCTATAATAATGAGTTTACGCAAAATTAAATCCGAGTCTATTAATCATCTTGAATGTTTTTTACTTTTGAAATATTTATCATCAAATAGAAAATACAATTTCCCTTAGATTGGAAATCGAGTATTTCGAAATGAGGAATACAACTTAATTGCTATTTTCTTTTTACTCAAGTTATGTTTTGAAATTAACTAGCGCTGGAATAGAAACAGCCCTCGCCCTATTTCACTTTGTCTCCCACCCCATTACGACTACAGTAACGAAGTACAACAATTTTCTTATTTAATGTTTTAATCATAAAGTCAATAATGTACATTTAATTTCAGTAATTGCCATGCCTCTCTGTGATGGTTATGTTTGAGAAGTATTTATATATCTTCACGAATTTTTCCTCACACTGAGGAAGACAGAGATCTAGGCTAGTAAGTGATGGTGGTCTTACTAGTAATACTATTGTTGGTACTACTATTGGTGGTAAGACATTCAGGCTATCTTGGCCCGAAGTAAAGCTCGTTGTACAAGACAGAACGTGTTGGAGAAGTACTATAGCGGCCCTCTGCTTTACCTGGAGGATATAGGAAAGCAGTCTTTCTTCTCGTGGGTGACGTAAGAGGCGATAAAGAAAGAATCCTTGATAATATCTATGGCTACCGACAGATGGCGGGAAACCCGGGGAAATTAGATACCAGACCAAAATTAGCAGACCGGTGATGGGCAGCATCCAAGGTGCAAGGTGTCTGATACTGCGATCGCCAATCCGCTTGCCGAGCGACACGATTGTGGTATAGCGGATGTGGTGCTGCAGGAAAATGGTAGCTACCCGTCAGTTCGGGTGATCGTGACCTGGGGAGGACGTCTCCTCCACCAGTGTGCGCTTTCGGTAATCGTATATATGCTTGTAATCGTGCGAACTTCGATAGCGCGATGTCGGACGTCGATGTGTTTCGTAAATCCTCCACTAGCGAGCTTCTTATGTGGAGACATAGATGTCGCCACAATGGCAAACCCTCCATTGACTCACCCGATATGAGGGACTAAGCACCCCTGTGGACTATAACAGGTCGTTATGTATATGTATATATGTTAAATTATTTGCTTATTTTTCATATTTTAAAGGAATATCAGAGAAAATATTAATTTATTAAATTTACTACGTACAATTCCAACAAGCTGGTAAGTAGGCTAATGGCTCATAACACTAAAATAGATTGCGAGTCTAACAACAAAGTTTCACAAACATCAAAGTAATGGTTTACCAGCTTTTCCGATGACTTCATAACTTAGTTGACTCGGTGCTACTTAGCGCTTTGGCAGATGTTTGAAGACTGAACTATGAATATTATATCAACTTCAAATCGATATTTAGAAGGATGGTTTACTGTTAGATGTTATGTAAAATATTAGTTGCTTTACTTGGTGTCGAAAAATTATGCCATATTTTTATATTTTATGTATATTATATTACTAAATGATGCCGAAGGATAACCTAGTTGATTGGTTGTGGGTTCGAATTCTGAGTCATAGTCGTTTTTATGTATTAATGAATACTTATCTTGATAAGTATATTGTATTATCGGCTTGTATAGATAAGACGGTGATAGGCTCACCACTTAAGTTGTTCCAAATTAGCATCGGTGAAAGAGCACCCCCTGTCACCGAAAGGACTCTATAATAAACGAAGCCTAAGATGTAATGTCTTATAAATCATAATAACTTACCTTTTAATTTCGAACACAACAGTTGTTGCCTATGGTTCGACTTTGTCTGTACTTAACTGTGCCAAAATACTTCTTGGCAGAAATGGAGTCTTCTTCTTTACAACCTGTCAAGATTCCACTGCTGAAAATTGGCCTCCCCTAAAGTTTTCCACCAAGAACGGTCCTCCGCCGACTCGATCGACTTCTATAGTAAATCTTGCGCATTTTGCAAGTTGTCACACCACCTCGTAGAGGGTCGTCCTACACAGCGTTTGCCTATACGAGGTAGCCACTCGAGTACTATTTTCCTTAACGGTTAGGTTCATCGAGCTATGTGACCGACCATTGCCACTGCAACGCACTGACCCTTATAAGTGTTTCAGGAGTTAACCATCTATAAAAGTTGTATCTTAATATGTCTGCTCCAATGTCCGAAACCGAAATTTGGAGGCTTTTTCTCGTAATTACGATAGCGCAACCCATGGGAGAAAAGATGTGGCAACTGTACGCCGATACCGTATCACATACAAGGTCATTGTTTTAGGGACTCTTGAAGGAAATTTGTTTTTTCTGTAAGTAAAGCGGGAGCTTAAATTTAAATTGCACTCGCCGTCGGAAAGCCCATCATTACTGCATATTTATGAGTGAGGGGAAAATCTCGACACACAGTCATTAGTAAAACATTACTGTAGTTGTGGCGCAATACGCAAGCCAAAGGCTTTTTTTAAAACTTGTGCACGATATTCTATAAATTCGGAAGATTTTTTTGGAAAGAGTTCTTTTAAGTTTTTAATTAAAGTGTTTAAAGCACAGCGACATGGAATCTAGTGTCATCTTTATAGAGTTCTGGATGAGCTGTTTGTACCTGATATATCATTCAAAATATGTTGTACTGACTGTCGTAATTTCCTTTGAGTGTCGGAGTAAGAGTACATAACCTACTTTTTCTCGTAAAAAAGCCTGAAACATTACAATGGCTCGACGACCTCCGTGGAGGTAAAAGTCACGTTAGCCGAGTGGTTGAGTGGTCGGAATTTCGAGTCAAGAGAAACGAGTTCGATCCCCAGGTGGCAGGCTCCTACTAATAGGTTTTTCAAAAACTTATGTACGAACTATATCGTTGGCTTGGACATAAAGACTTTTAGATTGGAAATAACGACGGACTCACCACCTGTCACGTTGTCCCGAAAATATCTTCGGTGGAAGGTAGGTCGAAGGAACTTAATTGTCTGGACTCTGTTTACTCCTTTAAAGATATTTAATTATTTTTTACCTCCACGGACGAGTAGCGTACACACAGGTTTTCCTGTGGTCGCCATCTCTGAGGTCACAGGTTCGATTTTCATTCGGATTAATGTAGAAAACAATTTTTGTACATTTTATTGGGTGTGTTTGTGGTACCTAAGTCGTTTCTGATTCCATAACAAAAATGAGTAAGTCGATTACTTTGAGACCAGAGCGATGTATGAGATATTGTCCCTATCTATGTAATTTTTTATTTTTATAGATGTCTAGAGACAAAGTATAACAAACAAGACCAGAATTAAGCATATCGGTGACAGTAATTTGAGATGTGATACTGCGAACGCAAATCTGCTTACCCAGTACGGGGATTATATCAAATACTCTTTAATAGACGTTAATGTGTTATAGAGGATTTGTACATGCTATTAAGAAAGTTAAAGGTTCTTAAAAATAAGTGTCCTTTTAATAATTTTAAATTAATAGTTTTAAAAAAATTATAAAATATAAACCGCTGTTACTTTTTAACTTTAACCTCGGAGTTGCGGGGAGGGTAATGGGCGCGTGCTTTTGACAGGGCACGCCCTGTCGGGCCCACTTCGTTGTAAATGTATTAGATATTGTGCTTTCTTTATGTCATCAATGTTTCCCAGTTATAGCCATATCTTGTATATTAAAAGTCACGACAGCCGAGTGGTTGGGTGGTCGGAATTTCGAGTCGAGAGACCCGAGTTCGATACCCTGGTGGCAGGCTCGTACCAATGGGTTTTTCAAAAACTTATGTACGAATTACATCGTTGGCTTGGACACAAAGACGGCGACGGGCTGATCACCTGTCACGTTGTCCCGAAAATATCTTCGATAGAAAGTGGATCGAAGGGACTTAATTGTATAGACTAGACCTCTGACTACCCCTGTATTTGGGAATTGCGTGAAGATATTTATTTATTTTTTATTTGTATATTGACACGAAAATTCACAATAGCAATAGCTTAATGGATTCGTGGGTTTCTTTTGTTTATCGTTGCAGTAGGTTTTACTATTTTGTTTTTTTTTTTAGGTTCACGTGTTATAATGGCACTGTGAGTAGGTACTGGGGTAGACAATTAAGTTCTTTTAAACTAGGTTTCCTTAGGTTGCCACGCCATTGCCCAGTTGATTTTTTATTTCTCTTCAATTCCAGAACTTTTCACCGAAGTTTACTTGGGACAACGAGATAGGAGGTTAGCCCAACGCCGTCGTAGTACCCAAGTGAAAGGTACAAAACACTTTCATAGATATAAATTTATATAGATAGGTATAAATAAAAATGTTTGTGACGGGTTTCGATCCCTCAATCCTTAACTTCAGAGGCATGGTCACTGCCAATTAGCTTATCGGGTGGTTTTTACTATTTCGTACAGATTGAAAATAATAGTTTGATTTGGTCAAGGCTCAACGACGATGCCGCTTTTAATTTACTCTGCAATATTCTAAAGGTGTATTATTGGTACACTTGTTGAACGTTCATGATTTATGACAGTATGTTGTTGACTATCTTCGAAGTTAATCCTGTAATATAAATTTATATTTTTGTATGTTGAAAACTACTCCAAAGAGGAGAAAAGAAAGAAGAAATGTTTTATCTATGACGAAAACTAATCAACATACAATCATACATCACAATATAGCACTATAAACAAAAACAAAACTTAAGATAAAACTTGAAAATAACTAAACACTTGTCGTCATAAATTGGGCTCATCTCATCATAACTGCTGATTTTTAAAAAGAGGCATACTATATTCTATTTTACGATTATTGCAGTTTTTAGTTAATAAGTATTGTAAACATTAACATAATTTGGTTTCTGTAAATAAAGTTACTTTTTAGTGTTGAAGAGTCAAAAATATTGTATTTATCCTAGTCCTAGGGTTAAATTCGTTATTTGTTATAAATATATAATCTATATATAATCTATATATCTAGTCTAATAGCTCCATTATATTACAATTAAGAAAAGTTTTCTCACGCATTTAAAGATTGGTATTTTAACAATTTTTAATTTGAGCAAACTGCTCGAAGAGAATAGGGTCAAGACCACTCGGATACCTAGACGTGCATGTATATAGAAAATTATGAATCTGATAGAAGCGAAAGAGGTATTTAAGGATCGTGACACTTGGCAATCTATTCTCTCTGAATACCTCGTCAGGGACTGTGCGTGAAGATATCTTAAAGAAAAATTTATTTGGTAAATACATACGAAAGTATAAATTAACGTTAGCGTTGTAACAAAAATGTATAAAATAAATTATATAATAAAAAGATATCTTCACGCTATTCCCAATACAGGGGTAGACAGAGGTCTAGTCTAGACAAGTCCCTTCGACCCACCTCACACCGAAGATATTGTCGGGACAACGTGACAGGTGGTGAGCTCGTCGCCGTCTTTATGTCCAAGCCAACGATATAATTTGTACATAAGTTTTTGAAAAACCCATTGGTACGAGCCTGCCACCTGGGGATCGAACTCGGGTCTCTCGACTCGAAATCCTGACCACCCAACCACTCGGCTATCGTGACTTCAACAAAAATGTATGTTATACGACATTAATTTTAGCAGAAGTACAGCTAGATCATATCGTGCTATTTATTTTGAGTATATACATTGACTTATTATTCCATCTACTTGAGATCTCATCAGATGAAATTGATTACGGTATCATGTAGTGTCACAATCGTGTAAACAGAGCTTGATTCAAAGCACTATAGTGAATCACAGACAAACGTACTAATACCTTCAACGTTCGGGTCAAAGGCGGCTCATATACGGACCCTTTGTCGTGACGTCACCAACTAAACCCTCCTGATTGATGCGTGGGGCCACAGATATAAATCTATTTCAGTGGGTGCGACCAACCCTAACGTAGTTAAGTGTGACAATAGTACAAATTTACTATAATAATTTTCTTTTAGCTATATATTGTATGTTGTCTTCAGGAATCCGTCGAATATTTTTTACGTAATACTTTGAATGTAAATTAAAAACAACAGGCCAACTTTCACAATCTGTTATCATTATTTCTACTCTTTATATTGGTTATGTAATGAAGTTATAGTCTATTTCTTTATACTAGATCCTGGTTCCTACTACTAGATTCCTGGTTAAAAAAATTTTACTTCATTGACCCAAAATATTTCTACATAGTTTTGGGTTTGAGTGTGGTACCTTCGTTGTTTCTGATTCCATAACTTCCTTTATCAAGTTAAAGCAAGTATTTAATGTTGTCCCTATTAATATATTTATTTTATTTAATTATTTATGTACACTCAATAAGAAGAAATATCTTCCAGCAGATTTGAGACGTGTATGGCTCCATAGTCATATCTATGTCTTGATCCATATCAAGAAGTAGATTTGTATTTATTTTTTATGTGTCTGTATGTCAAAATAAAGGTGGAGTGTAATATATTTTTGCTAATTAAAAACATTTGTATTGTTTCAGGTAAATCACAGTACCTTAGGTGTGTTTCACCACTCATGGTCAAAATACCAAGGAAACACATATTCAGAATGTAAGGATAAATAAAAATAAATAAAAGTATAAAAATATCTTCACGCAATTCTCAATACAGGGGTAAACAGAGGTCTAGTCTAGACATTTACGTCCCTTCGACCCACTTTCCACCGAAGATATTTTCGGGACAACGTGACAGGTGGTGAGCCCGTCGCCGTCTTTATGTCCAAGCCAACGATATAATTTGTACATAGGTTTTTTTTAGAAAAACCCATTGGTACGACCACTTAAGGATCAAACTCTGGTCTCTTGACTCGAAATTCCGACCACCCAACCACTCGGCATTTTCAATACGGGGGACGGAGACAGAGGTCTAGACAATTAAGCCCTTTAACTTAATGACGAGATTGTCAACTTTCAGGCAAGTGTAGCATGCTGTGGTAAATTCGAATCTTTGTAAAATTGCACGATAAATTAAAATTATTTTATACGGACATTGTACTAATATAAGCGATCTTATTTTAATCATAGAAACATTTCTGATAGTGTTAATATTAGAAGTGGCGATAAATGCGAACCACATTTCATTGCATAAAAATTCATTAATGAATATAAATTTTGAAATAAATATATAAAATTTAAAATATAAATTCATAAAAACAGCCTTGATTATATGATAATCTTATGTGACACGATGTCCACTAAATATTATATAAATTAACAATAGTCCCTATGTAAGATAAAGATAAAACTGTATTAGGTTTTTATTATAATTGGAATAAATATTTCAATAATCATTTGAAATTACCATTAAAATCATTTAATGTCTAATTCCAATTATTTTAATAAAATATTTTATTAATTTATAATTCTCATCTCTATATGCTCAAATGGGTATAATAGTATTGTTCCATACATTTCTGAAATCATCCTATGTTTACTCATGAATACAATAAAACATTAACTTTACGACACAGGCCTGTGTGCCTATAACGTTGACTTCGTTGACTTTTATGCGCCGTTAAATAATTGTGACAAAAACAATACAAAAATTAAATTCATGTTATAAATAAATAAAATATCTTCACGCAATTCCCAATACAGGGGTAGACAGAGGTCTACCCCTGTAGGTAGTATAGACAATTAGGTCTCTTCGACCCACCTTCCACCGAAGATATTTTCGGGACAACGCGACAGGTGATGAGCCCGTCGGCGTCTTTATGTCCAAGCCAACGTTGTAATCCGTACTTAAGTTTTTTTTAAAAACCCATTGGTACGAGCCTGCCTCCTGGGGATCGAGCTCAGGTCTCTAGACTCGAAATTCCGACCACCCAACCATTCGGCTATCGTGACTTCTGTAAATTCAAGTTGCCAGTGAATAATCAATATTTTCGAATACCTAATAACTATTTTTATAAAGCTTAATCAAATTAATATCTGCTTCAATTGCCACCTTTTTTTTATTCAAATTGTCGCTAAATAAATTGTCATAATTTAATATAAGACATTCTTAGCATTTTTAGGAAGCCGCAATTTCCATTTATTCAATTCAGTTTCGTTAAATTATGTCATGGGAGGCGACGGCGTTGAATTTTAACGTCGTCACGCTATCGTCACGACAGCCGAGTGGTTGGGTGGACGGAATTTCGAGTCAAGAGTCCGAGTTCGATCCCCAGGTGGCAGACCGGTACCAATGGAATTTTCAAAAACTTATGTACGAATTATATCGTTGGCTTGGACATAAAAACGGCGACGGTTTACCACCTGTCAAGTTGTCCCGAAAATGTCTTCGGTGGAAGGTGGGTCAAAAGACTTAATTGTCTAGACTAGACTTCTGTCTACCCCTGTATTGGGAATTTCGTGAAGGTATTAATATTTATACATTTATTTTACAAAAATAAAAACAGAGAATTTTCTGAACGATGACAATTTTAATTCCCTTGCTTCGTCAAATATCAGAACGTAAGATCATTGTAAGACTGCGCTAATTACTTTAGGGAATAATCCAATCACGTCCTTTTGCTAACTCCGAAATTCGTACATGCACACGGCGTACTATTATAACGTGTGTAATAAAAATTCGAGTCACACTCGTAAATGCATTTTTTTAAATTCTGTGCTTGTAAATTAGCGCGATCGCAGTACTTATTTTATGTAAAGTAATATTTATAACACATCTGCCATTTTTTACACGGCTACCATATGATTTGTCGCCGTTATTTATATCAATCTAATAAAAGTATGTTATAAGTGTATGTTATAAAGGACCTTCGATTATATTTTTTTTTTTTCGCAAAAGTTGCTAATGAGATCCAGCATCTCCAAGCGAAGGTACAGTAATACTTTAATTGATATATTCTTAAAAGATAAATAAATATCTTCACGCTATTCCCAATACAGGGGTAGACAGAGGTCTAGTCTAGACTATTAAGTCCCGTTGACCACGTGACAGAGGGTGAGCCCGTCGCCGTCTGTATGTCAAGCAAACGATGTAATTCGTACATAAGTTACCATTAAAATCATTTAATGTCTAATTCCAATTATTTTAATAAAATATTTTATTAATTTATAATTCTCATCTCTATATGCTCAAATGGGTATAATAGTATTGTTCCATACATTTCTGAAATCATCCTATGTTTACTCATGAATACAATAAAACATTAACTTTACGACACAGGCCTGTGTGCCTATAACGTTGACTTCGTTGACTTTTATGCGCCGTTAAATAATTGTGACAAAAACAATACAAAAAATTAAATTCATGTTATAAATAAATAAAATATCTTCACGCAATTCCCAATACAGGGGTAGACAGAGGTCTACCCCTGTAGGTAGTATAGACAATTAGGTCTCTTCGACCCACCTTCCACCGAAGATATTTTCGGGACAACGCGACAGGTGATGAGCCCGTCGGCGTCTTTATGTCCAAGCCAACGTTGTAATCCGTACTTAAGTTTTTTTTAAAAACCCATTGGTACGAGCCTGCCTCCTGGGGATCGAGCTCAGGTCTCTAGACTCGAAATTCCGACCACCCAACCATTCGGCTATCGTGACTTCTGTAAATTCAAGTTGCCAGTGAATAATCAATATTTTCGAATACCTAATAACTATTTTTATAAAGCTTAATCAAATTAATATCTGCTTCAATTGCCACCTTTTTTTTATTCAAATTGTCGCTAAATAAATTGTCATAATTTAATATAAGACATTCTTAGCATTTTTAGGAAGCCGCAATTTCCATTTATTCAATTCAGTTTCGTTAAATTATGTCATGGGAGGCGACGGCGTTGAATTTTAACGTCGTCACGCTATCGTCACGACAGCCGAGTGGTTGGGTGGACGGAATTTCGAGTCAAGAGTCCGAGTTCGATCCCCAGGTGGCAGACCGGTACCAATGGAATTTTCAAAAACTTATGTACGAATTATATCGTTGGCTTGGACATAAAAACGGCGACGGTTTACCACCTGTCAAGTTGTCCCGAAAATGTCTTCGGTGGAAGGTGGGTCAAAAGACTTAATTGTCTAGACTAGACTTCTGTCTACCCCTGTATTGGGAATTTCGTGAAGGTATTAATATTTATACATTTATTTTACAAAAATAAAAACAGAGAATTTTCTGAACGATGACAATTTTAATTCCCTTGCTTCGTCAAATATCAGAACGTAAGATCATTGTAAGACTGCGCTAATTACTTTAGGGGAATAATCCAATCACGTCCTTTTGCTAACTCCGAAATTCGAACATGCACACGGCGTACTATTATAACGTGTGTAATAAAAAAATTCGAGTCACACTCGTCACCCAGTCGCAACGGTTTTACGTAAATGCATTTTTTTAAATTCTGTGCTTGTAAATTAGCGCGATCGCAGTACTTATTTTATGTAAAGTAATATTTATAACACATCTGCCATTTTTTACACGGCTACCATATGATTTGTCGCCGTTATTTACATCAATCTAATAAAAGTATGTTATAAGTGTATGTTATAAAGGACCTTCGATTATATTTTTTTTTTTTCGCAAAAGTTGCTAATGAGATCCAGCATCTCCAAGCGAAGGTACAGTAATACTTTAATTGATATATTCTTAAAAGATAAATAAATATCTTCACGCTATTCCCAATACAGGGGTGGATAGAGGTCTAGTCTAGACTATTAAGTCCCGTTGACCACGTGACAGAGGGTGAGCCCGTCGCCGTCTTTATGTCCAAGCAAACGATGTAATTCGTACATAAGTTCTTTGAAAAACCCATTGGTACGAGCCTGCCACCTAGGGATCGAACTCGGGGCATTGACTCGAAATTCTCACCATCCAACCACTCGGCTATCGTGACTTTTATATGAGATAAATATTCATACACATATAAAAACATCCATGACTCGAGTATAAATGTTCATATTCGTTAGAAAATGTTTGCCGTATCACTCCTTGGATCTGATTTTCAAATAATACAATCATTTCAAATAGTACAATCGATCGTGGTCCGTGTGGTAACGGTGTGAGAATATTACCACTCCCCTTCTTCTCGAGGATGGCGTAAGAGGCGACTAAGAGAAACAGCTTTGAATACCGTTATGGCAACTAATAAATGGCGGGATAACCATCTCTAAAATTATCAGACCAAAATTATCGGACCGAAGATGGGCAGCAGCGTCTGAGGTGCGAGTGACCAACTGCAATCGCCAATCCGCTTGACAAGCCTATTGGCGATTGATGAGGATGATTTGCCGATTATGGCAAATCCTCCCTATGGGAGAGGCCTATGTCCTACAATGTACTTTAATAGGCCGATATGTATGTATGTATGTATGTACAATGGGTATTATTTATAAGCTATAAATAAAATAAAATGAATATAAATATCTTCACGCAATGCCCAATACAGGGGTAGACAGAGGTCTAGTCTAGACAATTCGGTCCCTTCGAACCCACCTTCCACCGAAGATATTTTCGGGACAACGTGACAGGTGGTGAGCCCGTCGCCGTCTCATGTCCAAGCCAACGATATTATTCGTACATAAGTTTTTTTTTGAAAATCCCATTGGTACGAGCGTACCACCTGTGGATCGAACTCGGGTCTCTTGACTCGAAATTCCGACCACCCAACCACTCGGCTATCGTGACTTTTTAAGTTACAAATAATTATGTCCAGCATTATGGGCAGCAGCATCTGAGGTGCGAGTGGCTGGTACTGCAATCGCCAATCCGCCTGCCAAGTTAATTGGCGATTGATTAGAAGGATTTGGCGATCATGCAAAATCCTCCCTATGGGAGAGGCCTATGTCCTGCAGTGAACTTTAATAGGCCGATATGTATTTACGTGTGTATGTATGTATATATGTATGTACAATCGTTATTAATAACCACTTACTGATAATTGTGTCCCGTTACTACACAACAAACATTCGGTCGAGTGTCGCGACACAATTAATTACGTCCAGCCGCATTAAGTCAGATTAATAGCGGCCGTATACAACGTTACACCGCCCTCTGCGGACTTCTTGTAAATATTATTATTTCTTAGGAGTGTATGCATGCAATCTACATAATTATTTGCGTTGCGACATTGTCCTGTAAAAGCTTCGGTGGAATGTGGATGGATATTTTATTGTACAGATATCTGCCTACCACAGTATGTCAAATAAAAGAAATCCCAAATAAAAAAAAAACAGTTACAATAGCCGAGTGGTTGGGTGATAGGAATTCGATTTGAGTGGTAGGCTCGTACTAATGGTTTTTTTTTTTCAAAACGTATGTACGATTTATATCGTTGAGTTGGTCATGAAGACGGTCATAAAGATATGCCGAGGCACAGTCACGTTGTCGCAAAAATTTCTTCGGTGAAATGTGTGTATGTATACACATATATATTTAAATAAATGCGGAAATTCTGTGTTATATTTCTGCAATTGTACAAGTGTTGATTCCTTATAAAAAAAAAATGTGAACCGTCATGTGACGCCTGGCAGATGTCAAATATCGTGTATGTACAAGTAATATGCATAAAAGATAATATTATTACAGGAATGAAAAAATGAAGTTTTAAGAAAATACTAATGAAAAAATGAAGTATTACGAATTTCTTACAGAAAATGGTAACTTTATTTAATAAGCATTTATTTACATTTGATATAAAAATTCGATATTAATATCAAGTGGCCACAATTTAAATATTTTCTCTCTCTCTCTGTGACTTCAGTTATAGTTATATTCGATGTTTCCTCTGCCGGTATTACTGTTACGATTGGTCGATGATAACTAAACTACGTTACAAAAGTCCCGTAGTAGTAAAGTCCCGTTGTCCCGAAAATATCTTCGGTGGAAGGTGGGTCATAGGGACTTAATTGTCTAGACTTGACCTCTGTCTACCCCTGTATTGGGAATTGCGTGAAGATATTTATATATTTATTATTACGTTACAAAAGTATTGGATGAAACATTATCAAGATAACTCACAATTACAGCATCTATAGTTGTTCCATATTTGGTAGTAGATTCTTTTGGATTGTTGTTGATTTGCAATTGAAATTCTTTTTGAAGAAATGTTATTAATGGCATTGATTCAGCTCTTGCAAATTTACATTAAAATCTCCAGCTAATTTTAATGGTAGTTTATATTTATTCGTTTTAAAAATTATTGAACCTTTTTGACTATAAGGAAATGACCTTTCATGTAAAAATGAAATCTTAATATAATTTACATAGTCACTAATATGAATATAATTAATTAAACATAAAAAAGGGATTTCAGTGTTTAATTATAAACCTTAATTCTCAGGAAATAGGGTGTAAATTAGTATACCTTTGTATAGCCACGGCATGCGTCGCCACGCCAGAAATCGGTTTTACGTGCGGCTATAGATGTTTCACATCAATAATAATTTTAAACCGGTCGCCGTTTTTATGTCCAAGCCAACGATATAACTCGTACGTAAGTTTATTGAAAAAAAAATACAATGGGCATCGAACTCGGATCCCATGACTCGATTTCAGATCCAACCACTCGGCTATCGCGACTCGTATTATCTTTAAATAAACGTAAACATATCCCGCATAGCATTAAAAAGCCATTGCGATTTCGATGTAGGCACGCGCCACATCTGTCGCGCCCGGCGACTGTCGGCTTCACACAGGGCGGGCTTCGCAGGGGAATGTAGCACACATTAATGACTATTTCATAAGATACAGGATAATGACCCTTATGTTACCATACTTAACAGTCTTGCCTATCTCCTCATCTTTTCGTGGGTGTGGTAAGAGGCGAGCAGGGGAAAAGCCTTCAAAATACCATTGACTACAGACAGATGGTTGGTATAACTAACTCGAAATATACCGCACGAAATTTAGGAGACCGTTGAGTAAGGTACTGTAGGGTGTGGTACAGCGATCGCCAATCGTGGCGATTATGTCAAACCCTTCCTTACGGGAGAGAGAGAGAGAGACAGACAGGTTGATATTATTTTTACGCCAGCATGAGGCTTTCATACCATGTGAACTTGTAAATAGTTCCACTACAGGTCATTGGACAGTTTCTAGCAGTATAGGGAAATGCATTAAGATTAAATCATAGACAATCGAGCATTTTTAAGAATAAACCATTTTTTTATTAAACAAAGTCCGACAGAAATCGAATAATGGGTATGGACATCGGCATAGCCTTAGCGGGGCATAGCTTTGCTATAACTTACCAACTTTGGTCTTGAAAAATGCGACTGCGGTACTTATTATACGGTATGCGGTATAGGTCCTATTCTTTACCAATAGCGTTAAACTTAGCTACACTTAATGCCAATTCGATTGTGAAGACTTTTGAAACTAAAAAGTATCAGTCCACATTGCTGCAATGCGAGGTATGGAAATGTTTTTGTTTTTTAAGACGACAGTTGCCTCTTGAATTTTTTTACATTTATTTTCATTATATGATTTTCACAACGTCACGATAGCCGAGTGGTTGGGTGGTCGGAACTTCGAGTCATGAGACCAGAGTTCGATCCCCAGGTGGCAGGCTCGTACCAATAGGTTTTTCAAAGATTTATGTACGAATTATATCGTTGGCTTGGACATAAAGACGGCGACGGGCTCACCACCTGTCACGTTGTCCCGAAAATATCTTCGGTGGAAAGTGGTTCGAAGGGACTTAATTGTCTAGACTAGACCTCTGTCTACCCATGTATTGGGAGTTGCGTGAAGACCTTCTTCTTCCTGCCCTTATCCCATGCTATGTGGGGTCGGCACAGATTTTGCGTGAATTTTGCGTGAAGATATTTATTTTATTTTCATAACCTACATAGACGATTAATTTTTCATCTGCGTGAAAATCTAAATATTATAAAAATATTGAAGCATTGTTTTTTAAGATGTTTTTTAAAATTTTATATAAAACAGACAACGGGTCAGAATGACGAACTCGGTTCAGTTATAATAATAATAATTTGATCGTTACGTACGCAATGTAACAGTCCCTATCACCAAGCTTCGCGTAAATTTTGTTTTGTTTCCGGCACGATTCAAACTTAAGCTGGCTTAACCGCCCTTAATCCTTTTTATACAGAGGATTACACCCTATTTACGGTTTCCACGTTTGATTTTTTGTTTCATAGGATTCTGTTTACGCTGTAATGACTATTATGCATATTGAAAAGATAAAACAATTGACCCAGTTGGTGTTTTACTGAACATTATGTACTGTATTAACTTATATAGGTTATAAAAAATACCTAACGGTTGTCAGTTGAGCTGGTTCTCCTGTACGTCTGTGTTCTTTCTCTAGCACTGCAGCTACTTTGTTACGGATTCTATCACGCAAAGCCTAAATAAATGTGCAAAGCCTGTCTATTAACAGATTTAAGAAATTTATTAAAGAAAAGCTTTATTTTTTATATAGAAATGGGAGGCAAACGAGCAGGTGGCTCACGTGACGGTAAGTGACTACCGCCGCCCATGAACACCCGCAATAGCAGATGCGTTCATAAGAAGGGCTTTGAGTAGCGTTGCATCGGTGGACTTTGGAAAGTTTCGACCAGTACAAGTCACCTCGGCAGCCGTCACTTCGAAGAGCTCGGTGGATAGGCAGAAAGGTTGAGTTTACTCCTAGACGCTTTGAAGCAAGAGGCTTTGGGTGACCTCACCCTTCTAAAACAGTTACTTTCCGTTCACACATCCCTGTGTGCGTAATGTAACCGGCGGAAAGTAACTGTCTGCTCACGCACACCCCATCCCTTTCATTGGAAAGGGCAAAGGTCGTGCACCTCATATGCGTGGCTGGTCAGCCCACACATATGAGTGGCGAAACTCTCTACTGGACTAGCAAACCAGTATCTCAGCCTACGAACCCACCCCAAACCGCTGGGAGCGCCACCGGGGTCACTCGGTGAGGCTAACAGCGACGAGGGGCGGGGGAGTTGCAAGAGGCACACAGGTCCCCACGCGTGCGTAAAATCACCGCGATGTCGGAGACACCAAGTAACCCGCGAGACGGAACAGAGTCTCAGGAAACCGAATACCGAACCCTGACCGCTCGCTACCATGAAGAACAACAGCAACAACAACACCACAGAAGACTCGCGGTTGTGGACCGCCCACTAATGGAGCGGAACATTTTCGACCCGAGTCTATCAAGAATTTACCACAGCGCGAACGAGCAACGCAACCGTCGCGAGTTCCGCAACCGTTGCCGCGAAGCTGGTTTCGCCGGGCACCGCACCCGCGCTCTCCCAAGAATTGGGAACTGAGCTTCCCACTTCGGGGAACCGGTACCAACGCAGCTCGGCGAGCGGCTCGCCAACGAACGCCACCGGAAATAGACACACAGTATCTACAGGAGGACAAGCGAGTATGCGCAGCCCTGTAAGAATACACTTGCAGCCACCACAATCTCCGTCATCGACATCGTCGTCGTCGTCAGAGTACTCTCCCGCGCATGAAGTACCGCTACCTAGGGAGAGAACCAGCGTCGGCACATCGACGACATACCTAGACCTGCCCCCGACATTGGAACGGGGGGACAATAAGAACGGAGCGACGCATGAAAAGCGCGCTCTAGTCGTCGCGAGTTGTGCAACTCAATCTGACCGCACACCCGGCGACTATATAAGTGAAGGGTAGCCACCCCAACCCCGACTCCACGCATCCGGAAGGAGATGCGCAGAGTCCCAGAAAGAGATAGGGCCACACCTGCCGCCCTGTCTCCTAGACTACCGGTCGCACAGACCTATGACGCGCAGGTAGGGCGTTGTCCAATTCCGGGGCCGTCAAATGAGCCAATGGCGACGACGACCTATGCGAATATGGCTGCAACGCCTCGACGACCGCGCAGCCCACCGACATCACAACGAGAAACCAAAACGGAAACAAAGGCATATCCCCCGATCGTGGTAGAGTGCATGCCCGACTGGGCGAAACACTTCAAAGTGTTGCATAGCCGGTTAGGGCATGCGCCGAGTGCACGCCCTTTCGGGAAGGGGGTTCGATTCCGTCCCCAAACCGAGGAGGAATATAGGACGGTACAGAAATACCTTGTTGAGCGTAGCAAGGTCGATGCTACGCTAGCGTGGTATTGCTATGCGCCGTCCATAGAGCAACCGACAAAGGTGGGTTTGCGCGGACTGCCCGCCGAGACCAACCCGGAGGACATCGAGGAGGCCCTGAAGGAGCTAGGCTTCCCTGTGACCTTCGTGAGGTCCATCCCACCGAAAAGAGGCAGACCCGGATGCCTCTTCCATGTTAAAATGGACCACATCCCCGACGAGGAGCTCAAGAGGTTATACGGGATAAATGAGCTCCTCTATATGCCAGGCATAACTATAGAAGCCTGGCAGGGCAGGGAAGGACCAGCCCAATGTCACAGGTGCCAGGGGTTCGGACACTCCTCGTACAATTGTTACAGGCCCTTCAAGTGCGTTCGATGCGCAGGGGATCACCCGGCGGCGGACTGCACGAAATCAAGGGATAGTCCGCCTAAGTGCGCCAATTGTGCAAAGGCGCACACGGCAAATGATAGGCGCTGCCCGGTACTGCAGCGCATTGCAAGGAAGAGGGGTATTAGAATACCCCCTCCGGTACCAACCCGAGGCTCGACGGCGCAACCGCCCAAAGCCCGCAGCCGAGAAAGGCCACCTCCAATACGCCAGGCAGCGCCACGGGTGCCTCAGCCGCAAGAGCGGCGATTAGAGAAGGCACCCACACAAATAGCCGCCCCCCCCACGTTCGCCGCGGTGACAACTTTGGCACCACCGGCCAACAATGCCACTGAGAGAGGTGTACAACCCTCTCAGAAAAAGAAGAAGAAGAGGAGGGGGAAGAAGAAGAAAAATAAGGGGACAGCCACGTCCGAGGCTGTAAGAACCTCTACACCCCACCCCCTCCCCATCGTTGCCACCGCTGAAGGGCCCAGGACCAAGAAACGGGCCAGGAAACCTCAGCATGCGCAAGTGCAACAAGCACAAGACGCACACACCGTAAGGGGGAGAACCGAGGCCTCCCCCCCACAACACACGCCACCGACGACGGTAGAGGAAGCACTTGCGCAACTGGTCACCGTCGTAATCAAGATCCTGGGAGATGTCGTCACGGCGATGACCACGGGAGCTGACCCCTAACAGCGGTAGTTACCGCACTGGCCCGTCTGACTACGGCTAAAATGGCTGAGTTGCGAGTATTATATTGGAACGCCGGCGGTATTAAGATCCATACCGCCGGACTAAGAACGCTTGTCCAGCAGTACGATATCCAGGTGGTACTGCTGGGAGAAACAAAGCTAAAACCATCTCAGCCGTTCAAACTCCCTAATTTCTTCGTGTATCGACGCGATGAGATATCTCCCGAAAGCATAGCTTATAGAGGCGTAGCTGTGTTAGTAAGGAGAGATCTAATACACGAAGAATTAGAGCTGCAGCCGTATGTCTCTACAAGGACGATAGGTGTACGCCTACGGATAGCCGGAGAGGAGCATAGGATATATGCAGCTTATCGCCCTCCCGGTTCCCCCCTAAGCCCCTCGGACATCCACTGCATCTTCGATGGGACATCGCCTGCCATAATTGCCGGGGATTTAAATGCAAAACACACGGCATGGGGTCGAACACCATATCCCCAATGGCAAGGTATTATACGAAGATGCAGAGAAATGGGGATACGAAGTGTTAGGCACAGAATCGCCAACACATATCCCCACAAACAGGAAACACCGACCGGATGTTATAGATGTCGTACTGTGTCACGGTATTACTCACCCGGTCCAAACGGAGGTGTTGTACGACCTGGATACGCAGCACCTACCGGTTTATTTCACTATTGCACAGTCAGTGGACTCCGTAGCGCCCAGAGGAATTAAGAAAAGAACCGACTGGGACACCTACCGAAGAGGATTAGCGAATGTCGGATACGGCGCGCCGATAATGACAGCAGACGACGTAGAAGTGGCCGACAAATATATTAGAGATAAGATACATCAAGTGTATCTGTCGGCCACTAAAACGGTACCTGTAGCGCGCCGTAAGGATGAACTACCACTTCGGTTGAGAACACTAATCAAAAAGAAAAGAGAAGCCAGAAAACTCTGGGCGCGCACACGTTGCCCACTAGTTAAAACCAGATTAAATCGGCTAACGGAGGAGCTGTCGGAAGGGATCAAAGCTCACAGAAGTCACACATGGGATAGTCGTATAGTAGAGAGCGCTGACTATCCCCCATCTTTACACCAACTTAACCGACAGCTTCTACGGAAACCACCTCCGATTTGCCCACTAGTGGACAACGTGGGCAACCGGTACTACGGAGCCAAGGACCGGGCAGAGATCTTGGCACAACATCTCGAGGGGCAATTCAAGCCTAATACTGCTGCAGCTGTCGCCGCAGAATTTCACGCACAAGTCGAGCTACGCGTACAGGAGTTTAGGGAAGCTCCGGTGCCGCCACTAAGCGGGGATGTTTTTATTTCCCCCGCTGAAGTGAGAAAAGTGGCATTGCGCTTGCCACTGCGCAAAGCGCCGGGGCACGACTCTATAACGACCGTCGCGTTAAGACAACTGCCGAGAAAAGGATTTGTTGCGCTATCCCGTCTTTACAACGGGATATTGCGCACCCTACACTACCCCACGGAGTGGAAGAAAGGACGAATAGTCGTACTGCCGAAACCCGGAAAAGACAGGAAGTCTCCGGCAAGCTATCGCCCTATAACATTGCTATCGTACGTAGCAAAGTTATTCGAAAAGTTACTGCTACGGAGGCTCCGCCCGCTCGTAGAGCCACGCGTAGAACAACACGGCTTCCGTAGCGGTCATTCTACAACGACGCAACTGGCCCGTGTGTTACACTATTTAGCGGCCGAACAACATCGCGACCGCTGCTGTCTGGGGGTCTTACTAGACATGGAGAAGGCCTTCGACAGAGTGTGGCATACGGGTCTTATATACAAGCTGCTGCAGGAAGAGAACATACCACCTGGCTACGTACGATTAGTAGAATCGTTCTTAGTAGGGCGTAGCTTCTACGTCACCGTCGAGCAAGCCGATTCGGCGGTACGCACTATAGAAGCAGGCGTTCCACAGGGCAGTTGTCTTTCTCCTTGCCTGTACGCAATCTACACCAACGACATCCCACGCTCGAGGGTCGCGTCCAAGAGTGGGAAGACGATGTCATGCTCGCACTCTACGCGGACGACAGCGCGTACTTTACGTCGTCCCGTCGGGCAAACATCGCTGCCAAGAAGATGCAGCGACTGTTGGACCTATTACCAGAATGGTTAGATAAATGGCGGATGACTATTAATGTCAGGAAGACATCCGCCATAATCACCAATCGCCGAGGGCGCGTGCCACCACAACTCAAATTAAGAGATCAAAGGATTAAGTGGCAGAGCGCCGTCACCTATCTTGGTTGCCGGATAGACAAATCGCTTCGGCTCACCGCACAGGTGGATTACGCTATAAGCAGCGCGAGAGCAGCGAAGGCGGTTCTCTATCCGGTACTGTCAACAACAAAACTACCACTAAAACCAAGATAGGTATATACAAAACATATATAAGATCTAGACTTACGTACGCGGCGCCTGCGTGGTACGCGTTCACCTCAACAGATCAACGTCGGCGACTACAGGTCCAGCAGAATATAGTACTACGTACTATAGTTGGAGCGGGTCGCTTTGTACGCAATGACGTCATCGCCAGGGACCTGAAAATGGAAACGGTCGAAGAATTCGTGGTCCGGGTGTCGCGCGGAATGTACGACCGTGCTGACAACGGACCACACGAACATCTACATCGCCTGGCGATCCAGGAACGGCTACCGTTACACGCTCGACCACCGGAGTGGCGACCCCTCCCGAGAGATATTCTCTCATTGCCACCCGGCCCGGGGGGGACCGGGGAAGTGCAATAAAGTCCCGACATAAGACGTAAAGTGCGTAACATACCTACACAACGCCGCTGAAAGGCGGTACCCAGGACCGGGGGAGCAGCAGCCCCCTGAGAAGACGCCCGAGTCATGAGGCAATGCCTCGAAACTCGCAACCCATAAAGGGGGGCCTTTTACACCCCCCTGATATGGATGACCCGCACGCACGCCGCCGATATCAGCGACATCTGGTATCCGCATACAACGAGGTGCCGTTTGTTGTTTTGGTTTTTTTTTTCTTCTAATAAACTTACCAAGTTATCGCGTTAGAAGTGTGCGAGTGCGAATTTATTAAATTAAAATGGCCGATACTGCAGTTGCTTCCGAGACTCCCGCTCCGGCGACTCCTGCGAAGAAGCCTAAGGCGTCAGCGACGGCCGCCGCCGGCGGGGGTGCTAAAAAGCCAAAGGCGAAACCGACCCATCCAAAAACCTCCGAAATGGTAACCAGCGCTATAAAGGAACTGAAGGAACGCAGTGGATCCTCTCTACAGGCGATAAAGAAATATATCGCGGCTCAGTACAAGGTCGACGCGGAGAAGCTGGCTCCGTTCATCAGAAAGTATCTGAAGAGCGCGGTCGAATCGGGAGCTCTAATACAGACGAAGGGCAAGGGTGCCTCCGGTTCCTTCAAGCTCGAATCTAAATCGGCCGCTTCGAAGAAACCGACTGCGGGCAAGAGCGGCAGCGGCGGCGGCGGCGGCGGCGGCGGCGGCGGCGGCGGCGGCGGCGGCGGCGGCGGCGGCGGCGGCGGCGGCGGCGGCGGCGGCGGCGGCGGCGGCGGCGGCGGCGGCGGCGGCGGCGGCGGCGGCGGCGGCGGCGGCGGCGGCGGCGGCGGCGGCGGCGGCGGCGGCGGCGGCGGCGGCGGCGGCGGCGGCGGCGGCGGCGGCGGCGGCGGCGGCGGCGGCGGCGGCGGCGGCGGCGGCGGCGGCGGCGGCGGCGGCGGCGGCGGCGGCGGCGGCGGCGGCGGCGGCGGCGGCGGCGGCGGCGGCGGCGGCGGCGGCGGCGGCGGCGGCGGCGGCGGCGGCGGCGGCGGCGGCGGCGGCGGCGGCGGCGGCGGCGGCGGCGGCGGCGGCGGCGGCGGCGGCGGCGGCGGCGGCGGCGGCGGCGGCGGCGGCGGCGGCGGCGGCGGCGGCGGCGGCGGCGGCGGCGGCGGCGGCGGCGGCGGCGGCGGCGGCGGCGGCGGCGGCGGCGGCGGCGGCGGCGGCGGCGGCGGCGGCGGCGGCGGCGGCGGCGGCGGCGGCGGCGGCGGCGGCGGCGGCGGCGGCGGCGGCGGCGGCGGCGGCGGCGGCGGCGGCGGCGGCGGCGGCGGCGGCGGCGGCGGCGGCGGCGGCGGCGGCGGCGGCGGCGGCGGCGGCGGCGGCGGCGGCGGCGGCGGCGGCGGCGGCGGCGGCGGCGGCGGCGGCGGCGGCGGCGGCGGCGGCGGCGGCGGCGGCGGCGGCGGCGGCGGCGGCGGCGGCGGCGGCGGCGGCGGCGGCGGCGGCGGCGGCGGCGGCGGCGGCGGCGGCGGCGGCGGCGGCGGCGGCGGCGGCGGCGGCGGCGGCGGCGGCGGCGGCGGCGGCGGCGGCGGCGGCGGCGGCGGCGGCGGCGGCGGCGGCGGCGGCGGCGGCGGCGGCGGCGGCGGCGGCGGCGGCGGCGGCGGCGGCGGCGGCGGCGGCGGCGGCGGCGGCGGCGGCGGCGGCGGCGGCGGCGGCGGCGGCGGCGGCGGCGGCGGCGGCGGCGGCGGCGGCGGCGGCGGCGGCGGCGGCGGCGGCGGCGGCGGCGGCGGCGGCGGCGGCGGCGGCGGCGGCGGCGGCGGCGGCGGCGGCGGCGGCGGCGGCGGCGGCGGCGGCGGCGGCGGCGGCGGCGGCGGCGGCGGCGGCGGCGGCGGCGGCGGCGGCGGCGGCGGCGGCGGCGGCGGCGGTGATTGAGAATATATGAGATATAGAAAAGACATCTGCCATCGCAGGAGAGCAGAGGAGGGATATGACGTCACATTAACTTACAAGTATACAATTGTTTGGGTTTCGTAATTAAATATTAACAAATGATTATGTTTAGCTTACAAAATGCACCTAGTGCTGCCATACAATTAATTACGTCGCGCACTAAGTCAGATTAATAGCGACCATGTTGAATACCATATCGCCCACTGCCGACTTCATGAATACAGCATGTCTAAATCTGAAATATTTAAATCTGTTTTAGGTTTTATCTACACATAACCTCTTCAGAAAGTTATCATCATCATACTATTTATCAATTACTATTAAATAATAACTTCTATATCAGTATTGCTCTTTATTTCAGTTAATATTTTTTTTTTCAAACTAATAAACGCAAGAACAGCGTAAATTAAAAAAAAATAAGTATATTTTTACTGAATGTAAAATATCGCTAATGCATAGCATATACTAGAAAATTTTAAGCCAACGATATTATTCGTACTTAAGTTTTTTTAGACCAATTGGTACGAGCCCGCCACCTGGGGATCTTGACACGAATTTCAATCACCCAACCACTCTCCTATCGTGATTATTATCCTAAATAGAATATTCATCTCGAGACGAAAAATGCCTATTTCTCACTACGGGAGAAGCTTTGTTCCTTCCTGCTGTGAACTTTTACAGGTAAGAATTATGAAACCTAGGTAAATGAGATGTGGCTGCAATGTATGTCACTTACTCATGATTTGATTTGATATAAAAATAAATGATTTGACGTATCACACTGAAATTAATGATATTCAATCAGGTATTTTCATTTAAGATTACAAACCCCATTAACATAGGAAACATAGTTCTTGCACGTACGTAATATTTACTGGAATACGCAGGAAGTTAGTTATCAGCCCACGGCATAGGGTGCTTAGATAGGAAACGCGTCGATGTGCCATCTTTATCGGCATTCTGCTCTATCGAGCGGGATAAGTAGGTTCGAAGAGGGTTTAAACTCAGCTCGATAGGCATGTATGTTTGTTGTTTGGAAGTATATTATTGTATTATAAGATTGCTACTGGGTAGCCTAGTACATAGCTTTCTTCGAATCTAGAAGTTGCGGATTCGAAGTCCGATAGGGAGAAACATTTGTGTGATGAATTTTAATGTTTGTAATTGAGTCACGGATGTTTATATCTGTGATTTTGAAGGAAAAATGTATGTACGTTTGCTGTAATAATATACAAGCTTCGGTGTAAAGTGAATTCACAGGACTTCATTGTATAGAACTCTGCTTACCCGAGTGATGAAATAGTGTGAAGATATAAAAGAAAAGATTCAAACATGTCACGTGATCACGGCTGAACATAGGCTGGTTGGAAGATGACATATCAAGTTCATGAAATGCTTACTTAAAGCTCGGAAAGTTCTTAATAACATTAGTTATAAAGTTATTGATAATTTCTCGCACCATTCCGCATGCAAATATAAAAAGGTATATGTTACCTGGTTCGAAGAGAAGAAGTGTACCATCCACCCACACACAGACGCGTGCACTAATTCTACTGTATGCACCACCACCAATACACTCAAACCAGGTAACATAGACCACCAACGAAAACGAAACGTGTTTCGCTTCAAAACAAGGCATTCTCAAGCGAAAGTTATGACAAAAAGTTAGCATTATTAATCAAAAGTTATGTATTAGTTATGACAAAATAAATAGATTTTCTACTTGAAGTTCTCCAACTCTGAATAGAATTAAATCAAAAATACATTAAGAAAGTTTTGAGAAATATTGTACATAAAAATACCTTTTTCGAAAGTAAAAAGGTAGTGAACAGTCTGTAACTACTTAATGCTGGACAGAGGTCATCTTTCTTTCTATCTATTTATATCTTTCTGAGAGAGATTAGTGCAGAGTGCGCTACACTGCTCATTTCACACATGAAATTTTTTTTAATCACTTTTTTTAATCACTTTTCTATAAATTTATCTCTTCTCCATGTTTCCCTGCAGTACCTAGTTCGTAGTAAATTCTGCTCCGTTTATTTATCTTGATGCTTTAAACAAATCTATGCACAAATATTAATTGTTAATATTTACGCATATTTTCACATTTGCGCTAGCATTACCATGTAGTAAACGGCAACTACCCGAATAATTTAATAGAAACGTGATCTGGAATGATATTTATTGTCTGTCTTTTCTTCTGCATGTCGCATACACTTTAACTATATGATAAATAAATAAATATCTTCACGCAATTTCCAATACAGGGGTAGACAAAGGTCTAGTCTAGACCATTAAGTCCCTTCGATCCACCTTCCACCGAAAACATTTTCGGAACAACGTGACAGGTGGTGAGCCCGTCGCCGTCTTTATTCCCAAGCCAACGATGTTATTCGTACATAAGTTTTTGAAAAACCCATTGCTACGAGCCTGCCACTTGGAGATCAAATTCGGGTCTCTTGACTCGAAGTTCCGACCACCCAACCTATCGTCACTTATATTTAACTATCATGAATATATGTATGTATATATTTTAGAAGGGTCACTTCACAGACACTAAATTCGCTTCGCCCGGTTAGCTTTCATATTAGAATTTCTACTGCGTCTTATTGCATCGAATATTGGTGGTGGCTGATATGAAGCCGCAATATCGATGGCGGACCATGATGAAGTACGTGAGGCGTGTGCTAACGTGTCGCTATAGTTTGCGAACACGCCGATGGAAATTGATTCAGCCCGTTCCGGTGATTGGAAGCGTCTCGAACGGGCGCTGAAATAAAATCAACGTCAGCTTATTACATTTATAGGAGGTACATCGATTTACGAAATGTAATTAAATAGGTTTGCGAAAATTGCTTACGGTATTGGGTTTTGTTGAATTAATTACAAACTATGATCAAAGTGTGAAGGTAAAGTAAAGAAATTGGGAAAGGGCGAAAGATTTTATCGGATTAGAGGACTCATATTTAATAAATAGGAACTGAGGATCCTTCTTTATGAATTGTTATGCAGCTCTCTCCACTAGAGATTCATTTATATATAATAATGTCGTATATCGGAATAACATCGTATACATTTTTTTTTAAAAAGAATACTAGCAATGCCGAATAACATTACTAGTATTCCTGTTAACCACTCCAATTAAGCTGCAATGCTTGTGTCTGGAGTTGGTTTACGTCAATAGTCGAATGGCGGGGCCCGAACCTGCGACGTCATGTTTCGCAGTCCGCACCCTAAACCATTAGGCTATTGCCGCTACAAACATATACATTGATAGATACATTGATATAGATACATTGCTCTTATCCCTAACATACATACGCAAATACATAACGGCCTATTAAATTCCACTGTCGAACGTAGGCCTCTCCCCCATGGTTATACCGCCATCTATCGGTTGCCATAACGATGTGCCCTTAGTCGCCTCTTACGACGCCCACGGGGAGAAAGGGAGTGGTAATATTCTTACGCCGTTACCGCACGGACTAAGTAGCATTAGAACATTAGCTGCTTACTTATCCCTAAGTAAGTAGCCAATGCACTTATGTTATGGAATTAGAAACAATGAACGATGGTTGTTTCTGATTCCATGACACGAGTAATATTATATTTTACACATTATATTTTATTTATATAATTAATGTTTTTTTGATTTACTATTACTATAAATGTATCTAACATTCTTACCGTCAAAAATATACTTACACGGAAATATATAACCTAAATCGTTTTGAAATCGATAAAAAATAAAAGAAATGAACAAATATCTACAATAAATTACGTACTATTTTTTAATAAATGATTGTAGATACAATGTCTCATCTATACAAACTTTAGAAATACTCTTGCCCCTATTAATATTGAAGGAGATCTTTAAAATATTATGTAGAAGCACATTCCAGCACAACACCTTAGAAGAGCCCTTAAGTGTGAATAAGAGGGTGCTTGTTAAATGTTAGTGGAAAATCTTTTATAAGATTGAGATCTCAGTCCTGTTTTACCGATATTTCCTGATAACCTAGTTGGCAGTGACCCAGCCTCTGAAGCTATTGATTGCAGGTTCAAATCCCGGCGGGGACAAACATTTGTGTGATACAAATGAATGTTTTAAGTCGATGAAATAAATATTTAAATTGAAAAAAGCGAATAAGTTATAAAAGAATTGCAACACTTGGCGATTTGTTCTCTCTATCTATCATATCAAGGACTATGACTGAAGATATTTATTCATATGTTTTATTTATCTATGTCAGTATATTGCATCGTGGGGTTGGACACTAATATGGCGACAAGCTGTCAAGTTAGCAACACCAAGCACCACCTACCAAGTAATTCTATAAAAGCTCCGGTGAAATGTGGGCCGAAGGAACAAATTTGTCTGGAGTTTTGACTACCCCAGTTCAACCAGATATTGGCAAATGCGGAAAGATATAAAAAATCTAACAAAGTGGATACAATATAACAATGATACCTAAAAACTAACACTTACTTAACTACCTGTAAATATCTACAGTAGCTCATAAGCCTTATACGTAATTTGTCCATGCATCCATTGCAAGCGGATTAGTGATAGTCCAATCCAACTCCTGGGAACTTAAACGCTGTTGCCCATCACCGGTCTATTGAATTTTGGTCTGGTATTTCGTGAGATGGCTATCCTGCTACATATTGGTATCCTAGAGAACTTGCACGATTTTTCCTCCAGGGGCCTTTTACGTCAACTTCGAAAAGAAAGGGCATGGTATATCCTTAAGAATTATCATTTTAGGAAGTGTAAAGTCCGCGGACGACGTTCTGCTCTAAGGCATCTCAAATATTGGGAGATTAGAGCTGGACAACGATATATTTGAGGGAAAACTTATACCAGCTGTTGGTGGGCATTTATAGGATGTCATTTTACACTCATTTTTACTTTAGAAGTATTCATAGAATCTTATCGTTTTAGGGTCAGATGTCTAGACAATTAATAATAATTTCAATAATTTCAACTCATACTTCACCGGGGCTTACTTGACGCAGATTTTCTAAGCTTTTACTCAACCACTATTTTAATTACTCTTCTATTATTAATTCTAATGAAGTCACATAAGACTTCTTTTATCGAGATCATACTGAATTAATGGGGTCAAGAGATCCTTGATTCAGATGAATGGTGACACGGATAATTTTCTCATCCACTTCTGAACATAAATCTAAATCTAATTTAATCCAGTTTTAAAATCTGAGGTTTTTCTTGAAAAAAAAAAACTGACTTGATTAATATAAAAATTAATTGTTTAATTAAATAGATATAAAGGTAATGATTTTCACGTAGCTGCAATGTAATCATCAGACAGGCGATCATTACTAAGAGTATTAAAAATTTCAATACAGTCCACGGAAACTAGATTGAAGTCCAAAAGTGGATTTCAGAACTGTTATATTAATAATCTTCATTAGTATATTAAAACAAAATTAAAGGTACTTAGAGCTGTCTACACCGTAAACCGGACCGAAACGCAGACGTTTGTTAGACTTCTACTTCACGCCGGTATTCTGTGAGGTCGTGCCGGCCCATTCATGCAACAACTAAAGCTGATGCGAAGCTCTACCACTGTAAACTTAAATACTTACATAGATTGAGACAACATCAGATACATTGCTTTGATCCCAAAATAAGCAGCTTAAGCTCTTGCTTTACGGAGTCAGAAACAACGAATGTACAAACTCCAACACTTAGACTTGAGAAAACGTACCGAAAGCGTTTTTCTACATTGATCCGCCCGGGAATGGAACCCGAGATGAATGGCTCACTCAGAACCCGGGGACACCATAAAAACCGCAGAGTACGTCAGTCATCAAACTAAATCAATGTATCATGACCGAATGTTGACATTTGGTCAATCTAATATTAGTATTGATCAAATTCTTTTTTTTATATAAGAATCATCATCATCATAACGGCCTTTAATAGTCCCCTGCAGGACATAGGCCTCTCCTGTAACGAAGTGTTTCCCTCGTCACGCTCGACAAGCACAAGACACTTCATACCTTACACGCTTCTGCTCGTCACCGGTCTGCTGAATAATATTTATATTTTTCGAGACGGTTAGTAGCCAATAGTATCTTCAAAGATTTTCCCTAAGTCGCCTCGTACGACATTCGGGTAAAGGGAAATGAGAAAGAATACTAGTAATACATCATTAATAATATTACCGATAACCAATCCGTTTAAGCTTCAATTCTTTGCATCGGTTTGCGACAATAATCGACACAGCTATGTCTAAAGCACACTACAGCTATGTCTAAGTAATCTTTTGTAGTTCACACCCAAAACCAAAGTAATTCGTAAATAAGTGTTGAGTTTTTTTTAATTATTTTTATTATATTGAGTTGGACTTCGAGTTTGCTTGCTTACCTTTATGAAGCTTCTTTAACTATTACATATCTTTTCCTATCTTCCTACCTTCTTTGGGGATAGTTAATTGTAATCTGATGGTTATATCCATAAAATATTAAATATCGTTAGATAGGTACACGGTTATTGTAGAAAAAAAATTAAAAATAAAAAGAAATGTAGTGGTTAAATTGTATAACACTACTTATTATGTTGTTTCAAAAAGTCATAATTATAAACAGCAATGTTGACGAAACTTTCGTGGCTTAAAATATAAAGAGTTACAAAGTTTAAAACATCAAAAATTCAGTCAAGCGCGGGTGGAGAGTTTAATAACACCAGGTCTCTATAGACTTTTTGTTTTAATAATTTTGTCATTAGAACGCTACAAAATAAATTACGTTTTTTTGGTTTATTTATAGCAAACGTACGCATACTAAAAATAATTATAGTATAAAGCCTGTTTAACGACTTCTCTAACCTTTTCTCGTATCGCAGCACACAGGGTCAACATTTAAGGCTTTAATATACTTAGATCTAATATTTCAAATATAAGATAAGGTTTTCCCATCACTAAATTATTATATAACCTGACCCGATAGCCAACTTATTATGTCCAAGCCAACGATATAATTCGTACATAAGTTTTTTGAAAAACCGTACCAATGGGTTTTTCGAGCCTGCCATTCCGTTAGAATGTTTATACTCGATTATATGAATAGTTTATACTCAAGTCATGGATGAGATATGAACACGTTTACGAATATTTATCTACATTTACAAATATATTTAATATATGTATGTAAGTATGTGCTGTCTGCCCTGTCACGTCTTCTCAAATAGGCGAAGGTGAAAGGTTGATAAACAGGACTTAAATGTCTCAACTTTGTCTGCCCCAATATTTAGGGAATATGTGTGTGAAGTGTTCATTTATTATTTATTATATAACCAGCTGTAATATAGAAATTCTATGTTATATATAAATATGAAAATTCCCCGGTTAAAGTCGGAAACGCCACGTTAAGGCTTACCCAAGTACCACCTGAAACTACCACATGAAAAAATATAATTGAATACTATATGTGTATCCATTGACGTAATCATAATAGTGAGCACATTTTTCACACTCTTTTGCGATTCATTTATTCACCGTTAGTTCACCCTTTTATGACTGCCCAAAACAACAAAGTAATTTAAAACTTCTAAAGTATTCGAATTTGACTCTCAAATAAAATATACAAATCCTAGATACTTTTTGACGACCCAATAATTTTGTTGACCCTGCCTCTGAAACTAAAGGTCGCGGGTTCAAATAACGCCAACTCAATGTCGCAATTCGCATTAAAGTAGCTTAACCTTTCTAGGCTCCAGAATTCAGAATATTTGGGAGAAGGAATTTACATATTACTTGTACAGTGACCATTAACTGTAATATACACTGTTAATTTATATTTATTGGAGTCTGTTAAAGTTACCAACAATGCGGCAATGGAAAGTCTCTTAACATAAAAAAAAACGTAGTAATTCTACGTCAAATATGTGATGCGAGCTTTCCGCCCCGAGGCGACGCGACGTCTGCATTTCTTTCCATTCTCTCCGACAGCTGCTTATTTCCCGGAAATCCCTTTTGGGACGCGGAGCCCCGCGCTATTTCACTTCAATAACATTGCCCGTTAAAGCCATCTTTTGTTACTAAAGCGACGGGAAATGGAATAGATAAAAGCTTTAGTTTTGACATGTGTAATTTTACGCACACGTCAAATTTTTGTATTCCCGTAATTGGTTTTCTCTATGGTTATCCAACAAATACTCTCAGTTGGCTTTGAATTTCCAAAACATAAATATCTTTATTTTTACGAATTTTATTATTGTTCTTTTGTGTTTTAAGAAAGATTTTTACACACGTACTCGTATTGTAGCTTCTTCAATGACTCGATGTCTTTCATCTGGAGCAATTAGATTCGTCATAATTGTGTGAAATATTCATATCTTGTATTTAAATCCCAAAAATATCTTCGGTGGAAGGTGGGTCGGAACGACTTAATTGTCTAAACCTCTGACTACCCCTGCATTGGGATAGGCGTGAAGATATTTATTATTTATAGTATTTAAATGTAACTTAATCTGTCTATCTATCTATCTATATCTATGTAAGTAATTAAATGTACACAGTCGTTTATTTTCTTAATATTTCGTTCGCCGATTGGTTGAGTGATTGGAATTTGAATCAATAAACGTAACAATGGGTTTTTTTGAAATCTTACTTAGGCTCACCACCAGCCACATTGTCCTGATTTTTGGCTGATAAATTCTCTCACGGTGTTTCAGAGCCGTTATTCAGTATGAGTTCTCTATTTATAGAATGGAGCTTAACAGGAATCAGAACATGTACATCAGTAGATGGCGTCGTAATGTAGGACGGAAATAGAAAGAGCAGCGTTTTTAATCCGTAAGATAGTATGGCGTTACGATCTACATATGACCTTCAATCTTGTAAGGAAGTTATAAACGCAAGAAGCTATGAAAGTTGTACATTAACAATGACAATTAAGTCCCTTCGACTCTTCTTCCACCGAAGATATTTTCAGGACAACGTGACAGGTGGTGAGCACGTCGCCGTTTTTATGTCCAAGCCAACGATATAAGTCGTACATACAGCCTGCCAACCAGGGATCGAACTCGGGTCTCTTGACTCGAAATTCCGACGGCTTCGGCTATCGTGACTTTTCCCCATAAGGAAGATTCGACGTAATCACCACTCTTGGCAAGCGGATTGACTTCTTAGAGATGTTAATGTAAAAGCGTTGCTATGTAACATGTAAATCCTACATAACGCCTGATAAAGTACACTACAGGACATAGCCTCTCCCATTGAGAGGATTTTACATAAACGCCACGCTTGGCAAGCGGATTGGCGATTGTAGTACCAGACCACTCGCATCTCATACCCTGCTGCCCAACTTCGGTATGATTATTCTGGTCTGATATTTTTAGGGATGCTTATGCCGCCATCTATCGGTTGCCATTACGATATTCAAGTTCAATTCCCTCAGTCGCCTCTTACGACACCCTCGGGAAGAAAGAGACTGGCAATATTCTTATTCTTATAGATAATATTCTTATAGATATTCTTCTAGATAGTAATACATTTCAAGAAAGGTTATTTAATGGCTTCCTTACCTAGTTAAAATTCAGGTCGTTTTTAGTTCAGTATACGTTTATTTCCTTTATAATTAACAGGGCAATTAGTAAGCCTGGTACGTTATGAAGCAGACGGTGAAATATTAACTGCGGCTGTCGAACGCTCAAGTTCGTTAACGGAGAATCGAATCCCAACGGAGTAGTTATAAGGCTCTCCGAGCCATAAGCTACGTGAGAGGACTACACGAACCTCATTATGTCGTATGAAGTACATTAAACATAATCTATCGTTTTTCTTTGTATTGTTTTACCTATCTATAAGTACTGAACAGACTGCAGAACATAGGCCTTCCGTGTTTATGTACAACTTTGACGGATTGATAATTAAGCCATTCCCAATACTGGGGTAGACAGATGTCTATGTGTGGTGAGCCTGTCTGCGTCTTTTTGTCCAAGTCAACGATATAAATCGTACATAAGTTTAAAAAAAAGCATTAGTACGAGCTTGTCACCCGGGAATGGAACTTCGAAAATGTTGAGCAAATGTTTTAGAAAGTGTACCCTTTTCTAATAACATGCTGTTTCTGAATATACCTTATTAAACGTTGCAGTATCTTTTCAAAAGTCTCCATAGCCGAATTGTTGGGTGACCGAAATTCGAGTCAAGAGTCACCAGTTTCCCAGAGCCCCAAGGCTTGTATCAATCAAAGCCTTTTTTTAAAAAAAAAACCTTATGCACTATTTATATCGCTGCTTTGGACATAAACGTGTCGACGGGCTCTACACCAGTCAAGTTGTCCCAAAACTGTCTTTGGTGAAAGGCAGGTCCAAAGGACTTACTCTGACTACGCCTATATAGGGAATGGCGTGAAGATATTTTCTATAAAATGGGGATACTGATGATTGTTATTGATAATTAATATCTGCATACGAATTGCCCACGCATTATTTAAAACTTACGGGATGTTTGATTTCCCGGAGTAAACGGAATGAAGGTTTCCGCTTCCCCAATACTAAAAATCAAAAGCAAAATGAAGTCTCTCCCATAAGAACAGATAATTTTATCGAAATAAAGAGTATTTTATGTTATGTTAATTCAGTCTAATAACTATCGATTTGCCAAATTACATTTAAATGCGAACTCGGTTTGGGGTGAATTTCTGCGTATTTGAGTAATAAATATGTGAAGAATAGTTGAATACGGAGTAACTGAACTTTGTGTGAAAAAGCAAGAAGGATAGACAAAATAAAGTTGTATTTTCTAACAAACGAGAAAAATAAATAAATTATTTGGTAAAGAACACCGTGCACGCCTATTTAAAAATCTTTGTCCCAAAAAAACATCCGGACATACCTACTAACTTTTACATTTATGATATAAAATGGGAGTAGGATTTATCGTGCCACAATACGGCAATATTTGACCGAATGACTTAAAAAAATATCTATTCACTAAAACCAATAGTCCTTTCGACCCACAATTCACGAAAGACATTTTTGGGACAACCTCACGTGGTGGTGAGCCTGTCGCCCTCTTTATACCCAAGTCAACGATAGTAATCATACCTAAGTTTAAAAAAAAAAATGCACAGTTACAGGTAACCTGGGGATCGAATTGGAGTCTCTCGTCTCGAATTCCGATCACCCAACCACACGGCTGACGTGACTGTTGACATCAAATCGATCTCAATACCGTTCCCCCGACATAAATTCGGCACCACTTAACGACTGCCCATTAAACAATTCACGCGAATGTTACGTGTACGTATTTCGGCGCCGGGAAATTGGAAACTTTGATATTCAAACGTCTTATAGGAATTATAGAAGTTAATGTGACAACTATAATATCTGTTACATCTATAACAGATATTATAGTTGTCACATGAACTTCTATAGTTCCTATAAGACGTTTGAATATCAAAGTTTCCAATTTTGTTATTTCGAACAACAAGTAAATACATATGAGTCTTTGAATGGAGGAATATTTGTTCCATTTGCCGTAGGAATTGTATCTGCGACTGGTCGTTGCCGCTGGTGACAAGAGGGCTGGTTCTTTTCTCGCGCGGTAACGTAGCAAGCATTCTTGGTATCATGCCACGAAGAGTAGAGCTGTGTGATTATTGTAGTTTTTTGTTAATAATTAATGTACATATAAATATAATTTATTTCAGTGAATAAAGTATCAAAAAATAGATATATGGGTTACGTACAATTCTGAACAATCCTGATCCCGAAGTTAGTAACCCGGTTATAACAGGGACAATATACAAAAAGTGTTTTCTACATTGACCCGACCGGGTATCCCAGGACCTCAGAGCTGGCCACACCTTGTGTACGCCTCTCATCCACGGAGTTCGTCAAACATAATCAGTATTGAAAAAACTCATTGCTACGACCCTATTTCCGACTTGAACTCGGGTCTCTTGACTAGAAATCTGATCTTCCAACCACTCAGCTATCGTGACTTATATAAGCAACGGTGTTTTAATATCATAGTCTCGTAGCACGTGGCGGTGCGGGTGACGCGTAAGTTCACGTTTCCTGTGCCGGCTGTGAATTTTATTAAAATTTCTATCTGTTATATTGTTCTTTATGTATTTTTGGGTAACGTGGCATCAAAATAGACATCTATTTTTGTATAAATTTTAAAATTCTATTTATTATTATTAGATTAAAGACTTATACATTTGTGATTTTTTGACGTAAGTATTTAAAAAAAATACCTTCACGCCATTCCCAATACTGAGGTAGACAGAGGTCTTGATACTTAAGTATTTTCGACAAACCTTCCACCGACGACAATTTTGAAAGTTGCCATTGGTACGTGCCTCTCTCCTGGGGATCGAACTCGGGTCTCTTAAGCCGAATTCCGATCACCTAATCACTCGGCTATCGTGACAGATAAATTAAGAACTCTATAAATTATGTTAGCAGACGTGTTGTGTTGTTACAATTTATTTTTATGTCGTTTATGGTAAAAATTCATACCGTAGAAAGAGTGCCACCTGCGTCCGCTGTGAGAGATACATCGCTTTGTGTGAACACGAATTGTCGTAATATTGTCCTTTGGGAGTGGAGCGAAGTGCACTAGAATTCGCTTCATTTCAATAAAGTTTGAATGAAGCTGCTTGTTAACGTATGAATAAAGTCAAATTGTAGTTACGTTCGCTGCGAAAGTGCGTTTATTTCTTTGCAAAGTGCAACGCGACATTTACAATGCTGATTTTTATATCCTCGCACAAAAAGCTACGAATATGTTAGAGCTTGTGACGGATTGCTATATTTTATTTATAAATGATAGACTTTTAGAGGTTCTTGGGAAGAAATATACGTAAGATAAATTTTAAATCACGAAAATAGTCGCGATAGCCGAGTGATTGGGTGATCGGAATTTCGAGTTAAGAGAATCGAGTACGATTCTCAGGTGGCAGGCTCGGACCAATGGGTTTTTGAAAAATTTGTGTACGAATTATATCGTTGGCTTGGACATGAGATGGCGACGGGCTCACCACCTGTCACGTTGTTCCGAAAATATCTTCGGTGGGAGGTGGGTCGAAGGGACTCTGTATTGGGAATTGCGTGAAGATATTTATTTATTATTTACTAACAAACTTTTACACGTAATTACTGAGATGTATTTCGTTAATGGGAGGAAAAGTAAAATATTCGAGTAGCGTAAAATTAACGACCCTCTGATACATCGGTACGTAGTCGCGCTCACCGCAGACCGGCAAAAGTGCCCTCAACGCAAAATTACTTCCGCATTCATTGGGAATCGATTCGGGAACGTTGCAGTTAAATAAGATATAATAAATTCGTTTGTTCCTTAATCGGTATCGATTAATAAAATGTCATACCTTACTTTTATTTATATTTAAACAACAGAACAAACAAATTGAAAGGAAATAATACATCAAAAGGGAGCAAAAGAGGAAAAATATCGTTATATTAAAAAAAACAAATTAATCAACGCGAGGAAAAAAACTAAAGTGACAGTTGGTGAAAATTTTTAAATTGTCTTCTCTTTATAAAAATATATTCCCTTTGTAGACATTATTTTCGAATAAAAAGTTGGTAATCTACTCGCTCTGAAGTGTTTCTTTAAACCAAGCATAGAAACTGATATTCCCAGAAATAACATTTCACCAATGTTATTTCGGGGAAACTATGTTTATACTTTACGTATTAAAACATATTTTGTAATGTTATGGATTTCCATAATGTAATATTCTATTTACCATTCCCCAATGACGTGAAATCTAAATCACTAACCAGATGTAACGCAAATATAGGTACAATACTTCATATATATATATACAGGGGTAGACAGAGGTCTAGTCTAGACAATTAAGTAAGTCCCTTCGACCCACCTTCCACCGAAGACATTTGGTGACAGGTGGTGAGCCCGTCGCCGTCTTTATGTCCAAGCCAACGATATAACTCGTACATGAGTTTTCGTACATGAGTCACGATAGCCGAGTTGTTGGGTGGTCGGAATTTCGAGTCAAGAGAATCGAGTGCGATTCTCAGGTGGCAGGCTCGTACCAATGGGTTTTGAAAAATTTGTGTACGAATTATATCGTTGGCTTGGACATGAGACGGCGACGGGCTCACCACCTGTCACGTTGTTCCGAAAATATCTTCGGTGGGAGGTGGGTCGAAGGGACTCTGTATTGGGAATTGCGTGAAGATATTTATTTATTTTTAAATTTTCAAATAAGGTGATATTTGTTAATACTGGCCTATTTAGAATTGAGGCTAATCAATGCATTATTTTACGAAATTGACGTATAATTAAATATGTTCTCAACAGTCACGTCAAGTTTGTATCTAATTAAACACATATCGTGTGTTCTTGAGCGAAATTAAATTATTGTAAATTGAATTCCGCGAACTAAACTGAATATGAACTTAACGTAATATACTTGATTTACGTGTTATATGGCTTTATTAAGTACCGCTTGTACTAACTGGTAGCTTACAGTAGACTGGTTTAAGGTAAAATAACGTGGTAGTTTACCTACCTGGAGTTCAATCTCCAAAAACTCTTTGGTACGAAGGATCATACCAATGAATTTTTTTTTTTCAAACTTATATCTGATTTGATTTTTTATATTTTTTTTTATATAAGATTTGTATCGTTGACATGGACCCTACGACGGCGACAAGTTCACAATCTGTCACGTTGGCTCTAGTAAAATGTGACTCAATAAGACTAAGGTTTAGACCAGACCTCTGGGTCATTTTAACTTAGCAAAATAAACAAGAAATACCAAATCCTTATCCTTAGCCTCCTTGTGTTACGGGCTACGGGTATAATTTTTTTCAAACTTATATCTGATTTGATTTTTTATATTTTATTTATATTTAAACAACAGAACAAACAAATTGAAAGGAAATAATACATCAAAAGGGAGCAAAAGAGGAAAAATATCGTTATATTAAAAAAAAACAAATTAATCAACGCGAGGAAAAAAACTAAAGTGACAGTTGGTGAAAATTTTTAAATTGTCTTCTCTTTATAAAAATATATTCCCTTTGTATACATTATTTTCGAATAAAAAGTTGGTAATCTACTCGCTCTGAAGTGTTTCTTTAAACCAAGCATAGAAACTGATATTCCCAGAAATAACATTTCACCAATGTTATTTCGGGAAACTATGTTTATACTTTACTTTACTTTATACTTTACGTATTAAAACATATTTTGTAATGTTATGGATTTCCATAATGTAATATTCTATTTACCATTCCCCAATGACGTGAAATCTAAATCACTAACCAGATGTAACGCAAATATAGGTACAATACTTCATATATATATATATATATATATATATATATATATATATATATATATATATATATATATATATATATATATATATATATATATATATATATATATATATATATATATATATATATATATATATATACAGGGGTAGACAGAGGTCTAGTCTAGACAATTAAGTAAGTCCCTTCGACCCACCTTCCACCGAAGACATTTGGTGACAGGTGGTGAGCCCGTCGCCGTCTTTATGTCCAAGCCAACGATATAACTCGTACATGAGTTTTCGTACATGAGTCACGATAGCCGAGTTGTTGGGTGGTCGGAATTTCGAGTCGAGAGACCCGAGTTCGATCCCCAGGTGGCAGTACCAATGAGTTTTTCAAAAACTTATGTACGAATTTCATCGTTGGCTTGGACATAAAGGCGGCGACGGGCTCACCACCTGTCACGTTGTCCCGAAAATATCTTCCGTCAAAGGGACTTAATTGTTTAGACTTGACCTCTGTCTACCCCTGTATTGGGAATTGCGTGAAGATATTTATTTATTTATTTATTTTTAAATTTTCAAATAAGGTGATATTTGTAAATACAGGCCTATTTAGAATTGAGGCTAATCAATGCATTATTTTACGAAATTGACGTATAATTAAATATGTTCTCAACAGTCACGTCAAGTTTGTATCTAATTAAACACATATCGTGTGTTCTTGAGCGAAATTAAATTATTGTAAATTGAATTCCGCGAACTAAACTGAATATGAACTTAACGTAATATACTTGATTTACGTGTTATATGGCTTTATTAAGTACCGCTTGTACTAACTGGTAGCTTACAGTAGACTGGTTTAAGGTAAAATAACGTTGTAGTTTACCTACCTGGAGTTCAATCTCCAAAAACTCTTTGGTACGAAGGATCATACCAATGAATTTTTTTTTTCAAACTTATATCTGATTTGATTTTTTATATTTTTTTTTATATAAGATTTGTATCGTTGACATGGACCCTACGACGGCGACAAGTTCACAATCTGTCACGTTGGCTCTTGTAAAATGTGACTCAATAAGACTAAGGTGTAGACCAGACCTCTGGGTCATTTTAACTTAGCAAAATAAACAAGAAAGACCAAATCCTTATCTTTAGCCTCTTTGTGTTACGGGCTACGGGTATAATTTTTTTTCTCAACATGGTCGCCTGTGGTTACTCCGTGAAGTTACGTCGTAACAATATACCATCCTTTGTCCTCGTGGTAGGCGACTAAGAATCGAAATATAAATCAATAATATCTCGACATAAAATAAGCTGTGACGACTAAAATATGTATGACTAATTTTTATTGATTTTTAAAGCATATTTATGCTGAACTTTTATGTGATTAAATTAAAGAGAAAAAAGTTAAAATTTCAACTGACATGGGCGGGATTCGAACCCGCGACCTTCCGTGGTGACGCTCTTACCTCCGAGCCACCGTGTCTTTCATGCATCAGTTGAAATTTTAACTCTGTATTCTCTTATCTCTCTTATTACTTATGCCTTGTTTATTGGCATAGGCGCTATCTATTATCCCTTTTGCAAGTGACAATTTGATAATCCTGACTTTTCTGTTAGGAATTATCAATACGATAACCCGAATAGGGTTCGAATCCCGCCCGTGTCAGTTGAAATTTTAACTTTTTTTCTCTTTAATTTTATGTATGACTCAGTTACTCTAATTAATACTAACAAATACATAATAATAAACACATACTTTTACAAATAAACTTATTAAACTTATAATACTAAAAATGTATCAAACGTTTATGTGGAAAAGAACTGAGGAAGCAACATTTTATGTACAGAGTTAATTTTACGTAGTAGACCCTGGTTCGCGTGTACTACATAAAGTTCGCATTTTATTGCTCCTAATGCTATCTTATTCAATAGCATACTAAATATACTACCTAAAGCCTTAAGCTGTGCATAAATATCCCTTTACCCTATCCTCTTTCTTAAACATGTCCCTTCGATAAGGGCGACGATATAAGACCACGATATTGGCATACTAAAAACGGTTCTCAAGAAAATTAAGGCTTTGTTTTAACCATGCGGCTCATACATACAAAATTTTAGTGTTGATTTGTAATTAAAATAAATATCTTTACGCATATTTCCAATACTGAGGTAAACAGAGCTGTACACAACTAGGTTATTTCGATATTCTTTACAACAAAGTCTATTTGGGACAACGTGTCAGGTGGTGCTATCATTGCTGACTCAACAATGAATCAGAAATATAAATCAATAATATCTCGACATAAAATAAGCTGTGACGACTAAAATATGTATGACTAATTTTTATTGATTTTTAAAGCATATTTATGCTGAACTTTTATGTGATTAAATTAAAGAGAAAAAGTTAAAATTTCAACTGACATGGGCGGGATTCGAACCCGCGACCTTCCGTGGTGACGCTCTTACCTCCGAGCCACCGTGTCTTTCATGCATCAGTTGAAATTTTAACTTTTTTCTCTTTAATTTTATGTATGACTCAGTTACTCTAATTAATACTAACAAATACATAATAATAAACACATACTTTTACAAATAAACTTATTAAACTTATAATACTAAAAATGTATCAAACGTTTATGTGGAAAAGAACTGAGGAAGCAACATTTTATGTACAGAGTTAATTTTACGTAGTAGACTGGTTTAAGGTAAAATAACGTTGTAGTTTACCTACCTGGAGTTCAAACTCTTTGGTACGAAGGATCATACCAATGAATTTTTTTCAAACTTATATCTGATTTGATTTTTTATATTTTTTTTTATATAAGATTTGTATCGTTGACATGGACCCTACGACGGCGACAAGTTCACAATCTGTCACGTTGGCTCTAGTAAAATGTGACTCAATAAGACTAAGGTTTAGACCAGACCTCTGGGTCATTTTAACTTAGCAAAATAAACAAGAAATACCAAATCCTTATCCTTAGCCTCCTTGTGTTACGGGCTACGGGTATAATTATTTTTTCTCAACATGGTCGCCCGTGGTTACTCCGTGAAGTTACGTCGTAACAATATACCATCCTTTGTCCTCGTGGTAGGCGACTAAGAATCCAAATATAAATCAATAATATCTCGACATAAAATAAGCTGAGACGACTAAAATATGTATGACTAATTTTTATTGATTTTTAAAGCATATTTATGCTGAACTTTTATATGATTAAATTAAAGAGAAAAAAGTTAAAATTTCAACTGACATGGGCGGGATTCGAACCCGCGACCTTCCGTGGCGACGCTCTTACCTCCGAGCCACCGTGTCTTTCATGCATCAGTTGAAATTTTAACTCTGTATTCTCTTATCTCTCTTATTACTTATGCCTTGTTTATTGGCATAGGCGCTATCTATTATCCCTTTTGCAAGTGACAATTTGATAATTCTGACTTTTCTGTTAGGAATTATCAATACGATAACCCGAATAGGGTTCGAATCCCGCCCGTGTCAGTTGAAATTTTAACTTTTTTTTCTCTTTAATTTTATGTATGACTCAGTTACTCTAATTAATACTAACAAATACATAATAATAAACACATACTTTTACAAATAAACTTATTAAACTTATAATACTAAAAATGTATCAAACGTTTATGTGGAAAAGAACTGAGGAAGCAACATTTTATGTTCAGAGTTAATTTTACGTAGTAGACCCTGGTTCGCGTGTACTACATAAAGTTCGCATTTTATTGCTCCTAATGCTATCTTATTCAATAGCATACTAAATATACTACCTAAAGCCTTAAGCTGTGCATAAATATCCCTTTACCCTATCCTCTTTCTTAAACATGTCCCTTCGATAAGGGCGACGATATAAGACCACGATATTGGTATACTAAAAACGGTTCTCAAGAAAATTAAGGCTTTGTTCTAACCATGCGGCTCATACATACAAAATTTTAGTGTTGATTTGTAATTAAAATAAATATCTTTACGCATATTTCCAATACTGAGGTAAACAGAGCTGTACACAACTAGGTTATTTCGATATTCTTTACAACAAAGTCTATTTGGGACAACGTGTCAGGTGGTGCTATCATTGCTGACTCAACAATGAATCAGCAATAAATAATAATAATAAATAATAAATAAATACATACATAGATAGGGACAACATCACATACATTGCTCCGATCCAAATGTAAGATGCTGAAGCATTTGAGGTATGGGAATCAAAAACAATGAAGGCACACATACACCCAGACCCGAGGAAATGTAGAAAAAGTGGTTTTTCTACATTGACCCGACCGGGAATCGAACCCTGGACCTCGAGATGGCGACACCTTAAAAGCCGGTGTTAACGCCACTCGTCCACGGAGATTGTCAAGTATAAATCGTACATAAGTTGTCAAAAACCAGTGGGTTTTTACGAACCCTGGGGATCCGATCGCACAATCACTCGGATCGTGACGTTAACGCAAATTGACGTTAACAAATATTTACTTATTTAATAAAGTAGAGTCACTATACCCGAGGGGTTGGGTAATCGGAATTCGAGTCGAGAGACCCGAGTTTGAACCCCAGGTGGCAGGTTCGTACCAATGGGTTTTTTGAACAACCTATGTTCGATTGATATCGTTGGCTTGGACATAAAGACGACGACGGGCTCACCACCTGTCACGTTGTCCCAACAGCTTCGGTGGATGGTAGATAGAAAAGGTTTTAACTGTTTAGACCTCTGTCTGTAAAGGCGTGAAGATATAAACTTATTATGAAAACAAATAGCGTATTGTGATTTGTTGTATTTCATTCACTGATATATAGAACACAGCTTACTTTATAGTCCCGCATTAAGATCAGTATCGTCTGAGTTATTGAAGCAAATTTCCATTTCGACGTAGCCGCTCCGGTCTGCACGAAAGAGATGTATAGCCCTGAGGATATATGAATAGTAACAATATTGTATTTTGAGAATTGAGCTGAAATAACGAGCATAACGTGTATTATTTCCTTCATTTTAACTAAGTTAATCTAAGTTCTTAACTATTTGACAGGTGGTAAGCCTATCGCCGTCTTGGACCCTGCTACACACTTACACAGACATACATATATATATATATATATATATATATATATATATATATATATATATATATATATATATATATATACGTACGCAATTCCCAATACAGGGGTAGACAGAGGTCTAGTCTAGACAATTGGTGAGCCCGTCGCCAATAAAAGTTTTTGAAAAACCCAATGGTACGAGGCTTGGGGATCGAACTTGGGTCTCTTGAGTCGAATTCCAATCCAGCAACTCGGCTATCGTGACTGTCTTGGCTTTCTCTGCTGTTTCTTTGTAGTTGACCATCTACCTAATTATAATCCATTATATACAAATATATCTCCATTTTGGAGAGTGTGCGAAGGAATTACATGAGTTAATTCCCCCTTGCCCTTTTCATCATCGGACAACAAGATGCACGGCGGGTTTCCATCCTTTCGTTGTGGATATACCCTGCATTCGACCGAAGCGTTTTGCTTCGTCGTTCATAATGCGTACAGCAAAGGACTGGAGTAATTTGCCTGCATCAGTCTTTCCGTCCGATTACAATGTGGGTGTCTTCAATAGAAGAGTGAATAGGCTTTTTGTAAGCTAGTGTACCTACCAATAAAAACTACATCGCCACTTACCATCAGGTGGGATTTTAGTTAAACGCTAGCTTATAATGATAAAAGAAAATTCCAATACAAGCAAAAAGTCACGACAGCCGAGTTGTTGGGTGGTCGGAATTGCGAGTCGTGAGACCCGAGTTCGATCCCCAGGTGGCAGGCTTGTACCAATGGGTTTTTTGAACAACCTATGTACGATTGATATCGTTGGCTTGGACATAAAGACGACGACGGGCTCACCACCTGTCACGTTGTCCCAACAGCTTCGGTGGAAGGTAGATAGAAAAGGTTTTAACTGTTTAGACCTCTGTCTGTAAAGGCGTGAAGATATAAACTTATTATGAAAACAAATAGCGTATTGTGATTTGTTGTATTTCATTCACTGATATATAGAACACAGCTTACTTTATAGTCCCGCATTAAGATCAGTATCGTCTGAGTTATTGAAGCAAATTTCCATTTCGACGTAGCCGCTCCGGTCTGCACGAAATAGATGTATGGCCCTGAGGATATATGAATAGTAACAATATTGTATTTTGAGAATTGAGCTGAAATAACGAGCATAACGTGTATTATTTCCTTCATTTTAACTAAGTTAATCTAAGTTCTTAACTATTTGACAGGTGGTAAGCCTATCGCCGTCTTGGACCCTGCTACACACTTACACAGACATACATATATATATATATATATATATATATATATATATATATATATATACATATATATATATATATACATATATACATATATACATATATACATATATACATATATACATATATATATATATATACATATATATATATAACCTCTATCAGTGTCAACCGATTTCTTTAAATCTTATGGATACAAGAGCTTCACGTGTGGTATTAGCATAAGAAGTTTCTACTCCAATATACCGTCTCCACGCCATTCCCAATACAAGGGTAGACAGAGGTCTAGACAGTTAAGCCGTTTCGACCCACCTTCCACCGAAGATGTTTTTGGGATAACGTGACAGATGGTGAGCCCGTCGCCGTCTTTATGTCCATGCCAATGATATACATCGTACGTAAGTTTTAGAAAAACACAATGGTACGAGGCTTGGGAATCGAACTCGGGTCTCTTGACTCGAATTCCGACCACCCCAAACACTCGGATGTCGTGACTTTACTTTATGAAAAATATAAATTCAGAATACCTGTATTTCATGCAGGTATTCTGCGAGGCTGTGACACCAATTCGATTGGGCCGGGCCATACCTTTCTTTTAAATCAGCTAACTCACAAAGCGAATTAATAAAATTATTGATATTAATATTTAATATTATTTTTGTTTCAGGTAAAACGCCATGACAGTTAATAATAATAATCGATAATATTAATTAAACAATTATGTTATTAATTAATTAATATTAGTCATAATAATTATTATTATAAATCGCCGATAGTCGTCTGCAATTCGTGAATGCTGGATAAAGTAAGACAGATTAATTTTAATAAGAATAGAATGTTTTTAACGAAATTTTTTAACAACAATATATTTTCTGCCGTATTTATTGTTTATATTATATATTTATCTATTAATGCATATTAGACATCCCAAATACTTTGGAGAATGTTTGGTTGGATTTGTAGCATAAATAACAATATGGAAAATATTAATATCAATAAAATATGACTGATCGTTATACTCATCTTTATTTTCATCCTTTTCGCATTATTGTCATAAACTTCGTTCAGGAGTATTCTTTGAGAGTAAAGTCCTGTTGTTCCCTTAACCTTCACCCAAATTTATTCAAAACTAGCTGCTGCCCGCGGCTTTGCCTGCAGTTTAACACTTATCGTTAACGCGAAACACTGATTATTTTTCTAAAATGAAAGTAGCCTACGTTACTCCTTTTAACATTAGCTAACTGTCAGTTAGAGTCCTGTTAAAATCGGTCCAGCTGTTTCAGAGATTAGCAAACAATCAAACAGATAGACAGACACAAATTGTAAAAATATATGTACCGCATATTCATATACATATATACATATATACATATATACATATATACATATATACATATATACATATATACATATATACATATATATATATATATATATACATATATACATATATACATATATACATATATACATATATACATATATACATATATACATATATACATATATACATATATACATATATACATATATACATATATACATATATACATATATACATATATACATATATACATATATACATATATACATATATACATATATACATATATACATATATACATATATATATATATATATACATATATACATATATACATATATATATATATATATATACATATATACATATATACATATATACATATATACATATATACATATATACATATATACATATATATATATATATACGCAATTCCCAATACAAGGGTAGACAGAGGTCTAGACAGTTAAGCCGTTTCGACCCACCTTCCACCGAAGATGTTTTTGGGATAACGTGACAGATGGTGAGCCCGTCGCCATCTTTATGTCCATGCCAATGATATACATCGTACGTAAGTTTTAGAAAAACACAATGGTACGAGGCTTGGGAATCGAACTCGGGTCTCTTGACTCGAATTCCGACCACCCCAAACACTCGGATGTCGTGACTTTACTTTATGAAAAATATAAATTCAGAATACCTGTATTTCATGCAGGTATTCTGCGAGGCTGTGACACCAATTCGATTGGGCCGGGCCATACCTTTCTTTTAAATCAGCTAACTCACAAAGCGAATTAATAAAATTATTGATATTAATATTTAATATTATTTTTGTTTCAGGTAAAACGCCATGACAGTTAACAATAATAATCGATAATATTAATTAAACAATTATGTTATTAATTAATTAATATTAGTCATAATAATTATTATTATAAATCGCCGATAGTCGTCTACAATTCGTGAATGCTGGATAAAGTAAGACAGATTAATTTTAATAAGAATAGAATGTTTTTAACGAAATTTTTTAACAACAATATGTTTACTGCCGTATTTATTGTTTATATTATATATTTATCTATTAATGCATATTAGACATCCCAAATACTTTGGAGAATGTTTGGTTGGATTTGTAGCATAAATAACAATATGGAAAATATTAATATCAATAAAATATGACTGATCGTTATACTCATCTTTATTTTCATCCTTTTCGCATTATTGTCATAAACTTCGTTCAGGAGTATTCTTTGAGAGTAAAGTCCTGTTGTTCCCCTTAACCTTCACCCAAATTTATTCAAAACTAGCTGCTGCCCGCGGCTTTGCCCGCAGTTTAACACTTATCGTTAACGCGAAACACTGATTATTTTTCTAAAATGAAAGTAGCCTACGTTACTCCTTTTAACATTAGCTAACTGTCAGTTAGAGTCCTGTTAAAATCGGTCCAGCTGTTTCAGAGATTAGCAAACAATCAAACAGATAGACAGACACAAATTGTAAAAATGTATGTACCGCATATTCATATACATATATACATATATATATATATATATATATATATATATATATATATATATATATATATATATATATATATATATATATATATATATATATATATATATATATATATATATATATATATAACCTCTATCAGTGTCAACCGATTTCTTTAAATCTTATGGATACAAGAGCTTCACGTGTGGTATTAGCATAAGAAGTTTCTACTCCAATATACCGTCTCCACGCAATTCCCAATACAGGGGTAGACAGAGGTCTAGCCTAGACAATTAAGTCCCTTTGACCCACATTCTACCGAAGATATTTTCGGGACAACGTGACAGGTGGTGAGTCTGTCGCCGTCTTTATGTCCAAGCCAACGATGTAATCCGTACATAAGTTTTTGAAAAACTCATTGGTACTGCCACCTAGGGATCGCACTCGGGTCTCTTGACTCGAAATCCCGACCACCCAACCACTTGGCTATCGTGACTTTAAGTCCAATATACCGTGGATGTCGTAATAGGTAACTATGGGAAATAACTTGAAAATACCTAAAGCTATCGTCATATAGCGAGATAACCATATCAAAACATACTAGACCAACATAAATCAGATCGGTGACAGGCAACAGCGTCTAAAGTGCAAAGGAAGTTCTGGTATTCCTTATGCGTGATGCCTATCTCCTGCAGCGGACTATAACAGGCCGTTAAGTAAGTAAATCAAAAACCTTCAAAGTCAAACATTTATTATAGAACGACCTCTGTAGACAGGTGGCTAACTCTAAGGTCCCTGGTTCGTGTCCCTGACCTGGGTCAATGAGGAAAATTACTTTTCCAACATTCACTCGGGTCTGGCTGTTGGTGGTACCTTCGTTGTTGCTGATTCCTTAACTTCCTAAGATTCCTTAACTCGAGTGCTTCAGCTACTCTGAGATCAAAGCAGTGTGTGTGATGTTGTTGCTACCTATGCATAAATTTATTACCAAATTATTATTTAAAACTTAAGATTAAATGTAAGAGAAAGGAGGAAAATTAGACAAAATTATAATTTCCCTCTTTACCTTGTTTGTATATTATTCCATTAAATAACACATCTTCATATAAAATAACCTTCCTGTAACGCTTCCTCCATTAGGAACTTGGTTCCGGGTTTTGCGGTATTTATCCGTTTAATACTCGCGATAGCTGCTACGGACGTTTAAATCGACCAGATATAAAGAACTCCGGTGCACCTTTGATATTTTCATACTCTGGTTTAGTTTGCTTGGACGTGGTACTGGGTAGAGGATCTTGGTTAACTGGTTTCACAAACCTTCTGTTGACAATTTTCATGGCTCCATTATGAAGCACGGTAGGGCTAATGGTTATATTGCTTTTAATATTTGCATCTGTTAGTATTTAATTCTTAAAATATATTTCAAAGACCGTTTTACATTTAAAATTGTAGTTCCGAATGGAAATTTCGAATGGTAGAGTGATATCTCCGTGGACGAGTGGCATAAACACCGTTTTTTCAAGGTGTCGCCATCTCGACATCCCCGGGTTCGATTCCCGGTCGGTTCAATTTATAAAAACCACTTTTTATATATTTTCTCGGGTCTGAGTGTTTGTGGTGCCTTCGTTGTTTCCGATTCCCATACCACAAGTGCTTTGCCATCTTACATTGTTATCGGAGTAATGTATATGATGTTATCTATATTTGTATTTATTTATTTATTTATATCAGCATAAGAAATTGCTACCCGTACCTGCCTCCTAAAGAGAAAATCTTAATAATTGCAATTTATTTCAAAATATGGCAATCAAGTCACAATATACGAGTGTTTGGGTTCGGTCCCCAGATGGTAGGCTCGTACCAATGTTAATAAATAACTTAGCAGCATCGATATATTTGAAGCACATTGCAGAACAATTTTCCTTCTGAATCTGAGAACTACCAGTTTCTAAATAATTTAACGAAGATGATTCTTCCTTTACTAATATTCATTTAATTATGTCAAATTTTCAAACTGTGATCAATGAAAAATACACACATAAATCGGCTAAATTTGTTTCGTGAATTGAAACGTCATTTCTGCATAAAGTAGATATAGTAAATTATGGAGCGTGAATTTTCGAAGCAAATTTCTATTTCAGCGATGCTACGTGGGCCTGTGCGAAAGAGATATGTAAAATATTGTTCTTTGAGAACTACAAGCGATGCGACGAAATATAAGTGTTAGAATATGTACACTATAACGTTGGCCCATATGTATTGTATAATGTTTTAAACTAATAAACATACATATGTACATAAATCGTCTGCAATTAAATGTCGTAAAAAACTAAAAAACAATAAATATCTTGACGCAATTCCCAATACAGCGGTAGACAGAGGTCTAGTCTACACAATTAAGTCTCTTTGACCCACCTTCCACCGAAGATGTTTTCGGAACAACGTGACAGGTGGTGAGCCCGTCGTCGTTTTTAAGTCAAAGCCAACGATATAATTCGTACATAAGTTTTTGAAAAACCCATTGGTACGAGCCTGCCACCTGGGGATCGAACTCGGGTCTCTCGACTCGAAATTCCGACTACCCTACCACTCGGCTAGCGTGACTCTTGACAACAAACTTAACAAACTATAGATTAGAAATTGCTTCCTAAAGCTTCAATCAATTCTTCTGTCAATAATAATTCTAAGCTCCGTCGTGTCATACTTTAGTGATTGCCAGTCGTATTTAATTACAAGATATCACGTTCATTACAAGTTTATGATGGTACGGAAAATTTTATTAATGTAGAACAAGCATTCGTGACATTAGATACATAAATTTAATGTATGCAATACATGTTTGTAATACATCACGATAAATAAACATTCACGATAAAGAATCGACTATAAAAATACATTACATACATTCTGAATTCGTTACATTATATTGAAATCAAAAATGAAATAAGGATTAAAAATTTTGTAAAATCAGTATTTAAAAATTACTATGTTACTACAAACATACAAACTCGTTCAGCTCTTGGTTCTAGACTAGATTGATATATTTACAAATTATAAAACGTCATAATAATTATGTAACTAAACATATTTGAGGTAACTTAACAGATCCTTAATCTGTTGAAATACTATTTTACTATAAATTATTTATAAAAAGACTGAAAGCAATGAGATACATATTGAACATAATCCTGGGACTGATGCTGGGAGCTGGATCTGGAGAATCTTCTTCTTCTTCTTCAATTGCAATATCATCATGAATTTCATCTGAATCTTCGACTTTCCTGAAGAAAACAAAATTTGAATATGAATTTGAAAAAAAAATGAGAAATACGTTTACTTTAAATTAAGATGACATTATTTTTATTGCAGTTAATTTGACTGAGGCGTTACTTTGCCGAAATTCATTGTAAAGTGGTTATTGAATAATTACTTCGCACCATTCCGCATGCAAATATAAGAAGGTATATGTTACCTGGTCCGAAGAGAAGAAGAGCACCACATATAATTTACTATCAATATCGGTTTTATTAATTAATGATTGGTTTTTAAAATGAATCATTATTAAAATTTGAAGAGTGGAAAATAGATTTTAAATGTGATCAACTGAGGGAACAATATGAGGGAACTACTTTTTTTTATGGAAAAGGGAGGCAAACGAGCAGGCGGCACACGTGATGGTCAGTGATTACCGCCGCCCATGAACTCCCGCAATACCAGAGGCATAGCAGATGCGTTGCCTTCCTTAGAGTGCCCCCCACTCCCAGAATTAGGGGGAGGGAGGTGTGTGGGCCACCGGTTACCTGCACTCACCAGACGAAACGCAGAAGTTATACTTCGAGCCGGTATTCTGTGAGGTCGTGGTACTTCCCCGGTCGAGCCGGCCCATTCATACAACAACAAAAGTTGATGCGTGGCTCTACCACAAAACTACTACTTATTTACTTTTCTCAAAAAGATACTATTTTCATGAAAAATTTAAAATCCATGACAGCCTTTATTTAATAGGAACCTTGAGTGAAAAGATATTGAAGTTTCAAAAGGATGTAGTTGATTAGGCAGCACTTAATAAATTTAATGGCTTTTTGGCAGAATGGTTCTTCTTCTTCATAACCTTCAAAAGTTTTCCTCAAAGCATAGTCCTCACCCACGTGCATTCATCGAGTTCCCGCAACCTTTTGCAAATCGACAATCCGTCTCGCGGCTGTTTGAGGCTAAGACAAACGCAGAGTACAAACGCAGTGCCTAAACTGAGCTGCTACTCTAAAACATGTATCTAGATAGATTGAAGCAACACTTACTGTGCCAGAGCTATAGCTTCAATTATGTGATCCGTCACTAAGTCCTTAACGTCTGTTGCCGTGGCAAATTCCTCGTGACGAAAACTTTCTCTTTCCACCCGACGTGCGGTCCCATGTGGCATGTCATTGACCATTGCTAACACATCTTTTTCATCCAATATTTCATCATTCATCGTGTAATGCATTGTAGTGTTCACTGTTATTAAGCTGATGTTGTATTTGGGGGGATTCTCCGATCCATAAACCTTCATATTAATAGTTGTATTGTAGTTCCATCTTCTAAATGCTTTATCTCTCACATTCTGCCCGTAATGAGCGATTTGTTTAAGAGCAGCTCCGCCGATTAAGTCCATATCAATTTCGTTGCTTGTCTACAAATAATTTGAATTGTGTTACTGTGGCTATAGTTAACGTATATTAATATCTCTAATTTTTTTCTGTTGATTTGTCTAAGATTTTTATTTAAAACTTTTTAATACTTACTAAGTGAAGTCTCTCGCCTATCGTTTTGCATATAGTTTGAAAATATGGGTAGCTAGTACAGAAATAGGTACTGCTGGTATTTGCATCTACTGGCGTTTCTGTGGTATCGATGGGTGGATATAATTCTACAAAACCCAGTGATAATGCTAAAGACTGCAAAGAAATAATATGGATGTATTATTAATTAAAGACAATATAATCTATTTGGTTTTTTCTGTGCAGAATTACTTCAAAACAAAGTGTAAGGATAAATTCGGTAAATAATTTTATATAAATATTTTTTGTTAAACCGATGTTAAAATAACTAAAAATGCGTCGTCGTTATGCAACGCATACATTGCGATATAATCGGGAAACGATGAATTGTCGACCAAAATTGATAATGTTAGAAACATATAGTTTACTAAAATATAATCTATGCTGAACTTTTTGTTATTAAATTAAACATAATATTAAAAAAACAACTGACGCTCCCTGCCCGTATCAGTTTTTAAATTTCATTTTCATTTAATAATACAAACTATAAGTTTATTTAAATGACAATGGCATAACGTATTAATGTGTTTAATACGGATATGTAAAAGACATTTTTACACGAAACTAACATTTACTAATGCATAAGTATTTTCGTAGTACTCACATAAATGGCATCAGTAAACCGTGCTAATCTGAAAAGCTGCGAATTCGGGAAGTGATCTTGGTAACCCACGCCCGCTAATATATGTGCACTCACGAACTTTTCATTGTATTCTGGTCTAAGGCTATTTAACACAAGGAACACGGTTCCTCCTTGCGAATGTCCTATGTAGTGTAGTTTATCACGTGCTGTGTAGTTCAAAATGTAGTCCACCATCGCGGCAACATCGTACATTCCGATTTCTTCGAAGCTGAAGTCGAAAAATTTCATTTTCTCAGAGTCAACATCGGGGTCCAGGGTGATATGGCGGCGTGAATTCTTAGTCCCTCTTGCGTTTCCCAACCATACATCGTAACCGGCGTCTGCTAAGTGGAAGGCTGCAATTTTTTTCGTTATTGGATCATAATTGTGCGATGTAGATATTTCAGTAGTTAGTAAAGGAGCGAATGAGTGAAGAAATTAAATGAGTGAGTAAATTTTAGAAGTTTGATATAATTCGCGTCATGCAACCAATTATCATTATAGTTGATTCTTTTGAAAGAAGGAATGTTGTTAAAGAAATAAACAAAGTACATTCCTGACTAGTATTATATTATGTATGAAATATTATATTAAAATAAAAAAATATTTCATATATACTCAAAATAAATTAATAAATGAATATGAGATGAAAATTATTAATATAATCACTGATATTGTTTATCTTCACGTATTGGGTATACGTCTTCACGACGTATTATCTTCATAAACAATATCAGTGATTACTGAGGTATACAGAGGACTAGACAATTAAGTTGTACCGAACCTTAATTGGGACAACCTGTGAGCCTATCGCCGTCTTAGTGCCCATGCCAACAGCGGTACAATGTATACAATGCATAGACATACATTTATATAGATAATGATATAGATTATAACATCCATGACTCTAGTAGAAATATCGTTTACATCATTCAAATATTTGTCTTAAGCGATATTCGAGCCGTGGTACAAATCTTTCGCTTTGAAAAGTCACCACCAAGTAGGCTACCATTTCACCTGAAGAAGTTACTTGATTAAGAATAAATTTCATTGTATCATTTCTACTTCTTCTTCTTATTCTTTACAGCCTGTCAAGAGTCCACTGCTAAATAAATGCCTCCCCCAAAACTTTCCAAAGTGAACGGTCCTTGGACACCTGAATCCATCGACTTCCCGCAACATTTTGCGATCGTCACTCCATCTCGAGAGGGGTCGTCCTACTTGGCGCTTGCCAGAACGTGGTTGCCACTCGAGAAATTTTCTTCCCCAACGGTTGGCAGTTCTACGAGCTATGTAGCCGGACCGTTGCCGTTGCATCAACGTGCTGATTCTTATATCACATACCCATGCTGTATTTGCGACCGAGAATGGTGAATGAATTCGAAGCGCCGAGCAGCCCGTGCATTAAAAAGACCACCGGTCTTTTATTGTCGCTTGTATTTTCGAATCTCCGGTATGGTATCCTGTGCATTTCCAGGATGTAACCATCTTTGGTCACCGGGTGATGGTTCTCAGCGTGATATCCTTCAGACTGTATGTGTTGGATCTGAAATAAGAATTTTATTCGACGAATTATACTCCGTGGACGGGTAGCGTACATTCTGGTTTTCATGGTGTTTCTAGCTCTGAGGCCTTGGGTTCGATGTCCGGTCGGGTTAATGTAGAAAACAATTTTCTACATTTTCTCAGGTCTGGGTGTTAGTGGTACCTTCGTTTTTTTTTTAATTCAAAATGCAAGGGCTAAGCTACTTATTTTGGGATCAGATCAATGTATATGATGTTGTCCGTTTCTATGTATGTATATAAGTATCTATTTATTTTACTTTTATTCCGCAAGATTTTATTATTATAATTAATTTCCCACTCTTTAGTATTTTCGTCGAATAAAGTTTGTTGTTTTAAAAACTTTTACAAATTCTTTTGAAGTATTTTTTATGATTATAATTAAAATTATTAGCCGCAAATGCAAAATTCTCTATACTTTTTATTTATAATTTTTTATTGGAAATATATTATTTTTAACAAAACTTTTGCAACACCACATATTTTTGAGTAGTTTTTTTTAGTTTAATGTAACGAGTTGACCCGATATATGTTTTTTTTGTTAAAATTTCAATATTTTTCTTGATTGTTTTGAAAATTTGTAAAAATAATTGAAAATATGTATACAACGTAAAAACAAGAATAAAACGTATTTCTGTGTAGACATATCTATTAGCAGTAAAAATCAAAATTTAAATAAAATCTATCAAGCCGTTCTTAAGCTATAATCTTTAGTACATTTCGAAATTAATTCTCAAATATTTATGTCCAGAAGATCAGTCAACGAGGCATAGGCTATAAAGGCTAAAATATTGCGTAAGTTTTGAAACTTTATTTCGCTTACTTACTGTAAGGTAAACATTATGATTAGTAACTTTCTCATTTTCCAGCACAGCCGATACACAAACAACTAATGTAACCACGTGCAGTATCCACAACATTATGATCAGGCAAATGTCGTTAATATGCCCTCATATGACTATTTATACGTAATATATTATCTTAACTGCTGAATTTTTATAAGGGACACTTATCAACCAAACTGCGTACTTATTACTATCAAAGTTAAAGAAAGAAAATAAATTTTCTGCCGATAGATATAAGAGTGGGAATTCCTGAAATTTATTTCTTGTTTGTCAAGCAATATGTTTGGTGATTCATACTTTTATTAATACAATAGTGAATTTTATGGGCAATATATTGTTCGCACGCTCACGAACGGATAAATCCATTTATTATTGGATTATCAGATTACGGTATTTATTTGAATATTGTATATTTCGATTTAGATCTTGAAATTATTTTAAACAAACGATACGTTAGTAAACATTTATTTATTTATATTTTGGATTAACACTCGAGGTTAGGTGATCAGGAGATTTTTTGACTCGACGTTGATCAAATGAATTCAAATATATTTTATTTTAGTTGTAAATACTCGTACCTGTGTTTATTTTTCAGACCTTATGTTTGATTCGTATCGTTGACTTGGATACTAAGACGGCGACGGGCTAAGTTTCGGGAAATGCGGGTCGAAAGGATTAAAATGTGTATACTTCTGACTACATCGTAATTGGGAAAAACGTGAAGATATAAAACAGATACATTTTAATTTTAAAAGAGCTTCGGCTACCAAATTTCAATGGACTATAATAAGCTTATAAGTATCTAAGTAAGCTGTATATTACTTGTGGATCTCTATAATATATCTGAATATTAATTATATAATAAAAAAATATATTAACGAAATTTCCAATACACAGACTCTCGACTCGAATTCCGATGTAGGGTCATCTTCTCTATCATGACTTATCGAATAAATAAGGCTCCTATATTTATATAAGCGTATTATTTGTTAAAACTATTTCAAATGGCATTTCCGCGAAAACGATTTTGGCTTCCTTAGGGAATCTATTTGATTTCATCTTGTTTTACCTGCATATGTTTGGCAATTACTGTTGGCGCTCATTATGATCTTTAGAAATAATTTAAATAAGACCTCATTCAAATAAAAAGAAATTGCTCAAATTCACCTCACTTGATGCTCAATTAATATTTATATTTAATATGAAATATTTTCAGTTCGAGAACGATTTTAAGATCCTACCTTTATTACGTTTTCGTTAAATTCCATTCCCCAATAGTAGTAAATAATTTAACGTAAACGTACTTAAAGAAATGAAAATTTTGTTTTCATAGATTGTGGCCTACAAATATTTGTGCCGGCGAAACGCGGCGTTGTATAAGCTTTGAATAAAGTATTTCTTATATAACAGATCCTTTTCATGTACAAGGCGGATGTTTTCGAAGGTAAATACCATCATTACGAAGGCTCTTTGCTAGTAATATAACCGCATTCTTTAGAACTCAAAAAATCTTAATTCATAACTCTCAAAAGATTTTATGGCTTTCAAATATTCAATGTAATTAGCTTGAGAATACGAAGCTTTGTATTGTAGCCGAAGATATGCATAAACTTCAAAGAATCATCAAGGGTTTTCACTTCTTTTATCATTATAATTGGACACGGGCGGGACACGAACCCGCGACCTCTGCCGTACCGTGGCAACGCTCTTACCTCTGAGCCACCGTGTCCTTCTACTACGCTTCTTTTAACATGGTTATTTTCATGTCATAAGTGAAAAGAGGTAAGAAATAAAGTTCATACAATCACATTCTTTGTGCATATCACTGCCGTGTGGTGGCGGCGAAAGAATTCATCATCCCCTTTTCATCGGTCTCATCTTAAGAGACTACTTTAGGAAAAGCCTCTTACTAAGCAATAGTCTCCGTCAGACGTCGAGAAAAGCATCTCGAATAATACTGGGTTAGACAGAGGTCTAGACAATTGAGTCCTTTGAATCCACCTTTCATCGAAGATATTTTTGGTGGTAGTGAGCCGGTCGGCGTATTTATATCCAAACTTACCAATTTATTGAGAAATGTGTGAAGATGGTACAGAATTATTAATCACTCTGGCTTCCACCCGCGGCTTCACCCCGCGTGGTTTCATGGTAAAAAAGTAGCATTATGTCTTTCCTAAGCCTTGGCGAAGGCTTCATACTGCTAAAACAATTCCAAAAGCTCATTAAGAGAAAAACTATACTAACTTCTTACTACTTATAATACAACCTGTACCATAAACTAACCGTTGTTATTAAACTAACTAGCCAAGATTGCTGTCAGGGGACAGGAATTATTCAGATTTACTTCATATAAATATAAAAAATAATAATATTAATAATATTATAGCCAAATTAATAACTTGTAGCCTATGTGTTATTCTGATATATAAGCTATATTACTCTAAAAAAAATATCTTCACGCAATTCCCAATACAAGGGTAGACAGAGGTCAAGTCTAGACAATTAAGTCCCTTTGACCCACCTTCCACCGAAAACATTTTCGGGACAACGTGACAGGTGGTGAGCCCGTCGCCGCCTTTATGTCCAAGCCAACGATGAAATTCGTACATAGTTTTTGAAAAACTCATTGGTACTGCCACCTGGGAATCGAACTCGGGTCTCTCGACTCGAAATTCCGACCACCCAACAACTCGGCTATCGTGACTTTATATACTCTCGGCTATATTACTCTAAAGTTTCATTAAAATCCGTTCAGTAGTTTGTGCGTGAAAGAGCAACGAGCAACGATGTTTGCAAACATCGATACCTCCTCATTCACATCACACATAAACTTTTAATTTTATCTTCACGCACAGTCCCTGACGGGATAGCCAGAGATAACAGATCGCCAAGTGTCACGATCCTTATATTCTTCTATCGCTTCACATATGCTACATCATATAAAAACAAATTGACTAGAAATAAAAAAAAACATTAAGGGGTGGGTCACCCTTATCATTTAGCTTTATGAGTATGGAAAATAAGGTTGGTCGATTCTCAGATCTACCCGATATGGACACAAAATTTCATAAGAATTGGTCCAGCCGTTTCTGAGGAGTTTGACAACAAACACCGCGATAGGAAAATTTTATATATTCGACTACATTAATTGTAATACATTTTTAGTAGTTAAAAAACATGTATTTTTGTACTAATGAATAGTTTTACTCTTGGGCCTACGTCCATCATTATATTAAATATCGACTCGGTCCTTCATTGGTATGTGAGAAAAGGATATCGTATTTTATAATTTTAACGAAATGATGAAGAGTACAATGAAGATTACAAATGCTTCATTAATTACAAAATATTTTTCTTTAGCTTCCGGGTAAGTAACTCAGCTATAAAATTTCGAAGTTAAAGCGTAATCAATCATGTCTTCAGTGTTCTACATCATTAATTGCGGCATAACTTAATCGAAACAATGGCTAATGAAACACAAAATTATTTAAACATAAAACTGTTTTTGAGGAGACAGGTAATCTATCAAAATATCCATATATTTTATAAACAGTAAAGAGTCGAGATAGCCGAGTGGTTGGGTGGTTGAAACTTTGAGTCGAGAGACCCGAGTCCGATCCCTAGGTGGCAGGCTCTCTCAATGGGTTTTTCAAAAAACTTATGTACGAATTATATCGTTGGCTTGGACATAAAGACGGCGACGGGCTCACCACCTGTCACTTTGTCCCGAAAATATCTTCGGTGGAAGGTAAGTCGAAGGGACTTAATTGTCTAGACAAGACCTCTGTCCACCCCTGTATTGGGAATTTAGTGAAGATATTTATATCTTTATTTATTTATAAAAAATATTTCGCACATACAAGATGAAGATAAGTTTGAAATTGAATACTTACGCCGTTACATAAATTTTCGTTGCAAAAAAAATATATTACTTTACCAACCGCCTTGGGTAGGCATTTTAAAAACAGTACTTAAATATTCAAATCACGTAATCAAAGATAAGCATTCTTATACGACGGTTGGCGAAGTTTAAGAAAGTCATGTAGAATTATGTAAATGCCTAAAATAACTTTACAAATAACGCTTTTCACTGTTCAGGAACATTTAATTATTGCTTAATAACACAAAAGTATAAGTAAGATTCATGATATATCACTAAGTAACCTTGCTAAATGAGTAACAGAGCAATAAGCTCTCGTGTATTTAGTGATTCTTTTTCTTCTTCTTCTTTAAGCCTCAACAATCAATCAAGAGTCCATTGCTGAACATAGGCCTCCCCTAAAACTTTCGTCATAGAACGGTCCTCAGCTACCTGCATCCATCGACTTCCTGCAACATTTTGCAGGTCGTTACTCCATCTTGTGGCGGTCGTCCTACACTGCGCTTGCCAGAACGAGGTTTCCACTCGAGAACTGTTCTTCCCCGACAGTTGCCAGTTCTGCGAGCTATGTGGCTGGCTCATTTCCGTTTCAACGTGTTAATGCGTAGTGCTATGTCGGTTACCTTATTTCTGCTGCGGATATCATCGCTGTGAATTCGGTCACGCAGAGAAACACCATTTTAGCATAGCTCTTTCCATAGCCCGCTGAACAACTTTGAGCTTCCTCATTCGGCCAGCAGTGAAGGACTACGTCTCAGTTCTGTAAGTCATCAATGGCAAAACGCACTGGTTGTATATTTTGTTTATATATATTTATTTGTGTTTTATAATTATTATAATATCTTTATATATATTTTTATCTTTATTCATATCATATCTATATTATACAGTGGTAGAGCCACGCATCAGCTTTTGTTGTTGTATGAATGGGCCGGCTCGACCGGTGAAGTACCACGACCTCACAGAATACCGGCGTGAAGTAGAAGTCTAACAAACTTCTGCGTTTCGTCTGGTGAGTGCAAGTAACCGGAGGCCTACACACCCCCCTTCCCCAATTTGAGGGGGGGGGGGAGCATTCTTAGGTCAGCAACGCATCTGCTATGCCTCTGGTATTGCGGATGTTCATGGGCGGCGGTAATCACTTACCATCACGTGAGCCGCCTGCTCGTTTCCCGGCCTTTTCTATAAAAAAATGAAGATATGTTTATCTCGTGTATTTATTGATCATTAATTTAGATAATTCTTGCCTTATTTCATCTGCAGAGGTTCTCAGTACGACTCTCGGACTTTGATTCAAAAGGCTCCATCTGACTTTGAATCATTGATTTCTTTACGATATTCAATTTAATCCTATAGAACCTTACTTCGGGTCGTATACAGCCTTACCCGAGTTCGCTTTCTACGTGCAAGGATACCAGCCTTTGTGTTTTTGGAAGTTTACAATTAGTATTGACGACAGACTTCACTTTATCCCTGATGAACTCTAGTTTATTTTCTTTTACTCAATTAATTTTTATCTTCACGCATTTTCTCGTTACTGGGGTAGTCAATTAAATCCTTTCTCCCCTCCATTCGCCGAAGGCTATTTGGGACAACGTGACAATCGGTGAGACTATCGTCGCCTTTCTATACTTAATATCTGTTTATTAATTCTATCCCGTTCTAAATTCAGTTAAATGGAATAGAGATAACCCGTCAAACGTTTCCGACCAAAGTGGAAAACGTTCCTCATCAAACTGAATTAAAACTTTTAACAGCGTCCCGAAAGAAAGTTAAATACTACACGGCAGAAACAAACAAAGTTGCCAGTCCCTGTAAGTAACGAGGAAACTTGGGGCGGATTCTTTGCGAGCGATACTGCGTATTAAAATTTTATAAGACGGATTACGGTCGTTTAAAAAAGTTGTTAGGGAAAGAAATAATTCGCTTGCGCGGAAGGTTTATGAGAGTACATTATTGCGGGGGTTTCCTACGCGAAATGAAACAAACCTTTTTAAAGTTTCATTGTCTAAGGACCTGTTTTAGGTTATATTACGCTTTGGAAGGTCACTTATTTATTTTTATTGCGTGAATTTTTTCATATATCATAATCATTTATTATAATTGTCCAGACCTCTGTCTACCCCTGTTCTGGGAACATGCGTGATGACAAAATGCACTATTTATACACACCACTGTGTAGAAAGACAAAAGGTCTTTGTACACACGGTTTCGAGTTTGCAATTTCGAAAATAATTTTTTGAAGTAAGCACAATTACTGTCGAATTATGATAAAACTAACAAGATTTTATGACTCTCGTTTTATGACTTAATTTTATGTAATGTAATGTAATATCTTCACACACTTCCCAATACAGGAGTAGGCAGAGGTCTAGTCTAGACAATTCCCTTTGACCCACCTTCCACCGAAGATATTTTCGGGACAACGTGACATGTGGTGAGCCCGTCGCCGTCTTTATGTCCAAGCCAACGATGTAATTAGTACCTAAGTTTTTGAAAAACTCTTTGGTACTGCCACCTGCGGATCGAACTCGGGTCTCTTGACTCGAAATTCCGACCACCCAACCACTCGGCTGTCGTGACGTTAGTATTAGTTTAATTCGGACTGTGTAACATCGTGTAAAACGTCAAGGGTTCGAGACCCCAATATTATAAATAAAATATATCTTCACGCAATTCACACAAGGGGTAGACAGAGACATTTTCGGGACAACGTGGCAGGTGGTGAGCCCGTCGCCGTAACAAAAATTCAGTATATATTACTAACAAAAATTCAGTATATTTAAAATTTCATGTAGTACACTTAGTAAGGTCAAGTAATATTTAATAATTTCATGTAAACTAGTAAAAGTTATAATTTGAATTCATGTGTATAAAAATGAATTGCATCTGTTTAAAAATACTTCTAGTCATAATAGTGTTCACACCGTTACTTTAAAATTAAACCTAATTATAACATTAAATTACAAACATACCATTACACAGCAAATTTAATTTATATACTACACACTTAAACATATTTCCTGAGTTATAATCTTGAATCGAATATTCATAATATACATTAAGAACTCACAGATGAAGCATTTCTCGGTATCCGTTTTTAAATCGGAAAAACGAGGATGAAATCCTGCCACATGTGGTGAAAGCTTGATTGACAGGGGCTGAGCGTTCGTTGGCGAAATCCCGCTTGTTACTAACTCGGAATAGGTACCCCGCAATCGTTCGTATGTCACGATCTATATTGATGAAGTGGTTGGGAAGAATTCAGCATTTTGTACTGCCGCTGTTATGTAAAGTGGCTTTTTTACCGTATCCAAATCGGTTTCTTTATTCAAATAGAAAAGAAAAAAATATCTTCACGCCATTCCTAATACTGGGGGAGACAAAGGTCCAGACAATTAGTCCTTTCGACCTACCTTTTATGGTAGACATTTTTTGGTACAACATTTGATGAGTACTTTTACATTTAAGCATCTCTCAAATTTGAATGGAATACACAAACGTCACTCAAGTATAGTGAAACAATGACATAATAAACAAAGTATTTGTTGTACCAGATTAGACAATTATATATTAGACTATATAACTATTATCAACATGCCTTTCTTTATAATATTATTGAGTGCTTGATTAATTAAGTAGGCCTCAAATTGTATCGTTTATATAAATATGAATGTTCTCAATTACAATTTCTTGAAGTTTGTGTTTTTAAGGGTTTTACGCAGCTCTCCGTAATAAATTTCAACTAATTTTAAGTTTAAAACCTAATATTTGGGAGCTACTCAAAACGTTAATTATTTGAGAGACGTTAATTATTCCACAAGTGATACAGAATATGTACATACACATACATACATGACGGCCTGTTAAAGTCCACTGCAGGACATAGACCTCTCCCATAGAGAGGGTTTGCCATAATCGCCACACTTGGCCGCCTGCCAATTGGCGATCGCAGTAGCAGACCACTTGCACCTCAGACGCTGCTGCCCATCTTGGTCTAATTATTTTGGTCATCCCGCCATCTTTCGGTTGCCATACCATTATTCAAGGCTGTTTCCCTTAGTCACCTCTTACGACACCCACGGGAAAAAAGGGTGTGGCAATATTCTTACACCATTACCTCGCGGTCACATGTACATGTGTAGGTATTATCAGCATAAACCATGCAATCCCGGAGGCGAAATTCGGAGACAATTCTCAGTTCTCATAACTTTCTCCTTAGAGAAGCGCAAGAGGGTTAATACCCATACTAGGTCACTGATGCTATGAGGAAAAATGATTAGGTCTGCCTGTCCCCTTAACTGACATGCATAACATTTATTAATTTGAACACAATAAAATACACTTTTACTTAATTAAAATTAATGCACTTTTGTTTAATTGTGATAAGAAACCTTTGATAATGTGATATAATTATTTGTTACAAATTATTTCTAATAAGAACCCTTTGATAATGTGATAAAGGCGAAACTGGTCAGGTATTTTAACAAAAATAAATGTGGAATAATAAAAGTGAATTACGGATCAGCAAAAATATGTATATATATATATATATATATATATATATATATATATATATATATATATATATATATATATATATATATATATATATATATATATATATATATATATGTATATATATTGAATACTCACGATTTCTCTGTTGGTGGAACTTCATCTTCAAATATATTTATTAATTTTGCTAATCTGCTTTAATTTGTGTTACGGTATGTAACTTGCATAACTTATGTGTAAAATTTTATGATCTATTGTTATAGTTGTTGGCAAACTCTCGTAATAAGACAAGGACTTGGGTTTGATTTATGTTAAAACTTGCTCATACTTCCGAATTTAGATTATGTATGAATTTTGAACCGACTAAAACATTTATTTAAATAAAAACACTTTTAAATTATGTGTTAAAGTAACTTTTCACCCCATAAACGATCTTTCCTCTATAAATCTTTCTCTCTTTGTACATAAAATACTTTGTGATATATACACAAACATGGGCGTCTTGGGAAATTTTGGAAATGGGGTAGCATTTGGAGATTTTTCTTGCTTGGAAAAATAAATGTAGCTATGTAGGTAAATTAGAGCAGCAGTAGGTATGTTAATTTCAGAAAATAACAAAATTTTACTGGGCAATATTTAACACTCAATGGCTTAGACACCGAGATACATCTTCACATACGTGAGTGGTGGCAAGTAAGCTCCGGTGAAAGGTAGATCAAGGACAAAATTGGCTAGACTCCAGACTACCCTCAATATAAAAACCCGTAAATATATATATATATATATATATATATATATATATATATATATATATATATATATATATATATAAAAAAAAAAAAAAAAAAAAAAAAAAAAAAATAAAAATAATATAAATAAGGTGGGTCGAAGGGACTTAATTGTCTAGACTCGACCTCTGTCTACCCCTGTATTGGCAATTGCGTGAAGATATATATATATATATATATATATATATATATATATATATATATATATATATATATATATATATATATATATATATATATATATATATATATACTCAATATTATATTATATATTTATTGAAAGGAAGGACAAAAATTATAGTTATGTATCGTCACGTTACTGTAGGGCTGGGTACTACACTTGCCAATGCAAAAAGCACTTTCAGACACTCCAATCTGCTGCAGCAAGTATCGAAATTGGGCTCTCTTTTGTCTTTTTGATTCGAACACGGAATTTTTAAACAAAAGCATTCGTGTACATGCATTTCATTCTCTTGAAACATTCAAAAGTTTACATTTCTATTCATCTTTTGTTTTTTTTTTCATGAAAAGGGGAATAAGTTAGCGGCTAACTTGATTTTAAGTGATTACCAGTACATCCACAATACCAAAGGGATGCAGAAGAGTTAGAGTCAGGGTATAAATAATATATTTAATATATGTTTTCAATATTCATACACCGTTACTACACGGTAAGTTCATTTAATATGAAATAACAACTAAGACGAGTTATCTGCCTCTAACAACGGAATTGAGGAGTTGAATAAAAACTGAGAAATTTCTGAGAAATTTGAGTTTTGATTACTGTAATCGGTAGTACTGGGCGGTAGTAAATATTTAGTAGGTAAAAATAAGAGATTTTTACCTGGCTTTGGCAGCGCGATAGTCTTCCTATCTATCTTGTGGTACCGCAGTGGCTGGCGATTTGCGCATTGAGAAACGCAGTGCCGCTCTTCTCATTTCTGCTTTTATATCCTCCATAAAATCATCATCGATTAGCAGTTTTTTTCGCTCTAAGAAAATCGGTGTAATAAGTTCGCTAAATGTACCTGTTAGTGTGGTAATTTTTTGCAATTAAGATAATTCCATTGAATTTGGAGTCACAATAGCCGAGTGGTTGGGTGGTCGGAATTTCGATTCAAGAGACCTGAGTTCGATCCACCTGGAGGTGGCCGGTTTACCAGCGGATTTTTCAAAAACTTATGTACGAATTACATCGTTGGCTTGGACATAAAGACGGTGACCGGCTCACCACCTGTCACGTTGTCGCGAAAATATCTTCGGTGGAAGGTGGTTCGAAGGGACTTTTGTCTAAACTAGACCTCTGTCTACCCCTGTATTGGCAATTGCGTGAAGATATTTCTTTACTATTTTATTTTTATCTTTATATTAGACTAAAGACGGACTCATCATGTCATGTTGCCCCGAAAATATCTTCGCGGGAAGGTGGGTCAAAGGGACTTAATTGTCTAGACTAGACTACTGTATACCCGTGTATTGGAAATTGTGTGAAGACATTTATTTATTTAAGATAATTCTATTATATTATTTGTCCATCTCGGTATATACGTATGTTTCTTATCACCGTACAGTTATCAAAGTCATCATTGATCTATTTCATTATGCCTGTTGCTTCTATACGATGTATTTAAATACTATACGTTATGGATAACAAATAACAATGTGGCGTGTTTTGTGTGCCTCAATCATGTCAAGGAAATAGAGCCACAAGGCGTGGGCTTTAATGATGGCTCTTACTATATGAGGGGCGCTATCAGGAAGCAATTTATCAACATTTTACACACACTGTACTGTGTTTATTACTTTATCCACGAAGAAGGTGCTAAATATATAGAATCCGAGATAGTGATACATTTTTTTTATTTCATACATACATACATAACGGCCTGTTAACGTCCACTGTAGGGCATAGACCTCTCCCATTGGGAGGTTTTGCCATAATCACCACGTTTGGCAAGCGGATTGGCGATCGAAGTATCAGAGACCTTAGACCTTAGACGCTGCTGCCCATTTCCGGTCTGATTATTTTGGTGTGATATTTTTAGAGATGGTTAACCCGCCATCTATCGGTTGCCCTTACGACACCCACGGGAATTTTTTCCCGTGGGTGTCGTCACAGGAGTGACAGTATTCTTACACCGATACCACACGGTGAGTTCATTTAATATTAAATAACATTTTCTTAACGTTTGACTGACTTAGAATCGAATATGATATTAGTTGGCTTGTCACTAAGGTGGCAACAGAAGCGACAGGCTATCCCATACATGATGATGTCTCAAACCAACACTGGTGAAGATTTCGTTTCAAGAAATAAACGGTCTGGACCTCTAATTACACCACTATGTGGAATACGTTCATGAATTTGTTTCTTTATTTGTTTTATTTACTAAGAATTCTACTAAGGGAAGCCATTAGCAGGAAGATGTCTGCTTTTATAATTATATTTATTAATCTTTTATACATTTACTTTGTTTAGTTAATCCTTGCTTTGTCACTTAAGGTTGGGAGGATTAAATTGTAAATGTCACTTAGAGTAAGCTAACTACACACTGGGTTGGTTGCGTACATCGCAGTTATATAAACTAAAAAGGTCGAAAGGGTTATTTCCGTTTGTGATGTTTAATTTATATGGTACGGTCAGGGGTTTGTAATTCTTGTCTTTGAAAGGAATTGTTATAAATTAAAAAAAGACATTTATACAATGATGACACACATGATTGTTACTATATGAGTACATTCTTTGAACTTACCTGCTTTAACTTATATAATCTTTGAAAATGGTAATAAAAGAGAATAAAGAATCCATTTGTTTTATATTTTAGTCATAGATTTAATATCCTAATTTTTTTATATTGCTTAAACGATCACAAATATTTTTCTCTCATATATTCTACAAATATTTTTGCCTCATAATCGTATACCATGTGTCTTGTAACTAATTGCTAAAAAAAATATCTGCGAGTATATTTGCGGTCGTAAGAATTTGCCATCCCGTTTCTTATCGCGGGTGTCGAATGAGGTGACGGTGAGACAATATGGAGATCGATACTGATTTATGGTGAGATGATGAATACTAGGTAAATATTAAGCGGATCGGTATTTGGCAGCAGTGTCCAAGGTACTGGGTACTGCGAGAGTACGATCGCATATCCATTTGGCATGCTTGGCGATTATGGGATATCCTCCTGATGGGAAAGGCCTGATTTGCACATAACAATCACTGATCGGTACGTATGTACGTATACCTTCATATTGAACGTCCACGACAAGACGTACAAATATTCACATTAATTTTTATTCTGTTCAAGGATACGAACCCCCCAATCCTCGGTTTCGAAGGAAGGGTTATCAATTTTACTTTCACATTTTATCTAAATGTAGTTATGGAAATTTTAATTAAAGAGAGGTCATAATTATAAGGCTAAAGTTTATATGGAATACCGGGTATAATTAATCTATTCAAAAAATATGTTTTTCTAATTTACACAAGTATGATGACAATAAAATGTAATAAAAAATATTTATAGATATAGCAAACATAATCTTTTTACAAAGCAGTCTAATCAAAACATTTCGTTGTTTTCGTTTTTTAATTTAGTATTTATCTGTTTGTCCGATTTTTTATGACTAATAATTTATGACCAATGATTAGAAGGATATATATTTTAAGGTGAGTACGATGGAAAATTATTTATAATCTATATTAAAGATAAACAAATGAATAAACCCATTTTTATACAATTTATTTTAACACGAATGAATGAATTAACGAATATACTTTTACTGTCCATCACAAATAGTTATGGAGTGCACAATTTGGCGGCCTTATTCGGTATTCTGTGGTGATGTGACGGTGAATATCAGCATTTAGAATACATCTAAATAATATCTTTCACATACAAATTTCCATCTATCAAAGCGATAGCGAAATCCATCATAAATTATTTGAGATATCGTAAAATTGTTAAGTGAAAAGGATGTAATTTTTTCTGCCCCTCGACTATATTTTATAGCCTTCGTGTTACGTAGTCCTTATCTACCCTCATACGGTTCTGCGGGATGCCTCGCGATGCTATTTTCCTAAACGCCCAAGTTGACAGGATGTCGATACATTTATTTATCGCGTGCGTGAAGATGGAGAGGCGTTATTACCGAGTGACGGCAGTTTATAAACATGTGCTCATGCGGTAGGGTTACCAACAGCCATATAAATTTTTATCTGCTTATCTTCACGCGCTTCCTATTACAGGGATAGACAAAGTTCTAGGCAATTGAGTCCTTTCGACCCACCTTCCACCGAAGATACTTTTGGGACAACTTGACAGGTGGTGAGTACGTCGTAATCTTTCTATCCAAGCCAACGATATAAATCTTACATAAAAATAAAAAAATAAAATAAAAAAATATCTTCACGCAATACCCAATACATAGGTAGACAGACGTCTAGTCAATTAAGTCGGTTTGACCCACCTTCTACCGAAGATATTTTTGGGACAACGTGATCGGTAGTGAGTCCTTCGGCGTCTCAATGTCCAAGCCAACGATATAATTCGTACCATAAGTTTTTGAAAAAACCCATTGGTACGAGCTTGTCAACTGGGAATCGACTACCACTCGTCTATTGTGACTACTCTATAATAATATCATAGGTTGTGATTTGTTCAACCTGTAATAGAAAGAAGTTTTTATACATCCGAACGTAGCAAAACAAAAAAAAAAACTAAAAAGTCTACTATAAGCTCCGACTGCTTTAAAGTACTATTATAACACTTACAGTCAACACCAATCGTATTAAAAATAAAAGTCCACAAGATTCCTCGAAAGCAGATTCTCTATGCCCAATAACTCTGGGCGTGATAACTCAAGTATTTCCTTGAGTCGACATTTAAGACACCCGAGGGACGAATTTAGGACTGACGGATTCTCTCTCATTCACACCACACGCTTTTTTATTAATAGTAATGACTTGACAAGTAAAAAGAAGCGTCCCAGGAGATAAATAGAGAGAGGCAAAATCACATGCATAGCTTTGATCCCAAAGTAAGTAGCTAAAGCATTTGTGTTATGGAATTAAAATCATCGAAGGTGCCACAAACACGTAAATCGTTGAAAATTTAGAAAAAGTTTTTTATTATATTGACTATCCGGGACAGTTCGTCCCGGATTTTTGAAATCTGAGACGAACTGTAACTATTAGATCGAACCTGGGACCTCAAAACTGTCGACAGCAAGAAAACTGATCTGTGCGTACGCCACTACTCGTTCGTGGAGGTCGTAAAACTATCATCCACCATTCTTTCTCGCGAGGCAACTCTCTTAAAAGAAGAGTATTTATTAGCGTTCAAATGCACATAGCTAGGCAGAGGTCTTCCCCAAAGTGTTATTTTTTGTGAATACAAAAATACAAAGAGAAACAGATCGGACAGGGTCATGATCTTTACTCGTACATACTTTTTAGCTTTTATCATTTTCTTGTATAAGTCATGATAGCCGAGTTGTTGGGTGGTCGGAATTTCGAGTCGAGAGACCCGAGTTCGATCCCCAGGTGGCAGTACCAATGAGTTTTTCAAAAACTTATGTACGAATTTCATCGTTGGCTTGGACATAAAGGCAGCGACGGGCTCACCACCTGTCACGTTGTCCCGAAAATATCTGTCTGACCCGGTGGGTCAAAGGGACTTAATTGTCTCGACTTGACCTCTGTCTACCCCTGTATTGGGAATTGCGTGAAGATATTTATTATTTATTTTCTCATATAGTCACTAGGTATCCGAGTACTATATCGTGTGGTAACGGTTTAGGAATATTGCCACTCCCTATCTTCCCGTGGATGTTGTAAGAGGTTATTAAGGGAAATAGCCTGGAATATTGTTATGGCAACCGATAGATGGTGGTATAACCAACCCCAAAAATATCAGACCAAAATAATCAGACTGAAGATGGGCAGCACTGTCCGAGGCGCGAGTGGTCTGAAACTGTGATCGCCAATCCAAATTCTCCCTATGGGTGGGGCCTATGCCCTGCATTTGACCTTAAACGTTTCTGAAAATGGGTTTATTCTTTAAATTAATGTTCTTTCCTCTAATATTGGCTCGCTTATATTCATCGTGCTAGCTCATTGTAAAATTAATGCACTTGCAAACAGTCTGATGCAGCTATGATAAATGTTGCGTCATGTACTAGCTAATTTGTGCTGCCCGGGTGATGGATCGTCGTAGAACGAGTATTAGAAAGGAAGCTTAATATGTTTCAGACAGCTCATGCCATGGCAATTTGAGATGAAGTAAGGTCATGTAATTTTATACTATTTTCTTAGTAATAGCGAACAGTCGTTTAAAAACGAGTGCTTCCTTTACCTATTGTAAAGGATTATAGATGTGCGAATAATCAAGAGTACTGATTCTCTCTGACTCAGCAAAAGCAATGTAGAACGGCCGTCCAAAAGATTTGGCCATCTGGACAATGCTTATAATGTGCAATGCAACCGTAGTTTATGGCAGGAGGCCTATGTTTAGTGGTAAACTTTGAAAGGTTTTTGTTTTCAAAGAGTTACATTATGTATTCTATGTGTGATAAACATCAGAAATAAATTCTCATTATTATTGACAATTGTATAGCAAATTATCAATATCAAATTCATGCAAACATTCAGTCATTTTGAACAATTTTTAAATATTATAGCTAACCAAGCGCACACTTCTATGAAATTTGTAATAATGTGTTCAACTATATGGTTTTATTTAGGTTTCAGTTGTTTATGATCTATTTTATACGCCCTAGAGACTAGGAACAAATATCGAAGATACAAAATGTATATAATCACTAAAAATGTGTCTGTGCTATAGCAATTACATATTGTTTGGTCTGTATGCAAAATGTATGGTTTTTATATTTACCAAAGAGTATATAACTACGTTTTTATGTCAGCCATAGATAATTACGTTATACTGTCACCCGATTGTTCTATACGTCCGTGCAACCTAACATTAATATATTTCTAGAAAATATACAATAAACAAAATGACAATTGTTATAGAAAACGTTGAGAGTGCACCTTGCTCCCAATGTCAGATATTACGCCGTTTATTTATTTTGATAGCCGCCTCTGCTGTGGTTCCCATACTTATGTTCACGGCTCTATTGCTGTTGATGGATGTGGTAACTTTGGACACGAGATACCAGAATGTGTCAAGCGCAATTGTGGAATTCGTTGTGGGATTGCTCCATGTGCAGCTGTTTTTAGCGACAGCAGTACTGATCATGAGCGCGATCAGGAGAAATCAGCAAAATAACTATCATGTGTGGTACCTAACATGTCACGTTGTCGTTATGGTGCTGGTGTTCCTTTCCTCCCTCGTTTTGACTGTTGTTTACCATTCGTACTTGATGTTTATTGTCGCTGTTGTGGTATCTATGTTTTATTTGTATGTTACTATAAATTTATTAAAAAAAATGAGACGTAAAATTAATAGTATGTAAAAATAAATTATGTTTGCATTCTTTTGAGTTATTAATTATTAGATGCAGCCGGCAATTTTGCCTTGGTGGAGTGCTTATATCGTGTATTGTATATATTCTTTATTGTACACCACTTAAACTTAAGAAAAAAATACAGATTACAGAAAGTAGGAAATACATAGAGGGTAAGTACAACAAGTCGATCTTATCGCTTAAGAGCAATCTCTTCCAGATAACCATATAGGCTAAGGATATTATTTTCCGGAAGAAAGAAGTCACGATAGTCACGTGTTGGGTGGTCGAAATTCGAGTTGACACCCGAGTTGGATCCCAAGGTGGAAGGCTCGAATCAATAGGCTTTTTCAAAAACCTATGTACAAATTATATCGTTGTCTTGGACATCGAAACGGCGACGGGCTCACTACCGTCACGTCACGTTGTCTCGAAAAATATCATCGGTGGAAGTTAGGTTGAAACGAATTAATTTTCTAGACCTCTTCATAACTCTACCACTGAATTGGGAATGGCGCGAAGGAATAAAAAAGGATATATCTATTATAAATTTTTTCCCCTGGGCTCAAGCAAAAACATCTAACCAAAATTCCGTGGACCGATTACGTGTAGCAGCGTCTTAGGTGCAGTAATTTCTGATATTGCAGTCACAACTCTCTCTCAGTCTCAGTCTCTTTCTCTCCCTCACGGGAAAGGCCTGCCTGGGTCGTATGTAATCATAGAATAGATACATACATAGATAGGAACGAGATCACATAATTTGATCTGACCCTGAGCTGAAAGTAAGCAGCTTAAGCACTTGTAAACAAAAACTGTTTTCTACATTGACCCAATCGGGAATCGCTCAGATGTCCGGGGTTCGCTCGAACCTCGCAGCTGGCGACACCTCGAAATCCGGTGTATGCACCGCTCGTCCACGGAGGTCGACAAAACCCTCGCAGTTACACTTGGTTACTATAAGGGCAACTCTTAGTGAGACTATAATTTTACTTTAACAACAGTGAAATTATATACTTAAAAAACATAACAATAAAACCACGAAAAAGTAATAAGTATTTACACATTTTTAATAAAATTCATTTATTAAATTGTCTAATATGCCTAAACGAGTTTTTTTACTTTTAAAAAGGTATGTTGTGTGATTCACGGTTAATTTTAATATGAATAAAAACAATAAAACTGAACACGATTGTGTTCATTTTCCCGGTTTCCCGCGGATTTTTTTTATAGAAAAGGGAGGCAAACGAACAGGCGGCTCACGTGATGGTAAGTGATTACCGCCGCCCATGAACATCCGCAATACCAGAGACATAGAAGATGCTTTGCCTCCCTTAGAGTGCCCCCCCCCCAGAATTGGGGGAGGGGGGTGTGTGGGCCACCGGATACCTGCACTCACCAGACGAAACGCAGAAGTTTGTTAGACTTCTAATTCACGCCGGTATTCTGTGAGGTCGTGGTACTTCCCCGGTCGAGCCGGCCCATTTATGCAACAACAAAAGCTGATGCGTGGCTCTACCACTGTTAAAATGGCTGGATTTGATTGTCAAGGCTTTTTCATAGCAAATTTCTGTCTATAGTATTTCACAAGCTCACACACAATAACTTTTTTTATGTTAAGTGTACGGACTCGTAAAAATAAAAACTTTATTAGAGCATCGTCCATTCAGGCCCGTAAACAGTGTCCACTACATTACCTTTTCTACTACCGAGTAGCGAGGATGTTGGTGTTTTATTAACTTTGTTAGTTACAAGTAATTATATCGATAGTCACGATAGCCGAGTTGTTGGGTGGTCGGAATTCGATTCAAGAGACTTGAGTTCGATCCCTAGGTAGTAGGCTAATAATATACGAATTATATCGTTGGCCTAGACATCAACACGGTGACGGGCTCACCATCTGTCACGTTGTCCCAAACATATGTTCGGTGGAAGGTGGGCCGAAAGGAGTTTATTTTCTAGACATCTGTCTACTCCATATTGGGAATGGCGTAAAGTAATGCCTGACCCTAATAACGGATTTGACAACAACGAATTCAACCATTCGGATTGCATATCCGAAGAACTGAAAATTTATTCCTTGTAAAATGGCGACGCCTTTCAAGAGGCCTTCATATTCTCCTGACAAAAATTTGAGTTCACTTTTCTATCTAATACACCTACAGGAATTACCTAAGGCTGATACATCACACTATTATCAATAAAAGACAATCTTAAACAAAGAAATATCTTAAAAATACATTGTCCGTGAAATATGTCTTGTCAGAATGGTCCTTTTTTTCTTTCATTAAAATAATATACGTAGAATATCCTATCTGAAATCTCCTCCGAATTAAATTCGGGGTATTATTCCTTCTCATCAGTCCTCTATTATATTCGGTCTGTATTTTCTTTTATTTCCGTTTGTTTGGAAAATGTTTCGTTGCGGTTGTCTGATCCGACCGCTCTTGTACCCAAGAATTCAACTAAGAATATTTCTGCTCATTTATTTGTATCGTATTCCAAAAAGTTTTATGTTGTATTCTTTTAAGTTGTTATTTTCAGCATAGCTTAATGTTTTATCAATCAAGTTTGCTATAAAAAAATGTAGTACAACGTTTCTAATTTTAAGGTTCAGTTATTTTTAAGTATTAAATCTTCTTTTTGGGGTTGCTTCTGTATGTGTGTGTCTATATCGATTACAATTTTTAATTCATCCTTTTCTTTACTACTTTATACTTAATTTTAAGTGCCAAAAAATGTTTTTTTCTTTCAAATAGTAAAAAGTGCAGAAGCATGATATCGAGACCAAATAATCGTGATTCAATCTGCACATTGGTTTAGTTCGTGAAGCGAGACTTAAATAAGCAATCAAACAGCGAATTCGAAACATCGAAATCGGAATGTCAGAATCGATTACAATACACGGCGAATCGTCGCGGTTACTGTCCACTGCAATCGAAGCGGGAGATTTATTTGAACGAAATTGAATCCCTGCCTGGTTTATTCATGTTTGAATGCGACTATGCAAATTGATACTATTGATTTACGTTGGGTCAAATTTGATAACTCAACGAGATCGTACTGGCAATCTAATTTACCAGTAGTAAAAAAATTATTTTGTTAAAATTCATTTTAAATCAATACATTAAACTTATTAATTTTCCTATATTAAAAAATATATTTTTAGCTTGTGGTCATATATGGTCTGCAATATTTAATTTACTTAATTTTTCGTTTACCTTTTTTGTCATTTGAAAGAAAGAAAGAAATATTTTATTTGGCACAAGCAACATAAACAAGCGGATTACATAAAACACATTAACATTTGAGTAGACATAGAAAACAAAAAAATATAAAAAAATTATACATAGAAGTCATGAAACAAAGGACATTCACTCCTTGTTTTATAGGTATGGTACAATTAAATAAAAAAAAATAAAAAAAAACAAGTAACAAAAAAGCAATCAATAATATATAAAAAAATAATGATAAAGAACTACAGAATAAGGAGTAATGCATAAGGTGTATTACACAGATAATCCACCCGTCAATGCCGCTATGCTCCAAAAAGGAAAGCCACTCAGGATATGTTGGAATGTATCAGAAGTAGAACACCCCAACCCTGATTTTCAGTGGCACCCTTGTATATTCAAAATACATACACTGCTTCAATACATAACTTCAATAAATAACATTCACATACTCAAACAAACACACTTATATACATATATATACATACATACACACACACACACACACATACATACAAATACATATATATACACATACACATACATATACACATAAACACACACATATATATATACACATATGTATACACATACATATACACACGTCTTGCACATACACTATGTTTTCCCAATTTATACCATTTAAAAGTTGGTGAAATTGTTCAGGATTAATATTTTTAATTGGTCTATAAAAAACAAGTCGCGGTGGACATTTGTGCGTAGTAAGATTGACTTCGCATGATATGAACGCATGATGGCTTAAATCAGGTATGTAATCTACTTCTACTTTGTTTATGGATACGTTAGAAAGTATTAGATCCAACAGTGTTTTGCAGTTACTTGTAAAATGCGTGGGTTCATTAACATATTGTTTAAGATTATTTATTGAAATGAATTCATCTAACATTTTAGTATTACGGTTGGATTTATCCAAATAGTTGATGTTAAAATCGCCAAGAAGCAGTAAATAATCATACGACGCGAACGTGTTTATTGTATCAGAAACAGCATCAATAAAATTTTGCACTTGAAGCCAAGGTGGTCGGTACGCGGTGCCAATTATGACAATTTTACCATTAATTTTGGCACTTAGCCACATTTGTTCTACAGACTGCGATATGGGGTAGGGTAGATTACGTACTGGTAAACGGCGTCTAATGTAGAAACCTACACCGCCACCACGAGAACGAACTTCTGCCGGCCTAGGAGTATGTCGCAAGTGGTAACCAGGCACACAAGGTGCCCTTCCTTCTTCACCTGCCCTGAGCCAGGTTTCACTTAAAGCCAACAGGTCAACTCTCTGACGATCCATAGCTACCACGAACTCATCATGATGCGTACCGAGTGATCCGGGATTCAAAAAACCAACTTTAAATTTCTGCGGCCTAACCATCATTTAAGAAAAAGAATAAAAGACATCTTTGATTAAGGTTTAAATTAACTAAGTATTTATCATACACTGTAGCTACATATTGAGGTATTAAATTATATATACATAACATTATAGATATAGTTAGTGCTATGCAACAATAATACAAATAATAAATGTCGTAGTCAATACTAAACTTACACAAATATATATATATATACATATATATATATATACATATATATATATATATATATATATATATATATATATATATATATATATATATATATAATATATCTAGCTGTATTATGTTATGTAAATTTGATGCTGGCACGAGAGTGGTGATAACATAAACCTGAACGTTTTCATATTGAAATAATTGATTTAAAATTGCTATTTCAGGCATATTATACAAAGAATAATATACAGTTTCATTAATAACACAAAGACAATAGGAACTATCAACAACTAAATTAAAAGCACAAAAAATAATACTATTTTGTTCACAATTCGAAGGTAATTGGCTCAGAAAATCATTTGCATGCATTTAGAATATGCTTTAATCGTCTGTGAGACTATACTTTGCTTCCATCATAAAGTCTTGTCATTTAATAAAAATTTATGAGTAAAAAACTATAAAAAATGATACCTATGGAGTTTACTTCATCGATTTCTTCTCCGTCTTTACGAAACAGTGGTAAATTTAAAAAATAATTACGTTTATCCATTGAAATTTATGCTCCTTTGAATATTATAAATATATTTACATGTATAAATATAAACATTCATATTCATTTTCATTCTTATCTGAAAATATTAAGTGTACCATGAACAATTCCTGGCAATGCAACATGCATTCGTTGCATCGTTACATCCTAGCAGTTTATTCCTTTGGATTTCACGGGAACAGACATCTCATAAAAACCCTTTAATATTTCTACGTGAAAATCATTTTCCATCAATGAATTCGTGACACGTAACTGAATAAGCTCGTGCTCAAACGCAATAATTTTATAAAAAGCTGCCTTAAAGCGGATTCCGTCGGAATCAACAAATTGATAGACGATTTACCGATTTGCGATTTTGAGCTTTAATAATTATTTTCATACTGCATTTTAGTAAAACTTTTCATCATCTGATTCTGAATTATTTAGCCAGAATTTTATTTATCTACATTGTTTTACTATCAATTGGTGTAGTATGTCATCTTTCGGATCTTCGGAGATGATAGCTCTATTTAAAAAATTCGCATAATTCCTGACTGGCTACACAAAGAGGACAGATTGCCAAGTATCACGATCCATTGATACTTCTTTCTTCATACACGCACGACCGAGTACTCGTCGAGTAATTTCCTCTCGTTTCTCCAAAAGTTTTTCGCCGCCAACCTCGACTCCTTTAATTATTTACTTTCGTTGTCTTTATTCATTCATTTTTGAGATAAGGTCTTCTTTAAAAGCTGCTTCAAATTGAAATGTAATATACTCTTACATCCATGAGTATTATAATAATATAGTTCATAAAAAATTCTTCATGTCGTCATGTCTTCCTGGCTGTTCATACTGTATCTCGACAGCTGTTTACAGAAGCTGAAAGATAGCTGTTTGGGTGTGAAATTGGGTGACATAAAAGTAAATTGTCTACTATATGCTGATGATGCAGTGCTTATTGCACCATCAGAGGCAGAACTGCAGGCATTAGTCACGTGTATGAAAGAAGAATGTGAAATAAATGGTCTCCGTTTGAATGCTAATAAAACTAAGGTTCTGGTATTTGAAAGGGACAAAGAAAGAACGAAGTGCGAAATTTGGGTAAATCAGGAATGTCTAGAACAGGTGAATGAAATTGTATATTTGGGGAGTGCGATTAGCCGGGATGGAAGATGTGATTTAGATGTGGACAGGCGTGTCGCTGCCGGGAACAAAGTCAATGGTGCCCTGACTGCGTTAATCAAAAGGCAAGGCGTTGTGAAAAGTGCACGCCTTGCAATACATAACGCAGTGTTGGTACCGACTTTGTTATATGGTAGCGAAACCTGGGTATGCCAGAAGAAGCATAAAAGCAGGTTGAATGCAGTGGAGATGCGATCTCTTCGTAAAATGTGCGGCCTTACCATGGCCGACCGAAAGCGAAACGAAGAGATTCGCAATATGGCAGGTTTGAAATATGACCTTGTCTCAAAAATGGATAAGGGCGTGCTTCGATGGTTTGGGCACGTTGAGCGAATGAGTGAAGACCGAATGGTGAAGAAAATATATAGCGCGAAAGTTAATATTAAAAGGTGTTGAGGTAGACCGAGACTAACTTTCGAAGACCATGTGAGCAAATTGCTCGAAGAGGGGGTCGAGAGTACTCGGATACCTAGACGTGCATGTATGAAGAAGATGATGAATCTGAAAGAAGCGAAAGAAGTATGTAGGGATCGTGACACTTGGCGATTTGTTCTCTCTGACTACCCCGTCAGGGATTGTGCGTGAAGATAAATAAAAATAAAAAATGTGGAAAAAACTAAGCAGGATAATTTTTTTTACTGTATGTAGTATTTATCTTCTCATGTTTTAACTGTATAATGTTTATGCGGAGAGGTTATAATGCGCATTATGGCATATTCTAACGTATTCGAAAAATAAGGTCACGACCCTAATACCGTAATAGGCGCCATGTCTTGGAATCGTCTATGAAATTCAGATGCCCGACAAATAATTCAATTAATTCAGCTACATTGTTTCAATTGCAATAGATTGATTCCAAATACAGAGTACTTCATCGATATGGTCCCGGGTTATTTTAGCACGTTTAAAAGTATCGCCTTCTTAAAAATAATAAGGATTATCCTCTGCAAGACCTTAAAAGAGGCGACTAAGGAAATACAGCCTTGTAAATCTCATTGCTTACTGACAGATGGTGGTTATTAAGGCTGTTATATCAAGATAATGATTTTTAAGAGACTTTTACTCGCTAATACTTGTCCAAGGTACTTGGCCTTGTTTGCCTTTAAAAGGCAACGAAAAATACTTCTCTAAAAAAGTCTTGCCGTTTGTTATCACTTATCTTCTCGCACAATCCCTGACGGGTTAGCCAGAGAGAACAGATCGCCAAGTCTCACGATCCTTACATGCCTCTTTCGCTTCTTCTTGTAATAACGGGTACTGCAGAGAGAAAGGCTATTTTTGATATCTAGAAAAATGCAGAAAATTATCTACGTAAATGTAAATCTACAAAGGCGTGCGTCCCTGTGGGGAGCGCATAGATTGTCATTTGTTCCACAAGTAGTTTTGTGCAAGTTTTGCAAAAGAAAATTTAGTAAAACTAGTAATGCTTTTCAAATCAAAGTTGATGACTTTGTCTTATCGTCACTAAATGCTCCTAAAATAATTTTTGACATTAAATTCACCTTGTTTGACAAGCATGCTGAGAAGGAGAGACATCTTTGATATAATGAAGAAAAAAACAGTTTTAAAAGTAAAGAACGCTCCCGTAACTTATTTTATTAAAAGTACGCATTTTATTCTTCATGATTTGTATTAACTATGATAGCACTTTACTAAATTAGACATTCAACACTCGTAATCAGAATGGTCGCATCAAAAACAACTATAAATTTACCATATTGTAGAACTTTATTGTGTCATCTACTTTATGACGTGGCGTAGTAATCGATAGTTTTATGGAAGCAGACCGCATATGTCTTATGGTGCCGACGAGTTGAGATTCACTAAAAAGTTTATTTTTGACCTGTAACCCTTTGATTTCTTGTATTTACGCGAACACTATACATCACATAAAACAAATAAAATAAATAAAATAATATCTTCACGTAATTCCCAATACAGGGGTAGACAGAGGTCTAGTCTAGATAATTAAGTTCCTTCGACCCACCTTGCCCTAAGATATTTTCGGGACAACGTGACAGGTGGTGAGCCCGTAGCCGTCTTTCTGTCCAAGCCCGATATAATTCGTACATAAGTTTTTGAAAAACCCATTGGTACGAGCCTGCCACCGATCGATGGTCGGACTCGGGTCTCTTGACTCGAAATTTCGACCACCCATCCACTCAGCTATTGTGACTTTTTTTAAATAAAACGACTCGGATTTTATCGCATATTTTATAAGTTTTTACCCAACTGCTTTACACATCCAGTGGTCACGATGGGACTGTTCTGCCCTTTTAAAATCGTTTTATTTAAGATCTGTAACCTTTTTTTTGCTTATTTACACTTTTAAGGCTTTTAAGCATTTAAAAGTCCACTGCTGAAAATAGGCCTCTCCCGTATAGAATATTGTCCTAATCCCCAAACTTGAGGTGGTTACAAGTGAGGGTAGACAAGAGCAAGCTCTTAGTCTCTGGTTTGTATTATTTTGATCTGGTATTTTTAGTTATACTGTCTGTCGGTAGCAATTTTTTTCTTTATTCGTCTCTTATAACACCCACGGAGTTCGGGGTTGTTATCATTCTAATGTCGACACCACATGGCATGTTAATATTGATTTTTATTTTCAGGGTTAACAGCGGTCCTATGTCTTTTTCTGCCTTTTGCCTTATGGTATCACTTTTATTATAATTTACATATGAATGCCGTTAAACTTGAAAGAATGTTGATGTTATACTACATACATTACAAATAATACATACCTTACTTTTTATCATTACCTTTTCTCAAAACACTGTTTTCCTTCGAATAAGAAAAGGCGGATAAAACAACGCAACTTTTCGAGTAACATTTATTTAGACAGAAGAGGCATTTATCTTGAAAGAGATTGCTTAAACTTTCATTTGCTATGTAAAATCCTCTCATTTGTCTTTAAAACTTTTTTATGATAATGTTAAATTACGAAATACTACGTTCACGTTTTGAACGCTTTGATGAAATTTTGAAGCCGTCTAAGATTTAATACAATTATGAGTATCATATTTTTTAACTTAAAAATAAATAAATATCTTCACGCAATTCCCAATACAGGGGTAGACAGAGGTCTAGTCTAGACAATTAAGTCCCTTTGACCCAACTTCCACCGAAGATATTTTCGGGACAACGTGGTGGTGAGCCTGTCGCCGTCTTTATGTCCAAGCCAACGATATAATTCGTACATAAGTTTTTGAAAAACCCATTGGTACAAGCCTGCCACTTGGGGATCGAACTCGGTTCTCTTGACTCGAAATTCCGACCACCCAACCACTCGGCTATCGTGACTTATTTTTTAATTTGATATAAATATTATATCATTGGCTAGTCGAAGTCGGCGGCAGGCTTACCACCTGCCACGTTGTCCTAAATAATCACCGGAGAAATACGGATCGTATTGTCTAGACCTAGATACCTCAGTATTAGGAAATGCTTGAACTACGTATTTTATGTATTGAAATGTCTTCTACCATAAACACCGCGTCTTTACGATTTGAACCTTACGATTTCATATCATTAAGTTTTCGTTTGGATTACTTAGTAAGGAAATCATACTTAGAAAACATATAAATATGTATGCATATAAGTAAACATATGTCTTGATTACATCAATAGATAATGGAGTTATTGATGTAACAGATATACATTTCAAATTACGGGAAGAACTTCATTCACAGTCTTTTTCACGACTGATTATCTAATTAAAATATCAATAGAAATATCTATTTCTTTAAATAAAATTTCTTCTTTTATATATTAATATTCTTCACTCATCTCATTATATTTTACTATATATAACGTTTCATTTTCAATTTGATGGGTTATGTAGATTCATTTGATGTAAAGTAAACCCTCAATTTTAATGCGATCACAAACTGGAATCTCGTTAAACAACTTGATGATTTCAGCATAATCTTCATCTTCAGGTGTCTTCGTTATGATAAATATTCTAATATTTATCATTGAATTGAATTTCATTGTTATATTTTTTTATACAAACATACATTGGGACTACATCACATACATTGCTCTGCTCCCAAAGTAAGCAGCTAAAGCACTAGTGTTATGGAATCAGAAACAACGTAGTTGCCACAAACACCCATACCCGAGACAAAGTGAAAGTGGTTTTCTACACTAACACAGCCGAGAATCGAACACGGGACCTCAGAGATGGCAACACCATGAAACTATCGGTTTTCATGGCGTACTCAGCCGTATTCGCCTCAAGTCCACATTGGTCGTCGATGATTATAGATGATATAGTTATTAAAATTTTTAAACTTCGTTAATTGTTAACTTTTGTTTAAACTCGTGTTACGATAACTTAATTAAAAAAGTGTTTTTTTTTGTTCCAGGTACGTTTAGAAGATATAACGCAACACCTTGTTCCGTAAAAGGAGAAATGTATTCTCAACCACTTAGCGGTGCTGAATAGGCTCAAATGAAAAAGATATGTGGAACAGGAAAAGGAAAAGTTGTTTGTGTGATGGCTTATATATAGACTATTCTATTCCTTCTAAGACGTATTTTATGCTGCTATACGACTTGCAACATTTAATAATCTTACGCTGTTGCGACAAGGCTAATTTTTTTTACTAAGAAATTAATATGTCGAATGTATTAATACCGATTCAAAATACGGCGATGTTTTAAGGTCTCAGTAACTCCTAAAATGACATCAAACTGACCTCCGGGGACGAATGGCGTACACGCCGATATTCATGGTGTCGTAAGTTCCGATGTTCTGCATTCGATTCCAAGTCGGGTTAATGTAGAAAAGCACCTTTTTTAAATTTTCACGGGTCTGGATGTTTGTGCTACTAACGTTGTTTCTGATTCCATTACACAAGTGCTTTAGTTAATTTATTTGGGATCATTGAAATGTATGATACATTGTCGCTATTTATATATTTATTAAAGAAACTGTTCCTATATCGGGTCAACTGATTAGAAACATATTTAGTCTTCCTATAAAAAGACGTTATATGTAATGAATTACCTCTAGTTCTGAATTTTCTTTTATCTTTAGTACTAAAACCATTTAACTTTTATATTACTCTTCAATTTACTTAAGTTATTTATTTTTTGTACTTTGTTTTTTTTATGCTTTGTCTCTGTTTTTGAAAATGGAATCTGCTGATATGGTATGTGGAGAGTAAAAATTCTGTAACTATAACTATTCCAGTTGGATCCCAATACCAGTTAGTGTTCATTTCTTCTGAATGAATTTAGATTTTTGATTGTATTTTTTGACATTAATAATATTAATAACTAATCAGTTTTATACATTAAATATGAAATATAGTAGAGAGTAAAAAATGATTTCTTAAAATAGTTTTTATTATAGTTACTGTAAATTCTGTTTATATTAAAATAACATATTCAGAGATATCCAGACGCGCTGGGTTTTATCATATCTATCGAATTATGTTAAATAGAATCTCAGAACAGTTTCAACCATCTCCATCTTAAGCCTGCCCGTGGCTATTATTTTGATTTTTGTCTCAAAGGGGTGCTCGTTAACGAATATAAAATCTTCGATAATTTGATAGTAGATGTGAATACCAAATTAGTATTGTTTTTAAATGAAAACGTCTCTGTGAGTGAAGAGTTATTGCATGATTTATTCTATTTGTACTTTTTTGTTGTTCATTATGGCCCAGTCTGTTAAAAATAACAAAAATCTTTAAAGATTGCAATAGTAATAATATCAAAGACAATAGAAACATTACAAACAATATTTAATATATTAGTTGTTCCCCGTTTCCTTAGGAATATCGGAGTACAAAATATTTGTTTGTGAATATTTTTTCCGATCGAGGTAAACCGAGACTAACTTCGAATATAATGACGACATTCGTGGACGAGCATCATCGTCCACACCGGTTCTCATGGTGTCGCTAACTCTTAGGTCTCCGGTTCGATTTCCTGTCGGGTCATTGCAGAAAACACTTTTTATACATTTCATCGGGTCTGGGTGTTTGTTGTTTCTGATTCCATAATAGAAGTACTTAAGATACTTACTTTGATATCAGAGCAATGTATGTGATGATGTCTCTATTTATGTATGGCTTTATTATTTGTTAATTTATTATTTAAATTGCTCGAAGAAGGAAGAAGGAGAGGAAGAAGAAGAAAGGTTCAAGAATATAGGGATGGTGACACCGCATGAGATGATACGTGAAGTTGAAATAAAAACACAATGTTCCACTTTACGTTTTATAGACCAATATCTTTATTTAAGTTATTACAAAGTTGTTTCCTTTTAAAGCCTGTCAAATTATATCAATACAGACGCTACACTTGGGGAGGAAAACTCTTCTCCTGCGTGCTTCTATTAGTGTTCGACGGAGTAGGTCTCCGGCAATGGCGCGGGGCCCTCCGATCAAAATCAATTTATTTCCTCATCACGCAGCCCTTCCCCAGCAACTTAACTTCGATTAAGCTTCGGGAATCTTCTAATCGAAAAAAAATACGAAATAGGCAATTGTTAAATAGTTTTAAAAAGATTTTGGTAATTACATATTTAAAAATACTTGTAAATTCCCCAAATAAAATAGAATAATCAATAGGGACACATTGTTAAGTAATTTTTTTGACTTTTTAATAATTTAACTTAGCTTATAATTCAACTGAAAAACAATAATTACGCACGTTCTTAATTGATACATGGAAAGATAAAGACCAGTCTATAATACTGCTGAGCTATCTTTCAGACACATTGAGACATACGAGAAAAATATTCGATACAGCATTAATAAAGCCCGAGCTTGAAGACAGGGTAATTTCTACAAGGAAATGAGATACATCATTAACATACTCTAGCGATGTAAAATCCTATTTCATTTAAAAAAAATTTAGTAATATTATAAACTTTTAGATAAAAACTTTTATGATTTCTTGAAGCATTGTTTGCTTGATGTGGTTTTTAATGTAGACTAGTAGATCAATTAGTTAGGAACACTCTAAGGTATTGGAACTAAAGCTATTAAAGTCACCTCTATTCAATATAAATTTGAAGATTACAGAAATGATAATATCAGTATTTTGTCGTGAAATATAATAAAAAAATATTATGCAATTTTATTGATTTTCAAAGCATATTTATTCTGAAATTTTATGTTATTAACTTTTTTTTCTCTTTAAATTAATAAAAAATTATTATATTTAAAAAATTATATATGAATATCTTCACGCAATTCCCAATACAGAGGTAGCCAGAGGTCTAGTCTAGACAATTAAGTCCCTTAGACCCACCTTCCACTGAAGATATTTTCGGGAAAACGTGATAGGTGGTGAGCCCGTCGCCGTCTTTATGTCCAAGCCAACGATGTAATTCGTAAATAAATATTTGAAAAACCCATTAGTAAAGCCTGCCACCTGGGGATCGAACACGGGTCTCTTGAGTTGAAATTCAGACCACCCAACCACTCGGCTCTCGTGACTGTAAAACTTAATATATAATGTACAATAAATCATAAGTAATGGAGTAAGGGAAGTCGACGGATGCAGGACCTTTCTATGTCAATATTTGGGACTGTTATGTATTTATCATGTAGTTTTTTAAATCTTAGAACTGGATGTAGGTAAAAATCGACATTTAATAGTACTCTCTCTCTCTCTCTCTTTCTCTCTGTCTATAAAACGCCTTCACGTTTCATTTACTGTTGACAAGTCGGTCAATCATTCATCAACGGGTCGGACCGACTTGTCGGTCACCCAAACAAACCTCCCGCGCGCCCCGCAGGCTGCGCCCGCGATTCCGCGCGCACCACCAGCTGCGCCCGCGACTTCGCGCGCCCCGCAGGCGGCGCCGGCGATTCCGCGCGCACCTCCAGCTGCGCCCACGAAACCCGCGCGCCTCGCAGGCTGCGCCCGTTCCCCCGCGCGCCTCTCAGGCCGCGCCCGCGTCGCGAACATACGAACCCACACCCGGTCCGTCGCGACACCCGCACCCGAGTAATGACAATACCGTCCCAAGTGGCCAGCACATGGATGAGGATGCAGCACGTCCTCCGGCTCAACCCGCCCTGCAAGGCCCATCGTATAGCACTATAGCCGCTAAAGCCGCCACCGGCTCTGGACCCAGCGCTACCGCTGAAAAAGAAAACCTGAAACCGAAAAAGCCTCGCTACCCCCCCATAGTGGTGGAGCACCTGCCGAACTGGGCACGCCATTTTAGAACAATGGCGCAGGAAATGGGCAGAAGGCCCAACGCCCGCCCTTATGGGAAGGGAGTGAGGTTTATCCCAGAATCCGACGAGGACTACCGATACTTACAGCGGTACCTAAGTAAACTGGAGAAGGAAGAGAACGTGGCCTGGTTCTCCTACTCGCTCCCTGCGGATAGGGGGATCAAAGTGGCTATTAGAGGACTTCCGACGGACACCTCTGTTGAAGACCTCACTGAAGCCTTCAGGGAAAAGGGTTCGAACCGGAATACATAAGAGCAATTAAAGCTAGGCAAGGAAGACCGGGTGCATATTCTTTGCACAATTCCGAAGAACGGAGGGAGCCCTGGAGAAAATATACAGGATAGATGAACTCCTGTATATGCCGGGCATCAAAATTGAAGCATGGAGGGGGAAGAAGGGCCCGGCTCAATGCCACCGGTGCCAGAAGTTCCGGCACTCCTCGCACTGCTGCCACCGACCGAAAGCCTGTGTGCGCTGCGGCGAAGAGCACCCAGCAAGAGACTGCCCAAGGCCAAAAGAAGAGCCACCAACGTGCGCAAACTGCGGGCAAGCGCACACAGCCAATAACTCGTCTTGCCCAGTGTATAGGAGGGAGCTCCGAAACAGGAAGACGGGCACGGCGAGTCAAACCAGACCACCGGCGGCACAGCGAAGAGCAGTGGAGGCAGCGCCGAGCCAGCCGAACTTAATGGCACCGGCAAACGACTTCAAGCCAAAGAAGGCGCCATCCGGTGTCACTACGGGGACAACTGTCCCCAAAAAGAAGAATAAAAAGAAGAAGCCAAAGAAAAAAGAGGCCACAGTGACCCCTGGCCAGTCTTCTAAACCGGCAGGCAATGAAGCCAAGCAAGCACAGAAAAGCGAGAGAACCGTCACCGCGATGGCAGCCCTCTCCGTGCTTCAGGACGTGCTGCAAGCCCTGAGCTCCGGCGCCGACCCAGTACCGGTGATCACAAGAGGCATAGCCAAACTTCTGCAGACCGATGGCTGAACTTGCGGAGACAAGGATCATCCACTGGAATGCCAATGGGGTGACACCCAGAGTCACACTCCTAAAGCAGCTGCTGAAGGACCAGAAACCCGACTTTGTGCTGGTGTCGGAAACACACCTTCGGCCCCAAGATAGCTTGAAGATCCCTCATTACTGGACTTACCGCCAAGACGAAGCCACGCCAACGCGCGCGTATCGGGGACTGGCAATACTGGTGAAGCGCAACGTCGTACACCAGCCGATTCCACCAGTGAGGCTGCAAGGCATGTACGCCTTAGGAATCGACGCACATATAGGCACAAGCGTCTATAGAATTTTCGCAGCATACAAGCCCCCGAATGAAAGGCTCGAGGTGGGGGAAATTAGGAAACTCCTGGACAACCCCTACCCAACAATCATCGCAGGAGATCTAAATTGCAGCCACACAGGGTGGAACTCCACCAAGATCTGCCCGAACGGGCGGAAACTCTTCGACGACGCCGAAAGCGGAGGCTATCGCGTCTACGGCCCGGAGACCCCGACCAGGTACCCGACCTGCGAGCACCACACGGCGGAGGTCTTAGACGTGATGGTCACCCACCGCATTGCCGTCTCCCCAACACAGGAAGTCCTATTGGACGACCTTGGGTCAGATCACCTTCCGGTCTTGGCTGTCCTGGAGGTAACACCCAAGGACACTTTGGCACCAGCACCGACCAGGAGGAGGATCCAATGGGGAAAATTCCAGCAGCTGCTCGAGGAAAACACGAAGACCATGTCCATTGGCACGGAGAAAGAAGTGGAGATCCTTTGTAATCTTTTGCAGGAAGCCGCTCAAGACGCCCTCGAAAAGGCCACCACCAATTCAGCAACAAGGACAGCTCAGGACACGCTGCCTGCCAAAGTATCTTCTCTACTAGAGAAGAAGAGGCGCATGAGGAGAGAATGGCAGCGCACGCGATGCCCTACCCTGAAGACCTCCCTGAACGAGCTAACGGCGAGGGTTAGGGAGGCCATCCAACAACACTCCGCCGAGAGCTGGTCTAACCACGTCGACAGAATGGAAGGGGACTGGCCGGCGATCCATAAACTCTGCCGACAGCTCTCCGGCGCGAAAGAACCTATCAGACCCCTGAAGCACAAGGATGGCACCCTACGCTTCAAAGCAGAAGACCGGGCGGAAATCTTCGCGGATCACCTCGAAGAACAGTTTCGGCCCTTTCCGTCCTCAGATCAGAGCCACACGATGTCGGTGGAGGAACACCTTCGAGCCTACCTGGACGGGCCGGAGGACGAAGCAGAAGACTCAAACTGGGAAGCCATCTCTCCAGGGCAGGTGGGGCGCATGATACGCCAGACCAGCATCAAGAAGGCCCCAGGCGCGGACGGCGTGACGAACGCCGCGCTGAGACACTTTCCACCGAAGACCATCGCAGCCTACGCGCGACTGTTCAACGGCATCCTGCGCACAGGGCACTTCCCAAAAGCGTGGAAGCTGGGGCGCATAATCATGCTCCCCAAACCGAGAAAGAACTGCCTGGAGGCGTCGAGCTACCGGCCCATCTCGCTTCTGCCCAGCATCTCGAAGGTGTTCGAAAAGATAATACTACAAAGAATCCAGCCGTACCTGAAACTGAGGACTGAACAGTTTGGCTTTAGGGCCGAACATTCGACCACTCTCCAGCTCGCCCGAGTCTTGCACTATGCCACGGTCGGTCGAAACAAACACGAGTCTACAGCCGCCGTATTTCTCGATATGGAGAAGGCTTTCGACCGGGTATGGCATAGTGGTCTTCTGCTGAAGCTAGCAAGAAAGGAAATCCTCGCCGCTACATAAAGGTGGTGGCCTCCTTCCTACAGGACAGAACGTTCCAGGTGGCCATACAAGGAGCACTGTCCCAACCCCGACAAATAGCAGCAGGAGTCCCGCAGGGCAGTTGCCTGTCGCCAGCGTGTTATGCCGTCTTCACCGACGACATACCGAATCCGGACCACTCCCTGCTTGCGCTGTACGCTGACGACGCGGCGTACCTAACAAGATCTATGAGTGCAGCGCACGCGATGCCCTACCCTGAAGACCTCCCTGGACGAGCTAACGGCGAGGGTTAGGAGGCCATCCAACAACACTCCGCCGAGAGCTGGTCTAACCACGTCGACAGAATGGAAGGGACTGGCCGGCGATCCATAAACTCTGCCGACAGCTCTCCGGCGCGAAAGAACCTATCAGACCCCTGAAGCACAAGGATGGCACCCTACGCTTCAAAGCAGAAGACCGGGCGGAAATCTTCGCGGATCACCTCGAAGAACAGTTTCGGCCCTTTCCGTCCTCAGATCAGAGCCACACGATGTCGGTGGAGGAACACCTTCGAGCCTACCTGGACGGGCCGGTGGACGAAGCAGAAGACTCAAACTGGGAAGCCATCTCCAGGGCAGGTGGGGCGCATGATACGCCAGACCAGCATCAAGAAGGCCCCAGGCGCGGACGGCGTGACGAACGCCGCGCTGAGACATTTTCCACCGAAGACCATCGCAGCCTACGCGCGACTGTTCAACGGCATCCTGCGCACAGGGCACTTCCCAAAAGCGTGGAAGCTGGGGCGCATAATCATGCTCCCCAAACCGAGAAAGAACTGCCTGGAGGCGTCGAGCTACCGGCCCATCTCGCTTCTGCCCAGCATCTCGAAGGTGTTCGAAAAGATAATACTACAAAGAATCCAGCCGTACCTGAAACTGAGGACTGAACAGTTTGGCTTTAGGGCCGAACATTCGACCACTCTCCAGCTCGCCCGAGTCTTGCACTATGCCACGGTCGGTCGAAACAAACACGAGTCTACAGCCGCCGTATTTCTCGATATGGAGAAGGCTTTCGACCGGGTATGGCATAGTGGTCTTCTGCTGAAGCTAGCAAGAAAGGAAATCCCTCGCCGCTACATAAAGGTGGTGGCCTCCTTCCTACAGGACAGAACGTTCCAGGTGGCCATACAAGGAGCACTGTCCCAACCCCGACAAATAGCAGCAGGAGTCCCGCAGGGCAGTTGCCTGTCGCCAGCGTGTTATGCCGTCTTCACCGACGACATACCGAATCCGGACCACTCCCTGCTTGCGCTGTACGCTGACGACGCGGCGTACCTAACAAGATCTATGAGTGCAGCGCACGCGATGCCCTACCCTGAAGACCTCCCTGGACGAGCTAACGGCGAGGGTTAGAGGCCATCCAACAACACTCCGCCGAGAGCTGGTCTAACCACGTCGACAGAATGGAAGGGACTGGCCGGCGATCCATTGTCGGCGCACCTTGGTGCGTACGAAATGCCACCATCAGACGGGACCTGAAGCTCGAAACATTGGAGGAGTTTGTAAGACGCCTCGCCTCAACTATGTTCGAGCGTGCAGACGCCTCCAAGCTGGCCCACCTGAGGAACATCGCCCCGCTGCACGCTCGACCCCTGAGGGCAAGGCGCTCCCCAGGAGCCAGCGGCGTAGGCGAAGGACGAGACGAGTTCTGCGAACACACAGAAAACCCGGACGGTACATGTCACGCCCAGCGTTCATATCAACAGCATGACCACCCAATGGTTCTTGAGCATTGTTTTGCTTGAAGTGGTTTTAATGTAGACTAGTAGATCAATTAGTTAGGAACACTCTAAGGTATTGGAACTAAAGCTATTAAAGTCACCTCTATTCAATATAAATTTGAAGATTACAGAAATGATAATATCAGTATTTATCGTGAAATATAATAAAAAAATTATGCAATTTTATTGATTTTCAAAGCATATTTATTCTGAAATTTTATGTTATTAACTTTTTTTCTTTTTAAATTAATAAAAAATTATTATATTTAAAAAATTATATATGAATATCTTCACGCAATTCCCAATACAGAGGTAGCCAGAGGTCTAGTCTAGACAATTAAAGTCCTTTCAACCCACCTTTCATCGAAAATATTTTCAGGACAACGTGACAGGTGGTGTGCTCGTTGCCGTATTTATTTCCAAACCATTGATATAAATCGTACATTAGTTTTTGACAAAACCTATTGGTACGAGTCTGCAACCTGGGGATCTAACTCGGGGTCTCTTGACTTGACGTTGAATTCCGATCACCCAACCACTCGGCTCTGGTGACTGTAAAACTTAATATATAATGTACAATAAATCATAAGTAATGGAGTAAGGGAAGTCGACGGATGCAGGACCTTTCTATGTCAATATTTGGGACTGTTATGTATTTATCATGTAGTTTTTTAAATCTTAGAACTGGATGTAGGTAAAAATCGACATTTAATAGTACTCTCTCTCTCTTTCTCTCTCTCTTTCTCTGTGTCTATAAAACGCCTTTACGTTTCATTTACCGTTTCATTTGGTACTACTCATTTGCTATTGATACTCGTCATACGCTTTTATTAAGTCTCTTTTTCTTATTTTTCACCATTTCTGTATATTTGCATTTTATGCCTTTGTGTCTGTGTAAATGAATAAATAATTCATTCATTCATTCATACAAACTATAACGTGTAAATTCTTTCGAAAAAAAAAACATGTTTCGCCGTAGGTAAACAATCTGGAGTTTAAACGACCACAAATTGCGAGAGTACCCTCCACCGCGAATCCCTCGCCTCGTTTCGTCTGCGGCTATTGTACAAACACATCGAGCTTCGAATTGCAATCGAGTCGGGGAATTCGTCACTGAAGAGTCGTGTATCGAGTCTCGAAATCGTTCGGGCGTGTAACTGTCGTGCTATCTGGACACCCACGATTAGACGTATCGATTTTGCTTTTAACAGATAAAAATGTATTAATTATCTTCACGCCATTCTGTATACAGCTCTAGACAATTAAAGTCCTTTCAACCCACCTTTCATCGAAAATATTTTCGGGACAACGTGACAGGTGGTGTGCTCGTTGCCGTATTTATTTCCAAACCATTGATATAAATCGTACATTAGTTTTTTGACAAAAACCTATTGGTACGAGTCTGCAACCTTGGGATCTAACTCGGGGTCTCTTGACTTGACGTTGAATTCCGATCACCCAACCACTAGATTATCCTGACATTATTTTTTTAACATTCAACAGATTAGAGGGCATTCAATTTCAAATTAAATCATTCATACCTTGTGAACTCTCTTACCTCCGAGCGACCGAGTCTTACATGTATCAGTTGTTCGTTGTTTCCGTTTCTATAACTCAAGTGCTTTAGATATTTACAATCACCATATCAGATCAGAGCAATGTTGGCGATGTTACCCTTATCTATGAATGTATATATGATTGTACATATGTATGAATATACATAGGTGTGAATATTATAAAAAAACTGAGTACATTAAACAACACTAGTTGTATGTGTTGACTGCGTTACATCTGTCACTTAATATCCACCTATATGAATCGTGCTGTGGTAACGGTTTAAGAATATACCATTGCCTTTCTTTTCATACTTAATCCTTCGCATTGGCAACTGACACGTAGGATAAATAACCCAATAAATAACTAACTCAATTGATATTGTTTAGCGTTATTGATTTACCTCTTATCGAATCTATCAAAAAATGTTCGGCGCAATCTAAAGAGACATAGACAGATCATGAACAATGTCTAAGGAAAATACCAATTTCGACTGAGTTACAATAAAGTTAAACGAGCCATTAGCCGGCGCTCTCTGATAGATGGCGCCACACGTTAAGCCTGACACTTCACGTCACTACGAGCACTTAGTCTGCGTGATATATGACCCGCCGAACTTTAAGGTAAAAGCTTGTATTGCTTGTATTCATGTATAAATTCTATAGAGTCGCGTCGAATTTTTAAATGAAGGCTCTTTAAACCAAACGGACTTTGTTCACGTTTCGTTAGTGAATTATACCTCATTTTTATCATAATCCTACTTATAAAAAAGACAGTAATTATAATTAGAGTTTCGCATCTGTGAATTTCGTGTCTTAAAATGAAATGTCTAATATCACTATATAATTATTGTCAAATATCACTTGTTAGTTATGCCAATCAATGTGTTGGTTGTCATTCCTAGCTTTAAGCTCGAAGAAGCTATACTAATAAAAAAATTAAATATCTTCACGCAATTCCCTATGCAGGGCTAGACAGAGGTCTAGTCTAGACAATTAAGACCCTTCGACCCACCTTCCACCGAAGATATTTTCGAGACAACGTGACAGGTGGTGAGCCCGTCGCCGTCTTTATGTCCAAGCCCACGATATAATTTGTACATAAGTTTTTGTATAACTTTTAACCATTCTTCCTTTCCTATTCAACTCACTCTTTTATGGAACGATTCTCCCGCGATTCTCCCGCGAGATTAGGACAGCCACGAATCGTCACTGCTTCACGATAAAAGATAAAAATATACATTTAAATAAATTGAGAAACTCATCTTAATAATCATTTCACATAATGCATATTTGTCTATTACGTAATATGATTATTTTAGTATTTATTACTATTTGTGTATTATTGCATTTAATTAACTTTTTATTTCATTTTAATCTAGATTCATTTTAAGATTGAGGTATCGCCCCTTCTTCTTTTTATATCTGCATCTTTAGGAAGACTTGTAGAGAATGCATCAGCCCTTAAGTCCATAGTGAACTGCACAGCTCATTATGTATGCGTATCTCCGTAACAAATAAAGTCAAGGTAGCCTGGTGGTAAGGGCAAGAAGCACGTCACGTCCCAATACCCCAATGGTACGTTTCAATCCCCTGTTCGCTCATTGGTGCGCCTGGGGATTGAAACTGGTTTGCTTGTAAATATCAATTTTAAAAACTGCCACAGAGTTAATGGCACAGAATTCATCACAAGAAGATAAAAAATAACAAAAACTAAATACTTGTTTCGAGGACGTGTGCTGTTTGCCAAACCGCGCTAGGGAAGCGTACCTGACGGTACTTTCCCCTAATCTAAAATATAATTTGAGGGATATTAGAGAGATTAGGAGAGAGACCGTGGAGTGAGCGTTTACGAGGACAGCTACTTCACTTACATTCAATTTCCCGAAAACAAACGAACGAAGCCATGAATGGAAGAAAACATATTCTTAAAACTGCAGGTAGACTCAGTGCATTTCGAAAGCTACATTTTTGTTATTATTAATACAATTATTTAATTTTTCTGAAACTTTTACGGAGTTGCAATGTTGTATTGGTTCGGAATACCGGAAAATTGGCGCGTAATATGATTACGCGCGATTCGTCCTCAGGATTCCTCTGAAATTGGAACGCCCAACGATCTCTTCAATTAACTTTATTACACTTTCGACGTGAATAAAGCTTTCGGTATTACGCGACTGCTTAAATCGTATTTCATTTGCATATAGAAATTTGGTAAAGGAAAATTTCAGCTCGATGTGAGATTATCCAAAGTTACTATGCTCCCAAGACTTCAATATTATATATCTAATTTAGTGTGTGATAAATGTAGATTACAAAGTACTGACAAATCCTACCTACAGACATTCTCATAAGGCTAACATCGCGGCGCTTAGGAAAAAAAACTTGTACACATTATTCTTTTTTCTCTGGAACTCCTTTCTTAATTGGATACAATGCATCTGCGCATCTTTTCGATTTGTTCTGGCAAGGTACCCCGTTAAGGATTGTGCGCGAAAATAAATAAGTAAATAATACTTGAATAATGAAAGGTAACAGGTAAAACTTTTTTATTATCATTAGTGACTGAGGGCAAACTCGATCGGGATTGCTCGATCAAAATCAATTTATTTGCTCATCGTACAGCTCTGCCCTTGCAATTTAACCTCGATTATGCTCCGAGACTGTCCTGAGTAAAAAAAAAATACGAACCATTCCATTAAGTCCAATGGAACATTTTATAGGAAGATAGGAAAAGTTTATTTAGAAAATTTCATCTATAAGATTTTTTTGTTTCCGTTTTGGAATTTTATTTGGATTTATACCTACTTTGTTATTTGTTCTGGATTTTAGAAAATCATATAGAAATAGATTCGTTTTATTACCATATATCTTTCTATCGCTAATTAGATAAAAAATTCACGATAGCCGAATGGTTGGGTTGTCGGAATTCGAGACAGGAGGCCCGAGTTCAATTTCCAGGTGGCAGGGTCGTACCCATGGACTTTTTCAAAAACTTGTGTACGAATTATATCTTAAGCTGGGCATTAAGACGGCGACAGGCTCACTACCTATCACGTATCCAAAAAATATCTTCGGTGGAAGGTGTTTCGAAACGACCCAATTGTCTAGACCTCTATCTACCCTTGTGTTGGGAATCGAACCCGGGACCTCAAAGACATCGACATCTTGAAAACCGGGGCGCCACTCGTCCATAGTGGTTGCCACATAGGAAGTGACAGAGCGGATTTGACTACTATGTGTTGTCAATGTCATTTGACTTGTGATATAAAGTGTCTTCAGAATATTCTCGGGGCTTCAGTTACGAAACGGACGGCAGTGTGAACGGTCATCTTCCTGTATCGAACTTACTGCGTTTCCACCCATTTAGACCAGTTTTCTGATATGGCTCAAGACGGATTTAACAACGAGCTGCCTCATGAGACTACCTTTCGCCGACATATATATATGACTTTATTTCAGTAGATTTCGTTGGGCAAAAATTATCTGATAGATTACTAGATACTTTCGTTTAAACTATTTTAGTTTTATTACAATGCATAAGTAAGAATATACGGAGAATGGATTGCTTTTCCTTTTACGCTTTGACTGATTCCACATTTATTCTCTTAATAATTAACTCTTACATAATTTTTTCTGCACATTTTCTTACATCATTGAACGCACGTTTAATATTTAGGGAGCGTCCTCACCGATATTCTCGCTTTCGATACATTTGAGGAGACGCAAATAGATCGTGACTCGACTCAGAAGGAGCGTTGCGAAGGGGCTACAAAAGAACTGCTCTTATTTGTATTTATTGAACGCATTTACTATCATGTGAAGTGTTTGCTCCTCGGTGTGTGCAATAAGCCAAACAATATCATTAGAGATATAATTTATTTCGTTAAAGCGCAGGTTCTCCAGTGATCCTAACTAACGCATAAACGTAGATATGTCTATTGAAATAAATAAATAACATAAATATCTTCACGCAATTCCCAATACAGGGGTAGACAGAGGTCTAGTCTGTCTAGACTAAAGGTCAAAGGGACAGGGTCAAAGGGACTTAATTGTCTAATTAAGTCCCTTTGATCCACCTTCCACCGAAGATATTTTCGGGACAACGTCACAGGTGGAGAGCCGGTCGTCGTCTTCATCTCCAAGCCTACGTATTTAATTCGTACATAAGTTCGAATGATCTGGTATTGAAAAATGATCCCTAATTATTTTGACAAGCATGTGGATTGTTATTACCTCCTTATAAGAAAAGCTTACGATGTTCTGTAGTGCAACTTGAAAGGCTATTATGACGAGGGTGCCCGTAGGCATCATGACGTTGTCCCAAAAAATATTTTCGGTGGAAGGTGGGTCAAAACGACGACAATACAATATAAATAAATAAATATCTTCACGCATTTCCCAATACAGGGGTAGACAGAGGTCTAGTCTAGACAATTAAGTCCCTTTGACCCACCTTCTACTCAAGATATTTTCGGGACAACGTGACAGGTGGTGAGACCTTCGCCGCCTTTATGTCCAAGCCAACGATGTAATTCGTGCATAAGTTTTTGAAAAACCCATTGGTACGAGCCCGCCACCTGGCGATCGAACGCGGTTCTCTCGACTAGAAATTCCGACCACCCTACTCGGCTATCGTGACTTGTAAACTTATAGACTTGTATATATCGGATTATTAACATGATTTCAGGGAATGCATAATGACGTCGAAATATTTTCGATGGATTTCCGATAATTCGTCTAACGACGTATCATTGATAATTGAAAGCACTGTATAATAAATGTAAATTATGCGAATGTAATTTTAATTGGTTTTGAATATCATTTGAGCGTACACTGACGATGTTTATTGTTTTCACTCTAGGTTTTACTTCATACATATGAGCGTTGGTAAATGGTAATCTGCCAATGGCCACGCCTCAGGTATCAGGTGAGAAGCGATTTCGTACTTATAAATGGAAAGTTTAAATAAAGTCTTTTTCCATTTAGAACTAGTGGCGTTGCTCTACCTGTAGAATCAAATTTTATGTTTATATATGACATTAAAAAAACTAGAAAACAGCACCTGATAACAATGATTTATCTGGAGTAGGGTCAAGATATTCATACATATATCTGCGGAATTTCATTAAAATCGGTTGAGTACTTTCGGATTTCGAAACCTCGTCCGAGATTTTTACATATAGATATATGAAAAGGAGATTTCCACAGTGCAGTATCTATATATATCTAATCCAATAGCGTAGACGACGCCAAAGGGTTTCAATGATACAATCGTTCTCTTGTACTTGTAGTCAGAGTAATAGCGTTCAGATAGATCTTATCGCTTCGCTTCGAAACCGCGCTTAAATTCGCAACGTCCCGACTTGAAGTAATTTGCTTAATGGCGCCTTACCGACTGCCGATCGTCTCAAAGCGATAGGAAAACGTCGCAATCGTTAATGCTCTTGAAAATCGAACGATCGTGACCAGCTCGCAAAAAAGTTTTTGTATTCTTATTTTTTAGTTATATTTTTGTATTCTTATTCTTAGTTCTTAGCCGAGACTTCGGTTGTTTAGACGAGAAAATGCTACAAAAAGTTATTTAATGGTGTTAGCGCAAAAATTTACCACAACTTTTCTTTCCGTGGGTATCGAAGAGGATAGAAGTAAGGGAAAAGCTTTGAATGTTTTAACGACTACCGACAGATTGCAAAACTAGTGTATAGATAAAAATGAAATCACAATTTAAAAAAAAAGGCAAGGAGAAAGGAAAGGAAGAGGCATAGGCCTTTTCGTTAGTGAAATATTATAAGATCTTAAAAAGCCTTTTTTGGGACTACGTGACTTATGGTGAGCACGTTGCCGTCTTTATGTCCAAGCCTATTATATAAATCGTACATAAGTTTCGTAAAAAATCATAGGTCCGAACATGCTATCTGGGTATCGAACGCCGATCATCCAACCACTCGGCAATCGTGACCTAATATTAACATTGATAATCATTTACGTAAGTTATTTAAGGACTAAAATAAAGACCATCGCTACCAGTGTCTTAGAGACAATATATATGTATAGTATGTAGCAATTTCGCCGGTCGCGATTTAGAAACATTTATAAAAATGTTATCTATATCTATGTCTAAGTATATATTTAGTCATGATTGCCGAGTGGTTAGGTGGTCGGAATTTCGAATTCGATCCCCAGGTAGCACGAATAATATCGTTGGCTTGGACATAAAGACGGCGACGGGCTCACCACCTGTCACGTTGTCCCGAAAATATCTTCACCAATGGGTTTTTCAAAAACTTATGTACGAATTATATCGTTGGCTTGGACATAAAGACGGCGACAGGCTCACCAGCTGTCACGTTGTCCCGAAAATATCTTCGGTCGATGGTGCGTTAAAGGGACTTAATTGTCTAGACTAGACCTCTGTATATCCCTGTATTGGGAATTTCGTGATAATATTCATTTATTTATTTATGTATATATTTATGGTGAAAACATAAGTAGCTTCACCGACATGTGTGCTTGAACTTAAACTCTACTTACAGTTGAATTCACATCATCGTTCATATATAATGAATAGCGAAATGTTCGAGATCCTAAATTACGTGCGACACACGCGACTTCAAAGGGCCCGCCGCTACCCCCTTTGTTATGTCGCTCCTCTAACACACCGGGCAAAGTTAATCCGTCTACCCAGGCGACGTTTAAGGCTTAAAGCGCTTTTGAGTGGTCTTTATGAGCCACTTTTAGAATGTCAACGTCAAACTTCTCGTTCTCTGTCAGTCCTCTAAGATGTTGTATGAATTCCTTTTCTCCATTAATTCCGAAGCATCAAATAAATTTTCCATTGTTCGACTATAAACTTGCATTGTACGTTTCCGAACCAAATTATAACATACTATAGGCTGGTAGGCTCGTAACAATAAGTTTTTTCAAAATTTATATAGGATTTACATCGTTGGCTTGGACATAAAGACGGCGTTAAGGTCCTGTCACGTTGCTCCAAAAACTGTCTTTGGATCGAAATCACTCAATTATCTGGACCTCTGTCTACTCTAGTATTGTGAAAAGAGGGAATACGTGTCTTACTATTTGAATTATACCTCAGGACAGTTGATTGGTGAGCAAATCTAAGAAATAACAATTAAAGAAATATCGACCTATGCCATGATCGTTTTAGAGCTAAACAATAATAAGGAAATATGCTACTGCATGTGTATTAAGATTTATGTGAACAAAATGATGACTTACGAAACCGAAATAAAGATTTTATCTCTCAGCTATGTATGTAAGCTGAAATTTGCTCAACAGTTTTTAGATAGAGCTACATTCGGTTTTGCTTTGCGCGATAGAACTATATTATAGACAACAGTTTGGGAAAGCCAAGAAACGAAATCCTGCTCTTATCATTAACTGCAATAATGATTACAAATTTAAACCTTCAACACTAGTGTATTGTAAATAAATGGAAGCTTTTGAGACTGCTGGTGTTTGGGCGACCGAGTTGCAGGAATTTATAAGAGAAGTTGACCGGAAACTCAATAATAATGTGATCCTCGAATTAATTATAAATGATTTCGGGTTAAACTCTTATCTAAGGTAATACAGCACCGCTTCGCGGCCGGAATTATCGGTACCTTTAAGCCAGAAACGATTCAGAATACAATATTTAGTGATTAATATTTTAATGTAAGTTGTTTGTTTTGTATTTGCCTCATCTAAATCTCTATTGTTTCTTTTTGAATTTTGTGTTTTTTTTTTTAACTTTAAATGTCGATTTCGATGAGTTTAAAGCATTGAACGTTCCTTACGTGTTACGTATTACGTACGTAGTGCGTACTTCAGCCGTCCTTAAAATAATACTTCCTTATTTTCACACGGGCAGATTTTCTTCACCGCTAAGCACATGGAAAGTTCAGCACTTAACTAAAATTCATAAAGAACTCAAAAGGTTCGACTCCCGGACAAACTAGGAAACCATTTTTCTATATTGTCTCGCTTCTAGGTGTTTGTGATACTTTCGTTATTTCTGATTCCATAGCACAAGTGCTTTACCTACTTTCATTTAGTATGTGATGTTGTCTACATTTATTTATATTAAAAAATTACAAGACTTAACCCAGGTTTTCTAGGTGTCGCCATCTCGAGGTCTCGGGTTCGGTTCCCGGTCAGGTCAATGTAGAAAAACCATTTCATCTACTTTTTCTACATTTTCTCGGATCTGGGTGGTTGTGGTACCTTCGTTGTTTCCGATTCCAATACCACAAATGCTTTAGCATCTTACATTGGGTTCGGAGCAATGTATGTGACGTTGTCCCTATTTATACATGTATTATTAGAAGCATATCTTAGAAACATATGACGCTATACTTAATTGAATAATGATTTGACCACTGATGTTTACTTATTGGAACTGCGTTTCTTACTCTTACTTTTTAATTCATATACATAGTTTAATGAATAATGTTAAAGGGATCTCCATCATGACATACATTTCCTAACATTAAACAAGATGACAGATCTCCACAAAAAAAGTATGTAGGCAAATTTTTATGGTGATTTTCAATATAAAAACACTGTATTTTCTTAAAATTTGTTTAGTGATTTCAACTTTAGAGCGTAACAAACAAACAAACCAACTCACACATTTTTAATACTATTCAGGAAGATAAAACATATCGTCATAGTAAACCAAAACAGCGACAGTCGCAGCTTGTTAGTAGTTAGGGGCTGCAGGTGTGAAACTTTTTCGTTGATTGTCGTGTCTGCACAAACTCAACAACCAGCGGAACCACAATAGAACGCAATTTTAAAGCTTCAGCGTCGCGGTGACGGCTCGCGCTCCTATCATTTTATCGAAAGTTTATTACGGCCCGGGTAATATTTAGTTTTAATTTATTTTTGTCGACCGTAAACTTTTAGATCATTTTAATTATGTCCTTTTACCGTGTGATTATTGTTATTTAAAATTAAAAATAAAAATTATGGGATATAATATGAGGATATTTAACGCTTCACGCAATTCCCAATACACGGGTAGACAGAGGTCTAGTCTAGACGTATTTTCGGGACAACGTGACAGGCGGCGATCCCGTCGCCGTCTTAATATCCAAACCAATGATATAATTCGTACATTCGTTTTTGAAAAACCCATTGGTGATCGCCTGCCACTTGGGGATCGAACTCGGGTCTCTCGACTCGAAACTCCGACCACCCAACAATTCGGCTATTTTGACTTATTTTAAAGCTTCAATTGTACAATTCAATATGAAGATTCTTTAAAAAAATATCGTGAATATTTCCATTGCTATTTCAAGAAATTGTTCCTCGTATTGCCGTGTTGTATTGGCATAATATACGACCCAATTTCTTATCGTGGGTGCTGTTAAATACTATTGGCTACTCAAAAACTACCTACCTGGTCTAGGATTCGAGGAGTCTGGTGCTGCGTTCGCTTATATGCTTGAGTTGTGTGGCGATTATGACCGACTCCCTGAGGAGAGAGGCCAGTGATCTGCAGCGGGCTTTTACAAGCCTCTATGTATGGAATTTATCTTTATTCCACCTCTGAAGAAAGAAAAACATGAATAGCATTAACTTGTATTTATTTATTTATTTATCTGCACTCACAGTTCCTGACGAGGTAGCCAGACTGAACAGATCGCCTAGTGTCACGATCCTTACATACCTCTTTCACTTCTTACAGATTCATCATTTTCTCCATACACGTCTCCAGTCACGTCCGAGTACTCTTGACCTTCTCCTCTTCGAGCAATTTGCTCACGTGGTTTTCGACTGTTATTCTCGGCCTACCTTGACAACATTTGATATTAACTTTCGCGCTATGTATTTTCTTCAACACTGTGTATAATCGTAGAGTTAATAAGGAACTAACTATATCTTTAGCGAATCAGACAGTGTTATGTAAATGTACAAAGTGAGTAGCGTGAAAATACGAAAATTATTAGAGAAGCGCAGGCGACGCGTCATTAAGCGAGTTTATGTTAAGCGGCGAGTGCACTCGAACGTTTTAACGCGCGTTGTCGCTAAGTGCCATTAGCGCGGCAGTCTCGTCGCGGCCGCCGATGTACTAACGAGTTGCCTTGTTATTGTTTCACTTCTTTTAAAGCCGCCTTTAATTTTAATACGTTTAGCGGTTTAATTGTAAGCGCCTAAAATGTGCTGTCACACGTATGCTTCGTTTACTTTGATAAATTTAAGAAAAAAAAGTACTCGTACGTTTTCTAGTTAGCACATGTTAATAATATTACGAATTTGAATATTTTATTAAAAGAAATAACTTTTATAAATCTATTTGTATTTGTGATCATCACACAATGTAACCGTAAGGCATAAGTATAGTAAGACATTGCGATGTAAACAAAAAGATTCTGGAATTTTCCTTTCTTTTATCTTCATGTCACTCCCAATACAGTGGTAGATAGAGGTCCTTAAGTCCTTTAATTAAGTCCTTTTGACCCACCGTCCACTGAAGGCGTTTATGGGACAACGTGACTTCTGGTGAGCTTTTCGCCATCTTTATGTCCAAGCCAACGACATAAATTATATATTATTTTCTTAAACAACACATTGGTACGAGCCTACCCCCCTGGGGATCGAATTCGGGTCTCTTGACTCAAATTCCGACCATTCAACCACTCGGCCGTCGTGTCTGTTACCAAGAGACAACAACCGTGCGTATTTAAGACATAAATAATTTATTTAAATTGAACAACAAACTTAACCAATTAATTTTAACAGCTCTCTACAACAGCACTAATGTGCTTTCAAATTGAGTTCCCTTGGGTTTCCGGTTCCGTTGCTCCCGGTATTATTAATAATCAAGATAGTAGTTTAGTTGGTTAATCCTAGTTAATGTTCGAGAAATTTTAAAGGCCGGCAACGCATCCGCTATTCCTCCGGTATTGCAGATGTTCATTGGCGGCGGTAATCACTTACCATCACGTGTGCCACCTGCTCGTTTGCTTCCCTCTTTCATAAAAAAAATCCACTTTCAAATATGTCTGTCAAATGCTTTTATGATTCAGATTCAGACATCTAGTGCAGAGGGAATGTAAAAAAGGCAGAGAAAAGATCGGATTTCATCGAGGCCGTCGAGACAGTCCAGACCCAAATCTATACTTAATTTGGCTCATACATAATAAATTAGAAAGAAAGAAAGATCATTCTTTCTTTGTAAATACATAAATATATAAATATCTTCACGCAATTCCCAATACAGGGGTAGACAGAGGTCTAGTCTTGACAGTTAAGTCCCTTGGACCCACCTTCCACCGAAGATATTTTCGGGACAACGTGACAGGTAGCCCGTCGCCGTCTTTATGTCCAAGCCAACGATATACGTACATAAGTTTTTGAAAAACCCATTGGTACGAGCCTGCAACCTGGGGATCGAGCTCGGGTCTCTCAACTCGAAATTCCGTCCACCCAACCACTCGGCTATCGTGACTTCTTTCTTTGTTACATAATAAATTACACTAAATTACTTGACCTAATAATCCAACTTTATGTACCATATTTGACGATAGCGTCGAACGAGTGGTGTACACACCGATTTTCTAGGTGTCACCAGCTCTGAGATCCCGAGTTAAGTTCCCGAATGGGACAATCTAGAAAAAACACTTTCTCTGCATTTTCTTTGGTCTGGGTGTTTGGTGCCTTCGTTGTGTCCGATTCCCATACCTCAATTGCTCTAATTTCTTACATTGGGATCGGAGCAATGTATGTGATGTTGTCGCTATCTATATGTGTTTTTACTTGTCCATAATCGCTTTAGGTTAGTACATCTAAATCTATCCACAGAACTTAAATCGTTTCACAAAGCATCTTGAATGAGTCGCACAGTCGCTCCCACTTACGTTTGCATTATCTGTGCCCCATCTGCGACAATTTCGTTAATGGCGCCTCACCGGCTACCGATCTTCTCCCTGTGATTAGAAGATGTCGACTTCTGGGAGTGTTTTTGAAATCCGGAACGATTTATATGATTACTTTTCTTTGAAAGTCAAATTCATTAATTAAACATTTCACTGCATTATAAGTTTTGTCTAATTCGTTAAACTAATTTATTCTTTAGTCTAATATAAAGATAAAAATAAAATAGTAAAGAAATATCTTCACGAAATTGCCAATACAGGGGTAGACAGAGGTCTAGTTTAGACAAAAGTCCCTTCGAACCACCTTCCACCGAAGATATTTTCGCGACAACGTGACAGGTGGTGAGCCGGTCACCGTCTTTATGTCCAAGCCAACGATATAAGTTTTGAAAAACCCATTGGTACGAGCCTGCAACCTGGGGATCGAGCTCGGGTCTCTCAACTCGAAATTCCGTCCACCCAACCACTCGGCTATCGTGACTTCTTTCTTTGTTACATAATAAATTACACTAAATTACTTGACCTAATAATCCAACTTTATGTACCATATTTGACGATAGCGTCGAACGAGTGGTGTACACACCGATTTTCTAGGTGTCACCAGCTCTGAGATCCCGAGTTAAGTTCCCGAATGGGACAATCTAGAAAAAACACTTTCTCTGCATTTTCTTTGGTCTGGGTGTTTGGTGCCTTCGTTGTGTCCGATTCCCATACCTCAATTGCTCTAATTTCTTACATTGGGATCGGAGCAATGTATGTGATGTTGTCGCTATCTATATGTGTTTTTACTTGTCCATAATCGCTTTAGGTTAGTACATCTAAATCTATCCACAGAACTTAAATCGTTTCACAAAGCATCTTGAATGAGTCGCACAGTCGCTCCCACTTACGTTTGCATTATCTGTGCCCCATCTGCGACAATTTCGTTAATGGCGCCTCACCGGCTACCGATCTTCTCCCTGTGATTAGAAGATGTCGACTTCTGGGAGTGTTTTTGAAATCCGGAACGATTTATATGATTACTTTTCTTTGAAAGTCAAATTCATTAATTAAACATTTCACTGCATTATAAGTTTTGTCTAATTCGTTAAACTAATTTATTCTTTAGTCTAATATAAAGATAAAAATAAAATAGTAAAGAAATATCTTCACGAAATTGCCAATACAGGGGTAGACAGAGGTCTAGTTTAGACAAAAGTCCCTTCGAACCACCTTCCACCGAAGATATTTTCGCGACAACGTGACAGGTGGTGAGCCGGTGACCGTCTTTATGTCCAAGCCAACGATGTAATTCTTACATAAGTTTTTGAAAAATCCATTGTATAACCTGCCACTTGGGGATCGAACTCGGGTCTCTTGACGCGAAATCCCGACCACCCAACCACTCGGCTATCGTGACTTATAAATATGAAAATAATTAAGAGTGGAAGGAGCTCAATTAAGCGAGAATCACTTCAGCGTAGTCGTTTCGCCATTAGCACGGAAGTCACGTACGTATCTGGATAAATAGAAACAATTCTTCGATTCACTTTATTATAAATTACTAAGCCTTAGTTCCATTAAAGGTAACATTTCGTAAATACAAGAAGTGTCATAAATATTTCCAGTCAAGGCCGAGTTATGCTCTGGTTTTGCATTAAAAAAAAATAAATTACAGATCAGCTGATCATAATACATTTATTTTTCTCTACCAGTCAATCTTTAGGCATTCTCTACCAGTCAATCTTTAGGTAGTGCAGAGATGAAAAGAAGTGGGTATAATAAATGTGGGACGAGGAGAAAAATTAACCGACCATGAACCGGAATATGATCAATGGATGCTGGTGGCTTGGGAGCGTTCTTTGTGAAAAGCTTTGGGGGGTGGCCTATGTTTAGCAGTGGAGTTTTGATAGGCTGTAAATAAGAAGAATAACCTAAAGTAGGCCTTCTACGAAAGAAATTATTAAAATACTATGCTGCTTGCGTAGCTAAGGGTTACAAGTTCGAATCGAAGAGGCAAAAATATATGTGATCAATTAAAATGTTTGTACTCGAGTCAAGGATGTTTACATGTATATAAATTTTTATTTTAGAAAATATATATGTATCTAATGATAATGTACTAGGCTAGGCTCTCCCACCTATCACATTGTCACAAATAAGCTTGGGTGAAAAGACTGTTGACCTAATTCTCTAGACGTCTGCTTGTCCCAATATGAGAAAATTGCGTGAAAATATTAGTCCTGTTTATTTATAAGTTACAAAAGTGCACAAAAAATAGTCCAAAACATAAAAATTTGTATGTTAATATTCTGTGCTCTAATGAATTATATATTTTGAAAAATATATACTAATATTTTTCAATATTGTTCACACCCATTTACTTTTCTCCATCAACCAGAGTTGGACTGGTAGAAAATGCCACAAGGCATTAAGTCCGCTCATTGGAACCTTTAGTTTATAATGTGCTCAACAAAGAATAAATAAATAAATGTATAAATATATAAATAAATATAAATAAATATCTTCACGCAATTCCCAATACAGGGGTAGACATCGGTCTAGTCTAGACAATTAAGTCCCTTCGAACCACCTTCCACCGAAGATATTTTCGGGACAACGTGACAGGTGGTGAGCCCGTCGCCGCCTTTATGTCCAAGCCAACGATATAATATATCGGACATAGGTTTTTGAAAAACCCATTGGTACGAGCCTGCCTCCAGGGGATCGAACTCGGGTCTCTCGACTCGAAATTCCGACCACCCAGCCACTCGGCTATCGTGACTTATATGACTATAAATAAATGTAGTAACAGGATTTGGTGATTAATAGATTATCATTGCATATACAGTCGGCTGTCGCTCTATTAGGAGTGAAAATAAAGTGTCCTAGACATTATGCGTAAAAGATATATCTCGCGTTTCGTAGGCCTTGTGGGATTCAGCCCATTTTATTGATATATCGCGATCTGTGAAACGATTTGGAATAACAATCACATAAGACGATAAAATGCTCTTTGAAGCCTTCTTTGTCGAAGTTCATAACTTAAGAGAGGAATAAGCAGGACAAAGAGCTCTTTGTGGAAAAAAATGGAACGCATTCACGTGAGAAGTCGGAAGAATCAAAGATTTTGGCTTTAATCAAAGTAAATTGAAGATTTAACTCCATGGGAGGAAACTTTCAGGTATGATTTATTTATATGTTTATTATTTTATCGTTCATTCGTAACTGAATGACGTTGTATATTTTATTTAATGACTGGTACTGTATACTATAAAACAAAGTCCTCGTACACGTCAGTTTGTCAGAACGTAATAAACTTAATAACGTTTTTACGGTTTTCAGTAATAGACCTAATGATTCATTAGGACCATCTAGGTGCAAAGGATGAAGATATTTATTTATTTACAATTAAAAAAAAATATATAAAATATCTTCACGCAATTCCCAATACAGGGGTAGACAGAAGTCAAGTCTAGACAATTAAGTCCCTTTAACCCACCTTCCACCGAAGATATTTTCGGGACATCGTGACAGGTGGTGAGCCCGTCGCCGCCTTTATGTCCAAGCCAACGATGAAATTCGTACATAAGTTTTTGAAAACTCATTGGTACTGCCACCTGGGGATCGAACTCGGGTCTCTCGACTCGAAATTCCGACCACCCAACAACTCGGCTATCGTGACTAAATTATTTACAATGCATTAAGATTTTATGTAAATTGTCTGCAATTTGAAGATTTCTATCTCTTTTTTACCTTCTGGAAAATTTAATATACACTTGTAGAATACTTATTGTGCGTTTAATTTTATTAAATAATACATAAATACATACATAACAGCCTGTTAAAGTCCACTGCGGGGCATAGGCCTCTCCCATTGGGAGGATTAACCATAATCGCCACGCTTGGCAGGGATATTGGCGATCGTATTAAATAATAACGCAATAAAACGGGTCAAGGTAGACCGAGACCAACTCTAAGACCATATGAGCAACAGGCTAGACCAGAAATAAAATGTAGGCGGATATGCTCATCTCCGTAAGGACTCTATAAGTTCAAGTTGTATGCGGGTGGTGTAAAATAATAAAAATAATAAAATGCATTTATTTGGAACACAAAAAAATAATAATAAAAAACCGTCATATTTAGTCTAGTGAATGTTAGGAAACAAAGTCTTGAAATAATTTCGTGCGAAGTAAGTAAATTCAACGACCTCCACGCTACAAACTCTGAGGCCCCGGGTTCTATTCCCGGCCGGGTCAATGTGAAAAAGAACTTTTTCGTTCTTTTTTTCTTTTATTACGACAGTGTCTAAGGAGTCTGGAGTAGCACGTGAAGTAGCACCTTCGTTGTTTTAGATTTCATAACACAAGTGCTCTAGCTACTTACTGGGATTAGAGAAATATGTGATGTTGTATTTATTAAAAAAAAATAAGATGATACTTTTATCCAATCGTTGGTCACACCAACTTGTAATCAGCGCTGTTATCTTTAACGTTAATCTTTAAAGAGGTTGTATACCTTATTTGCCACACTTGGCGCTACAGAAGGCAGAGCTTTTTTAATCTGTAATAAGACCTCGTGTCTATAAGATTGTTGCAACTTGTCGCCGATATAAATAATGGCAACAGATACTCGTCACATAACACTATAACCTCCGTCGAATAAATGGAAAATAAATAAAATTGTTATTTTTACTTATATCTATCTGTCTTTATCTCTATGTCCTTTACTGTTCGACATGGGTGGATGACTTAATTTTTGTCCCCGATTGCTAGTAAAAATAAATATCTATACACCATTCCCAAGACTGGGGTAGACAGAAGTCAAGACCACCTTTCACCGAAAACATTTTTTGCAATAACGTGGCAGGTGGTTAATCCTTCGCCATCTTTATATGTAAACCAACGACATGATTCCACAACAAGTTTTAAAAAACCCACTGGGACTTGCTGAGATCAATCCGGTCGGACTCGAATTCCGATCACATAACCACTCGGCTATCGTGACTTCTCTGCTCATCTACTATCTGAAATTTTTCTAAGCGTAAAGAACCACTTATACTGCCTTTAAATAAACCATTAAAACGTGAAAAGCGTTTCAATTGTAAACGGCGCGAAATTCACCCGCTCATTATTCACATAAACAAGAGCGATTATGTGTTGGCGACATTGTGCGCAGAACGACACTTTAGATTGTTCGGAGTTCTTTCGCCAAGCGCTCAGCCGAGCTCTTTACAGTACAACTTGGATTTAACGCGATAACTTTTATGTTATTGCGAAGCTGTGTACGCCCGTTGTGTACATTACGGAGCAATCAATCATCTCTCGTAACGTTAGGGTAAAAGTTCGTAAACTCTGAATTGTTGAATTAATGATTCCCGGCGAGTGTGTGTTGTGGAATTCATTAACAGGGTTTGTGTGTGTGTGGATAGGACTCGATTGTTGCTAACTTGATCTTGTTTTATATTACAAGTATATACATAATACAATTAGTTCGTAATTTTATTCTCTACATATAAATAAAATTGAAATGTATGTATGTAATTCCAAATAACATAACAGCTTTTCTCTAAATTCATACGCGGTATACTCTATATGCGGTACTTACATAAAAAACTTACATATGCGGTACTTACATAAAAAAGTTTAGTCACGATAGCCGAGTGGTTAGGTGGTTGAAATATCTTGTCAAGTGACCTGAGTTCGATCCCCAGGTGGCTGGCGCGTACCAATGGGTTTTTCAAAAACTTATGTACGAATTTATCTTTGGCTTAGACATTGTGACGGCGACGGGCTCACCATCTGTCACGTTGTCCCTAAATATCTTCGGTGGAAAGTGGGTCGAAGGTACTTAATTGTCTAGACTTGTGTAAAGATATTTATTAATTTACATTAAAAAAATCAATTTTTAAAATCATTCTCTGTTGTCTGTTTGTTCCGGCTAATCTCTGAAATAGATGGACCGATTTTAACGAGAGTCACTGACATATAACCGATGTCATAAGGAGTTAGGCTACATTTATTTTAAAAACATAATTAAAGTTCAAATACACATATAGAAACCGCCAAAAGTGAAAAACCGCGGATAAAACCTAACCAAATTTTAATTACACCAGATAAACATTTTTCTATTATGTTTTATTCTAACCACGCCTCCTCGCACCTTAGACTATGTGGATTATTAGGAAAATTGTCCAAGATTTATCCGGTCATTTTATTATTAAGTCCCTTTGACCCACCTTCCACCGAAGATATTTTCGGGACAACGTGACCTATACATCTTTCATTTCATCATTTTATTCATCGTTTAGCTAAATAGGCTGTTAAAATACATTGTAAATAGACGATGTTTAAACCCATCGTAATGAATGTTAGTTATATAATTTTTGTGTTAAATTATTTATATAAATAATATTTAATATAAAAAAGTAACAGATTTGGCACTCGCGCACTGGTCTCGGAAATTGTAAGGTAAAAGGCTACACTGGTAACTACTAATTTTGTTAGCAGAGTTGAAAAACACCTCGAGCTTTCACGGATCAAGTTCTGGAATCATTAAACACTAAATTCGACTAAGTGTTGTCTTCATTACCTTTATGGCTACAGATAGTCGTTTTATGCTTAACTATTTACATATTTAATTATTTGTTTTTACTAAATGATACGATCCGGTAGCTCAATTGTAACTGACTATGTATTTATGTCCGTCTGGTAACAGTGACCGTGTGGTAACGGTGTAAGAATATTTCTAAGGCGACTAAGGTCAACAGCCTTGGATAATGTTATGGCAACCCATAGATGGCGGGATAACCATCTCTTCTTAAAATAATTAGACCAAAATGGGCTGCTGCGTCTGAAGTGTGAGTGGTCTGCTACTGCGATCGCCAATCTGCCTGCAAAGCGTGGCGATTATGGCAAATCCTCCCTATGGGAGAGGCCTATGTCCTGCAGTGGATTTAAACAGGCCGTTATGTATGTATGTTTTCATTTCATTTTATTCGAAAAGAGTCTGAAATCACTGGGAGCGCGATTCAAGTAAGTTTATGAGTATATTTAAGCAGGGTTGCACTTAATCGTAGACGCTAAGTGCCATTAGCGTGGCAGTCACGTTATGAACGCCGAGTATTAACTTAACTTTATTTCTAAAGTTTTTCATTGTTTATGTTTTGAACTGCCTTCTTATTTAGATTAGTTACTGGGATATTTCATGATACACCTTTTATTAATTTTAAATATATTTTTTATCTGTTTCAACAATTATAGCCACGATAACTGAGTGGTTAGGTGATCGGAATTTTGAGTCAAGAGACCCGAGTTCTATCCCCAGGTGGCAGGTTCGTACTATTGGGTTTTTTTAAACTTATGTACTATTTATATCTTTGGCGTAGACATAAAAGCGGCGACGAGCTCACCACCTGTCACGTTGTCCCAAATAATATCTTCGATGGAAGGTGGGTCGAAACCACTTAATTGTCTAGACCTCTGTCTATCCCTGCAATAGGAATGCAGGGATAGACAGAGGTCTGCATATACATCTTATGCTTATAATTATTTAACTACTTTAATGTAATGAAGTCACGTTCTCTCTCCTCGATCTGACTCCTGTAGACTGCGTGAGTTCTATACGTTGATGAATTTTTGATTTCTATAAATCAGTCGATCACCTCTGCCTCACGAGAGTCAAGTGGTAGGGGGCCTGGAATTCGAGTAATAAATTATGATGATACTTTATTCTTAATTTAGTAATTTTTTAACCTAAAATTATTCATAAATTTTTATTACTTATTAATATAATTATTCATTCGGGCGCTTACATACTTTTTGAGCCTTTCATTATAATCTATTCATAAACTTTAAAACATTGGGTCCCAGAGACCGAATTTTAATTGGGCTAAGGAGGAGAGAATACTTCCACTATGTCTTGAGACGCAACTTTGACTATCAAAAAGATATAAAAAAAAGGTATAAATTTATGCTTAATTTACTATTTTATACTTTGCTTATTATACGTTTTATTTAGATTTATTTTTATGCGCCATTTCTCTTTTGGCTTTTGTCCAAAGTCCTTCTTCCTTTGTCTTAATGATTAATTATGTTAGATAAATGTATAAATATTGAATAAAAATTGTAATATGTTACGTTATATAAAATAATTGCTTAGGTAACATTTACTTCTTCTCCAAATTTATTTTAATTATAATAAATATATATCTTCACGCCATTCCCAATACTGGGACACACCCTCAGAGAACAGATCACCAAGTGTCACGATCCTTACAAACTTCTTTCGCTTCTTTCAGATTCATCTTTTTCATGTATGCACGATTATGTATCCGAGTACTCTTGGTCCACCCCTCTTCGAGCAATTTGCTCACATGGTCTTCCAAAGTTAGTCTCGGCCTACCTCGACACCTTTTAATATTAAGTTTCGCGCTATATATCTTCTTCAGCATTCGGTTTTCACTCATTCACTCAAAGTACCCAAACCATCTAAGCACGCCCTTACCACTTTTGGTTTTCAGGTCATCTTTCAAACTCCCAAATCGCGAATCTATTCGTTTTGTATTCGGTCGTCGAAGTATTCCGACGCCGCACATTTTACGAAGAGATAGCATCTCCACTGCATTCAACCTGAATTTATACTACTTCTGGCAAACCCAGGTTCAAAGTCGGTACCACCACTGCGTTATGTATAGCAAGGCGTGCACTGTTGACTTTGTTCCCGGCAGCGACACGCCTGTCCACATCTATATCACATCTACCATCCTGGTTGAAAGCACTCCCCGGTATATTTATTCACCTGTTCTAGACATTCCTGATTTCCCCATTTTTCACACTTCGTTCTCTCTTCGTCTTGTTCAAATACCAGAACCTTAGTTTTATTAGCATTCAAATGGAGACCTATAATTTCACATTCCTATTTCTTTACACATGACTAATGCCTGCAGTTCTGCCTCTGATGGTGCAATAAGCACTGCATCAGCATACAGCAGACGTTGATTACATATTATATAAATACATAATAATTGATATTATACATTTACGAGTTAGTTGAATAACTCAGTAAAAATACTTATATTTAATTTTACTATAATTTTTTTAAGGATCATGATACTAAGCAATCTGTTCTCTCTGGCTACCCCGTCAGGAATTGTGCGTATATAAATAAATAAATAAAATCATTTAAATTACAATATTTTATAGAACAGCACCGATTTAACTCAAACACACATCATGCGGTTGGCATGCTCTCAGTTATTAATCATAAAATCAGTTTTCCAATTACTATTTGCTCGTTTGCAGATTGCACACTCCAGTAGTTAATGAATTTCAAATGCTACTTACTCAGTAGGGTCTTAGGTAGTGTTATGATATTAACACAACCCTTCCTGCAAATGTTTTCCTGGGGTCACGTTCTCATATCACAGCCCACGTTGTTTCCAACAACGAAAAGAAGGAATTAAATTACTTTAATTGAATTTAGCGTTAATTTTAATTCAGTTTTATTCCCAAGTTTATGTGAAAATATAAACTTTTAGCAACATTGGAATTTAAATTACTGAAACATGCCTGCAAACCCAAAAGTAATATTTTTTTTAAATATGAAGGTCATCGATTAGAATAATAACTTTTCTATAGCTGTCAAGAATGCATGGTTAGAAAAATTTATGGGAGACTAGTGCCGATACAAATTCCCTTAACTAAAAAAAACATACAAATTAAAAATAATAAAATTAAAGAAAAAAAAATAATTTTTAAAAAAAGAATATTACATTAGCGACAGCAACAAAAGGGTCTGCGCTCAGTATAAGTTGCGGGTGGACACAACACTGATTATATATTATTACGAGAACATTTATTAATTTTACAGTATCACCTTAAAGTTATAGTATGTATGTATTTTCCGTTCTTTTATGTTATATCTTCAAAAGCTTTTGTGTTAAATGAATACTGGAATATATGCAAACAAAGCCGCGGGTAAAAGTCGGCTGTTATTAATTTACATTCTCATTTTTCTCTCTAGACTCGTCGTTGCAAGACGCTTCGCCTCCGAAATCATTGAGTATTATGTAAATTTTCATTTCCAATTAACATAATTATTCAGCGAGGCGAAACTTTCGACGCGTTTCATTAAAAGCTATTCACGAACTTGGAAACTCGTTGCGAGCCAACAAAGAGACCGAATTTCGAGGAGGGTGTGATATAAAGGCGTTGTTGTGATACGTTCGTATTAGTAGCCGAAAGGCTCAATGTCGTCCAAAATTAGAATCATTCAAAATATGTGTAAATGCTTAGTATGTAATATAATTTAAAATTATCATACATGATAACGACCTCCGTGGATGAGTGGCGTCCAATTCTGAGGTCCCGGGTTCGCTTCCCGGTCGGGTCAATATTGAAAACACTTTCTATATTTCCTCGAGTCTCGGTATTTGTTCAATGTTTCTGATTCTATAATACTAGTGCTTAAGCTGATTACTTGGGGATGCAAATATCCCAACATTGTTTACATCCGCCATGTTGGGGGGGGTATGTATTTATTTATTATTATAATAATAACATGGTGAATCACAATACCAAAACTGCTTTTTCACTACGACTACTTGGGCTATGAGGGCAAGAATTATGACCTAAACATCAATAACATACCTTTCTCAGACCACCAACGGGCGCGCATTTAAAGTGGGGCTACTTGGAGCGGCTACGTCAGGCTAGCCATCCCTTTATAGGTTTGCCATGCAGGTTCCCTATTGGGCACTTTATTATTTATTGTTTTAAAGTTCAAGTTAAAGTTACTAAGCCCTACCGCCATAAGATGAGAACCAAATGAGTGGTAGGTAAAAGAGCCCACTTTTAAATTTTAATTTACCCAACCTAGGTAGGTAAGCTCTTAATTTAAAAGGCCTCTTCTGTATAATATTGGACTATCAGCAGGTTAAAGTGATAAAAAAGAAGTAATAAAATAAATACCTTCACTTCATTCCCAATACACGGGTAGACAGAGAACCGCCTGGTCAAAAGGACTTAATTGCAATTTTTGGGACAACGTGACAGGTAATGAGCTCGTCACTGTCTTTATGTCCAAGCCAACGATATAATTCGTACCTTCGTTTTTGAAAAAAACCCTTTGCTGCCTGGGGATGGAACTCTCTTGACTCGAATCCCTATCACCCAAACATTTGGCTATCGTGAATTTTTTGAATAGAAAAACAAATTGTAATAAATATGACCTGAAGTTGATTAAACTGTACAATAAATTATTTCAAGCGCAAAGTGCTCTACAATTGAGAAAGTTCTGGAACACCTTTAGCGATCTGGAATAGCCGAAGTTTCCTAGTCGTTAAACGTTCGAGTCGACTTATGTCTACTAAAGTTATAGTGTTAGGATGTTGCTTATAAACTTAATTGTACGTATGACTATTGCCTACTTTATTGTATTATTTACTACGAACCGATTTCAATTTGTTTTTATTTTATTTTTTAATTTGCTGCCGATTCAAAGTCATAACATAATATTTTTAGAGTTCTTTTAGTTCCACTTTTGTACGATCTATTTATATGAATCTCATAGGATAAGCAAAGCTATTTAAAAAAACATTCAGATCAACTTCTGCAAGGAATATCTAAAAAATATATTGCTCTTTACAAATCTGTATAATAATTTACTGGACACTGTTACAAACAGTACAGTAGTACTAAATCATATTATTGATACAAAAAGAATCGCTCTTTTCTCGGGAATCGAATATCAGAACTACACTACAATTTCTTTTAGCGTTATTTTTAAATTACTATTCTAGAATTTTATTTAAAAGTGGCTAATTTAAAATATTATTTTAAAAAAAAACATATGTTTATATAACTGGCTGGTTTTCAAACCATACAGTTGCATAAAACGCCACATAAATACGTGGAAATGGAATAGCATTATAATATTGGCAACATTTTGACCTGCGCTTGGCTTTCCACTGTTGACCTATAAACTAGCCATTTCGCCAAACCGTAGCTCGACATTAAATTGTTGTAGTAGTATTCCGGTGTAAACCAGTATATCCTTGTGTGGAAAGTGTGTTTGAGCCAAACCGAAACAGAATGGTGGTCATATTGCCTATTATGGTTACTTTTTTTTCGAATAATGCAATCAACGGCATGATTTGAAGCCAATATTGATTCATATCATATCTTTCGTTTGTATCATTATACGTTTTATATATAACATTACATTGGCCCAGCCCTATATCCACCCGTTCGTTGAGATATACGGAAAGGGTTAGGTAAGCTTGTTCTTCTTTGCAGCCTATTGAAAGTCCACTGCTAAAAATAGCTTCCCCAAATATATTATTATGTCATCTTAGACCCTAAGACGGCGATAGGCCTACCGCTTGTCACGCTTTCCCAAATAAGCTGCGGTGAAAAATCGGTTGAATATAGGTCATTGTCTGACTTCTGTCTACCCACCCCAGTATTATTAACTGAGTGATGATGAAAAATGTGCCATTATTTATAGTATCGGCACAATGACAAGTACAAAATTGATTAAAAACAAAATATAACATAGTTTTCTGTGTCTCATTTGTGATTTTCCGAATAGAGGTCTATGCAAAATAAAAAATACAGCTACAGTGCACTGTCGAAACGAAGCACGGACCCTACCCGACAATCCAATTTAGCCTTTACTTTGTGGAAGTAAATTACAATCATGGCCTACACTCACACACCAACTCAATATAAACGCAAACAGAGAGAGTGCCCTCTGTTTATTTCATTAAAATATGTCATGGTTGTCGTATGATTAGTAAGGAATCATTCAAAAAAGGGATATTTAAAATCTACTGACACGGGTGGTAATCAAACCCTCAATCTCCACCGTAGAAATAAAAATACATAAACATATCTGTTAAATATAACACCGTAAATTAATTTTAAATAAAATGATTTTCGGATTCTATCGCGTTTTTAATTAGTTTTTACAAACTATTTTTATTTCCTGACGAGTCCCCCCGTGACCACGGATGTCAACGTAAAGTAAAGGTAAAGCATCCGAAACGCCGGGAAATAAAATAGTTTGTAAAAACTATTTAAAAAACGTGATAAAGTCAGAAAATCGTTTTATTTAAAATGTGTAGTATTCGCATAAATACAAGAAATCATTACCCTAAGTTAATATTATTTCCATTTACTGTACTATTATCCTCACAGTATCTGGGTATCAGACTCTGGGAGGTCCTTGCCCACGTAATACCGGAGATCGAACAGGTTTCTTACGCGTGTTTCACTTTCTCTTCTATGTACAAAAGATAGCTACTGTTTCCGAGTGTGGTTGCCGCATACTTAAAAATAGTTTATCGTTTTTATTTTTGTTATATAAAACGTTATTGTGGGTTTCTTCAAAAACTTCATGTTTTTTCGTGTTTTTATAATTATATATTAAAAGGAGGACACTTTAAAAGAATTTATAAAACGAGAGTTTATAAAACGAAATCCTGTCATCAATAGGTATAAATTTGCAGTAATAAAGTATTGTATCTCTCATAAATCTATCATATATATTGGCAAGTCCGTGCTATACTTAATATACGTAATCCGGAATGTACTTATTGATCTTTTACATTGAAGTTAGTTTTCATTCGTAAGGTAAAAGAACAACGTTGAATATTCAGGGAAAATTCTGCTTCTATTCGTGAATTGTCTGCGAGTGGATCGTGATCGTATTAGTTGAAATTAACACTCGAGCCATGTTGAGTGCTGTCGATTTTTAGTTTTGTTTCTTAATACTTTATGTTGCCTTTATTCATTTCCGCATCTCTTTTGTAGAAATGGTTCTGGACTGCTTTGTGAATTTCACAATTTTGCGGACGGTTCATATATTATTTAAATTTCACAGTTTTTAGTTTAAGTTTCAGAGTCTGCAGTCAAAGTTTTATTAGTTTAGTTTTAGTTTTACACCATTTATAAATGGTGTAAAACTAAAACGCGTATGAAACGTCACGTGTATGAAAAAAGAATGTGAAATTATTGGTCTCCGTTTGAATGCTAATAAAACTAAGGTTCTGGTATTTGAAAGGGACGAAGAAAGAACGAAGTGCGAAATTTGGGTAAATCAGGAATGTCTAGAACAGGTGAATGAAATTGTATACTTGGGGAGTGCGTTTAGCCGGGATGGAAGATGTGATTTAGATGTGGACAGGCGTGTCGCTGCCGGGAACAAAGTCAATGGTGCCCTGACTGCGTTAATCAAAAGGCAAGGCGTTGTGAAAACTGCACGCCTTGCAATACATAACGCAGTGTTGGTACCGACTTTGTTATATGGCAGCGAAACCTGGGTATGCCAGAAGAAGCATAAAAGCAGGTTGAATGCAGTGGAGATGCGATCTCTTCGTAAAATTTGCGGCCTTACCATGGCCGGCCGAAAGCGAAACGAAGAGATTCGCAATATGGCAGGTTTGAAAGATGACCTTGTCTCAAAAATGGATAAGGGCGTGCTTCGATGGTTTGGGCACGTTGAGCGAATGAGTGAAGACCGAATGGTGAAGAAAATATATAGCGCGAAAGTTAAAGTTTAAAAGGTGTCGAGGTAGACCGAGATTAACTTTCGAAGACCATGTGAGCAAATTGCTCGAAGAGAGGAGGGTCAAGAGTACTCGGATACCTAGACGTGCATGTATGAAGAAGATGATGAATCTGAAAGAAGCGAAAGAAGTATGTAGGGATCGTGACACTTGGCGATCTGTTCTCTCTGGCTACCCCGTCAGGGATTGTGCGTGAAGATAAATAATAAAAATAATAATAATAACCATTTATAAATTTTCGACGACAACCGTGGACGAGTGGCGTGAACACCGGTTTTCAAGGAGTTGTCATCTCGAGGTCCCGGTTTCGACTCCCGGACGGGTCAATGTAAACCACTTTTTCTACATTTTCTCGGGTCTGGGTGTTTGTGGTGCCTTCTTTGTTTTCGATAGTGATGTTTTCCCTACCTAGATATGTATTTTTTGTTTGGTATTTGAAGGTGACAATTATTTATAAATATTTTTTCCGTGTGTTATTCGCAAAGGAATCAAACAATTATAATAATCGAACAATTTTTTTAATAACACAAAGAATACTTGCAATGTCAAATAACATTACTAGTATTATTCCTGTTAACATTACCAACTAAGTGTGCCTGGACTAAGTGTGTTCACGACAATAGACAATGAAGGGCTCGAACCTGCGACGTGTCGCAGTCCAGACGCCGTTAATTATCAAACCGAACCATTAGGCTCTTGCCGCTTAAAAATAATTAAACACGTCTTCAAATCACAAAGTAAGATTTCCATTTCATCACACAAATGTTTGCCCCAAAGGCTTCGGCCAGCACACCTATGCTTCAAATTGCTACTATTTATGACTTCGGGCCGCCTTATATATATATTAATATAGCCTTAAAAATAATTCTGTCAACAGACTTGACAGATGACGAAGATGTTGCCATATTATCTTGTTTGCCGTGTCTAAAACTATGATGCAAATCTTCACGCTATTCCCAGATATTAATCATAGGTCTAGACCATTTAGACATTTCGACCCTCCTTCCACCGTAGACGTTTTTTGGAATGTGATAGGTGGAGAGCCCGTCGCCGTCTTTATGTCCAATCCAAAGATACTAATTGTACATATCATAGTATCTTCGGTTAAAGGTGGGTATAAAATTAGCGGAAATCATTAAGCTAAGTGAAAAACGATTATATTCTTAGCTTGATAATAGAATATATCCTCTTTAATTTCCGATCTATTTGCGCAAATATCGGTGTTTCCTTTAACGGCGCGTTGAAGTTTATATCTAGCATTAAAATTTTAATGAAACCATTTCAAAAGCAAACTACCCTTTTAACTTGTTAGCCTTTTAAACGCGAAACGTTTATCTGTTTCGCAGCTCAAATATCTACCCTTAGCATCTTTTATAGGGGAGCCGTTCGGTGTAATTGTGTCTGTCAGTCTCATTAATAAGCTGATGTTTTCATTTGGCACAGGTATATTTAGAGGTAATAGAGAGTGACATGTTTCCTCTCTTAATGTCTCTTAGTGGCAATACCAATGAGTTTTTCAAAAACTTATGTACGAATTACATCGTTGGCTTGGATATAAAGACGACGACGGGCTCACCACCTATCACGTTGTCCCGAAAATATCTTTGGTGGAAGGTGAGTCAAAGGGACTTAATTGTCAAGACTGGACCTCTGTCTACCCCTGTACTGGGAATTGCGTGAAGATATTTATTATTTATTTATAAATATAACCATATAATTTAACACAGTTGCCCACTAACGTAGCATTTACGTAGCGCGCTGCATGCATCCACGACGTAGCAGCAAATCAACTGACTTCATATTTTATTGTGCTGTTAAGTAGAACTCGGCAGACGACACAGGCGACATAACTTTGCAACGTCGCCAAATTAATATTTAATTACAGATTTCCTACGAAGTTCGTCATGTTTCTAGGTACATTGCTTGTTCGCTGACGTTTACATAAATTAGGTTACTAAGAACTTATTTGTGAGTGTTTGTGTGAAATGTAGACGCGTCTGGTTAATTGAAAATTTTTAAAATAGAAAATTTGCAGAAAATGGAAAACTAAAATTCTCTGCTCAAATCACATGTAGGACGGTAGATAATGCCTTTAGACATTCAGTTCGCCATAAAGTACATTATTTTTCTTGTTCAAATGCATTTAAATAAATAAATATAAATATCTACACGCAATTTCCAATACAGGGGTAGACAGAGGTCTAGTGTAGACAATTAAGTCCCTTTCACCCACCTTCCACCGAAGACATTTTCGGGACAACGTGACAGGTGGTGGGCCCGTACTCATTGGTACTGCCACCTGGGGATCGAACTCGGGTCTCTTGACTTGAAATTCCGATCACCCAACCACTCGGCTATCGTGACTTCATCAAATGCATTTATTTAAATAAAATAGACACATAGACAAAATACGAAAAACGACAAATAAAAAATACTTTATCGTTCTTTAAGAACTACATTTTTGGTTACGTTGAACTATGTACGAGAATTTTAAGGTACGTTTGTAAAGTCAATGGAGGTGATTACTTAAAGTGTTCCCCGGTCGCTCGCCGTCCAACATGGCCGTCACGGTCCAGTGAGCATACGTGACGTGAATACGATGCAGTACGTGATGCACCTACGCGATTGTTTTGTGACCAACACAACAATGCAGAGGACTTGAAACTTGTTGTCCCAATTACTTTACATGTATTCACACACACATACATACAGTTGCGGAAGAAAAGTGGCAACCTTGTTTAGGCGAACCCAGTGTGCGACGACATCCCACGAGATGGAGTGACGACTTGCAAAATTTTAAGAGAAGTTGATGAACGCAGACGGCTGAGAACCGTTCTCAGCAGTGGTCTCTTGATATGCTTTAAAAAGAAGACATACATACATATAGGTTGACTGGAAGAGAATGCCTATAGGCATGAAGTCCGCCTTTTGTGATCTATACGGAATCGCAATAAAGATTAAATAAATAAATGAATACATAGACACGTAAGCATATATACTATATATATTACCGTACAATAACTAGTCGTGAAAAATTTTACGAAATGTCTGTGTTTTATATTTTAGTTAATAAAACAAAACGAAAATAATCTGAAATATACTTTCTAAAAAATAAACATAACGTCTGTACAGCTGAAAACTTTCTGCTGTCTGTCTGTCAACCTCAAGTTGACAGAATGTCAAGTTGACAAAATTACAACTTAACAATTTCAAGGCAATTTAAGAATTACAAGGCTTTTCTCTTTTGATTATTTAGCCTTATATTTAATAAATTGGCCAACTTTGCAATGACATTATGAAATTGGTATAAACTGACTCCTTACTTCCGTTGTGTGCACTATATAAAATAAAAGCGTTTAAATTACGATGTGGTATTAATTACTATTCCTAACGTGCAAGGAAAGCATGATAATGGAAAATTTGTGAGTCCAATGTTCTGTTGGGAACCACCGTTAATTCTTCATTGTAAGGATTAGGATCTTACAATGAAGAATAAATAAATAAAGGTTAACAAAGGTCTTAATTCTATGTGCGAAAAAATACATTGGCAGATCCCCTGTCCGTAAAGATAAGCTAGAACAAGTAAACTAAATGAATTAGATAAAATTACGTACATAACATTTACGTAATTATGAACTCGGAAATTAGCTATTTCTGTAATGTTAATACAAATAAATACTTGTTGTAAAATGCATGTGCATATGAAATTAATACATAAATGAAAACTATATAAAGGGGAATACATCATCAGATGTATTCCCCTTTATATAGTTGTATGATCCATCAGGATTATGCATTCAGATAACGATTTCACATCAGATTTTTCGCAATATCACGAGTTTAACGAAATCCATTAAATAACTACTATCTATTGCAATACATAGGCCTCTCCTATTTACCATATCCCCCAAAATTAATTAAGAAAGTTAATTGTTACATTGAAAAGCTTAATGTTAATAAGTAAAAGTACAAAATATCAATTCTTCAACTTTGTTATTAGACCTCTGGACCTTCCCAATATCGGTCGTAAGAACTTGTAACTGTATAATCAAAATTCATTACTAACTTAAGAAGATAGCATTTTCCTTATATCTACCCACAACAGAGCGTAGATAACGAAAAAAGTTTCGAGAGTTCGTGCATTGATATCCGGAATTAGTCCAGCGATGGTCTTAAAACACAACTTATTAAATTAAAGCTCGCTCCTTGAGTCCCAAGGCTCTTATCTCGTTCGGAGGCGGCTATTAAAACTTGACGGGGGCGCCAACTGTGACCACCCCGCTAATTGCTTGTGGCGACCTCCTGCGGTTACTGGAGACCACTTTTACTTACCAGTTTTATGTCTTGCGAGCCTTAAGTACGTCATGTATTTATTGGGCAACACTTTTAATACTACACTTATTTTTGCTAGTTGACATTGTTAATTATTATAATTTTTAATTTAATGAATAGTAAATATAACTCGGAGAAAGTAGTGTTGCAGTCAGTAAAAATTACAATAGCATTTATCTGTTTGCACTATTTAAAAAAAAAAAAACGAACAAAATACTTTCACGTCGTATACGTGTTGTAGTTTTCTTAGATTTGTCTAAAAGGAGTACCAGAACAATGTTTACGAAGCATTGCTATTCTATCTTGTTGTATAATCGTAGGCTCGTTTCTCGTGGCAACCTACAAAAAACGAATGTGATTCAATATACGCCATTCACGATATTGGAGTAGACAGAGGTCTAGACATTTTCTGGAACAAATTGATAGTAGATCTTCATATCCAAACCAACGAATAAATCGTACATATGTTTTGAAAAAACGCATTGGTACGAGCCTGTCATCTGGTGATCGAACAAGGATCTTTTGACTCGAATTCCGATCACCCAAAGACTGAGTAGTACTACTACTATCGTGACTATTTATATCATTAACTAATTATATCAAAAAAAATGAAAAAAATATATCTTCACGCCATTCCCAATACAGGGGTAGACAGAGGTCTAGTCTAGACGATTAAGTCCATTCGACCCACCTTCCACCGAAGATATTTTAACGTGACAGGTGGTAAGCCCGTAGCCGTCTTTATGTCCAAGCCAACGATATAATTCGTACATAAGTTTTTTTTTAACCCATTGGTACGAGCCTATCACCTGGGGATCGAACTCGGGTCTCTCGACTCGAAATTACGACCACCCTACCACTCGGCTATGGTGACTTAATTTATGAAAAAATTATATCATTAAGAATTGTATTCATGGGGTTAATTCTGTGCGGTGAGACATCGTGTAATAAATCACATAAGTCGCAGTCGGAGAAAAGTTTAAAGCGCATTGACTTTACGGAGAGCTACTTCAAAACTTTTATTTCTCAACATAAACCGTCAAGCAGCGCCGCTCTTAATTGAAGAAGTGACTTCACTTGCTTCTTAGTAAATTAGTTGCACCATCACATTGCATCGTGGTTTCTTGTTGCGAAGAGCGCGATGGTTCAATTAGTTTTATTTATTTTCTCTTTCCTACAATGTTATTCTTTCGTTTGTAAGAAAAATTAGCTTTACGTAATTAAAGTTAAAGTACTTATATCAAATACAAACATATATAAACTTAGACATCTTTCCCGAATATTTTTAAAAACATTTTTTTTTGAAATAAATAAAAAGAAATATCTCCATGCAATTCCCAAAACAGGGGTAGACAGAGATCTAGTCTAGACAATTAAGTCCCTTCGACCCACCTTCCACCGAAGATATTTTCGGGACAACGTGACAGGTGGTGAGCCCGTCGCCGTCTTTATGTCCAAGCCAGCGATATAATTCGTTCATAAGTTTTTGAGAAACTTATTGGTACGAGCCTGCCACCTGGGGATCAAACTCGGGTCTCTTGACTCGAAATTTCGACCACTCAACCACTCGGCTATCGTGAATTTTTTTAATACGCTTATTTTAGACTACAAAGGCCTGTAAAATGTGCAGAATAAATGAATGAAATAACAATGTTACTTCCTTATAGTCTATGCGTAGCAGGATATGTATTACATCTTGAAAGCTGCGTTTCGCCTCATGGACCCTTCTTTTATTTTTCCTTCCACTGTTATTGATTTGTTTCGGTCCTTTGGCTCGGTGCCATCGACTTACGAATGTTTTATTTACGCTCCGTCTTCCCTTCTACAGATAGCATTCGCAGAGTTTCTTCGAATTGCTTAGTTTATATTATACTAGTAAAACTCTCTTCCACCTGTTTTTTGTTATATTTTGTTGTAAAAAGTACATTGTGCAGAAATGCTATTCAAAAGTTTGTTTAAGGGAAATGTTTTGACTAAATACATTGTAGGACAACTCTATGCACAAGTTTCTCTATTTTGCACCTCTTAGTCACATGTCAAACCTATTTATCAGACTAGTTAGTTCTTTTAATTTACAATGTGTATATAATTATCATTATACATTTTAAAAATTATAAATCGGTTCTGTCATATAGTTTGATGATATTAGAAAAATATAAGCTAATAAAATAAAATAAATATCTTCACGCCATTCCCAATACAGGGGTAGACAGAGGTCTAGTCTAGACGATTAAGTCCATTCGACCCACCTTCCACCGAAGATATTTTAACGTGACAGGTGGTAAGCCCGTAGCCGTCTTTATGTCCAAGCCAACGATATAATTCGTACATAAGTTTTTTTTTAACCCATTGGTACGAGCCTATCACCTGGGGATCGAACTCGGGTCTCTCGACTCGAAATTACGACCACCCTACCACTCGGCTATGGTGACTTAATTTATGAAAAAATTATATCATTAAGAATTGTATTCATGGGGTTAATTCTGTGCGGTGAGACATCGTGTAATAAATCACATAAGTCGCAGTCGGAGAAAAGTTTAAAGCGCATTGACTTTACGGAGAGCTACTTCAAAACTTTTATTTCTCAACATAAACCGTCAAGCAGCGCCGCTCTTAATTGAAGAAGTGACTTCACTTGCTTCTTAGTAAATTAGTTGCACCATCACATTGCATCGTGGTTTCTTGTTGCGAAGAGCGCGATGGTTCAATTAGTTTTATTTATTTTCTCTTTCCTACAATGTTATTCTTTCGTTTGTAAGAAAAATTAGCTTTACGTAATTAAAGTTAAAGTACTTATATCAAATACAAACATATATAAACTTAGACATCTTTCCCGAATATTTTTAAAAACATTTTTTTGAAATAAATAAAAAGAAATATCTCCATGCAATTCCCAAAACAGGGGTAGACAGAGATCTAGTCTAGACAATTAAGTCCCTTCGACCCACCTTCCACCGAAGATATTTTCGGGACAACGTGACAGGTGGTGAGCCCGTCGCCGTCTTTATGTCCAAGCCAGCGATATAATTCGTACATAAGTTTTTGAGAAACTTATTGGTACGAGCCTGCCACCTGGGGATCAAACTCGGGTCTCTTGACTCGAAATTTCGACCACTCAACCACTCGGCTATCGTGAATTTTTTTAATACGCTTATTTTAGACTACAAAGGCCTGTAAAATGTGCAGAATAAATGAATGAAATAACAATGTTACTTCCTTATAGTCTATGCGTAGCAGGATATGTATTACATCTTGAAAGCTGCGTTTCGCCTCATGGACCCTTCTTTTATTTTTCCTTCCACTGTTATTGATTTGTTTCGGTCCTTTGGCTCGGTGCCATCGACTTACGAATGTTTTATTTACGCTCCGTCTTCCCTTCTACAGATAGCATTCGCAGAGTTTCTTCGAATTGCTTAGTTTATATTATACTAGTAAAACTCTCTTCCACCTGTTTTTTGTTATATTTTGTTGTAAAAAGTACATTGTGCAGAAATGCTATTCAAAAGTTTGTTTAAGGGAAATGTTTTGACTAAATACATTGTAGGACAACTCTATGCACAAGTTTCTCTATTTTGCACCTCTTAGTCACATGTCAAACCTATTTATCAGACTAGTTAGTTCTTTTAATTTACAATGTGTATATAATTATCATTATACATTTTAAAAATTATAAATCGGTTCTGTCATATAGTTTGATGATATTAGAAAAATATAAGCTAATAAAATAAAATAAATATCTTCACGTAATTCCCAACGCAGGGGTAGACAGAAGTCTAGTCTAGAAATTAAGTCCCTTCGACCCACCTTCCACCGAAGATATTTTCAGGACAACGTGACAGGTGGTGAGCCCGGCGCCGTCTTCGTGTCCAAGCCATCGATATAATTCGTACATAAGTTTTGAGAAACTTATTGGTACGAGCCTGCCACCTGCCTCTTGACTTAAAATTCCGACCACCCAACCACTCGGCTATCATGACGTAAAAACTATAAGCTGATTTGGTGAATGGGGCCTCTGATCGCAAAACTTTAGACCTTTTGCTTATTTATTTGATGTCAATTTGAAGATTATATTCACCTGTAAAATTATACTACATTAAGTGTAGTAGTAGAATCCTATGAGATAGCACCTCTTCAAATAAATTAATGAAGAGCCGACTTCATTAGTTCAATATAATCTAATCTACAGCTGTAGATTAGAGAGAGACTCCCTAATTCACGAAATACTTACTAGGTCTACATTTGCCGTTGATTTTGTAAACAAAGTGCTTCATCAACACTGATATCAACAAGCCAATATCAACCATATGAGGATATATTTTAATATGAGTTTAGTAATATATAACATATGTGATTTTTGTTACATTTTCAGTTATCTATTAAATATAATGTACCATTTTAAATATACAACATGTCATGTATTGTTTCACTTAGAGTCCGTTTTCGAGTTTAAAGTAATATATAGTTTATTACTTACACTTATAAAACGTTAATTTTCTACTCGGAAATGACAGAAACTAAAAATACCATGTAAGGTATGGTTTATTTCCAGTTTAAATTAATCATTCATTCTGAAATCTGTCCATGGAATATTCGATTACATTTGCATATGTCAGATTCTTTAAATATTTGCGATTATGCGCGATACTTCAGATATTAAAGTTTTATGAATTCAAGCTAATTATTAAGGCAAAACGGCGCAAACTAAAACCACTCACACAATTACTAAGTTTTATCTAAGTCCTTTGAACTAATCTCAGATTCCTATCGGCTTGTCCATGTATTTATATTCGTCTAGGTTACAAAGTTAAATAGTTATTTTGTAATTGGCTTTTTATAGTTGGCTTGGACATAAAAACGGTGACGGGCTCAGTACCTGTCACGTTGTCCCGTAAATATCTTCGGTGGAAGGAGGTTCCAAGGGACTTAATTGTCTAGACTAGAACAGTGTCTACCCCTGTATTGGGAATGGCATGAAGATATAGTTATTTTAGGTATATAAAAAACCTAAATGTATATTTTAATAGTTATTTGGTTACTCCAATCACGGAAAGAAACGCAGAACAAAGATGCATCTACTTCCACGAAGTAGTCATGATAACCAGTGGAGTTCGATCCCGACTCGTACCAATGGGTTTTTCCAAAACTTATGTACGATTTAAATCGTTGGTTTGGAAATTAAGACGGCGACGGGCTCACCATCTGTCACGTTGTCCGTAAATATCTTCGGTGGAAGGAGGTTCCAAGGGACTTAATTGTCTAGACTAGAACAGTGTCTACCCCTGTATTGGGAATGGCATGAAGATATAGTTATTTTAGGTATATAAAAAACCTAAATGTATATTTTAATAGTTATTTGGTTACTCCAATCACGGAAAGAAACGCAGAACAACTCTATGCACAAGTTTCTCTATTTTGCACCTCTTAGTCACATGTCAAACCTATTTATCAGACTAGTTAGTTCTTTTAATTTACAATGTGTATATAATTATCATTATACATTTTAAAAATTATAAATCGGTTCTGTCATATAGTTTGATGATATTAGAAAAATATAAGCTAATAAAATAAAATAAATATCTTCACGTAATTCCCAACGCAGGGGTAGACAGAAGTCTAGTCTAGAAATTAAGTCCCTTCGACCCATCTTCCACTGAAGATATTTTCGGGACAACGTGACAGGTGGTGAGCCCGGCGCCGTCTTCGTGTCCAAGCCATCGATATAATTCGTTCATAAGTTTTTGAAAAACCTATTGGTACGAGCCTGCCACCTGCCTCTTGACTTAAAATTCCGACCACCCAACCACTCGGCTATCATGACGTAAAAAACTATAAGCTGATTTGGTGAATGATCGCAAAACTTTAGACCTTTTGCTTATTTATTTGATGTCAATTTGAAGATTATATTCACCTGTAATAGCTGTCTGGTAACGGTGTAAGAATGTTGCCTCTCCCTTTTTTCCCGTGGGTGTCGTAAAGCGGTACCCACGCGACGGGAGGCAACTAAGAGAAAGAGCCTAGAATATCGCAATGGCAACCGATAGATGGCGGGATAACCATCTTTAAAATGCCAGGCCAAAATACTGATTATTTTGAAGAGGGGCAGCAGTGTTTGAGGTGCGAGTGGTCTAGAACTGCAATCGCCAATCCGCCTGCCAAACGTGGCGATTATGGCATATCCGCCCCATGACAGAGGCTTATGTCTTGCAGTGGACTTTAACAGGCCTTTATGTATGTGTGTATGTTATGTATTCACCTGTAAAATTATACTACATTAAGTGTAGTAGTAGAATCCTATGAGATAGCACCTCTTCAAATAAATTAATGAAGAGCCGACTTCATTAGTTCAATATAATCTAATCTACAGCTGTAGATTAGAGAGAGACTCCCTAATTCACGAAATACTTACTAGGTCTACATTTGCCGTTGATTTTGTAAACAAAGTGCTTCATCAACACTGATATCAACAAGCCAATATCAACCATATGAGGATATATTTTAATATGAGTTTAGTAATATATAACATATGTGATTTTTGTTACATTTTCAGTTATCTATTAAATATAATGTACCATTTTAAATATACAACATGTCATGTATTGTTTCACTTAGAGTCCGTTTTCGAGTTTAAAGTAATATATAGTTTATTACTTACACTTATAAAACGTTAATTTTCTACTCGGAAATGACAGAAACTAAAAATACCATGTAAGGTATGGTTTATTTCCAGTTTAAATTAATCATTCATTCTGAAATCTGTCCATGGAATATTCGATTACATTTGCATATGTCAGATTCTTTAAATATTTGCGATTATGCGCGATACTTCAGATATTAAAGTTTTATGAATTCAAGCTAATTATTAAGGCAAAACGGCGCAAACTAAAACCACTCACACAATTACTAAGTTTTATCTAAGTCCTTTGAACTAATCTCAGATTCCTATCGGCTTGTCCATGTATTTATATTCGTCTAGGTTACAAAGTTAAATAGTTATTTTGTAATTGGCTTTTTATAGTTGGCTTGGACATAAAACGGTGACGGGCTCAGTACCTGTCACGTTGTCCCGTAAATATCTTCGGTGGAAGGAGGTTCCAAGGGACTTAATTGTCTAGACTAGAACAGTGTCTACCCCTGTATTGGGAATGGCATGAAGATATAGTTATTTTAGGTATATAAAAAACCTAAATGTATATTTTAATAGTTATTTGGTTACTCCAATCACGGAAAGAAACGCAGAACAAAAGATGCATCTACTTCACGGAAGTAGTCATGATAGCCGAGTGGAGTTCGATCCCCCGGTGGCAGGCTTGTATCATTGGGTTTTTCCAAATCCTATGTACGATTTAAATCGTTGGTTTGGACATGAAGAGGCTCACAACCTGTAACGTTAATAATGTTGAACCCGTCACAACAAAAAAATGTCTCGGTGGAAGGTGGACCGAACGACTTTATTGTTTAGACCTCTGTCTACCCCCTATATTGGGAATGGCGTGAAGACATTTTTTTAGAGATATTCTGTTAAGTCGTTGTACTTTAGCAAAATAACAAAGCAAGCTATCCATGGAGCAGCAAATGCTTGGTGCCTCGAAGCTTGCTTGAAGAAGCTTGGCTCCACGAAGTTATAGTGTCATACTAATTTAGATTAAAGAATATATCAATTACCAGAGTATGGCATCCATTGGATTGTTCTAAAATTGCGGAAAAACTTCAAAAAGTTTTGAAAGCGAAAAATACAAAAAGTTCTGACTGCAAACTAAAGTTCTTACTGTTGGTGAAGTAAGCAACATGGATAATGGTTCGGAATCGGACATCTATTTTTCATTTTTAACATACAATGTCTACTTGTTCAAAACAATTTTTCTGCAAATTGGGAAATATTTTTGTCATAGTTCATATTGCAATAATGAACATCACGTTCGTGTTCCTTTTTTTAATAGAGATTATATGCTTTGCGCTAATTATAATAAAAGGGGTGAATGAATTATTATTTTTAACAGAAGGAGTTTCATCAAATAGTTAAAAACGGCTAAACCCACGTTATGGTCACAACATGTACATGGTACAAGCCAAATTTTTACATCGCCCATAAAAATAAATAATTAAATATCTACACGCGTAATATTTGACGGGGTAGGCACAAGATAGATCGCCAAAAGTTAAGATTCTTACATACCTCTTTCGCATCTTTCAAATTCATCACTTTCTACTTACATGCATGTCTCCACAGGTCTCCTTTTCGAGAAATTTGATCACAAGATCTTTTTGAACGCTAGTCTCGTCCTCGTTCATCCCTTTTTTAAGTATCATGAAATAATGATATGTCATGAAAAAAGATATATCTCCAGATATGTTGGACTTATCTCAGTATCCGATGCTCGTCATCTGAAATAGGAAGTAAGAATTTTTTCTAATTAAAACATTAGCAAACACAAAGTGAGATAGATTCAACTTTATATTAATATAAAATACAACGGATGCATTTCACTGAACCATGAACTGAAGAATTACGAAATTAAATTAAACCTCTTACGATATGAAACTGTTATATTAGACTCCATCCCGCGGATTCAAAGTTTCTCTTGGAGCCGAGTACAAAAGACGGTAGATTAAATTTGCTTTTGTTATAACAAAATGCATCTCTTGAACACGAGGCTCTTTATGCCTGATGTTGACTTTTATGAAGAAATTCACTATCAAGTTCAATATGTTACATAAAATCTGCTTCGCATTTGATTCTTATTCATCGCAATTAAGAATGTATTAAATATTTATCAGATTTGTTGTTATAGCCTGTCGCGCGTCCAATGATAAATATAGGCCTTTCGCAAATTTATATAAATAAAATTATAGAGGTTTTTGCGCGCACATCATGGAAAAGCTGTTGGATAGATTTTAATTAAGTTTTCTAAGTTTTATTCCTAATACACCAGTTCCTTATCTAAAAAAGATGTTGTGATATCATTTTATATAAAGTTATTAAAGTTTTAACTGTCTTTTACACGGTCAACCCTACGTCGCTTTACTAACTCAGAAAATTTATACATTTTAGCTACAAATGGAACAACAAATAAAATTGTTTACAAAGATATTTTCTTTTGTTGTAAGCAAACCATATTTTTACTTGCGATCTTTTTGATGTGTTTTCTTTCGCACATTTTCGCAGACATCGGCTAGTATTTCCTAAACGTTCGATACTAAGCCACCTGTCCACAAAATCTGCGTTATAGTTACTCAGTCTTATTTTAAGAAGTACCGTCTTGTGTAGGTTGCTTTTACAAGATCATGTGTCATCCATGCCTCTCAAAAGAACTATTCTTTCTTTTTTATGGATTTGTATTCTTCAAGGCTGTGGAAACAACTAGGTTGAGGTGGCCCATTTATACAGCAGAAAAATCTGTTTCTTGGCTCCACCACTTAGGTCCTCTATCTCTAACATGTTATCAATTTTGCCAACTTATTTATGTAGTTTGACTGAATTCCAATGAGGTTCCAGTTTCTATCGCACATTATATGTAAAACCAACACATTTGATTGTTTTCGTACATCTAAAAAAACATGTTTAATCATCAATCCTAATCATATAAATAAATAATAAATAAATATAAATATCTTCACGCAATTCCCAATACAGGGGTAGACAGAGGTCTAGTTTAGACAATTAAGTCCCTTCGACCCACCTTCCACCGAAGATATTTTCGGGACAACGTGACAGTCACCACCTAATCATATGATTCATCATTATTAATTATTTAATTATTCATTATTAATCATCATTACATAATTAAATCCCACTGCTGAACATACTCGTATGTATGCGAGTCATCTGCATCCATCGATTCCCCGCAATATTCTGCAGCATGTCACTCCATCTTGCGGTGGGTGTCCTTCAGTACGTTTCCCTAAACGAAATTGTTATATTATCCTTTGCTTTAATTTAATAAATCAGCTAAGTGATAGTCAGTGCCATCAAAGGACCCAAAAAAGTAAAATGTAATCAGCGTCAGAAAAGATTGAAAATAGATCTCTAACCGCAACAATGAAGAAACTCGTTTAACGTGTCAACTACAGATTGACCACGTTTCGCGGTCTTTACGTTTGTTCTCATGTTATATTGCAACTGTATTTTAGATATCTCTATCTCACTTTTACCCAAATAAGTTATACGGGTTTTCAATTTTTTAAGGTCTTCATATCTTCACTGATTTTCCCATACTGGGGTAGGCTGAGATCACGAACGACGTCTTTTCGATCCACTTTTAGCTTATTTTGGGATAACGTGAAAGGTGGTGAAGCTATCGACGTCATGACATTCAAAGTAACGGTACAAAATACTTACATATATACATACAAAGATTAATCCATACCAATATCCATGACTCGAGTACAAATATTCATATTCATCACACAAATATTTGCCCTTAGTTTATTCGAAATCCCTAGCGGGATTAAGAACCCTTAGCTACGAAGGCTATCGAAGGGTCGCTACCAACTTAGTTATCGGATTTTGTTTATTTGTTTTAAAAGTCACGATAGCCGAGTAGTTGGGTGACCGGAATTCCAGTTAAGAGACCAGAGTTCGATCCTCAAGGCTTAATATCGTTGGCTTGACGTTAAGACGGCGACGGGCACACCAACTTTCACGTTGTGCCTTAAATGTCTTCGGTGGAAGGTGGGTGAAGTCACGATAGCCGTGTGGTTGGGTGGTGAGAATTTCGAGTCAAGAGACTCGAGTTCGATCCCCAGGTGGGGGAGTTCGATCCCGACTCGTACCAATGGGTTTTTCAAAAACTTATGTACGTATATATCGCTGGCTTAGACATAAAGATGGCATGGGGCACACCACCTGTCACGTTGTCCCGTAAATATCTTCGGTGAAAGGTGGGTCGAAGGGACTTAATAGTCTAAACTAGACCTCTGTCTACCTCTGTATGGGGAATTGCGTAGGTAGAAAGGTTTTAATTGTCTAGACCTCTGTCTACCCCTGTATTGGAATGGCGTGAAGATATTTTTTAAGTTTTTGCGTTGTTATTGGCGAGATGTTAGTGAACTTACCTGCGAAGCTTAAGGTTGCGTGTACGAATTCCGCTAGGGAAAACATTTGTACGATGTATATGAATGTTCATGTTCGATTCATGGAAGTTTATATATATTTATAAATTATGATCTATGTAAAATGGCGATAGGCTCACCACCTGATACCATTTGTCGAAAGTACTCTGTGTCTAGAACTCTGCCTACCCCTCTAACAGAAATTGTGTGAAGGTATCTTCTTGAAAGAATCTTCAAGCAATTTCCTTTACCGGGGTAGACAGTTACTCTGTTCTATTATTGGAAGTAACTGATATTCTCACGGAGACAAAGGCAGATGACACTTTCTGGAAGTTGATAAAAAATATCTTCATTAATATATCGTAATAAATTGCCCACTCACCTTACCGTACAACATATCTTGTATTCAACGAAATACATTAACAAAAATTCAAAGGAAAAATTCTATAATACATAAAATTTGGGTCAAGTCGCGAACGGTGCTTCAAAAGTATAAAAATCAGAGGAATGCGCTTCGGTTCTGAAAAGCAATTTAGGTCTTTGAGCGTCGAGCCGTCTCTCGATATGTTCAATGCCAGTAAAGTAATTTAGAGTTAGTTCGTTAGTGGCGATGATGTGCAGAACTGGATTTGAAATGCGATACAGGTACAATAAAATATTTTGATTTCTTTTTAAAATATCTTCACGCCAATCCTGATACTAGCGTAGACAGAGGTCTAGAAACTTAAGTCCTTTTGATCCACCTTCTACTGAAGACATATTTGGGATAACGTGACAGGAGGTGAGTCCGTCGCCGTCTTTACGTCCATGACAACGATAAAGATCATACATAAGTTTTTGAAAAGTCTATTGGTATATCCCTTGCCTTGAATCTCGTTCACTTAACCACTCGGCTACATATGCTACTAAGAAATATCTTCAGGGCAGGCTTTGCATATTTATTGAGATTTTGTTATAGAAACGTATACACCACCCTTTAAACCTGAAACTTACTCTATGGAATAATTAGTATTTGTGGGCGAAAATGGATAAGAGTTTGTTACTATCTGTCTGTCTGTCGATCACGTTACATCCCATATATGTGTATGGCCTTTACTAAGTGGCCAATGTAAAACGTGCACGCCAACAAACATGACTGTAGTGGTCAATTACCATCGTGTGTTATTTTTTTATTTAAACCTGTGCATAAAAATGTAATTGCAAAGCCCCTGACGGGTTATCCAGAGACACGTCAAGTGTCACGATCCCAGCATATCTTTTTCGCTTCTTTTAAGTTCATTATTGCAGGTCTTTCATTCATACATGCAGGTCTAGGTATCCGAGTAGTCTTGACCCTCCCCTCCATGAGCAGTTTCCTCACATGATCTTCGAAAGTTTTTCTCGGCCTACTTCGACGCTTTGTGGTGAAATATTGCTACAACGAAAAAGTCTATTTTAATAATGACATGTCAATAATAGTAAATTGTTTGAAGATTTACTATCACACAACAAACTGCAAAACAATGCGAAGAAATGGAGAAAATGGCTAGTCGCCACTTAGTGAATTAGTTTCGTCTTTTGCTGCGCAGGCTGTGTTCTCTTTTATATTTTTTATGTGTTAACGTTTTTCCAATACTAGGGTGGACATAGATAGTTCACTCCTTTTTTTCGACTCACTTTTTACCGGAGCTCATTTGGTACAACGGGACAGGTGGTGAACATATCGCCATCTTAGTTTCTAAGCTAACGTTCTAATGTTATTACATATATCTATGTTTACTTAGATAAATTTTAAAAATGTTTATTTTATATGTGTACAAGCTGTTAATTGGGAATAACAAATATACAGTTCAATTACATTTTTATGCATAGGTTTAAATAAAAAAATAACTTCACGCAATTCCCAATACAGGGGTAGACAGAGGTCTAGTCTAGACAATTATGTCCCTTCGACCGATCTTCCACCGAAGATATTTTGGGACAACGTCACAGGTAGTGAGCCGGCCGCCGTCTTTATGTCCGAGCCAACGATGTAATTCGTACATAAGTTTTTGAAAAAGCCATTGATACGAGCTTGCCACTTGGGGATCGAACTCGGGTCTCGACTCAAAATTTCGACCATCAGATCACTCGGCTATAGTGACTTATGTACCAACGAAAACATTTATTTTAAGAGACGTTAGATTCCTTCCCCGCCTATTGCTGCATGCTGCATTAATTGTTTATATTAAAATTTTTGTTATTTTTATTGCAAAATTAATTAATTTATATTTATTTTGATTGCAAACTCTCTGACTGGGAGAGAATCCGCTCATTTAGCTTTTACTTAATCAATAGCATATTTTTTTGTTACAGTAAAGGCAGGCATTCGCGGAAGCGTCTTTCACATTTTCTTGTCAGCTTATGGCAGGCAACTGCAGATCAAAGGGCAAGTAGCCTCTGCCGTAAAGAGGAGTGGCCTGTCATAGGCTGACGAGAAAAATTCAAAGACGCAGCTTCCGCGTTTTACTGACTTTTCCGCTAAAAAAAAGAAAAGGCTTTGCCAGTGATTTAGTTAAAGCTGTAGGCAAGGAAAGCTTATATGTAACGCTCTCACGTATTTTATGTGTATTTATCCTCAAGTACGGCGATTTATTTGTTTAAGCGCTACGTCTTCGAAACAGGGCCATAGGATATTCACAACACGTACTTTAGATCACCGAAAGGATTTACAGCGTCCTTTGAAATTACTCAAAGATACCTACGGGCTGCCTTAATTTGGAAATGGTCTTGAATAATATATTGTAAATAAATAGCCGGCAAATGCCGTTTCGATTTGCTGTATCTAAACCTATATATGCATGAGATTCACGATAGCCGAGTGGTTGGGTGGTCGGAATTTTGAGTCAAGAGACCCGAATTCGATCCCCAGATGACAGGCTCGTACCAGTGGGTTAACAAACTTATGTACCAATTATATCGTATACTGGGGTAGACAAAGGTAGACATTAATATAATTTTTTCACTCCGGGATCGAACTCGGGTCTCTTGACTCGGAATTCCGACTACCCAACCATTCGGCTATCGTGACATAATGGTCCATATAATATTCTAAGGTCGTACTTATAATATTCTAAGTGGTAACGGCCATGTGACGACTTGACTGAACTAGTGCCGATTATAATATCAGCCTAAAGTACCAGCATAATGCTGTGTAACGAGTACTGGTGAGGGGAACCGGTGATCTAATTACCGGCTCTCAATGCCGGTAATTGAATTTCCGGTTCTCGTCGCTGATCTTCAGGGTTACCAACTCACTTGTTTCTTGATTCAGCAATGGGAACGGATGGTCTAGGTGTCTGGTGTCTGTCTATCAGATGGATCTTATTTCGTTTACTGTTTTTCTTTCCCAAAAATAACTATACTTTTTTGTTACAGTGTATTCTTAGTTTAATGTCACGATGGCCAAATGGTTGGGTGGTCGGAATTTCGAGTCAAGAGACCCGAGTTCGATCCCCAGGTGGCAGGCTCGTATCAATGGGCTTTTCAAAAACTTATGTACGAATTATATCGTTGGCTTGGATATAAAGACGGTGTTGGACTCGCCACCTGTCACGTTGTCCCGGAAATATCTTCGGTGGAAGGTGGGTCAAAGGGATTTAATTGTAGACTAGACCTAGTCTATCCTTGTATTGGGAATTACGTGAAGATATTTATTTACTTTATATTTAATATTTAGGATTTCGTTTGCATAGAATACTTGGCACATATGGCATCAGTAAACGGAGTCTAAGAGCTTTGTGGTAAATTAAGAAAACGTTGAGACAGTCAAAATAAATTTGATCCAAACCCCATTGTATAGTGTAATGCCTATTAGATCTTTTAAAAGTTTTTTAAAAGGTTTCTATAAAATATAAAATTCGACATACCACATGCATTGAACTGAAAAGTCGGACAGATAAACATTGAATGGATGTAGTTGGAAAATATCCGTTTATTTCAGTTCATTGGCCAAACGTCGGCTTCCTATTCACGCATCGTTAAAAGATTTTTGCATCCCTTAAAATGTACCGTTTTTCCTTTAAATGTATGCAACTGCTTTTGCTTTGCCAACATGAAAATTTTTAATTGACATAATTTTAAGCTAGCTCAAATGCAACGTAATCTGATATATCTAATCTTCTAATATAATCTCGTGTTCTCATGTCGCGATGTTTGTGGTCAAATTCCTCCGAAATGAAACGACAGATTTTCATAAAATTTTGTGTGCATATCAGGTAGGTCTGAGAATCTGTCAACATCTATTTTTCATTGCCTTAAACGTTAAGGGTGATTCATCCATTTCTAATATTTTTGTATTTATTTTATTTATGATACACCATTCAAAAATACATACAACCCTTAATTTTTACCCTTCTACGATCAACCCCTATATTATATGGTAAAACAACGTTGGCTAGGTCAGCTAGTATCCCACACTTCCGTGCCAGCAATTTGTTAGAAAAGGAGTGCAAAGTTTACCCTTCACGTTGACAGATAGTGTATGTTGACATATATGAACTCGTAATGTATGTAGTTGATATATTAGCTATAAATACCGTCGTCGTGCATATTGTGCAAGCTATAAATAACAGCCGCTGGTCTGGCAATTGTTTAATGGGCGAATAAACGCTCCAAACGGCTCTAGATTAAATTAATGCTGGGCGTGATGTCTATCCGTAGATCTTAAATTACATTATGAGTTGAATCACATGGTTCATTGGAGACTTCGAAGGCAACTAGAGGAGTTTCTTGCTGCTGGCAAGGTATCTTTATATATAACGATCGTACTAATATAATGTCTTTCTGCGAGTTAATTACGAATTAACAATACACGTATTGTACCGAAATTCGGACGGGCTGGCTTATTTCCCAGAGTAAAATTATGACACAATTCGACTAACCCACAATACTTAAAATATAAATCAGTTAAGCGAAATCATACTTCAAACCTCTCCAAGAACCGTGTATTTCTAAGGGATAAAAATATCGTATATGTTAATTTAAGTTATAAACTGTCTATGTTATTGAATAGCAAATCTACATGGACTGTCTACAAAAGTGAACGTCAATCTACCTCGACCCCTTTCTCTTGAAGGAAGAGATTTGACCTCAGTACAAAAATTAAACAAATATTGTTGTACATTTACTTTTGCATTCTTCTTGCTATACAGTGATTGATTCGTTACGTTGTTTCGGGTGTTTCGCCTTCTCACCCTCTTTACATAAACGTAGCATTCACCACACGTGCACCGGATCACCGAAAGGATTTATAGCAACCTTCCGAACTACTCTAGGGGTAGTCACGATTTAACCTAGCCTTGTGATCAATATCTTTGCTAGAAGGCTTAAGAATAATTTTGTTTATGTTGTCATGATGTGTCATGAAAGTTTACTTTTTTTGTTACGGATTATAATTTTTATATTAATATATATAATGTATAAGTCACGATAGCCGAGTTGTTGAGTGGTCGAGTCGAGAGACCCGAGTTCGATCCCCAGGTGGCAGTACCAATGAGTTTTTCAAAAACTTATGTACGAACTTCATCGTTGGCTTGGACATAAAGGCGGCGACGGGCTCACCACCTGTCACGTTGTCCCCAAAATATCTTCGGTGGAAAGTGGGTCAAAGGGACTTAATTGTCTAGACTTGACTTCTGTCTACCCCTGTATTGGGAATTGCGTGAAGATTTTTTTTTATTTTTTTTATTTTATTTTATATTATATATAATTTTTTTATTATTATAAATGTTATAAATCACGATAGCCGAGCGGTTGGGTGAAATGCGCTACTTGCAGCAAGTGAGTAAATATTTGAAGGGCTTTTTAAGAGTTGGGTAATCAGAAATTGAGACCCGAGTTCGATCCCCAGGTGGTAAGTTACCATGATTTTTTTTCAAACCTTTTGTACGCTTTGTATGGCTGGCTTGGACAAGACGTCCACAGGCTCACCACCTGTAGTCCCAAAAATCTTTGCGAAAGGTGGGTCAAAACGGCTTATTTGTCTGGACCTCCGTCTATCCCAGTATTGGTAATACAATTTTTTTTACATTTTATATGCTGCTGAGCTAACTGTTTCTTTGTACTGTTAGTAATACACTCGGTATTGCACAAAAGAAGACAAGATTAATTTCGTAAAGAAACATGTAATTAAAAAACATTCTAACTTCTTCTTACGCGATGTAATAAACATAAATAAGTCAGAAATAAACGTGTAGCTGGGTCATACAAATGTCAAACATAGCTTAAATATCTAATAAGTGTGCTATTCGTAATAAGGTCTACGCTTTATGCTCGTCGCGGGCATAAAGCCGAAATATATAATTTTATTAGGACATAGTACTTTATTATTATACAATAGTATTGTATCAAAATGACACAAATATTAATGTAGCGTTATTTGAAAATAGAACAGACTTCGGAATAGTCTTGTGCTTTATTTTAAACGATGTTTTCACTCAAATTCAGCGTTGTGAACAAATTGGTCCACTAACATCGTACCCTTGGCAAACTACACACGACTAAGACGGAACAGCAAGCATTTTGTGGTGGTCTTAATTTAGTTTGAAATGCGCTACTTGCAGCAAGTGAGTAAATATTTGAAGGGCTTTGAAACAAGCGTTTCATTTTAAATTAAATGATTTATTGACTGGCTGGTGTCATAAGAGCCCGCCACTTACCAGTGTTTCCGAAGGAAGTGATTGAGGAAAATTATTGTAAATTGCAAATGTGGCCGATAGATGGCAGGATGATTTCGAAAACGAAAATATGGAGAGCAGAAACGAGCTGCTGTGTCAAATGTCTATGATGTTTCGTGCGCTGATCGCCAAAATGCTTAACGAGCGTGGCGATTATGATAAATCCTCCTCAAAGAGAGGTTAGCAGTTAAATAGGTAAATTAAATGATTACATTTTAAGTTATAATACCAATTGAAGCATCATTCGTTATTTTATTTATTTTACCATACTACACGTTTGGCATTTTTGTTTTAAACTCAATAAAGAATTGTACATTAAAATTTAATTTTATTAAAAAAAGATGTATGTATCGATCTGTACGCATGAAACTGAAAAAAAAAAACACTGAAACTAGAAATTTTCTCAGTTTTATTTAATTATATTATATTAATAATATTTTCGAATTTTATGACATCCAAAGTCGCGTGTGCTAAATTGCGTGTTTGTTCAAAAGCTTTACAAAACGCTTGTTTCGTAGCTGTACATAAGAGCGGTAAATGCTGGCGACAGAGAGATTTGCAGTTCACTTCACTGTAAATGAATTTACGAAGAATGTAACATAGGCGGTATATTTTAAAGAATTCCACTGCGAACGTTGGAGATTGTCGTTGTTATTTATCTTTCCTTGGTCTTTTAATATAAAAAGTGTTTTTTAACATATTTTGGGACAATGTGACAGGTAGCGAGCCCGTCGCTGTCTTAATGTCTAAGCTAACGATATAAATCGTACATTAGTTTTGTAATAACCCATATGTACGTGCCTCCCACCTGGGAATTGAACTGGGAAATCTCTTGACTCGATGTCCGACCACCCTGTCACTCGGCTATCGTGACTTATATACAACGTTTCTGCCATTAAATATCAGTTCAGTAGTAGTAACACCTGTCATGTTTTGATTTGAAGGGCATAAAGAGCCAGTCTGATGCTAGGCAATGAGGCATACCATCTCAGTCCTCGGAGAGAACGCATCTGTAATTAACTTTGTTTCAAGTTGGCTACCGTCCGTGATCTGTAGTGGTGGTGACCTTCATATGACCTGTTAACCTCGTACCCCCTGCTCCTACTGTTGCTGTCATAGCCATTAAAAGCGAGACTTTTTAAACTAATGACTTTTTATTCGTTACAGGTACGTGGAACATGGTTGGGTGCAAATTTTGGATATCCAGACAATATTTAAGTATACAAGCTTTAAAAGTCATACGGGTTTCATTTTAGATCGCGAAGTAGAAAGGTCTATTATCGATGTATCATCTTCTATTATTTTAATAGAAAATCAGAGTAGTGTCTACTCGCAACTTATATTGAGCGCAGACCCATTTATTGTTTTACTGGAATGCCACTAATATATATTTCTTTCGTTATTAATTTTGTATCTTTTTTTTTTAGTTAAGGCAGTTCTATTTTATTGTTTGAAGTTTTTTATTTTATTTAGGCTTTTTTACATGCACACGTACATTTATGATTTAAATACTGTTTTTTTTTTGTTTCGCTAAAATAATCAACAAAGTAATAAAGTCTACTTTCTTTTTTCCCTAACGTCGCCTCGTCTTCTTGACATCGAAATATCCGTCTTTCTCTTGTTGAAACATATCCTATAAACTCTGTCTACTACTATAGTCGTAGGTATATGAGCTTATCTTTAACAAATAGTTAAATAAACGTTGGCAATGTAGGTATCGCAACCCAATGAAAGCGAGCATTCCTTTTACAATTCTATACGTTTCTTAGACTTTATTGGAATGGTCATTACGCACATAAAATATATAAAGAGCTTGGAATTCCTGAACTGTACAGCAGGTAAGTGCAATTTATTAATTTCTGAAATGAATTTTATATAAAGTACTATAAAACCGCGCGGGCTCTGCGTCGATATTTTAGCATTATACGAACTAATTGTACAAATGCTTTATGCATACAACCGCTATATTTCTTTGTGACTATTAATGGGAATAATGACCTTTAAATTGTCTTTGCCCGGTAAATACTCTGAGCAAAGACCAAATAACAATTCTCGGGTATTTTATTATTTCTCGTATTTGCAGATTTCCTTATGATTATTTTCTTTATCGCTCAGTGATTGGTGAATCCGAAACTTAAAATAGTAACTAATAATTTATAGTCACTATTTCCAGTTTCGGTTTTTGGCCCGGAATCGAACCTAATTTTCTCGCTTTCTACCCCTTAGTTATATGCTACTAAAAACTAGCCAAATCTCAAAGACGATCGTCTATGGGGCACTGCGTGTAAGCTCACCACCGGTTACGTTGTCACAAATGGTCGTGACTCTAGTGAAATAGTGGTCAAAAGGACCTCTGATTAACTCTTTATTGCGAAATGAATGTATGTGTGTGTGGAAAAAAAAAGAAAAATAACATGCTATACAAATAATATCACGGTAATAGGTTTGTTAATTTGTGAACATTCAAAAACTCCTGCACAGGTCTTAATTTATTTTCAATTCTCGACAGAACTAAGCTCTACTAATTAACAGTTATAACTACAAAGTTTTCTTTTTAAATTTTCTTCGAGAATTTGAATCTGGTTGCTCGATTTTCATCCTTATAACGTAAATAAATAATAAATATCTTCACACATACCATAACATCCAGCGTTCGGAAATACTTGAACTTCTTATTTTGATGCCTTAACCCTATTGCTAAGATGATATAATAAGACTACCATCGGTTCTGCCCGACTTCGGACGAACTCACACGTCTACATTATGTTCTGTTACAGTATATTATTAGCATGTTGTTTAGGCTGAATGTCCAAAATTGTAGCTATATTTTAATCTAAATGAAAGTTAAAATATAGGTAAAATTTTAGCCATTTCTCAGCTAATTTATACTAAACCCTAATTGAATTACTCGCCTAAATCAGCCATACGAAGCAAAAGGAAACATAAAAAAAGTTATAAGATTTTTATGTATATATTTGCAACTATCCAATTCATGTACGGGATACATACTACATTTTTTTATTCATTACAGTCTATTTCTTGAGCTGCGCATTTAATTGTGTTGGATCTGGTTGTACTTAAAAATAGCCAGCGAGCGGGTGTCGGGCGACTTCACTGACCCATGATTAATTGAAGCTGAATAAAACGTACCCTCACTCGATAATTGGATGCCTTTTGTGAAAATTTACGATTGCTCAGAATTTCATACAAGAAATAATGTTACTAGCACTTAACCGATGCATAGTTATTTCTAAATTACGTTAATTTATCGTTACTACTCAAGATTCGAAGACCAACGACCAAAAAGCGTTTTTTTTAAAAAGACTTAAATTGATTATTACAACATAATAAATGTGGGATACATTTAAACTTAAAATTTATTTGGTGTCCGATATATCTGAGTGTTTTCTTAAGACTATATACTAATTCTTATTGTACAAAACAGAGTTTCTTAACGCACGCTTGTATAACGTCTGTTTTATGCTTAAGATCGAGATGTATAAATATCTAAATATTACGACAACAAATGTATTTGTAAATAAACTGTGTAATGTGCAATTTTTAACATTAAACTAAAACTTAATTGAATAAATACATGTATATTTTCATATAGAGCACATGTTTTCATGTTGCCAATTCTGACTCAATTCGATTACTGTATGGGTAAATGTAGAAAACAATTTTTTCTGCATTGTCTCGGGTCTGTAGACAACACAAATATTTTATCTACTTACATTGGTATCAGAACAATGTAGGTGATGCTGTCGCCATCTACGTATGTATTTATTTTAAAAGATGTGTATACTTACACCTTAGTCACTCTGAAAGCAGTGATTACGGGCTTTCATGAAGCGACATTCTAATTCTGATGTATAATACCCAACCATGATCCTTATAACATAAATAAATAATAAATCATCTCATGCTCTGATCACAAAGAAACGAGGAAGGTTTTCTAGTACCGTAGGGAAATAAATAAAAATACTGGTGAGCCTGTCTCCGTCTTTATGTCCAAGCCAATGATATAAATCGTTCATAAGTTTTGAAAATAATCATAGGTACAACCTGGGGTTCGAATTCGGATCTCTCGACTTGAATACCTTTCACCCAACCACTCGGCTATAGTTCAGCAATAAGTTATTATAAAATAAAACTCAACAGCCCCGAAGAAAACCTTTGAGATAGAAATAAAAATGGAATTCATAAAGATACAATACATTTTTACATTTACTCATATTTTTCAATCTGGACGTATTGACAGCGCATTTTCAATCATAAATCTTTATCCCTAAGTACAGATGCTGCAAAGGAACGCTATTTGTAAGAGCATATTACAATGGATGTCTTTGTGAAATTTATATTTGAAATGTAATATTTCTTTCAATTTCCTATACCGGCGGAGGCACAGGTCTAGACAATGAAGTCCCTTCGACCCACTTCTCACCGAAGCACGTTTGTGACAACGTGACAGGCGGTGAGCCTATCGCCGTCCTAATCTCCATGCCAACGACACAACATATTTAAATACATATAAACTATTTACATAGATAAATAATTTATAATGGTTATAAATTAAAATATACGATACTAGAGTGGTTAGGTGGTCGGAATTCGAGTCAAGAGACCCAAGTTCGATCCCCAGATGGCAGGCACGTGCTAATGGGATTTTTCATATTTTTGTTCTCTCTAAATCATAATACAGACTTCACTTTGCTATAGAATTAGAAAATAAATCCGGACTCGTTAACATTCAGTGCGCCCGTCAGCTACTTACATCATGCGGTTTACTTTCCAAGGAGAGGTTTTTTACTTTACTAACTTATATACTGGTTACCATCTGTTTTGTACAAACTCTGGCTTATTAGTAACTTTTGAATATAACAAGTTTTAATAAAGAGTCAAATTTTTCATTCAATCTCGTTTAATACACGGTGTCTCTCTTAATACATCATGCACGTTAAGCATGGTGTATTAAGAAAATTTTGAATTCAACGGAATCAAAGATATTATCATATGGATCAGATAGGTCAGATCATCAGATAGATTATATTGGGGGATCACGACTTTTGGCGGTGTTCTATTTGGCTACCCCGTCTGGGAAGAGGCGTGATGATAAAATCAGATTTTTTGACTTTTTCACTAATTTCTTAAAATTTTAACTTTAACAGTTGTAAAACAGATGTATACCGATTAATTTGGTTCAATTAGGAAGGAATAGGGAGAAGTAACTAAATGTTAAAAGTAACAGTAAAAGGATAGTACTTCAAAAATAAAACAAAAACTAATAGAAAGTACTGATTTCCCCAATTACCATTACTTTTTACTAATACATTTACCAAAACTCACTAAAAATTAGCGCCGTGGCGAAACAAAAGTTTCTTCTAGTTTCCAAAGCGCAGTTTTGGCACATCATCATATTAGTGTATTTACTAGAAGCCAATGTTAAATGTAAATTTGGCATCATAACTAAGTTTAGTAGGCTTCGGTGAAAGGTAGGTCGAAGGGACTTAGTTTTCTAGACTCTCTACTACCCCTGCATTGGGATTATGTGATAAAAATTAAGTTTAGAAGCTCTCATTCTCTCCTGTATTGGGCATGTGCGATAAAAACAATAAGTTTAGCCGCTTTGTAGTTAATAATAATCAGATTTCCTTTGTTAATTTTTTTTCTATGATAATATGTTGTATCTACAAATCTATAATATTCTTTCATTTTGATGGCAGCTTAGTATCAGATGTACTTCAAGCTGTTTTGCATTCCATTCTTATAAAACCTTCTCTTCCAGAATCTTCTTTTTAAATTATTATGGAGGACTCCATCCAAATTTTTAAGACGTTAATTTGACAAAATAGTAGATAGTGATATAAGTGTTATTGTTGATATGTAAATAAAAAAAAATATCTTCACGCAATTCCCAATACAGGGGTAGACAGAGGTCAAGTCTAGACAATTAAGTCCCTTTGACCCACCTTCCACCGAAGATATTTTCGGGACAACGTGACAGGTGGTGAGCCCGTCGCCGCCTTTATGTCCAATGATATGTAAATGATAGTAAGAAACATTTCTCTTTCATCTCCACTATTTAACTAACTAACCTTGTATTAGAATTTTATGCTCCTGACATACTTTTAAAATTCTATCCACTTTCTACATCATTTACATGAGTTAGGCCTCAGGTTAACGAAGTTCAAATTCAAAGCGAGGCTCCGAAGCGGGCATTCCATTTTCATTTCTGCAAATAATTCTCGACTTCATTGAAAGCGCATTTCCACTCATAAAACTTTATTCCATTAGATCATAAGAATGAGGGTCGCTATGGCATTCGGATAATACCTCTGTGTAATAGCGATGCGGAGGTCTTTGTTTTGCTCTTTGACTATTAATTGATGCAGCTGGGTTTGAGACTGATTTACTTCTACTTAACATTATAAATGCGAAAGTTTGTGAGGATGTATGGATGTCTGTTACTTTTTTACGCAAAAACTACGGAACGGATTATGATGAAACTTTACTGTAATATAGCTTATGAATCAGGATAACATATAGGCTTTAATTTAAAAAGATTTTGGCTATTTGGCTGTAATATTACGATAAGTATCAAGTAAGTCTGATAAACAAATCGAAACAGTCGAAGATGCGCGGGTAAGTTAGTATTTATATAGATTTCTGTGGTATCCACACATATTTTTTTAATTACTGTAACCGCTTAATGTGTGCGGCGTATCTGCTATATACATTTTGTAGTAAGTTGAACACAGAAAAAAGTTTTCATCAAGGACAACGTGGCAAATAGTGCGGCTATCACCTTAGTGTCAAAGCTAACGGTACAATATATGTACATATATTTCTATATGTATATGTATGATACATGATACATAATATGTATATAGATGTATAAAAGTCACGATAGCTGAGTAGTTGGTAGGTCGGAATTTCGAGTCAAGAGACCCGAGTTCGATCCCCCAGGAGGCTAGCACGTACCAATGGCTTTTTTCAAAAACTTATGTACGAATTATATCGTTGGCTTGGACATAAAGACGGCGACGGGCTCACCACCAGTCACGTTGTCCCGAAAATGTCTTCGGTGGAAGGTGGGTCGAAGGGACTTAAATGTCTAGACTAGACCTCTGTCCACCCCTGTATTGGCAATTTAGTGAAGATATTTATATCTTTATTTATTTATAAAAAAATATTACGCACATACAAGATGAAGATAAGTAAACATTACCTAGCGGGATTCAAACCCGCAATCCTTAACTTCGAAGACAGACGATAGCCGAGTATGTTGCAAAGAAATATTAAATAGAATATAAGTATTTACAGCATACCTTCGTAACCACCCCCTTGCTCCATCATTAAGAGCATACCAGGCTGCGCTAAACGGACGCCAGGTTAGACTTAATTAAAAATATCTAGCGTGCAGGTGTCGGGCCACTATATTTGCCGTCTCGATCGAACCCGGAACATTAACGGCGGCAGGTAGTTGCACGGAAAGTCTTTGTGGAGCGAGACAAAATGCCGTCAGATAAAGTAATCGATGTAAATAATAAATGGTAGAATAGATAAGTTAAAATAAAATTTCCTTCAGTCTTTTCATTGAATTGTTTTGACGTCACTATTTTCACGTTATTTATAATCTGTGTACTAGTAAGGGTGACTAGACTATGATTACAAAAAAAAAATATTCGAAGTCTCAAAGCAATACCTTAAAATAATCTGGTAAAACTCACGGCATCCAAATTTGCTTGACGTTTTTCCGGTCACGATAATGAAACGAAAAAAAATTTATCTGTACTATATTCATTAAAAATAAATAAATATCTTCACACAATTCCCAATACAGGGGTAGACAGAGGTCTAGTCTAGACAATTAAGTCACTTCGACCCACCTTCCACCGATGATATTTTCGGGACTACGTGACAAGTGGTGAACCCGTCGCCGTCTTTATGTCCTAGTATAGACACTGCCCTTATTATATTTACAGGGAATGTGAAAAAAAAACTAACGAGTTTGATTTTTTTACTAGTATTAAATTACTTCGTTAATTTTTAATTCATCTATACAAAATATAGTTTTCTACTTGAGAGTACATAATAAAACGACATTTAAATAACTATAAAAAGTGCTAAATTAATTTCGGGGGTCCAAAGTTTCGTTGCAAGAATATTTAAATGAATGCAAAAATATTTAAATAATTTTGCATATCTGGTTTAAATTACTTCCTAAGCGCGTGTATTACCTGTTACCAATGCTTGTCTGTTAAAAAATCTTCACGCCATTCCCAATACAGGGATAGACAGAGGTCTAGACAATCAAGTCCTTTCGGCCCACCTTCCACCGAAGACATTTTTTGGGACACCGATCCTATGGCCGTCTTTATGTCGAAGCCAACGAAAAACCATTGGTACGCGTCTTGGGATCGAACTCGGTGTCTCTACTCACCACTCGGCTATCGTGACTATATGTATATACATACATAATGACCTCCAAAAGTCGACTACCGGACAAAAGCCTTTGTCGTAAGAGAAGATTTCCTCGCCACATTGGTGAAGGGTATTGATGATCACAGTAGGTACCAAACATCTAGAACCTCAGACGCCAGTCACCTGACTGAACATTTCTCGTCGCAGTATATAAATTTAGATGAGTATGGCTTCCATGTGTAAAAAATCACAAAAATATACATAAAACACTCAAGTTCGATCGGCATGGGGAAGACTCGAGCCGATGTGTTTTTTGATGATTTATTACTGAAAACGGTAAATGCTTACCGCCTCTAACTATGAAATGTGAATGGAAAGAACTAAATGTATAGACCTAAATCTTTCTTCAACCTAGAAATGTGATAAGTAGGTGAAAGGTGGTGCTGAAATAACAGCGATAGTATAGCCTGTCTTAAACGGATATAATTATTATTGTAATGGAAATAATGGAAGTCGGTTTTAATAGTATATTTAAGTAGGAATTTAAATCAATAAATAATTAGTTTAGCTACGAAAGTTATTCTTTTTTTGTGATCATTTTGAAGGCGATTCCATTGCTTTTACTTTTTTTACCTTTTGATTGAAAACCTGCATGCTTTCTATGCTTATTTAATGATATTAACACAAAGTCCAAGTGAGTCAGTAGAAGAAATAAATTATATTGTTCCCTGAACTAGTAGTAACTGACTCTACCCGGTCCAGTAACTGGTATAATAAGTTTGATTCTGTTCTTAGTACTTACATTAGATGCTGCATTATTCTTTTTAAAAATATTATTATTTATATTATTTATTTATCTTCACAGTTCATTCCTGGCGGGGTAGCCAGAGAGAAGAGATCGCCAAATATCCCAACAAAATAAATAAATGTTTATCTTCATGGTATTGCCAATACTGGGGTAGACCTTCCACCGAAGTCATTTTTTGGTGGACCTGCCGTCGTCTCTGTGTCCAATCCAACGTTATGAATCGTAAATTAGTTATGGTTATGGAGATCGATCTCTTATCGATATTTCTTTCGATTTGATTCGAATCGATCCGGCCGATCATTCAACCACTCGTCTATCGTGAACTTCAAGTAGACTAGAAATAGTATACATATTCTAAAACAAATATAATATTAAAATTAACACTACGACGCAAATTGATAGCGGGCGATGCATTTCGACAGACGACTGAACTGTATAAAATAGTTCAAGGATATCGTCGCGGATTAAACTACATTGAGCTGAAGATATTTTATATGATGCTGATTTAATTAGAGGGGCGAATGGGGGAGCTCGCAAGCGCTTGTTTTCGCACCGCCGGGACTCCCCGCCACGAGAAATTCACATGCCTAATTGTAATTTATATTGCTTAATTTCAAATTCATATTAATACAAACCATAATCAAAATTAAGGTATTCACTTTTACATTGTAACTACCAATCGTTCGCGGATTGTATTATAGTATTATAGCGACGAGCTCAGTGGACGTAAACACCGGTATTCAAGGCGTCGACATGTCGAGGGTACGATTCCCGGTCGGCCCAATGTAGAAAAACCACTTTTTCGGCATTTTATCGGGTCTGGGTGTTTGTGGTGCCTTCGTTGTATCCGAATCCCATACCACATGTGCTTTAGCATCTTGCGTTGGGATCGGAGCAATGTATGTGATGTTGTCTCTATCTATGTATGTATTTATTTATTAAATAAAAAAAGATTATTAATATATGCATGCATCATCCTCAACTGTGTAGCCAGAGAGAACAAGTCTGTATTCTACCTGCCCAACTTATCTAAGCAGTCCTTTGACAAAATTGTTATTAATTATGTGTCAATGATGATTAGGCAAATTAAGATAATTTATTCAAGGTAAAAAAAACGTTCAAAATCTTCCCGTTACTTAGGTAAAACTTGAAAAAAATAGTATATATTTAAATTTTTTTGGTTTGAATGAGAAAGCTTTGAACTTTGTTCAAAGGAAATGCAGCAGATGCAAATTGTCATTAGAGATGGTAATGAGATGTTTTGCTTCTTCTGGCACTTTCGGAATATAATAAGACTTGCGATAGTAGGCAAGGTGGTAGATTATTATTAAATTAAAATTATTTTTTTTTATATTTTTACAAAATATAAAAAGTTCACGCCATTCCCAATATAGTGGTAGACAGAGGCCTAGACAATAAAGTCCTTTCGACCCTCATTTCACCGAAGACATTTTTTTGGTATAACGTGACAGGTGGTGAGCCTGTCGCCGACTTTATGTTGAAACTAACGACGTAACTCATACATAAGTTTTCGAAAAAACCCATTGGCACGAGCCTGCCACCGGTGGATCTGACTCAGGTCTCTTAACTTGAATTCTGATCAGTCTTCATCTTGTTAATATATATTTGCACCGTATAGTATCTATGATAAGATAATGGTATATTTTTTCTTTATCTAAAATTTCATCGTCTTCTGCGATGCCAACTGTCCTGGTCTAGCCGACCCATCATGCTGCTTCAAAAATCTGCACTTTGGCTTTTTACGTAGAAGTAAAAATTGTATTTTTATTAAGAAATGTAATTGTACTCAGATTTGAGTGAAATTATTTCGAGAGTTATTTGAAAAACATTCTAATTTAATTTAATAAGCGTGAGTGATACTCGATTTCAATCAAGTGATCTCGATAGAACGCTATTTGCTTTCTCTGTTTTACAATTAATTTATCATATAGGATAGTATATGCTACAATTTATTTATTTATTTTACTATTCATGTACACTCAATATAATAAATAGAGAAACCAAAAAAAAAACTAAATACGAGTAAAGGTACAGCTTATTTCAAATTTAAATGTCTTCCAGGAGGCCTGTTACTGGAAAACTTATAATAGGAGCAAACTTGTGTGTACAAGCAACAGTATATTATTTCACATTGTTCAAACAAAAAAATCAACTAATTTATTGATTATAATGCATTTAATTTACGTAACATATGACCTGATAGCCTAATTAATAGTGACCATTTCTTCGAAGCTAAAGGGGTTCGAATCCTGCTCGCGCGAACATTTCTTTGATGAATATGAATGAAAACTCGAGACATGGCTATTTATATGTATATATAAATATTTTATAAGTAAATGTGTATAAGTGAGTTCTAACCAACTAGGTAACCGGGCCATCACTCTATAAGTAATCGAGTGAAAAAACACGTAAAAGTCCCCCAGATGGTAAATTTAGCTACTTGACAGACGACCTCCGTAGACAAGTGCGTTAAACATCGTCGTTAAACACCTTGAAGGTGTTCATCCGCCAACTCGAAGTCCCGGGTTCGATTCGCGGACGGGTAAACGCACAAAAAAAAACACTTTGTCTACATTTTTTCTGTTCGTGATGCCTTCGTTGTTTCTGATTCCAATACCTCAAGTGCTTTAGCTTATCTTACATTGGGATCGGAACAATGTATGTGATGTTGTCCATTTCTATGTATGTATTTAAAAAAAATTGAACTTAAAAAAAACTTAAAACAGACCTACCTGCAAACATTTTCAAAAGAAGAAGCCGTTTTCATCCCTGAGGGCCATGGTAAAACGTCTCATATCTCTTGACTACTCTGATTCTCAACTTTCAATCCGAAATTTAATAGTTATTAAGAGTATGACTGACCCAGAAGACACACAGAATGATTGTATCATCTGTAGGATTCATTTGGTTTGAGATCTAGGAATAACAGTTGCTTTGATAATAGTTATTTTTAAAATCCCTTACTTTTAATTTAGTTTATGTTATATATTGCCAGCACAAACAATGGTTCCGCCAGGATGAACAATTTTCCCGATAATTCGAGGCGTAACTTATTTCTGGAATATTCTCGCTTTGTTGTATGTTCTACGTTCAAAATTATGAATACGCTAACGCTGAAGTTTTGTCGTGTTTCAATTTTGTGTAATAGGAATTATGGCTTTTGTAACTTTTCGAGATTAATTATTATAAATCCTGAAATTTCACTTCAGACTTACAGCGGAATTTTATGAGATGCTGTTTATTTAGCTTTGGATTAAACTGAATGTATATTATAAAATTGATATCACAGTTACAATTACTAGTAAAGATTAATTCAAATTCACAAATTAATTCTACTAATTGTCTTCTGCAGAACCTAGGCCCACCATTCCATCACCCCCCTACGTCATTGTGCAGGTCATCACTGCATCTTTTGTATCGTCATCATCACGGGGTGCTGCACTGAGTTTGCCCCTACGTTAATGACTTCCCACAACTATTTCTTCCCGACGGTTGCCACGATGCGAGATAGGTGGCCAACCTCCGTGGTTATCCTACCCATGATTCTCACGACTATGTTAGTCATATTAATTCTATTGTCGATTTAAGAATGCATCAAAGTATCCGAAGTCATGATAGCCGAGTGGTTTGGTTGCGGAATTTCGAGTCAAGAGACCCGAGTTGGCAGGCTAGTACCAATGGGTTTTTCAAAAACTTGTGTACTAATTACATCGTCGGTTTGGACATAAAGACAGCGACGGGCTCGACACCCGTCACGTTGTCCTGAAAATACCTTCGGTGGAAGGTGGGTCAAAGGGACTTAATTGTCTAGACTAGGCTTCTATCTACCCATGAATTGGGAATTGCGTGAAGATATTTATTTATTTATTAAAGTATTAGCAAGTGCCCTGGACTTTTAGATTTATCTATATTGAAAATTTTATAACATTTATTATTATTAGTAACCAAAAGACTTGACTTGTAACAAAGTGACGAATATTCATACAAACTTACATTAGATTATGCCTTCAGAGACAAAAGAGAACAAATCTCCAAATGCATCCATACATACCTCTTTCCCTTCTTTCATGACAATACTTATCAATTAACCCAAAAAATTTCTAAACAGAGAAGAAGTTATATCACTAAAGAAAACTCATGCAATTTCTGAGCTGTAGTTTTCCTTTCCGAAAAGAATTTCAAAATATGTATGCTTTTCGAATGCTTCGTTGTCTAAATAAATAATTTACAAAGCTTTTAAATTAAAAAAGGATTCATATTAAACCTGCTTTGCAACACGATGCATTTTGACAGAGACCGTACTAAGCTGCATAAAATAGTTCGTAGAAACTCATCGTAGATTAAAATACAGTGAGCTGCAGTCGTTTAATTAAATTATGAGGAAGCAACACCGCTTGGTGTCGCACCTCCGTTACTCCACGCCCCTCGTACGACGCACACGACGGAATATATTACGTTCAATCTTATTTTTTTAATTAAATGGTAACACTTGTCAGTGCCTTGTGTTATCTCGGATAGTTAGTTCGCATACGCTGTAGGAGTTACATCTTCTCAAAAGAAAAAAAAATCGTTCATTATATGAGAATAATAGTCCGATAGTGTCGAGTGACTGGATGAAAATTCGAGTCAGGAGATCCGAGTTCGATCCCTTGGTGGTAGGTTCATACCAATGGGTTTTTCAAAAACTTTTATATGAATTATATCGTTGGCTTGGACATAAAGACGGCGACGGGCTCACCACCCGTCACGTTGTCCCGGAAATATCTTCGGTCTACCCCTGTATTGAGAATTGCGTGAAGATGAATATTCTATATTTAATAAAAATATATTTGTACGATTTACATCTTTGGCTTCAACGATATACGATCATTTTATATGACCCTTATTCTACTAAGTTATTAAATCACACTCAGTACCATATTCCGTTTTTTTACCGTCAGTCTGTCAGTTATAGTCCGAAATACATCTAAAGCGGTACTGACAACTGCTACTAAAATTAAGTTAATCTCAGAGTATGTATGTAGAGTATGTGTACGTTATGTATGTATTTTTAAAGCATTAAACTAGGCTACTAGAAAAGATTTTTTTTACATCAAAATATTGTCTTTTTTAGACTTAGACGCAGATTTTATTATGAAAGATGCTAGTGCAGATTTTGTCAAATACAGAAATTCTAATTCTTCACGCCATTCCCAATACAGGGATAGACAGATGTCTAGACAAATAAGTCATTACAACCTACCTTACACCGTAGATATTTTTTGGGAATATCTCCGTCAATCGAAAGCCCCGCATTTTTATGGAAGATCAATTAACTGCTTCCGTCGATATTTGGCAGATATTCTGCGCCAGATGATATCTTTATTAAATTTCTGTAGCAGCCTGTAATCCCGTCTCATTGTAAAATTTTTAGGAATATTGAAATTGTTTCCAATTCTGCTAAAACTGCGTACCCCGCAGTATTGCGAGCGAGCCAACTGTCGCTTATGCCTTAGAATGCAATACTATACTCTAAATAGCTTCCACTGATATTATAATTTAAAATGAAGGCAATTGGCATATATATTTTATTCTCGACTGTGTGGAATATTTCATTTTGCTAAAAGCAAATTGTCAGATTGTATTATTAACTGCAGTGATATTACAATTTACATGTAGTGACCCCAGTGCGACGAGTGGCGGACACTGGTTTTCAAGATGTCGCCATCTCGACGTTCCGGGTTCGATTCCCGGTCGGATCAATGTAGAAAAAACAATTTTCTACATTTCCTCGGATCTGAGTGTTTATGGTTCCTTCGTTGATTCCGTTTCCCATACCACAAGTGCTTACATTGTGATCGGAACAATGTATGTGATGTTGTCCCTATCTACATATGTATTTATTTATTATAGTGCTACATGCGAAAACTCTAATTTCAAATTCAAATGGAGAATGAATAAAAGATTACTTTTAAATACTTTAAAAAGAATAAGTTCTTTGAGTCCGATGGATTGCCAGCTTCATGGGGTTCACGTTGGTTGATTGTTTCATCATCAAATTTGCTCTTTTTTGAATGAAATTTGGTTAAAATCGGTATGTATTAAGGCTGCTAAGCTATACCTTCCTTTAAACTTCTTTTTTTATCTATTTTTTTTAATAATGTAGAATAAATAAAGTCACTATAGCCGATTAATCAGGTGAACAGAATTCAAGTCAAGAAACATAAGTTATATATATGTTGTAACGAACCCCAGAAGAAAGGCGTTTTTTTTTTTAATGTTGGCTTAGACATGCGACGGGCTCACAATCAGTCACGTTTTCCGGTAAAATTTGGGTCCAAAAGACTAAATTTTCTTGAACTCTGGCTATCTGTACTCGTCTATATACGTCGAGATAATGTACAATAAACCATATCGTAGTTTATTATTCATTTATACATTACGAGGTATCTAGAGAGAACAGATTTCCAATTGCCATAATCCTTACAAACCTCTTTTGCCTCAATTAAATAATTTAAATCTCGTTCGTTTAAATCTCGAAACAAAAATGTAACTGTTACTTAGATAGTCACAACAAACTTTGCTTCGACGCTCGGTTATTTTATCGTAGTTTTCCGTAATTATATCTCCGTAACTTTATTCGTCACGCTCAATTAATTCCTCGAGTGTCCCGTCTTTATTGCAGTCGAGTAATAAAAATAATAATTTGTCAACTTCCCCGCGGGGACAGCCACAGGGTCGGTCACGCCCTCCAGTTTCGTCGGCGATCAACCTTGCCAACTTTTTCCACGACTTCTCCGAGCAAACTCGCAACAGCTGGCTTTGTCGAAATGTTTTCCCACCAATTACTTACTGAGCCTTTGTGTTAAATGCCTCTTATTCTTTAGATTTTGTTTTGGTTTGGACAATGATTAATTATTTCAGCTTTAATCTTGTTAAATATTTATTTTGAAAAAATCAGCAATCTATGATAGTTTGTAAATTTACTTTCCGCAAATATAACTTAGCATTATAACTAAATAGCCGTCTAAGAAGGTGATATTTGAACAAAAGCCAACTGAAAATGAGGTTATTAATAAATTTATAAATAAAATTTGTATATATCGCAGTACAAAATGGTTTCACAACAGTTTTCAGTGTCTATAAAATATGTTATTCGCTCCGTATACCGCAGTCGATTGCATTCTCTCAAGCGTTAACTGTCTGATACAGCGTCTAGACTGTAATCCAAACAGTACAAACGCCATAGCAATGTAACCAAACTTTGTAATAATATTCTTATAACTATCTTCATGCAAGACAATTTCATTTTGTGTTTAGAGTTCGTACTCTGAGAATTACCTTTTCGTCGTGTGTGTGTCTCGTCTGTGTGGTTTTATTCGACATATTTTTTTTATTTATGAACAGCATTGTTTAACATTCTCGTAGGTATTCATCGAACTTGAATTTGGAATTACGTACACTATGTTTTGTTAGCATATTCGACGTACATTTCGTTATAAGTTAGTTATTACCTACTCTTTTCTTTGTTTTTTTAGTCCTCAGTGAAATTTTTATGCCGGTAATACAGATATTCGTGCCAAAGACATGCATATTAAATAATAGGTACATTGTGTACATATACGCAAGTACTCGTACGAGTAAATGACGGGAGGCGAGTTTCTTGCTTCGTACTTGCTCGGGATGTCGATAGATGTAAAAATCTAATTAATGTGAATAGTTTTTTTATGCTTTACGCAATGATCCTTACTAAGTTAGGCAAGTATTTTCGTCCCACTTTTAACCAAGGCTTATTTAGGACAACGGCGATAAACGACAGGTGGTGAGTTTATCGCTGTTTTATTGATATTTAGACAGATAAATATTGATATGAATATATGAATGTCCCTGACTCGAGTTCCAACATTCATATTCATCACGCAAATGTTTGCCCCAGGCTCGATTCGAATCCACAACTCTTAACATTAGTTATTTTTGAATAGTTTTAATTTATTAATTAAGCGATTATAATTACCGATACTACAATAAATTTTCATTTTTAATGTCTGTCACCAGTTTCCAAGACCAACATTTGTTTTAGCACAGTAAAAGGACTTACGAAGGATTAGGCTAATATTACAAAAGCGTAATTCATATTCAATCATCATAATTATCTAAACATGTAAGAGTCACGATAGCCGCGTAGTTGGATGATCGGATTTTGAGTTAGTAGACCCGAGTTCGATCCCCAGATGGCCGGCTCGTACTTGGCTTGGACACTAAGACGGCGACGGGCTCACCAGGGTTTGAAGTAATCGCCTTGCAATGAAAGCTGATCGGCGATCGCTGTACCATCCAGATACCTTTCATCGTAAAAACCTGTCTGAAATTTGGACTATAATTTTTTGAGATGGTTTTCCGGCCATAGGTCGGTAGCCTAGCGCATTTTGAAGACTTTTTCCTTAGTTTGTTGTTTCTTACGACACCCACGGGAAGAATGGGGGTGTCATGTATCAATAATGCATCAAATGAGGGTTTTATCCTGAACGACGTATTTACATTGGCATTTTTTTGTTCCGAGATATGAATGTTCCTGCTAACACATGTAGACATCCAAACTACTTCACGATATTATCTCATGTGTAAAATCGACGACTTATATTTCATACGATCCAATATATTGTATCATTCGGAATATGCATTCATATTTAACAAAAATAGCTGAAAGCGCCCTGAAAAAATTGACAGATTGTAAAAGGAAATAAACAGATACCATACACGTTAGACGCTTCTGTCCGACGCCGTGTGGCTTAATTTTGTTCCGCTATTTTTAGAGATGTCACAATTTGTCGTAAGACAATTGCATTTAATTTGCAATTGCAACTATTCTTAGTCGCCCCAATAACAAGCACGGATATAAAGACGGAAGAAAGTATATTCTTAAGATAATTATTAAGTTAGCTGCTAGACTCCATAGAGTAAGTTACCAACTTATTCATTCACTCACTCATAAGTTGTTGTGCGCGCTTCTATAACAAAATCCCTGCTTATTACCAGGTTCAAGGTATTTATCAAATAAAAACTTTACAAAGAGGGTTACTATCGTATAAATTTATACATTATTATAGTAAGCACTGGAAATGAGTTGACCGCTCCCAGATTACATTGAGCTCTGTAATTATATTATAATCAATTTTGTAATTACAAAAAGCACCCTAAAGAGTTCTTTCTCCTGTCTCTTCTCCGTAAAAGGATCCTCATTATGAAATGCCTATTAATCTACCACAGATTAAAAAATGACAATCGATGGATGTAATTCATGGTGCTAATATTAATGAATAAGTGATTTTATTTGATGAAGCCGTAACATCGGCGCAGAAAATAAATTACTTTATTCCAATTAAAACAATTTACGTATAAACACGTACGGCTTGAGGCGGGCCGTGACTGCAGGATGAATTTGTAATATTTTATCTCGCCCGTATGATTTATTGCCAGCATCCGACAGTAATTTTTCTCCTTTCGCATTTTATCCCGCAGCATTTAAATCTTGAAATCTTTCAAGGATCACGAACTGTATTTACGAAATGATCTTTTACAAGAATAATAAATAAAAATAAAAAAAATAAAAAGTCACGATAGCCGAGTGGTTGGGTGGTCGGAATTTCGAGTCAATAGACCCGAGTTCGATCCCCAGTTGGCAGGCTCGTACCAATGGGTTTTTCAAAAACTTATGTACGAATATCGTTGGCTTGGACATAAAGGCGGCGACGGGCTCACCACCTGTCACGTTGTCCCGAAAATATCTTCGGTGAAAGGTGGGTCGAAGGGACTTAATTGTCTAGACTCGGCCTCTGTCTACCCCTGTATTGGGAATTACAAGAATAATATTTTAATAAATCATGAACCGCGTCTGATGACTCTATGACTGATTAAATATTTTTGATTCTTAGTATCGAGTACCTTCTCGGTGACAAGATTGTGAAGGACCCGCATAATATGTATTATCTGAAGTGTGGGGTGAACTGCGCATCCTAATACCGATATTCCTCTCCCTTCGCGGCCTCACCTCAGCCGAATCAGCTATGCAGCCGCCTACATAGTTGCGGAGCATAGACAGCAAGGCCAAACACAATATACCCGTCTTTCACCCCGACTCCCTGACTGCAAAACGCTCCTTTCATAGTCCACCACCGCGCATCGGAAGTGGACTGACCGAGCCCACTTGGAGTCCGAGTCCGAGACCGAGTCACCTCGGGTCGTCCATTCCCCAAAAATTTGACCACTAATGTAGGTTTCTCTTGGTTACCGTTGGTGCCCATCTAGCGGTTACTACGTAGGTAGGGTTAGCACTGATGGACGACAAGTCGGGAAATAGTTCAGAAGGACGGACAATACTTATTTGACGATGAAAAGACGACCCGATAGCAGAGTTAGTAGTGACCCTACCCAGGCGTTGAAGCTAATTTAGGTTACTGTTACTTACCCTTTGTTACTTAACATCCTTTGTCTAATAAATCTTATTATCAATCATAATATTCTATAACCTTCGCGGATACGTGGCTTACACACCGGTTTTCATGGTGTCTCCATCTATAAGATCCCGGGTTTGATTTTCGGTCTGGTCAATGTAGAAAACACTTTTTCCAAATTTTCTCGAGTGTGTGGTATCTTCGTTGTTTCTGATTCCGTAATACAAGTGCTTAAGCTGCTTCCTTCGGGATCCGAGCAATATATGATGTTGCCCCAATCAACGTATGTATGTATGTACTTTAATTTTAAATATCGCAACCGAAGGCGCGGCTAAAAGCTAGTAATCATTCCTGAGTTAATTAACTAAATTTATGCTCCCGTATTTACCGTCTACGCGTCTCTTCTCAGTTAATATCACTACGATCCAATCAATTAATACGTCTGAACAAGCAGCTATGTTGTTAGAGTGCAAATCAAGCAGGGTACTGGTGCACTACAATCAGAACTTCAATTAATACGGGCCGCTGGAACAACTAAACTAGTTGACGCCCGACACTCGGGTCACTGGACACCTCGCTTAAACTATAAACCTCGCTTCGTATAGAGATAAAGGCATAATCCCATTGGGAATCGCAATGTAATTACACAAAAAAATAGTATTTTGCAAAGACTAAGTTATCACTATTAACTCTGTAATCCGTTAAGGCAAAGAGTACGAGTATATAATCTTTACGTCATAGAGTATATAATTAGTATAGTGACTTTGCCTCCGAAGTTAAGGGTTGGAAGGTTAGAATTCTGCTAGAGGCAAAAAATTCTTTAATAATGTTTGTGATTGAGTCTTGGATATTTATATACATGAATATTTATCTATGTGAATATATCTATTTCTTCTTCTTCCTGCCCTTATCCCATGCTATGTGGGGTCGGCACAACATGTCTTCTTCTTCCACTCTCCTCTATATCCCGTCATGTCAATACTCACTCCTTTCTTTCTCATGTCTTCTTTCACACAATCCATCCATCGTTTTTTTGGTCTCCCCATAGCTCTTCGTCCATCCACACTCATCTCTAACATTCTTTTGCCTATATTACATTCTTCCCTCCTTATTACATGCCCGAACCATGCTAACCTACCATGCTGTGAATATATCTATTTTAGTGAATATATCTATTGCCTGTGAATATATCTATTTATGAGTAAATAAGTCTATATGACACCAGTCACTTTGTTGTCTAGACCTCTATCCACCGCCGCATTGGGAACTTGAGCCTTTTTTTTCTTGAGAAAGGATATTCTATACTGTCTGGATAGAATTGAACCGCCTTCAAAAATAAAACCAGTTATTTATAAATTAAAATTAAATATTATAATAAGCACTATACTCGCTGATGTCCTTGAAATCGGCATAGTGTTGATAAAATTGTATTATTGGAACCTCGAATATATTCATTGGTCTTTAATTATTAGTAGAAAAATTTTGAGATTTCGTTACTGCTAGTTCTTTATTATATTCATGTAAGTCACAATAGCCGAGTGGTTGTTTGATCAGAATTGGAGTCGATTAGCAATTGCGTAAAGATATTTATTATTTATTTTTTATATGCGTTCCAGAATTTAATATAGAGCCTCCTTCTTTTTATTGTTTTCGGTAAAAAAAAAATAGAGATAAATTTAAATTCACAAGTGTAGACGCCGCGTCAAGCAAGAACACGTGTATTTATAGCCAGATCAGGCAAATTGTTCCTATGGTATTTCATAGCAAAGCAAGCCAATAGTTGTCTTTAATTAACACGCTTTTATTAGCGTGATATGTATATACATATCTATGTAAACGAATCTTTAAACGTGCAATCTATTGCTTTAACTACGAGTGATGTAACCTGTAAATTAATTTTAAAATTATACATTTAGTAATTATTTAAATGCCATCAATAAATCGGTGGCGTGTTGGGTTGGCGTAAGAAGTTAACCACTCCCTTCCTCCTCCTGGGTCTCGAAAGAGGCGATCAGGAAATTAACCATAAAACTTACAGACCGTGGGTTAACTATCATAAAAGGTACTATTATTCTACTATATATACTACTATATATATATTACTATTATATAGGTAGTATTCGTCCTCGTCTAGAGACAATGAAGGCATATCCTGGTGGGTGAGGGCTATGTTCCGACTCAATTTAAAAATCCGTTAAGTAAGGCAAGGTAAACTATTTGAACAATGAACATGAAGGATTTCCAATCGAACACTATTTCTAATCTATAAATACGTTGGCTGCATCAGAGAAATGTACAATTAAACAACGATTCTGAACGGTGTACATTGCGTATTCAAATACAACAGCTCTGTAGGCTCGTCGGTGTTCGGTTTACTGAGGAAGCGATTAAATGCGGGCGCATTGTAAACATCTTCAACCCGTGTTTGTTTACATTTGCCGTTTTCAATGGCATCACTCGTAGTTCGGAGCTCGGGTGACTGGTGTTAAATTATTAAAAAAATAACGACTCATGTTAAATTATTAAAAGAATAACAAGTCGAGAGACCCGAGTTCGATCCCCAGGCGGCAGGCTCGTACCAATGGGTTTTTCAAAAACTTATGTACGAATTTTATCGTTGGCTTGGACATGAAGACGGCGATGTACTCACCACCTGTCACGTTGTCCCGAAAATATCTTCGGTGGAAGTTGGGTCAAGGGTACTTAATTACAAAACTAGACCTCTGTCTATTGTATTTGTATTGGGAATTGCGTGAAGATAAAAAAATATGTATGGAGACCACAGAAATCTGTATGAATACTAGCTGACATGCGCATCTTCGTCTGCGCCACATTTTTATCGCCACGTTATGTTATTCCGATGAATAAATTATGTTACTATAAAGTTTCATCAAAATCTGCTCCGTAGTATTTGCGTGAAAGAGAAATAAACATTCAAACATCCTCACAAATTTTCGATTTTATAATTTTAGTAGGACTTAGATTTCTGTGGCGGATACTGTAGAAAAGTTAATCTAAAGATTATCTAACATTTCTATGTACAATATTACATATTTATGTCTTTGAATTGTTCGTGTGTATAAAAGATGATGTACTTAACAAACTCAGTATAATGTCGTGCTACTAACCACGACTCTGTATTTCAATGGTAATTAAGAAACGCGTCATAGCTGGTTCGTGTCCGCCGCTCAATTATAGCTCTTGGTGTAAAAAAATTATTTATATATTTATTTATTTATCTTCATGCAAAATCCCTGACTGGGTAGCCAGAGAGAACAGATCGCCAAGTGTAAAGATCCTTACATACCTCTTTTGCTTCATTAAGATTCATCATTTTCTTCATACACCCTCAGACCCTCCCGTCTTCAAGCAAATTTGCTCACATGGTCTTCAAAAGTTAGTCTCGGCCTTTCTGGACCCCTTTTAATATTAACTTTTGCGCTATATATTTTCTTCACCTTTAGGTCTTCGCTCATTCACTCAACGTGCCCAAACTAACGAAAAACGCTCTTATCGATTTTAGTGATAAGGTCATCTTTCAAACCTACCATGTTGCGAATCTCTTCCTTTCGCTTCCGGTCGGCCAAAGTAACGCTGCACATTTTACGAAATGTTTTTTTTTGAAACAAACACACATTTTTATTTAACAAAATTATTAATCATGCTTAACAATTATTTTAATATAAACTTACGTTCAACCACTAATTTAATACATTCCATGTTATTAAAGTCAGGATAGCCGAGTGGATGGGTGATCGGAATTTGAGTCGAGAGACCTGAGGTCGATACCCAAGTGGAAGTCTCGTACCGATGGGTTTCTTCCAAACCTATGTACGACTCATATTGTTGGCTTGGACAGGTGGGTCGTAATGACTTAATTGTCTAGAGTAGACCTCTAACAGTAGACATATTTATATATTCCATGTTATAATAGCTAATGTCATTTCTAATATTTCTGAAAACTTGAAACTGTATATAAATACGTCTAATTCATCCATTCATTCTTTGGATATAATTTATCTATACACTGCATCACTTAAATATATTCTTTGAACAAAATATTAAACAGGCATTATTCACTAAATCGAAAACGAGTGAAGTTTTCGATTTTCATTTCAAAATAATTATTCTGCGGTATTGCGCCGAATGGAAAAGTATGCTAAGCGATGAATAAAACTCGGCCCAGATGTTTTCGTACATTCATAAATAAAAAATAAAGGTTCATTCTCTCCCGCCGAAATCCACCCGAACGGACCCGGTGTAACAATGACGGAGAGATGCCTCGTCCGAGCCAAAGATTGTTGTCTAGCGGCACATTGTGCGGAGCCTGCGGATTGGGAGGCGAATGAGACCGGAGGCTGTATTGTGACGCACGATTTAAACGCTGTATCTCCGTTTGTTCGAATCTCTCTCGACATGATTGTATTTGGAATCAAAACGTAAAATTCTTTCGTTTCTATTTATATAATAATAGCATAACAGAATGTATTTACTTATATAAATTTGAGGAATTTCCTGGAATCTCTTGGGATTCCATCTCAGACCCTGACGCGTTAACTATGAGAACAAACTGGGTGTATACCATTTCAAACAAAACAGAATTTTCGAAATAAATGCATACATAGCGGCCTATTAAAGTCCACTGCAGGGCACAGCCCTCTCCCGTAGGGAGGATTTACCCTAATCGCCACGCTTGGCAAGCTGATCGGCGATCGCAGTACCAGACCACTCGCACCTTAGACGCTGCTGCGCATCTCCGGTCTGATTATTTTGGTCTGACATTTTTAGAGATGGTTATCACGCCATCTATCGGTTAACATAACGATATTTTATGTAGTTTCCTTCTAGTTTCGCCTCTTAGGACACTCACGGGAAGAAAGGGAGTGGGAATATTCTTACACCGTAACAACACGCTATATATCATATGTTAACTGATTTCTGAGTTATGAGACAATAGACGTAAAAAAAAATACAACTTTATTGAGAACCTTTTTTTTTAAATGGGTTAAAAAAATAGTAGATGCCCCCCAGCACGAGACACCATTTATCCACATTATTACAAAATAATTTTATTATTCCTTCTACGGTACAATTCTTGTATAATATTCAGAGCTCGAATGAAGTCGATAAATCAAAACTTTCCCTCAAAGGTTTTTTTTCCGAATAGCCTTCGAAAATATTCCTCGAGTATTTTCTTATGTTGTTAAGTAAATTGATTTCGAATTCATTTCATTCGTGCCGGTTATTGCTTCCTTTTAAATGTTAAGTTTCTTTCTCTTGCTCCGTTTTCATATTGTGAAATTATGTTTGCCGTTTTTATAGAGATATTTCTATACTTCGTATATTTTTTAGTAATAATATAATACATAGATAGGGACAACATATCATTGCTCTGATCCAATGAGCTAAAGCAATGAGATATAGTATATATGTAAGTAAGTACTATGGAAACAGAAACAACGAAGGTATCATAAACGTCTGATCCCTGACACCTCCAAATTTAGACGTTACTACCTGTCCCCTGTTTGCTTAATTATATGTTAGGCGTTTTTCGAGATGATTATTCCGGCAAATGTCGGTAGCTATTTCCCTATTGAGGTTTAAGGGCTCTTCCTCCTTTGGGAGCTCCATCCCCGGTTTAACACTTAACGCGGAACCCTAATTACTTTTCTAAAATAAAGCCTAAATTACTCCTTATAATATCAGCTATCGGCCAATGAAGTCCCGTTCAAATCGGTACAGCCGTTTCAGAGATTAGCCGCAACGAACAGACAGACAAAGAAAAAATATTTTGTAAGTACCGTACATGCTTTCATTTGCATTTATAGAAAAGCTATTAATTTTGAATTGCAAACAGACTCTTCAATTCGATTTATATGTGAAAGATTATAGGAAAACAAACGATTATATTTAAAACTGAACTATTTTAGGAAGAGTAACATGAAACCTTAATTATTATAATTTTATACTAACAACTTTAATATCGTTCCAATTTTAATAATTTCGTATCTTTTGTGTAGCAAAATTTTAATGAAGTCATTGTTCGCAACATTTCTCTCTTGTTTTGTATTCCCGTTTGTATTTTTATCGAAAGGCAAATATAAAAGGAAGAGAGCTATGAACAATTTAATATTTATATTACATGATCTCATTATCCTTTCCCACAGTTCCAATATTTAGCCTAGAGATACATGATAAACATCAAACATGGTAAAACAATGACGTGTTCCGGTCGACCTTTGCCCCGGTTTGCTTTAATGGAAAAAAATAAAAGACTGTGCTCGCTCCTATGTCATTTCTGAGTTACACGATCTAGTTAATGTACAAAGGGATGCTGAAACGATTCAAACTGTTATCCTTTTCAGTGTTATATCAACGTATGCAATGGGTTTTGTTTGCGTTGAGCGACTCCGATACAGAGGCAGTTTGTTTTGTGATTAACATACTAACAAGGGCTATTCATTAATGGCATATTCATCGATATTTATCTTAAACCTTCATTAACTTTTCTTTGTAGAAATTTATTTGCATCTATCTGTATTATTTATAGCTTAGGTCACGATTTCCGAATGGTTCAAATAAATATCTTCACACCATTCTCAGTACAAGGGTAGACAGAGGCCTGGCCTTGACATTTAAGTCCCTTCGACCCACCTTCCCCCGAAGATATTTTTGGGACAACGTTTCAAGTGGTGAGCCCGTCGCCGTCTTTATGTCCAAGCCAACGATATGAATCGTACATAGGTTTTGAAAACATCCATTGGTACGAGCCTGCCACTTGGGGATCGAACTCGGGTCTCTCGACTCGAATTCCGATCACCCAACCGAGTGGTTTGGTGATCGTTCGTAAACATGAGTTCGATATTTATATTATTTGGTATATAAAAATTGCTTCTATAGAAGATGGATGGATGGAAAGGAAACTTGATTGTCTAGACACCTGTCTAATCCAGTATTTTTTTATTTTGTATTCGTTATAGTAAATCGTGTATGATCACAAACAATACAATAATTTAGATTCTGACCACATAATATAATGATCGTACCAATTTTTGTTTCAGGTAATTTTTAATGCAACTCCTCGGTGGTTGACGTAATATGTAATCGTAAGTACCCTCGACTGCGCTCTCTTCCAACGACTTCATAAATGAAATGTCTAGTAATTTAAATGCAAACTTCTTTCTCAGCCCCCAACCCTTTCAGTGTGTGCCATAAAAGGCGACGAATAGCAAAGGCTTCCGACAAATTACCAGATAACCCACTCCAAAAATCACTTGGTCAAAGTTAAACAGACCGTTTTAGACTGCAGCGTCTAAGATTTGTGGTGCCTTGTTCAACGTTCGCCAATCCGCTTGCCAAGCGTGGGGATTACGGCAAATCCCGCAAAGGTGTTACAGGCGAAAAGCTTGTCATAAACTGGACTTTTACGGCCGTTTAGTATGTAAATAAATAAACTACAACTAAATATATAAGTACGTACGTAATCATAATTTAACGACTACAGAGGTTTTAGTTTGTTAAATATAAGCAACACTCCAGGACAACTGTATTTGCTATTAAAACAGCTATTACAAGCATATCTAAATAATGACCGCATTCGATATGTTTTCAGTCTAGTAATTTTAGTCACAAATTTACTGCCAGAAAAAATCATTATTTTTAAGACCTTTTTTCCTAATTGCCTTTTGCAATCTCCATATGGCGAAAGAGTAGAGCAAACCTTTTTTCGACAATGCCTTTTATTAGATTTTATAAATAATATAGCGATATAAACAGTCATAAATGTAGCCATTTGTTCAGTGACACGGTTTAGTACTTACGCTTTTTCTTTCTTCTACCTTTACGCCATTCCCAATACTGGGATAGAGAGAGGTCCAGACAATTAAGTAGTACTTATAACCCTTCTTTCACCGAAAACACTTTTTTGGAAAAAATTAACAGGCGGTGAGCCTGTTGCCGTCTTTATATCCAAGGCACTGATATAATTCGTAAATAAGTTTTTGAAAAACCCATGTGTACGAGCCTGCCACCTGGAGATTGAATCGGATCTCTTGACTCGAATTGCGATCACTCAACCAATCGGCGATCGTGACTTTTCATCACATTTTAAATAAAACAACATTTTCTTTATGTATGGTCATAAGTAGATAAAGGAGTAACAACGTTTTTATATTACGATATTTTAAGTTTAAAATATCAAGTGTACGTGTTATAAAGGGCAATTAATAAAAGCAATCCAATTAGTCTAAAAAGTGTACAAGAGGTTATATTGTTGAACGTTAAAATATTGCTACCGATTTTGTATTCGCGAAAAACGTGATACATACTTGTCGCGATATGCTTCATAGATTTCATCTTTTGAAATTGATATCACATTTTTGTAATATATTTAATTTTTTTTTACTTTTTTTATAGTATCGGTCATCATAACTGTTTTTAAACCCATATTATTTTCCACCAGTACGTCCAAAACGCTTTTCCAGTGCCGGGTATTCAATACAATTATTGTATTTCTCAGGCAAGCCCGATTCATCACTATAATGCACGAACATTTATTTCGCGCCACGTCTATATAAATTTCACTGCTCTAATCTGTCTAAAGAATGTTTAACAGGACACTTGCCCAGCATAGAGTATGTACAGGCCTACTTTAAATGTGACATAATTCACATAGTTCAGCCTTAAAGCTTTAATTTACAATCTCTATCGCTAATTAAAATTTTCAAAGGAAAGTAGAAAAACAAAAATTTTACGGGAATGATGGCGTCAAAACTGAGCGATGTCCCTGAAAAGACTTTAAGCATACAAAATGTTCCCTTTTTGAAATGTAAATGAAACCCGAAAAGCCCGACCTTTTGCTTTGCTTTGATGTGCTAATTTCGAAACCTGCGCCCAGCGGCGTCACATATACTTTACATTAATTTGAATGTTTTGTCTCTGTCACACATAAAATAACGATGAGAGATACAATCTATGTACTCTTATATACAGGCTCAACAGTTAACTTAGTTGTGTGTTAATTTTGTAAACAAAAAAATTTTTTTAACGTCCATGTCAAAGCATTGTTTTAAGTATTTTTTTAGTCCTGCTCTTATTTAATATAGCACATTTTCACTGTAGTGCGTTGTTGTTACTTCTTAGGCGCAAATATAACATATGTATACACATATCTATAAATATATGTATATAAGTGTACTGTACCGTTGTTATGGACACTATGACGATAGGCTCACCACATATTGCGTTGTCCCCAAATTATCTTCAGTGAATGAAGTCCTATACTTCATTGTGTAGATCTCTGTCTACTCCAGTATTGGTAGTATACGGGAAGGTAATGAAGTAAATTAAATAGAAATTAAAATAATAGAATTAAAAATATAACTTGAAATTTGAATTATTATGTGTATTTTGGCAAACAGTTTTAACTTTTTTGCTGCGACATTGTCGTATTACTCGCTTGCTTAGTTTGAATGTAGCTCCATACTAGTAGACTATATTGGCCTGTTGAAGGTAAAGTAACGGAGCTAAATGTGGCACTTTTATTATGAAAATAAATTAAAACAATACAACAATGAAACAGAAATGAAAATGATTGAATATAAACAATTTAGCAAATTAATTAGTACGGGAACAGGGGCGGACCGCTAGGATTAAAACATGAACCCAGCGAACCCTTGATAATTCTGGCATTTACCGAAGGAACTCAAGCGTAAAATGAGTTAAGGCAAACATCTTTAATACCTACGTCGCTTCTTATTTCCTTCTATATTTCTTGTACACTAACTTATCTTAGTTGACGGCCTGTACAACTCCATCGCATGATATATCTCTCTTCGCACCCGCCACGTGGAAACGGATTGGTAATATAGTGTGTTGATTTGAATTCATGACTTTAGTGGTTGAGAGATAGGAATTGCAATCAAGAAATCTCGGAATGAAGACAACCCGGGTTTAATCCTCAGGTGATAGGCGTACCAATGGGTTTTTCCAAAAACTTATCTACGATTTACATCGTTGGCTGGGACATGAAGACGACGACGGGCTGTCACGTTGTCCCAAAAAAGGCTTTTGTTGGAAGATGGGTTGTAAGAACTTATAGTCTAGACCTCTGTTAACTCCAGTATTAGGTATGGCGTGAAGATTTAATTTTTTATTTTTACAAATTTTCAAGAAATATTTGATACAGTTTGGCTTTTAATATGGATATAAATTACAACCTGCAAGAGTTCTGCGCACAAGAGACATAAAGCCTCTCACGTATCTCTTATACGCCAAAATCGACACGCCTTCCAAGAAGATTGGCGATCGTCGTTCTTCAGACAGACGTCCAGCACCTTAAACGCTGCTGGCCCGTCACCGATTGGCTTTATTTTGGTCTGGTTGTGTTAGAGATGAATGTTATCCCGTTGTCGGTCGGTAAAATTTGCATTTTCATTTATTTTCTGAATTATAATCCTCATTAGAGACCTGCAGACTTACCTGACGATAATAATAATAAAAACATGTATACAAAGTTAAGGACTACATCACATACGTTGCTTTGATCCCAAAGTGAGCAGCTAAAGCACTTGTGATATGGAATCCGGAACAACGCTGACACCACCAACACCCGGACCCGAGAAAATGTTCTACATTGACCCATCCTGGAATTAAACATGAGACCACAGAGATAGCTTCACCTGAACGTATGTACGCCACTCGTCCACGAAGGTAGTCATAACTATAATAAAAATAAATATCACACAGTAATAATAATTAACTTTGTAGTATATAAATCAAACGCTAATGAGACTTTATCTCGTTAAAATCATTCTCAAAAACTCCCAATGTTCAATCTGCAAACATAATACTTACCGACGTTAAACAAGAGATGAAACAATGGCTTGTACCAACCGACCTTTCGTTCCGATTTGTTTTAATGAAAAAAAAAGAAACGTGATCTCGGGATAATCGTCTTATGTCCCTTCTGTATTACACGAGCCCATTAATGTACAAAGGAGTGTACACAAAGGATACCACTGATATTATTTGCGATATCGTATCTCGATATTATGTAATCATTAGACGTCCATATATCAGTGTCGGAAAGCTTTGTTTTGATGTACGATCGATTTGTATTATTTTATTTTGTAAAAACGTAAGCCCTGGATCATGTTACCAAAATGAACAGAACAAAGACTATGCAGTTGATTTGTTCAGTACTGTGTTCGTCAATCTGTTCGATAAACGTTTGTGATTGTGTGTATGCCTTAGAGTGGAGGTTATGACATTTTGATATTGTCTTTTGTTTATATATTTTATTTTTTGTCTTTTGGAAATCGATTGCTGTTTGTATACAAACATAAATATACCACCGTTTAGGCAATAGCGAATAATGATGTTTTTACCACTATTTTTTATAGAATTCTAAATAACAATACTAGTATTCCTGTTAACCACACTAACTAACTTGCAATGCTTGTGCCAGAGTGGTTCACGGCAAGTCGAATGGCGGGATCGAACCTGCGACGTAATGTTTCGCAGTCCGCAACCATTAGGCTGTTGACACTAAGTTCAAATTTTTTTTTTGGTTCTTAAATCTATTCCTTACGAAATGCGAAGAAAAAAATATATTCTCGCCATCCCAATACAGGAGTAGACAGAGATATAGACAATTAAGTCGTTTAGACCCACTTTCCACCGAAAACTTTTTTTGGAGCAACGTGACAGGTGGTGAGCCCGTCGCCGACTTTGTGTCAAGCCAACGATATAATTCGTACTGAAGTTTTTGAAAAAATCTATTGGATCGATGTCGGGTCTTTACTTGAATCCTGATCACCCAACTCGACTATCGTGACTCCAAATACTAAAATCTCAAAACATATCAATTTGATATTCATTGTTTCGGTACGCCAATATGATTTGAATAATATAAAGAAAACGTCCTTGTCTGTATTGCGTATCTGTGCGTTGAATGCTGATGGCGCCGGAATTACAATTTGTACCCTTACGTGAGTCCCAAAGGCATAGACTCGGAAAAAACTAAAGGTCGTATTTTATACCGTATTAATGCTAAAGGGACGATTTAAATATCTTTTATGACTTCTTCGTGACAGTGAAACCTTGCTCTGTGTAAAACCTTTGCCTTTTATACTCATTTATAGAATTTCGGAATGCTTAATAGAATGTTTTACAAATTATTAACGACAGATGGCGGTACAAGCAATAAACATAATAAACGGTATAAGCATCTGGGGAAAATACTTTTAAATCTGACTAAACATACTGGTGACTGGAAGCAGCGACTATTATATCCGATGGCTATTGATGTAATCGCCAACCTCCTTGGCAAGTGTGGCGATTTTGGCAAATACCCAAAATCACCACCCGCAATTAAATACATCACAGCTATGCTTAACTAGCTCGAGAGTCTTATTTTGTAAATATACTTACAGATTAAGATAGTCGAGTGATTGGGTGATCGGAATTCGAGTCAAGAGACCCGAATTCGATCGTATTCGCGTTCTATCTTTATCGTCACAAATCAAAACGCATCTGTAAACTTTCTTATTATGAATTGATTTGCAGATGACATAGTTTGCAGTAGCCACTAACTATCAGGAAGACTGTTAAGTCTTTTTGACACTAATCCCATAAAAAATCCCTGATCCTCTCTAATAAGTCTTCCATTAGGAAGGTTTGTATAAAGTAGTTCCATTAGGAAGGTTTGTATAAGGGAAACAAAATACGCTAATATCGTCAATATTATCTGATTACAATCTTTTGTGTCCTTTTCTTTTGTCTATTATTAGTTTCGTGTAGCCGAGATGGGATGAGAATGATAATACCCGTCTCTGGTTTTTTGATTAAATCAAAACAGGACAGCTGGACGTTATAAGGGATTTACTTTGTTCTTAATTTCATTGAGAATCTGCTCACTTTTTATGTTATGTTTTTTGTTATTGTTTTTAATTGTTATGAAAATACTATAACAAAAAAGATGATGGACGGGCAAGGTCGACAACGACACAATCTGCACATTGAAAATCAAATCTGTGAATCGAACTCGGATTTCTTGACTCGAATTCCGATCACCCATGTACAGGGTGGGTGGGCCATGAATTAGTTAACTTTTGAAAAAATCGTATAAAAAAAAATCATTTAACATATTTTAGAAATCGTTTATTTACGAGAAAGCTAATTAGTTGTAATTTATTTTTTAATAATTATTTCGTCTAAATGACCACCGTTTCGGTTTTTGCACTCATCTAAGCGAGTCCTGAAGTTTTCGAATACTCTTCTGCAAAGAGACCGCGAGATCGCCGACATCTCTTCGATGATTTTTTCTTTAAGTTGACGCAGTGTATTCGGTTTATCAATGTAGACACGACTCTTTAAATAACCCCATAAAAAGAAGTCTGCTGGGGATAAATCTGGCATTCTGGGTGGCCATGGGATGTCACCCCGTCTGGATATCAGCTTTTTCGGAAACATGTCTTTGACCACCAGCAAGGACTCGTTCGATGTGTGACACGTGGCTCCATCTTGTTGAAACTATGTGTTACGATTATAGCCAGCAAATTCCAGCAGCATCGGTGCTAAGAACTCCTGTAACATTTTCACATACTCGGCAGAATTAACAGTAACTGAACGGCCTCGAGAATCTTCAAAAAAGTAAGGTCCGATGATTCCTTTTGCTGAAATTGCAGCCCTTACAGTTTCCTTAGGAGAGTGAAGTGGCCTCTCATGTTTAGCTTTAGGATTTTCGCTGCTCCAATACTTGCAATTCTGTTTGTTTACATGTCCATTTAGGTGAAAATTGGCTTCGTCAGAAAATAAGATGTTGTGAAAATTACTGAAACGAGTTAACATTGTTTCGGCATATGACTTACGCAAATTTAAATCATTAGGGTTTAGTTTTTGCACTAGCTGGATCTTATATGGATGTAATTTCAAATCTAATTTCAAAACACGGCGTAACGATGTGCGGGATAATCCCAATTCAGCCGAACGTTTGCGTGTCGATAAATCTGGATCACGTCGAACAGAAGCGGAAACTTGCTGCACGTTCTCTTCGCTCCGAGAAGTCCGTGGGTCGCCGGTTTGTTTCACATTTAGTGTAAATCCCGTCTCTTCGAACTTCTTCACCCATTTCTTTATTAAAGGAGCACTTGGACACTGACTTAAGTCGTGTAAACCATATTTAACGCGAAATAAGCGTCTCACAGTAATGAGCGAAAAGTCGTTTAAATAAAACTGTTTCACGCAGTAAGCGTGTTGCGGCCCCGTGAAGCGATCTATTGCGACTAAATTTCCAAGAAGCGAGCTAGTGCCCCTGCCCGCGCCCGCGCCCCGCGCGGCAATAGTTTGCGCGGTAAGTTACATTTAAATATTAACTAAATCTTGGCCCACCCTGTACTAGGCGTGTTTCGGTGTGGTAACGGCGTAAGAATATTACTACTCCCTTTCTTCCCAAGGGTGCCGTAACAGGCGACTAAGGGAAAATGCCTTGAATGTGAATGTGTACTGGGCTATCGTGACTACTATCTTTGATAATGGCACGGCAAAGCAAAAACCATCCATTTGTTTCTTATCCCATCAAACATCTATAAAAGGTGAATAAGTAAATAAATATCTTCACGCAATTCCCAATACAGGGGTAGACAGAGGTCTAGTCTAGACAATTAAGACCCTTCGACCCACTTTCCACCGAAAATATTTTCGGGACAACGTGACAGGTGGTGAGCCTGTCGCCGTCTTTATGTCCAAGCCAACGATATAATTCGTACATAAGTTTTTGAAAAACCCATTGGTACGAGCCTGCCACCTGGGGTTCGAACTCGGGTCTCTTGACTCGAGATTCCGACCACTCAATCACTCGGCTATCGTTTTTTTTATTGTTACAACAATCACACCTCTCGTGTAATGGGCATATTAATTTCCTTAAGTGTCTTATGAGGCGACTATGTAGCAAATAGCTACAAATAAATGTATAGATAGGCTATAGGCAGTCTAACTCACTAAGTTGTATTTAAATTGAGTATTTCTCTGTTAAAATAACTTTTCATATCCGTCCAAACAATTTCGGATGGCACGTGCGCATCGTAATTCACAAGTACCTGCGCCATTAAGTACTAACGTCGCTTAAACGCGCCAGTAACAGCACACGTGTGCCTTAAACGACGATCATAATTCTCGCGAAGTTTTAATTCAACCTCCTTGCCGCTTATCATAGCCGTGGTATCACCACTTACGGCTTAGACGTTGATGACTTTAAGATAATTACGTACGTCATGTTTCGCAAAAGAACATTGCTTGGATTTTTATATGTTTTATCAGAGTAAATGGTTGATCAGAGCAGCGTGCATGGGTTTTATCATGTAATTTTTGGAAGCGAATTCTTCTTTACACCGTTGTTAGTTGGAAATATATGAAATGAAATATTGATACTGAAAGAGACAAAATAAATGAAGGCATACTGTGTGAAAGGGACTTTCGAAGAAACCCCATATAACTCTGGGGGTTAAACTACTGTGTGCGAATTGCACATGTCTTTTTTGGTTATTCTATCAGCCAAAGGTATATACTTTCAAGTTCCGTTGGCCTCGCCCGATCATAATCTTTGTGAAACTCTTTTCACACATTCTCCAGCCTACTCATCCTACTCATTACTAGCCTCAAGTCGAGCGTTCATAAAGAAGATACCTTGAAATACTTTTCACGACACCCACGAGAACTAAGTAATGCTAAAATTTATACACCGATATTAGAAACGCATCCTTTGGCGCGGTTAAAAGTTTTATGGTAGCATTAGATAACTAACAGATGTGCAACTTTAAAGTAATTGCTTTAGTAGTGTCTGTTCTTTTACCGGCTGCACTTGACTCGTTACCTGCAGCGTACGTATATCACCCCCGGCGCACTTATTCGACTTTTATTGCTTCCGAAATCGTAAATTTATCTATTCCCTATCGATAGCACCTCTTGTTTTTATTCCTGAAGGCCATAACTTTTGCACTTTTTGATTTCAATGCTTTCACTGTGATTTTGAAACGCGAGCAAAATAAACTACTTAGTTCTCTTCATGCATTTCCTAACATTGCGCTAGATAGAAGTCCAAACAATTAAGTCGATTGGATCCACCTTTCTCGGAAGACATTTTTTGGGACATTTAGGTGGTGGTGGTGACCTGTCTGTGCAAAATAAAAAACCTAAATATTGACTTTGCTTTTAAGTTACCAGACAAAAATGAGATAGTCTTAGATTAAAAAAAATATTAAGCGTCACTATTTACATTGTTTCACATTCTATTTACATTGTTTGTTTGTGGTATACACCTTCTCTCTCTAGGACTCGTCTGATCAATTAACACGCCCTTACCAATACTTTACAAAAAAATATATAGAAAATCTGTACAGGTTATGAGGACTTTTCATCTTGATCGGCTTGGGTGACAATTTCATCAATACCCTTGTAATCATTTTTAATAAATTAAACTGTAATTATCTACATACATACATACATACATAATGGTCTGATAAAGTCCACTGCAGGTCATAGGCCTTTCCCACGGGGAGGTTTTGCCATAATCGCCACGCTTGACAAGCTGATTCTCGATCGCAGTACCAGACCACTCGCACCTCAGGCGCTGCTGCCCATCATCGGTCTGATTATTTTGGTCTGATATTTATAGAGATGGTTATGCCGCCATCTGTCGGTTGCCATAACGTTATTCACGGCGGTTTCCCTTAGTTGTCTCTTACGACACCCACAGGAAGAAAGGTAGTGGCAATATTCTTACGTAATCATCTAAATAATATTAATCTTCGTGTGAAGTTGTTTGAACTGAACGTCACTATGGGTATAGCCACTTACCATGTAATGAACTGTATTTTGTATACGTTATGTATGTAATTATACGTTGTCGGCTCTAAGACGGAGGTAGGTTCACCACCTGTCACGTTGTCGACCTCGACTCATTTGTTTCGACCTCGGTCTATCCCATAAATATTTGTGAAGATTTATCTATTATCGGCTCTAAAGACTAGCCGAAAGTAACCCTGCTTTCAAAGATAAGGATTACGGGTTCAAATACCGCTAGGGGTAAACACACGTCTTGAAATGAAATCTTATACTCAGTTAGAGATGATTATGTGAATGTATATATAATTATTAATGTGTAACAATTACTTACATACATACCGGCCTGTTAAGGTCCACTGCAGGACATAGGCCTCTCCCATGGGGAGGATTTGTCATAATCGCCACGCTTGGCAGGCGGATTGGCGATTACAACAAACTTACCTATGAAACTATAATTGTAAAATCACTAATCTGCATTATTTATTTATATGTAGGTATAATGTTAAGACACTAGATACTAGATAATGAGTGTGGTTGTTCAAAAGTTATGAGTGTTATTGACAACTTTTATTGAGATATGTATCTGTTAGTAGACTTTAAGGTAAAAAGGTAAGCACCGTGGAATGTATGTAGCCAGTAGTGTTCGATCATCATCGGATTAATTGTGTAGAATGAAATAGAAAACAAATATTTTTAAAAACTTGATTAATTTGATTATAAAACATATTGCTCATCTTTAATCTTCAGGCGCTTTAGCTAAAATGGAATGGCGGAAAGGTTAGAACTTATTGTCTTTTTTTTATCTTTTCAATCCAAATCATGCCCAGACAATGCAGACGAGCGCTCTTTGTAGGTTTTTAGGGTTACCTTCCCTTCCTTAAAGGTCCTTTGAGAAATCTCGCACGTTTGGAACATCTTTTATATCAATCTTTTATCTTATAAAAGATTGAAGTAATTCTGAGCGAACTATCCTTAAACTGTCCTAATTTAATAAGATTTTTTTTAGAAATTGTTTCCACTTCTTTTATGGGAGGACACAATTTTGATACACAATTAATCCAATACATATTTCACAATTTTGGTTAGGTATCATTTAAAATGGTTGTTCCACCATCTATGGGTGGCCATTGTCATTTTAAAAGCATGTTGCTGCTTTTACTGCAAAATATGTAAAAAATATACGTAACTAGAGTTCACCGATTATGTTAAATTATAAAGACATGTATGTAGATTTTTAATTGATACTTATGTATAATATATTTATACATACATGTATGTTTATAGGGTACCAAGTTTATGAACAGTTATAAAGAGAGATATATTCCTCGAGCGCGTGTATGCGTGCTTGCCAATAAAAAGTCAAAGTCAAATTTTTGCTGAATTTAAACTTGTCCGAAGTTCATGCGAACGTCATGACAGAAAAGTTTTTACGAACGAAAATTACGCACATTCAATTTTTAAGTTCTTCCACTGTTATCGAATCACATTTCTTCGAAGAATTTTCTATGATCAATGTCTGAAATTCTGAGGAATATTTGGTTAAGGTTTATATTTAGTAAGGTTTTTATGGTTTGAAGTGAGGAGAAATCTCAACAGAAAAGAAGTATCATCACGCCGTTCCCAATACTGGGTGTAGACAGAGGTCCAGATAATTAAGTCCCGTTGACTAACATTTAATTGAAAAATAAATAAATATAAATATAAATATCTTCACGCAATTCCCAATACAGGGGTAGACAGAGGTCAAGTCTAGACAATTAAGTCCCTTTGACCCACCTTCCACCGAAGATATTTTCGGAACAACGTGACAGGTGGTGAGCCCGTCGCCGCCTTTATGTCCAAGCCAACGATGAAATTTGTACATAAGTTTTTGAAAAACTCATTGGTACTGCCACCTGGGGATCGAACTCGGGTCTCTCGACTCGAAATTCCGACCACCCAACAACTCGGCTATCGTGACTTCTCCGACCACCCAACAACTCGGCTATCGTGAATTGAAGACATTTTATTTTAAGACAGTGTGATTGGTGATGAGTCCGTCGCCGTCTTTATGTCCGAGCCAACGATATAAAACGTGCATACGTTAAAACTCCCGTTCAGTACAGGCCTACCACCTGAAGATCAAACACGGGTTTCTTGACTAGAATTCCGATCACCCACTAACTCGGCTATCGTGGCTTCATCTCAACAGCGTATTAATATTATGAAATAAAAAAAAGTCATAATAGCCGAGTGGTTGGATGGTCGGAATATCGAGTCAAGAGACCCCGAGCTCTATCCCCAAGTGGCAGGCTCGTACCAATGGGTTTTTCAAAAACTTATCTGCGAATTATATCGTTGGCTTGGACATAAATATGGCGACGGGCTCACCACCTTTCACGTTATCCCGAAAATATCTTCGGTGGAAGATGGGTTAATTGTCTAGACTAGACCTCTGTCTACCCCTGTATTGGGAATTATTATTTGTAAACCATCATTCATCAAAAGTGTAAACGTAATTAGCGGTTCGCATTAACAACCCAACGTCACTACACCTTGCGTTCCTGACTATTTGTTTCCGGCACGCAGGTGCGCATCGTTTGTTCTCCTAATTACCTACTTTAACCAACATTTTGTAGGTTAGCTTATAAGCGGTGAGTGCAGTAATATATACATTTTATTGTATATAATTTTGCCGTATGCTTAGCCTTTAGCTTCACTTTATTTAAATATTGGCATGTATTAACAGTGGCAGAGCCACGCATCAGCTTTTGTTGTTGCATGAATGGGCCGGCTCGACCGGGGAAGTACCACGACCTCACAGAATACCAGCGTGAAGTAGAAGTTTAACAAACCTCTGCGTTTCGTCTGGTGAGTGCAGGTAACCGGAGGCCCACACACCCCCCTCCCCAATTCTGTGGTGGGGAGGGGGGGGGGGCACCCTAAGGCCGGCAACGCATCTGCTATGCCTCTAGTATTGCGGGTGTTCATGGGCGGCGGTAATCACTTACCATCACGTGAGCCACCTGCTGTTCTTATTTTCAGCTTCTCTTCAGCCCTATGGTTGTCTGGAAGAGCTCGCTCTTTATCTATAAGGCGGCCGTATTTTGCATACGTATCTATTAAGTTATCTCTGTGTTGTATCTATTCCTTGTATATGTGTGGTATACAATAATGTCTATACCTACTTTATAGTCTATCACGAAGCCTTTGCGGAACGTAGGCCACATAGTTTTTAGTATTATTTTGCATTTTTTATTTAGACAAAAATAACATAGTCAAATACAAATAATGAATTACGTGTCACAAGGCATACATTAATAAAAACACAGAGTAAATGTCTTCTTTATTCTCATATATTAACCTTTTTATTACTATTTATTTAATAATTTTCGAAATCAGATATTACACTGTGCAATTTTATTATCTAATCATTGCAGATTAGTTTATGGTTTTGAGAACAATACGTCAGGGAACTATGAACATGCAATATAGTCACAACGATTATTAAAAATTGTTCCCAGTTCAATAGATACAGAAACATACTTCTGCAATATCCGGGGAGAGTCGCAACAGACATTAAATAAATAAATAAACAGGGTGACAAGCAAACACTCCACGAGTTTAAGAAGCTATAGAATAGCTTCATCTATAGAATCAGCTATAGAATTTTCCTCACCACATTCAGCAACATCGAAGTAGACTCTTAGAGTCCTTTCTGTGGAGGTCATTTGTCATAATCAAGCCCTACATATTCGTTTCTCATTCATAAACATAAGTAAAAATATTTCTGTCATAAGCCAAATATTTTTACTCTAAAAAAATATCTTTACACCCAATACAGGGATAGACAGAGGTCTCGACAATTAAGTCTTTTCGGCCCACCTTCCACCGAAGACATTTTTTGGGACAACGTGCCAGGTGGTGAGCCCGTCGCCGTCTTTTTGCTCAAGCCATCGATATAAATCGTACATAAGTTTTGAAAAAACCCATTAGTACGAGCCTCGGGGATCGAACTCGGGTCTCGTTCATTTACTCTAACATTACATATGTGTCTTGATGACATATCTAAAATCCGAAAATATCTTCGGTGGAAGGTGAGTCAAAGGATCTTAATTGTCTACACTAGACTACTGTCTACCCCTGTATTGGGGAATTGCGTGAAGATAATAATAAAAAAAAAGAAAAAATATTTCCATTTCATCGTTCAGCTACTAACTTGGGCCATTACTGTACTACGTTACCGTAATTATGTACCTTAAACAAACAGAAATGCATATAAATGAATGTTAGAAACAGTACCTATATTTGACAAAACAACAATGAAATTTATTTATCATGGTATATTTTTATTATTATTATTATAAGTCACGATAGCCGAGTTGTTGGGTGGTCGGAATTTCGAGTCGAGAAACCCGAGTTCGATCCCCAGGTGGCAGTACCAATGAGTTTTTCAAAAACTTATGTACGAATTTCATCGTTGGCTTGGACATAAAGGCGGCGACGGGCTCACCACCTGTCACGTTGTCCCGAAAATATCTTCGGTGGAAGGTGGGTCAAAGGGACTTAATTGTCTAGACTTGACCTCTGTCTACCCCTGTATTGGGAATTGCGTGAAGGTATTTTATTTTATTTTATTTTATGTTTATTATTTATATAATGGCCTCTAAAACTCTATTGCTAATAATTGGTCTCTCCCGTATGAAGTCCCGTATTGTCAAGCTGATTGGCCATCGCAGTACCAGACACGTCTCACCTTAGATGCTACTCTCCGTCACTGATGACGTTCATTTTGGTTTTTTATTTTTCGACTTAGTTCGTCCGCCATTTGTTGTCGCCATTGCTATTTTCAAAAATTTTCCAGTAGTGGGGTTTTCTTACGGCACTTCCGGGAAGAAACGGGGGTGATAAATTCTTAAACCATGATCACACTGCATACATATTTATTATTTAAATACACAACTTACATTTACATGTACAAATTTAGTATATACATCTTAATACGTTGTCACCTGTCATTTTGTCCCGAAAATATCTTCAGTGGAAGGTGGGTCAAAGTGACCTAATTGTCTAGGCAAGACCCCTGTTTACCCCTGTATTGGGAATGGCGTGAAGATATTTTATATTATTTTATTTTATGTTTATTATTTATATAATGGCCTCTAAAACTCTATTGCTAATAATTGGTCTCTCCCGTATGAAGTCCCGTATTGTCAAGCTGATTGACCATCGCAGTACCAGACACGTCTCACCTTAGATGCTACTCTCCGTCACTGATGACCTTCATTTTGGTTTTTTATTTTTCGACTTAGTTCGTTCGCCATTTGTTGTCACCATTGCTAATTTCAAATTTTTTCCAGTAGTGGGGTTTTCTTACGACACTTCCGGGAAGAAACGGGGGTGATAAATTCTTAAACCATGATCACACTGCATACATATTTATTATTTAAATACACAACTTACATTTACATGTACAAATTTAGTATATACATCTTAATACGTTGTCACCTGTCATTTTGTCCCGAAAATATCTTCGGTGGAAGGTAGGTCAAAGGGACTAAATTGTCTAGACTAGACATCTGTCTCCCCCTGTATTGGGAATTGCGTGAAGATATTTATTCAATTATTTTATTTTATTTTATGCGAATTTCGGAAAGAAATTGATTCCTAATCAACGATTACATTAACATTCCATTAATACCTGTTTAAGAGGCTTGAAAAATTTTCGTTAAGAAATGAGAACGTTTTCCTTACCTCATCATGGCATGCCATTGCAGTATGTCAAAATTAAGTAAGAGATTGTTTATAGACATACATGTTCAAATCAAAACAAATCATTTATTCATCGACATAAGAACATACATTCGTTTATCGATAGTCATTTTTAATCTACCACCGTTTCGTAATGAGGTTCCTCTAACGCAGAAGAGACAGGCGAAAGAAACTCCGTAGGTATCCTCTTTTTTTTTCTTTGATGTTATTTTGAGTTACTCTCCACCCACCAAAACTCGTAATTGAAAAAATATATAAAAAATATACATCATATTACTGTTCGTATTTATTCTATAAAATTTATGTATATAGCTAATATTTATATAAAATATTTATAAAAGACAAGAAAATAATAATTTACGGCTGATGATCATTCATTAGATTATTTTCAATTCTATATAACGTTGAAAGATAGATAATTAAATAAAAAAATATCATTTTTCCAAAAAGTCATGTTATTATAGTATTATAAACAAATTATTTATAAATTTGTACTTAGTGCCCTAATTCATGTCGGATAGCAGAGATTGTATCTGACGAGAAACAATGTACTTTCTTACGATATAGACGAGTCCACTGCTGAGCATAGGCCTCCCCTAAAACTTTCCACAGTGAACGGTCATATATTTATCATTATTATTATGAACTATACCCATTGATATAAATTACTTACGTATTGTTGGGGAGGCAGAAATGCCGAAGGCGGCGAAATAAGAGTGGATACGTGAAAAGGGTCGGATAAGGCAACCACATATTGTCAGATACATTTTATAAAATAATAACATTTTTACTAGATCGATTCAATTAAATGTACGCGAAAATATGCTTAAAAACATATGCTTGTAAAATCTCATGATGAAGGCAAATTTTCCAAAGGGTACTTATTCCAAATATATTAATGAATTTAACCCGTAACCTGTTTCTTGGAATTTAATGAATCCCATCGAGCAAGCTCTGTGAGGAATCCCAGTGACCGGAAACAGAATATTAGATTTTTGCTAGCTTAATTTTGTCTAGAATTGTCCCGAAAATATCTTCGGTGGAAGGTAGGTCAAAGGGACTAAATTGTCTAGACTAGACATCTGTCTCCCCCTGTATTGGGAATTGCGTGAAGATATTTATTCATTTATTTTATTTTATTCTATGCGAATTTCGGAAAGAATTTGATTCCTAATCAACGATTACATTAACATTCCATTAATACCTGTTTAAGAGGCTTGACAAAATTTTCGTTAAGAAATGAGAACGTTTTCCTTACCTCATCATGGCATGCCATTGCAGTATGTCAAAATTAAGTAAGAGATTGTTTATAGACATACATGTTCAAATCAAAACAAATCATTTATTCATCGACATAAGAACATACATTCGTTTATCGATAGTCATTTTTAATCTACCACCGTTTCGTAATGAGGTTCCTCTAACGCAGAAGAGACAGGCGAAAGAAACTCCGTAGGTATCCTCTTTTTTTTTCTTTGATGTTATTTTGAGTTACTCTCCACCCACCAAAACTCGTAATTGAAAAAATATATAAAAAATATACATCATATTACTGTTCGTATTTATTCTATAAAATTTATGTATATAGCTAATATTTATATAAAATATTTATAAAAGACAAGAAAATAATAATTTACGGCTGATGATCATTCATTAGATTATTTTCAATTCTATATAACGTTGAAAGATAGATAATTAAATAAAAAAATATCATTTTTCCAAAAAGTCATGTTATTATAGTATTATAAACAAATTATTTATAAATTTGTACTTAGTGCCCTAATTCATGTCGGATAGCAGAGATTGTATCTGACGAGAAACAATGTACTTTCTTACGATATAGACGAGTCCATTGCTGAGCATAGGCCTCTCCCAAAACTTTCCACAGTGAACGGTCATATATTTATCATTATTATTATGAACTATATCCATTGATATAAATTACTTACGTATTGTTGGGGAGGCAGAAATGCCGAAGGCGGCGAAATAAGAGTGGATACGTGAAAAGGGTCGGATAAGGCAACCACATATTGTCAGATACATTTTATAAAATAATAACATTTTTACTAGATCGATTCAATTAAATGTACGCGAAAATATGCTTAAAAACATATGCTTGTAAAATCTCATGATGAAGGCAAATTTTCCAAAGGGTACTTATTCCAAATATAGTAATGAATTTAACCCGTGACCTGTTTCTTGGAATTTAATGAATCCCATCGAGCCAACTCTGTGAGGAATCCCAGTGACCGGAAACAGAATAGTAGATTTTTGCTAGCATGCGAATTTTGTCTTGAATTGTCCCGAAAATATCTTCGGTGGAAGTTGGGTCAAAGGGACTAAATTGTCTAGACTAGACATCTGTCTCCCCCTGGATTGGGAATTGCGTGAAGATATTTATTCATTTATTTTATTTTATTCTATGCGAATTTCGGAAAGAATTTGATTCCTAATCAACGATTACATTAACATTCCATTAATACCTGTTTAAGAGGGTCGACAAAATTTTCGCTAAGAAATGAGAACGTTTTCCTTACCTAATTATGGCATGCCATTGCAGTATGTCAAAATTGAATAAGAGATTGTTTACAGACATACATGTTCAAATCAAAACAAATCATTTATTCATCGACATAAGAACATACATTCGTTTATCGATAGTCATTTTTAATCTACCACCGTTTCGTAAGGAGGTTCCTCTAACGGAGAAAAGACGGGCGAAAGAAACTCCGTAGGTATCCTCTTTTTTTTTTTCTTTGATGTTATGTTGAGTTACTCTCCACCCACCAAAACTCGTAATTGAAAAAATATATAAAAATTATACATCATATTACTGTTTGTATTTATTCTATAAAATTTATGTATATAGCTAATATTTATATAAAATATTTATAAAAGACAAGAAAATAATAATTTACGGCTGATGATCATTCATTAGATTATTTTCAATTCTATATAACGTTGAAAGATAGATAATTAAATAAAAAAATATTATTTTTCCAAAAAGTCATGTTATTATAGTATTATAAACAAATTATTTATAAATTTGTACTTAGTGCCCTAATTCATGTCGGATAGCAGAGATTGTATCTGACGAGAAACAATGTACTTTCTTACGATATAGACGAGTCCACTGCTGAGCATAGGCCTCCCCTAAAACTTTCCACAGTGAACGGTCATATATTTATCATTATTATTATGAACTATACCCATTGATATAAATTACTTACGTATTGTTGGGGGAGGCAGAAATGCCGAAGGCGGCGAAATAAGAGTGGATACGTGAAAAGGGTCGGATAAGGCAACCACATATTGTCAGATACATTTTTATAAAATAATAACATTTTTACTTGATCGATTCAATTAAATGTACGCGAAAATATACTTAAAAAACATATGCTTGTAAAATCTCATGATTAAGGCAAATTTTCCATGTTGTGGGGTGGCGTTTAGTGACCAAGGTTCAGATACCCGCAGTGAACCTAAAGAAAACTACATAGCCTCCCTTTTTATAATATGGGGAATTTCATTATGGATACCCAGGCTCCTGGAGAAAAGCTACATTATGCCGATCTCTCACCGATTAAAACCCTACGGTGGTCACCATCAGTGTTGAAGAGGTGTCAGGGAATCTCCTTTCGGAACGCAACCATGGCCTCTCCAAGTTACGGAGAGGCCATGGTAAGACATCTCCATCCTGAGGGAAGTTATCGCCAAAATCTAGCGATGCTACCATGGTGGCTCGAGACCACTTCGAGCCACTTATCGCTCAGAGTCCCGGTATTCGGTACTCGGAGCCTGCACGCGGAGCCCCAAAAATCGCAGGGGAATCGTAGGTATAGCGACACCATTATTTTGAGATAGTGACAAAGCTCCTCCGCGTATCGGGAATCCCGTCTCTGAATGGGATCTCTCCTCACTCGATCCCGCTCAGCAGCCTCCGTCTGGACCTTGACTGGACAATGACTACATAGTCGTCCTAAATTGCAAGGTGGGTCGGCTAAACATGGGCAAAGGTATTTCGAATACGGCGCTGGGTGAAGCTAGAGACCTTTGTTTGGTAGGTAGAAAAGCGTGCTCGTATTGTAGTAGGTCTTACCTGGAGGTCCCGGATGAAAATTCGTTTTCTCCCGAGATGATGTGCCAGGAACTTTTAGTTAAAATTTAACTAATTTATTTTATTTTATTCTATGCGAATTTCGGAAAGAAATTGATTCCTAATCAACGATTACATTAACATTCCATTAATACCTGTTTAAGAGGCTTGACAAAATTTTCGTTAAGAAATGAGAACGTTTTCCTTACCTCATCATGGCATGCCATTGCAGTATGTCAAAATTAAGTAAGAGATTGTTTATAGACATACATGTTCAAATCAAAACAAATCATTTATTCATCGACATAAGAACATACATTCGTTTATCGATAGTCATTTTTAATCTACCACCGTTTCGTAAGGAGGTTCCTCTAACGGAGAAAAAGACGGGCGAAAGAAACTCCGTAGGTATCCTCTTTTTTTTTTTCTTTGATGTTATGTTGAGTTACTCTCCACCCACCAAAACTCGTAATTGAAAAAATATATAAAAATTATACATCATATTACTGTTTGTATTTATTCTATAAAATTTATGTATATAGCTAATATTTATATAAAATATTTATAAAAGACAAGAAAATAATAATTTACGGCTGATGATCATTCATTAGATTATTTTCAATTCTATATAACGTTGAAAGATAGATAATTAAATAAAAAAATATCATTTTTCCAAAAAGTCATGTTATTATAGTATTATAAACAAATTATTTATAAATTTGTACTTAGTGCCCTAATTCATGTCGGATAGCAGAGATTGTATCTGACGAGAAACAATGTACTTTCTTACGATATAGACGAGTCCACTGCTGAGCATAGGCCTCCCCTAAAACTTTCCACAGTGAACGGTCATATATTTATCATTATTATTATGAACTATACCCATTGATATAAATTACTTACGTATTGTTGGGGGGGCAGAAATGCCGAAGGCGGCGAAATAAGAGTGGATACGTGAAAAGGGTCGGATAAGGCAACCACATATTGTCAGATACATTTTTATAAAATAAAAACAGTTTTACTAGATCGATTCAATTAAATGTACGCGAAAAAATACTTTAAAAAATATATGCTTTTAAAATCTCATGATGAAGGCAAATTTTCCATGTTGTGGGGTGGTGTTTAGTGACCAAGGTTCAGATACCCGCAGTGAACCTAAAGGAAACTACATAGTCTCCCTTTTTTAACATGGGGAATTCCATTATGGATACCCAGGCTCCTGGAGAAAAGCTACATTATGCCGGTCTCTCACCGAATAAAACCCTACGGTGGTCACCATCAGCGTTGAAGAGGGTTTACGGAATCACCGTTCGGAACGCAACCATGGCCTCTTCAAGTGACGGAGAGGCCATGGTAAGACATCTCCACCCTGAGGGAAGTTATCCCCAGAATCTACCGATGCTACCACGGTGGCTCGAGATCACTTCGAGCCACTTATCGCTCAGAGTCGCGGTATTCGGTACTCGGAGCCTGCACGCGGAACCCCAAAAATCCCAGGGGAATCGTAGGTATAGCGACACCATTATTTTGAGATAGTGACAAAGCTCATCCGCGTATCGGGAATTCCGTCTCTGAATGGGATCTCTCCTCACTCGATCCCGCTCAGCAGCCTCCGTCTGGACCTTGACTGGACAATGACTACATAGTCGTCCTAAATTGCAAGGTGGGTCGGCTAAACATGGGCAAAGGTATTTCGAATACGGCGCTGGGTGAACCTAGAGACCTTTGTTTGGTAGGTAGAAAAGCGTGCTCGTATTGTAGTAGGTCTTACCTGGAGGTCCCGGATGAAAATTCGTTTTCTCCCGAGATGATGTGCCAGGAACTTTTAGTTAAAATTTAACTAATTTATTTTATTTTAGCACCTTAAACTAACTTTTGGTCAACTAAAAATAAGGGTTTCTAATGGCTAAATATGTTTTTTGAACAAAAACACTCGATCAATGCATCAAAAGAACTGAAAATTGCGTTAAATTTATAACAACATTACTTTTGCGTTAGTAAAAAACCTATTTATGACTAACACATTTTTTGATCCAATCGCCTGCCGAAAAATACTGTTTTAATAAATTTATTATTAAACACTGCGCTTGGCTATTGAAGCGTATTCTAGGCTGTATATTCTATCCATTTTCACAATAGTTGACATTAACGAGCGATTTATAAACAATTTCATACAATCCTTATTGCGTTTTAATTTCCTTGCGGAAAAAATAAATCAAGCAGAGGGTCGTCACTAAATTGTTTTTCCAACCGGAAATTACACAAAAAAAACAAAACAAATGAAAATTGAACAGCTTTTTTAATATTAAAATTAACTGTGCCCTTACTTTACGTTACTAAATTTGATTTTAAAAGGCCATTACAGAGCTCGAATTTTTACAAATTTTGGAGACTGTATGTATATAATAACTTTATTAACAAAATTTATTACTAACGTTCTGTAAGACATCTTAACACACGTATTTCTACGTATTTTTTACAGTGGTAGAGCCACGCATCAGCTTTAGTTGTTGTATGAATGGGCCCGCTCGACTGGGGAAGTACCACGACCTCACACAATACCGGCGTGAAGTAGAAGTCTAACAAACTTCTGCGTTTTGTCTGGTGAGTGCAGGTAACCGGAGGCCCACCCCCCCCCCCTCCCCCAATTTTGGGGGGTGGGCACTCTAAGGCCGGCAACGCATCTGCTATGCCTCTGGTATTGCGGGTGTTCATGGGCGGCGGTAATCACTTACCATCACGTGAGCCGCCTGCTCGTTTGCCGGCCTTTTCTATGAAAAAAAAACGTAAGCCGAAGTTCAGTTAATCTGTACCTAAAAATGTAAATTAACTTTGGTAGACAGAGGTCTTGACAATTAAGTCCTTGCGACCCTCCTTTCACCGACGACATTTTTGAGACCCTGTGACTACATTTCGAATAAACCCATAAGTCACGAACCCACCGCCTACGGATCGAACTCGGATTTCTTGACATGAATTCCAATCAACCAGCCACTGGTTTATCGTGACTTTGTTTTTTTAACTAAATATTAGACAATTTACTTGTGACCTGTTTGGTTATTATGTTTGGTTTTCTGCACTTAAGAAATCCCGCCATCTTATCGGTAACCAATGGCATTTTAAGGCTGTTTCCCTTAGTCGCCTCTTACGACACCCACTGGTAGAAAGGGGATGGTATATTCTTACGCCCTACGAGACACATTAACAGTCTTCATACATTGTTAATTTTTTTATTTTTTGTTACAGGTAAATTGCCGTAAAAATCGCTGTAAGAATTTTCCATTATCTTTCTCCTCCTTTTTACCAACAGATGGCGTGATAACCATATCAAAACATACTAGACTAAGTATCAGCGGAACGGTGTCGGGCAGAAGCGCCTAAAGTGCGTGTCTGATATTAATACCGTATGCTTGCCAAATATGTTATTGTGACATTTCATAAAAATATATCTTCACGCCTTGATGTTGGGCTGCAGCAATGAAACGTCATCCAACTAGTGATTAAGTTTGTAACTGTTTTGCCATTGTTGTAACGCTGATATTCTATAGGCAGCATATTATCTTACAAGCAGTTGCTGTATTTTAATTTACAGATGCAAAATCAAGAGAAATATTTTTTTATTTTATAGAAAAGGCCGGTAAACGAGCAGGTGGCTCACGTTATGGTAAGTGATTACCGCCGCCCATGAACACCCGCAGCCGCAGAGGCATTCACCACCTTAGCCAAGAGGAGCTCAAGAGGCTGTATAATGTACACGAGCGCCTCTACATGCCCGGAGTAACGATTGAGGCATGGCAAGGCAGGAAGGCCCGGCTCAGTGCCACCGTTGCCAGGGGTTCGGACACTCCTCGGCAAACTGCTTTCGCCCGGTAAAATGCGTCAGATGCGCCGGGGATCATGTCGCATCAGACTGCCCCAAACCCAGGGATGGGCCACCGAAGTGCGCCAATTGCGGTAAGGCGCACTCGGCAAATGACCGAAGATGCGCTGTTATTCAGCGCATCGCTCGTAAGAGGGTATTAGAATGCCCCTCCCATTCCCCCGCCGGCGCATGCGCCGCGGCAAAACAGAGGTGCACCACCAGTCGCAGAGGGCGCACCCAATGCGAGACCCCAGCCACAGCCGCGGCGCCTGGAGGTGGCAACAGAAGTGGCACCAGCCACTAAACCTGGAAAGGTAGCGGCGGTCACAACTCTGCAACCGCCGGCTAACGAGGCCACGGAGAGGGGAGGACCCCTCTCCACTAAGAGGAAGAGGAGGGGGAAGAAGAAGAAGAAGAAAAAGATGGCCAGGGTGACCTCCACACGCATACCCCCTCCCATCGCCACCATCCAGCCAGGGCCAGCAGTTGCCAACACACCAGCATGTGCGAGTGCAACACCCAGCTCCGAGAGCACAAGCCTCAAGGGGGAGAACCGAGGCCTCCCCCCCTCAAACTACATCCGTGCCGACTACGATCGAGGCTGCACTAGCACAATTGGTCACAGTCGTCATGAAAATCCTAGGCGACGTCCTAGCGGCGATGACCACGGGAGCTGACCCACTCACGGCTATTCTGACAGCCCTGACCCACCTGACAATGGCAAGAAATGGCTGAGCTCCGGGTAATGTACTGGAACCCAGGCGGCATCCAACAACAAGCCGCTAGTCTCCGAACTATGGTGCAGCAGCACGGAATCCAGGTCGTGCTGCTAGAGTGACTAAACTCAGACCCGGACGCCATTTCAAGATCCCCAATTTCTTCGTGTATCGGCGCGATGAGGTCTCTCCCGAAGGAAAGGCCTACAGAGGCACGGCCATTTTGGTTAGGAGAGACCTAGTGCATGAGGAATTGGAGCTGCTGCCATTCATTTCAACCAGGAGCATTGGGATACTCCTGAAGACGGCCGGAGTGGAGCTAAGGATCTACGCAGCGTACCGCCCACCCGGCCCTCCTCTCTGCCCCTCGGACATCCGAGCCGTCATGGACCACAGTTCTCCTGTCATTATGGCAGGAGATTTTAATGCCAAACACCTGACATGGGGTTCCCGCATCATGAACCCCGCCGGCAGGAGACTGTTTGAAGACAACGAAGAAGGGGATATGAAGTGCTGGGACCAGGAGCTCCCACATATCCCCACGATAACAACACATCGGCCGGATGTCCTGGATATAGTTCTCTGCCAAGGAATCACATGTCCGGTCCAAGTGGAGGTGCTGTATGACCTGGACACGCAGCACCTACCAATTCTCATCACCATGTCGACCAGCGCCGACTCCGTAGTGCCCCGGGGCCTCCGTGCGAAGACCAACTGGGAGCAATACAGAAGAGCGCTGGCCAACCTTACCTACGGTGCGAACATAACATCTGCAGAAGAGGTAGAAGTGGCTGCTAAATATATCTGTGAAAAGATACATCAAGAGTATCTAGCGGCCACCAGGACAATACCTGACACGCACCGCGGTACTCCCACGGAGGCTCAAAACTCTCCCAGAGGAGAAACGATCCACTAGGAAGCTTTGGGCTAGAACAAGATGTCCTAAGTTAAAGACCAAACTAAACACTATCACCGAAAAGCTGTCGGAAGGGATAAAGGCCTTCCGAGGCGAGTCGTGGAACGCTCGCATCGAGGAGGCCTCGGAACACCCAGCCTCACTTCACCAGCTCACCCGACAGCTTTCGCGCACACCACAACCCATTTGCCTACTAGTGGACAGCACAGGAAAACGGCACTACGGAGCACGAGACTGGGCCGAGATCCTGGCAGAACATTTAGAGGGGCAGTTCAAACCCAACACTGCTGCAGCTGTCGTCGCAGACTTCCACAGGGAGGTTGAGCATTGCGTACAGGAGTTCCTGTCGAGCCCGGCGCCACCACTAGGAGGGGACGATTTCATGTCCCCTTCTGAAGTAAGGAGAGTGGCACAGCGCCTGCCGCTACGGAAAGCGCCGGGCAACAATTGCATCACCACCACTGCAATAAGACAGCTGCCTGGGAAAGGGGTCGTAGCACTGACCCGTTTGTTCGACGGTGCTACGCACCCAACACTACCCTTCCAAGTGGAAGGAAGGGAAGATCATAGTGCTGCCGAAGCCGGGTAAAACAGAAGACACCCGGCAAGCTACCGTCTGCTGCGGAGACTGCGTCCACACGCAGAGCTCTGAAAGGAGCAATTCGGATTCCGCAGCGGCCACTCCACCACGGCGCAGCTGACCCGAGTGCTACACTACCTAGTGGCCGAAACCCATCGCGGCCGCTCTTGTCTGGGGGTCTTTCTCGACATAGAGAAGGCCTTCGACCGGTTGTGGCACACGGGTCTAATCTACAAATTATTAGTAACCACCACAACGCCGCCAGCGCTCATACGACTAGTGGCGTCATTTCTGGAGCGACGGAGTTTCTGTGTTAGCGTCGAGAGGATCGACTCGGCAGCACGGAGAATAGAGGCAGGAGTGCCACAAGGCAGCTGTCTTTCTCCGCACCTGTACGCAGTTTACACCAACGACATCCCCACACTTGAAGGTCGCGTCCAAGAATGGGAACAAGATGTCATGCTCGCCCTCTACGCAGACGACAGCGAGTATTTTACGTCGTCCCGTCGGGCAGACATTGCCAGGAGGATGCAGTGTCTGCTGAACCTGCTGCCTGAATGGCTAGACAAATGGCACATGGCCATGAACGTTGGCAAGACATGCGCCATAATCGTTAATAGACAGGGACGTGTACCACCACCACTCAAGCTCCGAGGCCAGGATGTAGAGTGGAAGAAGACAGTGACCTACCTTGGATGCCAGATTGACCGCTCTCTACGTATAACCCCTCAGGTCGCACACGTCATACAGCGCGCAAGAGCTGCAAGGGCGGTCCTCCGTCCGGTTCTGGCATCCAACCTGCCAACGAAGACCAAGGTAGGGATCTACAAGACCTACCTCCGCTCGCGAATCACATATGCTGCACCAGCGTGGTACGCCTTCACATCTCCGCACAGCGGAAAAGATTGCAGGTTCAGCAAAACATTTCCCTAAGAACGATTGTGGGAGCTGGTCGTTACGTCCGGAATGACGTCATCGCCAGAGACCTTAGAATCGAACCAATCCATGACTTTGTGGTCCATTTGGCGCGGAAAATGTATGACCGCGCTGATAATGGGCCACATGAACACCTGCGCGACCTGGCGTCCTTATCGGACCTCCTGCCGCAGCACGCTCGACCACCAGAGCGGCGACCTCTCCCTAGGGAATTGTTGCAGCCACCACCCGACCTCGTTGAGGAGAGGACGGAAAGAGTGAAAGACCCGACGCATGGCGTAAAATACGCAACACCTCGACACATATACCGCAGAAAGCGGTACCCAGGACCGGGGGAGCAGCAGCCCCCTGAGAAGACGCCCGGGCAATGAGGCTTGCCTCGAGGCCCGATACCTGCGAAAGCAGAAGAAATCCGCTCACGCTCACCAGAGGCATAGCAGATACGTTGCCGGCCATAGAGTGTCCCCCCCCCAAATTGGGGGAGGGGGGGTGTGGGCCTCCGGTTACCTGCACTCACCAGACGAAACGTAGAAGTTTGTTAGACTTCTGCTTCACGCCGGTATTCTGTGAGGTCGTGGTACTTCCCAGTCGAGCCGGCCCATTCATGCAACAACAAAAGCTGGTGCGTGGTTCTACCACTGTATATATATGCAATATATATGCAATACCAGCATTAGAGGAGAAATAAATAAAATAGACTATATACTTACTTACTTACTTATTTTCACGCACAATCCCTGACGGGGTAGCCAGAGAGTACAGATCGCCAAGTGTCACGATCCCTACATACTTCTTTCGCTTCTTTCAGATCACCTTCTTCATACATGCATGTCTAGGTATCCGAGTACTCTTGACCCTCCCTCTTCGAGCAATTTGCTCACATGGTCTTCGAAAGTTAGTCTCGGTCTACCTCGACACCTTTTAATATTAACTTTCGCGCTGTATATTTTCTTCACCATTCGGTCTTCACTCATTCGCTCAACGTGCCCAAACCATCGAAGCACGTCCTTATCCATTCTTGTGACAAGGTCATCTTTCAAACCTGCCATATTGCGAATCTTTTCGTTTTGCTTTCGGTCGGCCATGGTAAGGCCGCACATTTTACGAAGAGATCGCATCTCCACTGCATTCAACCTGCTTTTATGCTTCTTCGGGCATACCCAGGTTTCGCTGCCATATAACAAAGTCGGTACCAACACTGCGTTATGTATTATATAATAGAGAATAAATAGATGAAAGACTATGTATCTATATTATTTATTATAACGAGTCATGATAGTCGAGTGAAGACTCGGGGTCGACCTGGGCAGACCAGGTGAAAGGTGTTGCAATGGGTTTTTTCAAAACTTACGTACGATTTATGTCGTTGGCTTGGACATAAAGACTGCGACAGGCTCTCCACCTGTGACAGAGTGTCTCAAAAATTTCTTCAATGTAAGACGGGTCGGAAAAACTTTATTGTCTAAACCTCTATCTACCCCTCTAGTTTTAATGGGGTGAAGATATTTATTTATTTATTTATTGTACTTAACGCTTTTTATTTCCCAATCAGGAAACTGGAGTAGACATAGGTCGCGAGAAGTTGGTCTTTTTGTCTTTGATTTCACCAGTTTTCACCTTTTTTGGGAATACTTACTGACAGGTTGTGGGCCTGTCGCAGTCTTAATGTCCCAGCCAACGATATAATATAAATATATTTAGAAAGAGAGACATATTATATCACATAAACGTATATGAATCAAGCAAAAACGCTCAAATTTATCACACAATTCTTGGCCTCTATCAGGATTCGAATCCACAACCTTTAGATTTGCAGAGTGTGCCACCACTAAATAGGCTATCAGGTCTTCCGTTTGAAATATGTATTGCATAAACTTAATATGAATACTATACTGCCGGTAACGGCATCAAAAAGAGCTTTAGAACATGTGGTTGATGGAATGTTCATTTGAGCAAACCGTAGACCCAAACCTTTTCCCGTCTGTACCATATTTTTATATTACCCTCATAAAAAATCTAGTATCAATATTGTTGTATATAATAAAAGGGTTCGATTCATGGTAATATCAAAATTTCTTTTATTAATTTCATTGCAGGATTAAAATTTGAATTTTAATTTAAATAATTTATTTGTTTCTGTACAGGCGTATACACAGCAATAAAATGTTAAAACGGCTCTGAATGCCAACATCTGTATGAAAGCTTTACTTTAATTATATATGTTCTAATTTTTTTTATTTTCTAAAGAGTTTGGAGTAATCCATTTGCAGTCGGACTACACAGGTCTTTCAAATGATTATGAGGTATACGTATATGTTTGTGTATCACAAAGTTAATAATTATGTAAATTCCGCACTTAAAATTGTAGTCATGCTCGTGATACACTAAGTGATATACATATCTTATATAATATCACTTAGTGTATCAAGTGTATCAAAAAATATACCATTCGTCAAAATCATCATAGCCGCCCATAATTACCCATTGCAGTACATAGGCCTATCCCATACGAGTGGGCATGTGTTGGTCATACTTCTGCAGTGATTCTTTCAACATGCGCCCGATCCATCTCCACTTTTGTTGGTCAATTTGTGTTGTAGCGTATACATAAAGCAACCTTACTTTTATTTGTTTACGGATAAAACGTCGACAATAAATTAGCGTTTATTTATTTCATCGTGAATAAATTAACGAACATTATTTAAGAAGCCCAAGATTAGACTTTATGCGGCAGCGATAACGTTCAACCTTCATTAAAACTTTTATCTACGAAAAATATCCAACGTTCCCTGTTTATAAACAGGAATAACATAATTCTAAAGGATAGAAATCGTTAAAAGAAAATTGTCGCCAACAAAATCAGATAAAACCACTCAAGTGGAACTCCGAGTATTGGAAAAGTACAGGCTTGGAATAAATTACAAGAACACAATTTCTGTTTTTCTTTCGTTTTCCAGAAACATCGAAATTATATTAAATTGTAATTATGGAAACTGTCTCAAAAATTGTTTTTGCGGAGTTATTTGCTTTACAATCTCAGAACGTATCGATCCTAATTTTATTTTAAATTAGCTATGACTACAAATTAAATTTGTGTGTACAATGAAGTTTTTATTATTTTATTCACGCATAGTCCCTGACGTGGTAGCCAGAGAGAACAGATCGCCAAGTCCGAGTACTCTTGATCCTCCCCTCTTCGAGCAGTTTGCTCACGTGATCCTCGAAAGTTAGTCTTGGACTACCTCGACACCTTTTAATATTTTATATTATAATAACTTTCGCGCTATACATTTTCTTCACCATTCAGTCTTCTCTCATTCGCTCAACGTGCCCAAACCATCGAAGCACGCCCTTATCAATTTTAGTGATACGGTCATCTTCCAAACCTGACTGAAGTTTTTTAATTAATTAAATTGTTTAATTTCTAATTCAATAAAATCTAATAATAAAACAAAAGTTTTATTGTTAGATTTTATTGAGTTTTTTGTATTAGAATTAATGTGGTGATTGATACAGATGTTAAAGGCTTCTAGGAATAAATCCAAGTACTTCGAAAAATATCTTCACGCTATTCCCAATATTGGGGTAAACAGATGTCTAGACAATTAAATATATTCGACCCACCGGAACTATTTTTTGGACATCATGACAGGTGTTGAGCCCGTTGCCATCATTATGTCCAAAACAACGATATAAATATTACATAAGTTTAAAAAACCTTACCATCCGCGGTCAAATTTGGGTCTCTAGACTCGAACTCCGATCATTATTACCAACCACTCGGTTGTCGTGACTCCCTAACATTTTTTCTAATATTCGTTAACTTTCGAGGAAGAATCTCATCAGGAAAAAGAGTACATTTTCTCGGAAACGTAATAAAGATACCAAAATATACTCCTTTCAAACATTTCATTTCATCTAAATATTGACGTCAAACGCCTTCGCAACTTATGTTTATAATAACTTATATTATGAATACCTTAGGTAACTTCTAATTTAGAAAAATTATTATGATTCCTAAACTAATAAAACTCGCAGAAAACACGCCTATGATTAGGCTCAAGTTGTTTAAATTTGAAGGAAGCCTTTTTTTTTAATATAAATGCTTCTATTTAAATTATTCATCATTTCAGTTAAAATTTATATTAGACCTATATGCCTCCATTTAGGACTGATGTCGAATAATAAAAACAGGTGCATATTGAGTGGCCCTACTCCGGGCTATTAATCGGCTAGAACAATCAATTTCTGGTGCTGCTTGAACGCATTTAATGTCGCATTTAACGTTGTTGCCCTCTCGGTCTCTATACTTTCTTAGACGTCCCGACATGCGTATTATGTATGCTCCCGGCCATAGGAAAGAAATTATCTCCATTGTTTCTATGCCCTTTTTTTGCATTGCAATGTCTTCTAAATCTTCAATAAAGATATCTTGCATTATTAACATATTCATTGTCTTCTTATTGGTATATTATTCTTTATATTATTCAGCCAAGACCAACATTAATAATAAGGACCATATTCATACTGATAGTACTCTTACGAGTAATAATTGTCAAAAGATGAATCAATTTACAATGGACGCCAGTAAATATATGACGTATATAATAAATGACGACCTCCGTGGACGAGTGTCGTAAACGTTCATGGAGTCGTCATCTCGAGGTCCCGGGTTCGATTCCCGGACGGGCCAATGTAGAAAATCACTTTTTCTACATTTTCTCGGGTCTGGGTGTTTGTGGTACCTTCGTTGTTTCCGATTCCCATACCACAAGCACTTTAGCTTGTTACATTGGATCGGAGCCATTGGACGTATGTGATTTTGTCCCTATCTATATATGTATTTATTTATATCCCGAAACACTTATATTATTTGAAAATAGTAAAAGTACTTTTCTTTAATTTGACTAAAAATCTTTATAGCGAAAGATTTTAGATAACTTGTTTAACGCCTCAATTATTTTTGCGCTTCGTTGAAAGAGGATTTATTTCATTAAATAATTAGAGAAGATATAATTACACAAATTCTGTCACTCGAGTTGAAAACGAATCCTATTAAATACGGCTTATAAATAATTTGTAATCTTACAATATATATTATCATCAATATTCTTTTAAGTAATACTAATGTTTTTCTCAATTATTTTAGACGATATTTAATAATACTTTAATGCATATTTTGAATACAGAAAAGACTGTTTAATTTTTTTTATAAATATACAAACATACATAAGAACAACATCATGTACATTTATCTGATCCCAATCTAAGTAGTTAGTGTTAAAGAATTTATAACGGAGTTATCATAGACACTCAGACCGAAGAAAATGTAGAAAGTGTGGTTTTCTGACATTAACCGGTCCGAGAATCGAACCCGGGACCTCACAACTGGTGCAAGCATGAAAACCGTTGCGCACGCCGCTTTTTCCACGGAAGTCGTCAATGTTAAAAATAATCAGATTTAAAAAAGATCAAAAAAGCATAAAGAATGTTATTTATTTATTTTAATATAATAGGGCAGGCTCCATCCCCACTGAGCCAATATCTGAAGAAATTGACGACCCAATCCTTTTTAGGGATCCGTAATTGAGTTTTATATTAAAGTGCACTCGTAAAATTTCCAATCACTGGGTTTCTGTTACGTTCTATACGTAACATTACGTTCTATCTTTTTTATTCCTTTTGTACATTGAAAAAATGTTTGATCGACATTCTATCATCTCTGAAACTACATGGTGCATTTTTATTCTATGAATTTTATTGATGTTTATTCTTTTTTATTTATGTCTTAACGCATTTTCAAATACCAACCTTTCACCGAAGCCCATTTGGGACCACGTGGCAGGTATCTAATAATTTGTACATTCATATTAAAAATAAAATAAAATATCTTCACGCAATTCCCAATACAGGGGTAGACAGAGGTCAAGTCTAGACAAATAAGTCCCTTTGACCCACCTTCCACCGAAGATATTTTCGGGACAACGTGACAGGTGGTGAGCCCGTCGCCGCCTTTATGTCCAAGCCAACGATGAAATTCGTACATAAGTTTTTAAAAAACTCATTGGTACTGCCACCTGGGGATCGAACTCGGGTCTCTCGAGTCGAAATTCCGACCACCCAACAACTCGGCTATCGTGACTTTTTTACATACTATACATACTATATTATACTTTTATTATTATATAATATTCTTATATTGATATAACAACTAATATATTTTTCGTCTTCACGCTTTTCCAATATTGGTATAAATGATAAGAGTCAGAGATCTAGACAATTTAGTCCTTTCAAACCTCCTCTCACCCTAGCTTATTTTAGGTGACGTGACAGGGGGTGAGCCTGTCACCGTCTCTATGTCCAAAACAACGATACAAATCATACTTAAGTTTTGAAAAACTCTTTGGTACGAGCCTTATTCTTTGCGATCGTACTTGGGTCTTACGACTCGAATTCCGTTCACACAATCACTCGGCTATCGTGGTTGGGTGATAGGGATTCGAGTCTAGAGACCCGAGTTCGAACCCCGGGAGGCAGGATCGCGCCAATGGTTTTTTAAAAACTTTGTACGAGTTATATCGTTGACTTGGACATAAACACGGCGACGCGGCAATGCGTTGGTGGTATATGTTACCTGGTTTGAGTGTAGTTGTGATGGATCCAGTAGAATTAATGCACGCATCCGTGGGAGGGAGGGTGGTTCACTTCTTCTCTTCGGATCAGGTACGATGGTGCGATGTAATTATTTAATAACAACTTTATATATGTATATATCTAACGGACTGTTGTCACCCAGGCACTTCATTTTATACTTCTTATACAAAATCTGTAATTTATTTTATCATTATTTACTCTTAATCGTAAACAAAGCTTGAATATATAAGAATTATTGAAAGTTTCTATTCTCTTTGTTTGTTATTATAAATTTGGAAAATATGTACTATTTATACTACAATAAAAGATATATCTACAATAGGAAAGACTTTAAAGCTATCTCTTTTCGGTGGCATGCTGTAAAGGTTTTGATTTACGAGCAAAAGATCGCACCATAAATCAACACGAACGCGGCGAAGAATTTACAGCGCGGGAAAAAATTACAATGGCGGAAAGAACGAGCTTTCACGATACGGCCAAGGGCCGTCAGACGATGCTCGCTTCAATTATTAATTAATCCGTCTAATTAATTTTTGTGAGCGCCAACGAAAAAACAATCTTGTTTTCCTATAACGTTTACAGGAATATAAAATGTTTGCTTGCCCTGCATAAATATTTATCGCTTTTACACCTTAATTTTGCAATGTTTTACATTTATGAACTCAATTTTACTGTTTATGTATGTATTAACTTTATGTTTACCCATTTGTATTGATGTTTTCTATTATGAGGTAGCAGGTGAAATTGTGAATTTAAAAGTCACGATAGCCGAGAGGTTGGGTGGTCGGAAATTCGAGTCGAGGGATCCGAGTTCGATCCCCATATATCAGGGTCGTACCAATAGTTTATTTATTTTATTTATCTTCAGGCACAATCCCTGACGGGGTAGCCAGAGAGAACATATCGCCAAGTGTCACGATCCCTACATACTTCTTTCGCTTCTTTCAGATTCAACATCTTCTTCATACATGCTTCATATATTTCGTACCAATAGGTTTTACATATATAGATAGGAACAACATCACATACACTGCTCCGACCCCAATGGAATTTTCAAAAACTTATGAATGAATTATATCGTTAGCTTGGACATAAAGACGGCGACGGGCTCACCACCTGACACGTTGTCCCGAAAATATCTTCGGTGGAAAGTGGACCGAAGGGTCTAGTCCTCTATCTATCCCTATATTGGGAATTGCGTGAAGATATATATACCTAGTCAGGCGATAAATTCTGTCACATGTTTTAAATAAAATAATTGGAACAAGGTTATTCATTATGTAACAATTTATATATCAAAATGAACTTAACAAAACATAGATTCTTATGACAGTAAAGTTTATTCAAAATGAACCCCGTGATTTTGAATACAGGCCTTCAATCTGCGTGGCCAGTCGTCAATCGCAGCACGAACGAGGTCCATGTCAGTATCGGCAACTGCCTTAATCAAGGATGTCTTGAGTGACTCCAAATTGGGATGAGGCTTTGAGGCTTTTTGATTCAAATCTTGACTGGAGGATGCCAGTCTTCGCGCCGGATGAAGTCGATTTCACGCGCCGCTAGCCAGTCTTGTGTGCTCTTCGCTCTATGAACTGGCGCCAAATCTTGTTGAAATACCCAGTGCCTGTTATTTGAACATGGTATGAGAAACAGGTTCCACAAGGTTCGTCAGGACTGTATTTTGATACACAACTGCATTCGTTTTTACACCTTTCTCACAAAAATGTACCTCTGTTAAGCCCAAATAAGAAACTCCCAACCATACATATTGAACATGGTATGAGAAACAGGTTCCACAAGGTTCGTCAGGACTGTATTTTGATACACAACTGCATTCGTTTTTACACCTTTCTCACAAAAATGTACCTCTGTTAAGCCCAAATAAGAAACTCCCAACCATACCATGCGTGAGGATGGAAAATTACCTCGTTGGACACGCGGAATACGGTTGCTCGCTTCTTCACTACTGTGTACGTACACCTTATCATTTTGCTCTCTTCTATAGTAAAAATTTTTTCATCCGAAAAAAGAATTTCCCGATATTTTTTTCCCGCATACCGCTTCAACAAAGCGCGGGATCTCTTCAGTCTCAGGTCCATTATACGAGTATTCAAACGATGTCTTGTTTTTCTTCGATATGCCCGAGCCCTAAGTCTTTATTTAACACCCTTTTGACTGTGGTTCTGCTTAACCCCATGTGAAGGGCCAACAGTTTCTGCTTACGTTTGGGATTTCTTTGAATTCGCGCCTTCACAGCTTTTATCACTGCTGGAGTCCTAACAGACCGGGGGTGACCACTTCTTGACCTGTCATCTACACTAGAGTCTTCATTGTATTGTTTGATGGTATGATAAACGACTCTTTTGGTTATATTAAAATTTTTCAGTATGACAAAAATTTGAATTGGCGCGTAACCGCAACGATGGTACGCAATAACTGCAACACGGTCTTCTTTAAGCGTTCACTCTATATTTAAAAATGAGTAAAATTCTAAAAAGTATACAGTTTTATTTTCAAAAAAGAATTCAATAAACTTTTTTGTGGCCAGCATTCTAAAAGAAAAGTTTTTACTGAGTGACAATACTTACGACCTGACTATGTATATATATGGTACAGAGTTTTGTGATATCCAGTTAATGATGCGAAATAACAACACATGTATTAGAACATCACTTTTCCTACTATGTTTACCAGTCACCCGTGTAGTAACCGCATAAGATATCCGTGAAGAACCTTCTTCTTTCGTGAAAGCGATAAAGAGAAAAGAGTTGAATACTGTAATGGCTATCGGCAGATAGAATTAGCGCCTTATTGAAAGAGTGGCTCATGTCTACACATACTATACATAATATAATAATCTCATAAAGTGTAGTGGAAGGTGCGATAAAAAGGGACTTAATTGTCTAGACTTGACCTCTGTCTACCCCTGTATTGGGAATTGCTTGAAGATATTTTTTTTTATAAATTATTAGTCTGGCTCCATAGTTTTGATGTGCTCTTTCTATACTCTATGTATTCATTCCTCAGATCCTGTCGCATCAGCAATACACCTTACAAGCACTTAGATATTTTATAAAAATTTTAACAAAGAAGAATGTTTTAATCTTCACGTCATTCCCAATACAGGGATAGCCAGACAATTAGTAGTCTAGACAATTAAGTCCTTTCGACCCACCTTTCACCGAACAATTTTTTTTTTTTGGGACAATATGACAGGTGAGCCGGTCGCTGTCTCTCTTTCCAAGACAGCGATACCATTCTTGACTGATGACTGTTTTTAGATTTTTTTAATCATTACGACTAATTTGATTGTGACTATATTGCTACCACTGTTATGAGTTATTTACTAAATATTAAAAATTAATTAATTGAAATTCTAAACACAATATATTTTTTTTTAGAATCCTTTTATTATTCACCACTATGAAATATTTACTGATATATTTTATAGAAACAACCTGATTGCGTATTTCATAGTGACTAGAGCCTTCGAAGCCATGGGTAGCAGGTTCAAACCGGAACAAAACATTTGTATGATGTATATAAATAGAGCCATGGGTGGTGGGACTTTGGTAATAAATAACTTGCATGTGAAGTTAACTAAAACCTAATGTTTTAAATTAATAAATACATACATAGACAAGGACAACATCACATACATTACACTTGTGTTATAAAAACGAAAACAACGAAGGGAAACGAAAAACAAAAAAGGGAAAACAACGAACTTATTTAATTTGCAACTTTACTGGTTCCGGCTACGCAATATCTAATATTGTCTTATTGTTCTGTCCCCCATCCTGTATTCGATGGGACGACTAATCAAAAGCAATATTATCTAACCGACCGAAAACCAATATTATCTTAGTTTGACACGATGCTAACCGCACGGATAGACAAAGACCATTTCATAATTTCCTACTGCTTAGTAATTCATTGTAGTATTCTATTTGACAAGTTCTAATCTAATAATGACGAGGGCTACAACAATTAAGGGATTTTAAGTGTTAAGAGGTATTTTTGATTTTTTAACCCATATTTTACACCACAAGTGGCATCGTGTCACCGTATTAAATAATAAATAAATACATACATAGATAGGGACAACACCACATACATTGCCCTGATCTCAAAGTAACTAGCTAAAGCACTTGTGTTATGGAATTAGAAACAACGTTACCTCAAACACCTACAACCGAGAAAATGTAGAAAGACTACAAGGTTTTTATATCTTGGACCGTCCAGGAATCTAACCCGGGACCTCAAAGATAACCGCATATCACCTCCACCGTTGCCTTTGAGGGAAGGGAATGGGGTGTCTTCCGAAACATATTCACTTGTATATTTTAACTACCTATGAAGGTCTCTTCGGCCCGGAAGGCCTTCGTGGACGACCGGCGTCACCAGCTCAGATGTCCCAGAAAACACTTTTTCTAGATTTTCTTGGGTCTGGGTGATTGTGATTTGCTTAAACTGCTTACTTTGAGATCAGAGCAATGTATGTGATGTTGTCCCAATCTACTAGTATGTATCTATTTATAGAGCAATTTGTTATGTTGTTCATATGTATGTATTTATATATGTATTCGGCAAGCGGATTGACAAGTACCGGACAAACCGCACCTCAGACTCTGCCATCGTCCTGATTCTTGGTCTGGTATTTTTCGAGTTGGTTACATCGCGGAGTCATGTCTATTGTCAAAGCCTTTTAAAACGTAGAGCTTACGAGATGAGAGTATGGTAAGTTATTATTCCTAGTTATTATTATAAAATTAAATATTACATTATAAGTATTAAATTTCAAGAAGTCACGATAGCCGAGTGGTTGGGTGGTCGGAATGTCGAGTCAAGAGACCCAAGTTTGATCCATATGTGGCAGGCTCGTACTAATGGGTTTTTCAAAACTTATGTACGAATTATATCGTTGGCTTGTACATAAAGATGGCAACGGGCTCACCTCCTGTCACATTGTCCCGAAAATATCTTCGGTGAAAGGTGGTTCGAGGGGACTTAATTGTCTAGACTAGACCTCTGTCTACCTCAGTATGGGGAATTGCGTGAAGATATTTTCTTTTCTATTTTCTTAGTATTAAATTTCTTAACAAAATTATTATAGTCAGTTTAGCCAAAAATAATTTTTTAAGAAATATAATTAGTACTACAAATTTTTATTCGCCAAGTTTTCGTAACTGGAAGTTACAAAGTGCATTGCATAGCATTAGTAAGCGATCCACTCGAGTTGAATAACTTAGTATTATTCAAAGTCGTGCATCGCTTATGTTACTAGGGATTCACAGAGCTCGAAGCTATGTAATCTTATACGTATATCTATAAATATAAATAAATATAATAAATAAATATCTTCACGCAATTCCCAATACAGGGGTAGACAGAGGTGAAGTCTAGTCTCTAGTCACCCAACCACTCGGCTATCGTGACTCCTTTGTGAACTTCATTATTAATTAATGTCGTCACAATATATCACTAGAGCTGACAGAACCAGAAGGTTGCCGTAAATTCGTATAAATTGCTCTTACATTCGACTATGAACTTTGAATAAATAATTCAAAGATTATACAAGCTAAATTTAATTTTAATACCTACGTGTATAGTCCGTTTTCGGATAACACGAGCAAGTGCAAATTAAGTAGCCCCGCGTTGGTCGCCAATCCGACCGGAATCGTCGCCTCCTGATGCTGCTTGAACGCATTTATTGTTATTGTGCCCTCTCTTCCCTCTTTACTTTCTCGGACATCCCGACAGCCGGTTGAATTGGATTGTTTTCTGCTTTCAGAACGTCTCTCAAAGCTCCAGCGGACCCTGAAGACATTTCAACGTTTCGCTTTTGTTAAAGATGTTTCAGATAAATGAGAGCACTTCAATTTATTTATTCTTTGAATATTACGATGATAGTAGAGCGAAACTTTATGATCTCTCAGCTGGAACTTATTTCTTTTTATTATTGTTTCTTACCACATTATATTCATATGTTGTAAAAAGCAATGTAATAATTATTATATGTAAAATACCTTAATCATTTCGATTCAATTTCTTTGAAATAAAAGTCTTCACGGCATTCCCAATATTTGGGGTAGACAGAGATCTAGAATATTAAGTATTTCCGACCCACCTTTCACCGAAGATATATTTTGGGACAACGCGACAGGCGGTGAGCCTGTTGACGTCTTTTTGTCCAAGGCACCGATAAAAGCCCTAAATATGTTTTTGAAAAAATCAGGTGGTACGAGCCTACCAATTTTTTTTATAGAAAAACGAGCAGGTGGCTTACGTGATGGTAAGTGATTTCCACCGCCCATAAACACCCGAAATACCAGAGGCATAGCAGATGCGTTGCCGCCCTTAGAGTGCCCCCCGATTTGGGGGAGGGAGTGTGTGGGCCTCCGGTTACCTGCACTCACCAGACGAAACGCAGAAGCTTGTTAGACTTATACTTCACGCCGGTATTCTGTGAGGTCGAGGTACTTCCGTGGTCGAGCCGGCCCATTCATGCAACAGCAAAAGCTGATGCGTGGCTCTACCACTGTTAGCAGGGCATCGAACTCGGGTAGCTTGACTCGAATTCTGATCATCAAACCATTTGGCTATTGTGACTACTAAAATTAAAATAAAAATGCTATTTACTGATTTTGTCGTGTCTTATTTAAACTTTTTTTAAACTTCCCGATGTCCGTAGATAATTGTTATTTAAATGTGTAGCAATTATGCGTCACATGGGGTCAGTAGTATGGATAATTAGATAAATGTTTAAATCACGTAATGAAAACAATAAATTCGTTCTTTTTTGTCCTGAAAAAAATCTCATAAAAAGCGCCATCTATTGAAAGTTAGTGCGCAAATAGGTTTCAAATTTTTCAAATTCAAATCAAATTTTAGTATTTAATCAATTACATTTACGTGTACTAGTCCATTGCAGGTCATAAGCCTCTCACAAAAACATATTTTTGAGAAAGGTGTCAGTTTATCTTTCAGTTTAGATTCTCTCTTTTTCAGCGGCTAAATATTATATAGACCTTTCTATCGCAGCAATGGGAATATCGTGAAGATATATAATATAATAACGCTCATGAAATATTAAACATTTCAATTTATGCCCCTAAATAAGCTTCGCTGAAAGGTTCTAATTATCTAGACCTCTGTCTAACCCAGTATTGGGAAAATGTTTGATGATATGAAAAAAATTAGGAATAGCCTTCTTTACAGGGAGCCGAAAATTACCTCTGATAACATCCCTAACGTTTTTCGACGAAGACATTATGTCGACTAATTGGCGTGAGGGAACTTTTACGGTGCCTTACAATTGGGGCGCGGTGCTTTTAAAGCTCCAGGGGCTCTTTGTTAGCACCGCATGCCGACGTGTACAAGAAAAGCGTCCTTTCAAGGCGCCTCCTTGCAGTTGCCGCAGTTGTTTTCTAAGAAAATGCGACTGTTGGAAGCTTCAACTGTACCTACTCACATTTTGTCATGTTTTCTTAAATTGAGGATTTCTGAAAGGATCTCGTGAAACAATGTAATTTCAATTATATTTATCCTACTCGGTCTGTAAAAGGCATATGCTTCTCCTTTATGTTGTTGCCATAATCGCCGCGCTTGGCAAGCGCATTGGCGATTGCACATTGAATACTGTCGTTAAAATATTATTAACAACTATGTTCCGAAAATGATTGCTATTATTTCTGGTCAGGCTTAAACAAATAATACAACTGCAAATCATCATGTCGCCCTGTAAAATTCCACTGAAGGATATAGGACCTTCTAGTTGTGGTGAGGTAAACCTATGCAATTACTTTCTGGTGTAGATAAATCCATACGTATATCAATGGAAAAAACACAACAATTTTAAATGCTTAATTTGGTATTCGATTCAATGTATGTGATGTTATCCCTTACTATATAAGTATTATTTATTTAATTAAATTCTCGAAGGTAGAAATACCAATACAATGACCTGTTAGTTTCATGTTAATACATCGACTACTTATAGAGTTTTGCGGACACAAACATACGGATGATTCTAGATCTATTACGATGACCTAGTTTTGGCTTTAATTAATTTAATTATATATCTTTTGCTTCATTGCTAATTAAAATAACTTAACTTCGAGATCGGGCCAATTCAGTTTGAAGTTGTTTAACAAATAATTTTTTTTAGAATTTTATGTATTAAAAATCTCGAATACTGAAAATTTAATTTTGTTCCTTATTGGAACAAAATTAAATAAATAAATATCTTCACGCAATTCCCAATACAGGGGTAGACAGAGGTCAAGTCTAGACAATTAAGTCCCTTTGACCCACCTTCCACCGAAGATATTTTCGGGACAACGTGACAGGTGGTGAGCCCGTCGCCGCCTTTATTTCCAAGCCAACGATGAATTTCGTACATAAGTTTTTTTTTGGAACAAAATTAAATTTTCAGTATTCCAGTTTTTTATGATGATGTAGGATGTAGGACATTCATATTTCAACTGGCTTTGATTTTATAACCTGACTCAGAGAATTCAGGGGTAAATACTGTTGATTTTGAATAGAATAAAATGATATGCTAATATAAAATAATTATTTACTTGTTTTTTATAGAAAAGTGAGACAAACGAGCAGGTGGGTGATGGTAAGTGATTACCACCGCCCATGAACACCCGTAATATCAGAGGCATAGCAGATGCTTTGCCGGCCTTAGAGTGCCACCCCCCCCCCCAGAATTGGGGGGGGGGTATATTTTACTTGTTTTTAAAAGAATCACGAGACCTGTGTTCGATCCGCAGGTGGTAGGCTCGTACTAATGGGTTTTTTCAAAACTTTACAAAACTATATACGATTTCTATCGTTCGATTGGACGGCGACCGGTCACTTTGTCCCAAAGAAGTGTCTTCGTTGAAAGGCGGGTCGAATAAACTTAATCTTCTAGACCTCTGTCTCAAGACTTTTGTTATTAGAGTTGGGTGTACTGGTGCCGGGCAGAAGGGTTTATCACATTTTACGCTATCACAAGTGTTTTAAGAGTTTACAGGGATGCCGATCAATAAAGCTGCGAACACGTCAGTTTGAACACGCATGACGTTTCGGTGGCATTAAATATTAAGGAACGAGGTCTGGTACTAGTCTGGCGATCGCCAATCCGCTTATGACGACCTCCTAGGACGAGACGCGTACACACCGGTCTTCATCGTGTTGCCAGCTCAGTGATTCCGGATTCAATTCCTCTTCCGGACTTCCGGCTTTTTCTACATTTGTCTTGGGTCTGGGTGTTTGTGGTACCTTCGTCGTTTCTGATTCTGTAATTCAAGTGGTTAAGCTGCTTACTTTGAGATCAGAGAAATGTATATGACGTTGTCTGTCTATGTATTTACGAGTATTAATTTTCATGTATTATTTATTCGGGGCGATTGTGGAAAATCCTTTTTACGGCTCTGCTCTTCAATGCCAATTAATGCCATCTATCTTACCAGCTTGAACATTCATTGCGTTGCAAGCCTTCAAGTTAGTAAGATATATGTTTAATTTTCATATAGGAATTTAGCATGTTGCAAAAATTTTTTAAAAACCTTTAATACAGCTTTTAACATGTCTTATCTCTGTCTAAGCTCGGTAATGTTTTGTCGCTTATCGGTTTACAATGTGTCCGTCTCCTGCTAAATTTCCAAGTTGAGGTTGAGTCACAACAGTCCCCACCTTCGGGCCGTGATGCCTCATGTCGACGCCGCCATTACACCCTTAATATTCCCTTAGCAGCCCGGATTTCCATTAAACTTTGTACATTTTAAACAGTTGCCTTTTGCGCCCACTTCAAAATTCATCGCATATTTTAAGGTCTCGCAAAGTGCTTTGTTTAACTTTTCGGGCCGCTTTAGGCGGCGCCGCTCGTGTGGAAATTTGTATTTCACTTACAAATAGACGATCTATCAAGGGATTATGTTTGTCATTGGGATCAGATTTTTACTCGACGAAGAGAGGCACAGTGTAAACCTTTTACCTCACATAATTTCTGCGAATAAATGCGAAAGTACGTAACAGCAGGTAATAGGTAAAAAGTCACGATAGCCTAGCGGTTGGGTGATTGGAATTTCACTCTAGAGACTCGAGTTTGATTCCCTGTCGGTAGACTTTTACGAGGGTTTTTTCAATACTTATCTAAGATTTATATCGTTGGCTTGTAAGCAAAGACGGCGAAAGGCGCACTGTCTGTCAGCTTGACCCAAAAAAAAAAACTATGGTGACAGGTTTATTATAAAAATTAATATCTTCACACAATTTCTGATATAAGGGATATCGGAAATGGTGTGAATATATTTCTAGATACTTTTTTTGATATTTGTATTCTATGCTTCATATTCTTCAAATGGTCCAGCTCTTCATCTCTTCTAATAGCCAAATTTAAGTGCCGAGGGGTGATATGCTTTACTTTAAGATCCTTTAAGATACTCCAGATAAGCTGATGAAGCAGTCGCTGTGCCACAGACAAGGCTATAGGGCGGGGCTGATGGATATCTGTAAATTGTTTAAAAATCTGTCTCGAGAATATAATAATGCACTTCTACGGATTTCCTTTCATCTTTATTTAACCTACTTCTCGCGAAATAATTTTTACATAATAATTCTCCAAATAATAAGAGATATCCATAGACAACGGCAACGTAATTTTCTAACCGATGAGCTGTTATACAGGTGGCACGGGAACTATCCTAGGTCTGTGTTCTCAACACATTTGATAGGCTGTGAAGAAAAAAAGAAAAACTGTCTGTCTTTTCCTTCCGATTATAAAAATCAGGACTCGTGATTTAAAATAAGTATAGCCTCTGCTAAAAGTAGCAAGCCAGCAATGCTTATGTAAATACGTATATGTAAAACACATGTATTTGATCAAGTAATTATTACAAACAAAGGAACACTTGTATAAATTTCCTTTCAACGCGGTTTCTGCGTAATTAATTAAAGCCCATGCCGAAATTTAAACAGTATAGGTATACCAAACGTACACAAGTCGGACCAACGTATTCATATTTGAGTACAGAGTAATATTGAACGCAGTGCTGAAAACTCTTGCTGCTAATGAATACAAGTATATGCATATCCTCCCTACGGGACAGGCCTTGGTCCTGCAGTGGACTTTAACAGGCCGACATGTATGTATGTATGTATAATATATACATACATACCTACACACACTTATATAAATATCCTAAGTTTGGACTTTCGAGTACTCAACTCTTCTATTTGTCTTGACTTATAGAGCCAAACGTCCACCTTTCAAGCGTTAAATTACAATGTACACACAATTGCAAAATGTTACATATTTTTATTATCTTCACGCATTTTCCCAATACTGGGGTAGGCAGAGGTCCAGACAATAAACCCTCACATATTTTGCCGAAGAATATTTGGGACAACGTGGCAGGCTTTTCGCCGTCTCGTTGTCCAAGCCAACAGTTCTATATACTTATACGTCCTCTAGAACGAACATTCATATTCATCACAACACACAAATGGCGTAGGTAAACTTTTGAGTTGCTTGTTACGATTACGTCATACTAATATTCAACCTTAAAGCGTCAAACTTAACAGCATAGTAGTGTTTTCTTAACACTTCACCAGCGTCACAGTACTTATAAGCCCTTTTTGGCTTGCATCATATTTATTATTTTCTTCTTACACGCACGTCGGTTTACCCGCGAACTCTTGACATTCCAAATTTAAATTTGTTCACATAAAGTTCTGAAATGATGCATGTGTCTCGACTTTTTAATTGGTCTTTCGGCTTGTATATTTTCTTTCCCATTAAATTTATGTACGGTCTCATGGAAAAGAAATATTATTGACCTCTGTTATCTATTGCGAACAGTTAGATCAACCATGAATCAAATTAAGTACAAGTTAACTGTAATGCGATCGCCAATCCACTTGCCAAGCGTGACGATTATAGAAAACAATTTAAAGGTGAGTCCTATCTTTCACAGTATATATAGGCTGTTATGTACGTTTAAATATATTATATTACATGTGACGACTTCCGTGGACGAGTGGTGTGCACAGTGTCGTCAGCTCTAAAGTCCCTGGTTCGATTCCCGAACGGTTCAATGTAGAAAACCACTTGTTATTGTTCTACATTTTCTCGGGTCGGAGTGTTTGTGGTACCTTCGCTGTTTCTATTTCTAGAACACAAGTGCCAACAACTTCCTTTTGCATCAAAGGAATGTATGTGAAGTTGTCCCTATATTTATATTGTAAAAATAAAAACATTAATGTTCTGTTTATAAAAAAGCAGTAAAGGTAATTTTCACCTCATTCGAAAAAGTAATTAGACCTCGATTCCTATCGCACTTGCTGCTCGCGCAATGTAATGAGAAATATTATTTATTGCCCCGGGTATAACGGGGTCAGGTTGACCACGCCGCTATGCGCGGGGTAAAATTGACCCCCGCCGTTATGTGTGCGGTTTATTAAGTTGTTACTCGGCATGTGTCCTACTGCACCTTCCGCTTGTTTTATTTGCGGTAAGCAATTTAAAGAACAGAATAGTAAAAATATTATCACTAGAAACTGATATAACCTAAAAAGCGCGTGTGTGTATATATATATATATATATATATATATATATATATATATATATATATATATATATATATATATATATATATATATATATATATATATATATATATATATATATATATATATATATATATATATATATATATATACATATACATATATATATATATATATATATATATATATATATATATATATATATATATATACATAAACATTTAGTCTTGTCTTGCAGTGGAATTTTAAGCAATATTATGATGATGACATTATTCACATGTGAATCAATTATCCCATAACCAAACAATTATAGGTAGACAGAGATCTGCATAATTAAATCATTTCAACCCACCTTCCACCGAAGACATTTTTGGGACAACGTGATAGTTGGTGAGCTCGTCGCCGCTTTCATATCCAAGCCAACAACATAAATCGTGCATAATAAAAAAAACCCATTGCTACGAGTCTTTGGGATCGAACTCGAATTCCGATCGTCCAAGCACTCGGGTATCGTGACTTATACAAATTATAAATACTGAAAAAAATGGAAAATAGTGAACATTTTTGGTTAGCTTGTCCAATTTTTTTAATCTATTAGGAAATTAATAATTAATGAGCTTCATTAATGTTTTCTAAAACCACAGGACATAGTTCTAAATTCGCTCTTCAAAAGTCTATAATTTTCGTCTAGTATTTTTCGATATGATGATTCTACTATCTGACGTTACCCACAATCATTTTCAAAGCTTTTCCTTGATCGCATTCTCCTTAGTTAATTCTTCTCCTCCTTACTCAAGATGGTACTGTCCAAGAGAACGGTCCAATATACCAACATAGATGTATTTTTATACAGATATATATATATATATTCTTATATCCCAAAAAAATATCCTCGGTGGAAGGTGGGTCGAAAGGACTTAATTGTCTAGACCTCTCTCCATCACTGAATTGGGAATAGCGTAAAGATATTCATATATACATATGAATATTCATGACTGGAGTACAAACATTCAAATTCAATACATGTTTGACTCTAGTGGGACTCGAATCGCAACCCTTCATTTCGGTTCGGTCACATCGGTTCATCATTGTAAAAGTATAACAATATACTATAATAGTACAACACAGTCACGGCACTGTCACTGCTTTATAAAATCGTACTCACTCAAGACATGTCTTGTCTAACATTCGATGCATTGTTTTTAGATTTTACTAGCAACCAACTTTAACTAGCCCACAGGTATTTTCTTGAGAGGGATATTTCATATTAGAACAAAAAGATCACAGTAAGATCACTGTAAAGTTATCATTATTGTTTTGCTTTTTTTCATTTTATAATAACGCAGACTGGAATTTTTTGTGAAATATCAAACCTTTTTTTTGATTATAGAGAGTTTCAAAATATAAATAAATACACATATAGATATATAGGCACAACCTCAATTACATTGCTCCGATCCCAGACTAGCTAATTTTAAATTAATCCTTAATTCTTTTATAGATTATATAACTTTTATAGCATATGTTTTGATTGTCAACGTCGGACTATTCCTGAAGATAAAAAAAACAAGATAACAAAAAGACTTCACTTACGGACTTGTTTCGCCAAATTATTTTCGGTCAGAAGAACATCAAATATGAATTTGAAACCTGGAAGAAGTTACAAGAAGTGACTTGACAACTATAGTTACAATTTTAATGTTCTCAGCTTTCCTTTAATTTTTTTATATTTATCTTCACGCACAATCTCTGACGGGGTAGCCAGAGAGATCAGATCGCCAAGTGTCACGATCCCTACATACTTCTTTTGCTTGACCCTCCCCTCTTCGAGCAATTTGCTCACGTGGTCTTCGAAAATAGTCTCGGTCTACCTCGTCACCTTTTTCTTCACGTTAACTTTCGCGCTATATATTTTCTTCACCATTCGGTCTTCACTCATTCGCTCAACGTGCCCAAACCATCGAAGCACGCCCTTATCCATTTTTGAGACAAGGTCATCTTTCAAACCTGCCATATTGCGAATCTCTTCGTTTCACTTTCGGTCGGCCATGGTAAGGCCGCACATTTTACGAAAAGATCGCATCTCCACTGCATTCAACCTGCTTTTATGCTTCTTCTGGCATACCCAGGTTTCGCTGCCATATAACAAAGTCGGTACCAGCACTGCGTCGCATCGCAACGCGTGCATTTTTCACTACGCCTTGCCTTTTGATTAACGCAGTCAGGGCACCATTGACTTTGTTCCCGGCAGCGACACGCCTGTCCACATCTAAATCACATCTTCCATCTCGGCTAAACGCACTCCCCAAGTATACAATTTCATTCACCTGTTCTAGACATTCCTGATTTACCCAAATTTCGCACTTCGTTCTTTCTTCGTCCCTTTCAAATACCAGAACCTTAGTTTTATTAGCATTCAAACGGAGGCCTTTAATTTCACATTCTTCTTTCATACACGTGACTAATGCCTGCAGTTCTGCCTCTGATGGAGCAATAAGCACTGCATCATCAGCATACAGCAGACAATTTACTTTTATGTCACCCAATTTCACACCCAAACAGTTATCTTTCAGCTTCTGTAAACAGCTGTCGAGATACAGTATAAACAGCCAGGAAGACATGACACAACCCTGTTTTACGCCCTTTTGGACGCTAAACATTGGTGACAGGTCATGCCCCATCCGCACACAGGCTTTACAGTCACAGTAAAGTGACTGCACAGCCCTTAGCAATCGACCATCCACACCATACCCCGGCAACAGTTCCCACATTTTCTTCCTTACAACCTTATCAAATGCTTTCTCAAGATCCACAAAAGCACAGAAAATCTTCTGGTTAGCAGCCAGAAGCTTCTCCGTGATCATGCGGAGAGAAAAAATTTGATCCGTGCATCCTCTTCCAGGTCTAAATCCGCATTGTGCCTCCCATAGAAATCTTTCCGATTTCTCTTGCATCCTACGTGTCAAAATCTTCGAGTAAACTTTACTTGCTAAACTGGTCAAGCTGATCGCCCGATAGCACCCGCAGTCATAATGTGAACCTTTACCTTTATATAAAGGCACAATGACCGCGGATCGCCAATCATCCGGAACAGCCCCCGTTCGCCAGCACAAATTGCACAGCAGATGAAAGCTGTCCCAGACGCGTGGCCCACCATACTTGACCATACTTTAATTTTTATAAATTATTTATATAAATATCATTTTTAAAACGAATTTATAATCGGAATACTAAATTTATTATAGCTTAAACAATGAGCTTTTATATTTTATACACGAGCATATATTCCATGTCTAATCCCTAAGCGATGTTGTTATTTTCTTCAAAACCAACTGAGTTTAGCGCTATCTTCTGTTCGATACGGAAAACTTTTCCCTCGAAAGCCTCCCGCAGTTTTTATCCCGGCATCTGTTGGCGGTGGCCGGGAATACGAAAAGCTCCTGTCTGCACTCTCCCCCCTCCCCCTGCCCCTCGACACCCACTCCGTACTCACCCCTCTGAAAGCCTATCGATCCGCTACAGACACTATACAACTTACGCTAACCGAGTAACACTGCCACTGAAATTTCAAATTATCTATCAAATTGTGACACCATTGCGTCTAATAAATAGCAAGCAATTCTTGCCCTATCTATATTACTCATTTCATTTAGGATACGCAGAGGTGAGTAACCTTTTGTTGTTCTCTACTATATCCCATTCAAGCTACGTGTCCATTGATGATGACGTGGACAGAGCCTTGGTTTTGGATCAGATCAGTTAAAGTGCATTTTTGTAGTTAGTTTATATGTAATTATATTTTAACAAACTCAGCGGTTACAAACTTAGTTATGGTGCAGTAACGCATAGGGGCGATGCAATATTAATGTCAGTGTGAAGTTTCTGGAAATAGGTCGAGGTGGGGACTCCAGCGTACGAAACTGTACCGAGTTTCGGCAGTTATTGATGAATGAAGTGTTTGTTCCTTAATCTTTTTCTATTTAAAACAATTAAATTATAATACTAAATAATAAACCTAGATTTTACCTTTTTTTCTTGTCTTCAGCTTATCACAGTGAAATTGTTTACAGAAAATTTAGATTGTTTTTTCACTTATCCATAGTATCTATAATTTTATTCATTTAAACGTAGCTAATCTTGTTTACATTTACATATGTTATATATGAATTTATAAATTGACACTCATTGGTACTTTGTTTTAAGATATTTTTTTCGGAGTATCATCTTTGAAAAATTCATTAATACAAGAAAAAACTAGGCATTGTTTATAAAAATTAAAGTAATAGCGTCATACCTGTTTACACGAAGTGAAGCTTGCTGTGCCAGGCACAGCAAGCTTCACTTCGTGTACTTAACACTACAATAATTTTATTGTTTCTACTTCTTTACAGCCTGTCACAAGTCCATTGCTAAACATAGGTCTCCCCCAAGGGTTTCCATAAACAACAGTCTCAAGCAACCTACATCCACAGACTCCCCGCAATTTTGTGCAGGTCATCTTTGTATCTAGTGCGGGATCGTCCTGCACTTGCCTGAATGAGACTGCCAATCAAGAACCTATTAATTATTAAATATGATACGAGTATTAATTTTACACGATAGGCGAGTGGTTGGGTGATTGGAATTCGAGACTAGATACTCAAATTCGATCCCCCGTCGGTAGGCTCGTATCAATGATTTTTTTATTTTGATGCACGATTTATATCTTTGGCTTGGACATAAGGACGAAGATAGGCTCACCAGTCACATTATCCCAAAAAATGTGTTCGGTAGAAGGTCGGTCGAAAGGACTTAATTGCCTAGATCTCTGTCTACCCCAGTCATAGAAATGGCGTGAAGATGTCTTTTTTATATATTAATCATTTGTCTTGTCACAATTCCAGGAGGGCGCCGCCGTCGCGCAGCCGACGGAGATAACGGTCCACATTCAACACGACGGTCCCCTAGCCTCCGACCGCGATGTCTTCATCGACGATGATGGCTCCGGTCTAGGGATCGACGAGAGCTCCGGTTCCGGCTGGGGGCCAGGCCCCGGCCCAGACGACGAGGACGGCCGTGGCTCAGGTGACGCCCCCGACGTGCCAGAAGATGACGAAGACTACACACCGTCGCGATCAACGCCCGCACCCACCACAACCGCGCCGGAACCGGACTATCCGGAAGTTCCGGAAATGCCGGACAACACCGTATTACCGGACACCGATCATCCAATCCCACCACCAAAAGTCCAGCAGCCCGATTTAGTCAGTCGTGAGTAGAGCTGGAGCATGCCAGTTTTGTTGCGCTAGAAATTTTTTTGATGTGTTTTATTTTTCGAACATGAACTCATGAATGATTTCTTTGAGTAAAAGTATGGTTTGAGTTTTAAAAGTTGTCGATATGTATTTTTTTCATGTAAGGGTGAGATTTTGTGTCCGACAGTTCATTTGATTTCATGTTCATATCATACATTTGTTAAGAGTTATACCTAAGTCATTTTAATCCTTTTACTTTACACGAGCTAATTCAGTGTAAATATATACCATCGGTATTCTCGTAAACATCCGATTTAAATAATATTTTCTATTTAAGATATATATCAGATAGATATAATTTCAGAGAAATTTGTTCGTATATGACGATAAATACTCGTATTTATTTATTATAAATATATTATATCGGAATCTTTTTATCACGACATTGCTAACCAGGTACTGCCAATAAAATGTCTAAATTATACCTAAGTTGAATTAGTAAATTCAACTGTACTATTCTTTGGATTAACGTTAATTAAAAAGATTTTTTTCCAAATCATAGACTACGGAGCCTGCTGAAGCAGTATATATATTCTGTAGCATATCTATGCTCATATCCTTTTAATAAACTTTACATTATTTTATTGTTAATTGTGTTAAGAAGCGATAGTGGCGTAACAAGGAAGGTTGCGATAAAAACAATGCTTGCCGCTGATGTAATACACAATCAATATAAATATTTACCCACAATGAATCAACAGGCGAAGCCAATTATGTTGCATTAATAAACATCTTAGTTTTAGCAAAAACGTGTAATAAAGTGGCTGTAATCAAAATTAACTCAATTGTTTATGATATATTGTATTTAATTCTGCTTATTTGTTCAACAATTTTCGTATGTATTTAAACCACGTCGACGGAGGGATTCGGTAAGTTTATCAGCAGTACACATTATTAAGTCAGTTAACCATTTCCTTTTAGTCTTTTTGCATGACTTCATTATAATTGCGATCATGCAATTGGCTAATTCATTAATTTCTCCCATCATTGGTCCTTGTGCTCAACAATCACGCATGTATGGGCTAAGCTAGAGTTTTGATTTCATTACATATCATTAGCTTGGTAATAGTTGATTGTAATTCCATTTGTGTATTATCTAGTTCATATGTATTACCTAGTTCATTGTAATCAGATATCATACAAATTAGATTCCTCCTAATCCATGGCTCCTTTAAACAGCGGGACTTTAAAATTCAAAACTATCCTTCACACAATCCATAAGTCTTCGTCGTCATATTAAATATTTAAGCAAACATTTTTATAGAAACTGTACATAAATTACATGTACTAATACCTCTTTACTGTTATTACACAAGTTTTACAAAATACTTCATTAAAAATGTATAATAGATATGACCCTATCAAAATAAATAGAACTAATTCTAATATTCTATGTCTACCTAGTTCTAGAATAAGGCCAAAATTCCTTTATATTTACGATGCTAAATAAATATTTAATGCGATTACAGCCCGCGTACTAAAGGGTCAGGAAGCAGGGGAGGGAAAAGGAGAGGCGCACGGCGCGGGGGAGGAGCAACCCTCGCGCCCAGATTTGACCGACATCAGCATATCTGGGGAGGACCTCAGTCCGGATATCGTTAGTATTTTGTGTCCTACCACCGTATTAAGTCTAAACCTTTTGATATGACACATTTTAAGATCAGTACAATTTATTGTTTTAATAGGACTACAGTAATATTGGCCGTAGTGGTACCGACCTAAGAATATAAATATAATCACCCCATTTCTTCCCGTGGGTGTCGTAAGAGGCGACTAAGGAAGCATTGACTATATCAATGACTACTAAAAGAAGACGGTCTAACCATCTCGAAAAATACGAGACTAATTTAAGAGACCCGTGATGGGAAGGTACGCAGCATCTTAGCTGCGAGGTATCCGGTACTGCGACCGCCAATCCGCTTGCCAAGCGTGGCGATTATGGTAAATCCTCCTTACGGGAGAGGTCTATGTCCAGCGGTGGACTTTGACTTTTCGTTATATATGTATGTTATGTAATATGGATACACATAATAGCTTCTTCTATTTATATTTCAAGCTTGGGATCGTTTGACATGGGTAGCCTTTTTAAAAAAAATATCCTCAGATAACTATATCTCATATACAATGAAATTATATCTCATATAGAAAACTTTTTATTAAACTTTTAAGACTCTATAATTATCTTAATTATCGAATGTCAAATTGCTTTGACAATGGAAGACGGTTACATTGTGTACTGTCTGTGATGCCAATAGTGTTTCTAAGACGAGAACGAACGAAACAAAGATGATCTTTTTAAATGGATAGTCAATGCTTGACATATACCAATTGGACCACCTCCATGGATGAGTGACATACACACCGGTTTTTATGGTGTCGCTATCTCTGACACGCGTTCTATTCCCGGACGGGTCGATGTAGAAAGAAACTTTTTAATTTGTCTCGGGTTTTTTGCAATACCTTCGTTGTTTCCGATTCCATAACAAAAGTGTTGCTTTATTTGAGACCAGAGCAATGTAATTGCTGTTGTCAATATCTATGTGTATATATATTACATTTGCTTCATACGGATGTTTACCTTTATCCAGGATCAAGAGCAATCGGGCACGCACATCGAGACGGAGGCGAGGCCTGCAGACACCGGAGTGTTCATCATGAACGCGAAACCCGAGGACCGCGCCACCAGTTTCTTCGCGCAGCCAGGCATCCTTGCTGGTATGTGGAACGTGATTTCGCAGTCATACATACACCTCTGTGTATGACTTTTTTTTACAGAGAAGGGAGGCAAACGAGCAGGTGGCTCACGTGGTGGTAAGTGATCACCGCCGCCCATGAACACCCGCAATACCAGAGGCATAGCAGATGCGTTGCCGGCCTTTCAGAAAGGTTTGGGCCTCCGGTTACCAGCACTCAACAGACGAAACGCAGAAGTTTGTTAGACTTCTACTTCACGTCGGTATTCAGTGAGGTCGTGGTACTTCCCCGGTCGAGCCGGCCCATGCATGCAACAACAAAAGCTGATGCGTGGCTCTACCTCTGTAAAACGGTGATGAACTGACTGCGAACTTGCAAGTTTCATGTAGTCGATTAGACACATACACATATAGAGCTATGTAATATATATAACACATACATTATCTTTTACAATTACACTAATGTTGAAACAGATATTTTCATGTATTTCCCAATAGATAGGCATCTAAAGGTCTAGACAATTTTTTCTTTTCGAACGACACTTCACAGTAGCTTGTTTTGGGACCATGTGACAGGTGGTGAGCCTATCGCCGTTTTTCATGTCCAAGCCAACGATATAAATCGTACATAAGTTTTGATAAAACTCATTGGTACGAGCTTTTTGTGTTAATTGTCGAGACCTCTGTCTACCCATGTAATGGGAATAGCGTGAAGATATTTTTTTGAAGATGTTTCATTTTATTTTTTATTTTATTTTTTTAGATATTTAACTACAGATCACAGATGCACAATGAAATTATGAAACATTTTGTCTGTTATATTAAATACTAAAAATTAATTTGATAAATAAATTAATTCAAGCATTGTGCTTATTTCGTGCCGTAATTCATACGCGGGGTAGGCAAGAATTTATGAAAGAGAGGCGGAGGAGAGAACCGCCTTAAGTTAAATAATTTTAAATCTGTTTGATACTTTTTATCGCCCTAAGATGATTCCTAATACACTTCTAGAGGAGAAACATATAATCTCATTATTCTTTGTGATTAGCAACCTCACTTCCACGTATTCACCCAGATTCATTGCATTGGAACATAAGAAGATCATACATAGCTCACTAATTTTTTACAACTTTTTTTTAATTCATATGTGACTAATTATGAACCATATTAATGTTTCACTTATCTTCTCGTTTCAGCGGTCATCGGCGGAGCGGTAGTGGGGCTCCTCTGTGCGATCCTGGTGGTCATGTTCATAGTGTATCGCATGCGCAAGAAGGACGAGGGCTCGTACGCGCTCGACGAGCCTAAGCGGAGTCCCGCAGCCGCCTCGTACGGGAAGGGTCACAACAACCGCGAATTCTACGCGTGAGACGACACAGAACAAACCACGCCACGTGTCTATTAAAACCACAGACTAATTAAATTATTCGTAATCTGTGGTCGAAAAGAAATTCGCCCGCAGATTGCAAATTTTAAATTTTGACAGTTCCGTGCCATTGCACGACCAGTTTACTTTCCGTGACCGTGGCGAATAAATTGTTCTGTGATCTTGTGCGTACGAATAAAATTAATTTACGGATTAATAATTTATTTTACATAACGTTTTGTGTACGGATTGTACGATAAGCTGTACAAATCAGGTACATTTATTTGTTTGTAATACCAGGGCATGGATAGTCTGTGGATCAATAATATTTTCGAATCTAATTACTAAATTAAGACCAAGTTTTGTATCAGTCGGCTATCTTAAAAGCCTTTAATCGATCGAGAAACGACAAATTTCTTGTTCACTAACATTAATCTATAATATTTGTTACCAACGTTTGAATGTTGGCAGAATATCGGTCTATATTTGAATCTAAACGGTAGATCTTGTATGTTTCTGTAAAATAAATGTGCCATCCGCTTTCTAAACTGTACATTGCTGACGCAGTAGGAATTTTTATTTCTCCATAGACACTACAACTCAGAATATGTCTATGGTTTGTCCATGTCTAACATTTCAATAACATTATGTATATATATTGATTGTGTATCTATGTATTTAGATCACCAGTTTTAACCATTGTCAATAGTATATTGCTAATATAAGGTGCTTTAATTAATATCCACTCTTTTTCTTTCGAAGTACCAGAATTAGGCCCCGACGATTAAAAACTGTTAATAAGTAATTAGCATGTCGATAATTGGCGTTAATGAGACCATAACTAATTGGGTATCAGTACGAATCAGACCAATGTCAATCAATCATTCGATTCATTGCATTCGAAAGAATTTGTCCAATCGTTCAATCATTCGATGTGACAGTGAAGGGAAAAAAAGTATTACTTGCTTGGTTTATCGAGATTTTATGTAGCGTCAGTTTCTTTAATTCATACGTTATAATTGAAGCATGATTTTTTTCCCTTTTTATTTAGGCAACGTTTTCTCAGCCGTGGCATAACAATTTGGCGCCGGTTTCATTCTATACTTTATTTAATCCATGGCTTCTGCAACTGTCATCCTATACTTATGCTAATCGTGTTACTGAACGAATCATTCACGATTCGATTCTCTTGTGTTGATTGATTGATTGGCGACTTGAACAAGCTTCCATATTCTAAGTCCTGTTCCCGACAACTAAATAAACTTTTTTTCCTTATTTGTTAAATAAAATGGAGATTGTATTAGGGCAGCTAATTATCGAGTCCATAAGAATTTTAATTAAGATTATATCTATTAATCAATTTATACAAAACACTATATTTATAATGCAATATTGAATTAAACTAAGCTCGAATCGTCAAGTCCCTTTAGGGTTAATCGTTATTTGAAATCTTGAACCGTATCACAACAATCAAAAGCGAGAGATTTTCAATAGCGCAGCATGGCAATTTTAAACACTTATTATGTTTAAATTTTTTCCAGAATTTTCAGTTTTTTTTGTCTTTTATCGTCTAATTTTAATGGATGGTTTTTTTATCAATCTTTAATTATAGTCTTACGATAGCTTTAAGTTAATTTTATTGCGTTCTCGTCATTTTTATTGAATAATATTTTAAATAAATCTTTTTTATAGGTTGTGCAACGAATACTAATTATTGTAAACTAATGTTATTCTATGTGTATACTTTTGTGCCATTTTCAGTGTTTTAAATGTTTTTAAAGCTTCCATTTCACATGCTCAAGTTAACAACAATCATATTGGATGCAACATTTTTTTATTTCTAATGAATTACTTTTTTGCAATGTTGGCAGCACATTACCTTTAAATTTAAGCATGTGTGTTATTGTGTCTAACAGTGTTAACTACTAATGTATGTTTAAATTTCATTAAACAATCCGACATAAAATCTTAGATAAATATAAATGTAGAATATTTTAGGCAGTAAAATGTAAGTGGAATCAAATGGATATAAATTTAAATCACTTCATATATAAACATCTTATGTGCACTTATTTCAACACGTGTAATTTCGAATTCTTTGAAATTCAAAACATTCCTTACGAATTCGTATATTTATGTTGTGGATCTTTGTTACTAACGAACATGTTTTTAATGTAATATTGTTACAAAAAGAGCACAGTTCAGTGCAAAATAAATGAATTAATTTCAAGGAAACGAGGAATAAAATGTGTTAATATCAAGGATTTACTAATTCGCCATATTCTCGATCACAGCTTCATCGATTTGAACGCTCACTTAGGATAAGATCTGTACATTGTAACTGTAAATTCTTTTAGTGTGTACTAAACACAGTAAGTTATACGTAATATAGTAATATTTTATAACCAAAAACAGTCAAAGAAAATTTCTTCCTCCGCATAGAGTAACAAATACTTTTAAGTTTTTACTAATAAGCTAATAGGCGGCTTTGACATGTATAAATATGCTTTTATATTATTTTGATAATCATTATTACACTACTTATATATGTATAAATAATCTAATCAACAACTCAAGGATAAATTTATAATTATTACGCAATTAAATTAGATTTTGGGTTTTTTTCTATTATTTTTATTATAATTTTTTTTCAATTATTATTTTTTTTTCAATTATTATACTTATTTTAGTTATTATAGTTATTTTATGTAATACACAAAACAAGTGTATATTCAAAAATTCAACTTCGATTCGAGGCAATTTACTTTACATATTGTTACTAAAGGGCAAAATTATATATAACTTTTCTTCGAAGAATTTTTCTGCATATCATTTACGTTTTCTGGATTTTTTGTATCGATAATCGTAATTTATGAAAACAACGGTGTCACAAATAATGGAAACGCTTGTCTTGATGTTTCATTATCTATAAATGTAAAAAAAATCAACTAAAAGTAATGATAGATTGTTATAATCATTTTAAAACACATTTTGTAAGTGTCAATAATATATTATATTTATAATATAACATTAAACATGCTGTCAATTCATCGTTGTGTTGCTGACTGTACTTTGTAAGTTTTATAAAATGTAATAAAATTTGGGGCTTACTTCATTATTACCTAATGAAATCAATGAATTCATGTATTAAAGACAGAAACGAAAATCATAAATTGATGTAGGCAGCTAAAAGTAGTTTTGATTGTTATTTAACTAACATAGACATATCAAGGTTTTTAGTATTTTACTACGATTTAATCGTGTTTAAAAATGTATATTTTCGTTTCTTTTCACAATAAGTAAAGTTTCAGTTTATCTGCAGCTTCCTGATTAATGAAATTTAAATTTCCTTGCAACAAATCAAATTTCCAGCAGTTATAATAAACATCATTGATAGGGACAATTTCATAGACTTAAATACGATATCTGAAACAGCTATTTCGATTACTAACCTCTGTATAATCTACTATCAAGTTGAGAACTGTCATAATTTCGGGGTAAGCAGAGGCGAAGATTACCAACACCAATCCTATATACTTTGCCTCTTTTCCTTCTATCAGAATATGGACGTAATTCAAATTAATTTCTTAAGTAAATCGCGATGACAATGATCTAAAAATCACCACAAAAAAGAGACAAAATGAGTCAAGCTATAATGAAAGAAAGGGACTTTCGAAACGAGATATCAGAATGCAAATAATTTTGTGTAGTTTAACATGAAAATTATTATATTTAATAGTTTAACATGAAAATGTTATTTTGTAATATTAAATGCAAAAGAATAAGTTTCTGCGACCTATAAAGTTACTTATAACTCTCGTCAAAGTTTAATTCGTCTCGAAAACCGATGTAAGTCAAACTGGTAATAAAATTTAATTTTTATGATTATAATATGAATACATCCATCTAAATATAATGTTAATTGTAAGTTTTGTTACAAGATTACATTCTCATTACCAATTAAATGAAATTCCGAAAGGCTTTTTAGTTTAGGCGAGTTATCGATGATTAATTGTTGGTGAAGTAGGCCCTACATAAGTTTTGTAAGCGTTACAAAATTTCTTTATAACATAAGTGTCTAGTGTTTATACTTTGAAACGGTTAGCGTAGGGTAGGCATAAAACTATTGGTGTGTACACCTTGTAAATATTCCTTTACACCTAGGTAAATATACAAGGTCATTATGAACAGAGTTTTGTTTTATTTCTACATACCCTCACATACATCCTTGTAAATTAAAAGGAAATAAATAAATATCCTCAGGCAATTCCCAATACTGGGGTAGACAGAGGTCTAGTCTAGACAATTAAGTCGCTTCGACCCACCTCCACCGAAGATATTTACGGGATAACGTGACAGGTGTTGAGCCAGGCGCCCTCTTTATGTCCAAGCCAAAGATATAATTCGTACATAAGTTTTTGAAATACCCATTGATACGAACTTGGGTCTCTAAACTCGAAATTCCGACCACTCAACCATTCGGCTATCGTATCGGCTTTTCTACACCTAGTAATATTAAAAATGTCAAAGTTTGTGAGTTTGGAAGTTTTGAATCTTTTAGCCAACAAAAGAAAATTAACTAAAATAAACGAAACATGTTACTTAATATATACCTCATATATACATACATACGTACATACATACATAACGGCCTGTTAAAGTCCACTGCAGGACGTAGGCCTCTCCCATGGGGAGGATTTGCCGTAATCGCCACGCTTGGCAGGCGGATTGGCGATCGCAGTACCAGACCACTCGTACCTCAGACTTTGCCTGCCTATATTCGGTGATTATTTCTGTTTCCCTTAGTCGCCCCTTACGACATCCACGAGAAGAAAGAGAGTGGCAATATTCTTACACCGTTACCACACGGTATACCTCATATATAGTTTGTATTTATTAATTCAATATAGTTTTAATACTCTCACATTTTTCAAGTCTGAAGTCCAAGCAGACGAATTCGCGGGCAAATGCTTATAACATATATAACGACCTATAATAGTCTACTGCAGGACATAAGCCTCTTCTATAAGGAAGGGTTAACCATAATCGCCACACTCTGCAAGTGGATTGGCGTTCGCATTACCAGACACTTCGCACGTCTGACACGGCTGCCCGTCACCAGCCTATTAAATTTTTGTGTTATATTTTTCGAGATGGTTATCCCGCCATCTGTCGGCAGCTAAAGACATATTGAGGGATTTTCCCTTAATCGTCTCTTACGACACCCACGGGTAAGTACAACTTTGCCTGTATTGTATATATTGTATAACCAAATATTAATAAATATGTATAGAGAGAGAGAGAGAGAGAGAGAGAGTGAAAGATAGCAAATGCATCAAAATATAGGAAAAAAAAAGAATTGCTATAGCAGTTGTATTTTATTCCAAAATAATTTAAAATAGTATGGCAATAATGTGTTTGCTTCACTGAGTGAAATGACCTGCTTTTCATAAAAATAACTATTTCCATTATTTTATACCACGCACTGTACTTATTTGGGTAGAATTTAGTAGCCTCCTTCCTCCTCCTGTTGCGAATCGATTAATACTGGTAAAATGATGCTGTCGGAAAAGCAAAATATTATTTATTGTATGTATGTTTATTGCATCACTTTATTTAAAAAGTAATACTAACTATACTAGGAACATTAATGGTATAAACATTAATAACATACTTCTACATCTTTTGAGTGATACATATTTCCCAATATCACTTGACTTGATTGTTATTGAAGTTAATTTCATGTATGTATTATCTAGGCAGTAAGGCTTGTTTTTCTTAGTAGGTATATATAAGATACAAACAGACAATTAAAATAAAATATGAGGTGTACAATTTCGTTTCATCTTATAGAATTGAAAACTGTTATTCATTTATTTTCTCAAATATGTACATACATTGGAGAAAAGAATGTAGAATTTCTAATTGAAGTTCTTAAAAAAATGTATACACCCAGAAAGAGTATATAGCAATTTCATTGATTTTTCATATATCTTTCTATAAAGTATGTAAAAATTAACTAATGAATTCTTTTATTTATTTCGTTTCATTTTATTATAAATTAATAATTTTTTAATAAATTTAAAAACGTAGTAATTAATACTATCGGGAAGTTATAGCTGCTTAGCATCCTTATGTGGCGCCACCGTATAACTAAACCTAGACTAGATTTCCTACTCTATCATAAATGTTTGATATAAGAATATTAAAGAAAGTGACTATAAACAATTTACAATAAATATTTTGAATATACATAATGATAAAATTTAAAACATCACGAATGTGGTTTTTATAACACTGTCCTCTAGCGGCGTCAGTAGGTACTACATCGTTGAACAAAATGTTATTTTAGAAAAATAATTTATTCGTCAATATTTGAAGTTAATATTTGGGGTTATTAAGGTAACTAGTTTATTTAACTAAGTACTATGTGATTTTAATAACCTTAATGTTTTGGAAAAATTAGTAAAATCATATTTTTAATATATTTGAAAAAAAAACTTAGTATACTTCCTTCCATTCCCAAATAATTATAAATCGTATAGCAAAAATGTTAATATTAAAAATTTTTGGTCAGATAAGAATGAAATTAATAAATAAATTAAAAATAATGAAAACAAAATTTACTTGTATGTTTATTTCCAGCAATTTGCTCTTCTGTAATATCTTACATAATTTTCACTCCGTCCCACGAGGCAGCGTGGCCGAGTGGTCTAAGGCGCTGGTTTTAGGCACCAGTCCGAAAGGGCGTGGGTTCGAATCCCACCGCTGTCAAAATAGTTTTGCCATAATGAAAAATCAATTTTTTTATCTATTTCCATCAAATGCTTTTAAACATTGTAAAAGAGTATAAACGTATTTTTCCTTTAAATTTAAAAAACAAACATTTTTTAATTTTTTTATTGATAACTGTGATTTAACGCCAAAAGATTAAAACCATTAAAATTGCAATTGGCTGCTAACAGATGGCGGCAACCATTTAAAAAAATCGCGCCAAAGTACAGCAGACTGGTGACGGGCAGCAACATAAAAAGGATTACAAAAAAAATATTATTAGGGCGTGAAGGTAAAAACTAACATTAAAAGTAATTGCAGGTATAATCTTAAATAAATAAAAATAAAGAATTAAAAAATATTACAATAAAAAAAATATATATATCTTCACGCAATTTCCAATACAGGGGTAGACAGAGGTCTAGTCTAGACATTTAAGTCCCTTCGACCCTACTTCCACAGAAGATATTTTCGGGACAACGTGACGGGTATTGAGCCCGTCGCCTTTAAAAAAATTTCTTATCAAATACGGCGACAGGCTCACCACTTGTCCCAAAAAATGTCTTAGGTGAAAGGTGGGTCGATAGGCTTACTTCTGGACCTCTGCCTCAGTGTTTGGTACGCGTGAAAATATTTTATTTTACTTATTTTCGTTAGCAGCGCACAAAATTTCGTGTCCAACATAATGAAATAAGTCTAATTAACAGACTAGTGGCATAATTTTTAATAAATTTAAAAACGTAGTAATTAATACTATCGGGAAGTTATAGCTGCTTAGCATCCTTATGTGGCGCCACCGTATAACTAAACCTAGACTAGATTTCCTACTCTATCATAAATGTTTGATATAAGAATATTAAAGAAAGTGACTATAAACAATTTACAATAAATATTTTGAATATACATAATGATAAAATTTAAAACATCACGAATGTGGTTTTTATAACACTGTCCTCTAGCGGCGTCAGTAGGTACTACATCGTTGAACAAAATGTTATTTTAGAAAAATAATTTATTCGTCAATATTTGAAGTTAATATTTGGGGTTATTAAGGTAACTAGTTTATTTAACTAAGTACTATGTGATTTTAATAACCTTAATGTTTTGGAAAAATTAGTAAAATCATATTTTTAATATATTTGAAAAAAAACTTAGTATACTTCCTTCCATTCCCAAATAATTATAAATCGTATAGCAAAAATGTTAATATTAAAAATTTTGGTCAGATAAGAATAAATTAATAAATAAATTAAAAATAATGAAAACAAAATTTACTTGTATGTTTATTTCCAGCAATTTGCTCTTCTGTAATATCTTACATAATTTTCCTCCGTCCCACGAGGCAGCGTGGCCGAGTGGTCTAAGGCGCTGGTTTTGTTTTCCAGTCCGAAAAGAGGCGTGGGTTCCGAATCCACCGCTGTCAAAATAGTTTTGCCATAATGAAAAATCAATATTTTTATCTATTTCCATCAAATGCTTTTTAAACATTGTAAAAGAGTATAAACGTATTTTTCCTTTAAATTTAAAAACAAACATTTTTTAATTTTTTATTGATAACTGTGATTTAACGCCAAAGATTAAAACCATTAAAATTGCAATTGGCTGCTAACAGATGGCGGCAACCATTTAAAAAAATCGCGCCAAAGTACAGCAGACTGGTGACGGGCAGCAACATAAAAAGGATTACAAAAAAAATATTATTAGGGCGTGAAGGTAAAAACTAACATTAAAAGTAATTGCAGGTATAATCTTAAATAAATAAAAATAAAGAATTAAAAAATATTACAATAAAAAAAATATATATATCTTCACGCAATTCCCAATACAGGGGTAGACAGAGGTCTAGTCTAGACATTTAAGTCCCTTCGACCCTACTTCCACAGAAGATATTTTCGGGACAACGTGACAGGTATTGAGCCCGTCGCCTTTAAAAAAAAATTTCTTATCAAATACGGCGACAGGCTCACCACTTGTCCCAAAAAATGTCTTAGGTGAAAGGTGGGTCGATAGGGCTTACTTCTGGACCTCTGCCTCAGTGTTTGGTACGCGTGAAAATATTTTATTTTACTTATTTTCGTTAGCAGCGCACAAAATTTCGTGTCCAACATAATGAAATAAGTCTAAATAACAGACTAGTGGCATAATTTTTTTTTAATAGCAGAAAGTAAAATATAATGCAATACAGAATTTTTCATACTTTAAAAATATTATAAATCAATATTAAACATATTTTAAACCAATTATTTCAATGATACATTTTTTAAGAAGTAAAAGACATATCAAGAAAAATCTGAGGACACCTCCTCAAACACAAAAGGCTAGAATTCTACTTGCATATAGTTGTTAGCATCCGTGCTCATTCTTAAACCAGCTTATTGATACCATCACCTTGACAGCACCATCAGACACCATATTATTGCATAGTCATCAAAGTCACATAAGTAGACCAAATTAAATCCAAACTCAATGTTTGGTACCTAGATGACGGAACCCTAGGAGGAAACCCAGATGACGTGCAAAATGACCTTCAAAAATTTATTCTAAATTTTAAAAACATTGGCCTTGAATTAAATAATACTAAATGTGAACTTTTAATTCCTGACTGTTTGTCTTCTCATAGACACAGTTTGTTTCAAAATTTTAACAATATATCTCCTGGCATTAAAGTAACTGAGGCGGATTCTCTTTACCTCCTTGGAGCGCCGTTATTTATAGAGAGTATGAAACCTCTTTTGAAACTAAAATTTGATCAATTTTTAGAACATGTTAATAAACTGTATATTCTAAATTCTCATATAGCGCTTACTATTTTAAAATATTGCGTTCTTGTTCCTAAATTTACTTATTTACTCCGCTCGAGTCCAGCATGGAAATGTTCTGATTTTTAAAACAAATTGACCTTAATCTCAAAATAGCTTTGGAAAAATTCTAAATTTATCTTTAGTCTCATCTAGCTGGACTCAAGCTACTTTGCCTGTTAGATTTGGAGGTATCGGTATAAGAGAGGTTTCAAATATTGCGCTGCCGGCTTTCCTTGGCTCCGTACACAGTGTTCATGATTTGTCACGTAAAATTCTTAAGAATGATTTGGACTTGACCTTTGCTAACGAGGCAAGAGAAGCATGGTTACGTCTCTGTCCCGGCGAGGATATTCCACTGGAACCTAACTCACAAAAACGGTGGGATATCCCGTTGATTCAGAATGTGCAGAAATGCTTACTGAACAATTTTCACTGTGACAGAGACCGCGCCCGCTTTCTAGGTGTTTCGACAAAGGAATCCAGTTACTGGCTACATGCTTTACCATCAAGTAACCTTGGTACATTACTAGATAACGAAAGTTTACGTATAGCTGTAGGAATACGATTGGGAGCATCGATTTGTCAACCACATCGATGTCCTTGTGGCAACGACGTCGACGAGTTAGGCTTCCACGGACTTTCATGCCAAAAAAGTGCCGGCAGACTATCTCGTCACGGTTCTTTGAATGAGGTCATCCGAAGGGCTCTTGTTTCCATAAATATTCCAACGGTTTTAGAGCCTTGTGGAATATTTAGGGAGGATGGTAAGAGACCCGACGGCTTGACTTTAGTCCCTTGGGAGAGAGGCAAAGCTCTTGTGTGGGACGCAACTTGCGTCGATACATTAGCGGCCTCTCATATCAAGGGTACTTCGATAAGGGCCGGGGCGGCATCAGAGGCAGCTGAATCGGGTAAATGGCGTAAATATGAGTCTTTGAAAGGAGACTATATATTTGTTCCATTTGCCGTAGAGACAATCGGTCCGTGGGGTCCCCGCGCGATGTAGTTTCTAAAGGAATTGTATCCGCGACTTATCGTTGCCGCTGGTGACAAGAGGCTGGTTCTTTTCTCGCTCAACGGTTAAGTCTAGCCATTCAACGTGGAAATGCAGCCAGCGTTCTTCGTACCATGCCACGAGGAGTAGGGCTCTACGATTATAATAGTTTTTAGTTAATAAGTATTGTAAATATTAACATAATTTTTTCTGTAAATAAATATTTATGAAAAAAAAAAAAAAAAGTAGACCAAATGTCAGCTCAATCATACCTTACGAAGTGTTTCCAGATTTTTTTTATCTCCACGGCCTATTCTAATTCTTGTCTTGTGTACATTATATATTATCTTATATATACCTAGTCTGGTCATAAATTCTGTCACATGTTTAATATAAAATAATTTAAACAAGTTTATTCATTATGTAACCATTTACATACCAAAATGAACTTAACAAAACATAGATTCTTACCAATCTAAAGTTTATTCAAAATGACCTCCGTGATTTTGAATACAGGCCTTCAATCTGCGCGGCCAGTCGGCGGCTGCCTTAATCAAGGATGTCTTGAGTGACTCCAAATTGGGATGAGGTTGTGAGCACGCCTTTTCCTCCAAGTGTTGCCATATCTTGTAATCTAACGTATTCAAATCTGGACTGGAGGAGGGCCAGTCTTCGTGCCGGATGAAGTCGATTTCATGCGCCGCCTGCCAGTCTTGTGTGCTCTTCGCTCTATGAGCTGGCGCCGAATCTTATTGGAATACCATGTGCCTATTATTGAACATGGTATGTGAAACAGGTTTCACAAGGTTCGTCAGGACTGTATTTTGATACAAAACTGCATTCATTTTTTCACCTTTCTCACAAAAATGTAATGTACTGTTAAGCCCCAATAAGGAACTCCCAACCATACCATGAGCGAGGATGGAAAATGACCTCGTTGGACACTCGTAATACGGTTGCTCGCTTCTTCACTACTGTGTGCGTATACTTTATCATTTTGTTTGTTGTAGCTCTCTTCTACGGTAAAAATTTTTTCATCCGAAAAAAGAATTTCCCGTTATTTTTTCCCGCGTACCGCTTCAACAAAGCGTGGCATCTCTTCAGTCTCAGGTCCATTAGAAGAGCATTCAAACGATGTCCTGTTTTTCTTCGATATGTCCGAAGCCCTAAGTCTTCATTTAACACCCTTTTCACCGTGATTCCGCTTAACTCCATCTGAAGGGCCAACAGTTTCTGCTTACGTTTGGGATTTCTTTGAATTCGCGCCTTCACAGCTTTCATCACTGCTCGAGTCCTAACAGACCGAGGGCGACCACTTCTTGACCTGTCATCTACACTAGAGTCTTCGTTGTATCGTTTGATGGTACGATAAACGAATTTTTTGGTTATATTCAAATTTTTCAGTATGTCAAAAATTTTAATTGGCGCGTAACCGCAACGATGCAACGCAATAACTGCAACACGGTTTTCTTTAAGCGTCCACTCCATATTTAAAATTTAGTAAAATTCTAAAAAGTATACAGTTTTATTTTCATGAACAATTAGAAATTCAAATTCAGTAACATTTTTTGTGGCCAGCATTCTAAAAGAAAAGTCTTTTCTGTGTGACAATACTTATGACCTGACTGTGTATTATATTATATATTATAGGGAAGTCATGATAGTTGAGTGGTTGGGTGATCGGGATTCGAGTCGAGAGACCCGTGTTCGATCCCCTGGTGGCCGGATCGTACCGGGTTTTTTCAAAAACTTGTTAGATTGGACTTAAAGACTGTGACGGACTCACCACCTGTAACGTTGTCCCAAAATATCTTCGGTGGAAGGTGATGGTCGAAAGGACTTAATTGTCTAGGCTAGACCTATGTCTACCCCTTTATTGGGAATAACGTGAAGATATTTTTATTTTATTATATACCTAACTAGAGCTTATTTGGGATAACATGACATGCGAAGAGTTTCGCCGTTAATATAACAGCCAACGATGCTAATAGTGTATAAGATTCGAAAAAACAACTATGAAACTCCTTCCTGGGTTCGATGTTCGGTCTTCTGATTCGACTCTGATCACCCAACCACTCGACAACTGTTACCACCCAATCGATTAAAGATTTATAGCAAATTTTAACTGGAAGGACATCCATATTAATGTTTTTTATCAAGAGCTTGTGAAATAGGCTTACCGTTACCAAAACAGCGTTAATTAATCGGACTTAACTTAATATGCGGGAGTAAAGTTTTGAAAGTTAACCCTGTTTCGGCAAGCCTAGCGAAATAACACCTACTCATTTAAGTACCTATGTTCGAAATTTAAATACTTTATTAATGGAGGTTTCTAATCCAGTTTATGGTTTTTTTATTGAATTAAGATAACAAACGAAACTTTTACGTACCTAATACTCATTTATGTCTTCGCAACGACCTAATTTTAAATTCAATAGGAATGTTCATAATATATAATGTGTTTTGGTAAGCAAAGTGTACACTAGTTAAAACTGGGACCATGAATAAGTGTAGATGAAGAACTCGAAAGTAGAGGTATTTGAAAATACCTAATCGAATCCAAATACCACAGGTAAACAGATAGACAGGTAGAGGTCAAGAAAATTAGATCCTATCGTCCCTTTTTTCTCCGTTGATATTTTTGGGAGCCAGCCGCCGTCTTTATATCCAAGCCAACGATGTAAATCATATATAAGTTTTGAAAAAAAACGCACAAACCATTCGGCTACCATCACTATATTTTTTTATAATCAATTGACAATACTTAATAAATATTTGTGGATAATCTGTGTCTTCTTCTTCCTGCCCTAATCCTAATAATATGTGTCCATGTAGTAAAGAATTACGTGTTATTTTCTTATGCTAATAGACCCCAGCTTTAATAGTAACTAGTACAGATTTACAAATACGATTAGTTGCATCTATAATAAAATATATAATAAAAATATCTTCACGCAATTCCCAATACAGGGGTAGACAGAGGTCGAGTCTAGACAATTAAGTCCCTTCGACCCACCTTTCACCGAAGATATTTTCGGGACAAAGTGACAAGTGGTGAGCCCGTCGCCGCCTTTATGTCCAAGCCAACGATATTCGTACATAAGTTTTTGAAAAACCCATTGGTACGAGCCTACCAACTGGGGATCGAACTCGGGTCTATTGACTCGAAATTCCGACCACCCAACCACTCGGCTATCGTGACACTTTTTGCATCTATAATATATCAATGTATTACATTGCTTGTTAATAAATGTCCGTGAATTTTTTTTATCTTTTATTTTAAAAAGGAATTCTAGCAATGTTAAACACTCCAACTAAGCCTTGTGTCAGGCCCGAACCTGCGACGTTTTTTTTCGCAGTCCGCATCCCGTTAACCGTTGGGCCATTGACGCTACAATTTACTTCATCTTTTTACTTAAATTTATTCTTACTTTAAAATATTTTTGGTCCAAAATCATTTTTTGTCTGTTAGCAGCAGATCTGTGACCGTGCACGGATTTGAATGTGGAGCCACCTCGGGTGTCATTTGAAAACAAGCTCTGCAGTCTTACTGAAGCATTATGCTGACTAAACCCCTTTTTGATCACACCATTTTATTTTTTTTTATTTAAGTTATATGCAACAATTGCTAAAATTGATATGTGTGAAAGAAAACTTTTATTTCTTTCTTTCTTTACCTTTAAATGATAAAATTTCATGAGGACCAGCGCCTATCAAATACTTATTGTTACACAATTTCGTATGTGTACAACAAGCAAGTGCCTTAGCATTAATCATAAAAAACTGCAAAGCAATATTATTTAATATAAAGAAAATAAAAAAATTATGTCTTGGTTATCACTTTTGTGACAAACCAAAACTGTCATGTATAAAAATATTAGATACTTTATCACATAATTTGATATCTAAAAAAATGGTTACACAACAAAAATTACTGTATTAATGATGCTATTTTTTTCAATCATGTAAGCCATACTAAGCTTTTCGTGTATAAAGAAATCAGAAATGAATAGGGCTTAAGGGTTCGGAGATAAGAGCATCATCAAAGCACCGTTAGGTCGCCAGTTCGAACCCCGCCCGTGTCAGTTTTTTTTATATAAATTTCTCGTTTATTTAATCACTCTAGTAAATTAATAAACCTCCAGTCGCTTACTAAAACTACTATCACTACTTTCTCATGCGCGGAAGAAACCAAAATATTAATTAGGTACTGTACGTATAAATCAAGTTTGTGTAAGTAGTACAGCCAATAAACAAGGAATCATAGTATACTGGGCGAGTTTAGATTAGGGTTGTCACATTATCTGATGTTAATATTGTCGTTAATAGTGTTCGTTCGTTAAGTTAATAGTGTTCGTCGAAACATTAATTCATACAAATATTTGTAAAATATTAATAGTTGTATCTGCTACTACGTCAATTCCAATTTACTTTTACTCATTCCACAATTTAATGTTTTTCCATAGAATAGCTTATCAATATTTGATATAAAAAAAATAATTAAATTCTGTAATTTAAATGATGGAATTGGTAATAATTATAAAACACATATAAAATATTTCTTCACGCCATTTCCTAATATAGGGGTAGACAAAGATCTAGTCTAGACAATTATGTCCCTTTGACCACTTGTTTATTTTCGGTGGAAGCATTCCACCGAAAATATTTTCGGGACAACGTGTCAGGTGGTGAGCCCGTCGCCGTCTAAGCCAACACATAACATATAATCGTACATAATTTTTGAAAAACCCATTGGTAAGGGCCGGCCACCTGGCCGAGCTCAGGTCTGCTGACTCGAAACTCGGATCTCCCAACCACTCGGCTATCATGACTTCATATGGAATTGGTAAAAATTAATTTGAAATAAATTTACCATGAAGTTCTTATTGTTCTGTTCGGCTCTGGCAGGATTAGCATGAATGCAGGTGGGACAGTTGACTTATGACAGTTTTTTTAAGTAGAAGTCAAAGAAGATGCTAAATCTGTAAGATAATATAATTATAATTTTCAATAATCAAAAATAATGTAATTTTAACGTAACGCTATGTGACAGCCTTAACCTTCGCAAATTCAATACTAGATCGCCCAACAAAAATCTCGCATAATTAATCGACATCATTATGTACACGATCGTAGAGACCGCTCGAGAAACTTTACCATGATTGATGGAGTAGTGCAGATTATAATAAGATGTAAAGTAAAAATTTAAGACAAGGAATAGATACTGGGACTTACCTAAACGATTCATGTAGACGTTATGAGATAATTACAAACATTTTCTATCTCCAAGATAGTAAATGTTTGTAAATAAATTAAATGAAATATCTTCACGCAATTCCCAATACAGGGCTAAACAGAGGTCTAGTCTGGACAATGAGGTCCCTTCGATCCACCTTCCGCCGAAGATGTTTTCGGGACAACGTGACATGTGGTGAGCCCGTCGCGGTCTTTAAGTTCAAGCCAACGATATAATTCATTAAATTTAAACAAATAAACGTTCTTTTATTGATTTGACATTAGCCGAATTCTGTTCTGAGAGGCCTAAATATATAAAGAAGATCAAGATCAAACGTTTATTTTGACGACCTCCATAGACGAATTGTGTTACTTTAGGAACACTTTTTCTACATTTTCTCAGATCTGGGTGTTTGTGGTACCGTCGTTATTTCCGATTTCATAACACAATTGCTTTAGCTATTTACTTTCAAAGCAATGTATGTGATGTTGTCCCTATCTATGCATGTAATTCTGTATGTATGTACACTTTTTCTCAGTTTAAACAGCGTTATAAATACGAACTACTTATCACTGAATTATAACTGAACAAAATTAATATTTGAGCGAGACGTGAGCCCAAGAATTCAATCGACCACATTTCGTGGTTGTTACATAACACCAAGTATTTGGTCTCTTTTATTGTTTTTTAACATTTAAAAAAAACAAACCGGTCAATTTGTTCACGCACACAGATATTATGTAGTATTAGTCATTCTTAACTTTTATTTCTTATAATACTCATCCAAGATAAGTGAAATCTATAGGCTGAGGATTGTTATCAAACGAAGTAAAACTTATAGGTGACCTACCGTTCAATTGTGGAGAGATCCGAGTTATTTCGGAATCGATTTCCGGAAGTCAGTAGGAGTTCCGTTACCGATTAAAACCACCACGGCAACATTTATTGAGGTCGTTGTATGAAGAGTAAGAGAAAGAATAAGAATCAGGTACGAAAAGAAAAGCATCAATATTGCTGTTTCCACCACCGAGTCCAGTAAACTAAAGGACATCCGTCACAAGCGAGGGACTAAGGTTGAAGGTGGGACTGACTAACGCGAAGAAACGATTCTTTTTTTTATTTTTTTAGTCACGATAGCCGAGTGGTTGGGTAGTCGTAATTTGAGTCAAGAGACCCACATTCGAACTTCGAATGGCGTGAAGATATCTCTTTTCATTCTACTATTTTTATATTCATAATTATGTACATAACATACGCCTAAAAGGCACCTTAAAAGTTATGTTTTAATTTTTGTCTTGCGAATACAAAACATGGATGATCCAAATCATGTTTACCTCGAGCAATATCGTAAATAATCCTCCGGAACTAACATAAATTTTCTGTTTAGTAACCGTTATAATTGGACTGGTCTTCTCAATGTACCGTGAAATATCCTAATGCTTTAAACTAGCTTATCTCTTATGTGTATAAATTCGGACATTAATGGTGACTCTAATAATGTTGAGTCAAAGGATTCTCTCTCTTCCTCTTTTCTCTGAGGATTTAGATAATTTTCAACCAACGACAGGCTCACGACCAGTCACGTCGACATCAGGTCACGACCAGTTGTTGAAAAGTCTTAATTGTCTAGACCTCTGTCTATACCAATTTTGGGAATGGCATGAAGATATATATGTATAACTAAATGACGAGTGGTAAGGGTATAAGATTTTTCCATATCCTTTAGTCCCGCGGCCATTGTAAGCGGCGACAAGTGAAGTGAGAGTCGAGACGAAAGCAGATAGGGATAAATACCAAAAATGAAAAATACCAGATTAAAATTAAACGCAAAAGCTGCTTGACAACGGAGGCGATATTTATTCATTTATTATATTTATTTACTAGTTAAACTCTGGATAGGTTTAGCTAGTAAATTAACCCTTCCACACCTCGTGTGCAACAGACAAGGTGTTCAGACCATGTTCAGACTTGTAGTTGACTTGTGGTTCAGACTTTATTGAAATTATTAAAACTAGTAATAAATAAATAAATAATAAATATCTTCACGCAATTCCCAATACAGGGATAGACAGAGGTCAAGTCTAGAAAATTAAGTCCCTTTGACCCACCTTCCACCGAAGATATTTTCGGGACAACGTGACAGGTGGTGAGCCCGTCGCCATCTTTATGTCCAAGCCAACGATGAAATTCGTACATAAGTTTTTGAAAAACTCATTGGCACTGCCACCTGGGGATCAAACTCGGGTCTCTCGACTCGAAATTCCGACCACCCAACAACTCGGCTATCGTGACTTTTTTTATCGTGTTTTTTTAAAACTAGTAATCGACAAAGATAAAGGTTATTATTGCAATCCACATAACAAAGAAGGTGTCTTTTTTCTTATAAAGATATCTCATTTAATTAATTTTTCTTTTCAGTGAAGACATCGTGATAAAATCGTATTACAAAGACTCATGAGTAAAACATACATCGATCTGCCAAGTTTTCAAGTCGATTAATCTGTCTGTTGTTGGCCACCAATAGACGGATAATAAATATAAATATAAATAATATCTTCACGCAATTCCCTATACAGGGGTACACAAAGGTCTAATCTAGACAATTAAGTCCCCTCGACCCACCTTCCACCGAAGATATTTTCGGGACAACGTGACAGGCGGTGAGCCCGTCGCCGTCTTAATGTCCAAGCCAACGATATAATTCTTACATAAGTTTTTGAAAAACCCATTGGTACGACCCTGCCAACTGGGAATCGAACTCGGGTCTATTGACTCGAAATTCCGACCACCCTACCACTCGGCTATCATGACTGTTTACCAATAGACGATTCCTGTTTTTAATTATATATTTTAGACAGAAGCCTCCAGCTATTGACTTTTACAGTTCATTATGTAATATCTATACGTACGTATGTTAAATAACTGTAATTGTCTAATCTAAGTATACAGACAGTGTTAATTTTAAAGTTCTTAGTAATCTTGGTGATTTCGCGATTACGAGCGGGAATACAGCGAACCGACGTTTTTAAGAATACAAAAGATTTTATCAATTTTATCTCTAATCTCGTATAAAAAGCTCGAAGAAGTTAATGCACATATCACAAGTCTTCATTTCTGATTTTGACACAGGAAAATCACAGACACAAGAATTGCAGCTTAGTAGTTAAGATAGTTGAGGGTTAGGTTATCGGAATTCGAATCAAGATACCATAGTTCAATTCCCAATAGCCTTTGAGTTATCCAAAAACGAATGTACGATTTACATCGTTTACTTTGACTTAAAGACGCGTCGGACTCACCACCTGTCACGTTGTCCCGAAAATATCTTCGGTGAAAAGTGGGTGAAAGGACTTAAAAAAACATCTTCACGCAATTCCCAATACAGGGGTAGACAGAGGTTAAGTCTAAACAATTAAGTCCCTTTGACCCACCTTCCACCGAAGATATTTTCGTGACAGGTGGTGAGCCCGTCGCCGTCTTTATGTCCAAGCCAACGATGAAATTCGTATATAAGTTTTTGAAAAACCCATTGGTACGAGCCTGCCACCTGGGGATCGAACTCGGTTCTCTGAAAAAAAAGTACATACATAAATAGATAGGGAAAACATTCCATACATTGCTCTGACGCCATAATAAAGTAGCTAAAGCTAGTATAGTAAGTAGCTAAAGCTACTTACTATGGTGTCAGAGCTTACTAGTGTGAAATTGGAAAAAGCGGAAAAAGCGTTCACTAGTCTGATGAAATATAAATTTTAAATTTCATGCCAATAAAAACTATATAATTGATTTCTATTTCGAAGTGATCGCATCTGTTTATAACTAAATTCATAAAACTTATGCAGAAACTAGTTTAGACTTCATGTTATACCTAGGTATTCTAACAGACAGCTCGCCAATAATTTATAACGTTTCGTTCGCTAACCCTAATTCAAGGTAGTAAAAGTCTTTCTAATATAATTTAGTAAGTAAAAGATAAGGAGTTGAATCATAAAATACAAAATAAAATTCGTTTTTTATAAAACGCGTTAAAACAGCAGGCATGTGTTGAACCTGAGTTACTTATTTGCTATTTTTAATACATTTCACCTTTTCCTAATATACATAGTAAAATTTCACTGCAAGACTGGTCTCTCCCAAAAGAAGGATTTTTACCATTTTAAAAGGAAAAATATCATATTAATATTTTAAATGGTCTGGCGTATTGCTTACACTCGAAGATTTCTATCAGATATTGTAAACTTTTTACTTGTCCGTCTTTACAAAACTAACTTTAAGAAAAGTGATTCTAACACTATCTAATTCTGCTACAAATTAACGCAATAAAATAAACTGCTGCAAACTTCTGCTGTAATATAGCAAAGTAAAATCTTAGCTGAGTTTTCTAGAATAAGCTAAATATGAAGCTTAAGCTTAATAGTTAATCAACCTCTGAGTATGTTGGCAATTGTGGCGTGTTTTGGGCTTAGATTAGGTTCAAAATATATAAATATCTTCACGGAATTCTCAATACAAGGGTAGACAGAGGTCTAGACAATTAATTCCTTACGACCCACCTACCTCAGAATTTGGAACAACGACACAGGTGATGAGCCCTTCGCCGTCTTTATGTCCAAGTCGTACATACGATTTTTGAAAAAAGAAACCATTGATACGAGCCTCGAGAATCGAACTGGACTCGAAATCCGATCACCCAACCACTGGGTAATCGTGACTATCGTAGTGTTTTTTTTATCTTCACGCTATTTCCCAATCATAGGCTAGACAATTAAGACCTTTCAGTCTGCTTTACACAGAAGGTTATTTGGGACAACTTGGCAGATGAGCCTATCCATCTGCGAGTAAGTGTCCAAAGTAACGGTGTAAATATATTTTATACATTGAAACTAAAGTACATATATAACTTATACGACCCGAGTACAAATATTCATGTCCATCACACAAATGTTTTCCCCTAGGGGAATTCGGACCAGCAAGCATCATCTTCGAAGGTGGTCTCTACCACCTAGACTATTGGGTCGTCGATGAAATACATACATGGGTATACATATATACATACATATCAAGTATGTAATTATAATAGTTCAACAGACAGGGTCATTATCCGCTGTTGTCAAATAAAATTATGCATGCATGCAGATTCAGTCTCATCAAATGCGAAGCTATTACTAATATAATAAATAAGAAAGTTAGTTTGTTTGTTTGTCACACTTTAACGCCTAAACGCTTAAGCGATTCTTATGAAGTGTGATGTAAATGGGACCATGAAGACAGTTACAGGATACATTTTCTCGCGAAGAACTTCTTACATTAATGCGGGTGAAGTGAGCAAAAGTAAGTATGCAATAAATGTAACTGGAATACTACAATTCCGGTAGCTTTTCAACTTCCAGGAATACTCGATACCCGTATATCACCTGGCGAAGACATAAACGTCGTAATATCGTTGTCTGAGATTTTTTACTTGATATAAAGACGAACACACTAACCACAGGTCAGTGCACTCCGAAAAAATATATATCAATCCTGTCTTGCCGCTAAATGTTAAGTTTTCATATCGACCTCAAGGCGTCATAAAAAAGTTATGAGAGCATTCGCTCAAATCGGATGTAAACTACCGTAACCCATCACCGATATTTACGAGCGATTCGCGACTTTTCTAGGTGAAGTTCATGACTTTTAGGCCAAACGTGATCCGTAGAGGTGGACGCCAATCTAACTATAAAAGCACGGAGAAATGCTCTCACCGTATCAGTTCATTCAGACGCCGGGTGTCGTATGATATTATTTAATAATATGGCGGCGAAGTTCATTATAGCCTTGGCATGCTTTGCCATGTGCCATTCCTCTCCAGTCCTATTAAACGGTAAGTTTTTATACTGATTTTTTTTTCTTTTTTCATTATGTACACAGTATTCTAAGTACCAGACTTTGTTCTAAGATTATTTATGGCTGTGGTATCAACTGGCTTAGCTGGCATTAATTAGAACATACTTAGTTAAGCCAAACGGGTTGATAAGTACAGGGACAGAATCTTCTTATTATTGACACTACTTTCCTGTAACATTCTTATGAAGTAATGGATTTCATATCTTAATTTATTTGCAATTTTTTCTGGTCTATAAAATATTAATAACTATTTGTATTTCTTAAAATTAGTTAAAAACGCCAGTATGATTAATTTTGCTCGGGTAATTTTTCGAGATGTTTGTCCTGCAATCTTTCGGGAGCCATGGTTGTACTTAAGTCTTTTCCCTTAGACGCCTCTTCATGCCTTCCCAGAATTGGGGGTGGAATTATTCTAATGCCAATACCACACGGAATTACATATTTTTTTTTTATTTACTTAATACAAATACTTAGGTATTAATGATTGACAGTAATAGTAAAAGTATTAATTTTAATTCCCTATTAATATAAGTATTAATAATAAACTCTTCTATCTACAGGTGTAATGTATCGTGAAGGACAGAGCTTCCCAGGATTCAACAATTACGTAAACAGGCCAGAACTGATCGACGTACAGTTTACCCCAAGGGAAGGATTAGGCGTAATCTATCCAGAGCAGGCTGTTGCGCAGGCTGAGGCTAGTGATTTGCCTGGAAATGGTGTAAGAGCAGTCGCTGAAGCACAAAATGGAGCGGCTTATTATCCTGTTCCCCCGCCAGCGATGGTCGTGTCGTATCAAAACTTCGAAGGACCGTCATCTGCTCAGTCTTCCGCTGAAATAAACGGTAACTTCAAATCGTCATTCACATCCTCTAATGGAGGTGCCGGTTCAGCACAATCTGCAGCTCGCACTCATGGGATCGGTACCTATGGTATTACATCTTCGAATGCTAACACCTATGGCTCTGGATTTGGTTCCGCATCGTCGAATACAAACAATGGACTTGAATCAACAGCAACATCAGTAAAAAGCCAGGGTGATGGCAGCAGTTCAGCCTCATCTAAAACAACCGGTGGACTCGGAACTAGTTCAGCTGAGAGTCAATCGAATGGTGGATATGGTTCAGCTTCATCTTCAGTAAATGATGTTGTAGGAGATTCGCTCACTACTGCCGCCAATACTCAGAACTATGGTTCATCTGCCAGTGCAAACGCAAAGAACCTTCATGGGTCCGCCCTCACCTCCGCAAAGGCAACTAACCAAAAGAGCATCAGCTGGCGTTTTGGAACTCTTTATGGAACACCCTCTGACATTGGTCAAGTGTACGTACGAAACACAGGATCAGGCATTGCACAGTCAGCCGCACAAAGTTACGGTATTGGAGGAGGATCTGCTCAATCCACTGTTAACTCTTTAGGATACGGTTCTGCTAACGCTAATGCCAACATTAACGGATTCGGTGACGCAAAATCGGTAGCAAATACTCAAGGATCAGGTTTCGGTTCTGCTTCTTCTACTGCTCAAACACAAGGATCGGGCGTTGCTAAATCTGCAGCTGAATCTAATGGAGCCGGATACGCCAACTCCATTGCCGAGACATCTGATAACGGTTTTGTAAAAACAGTTTCAAATTTGAACGAATTTGATTCGATTTCCAATGCAGATGCTTCTAAACCATTAGCCAGTGCAAACGCTGATGTCAATGGAGCAGGCTACGCAAACTCCGCTGCTAACATCCAAGGACCTAATTACGGCACTGCAACTTCTACAGCTAACACTCAGGGCTTTGGTTCTGCTAAATCTACGGCTAATATCAACGAAGCTGGTTACATAAATTTCCAGAACTCTGGTGTCGAATCAGCGAAAACAGCCAGCAACTTGAATGCAGCAGGAGTTTTGAATTCAGTTGCTCAAACTCAGGGATATGGAAATGCTAAATCGTTGGCCGAAAGTAATGGTGCAGGATCAGTTCAATCCAATGCCAACACTCAGGGCTATGGCTCTGCTAATTCACTTGCTACCAGCCAAGGAGGATATGTTAAGTCTACCGCTGATGTTAACGGTGGCGGACATGCCGATTCTACTGCAAGCGCTCCTGGATACGGCACTGCGTACTATGCCAGAGATGCCTTAGGCTATGGTTCCCTGAAGTCAGTTGCAAATGTAAATGGTGCTGGATACGCCAAATCCACAGCCAACGGAAATGGTTTGGGTTATGGATCAGCTATTTCTTCAGCCAATGGCTTTGGTTCTGGCAGTGCTAATGCCTATTCTCAAGGGAACGATTTTGGAGGACCTCGTTATTATACTAATGCATACACATCAGGACTAGGTCGTGCCACGTCTTCTGCGAAGACGCAAGGTTTGCAGACCGCCTTTAGAGTTGTCAACTCAGCAGCCGACACCAATGGCTACGGATCTGCTCAAGCAAACGCAGAGAGCCATTAATAATTCTTACAAGTTCAGCAAGTACTTCAAGACGACCTAATGATACTAATCATTTACTTGTCTTGGTGTTATTGCAAGAAATTTAATTTATTTATTTAATTATCTTCCAAGTTAAGCAAATTGAGATTATGTGTAATAATAAATTGTTTGCACTTCCTAAACTGATCATAAATAAAAAGATGTCGCCTTTATTTTATGTTTTATTATTATTCTTAAAAATTAATTTTTAATTAATTGTTACATAGCATTGCAACAACTTAATATATATATATATATACAATTTTTACACCATTGCTTGATCAATTCAAAAGATTAAAATACAACATACTATTTATATTTTTGCGTAATTGGTCACCACGCTTCAATATGAACCACTCACAAACAACGCCTGTAAAAGTCCACTGCATGACACAGGCACAGGCTCCTATAAGGAGGACTCGTTAGAATCGCCTAGTGGAACACATTATCCAATTTAATACAAAGCAAATTATTAAAAATAAAAGTTTTATTATGCAATTTTATTGATTTTTAATAATAATAATAATAAAAATAAATATCTTTACGCAATTCCCAATACAGGGGTAGACAGAGGTCAAGTCTAGACAATTAAGTCCCTTTCCACCGAAGATATTTTCGGGACAACGTGACAGGTTGTGAGCCCGTCGCCGCCTTTATGTCCAAACCAACGATGAAATTCGTACATAAGTTTTGAAAAACTCATTGGTACTGCCACCTGGGGATCGAACTCGGGTCTCTCGACTCGAAATTCCGACCACCCAACCACTCGGCTATCGTGACTTATTTATATTACTTATTTATATCGTGACTTATATATATATTTATTGATTTTTAAAGCACATTTATGCTGAAGTTTTATGTTATTAAATTAAAGAGAAAAAAGTTAAAATTTCAACTGACACGGGCGGACCGTCTATGCCAATAAACAAGGCATAAGTAAGAGAATACAGATTTAAAATTTCAACTGATGCGTGTAAGACACGGTGGCTCGGAGGTAAGAGCGTCGCTACGGATCGCCCAGTTGAAATTTTAACTTTTTTCTCTTTAATTTAATAATATAAATGTTTGGTTTGAACCTCCCGTTTCATGATCCCATGAAATATAATTAATTTATTTAATAAATTCATTTTATATCTTCCAAGTCTAAGTATTTTATTTATAGATTACAGTTGGTCACGGTTGAAAGGATCGAGGTATTTCTCAAACGTATCATTCACAGGCTCCGCGTTGAGTTGACTCTAGACGGCTTCTGCCATTAAGGGCTCGTAAGTTCGTCCATTGTAGGAGTCGAACGTTGAATTAAGTATCTAAAACAAAATAGTATTAAATTAAAGAGAAAAAAGTTAAAATTTCAACTGATACGGGTGGGGGTAGAATACCTTCGCCGATCCGTGACAAAATTTATTTATTTATTTATTCTTTATATCTTCACGCACACTCCCTGACGGGGTAGCCAGAGAGAACAGACCGCCAAGTGTAACGATCCTTACATACCTCTTTCGCTTCATTCAGATTCATCATTTTCTACATACATGCACGTCGAGGAATCTGAGTACTCTTGTCTTTGAGCAATTTTCTCACATGGTCTTTAAAGATCTCGGCCTACCTCGACCCCTTAATATCAACTTTCGCGCTGTATATTTTCTTCACCATTCGGTCTTCGCTCATTCGCTCAACATGCCCAAACCATCGAAGCATGCCCTTATCAATTTTAGTGATAAGGTCATCTTTCAAACCTACCATTTTGAATCTCTTCGTTTCGTTTCCGGTCGGCCAAGATAACGCCGCACATTTTACGAAGAGATCGCATCTCCACTGCATTCAACCTGCTATTATGCTTTTTCTGGCATACCTGGGTTTCGCTGCCATATAACAAAGTCGGTACCAGCACTGCGTCGCATCGCAACGCGTGCATTTTTCACTACGCCTTGTCTTTGGACTAACGCAGTCAGGGCACCATTGACTTTGTGCCCGTCAGCGACACGCCTGTCCACATCTAAATCACATCTTCCATCCCGGCTAAACGCACTCCCCATGTATACAATTTCATTCACCTGTTCTAGACATTCCTGATTTACCCAAATTTCCCACTTCGTTCTTTCTTCGTCCCTTTCAAATACCAGAACCTTAGTTTTATTAGCATTCAAAAGGAGACCATTAATTTCAAATTCATCTTTCATACACGTGACTAATGCCTGCAATTCTGCCTCTTACGGTGCAATAAGCACTGCGTCATCGGCATACAGCAGACAATTTTCTCACCTAAACAACTATCTTTCAGCTTTTGTAAGCAGCTGTCGAGATACAATATAAACAATAATATTATTGAAAAATAATATTGAAAATCTTGAAATTGTTTGTTTCATTGATCATAGCTACAGCATCGTACATATGAGTATAAGATATATGGATATATAAAATGCTCTTTATTACAGACCAACACAGAAAATGTAAAACTTTAATACAAAGGTGTTCGTGGATGGATGGATGGATAGGATTGTGTAAGAAAAATCTTGTGTGTGTATGTGGTCTTACCATGAGTTAAATCTAAATTTCATTGTATTTATATTATATTATAATAATAGACTAGCTGCTTCCCGTGGCTCCGCCCGCGTTTTATCACACAATGCGGAACCTAAATTATTTTTCTAAAATAAAAGCACGTGGAAGTGGAAGTCCCGTTAAAATCAGTCCAGCCGTTTCAGATATTAGCCGGAAGCAACGGAGAGACAGACAAATTATTAAAAGGTTTCCTTTTTATGTAAATACCGTATCTACTTTCATATGCATTTTGTGTATGACGCCATCCATCGGCAGCCATTGATATCTTCAAGCTATTCCCTTAGTCGCCTCTTACGTCCTTGGGAAGAAATGGGATTAAACTTATGCAGTAATCTTTACTCATGAGATAATTTATAGCTTTTTATAATACGAGTTAAAAAAATCCAAAACTACACGAATCCCAGTAGTTATAAATTTCAAAAGACCTAATCTGTGAAATCAAATGGTCGACCATCGTACTGCAATTAAACAAATTTTTCTTACATATCTATATATCTTCGCTGCAACTCCGCAATTTCTTTCCGTAATTGGCGTGTACTGAAAATGAGTAAAGTATAGTTGCAAGCAAAAGTACAAGGTTAAACGACACTTTTTTAATGACATCCCGGAAGTTAGTCTGAGCGAGATTAGAATGGCTCTCAAACAACTCAAAAACTGCAAGGCACCGGGTGAGGATGGAGTTATTATTGAGCTTATGAAAGCGAGTGGAAAACCGTTACTTGTGGTCCTTTAGAAGCTCTTCAATTCAACAAGCAAGAAGAAGGTCAAACAAGAAGGTGCTACACCGAAGTTGAGTAGGAACGTGGTTGTCCTGTTCTTCAAGAAAGGGGATAACTGCCTATTGAAGAACTATAGACTAATAGCACTACTAAGCCGCCTCTACGTACTGTTTTCGAGAGTCATTGCGAATCGTCTGGCAAGCAGACTTGACAACTTCCAGCCTTCTGAACAAGCCGGGTTCCGCAAAGGCTTCAGTACCATAAACCACATATATACTCTTCCCCAGATTGTACAGAAGACAGAAGAGTACAATCTACCACTGTCAGGCGTATGTGAACTATGAAAAAGCCTTCGATTCTGTCGAACTTTGGGCGGTGCTACAGGCTCTTCAGCGATATCCGATAGACTATAGGTATATTGAAGTGTTGAAATAATTATACGATGAGGCTACGATGCGTATCCAAGTACAGGACCAGATCACGAAACCTATCCAATTGCAGAATGGTGTAAGACAGGGTGACGTCATATCCCCGAAACTCTTCACCGCTGTGTTAGAAGATGTTTTCACTCTCCTGAACTGGATAAGATACGGTGTTAACATTAATGGCGAACTCATCACTCACCTTCGGTTTGCCGATGACACAGTTCTGATGACAGGGTCACCTTAGGAGCTTAGTACTATGCTCAATGACCTCTACAGTGTTTCTCAACAGGTTGGTCTTAAGATGAACATGGACAAGAATAAGGTCATGTTTAACGTCCATGTCAGATCAATGCCGGTTATTGTTGAGAGCGCTATGCTCGAAGTTGTTGATGAATACGTATATCTGGGACAAATTGTCAAAGTAAGGTAAGTCCAACTTCGATCCAGAGGTCAATCGGCGAATCCAACTCGGTTGGGGAGCGTTCGGGAAATTACGACATATCTTCTCGTCAAGTATACCTCAAAACCTTAAAAGCAAAGTATACAACCAGTGCGTGTTGCCAATGATGAGCTTTGAAACTGAGACATGATTCTTCACTGTTGGTCGGATGAGGAAGCTCAAAGTTGCTCAGCGGGCTATGGAGAGGGCTACGTTGGGTGTTTCTCTGCGTGACAGAATCCGCAACGATTAGATCCGCAGCAGAACGAGGGTAACCGACATAGCCATAAGGATTAGCACGCTGAAGTGGTAATGGGCCGGCCACATAACTCGCAGAACGGTCAACCGTTGGGGAAAAAAAGTCTCGAGAGACGGCCTCGTTCTGGCAAACGCAGTGTAGAACGTTCCCCCACAAGATGGAGTGACGACCTGCACTACATTGCGGGAAGTCGATGGATGCAGGTGGCTCGGGATGGTTCTTTGTGGAAATCTTTGGGGGAGGCCTATGTTCAGCAGTGGACTTTTAATAGGCTTTAAAGAAAAATAAGAAGAAGAAACCTACCGCCTGGGGATCGAACTCGGGTCTCTTGACTATTTTTTTAACTAATCATTACACAGTTTCACTGACAGATAGCTAATGTTACAAGGAGTAACATAGGCTTCTTTTATTTTAGAAACATAATAAGGGCTCCTCGTTAAGTGTTATGCTACGGGCAAAGCCGCATGGTGCAGCTAGTGTATAATAAACACTATCGAAATACACAACACGGTTCAATTCGTCACAGTCGTTTCCAAAATACCAAAGTATCATTTAAATATATGCTAAATTACCTACTGTAAGTAATAGATACAAAAAAAAGGAAGAGGAAAACGTAAGTGACGAAAGAATCGAACATAACATTTGATTGGTGATATATAGAAGAAATTCACCACACTATCATCAACGAAGAAGCACCGCTGACAGATGAAGCACCGCTCAGCAGATGTACCATTATAATTTTTGGTGAAGACATGCGGACCAGCGGCCCCGTATCCAAGAAAACTGTTACAATGACCGTCCGTGAAATAATATAAAGCTTACCAAAGGTCATTGCTAACATAAGTTTATTGTAAATAAGGCCATCTGGTCGTTAACAACAACAGTCAAGTTACTTCGCCAGTCACTGCAATCACATTAAGCAGTACTGTACAGTCAAATCAAATATGTAATATACAATTTCATCCATTGAGCGTCGTGTCTTAATCTACTACGGTTTCGTAATCAGGTTCCTCCAACAACAAGAAACGGTTGCTTCTTGCAGAAAAGAAATCTACACGCCATTTCCAATCCAGAGGCAGACAGAGTTTTAGACAAATCTTTTTGACCCACCTTGCACCGACGACATTTTTTGTCATTCGTCCTTTATGTCCAAGTCAACGATATAATCGTACATAAGTTATTGAAAAAACCCATTGGTACGAGCCTTAGGGATCGAACTCGGGTCTGTTGACCCGAATTCCAATCACCCAAGGGCCATTCAACCACCAAGTCAAGGGACTTAAATGTCTAGACTAGACCTCTGTCTACCCCTGTATTGGAAATTGCGTGAAGATATTTATTTTTATTTTATTTATTTTGTCATTATAGGCGTTATTATAATTAATGTATTCACTTATAGTATAATAACCCTATTTATAATTTTTTTTTTTATAAATTTCTTGAACCCGTCAATATTACCTCTTAATAAACCAGTACATATAAATACATACATAGATAGCGACAGCATCACATAAATTACTCCGACACGACCAAAATAAATACCTCAACCACATGTGTTATGAATTTAGAAACATCGACAATACCAATACACCCTGACCCGAAATTATGTGGAAAAAGTGTTTTCTACATTAACCCAACGGGGTATGAGATTCGGAACGGTTCCTCAGAGCTGGCGATATATTGAAAACCGGTGTACGCCACTCGTTTACGGATGGTCAATATATACATAATAGAATTTGAAACAGTCTGTGATTAACTATTTTTACTGACTATTTTCTTGTATATTTACGTGTACCGTTTACATATATCGATGAGAAAAGTCCATTGATTTGTTGGTAGGAGATGCCAAAATCGCCACCCTTTGAATGGCGATCTCTGTACTAGAAACTTTAATCCGCCCGTCTATTCTCTGCTCAATTTTGGTCCGGTATTTTTCGGGATGATTATCCTATCATCAATCGATCTCATACTCACATCAGATATTTCTCATACCACACACGAAATGGCAAATTTCTATAGCACACATACATATTTCTATCGAACGTGATCCGTAGAGGTGGACGCCCATCAAAGTATAAAAGCTCGGAGAAATGCTCTCACCGTATCAGTTCATTCAGACTCCGGGTGCCGTATGATATTACTAAATAATATGGCGGCGAAGTTCATTATAGCCTTGGCATGCTTTGCCTTGTGCCATTCCTCTCCAGTCCTATTAAACGGTAAGTTTTTATACTGAATTTTTTATTATGAACTTATGGTACTGTGTGTATTCTACTAAACTTTTCTAGAAGATCCATTATCAACGAGAGCTGACGTTAATTAGATGGTAATTTTAATGTAAGCCACACAAGTAGATAAGGCCAGAATCCTCTTATTATGTACATTACTTCCCTGTAACATTCATGTGGTGTAATAAATTTCGTGTCATAATTTAGTAGCGTTTCATATTTTTAGCGTTATTCATAGTTCGTGTCATATTTTTTGTTCTAAAATATTATTTAATATTTACGTTCCTTAAAAGTTTTTTTAAAAACACCAGTCTGATTAATATTGCTCTATTATTTTTCGAGATGGTTATCCTGCAATCTGTCGGTAGCCATTGTGGTATTTGAGTCTTTTACCTCAGTCGCCTCTTCATTCACCCACAGAAGGGGGGTAGAATTATTCTTATACCGATACCAACAGATTTTTTTAATTTTTTTAATACAAATATTTAGATATTAATAATTGTCAGTAATTGTAAAAGTATTAATTTTAATTCCCTATTATTAAAAGTATTAATAATAAACCCTTCTACCTACAGGTGTAATGTATCGTGAAGGACATAGCTTCCCTGGAGTCAACAATTACGTAAACAGACCAGAATTGATCGACGTACAGTTTACCCCAAGGGAAGGACTAGGCATAATCTATCCAGAGCAAGCTGTTGCGCAGGCTGAAGCTAGTGATTTGCCTGGAAATGGTGTCAAAGCAGTCGCTGAAGCACAAAATGGAGCGGCTTATTATCCTGTTCCCCCACCACCGATGGTTGAATCGTATCGAAACTTCGAAGGGCCGTCATCTGCTCAGTCTTCGGCTGAATTGAACGGTAACTACAAATCGTCATTCACATCCGCTAACGGAGGTGCCGGTTCAGCACAATCTTCAGCTCGCACTCATGGCATCGGCACCTATCCGTCCTACCTCACCTCCGCAAAGGCAACTAACCAAAAGAGCATCAGCTGGCGTTTTGGAACTCGTTACGGAACTCCCTCTGACATTGGTCAAGTGTACGTACGTAACACAGGATCAGGCATTGCACAGTCAGCCGCACAAAGTTACGGATTTGGAGGAGGATCTGCTCAATCCACTGTTAATTCTTTAGGATATGGCTCTGCTAACGCTAATGCCAACATTAACGGATTCGGTGACGCAAAATCGGTTGCAAATACTCAAGGATCTAGTTTCGGTTCTGCTTCTACTACTGCTCAAACACAAGGATCGGGCGTTGCTAAATCAGCAGCTGAATCTAATGGAGCTGGATACGGCAACTCCATTGCCGAGACATATGACAATGGTTTTGTAAAAACAGTTTCAAATTTTAAAGAATTTGATTCGATTTCCAATGCAGGTGCTTCTGAACCATTAGCCAGTGCAAACGCTGACGTCAATGGAGCAGGCTACGCAAACTCCGCTGCTAACATCCAAGGACCTAATTACGGCACTGCAACTTCTACAGCTAATACTCAGGGTTTTGGTTCTGCTAAATCTACGGCTAATATCAACGAAGCTGGTTACATAAATTTCCAGAACTCTGGTGTCGAATCAGTGAAATCATCCAGCAATTTGAATGCAGCAGGAGTTTTAAATTCAGTTGCTCAAACTCAGGGTTATGGAAATGCTAAATCGTTGGCCGAAAGTAATGGTGCAGGATCAGTTCAATCCAATGCCAACACCCAGGGCTATGGCTCTGCTAATTCACTTGCTACCAGCCAAGGAGGATATGTTAAGTCTACCGCTGATGTGAACGGTGGCGGACATGCCGATTCTACTGCAAGCGCTCCTGGATACGGCACTGCTTACTATGCCAGAGATGCCTTAGGCTATGGTTCCCTGAAGTCAGTTGCAAATGTAAATGGTGCTGGATACGCCAAATCCACAGCCAACGGAAATGGTTTGGGTTATGGATCAGCTGTCTCTTCAGCCAATGGCTTTGGTTCTGGCAGTGCCAATGCCTATTCTCAAGGGAACGATTTTGGAGGACCTCGTTATTATACTAATGCATACACATCAGGACTAGGTCGTGCCACGTCTTCTGCGAAGACGCAAGGTTTGCAGACCGCCTTTAGAGTTGTCAACTCAGCAGCCGACACCAATGGCTACGGATCTGCTCAAGCAAACGCAGAGAGCTATTAATAATTCCTACAAGTTCAGCAAGTACTTCAAGACGACCTAATGATACTAATCATTTACTTGTCTTGGTGTTATTGCAAGAAATTTAATTTATTTATTTAATTATCTTCCAAGTTAAGCAAATTGAGATTATGTGTAATTATAAATTGTTTGCACTTCCTAAACTGATCATAAATAAAAAGATGTCGCTTTTATGTTATGTTTTATTATTATTCTTAAAAGTGATTTATTAATTTAAAAGAGTAATACAACATACTTAGCCTTTATATGTTTTTATAAAGTATATAGTCACCAGACTTACAACGGCCTGTAAAAATCCACTACATGACGGTCATTTTTTATAAGTAAGATTCTATAGATATAAACCTTATTTTTGTTATAATAAAAAAATTAAAGATAAATAAAAGATTACAGTTTGCCTTGCATGAAAGGCTTGAGGTATTTGTGGAAGGTATCGTTAACAAGCTCCGCGTTGAGTGGACTCTTCATGTCCTCCTCCATTAAGCGCTCGTAAGCGCGTCCGTCTTGCTCGCCGAACGTTGAATTAAGCATCTAAAATATGTTAATGTCAATGTTTAATTGATCACAGCTAGAGCATGTCAGATAAAAAGTTAGATAGATATATGAAATAATCTTTGGTCAATACAAAGAGGGTCGTAGATGGATGGATAAGATTTTGTGAACGTGGTGTTACGCTGAGTTTTTTTTTATAGAAAAGGGAGGCAAACTAGCAGGTGGCACACGTGATAGTACGTGATAACCGCCGCCCATGAACACCCGCAATACCAGAGGCATACCAGATGAGTTGCCTCCCTTAGTGTGCCCCCCCCCCCAGAATTGGAGGGGGGTGTACCACCGGTTACCTGCCCTCACCAGAAGAAACGCAGAAGTTCGACTTCTACTTCACGCCGGTATTCTATGAGGTCGTGGTACTTCCCCGGTCGAGCCGGCCCATTCATGCAACAACAAAAACTGATGCGTAGCTCTACCACTGTAAAATTAACTACACATGTTAAATGTAAATTTCCTTGTATGTTTTATTATGTAATATAAATAGATTATACAGTTATGCATCGTATGAAAGGTACTTGACCATTTATGATCGATGCGATTCCATTATGTATGTATATGTATGTACATACATACATCACACATATGCCTCTCTAGCGATATCTCCTATTACCATAATCGTCACGCTTGGCAAACGCATTAGTGGATATAGTACCAGATACCTCTTGTAATGCCCACCACCCGTTTGATTATAAAAGGGAGTTTTTGAAATTACTGTACCACCATTTGTCGGCTGCCTTTGACATCGTGTATTCATATTAAAACCCATCGAAATCGTTATTTCCTTAGTCGCCTCTTACAACGTTCATAGGAAGAAATAGGATATACTTACGCCTTATAAAATAATTTCTAGCTTTTCATAACACAAATAAAAAGAAAAATTAAAACTACAAAAATCCTTGTGGTAAGTTTCAACACACCTCATCTCTAAAATCAAAACCGTCGACCAAACCCACTGCGTTAGGACGAACTTGATCCAATATATCTATATATCTTCGCTGCAATCCGCAACATCTTTTTCTGCAATTGGAAATTGTCTGCTATACTGAAAATAATACACAAACAATTACTTTTTAAAATAAAAAAAAAATCACATGTGTTAAGGTGGCTCTTGAGAACGGCATCTAGGATTTTTCATATTGGTATTTTTTCGTATTCTTTTTCGCTTTCATGACAATGTTTTTATTTTAATAAGATTTCACGGAATCCACGGAAAAAGTCCAAAAGTTGTGAAAAACCAAAAAGTTCTCTCTTTTACGTAAATCATACTATATATGTACATATAATAAGTATTATATTTCATATAATATGTAAGTAAGTATAATATATATTTTATACAATTGCAATAAATTCTCACATTCAATTCAATATTTAATTGAGAATATAAATGATATTGTAGTAATAATGTATATACAAACCTTCTCTTCTTTTTTTTGGTTGTTATTGGCAGGCAAGCATTTAAAATTAAACTAATTAACCCTTGGGAAAGAATAACTTATGGAAATATCATAAATCACTAAAAACATAACTTCTCAATTTATAACATTAACTAGCTAAACCATAATACCAAAGTATCAATTAACATTTATGCTAAATCATCGAGTGTAAGTAAAAAACGAAATTAAAAGCAAAGGAAAAACATAAGTGACGAAAGAATCAAACAAAACCATTATTAGATTCGTGATATATTGACAAGATACAACTCTATCATTTCGTCAATGTAATGACAGATGAAGCGCCCCTTAGATGTACCCACCAATACTTAGAATATACCTACTATTATATTTTTTGTGAAGACATGCGGCCCGCCGGCCCCGTATCGAAGATAACTGTTACAATGACCGTCAGTCAAATTATGTGAAGCAAAAAGGTGTTACTAAAGGTCATTGATGGGATTAGGTTATTATAAATAAAGCAGTGTAGTGGGTAACAACAATAGTCATATGATTTCGCCTGTCACTGCTATAACCTTAAGCAGTACTGTACAGGAATAAGGACATGGTAAATTCCTATTCCAGTAACAAACATACATATTTATATCCGTAAAAGTTTAAAATATATTTATTATCTATTTGACAAAATTGTGGTAAAATAAAGGAAAACGAAAAATAGTTTTCAGTTAATAAGTATTGTAAATATTAACATAATTTTGTTTCTGTAAATAAAGCATTGTTCCCATCATGACAAAATTTAACGTAAATTAGGAATACTCCGTCTAGAACATCAGGAACAAAGCATGAAGATATAGTAATTTTTTTCTTAAAATATCGTCACGCCATTACCAATACAGGAATAGACAGAGGTCTAGAAAATTAAGTCGTTTCGTCCCACCTGCCACCAAAGATATTTTTGGGACAACGTGACAGGTGGTGAGCCCGTCGCCGTCTTAATTATCAAGCCATCGCCAAGCCAACTGAGGATCGAACTCGGGTCTCGGGTACCACTCAACCAGTCGGCTATCGTGACTGAATTTCGTTAAAAATTAAAATATTTATCACTAAACTATTACGTTTGATTGATTAAACAAATTGACGTTACAAGTTTTTGTTTATTTAACAAGTTTTTATTAATATCATAATGTCAATGAACTTATGGCCGGGTTCATAAATTATTGTAATGTTTATGGAAGCAGATTAAATATTGTAAACTAATGAACACGAACAAGAATTTAATGATTTTATTGAATATTATCAGAAAGCGTAATGCGAAAAGCCGGCGCATTAATTTACTATCTTAGACTATAATATTTTTTTCAAAAACAAATAAAAAATATTCGCATATTTAACTCATTAATAATCTCCAACTGCGATACCGTATATCTTAATAACAAATATATTTATATATCTTACTAACAAATTCCGGTAATAATTTTCCTGTATGAATAAAAGTATATATAGTTATATAATCACGAAAGCCGACTGGTCGGATGAATTTCGAGTCAAGGGACCCGAGTTCGATCCATCGAGCAGGATCGATGGGTTTTTCAAAAAACTTATGTACGAATTGTATTTTTAGCTTGGACATAAAGACTGCGAAGGGCTCACCACCTGTCATTGTCCCGAAAACATCTTCGGTGGAAGGTGGATTGAAGAGACTTAATTGTCTAGACTAGACCTCTGTTTACCCCTGTATTGGGATTGGACAATCCGCTTGTCAAGCGTGGCGATTTCAGCTGGCCTCTCTTACGGGAAAGGCCTATGTTCTGCAGTAGACTTTATTACGCCGTTACGGTGATGATGATGTAAGAGGTGACTAAGGAAAAGCCTTGAAAATGAAACTGGCTACTGATAGATGGCGGGATAACCATCTCGAAAAATTCCAGATCAAAATTTAAGAGACCGTTAACGGGCAGCAGCGTCTGGGGTGCGAGGTTACATTACGGCCTGAAATATTCTATTATATAGACTTAGGCTTTCCTTATAGAAGGGTCAGCTGTAATTGCTACGCTTGGGAAGCGCTAGCAATCGCGGTACCAGATCTCTCGAACTTTAGATACTATTACTTTAGTTACTGTTCTGCGTAACTTTAGATCTGGTATTTTAAGAGATGATTATCCATATCCATCTGTTGGTAGTAATTGTTATTGTAAAGCCTGTCTCTTATTCCTTAATGCTGAAAAAGTGTTAAATAAAAGAAGTGTGTTCCGTTCACATGTGACAGGAGTGAGGTGTTCAGTAAATAGGGTATTGGTTTATGATCCAATGAGCGACTTTCTTAGGCTAGGATTTTTGTTTTCATATGTCCCTTGAGCAGCACGTTGAGTGAATTAGTGAACGAATGATGAAGATAATATATGAGTGAGTGACCGAATGATGATGAGAAAATATATAGTGCGAAATTAAAGTTAAAAGGTGTCGAGGTAGGCCGAGAGTAACTTTTGAAGACCATGCGAGCAGATTGCTCGAAGAGGGGACGGTCAAGAGTACTCGGATACGTAGACGAGCATGTATGAAGAAAATGATGAATCTGAATGAAGCAAAGAGGTGTGTAAGGATTGTGACATTTGGCGATTTGTTCTCTCTATCCCTTGATACAAAGATTTCATATCAAAAATGCATACTCTTGCGTAACTGTTTATAAAGACTTCTCCCCGGTGGAGGATTTGCTTTAATCACACCACGCTCGGCATGCGGATTGGCGAGTGCAGTACCGCACAATTTGCACCTTTGCCACTGCTACCCGTCACCACTATTATATATATAAATAAATGGCATTGTAATAAATATGGTATATAAATATATATGAGTCATATAAAAGATTACATAATTTTAATTTTTCCGCTACTTTCAAATTGTAAATTTGACCAATACCGTTATACAGTTTAGATTAGAACAGGATCAGAACTGTTCGAAATACGAATATTACTAGACCACATCATGACATTTATAGGATTGACCTTCATTAGCGATTTGAATTGCGTTATTTATGAGTTCTATCCGTCTGCGTCCACATAAATTTATCTGACTTCATTAACGGAATATTGTTCACCGGTAGCGTATATAATTAAAGTAAACTTGTAAAGAAAAATGGCGTGTCATCTCTATTTGGACATTTCTGTTGTTAACTAGTTGGTGATAAATTAGTTTAAATCCGAAAAACGGTATTTTGCATGTCAAGATTGTGCTAAATGTTTTGACCCCAATATACTTATGTTTCCATGAAATAAAATTTATTTTTAATATATCCTAGTTGTAGTAGAGTGCCAGTTTTAATAAAAAGAAAAAAAATTGCCGTCAGGTCTGCTGAATCTTCGTATCGAAAAAGATATATTTTGAACGTACTTAGGGCTTTTCTCATGTCCAGTTTTAATTGTTGAGTGAATATCTACTTTACACGCGTAAGAATTACAAAATTAAAACAATTAATAAAAATATCTTCACACCATTCCCAATACTGGGGTAGACAGAGGTCTAGACAATTAAGTCCTTTCGACCCACCTTCCACATAAGACATTTTTGGGAGATTGGTGAGTCCATCGCCGTCTCTAAGCCAACGATATATAATTTTTTTTTTTTATAAACCCATTGGTGCGCCTGGGTAAGCCACATGGGAATCGAACTCGAGTCTCCTGACTCGGATCACCCAAGTACTCGATATCGTGACTTTTATAACTTATTAAAATATAAATAACTTTAATATATTCTTTATCTGTATAGAGCCGGCATAGACCTTAATGCCCGTGAGGTATAAAATTATAGGATTGTAATCATAAACAAAGATTTTGCGCAGAGATTAACTATTCTCTTCATAATTTTTTGTGGCCGTTCCAAATAACTGTACAGTGTAATGAGGACGCATGGCCTTGAAAGCTCTAAGGTTGATAGGTACCACGCTTTATAATCGTTCAATTGTGCATTTTTATCATAGAGTAACTACTCTAATACCGGCCCGACGGCAAATTTTTGTTGTACAATTCGAACATCAACAAACTTGAAATCAAATCAAAAATACCTAACTTGATACTGGCTGAATTCTATCAAGAGATGCCATAAAACAAAAAAGAAGAAGAACTTTAAATAAAATTAACAATAAAGTTCGCGAGTTGTATCTTAGAGAGATACAGATAGAGATCTAGTTAATTTAAATTTAAAGAAAATGAAAAGAACAGAAAATAAAAGAAAATATCACTTTTAACCGAAGATATTTTTGGGACAACGTGACAGGTGCTGAGCCCGTCGCCGTCTTTAAGCTAACGATGTAATTCGTACATAAGTTTTTGAAAAACCCATTGGTACGAGCCTGCTACCTGGGGATCGAAGTTGGGTCTTTTGACTCGAGATTCCGACCACCCAACCACTCGGCTATCGTGACTCGATATTAGTTATTTAAATTTGATTTGTTTTGTATCTTCTATTATTTCTTAGAAAAATAAACAAAAATATAGGAGTAGTAGTAATAAACTGCTATTCAAAAAAGTTCGACCGACAAAATAGTTCACAGACACACACACCTTCTATTTTGCAGCCGTCCCGATTATAAAACCTAATTTATATCTTCCGTCCCGATAATTGAAATTCTGCACCTGGCATATACTATTGTACTATTTGTAACCTTTCTAGAAAAAACATATATAAACTTAAAAACCATAAATTTATGTATATACAATTTTTTTATCCAATTCGTCACAACCGTTTCCAAGATAATATATAAAGGTTTTACTTTTTATAATAAGATATTTCTGTGAAAGTTATCTGTAGTAGATCGCCAATTTTCTCCAAAGCCCAGTAAACCCCGAATAACTCCACCAGTTGGTGAAACACCGCTTTAAGAGGAGCTGATACGGACATAGTTCTCTTGTCCATCTCTGATTTGTACACAGAGAGTAGAATAGACCGACCGTGTGACTGGAATATTAATTACTCTGTACGTCACGATAGTCGAGTAGTTGGGTGAACGGAATTCGAATCAGGAGACGCAAGTTCAATCTATATGTATAATATATGTATTACTCGCGTATCGAGTTACTTTAATGCGTCATTCATCGAGATAAAAAATATCCTATATGTAGGATGTGTAAATGAGTGAGAGACTACACTATGGTTAAAGACGGAGAAGGTGTTCAAAGGCTTCAAAGAACTGAAAGCGGCATTGTTACAAGAGTTCCCTGAAAAGATCAACAGCAAAGAGATGCATGAGCTGATGGCAGCTAGGAAGAAGGAACCTGGTGAAACCTACATGCAGTACATGCTAAAGATGAAGGAGATGGGCAAGCGCGCTAGGTTCAATGACAATGTGGCAATACAGTACATTGTTGAGGGCATTCAAGATAGTGAAGTAAACAAGACTATACTTTATGGCGCTGTTACATACTCAGTACTCAAAGATAGATTAAAGCTGTATGAACAAATGAAGGAGAGGTCAGAGGCTAAAAGAAGCTCTGCACCAAAGGAGACCAGCGAGCGACAAGGTTCGAGACGACCAACGACGAGTGGCAAACAGCAGACAGGTGGTCAGCAGCGGAGACGGTGCTACAACTGTGGGGAGAATGACCATATGGCGAGCGACTGTCCCACAGGAATCAAGTGTTTTCGCTGTAATGCATTCGGACATTTGAGTAAGCATTGCAAAGTCGAGGTTCCACAATCCTCCGCTAGACGTGATGGCGCTGTTGGCAGCGGAAGCGGCGGAAATGCATTCAAATTTGGCGGCGCCGGAGTGCCAGCCAATAAGACGACGCCTCGAAGATTCGACCAACCAAACATGAAGCCGCGGGCGGCCATGTTTGCAAGTGATTGTCAAAACACGACAACAGCCAATGAGGAGCGAGAGTTCACGTTTGACAATGAAAACGGAGAACATGGCGGAATGGTTCACATTCAAAACAATAACAAAGACGAGTTTAAGTTGAAAGTGCAGAAAAAACCCATGAAAATGATGGAAATGTGTGGTTTTCAAGTCAAGACATTACTAGACACAGGATCATGTGCGAATCTAGTGGCCGACGACCGGTTTATGGCGTTTAACATCGAGAAATACGACGACAACTTGGTGATATCTGGACTTGGCCAAACAAAGGTGAAATCGAGCGGACAGTTTCGTGCTAACGTGACGATCGACGGAGAGCTCTACGAAGACGTGACATTCCATGTAGTGCCTAGAGACTGTATGCCGTTTACGGTTATTTTAGGGCAAGAATTTCTGAGTGAATTAGTGATGGTGTTATGTGATGGAGAGGCGAAGTTGTACCCGAAAGATGATGAATGGTGGAAGAGAGTTGATTGTTTTGCTAACCAAATTGAGTTAACAGGTTGTGCAGCAGGTGTAAACACTCGAGAGCAGGTGGAGCAAATGGTATTGGATTACAAACCGTGCCAAACTAAAGAAGCACCAGTACAATTGAAGATTGTGTTGAAGGACGACATCCCAGTTGCCCAACGCCCACGACGGCTGGCGTTGACGGAGCAAAAGTTAGTGGAGGACCAGGTAGAGGAGTGGATAGAGAAAGGCATTGCGCGGGTAAGTTTTTCTGAATATGCTAGTCCCCTGGTGTTGGTCAAGAAGAAAGATGACACTACTAGAGTCTGTGTCGACTACAGGCTACTAAACAAGAAGATTCTTAAAGATGAATTCCCTTTGCCAATCATAGATGACAATCCAATCAATAAAGAAGGAACACCCCTGCATACCCTTCATTTAGATCACATAGGACCACTCACGGAGACGAGGAAGCAGTACAATCATATTTTGACAGTGATTGATGCCTTTACGAAGTTTGTGTGGCTTTACCCCACGAAGTCGACAACATCCGCAGAAGTACTGACGAAGATGCAAGCACACCAGCAGATATTTGGCAACCCTACCAGAATCATAACTGATAGAGGAACAGCATTCACGAGTGGCGACTTCACGAAATACTGTCTAGATGAAAACATAGAGCATGCGAAGATCACGACGGGAGTACCACGAGGAAACGGTCAGGTGGAGAGGGTTCACCGCATACTCACTCAATGTTTACGAAGCTGTGTATAGAGGACAAATCGTTATGGTACAAACATGTGAGCAGAGTACAGAGAGCGCTGAACAACACATACCAGAGGAGTACAGATACCACACCTTTTGAGTTGATGGTGGGCTCAAAGATGAAATGTAAAGATGACCTACAAATTGTTGAACTACTGCAACAAGAGCTAGCAGAACAACACAACGAACAGAGAGAAGAACTGAGGCAGAAGGCCAAAGAACAAATCCAGAAAGTACAGGAAGAAAACAGAAAGACCTATGATAAGAAAAGGAAGGACAGCAACAAGTACGAGCTAGATGAGCTAGTTGCTATCAAGAGAACGCAGTTTGGACCAGGGTTGAAACTGAAACCGAAGTTTTTTGGATCTTACAAAGTAGTGAAGATAAAACGAAATGACCGCTATGATGTGGAGAAGGTGTACGACACTACAGAAGGGCCGAACAAGACATTAAGCTCAGCTGATTTGATGAAGAGGTGGCCTGGAGATGATGATTAATGTGTCTTAATATTTTTGTATGTTTCAGGTGAACACTAATTTTTGATAGTTTTTCAGCAGTATGTGTAAGAGTGGATGAAGAATGAATGTTAAAGTAGGATATTTTATTGTTGTTTTGTGTTATAAAGTAACAACGTGTTACACCATAAGGTGTTATTTTCTTTTAAAAGTTTAGTTTATTTAAGTTTTCTAAAGATGTCTAGTTTATTTAAGTACTAATTAAGTTAGTGATGATGTAATCTATGTTCCTACTAGATTAAAAATTTTTATTAAAATGTAAACCATATCTGAGGACAGATATGAAAGCAGGATGGCCGAGTGTAGGATGTGTAAATGAGTGAGAGAAAGGATAAGTGAGACTAAGAGGAAGATATGACATAATGATTGGTTGAGACGAATGAGATGAGATAGAATGATGTGTGAGGAGAGAGGAGACGAATGGCGTACGTGAAAGGAAGAAGAAAGTGATAAGACGAAATTAATATTCTAAAATAGTAAAAGTGAAAATAAAAGACTGAAGTGGGTTGAAAAACCAATTATTTCATTTAATCAGGATAATCCCTACATATATTTATATTAAACTTCAGAAAGTTGGACAAAGTTAAATAAATGTGTAAAATTAGTAATAATCAGTTAAGTTGTTTCATAGATAAGCGTGATTAAACTCAAGATTTTATATACAAACTAATAACGGGTAAAATGAAGGGTTTCGAACAGTAGAAATCTAATAATTTTTTGTACAAATATCAATATATATTGCTCAGATCCTAAAGTAAGTAGGTATAGCACTTATGTTATGGAATCTGAAATACCGAGGTACCACAAACACCCACATCCGAGAAAATGTAAAAAAGTTATGGTTTTGAACCATCCGTCCTTAAAAGCCGATGTGCTTCGACGCTCGTCCACGGAGGTCTTTATCATATACACATGTATATACAGTGTGATTAAATTAAAATACTGGTAAGCAACACACCTCCGCAACAGCTACCAGGTACACTGATGCTTTATTCCTGGCATCCTCTGGAGACAGTCCAGACTTTTCATATTCCTCAAGAGTATACACGACGTTAGACAGCTTTCTTAAAATATTCATTTGATTAGTTGCTTTTATTATAATAAATTGTACATGTAGTGCCGGTGTAAGAATAATACCACCCCCTCTATTCCCGTGGGTGTAGTGAAATGGCGAATGAAGAAAAACCCTTGTATATGGCAGTGGCTGTCGACAGATAGCAGAATAAACATCTCGAAAAATTAGGCCGTTAAGTAAATAATTATTACATAATAACATTTTGCAGTCAGGAATTTGCAACTAATCTGATAAAAACTTAATATAGTTATATTCACTTATAAAGTTTTTATCAGATTTATCTGTAACATAATAAACAACATCCTTAATGTCACCGATGCGTTTTAAGAGATTATATAATTTTGCGGCTTTTAACACAAAATTATTACATGTGAAGATAATAAACAATGCTCCTCGGGATGAATAACTTTTTTTTTAAAGAAACAAAATCAGAGGAGGAATTGCCAGTACGTTAATGTTCTTTATTTTTTCTTTATTGCCTTTTTTAATTAAAACGTTAAAACATAATCATTCCGTGCAGGAGTAACGTAATGGAATATTAGTTCAAATGGAATAAATCAATTAGTTCAATTAAAAAAGCAGACTGGAGATACATAAAACTAAATATGCTGGCCTAACCTAATTATTTGTACTTTTACTTATTCCATAATTAAATTAAATTTCTTTAAATACCTGACCGGTATTCGTTTAGAATAACATTTGATCCTTAGCGATAGCTTAGAGCTTCAGTTGAGAAAATGAGTTATGTATTCTCAATCTTTTTTTTTTCAATGATCTTCTATACGATACCCTTGAGGTATTAAATGAAAACTAATAAGTTTTATTCATTTAAATGAATATCTGATAATACGATATTTAGGCGACAGGTATGATAGGTGCTCACATTTATTATTGTAGGTCGATGTTACCACAACATAAAATAAAAATTATTAAAAAAAAGATAACGCATACTGATAAGCAACGACTTGAAAACTTTTTATTATTCCATTCACCGAACCGTCCCAAATCTTTAAAGATGGTTTCTCAGCCATGTACGCCATAGACGAGAAATTAAAGAGCAGTGCGCATGAATACATACTTATTCTGTGTCAGACGTGTGAAAAAAACACGATGTTTACCAGGAACAGAGAAAAAATCGTTTAATTTTGGGAAAAGCAATCACTATTTAAAGCATAATTCCAGCGGACATCAAAATTCAGCAGACCAGTGAAGGGCAGTAGCGTATAAGGTGCAAGGTATCCAATACTGCAATCGCCAATTCGTTTTCCGAGCGTGGCGATTATGGCAAACCTCCCGTACGTCAAAATTTAGCTGGTTTCGGAATTCTTGATTTTTTCTCAATAAATTCGACGAACTTCGTAGGCTTCGGTTTTTCATGATGTTGCCAGCTCTTACGACAGTTCCGGGAGGTTCGGATCCTCGATGGTTCATAGTAGAACTTTTTATTAAAAGGGAAAGGAAAAGGTTATTATTAAAAAGGAATGTCTAGATGATGGTAGCCGTAATGAATAGATTGCCAGGAATAAAGAAAGAAAGAGATTGGTAAAAAATAGAATTAAAAAAAAAATTAATAATATGGGAATTTCCCATATTATGCGTCAGATATCAAGGTAATACGATTTGAGGAGTATTTGAATGAGGGAAGGGATGGAGCACGACGAATGTGTAGAGGCAAAGCATTCATAACAGTGAAAGATTTATTGTAAAAGGAAGAAGAGTGTAGAGGAGTTCGGAGGGAAAGGTTGATAGTGGAACGAAAAAATCGATCATGAGAAAGAGACAAAAATCAAATCAATCTTTTAAATATTGCGGCGTGTATGGGTTGAACAGCATGGAGTACAGAGCTGAAAGGATGTGCGTATTCCTGCGAAGGCGGATTTGCAGCCACTTGAGCTGCTTGCGAAATTCGGAGATATGATCATATTTGCGAAGCCCAAATATGAAACGTATACTGAGATTTTGAATTCGCTCAAGTTTTTTAAGCTGCTCTTCAGTTATGTCGAGATAGCAAATATCAGCATAGTCAAGGATGGGCAAAAGTAAAGACTGAGCAAGCACAACTTTAGTAGATAAAGGCAAAAAGTTACGTAGTCTGCGTAAAGAACCCAGTATAGCAAACATTTTTCGACTGACTTCATTAATTTGCGGAGTCCATGTGAGACAGGAATCAAATAAAATGCCCAAATTCTTAACAGTATTGCTATAGGGGACATGAGTAGCGTTAAGAAAAATTTGCGGCAAATTAGACCAATTAATTTTACTAATTATTCTAGAGCTTCCAACGATTAAAGTCTGGGTTTCTTTGTTTGAATGATAAACCATAAGATTAACTCCACTTTAATATACTAGCCAAGTCGGTATTTGTTGACTCAATTGCCAATGGCAGGTCTTCCAGAGAAGAGTTTGTATAAATTTGGAGATCGTCTGAATACAAGTGATAAGAAGAAGATATGTCATTGCTTATAGAATTAATGAAAATTGCAAAAAGGAGTGGAGACAACACGCCACCTTGAGGAACGCCAGCGCCAAGGCAGGCAGGAGCAGCAGGAGTATCTGGAGCGGGAATACTTGAAAGGAAATTCAGCGTGTGTTGTTTTGCCTGATCATCAATGCAAGACGCGGAAGAGAAATGCTGGTTAAGCTGGTTTAGATCTAAAGTATGATGATTTAAGTTTTTATTTGATTTCCCAACTCCTAGAGATTTAAGAAACTTCCAGACTCTAGCAGAGTCAGGATTTTGAACTGATTCATGAATATGGCGTCGTTGTGCTTTTCTACACACATTGTTGCAGCGATTACGTATTAATCTATATTTTTCTCTGTTATTGTGACTAGAATCTGATTTGTATCTAGATTGTAACCGATTCTTCTTCTTAATTATTTTTTTTATGTCATCCGTCAATCACGGGGATGGCGACTAAAATTGCGCTGAAGTAATATCCTTGACTTAGCTTTCGGAGGTCTAATTTTATAGGATAAGTATATAGCATCGTGGAAAGAGAAAGCATCAGCAGCACACTGACCATGTTTTTCAACATGACAAAGCGAAGACACAAACATTATTTCAAGAAGAGAAGGGGTACAGTTAGGAAAAAAAGTGAGTAGCAGAAGAGGGAAGAAGTTTCAAATTGGCTGCATCGATAACAGATTTTAGTCGGGTTGATCTTAAATTGTTTTATAAAAGACAAGTGTTAAAATCTCCCATTACAATAGAGTCATCATAAGATGGAGTCAAATCTTCAAGAAGGTTTTCTAAAGTAGAAAAGTAGTCGACAGTAAGAGAAGGGCTGTAGAAAACACCAATAAGTATTTTTTTATGTGAGAGAAGTACTTTGATGAAGAGGAATTCCGCGTTGCCTCCAGACTGCATGGAAGTTGATGTACGAATGATTGTATAAGGTATGTGGTATCGGTGGTAAATAGCAACGCATCCTCCGCCCCGATCAGTACGGTCGTTACGAATAAGTCGAAAGTCTGGAAGCGAGTAAGAAGTTGAAGGAATACAGGGTTTTAACCATGATTCCGAAACAAGCACAGCGTGTACATTTTTGCTATCAAAACTCGATATTTAATGGAGGAATGCTTTCAAAACTATCGTAGCTGTTCGATCCAATAGAAATGGAATCAGAAGATAAGGAGTCATAATGGCAAGCATCATCTAGTGACAACATTATATAAATCTAACATTAAAAAAAAAAAAACAATACAAACACTATAAATAAAAAAACAAAAATTTAAGTAAGGTATAAAAAAAAACTTCATCAATAAACTACCCACCAGCAGTTTGAATATTCAAATGCACTTATTGTTACAAAATTATTACTATAAAAATAATTGTAGAATATTAACAAAAACATGACATATAGTGACAACAATAAGCAATGGATTCTAGGAAATTACTGTTAACGTTAAGTGTATATTACGAAAATAGATTCGAATTCAAGCTTTTTCTGTCATCTTGTATAGTTATTATTTTATGTGATTGAGTTCGAAATAATTTAACAAAAGTACGAGGTTGCATCACCATGAAGCCATTACCTAGGAAAACAAGCAGAAAAAAATATATACCTTTACGTCAAATGTCAATTGTCAATTTCAACTTAACTCATCAATAAATACCCCAGAAATAATAACTTAATTGGGAAACAATACTTTACAGTACATTAATTTTTCGATGGTTAATAATTTTAGAACTACAGTACATAAATAACAGTGTTTAGTGCAATATCAATTTGAGGTTCGGGACATGCTAAATGCGTATGTCATATAGTGCAGTAGCTAATATCAAGGCTACGTTGTATAAAGTGAAACATGCACTTGAATTGGCAATTATTTCAGCTTTCTGAGCCTAAATTACAAGTCAAAGCACTACATTATAGAATATCATCAAATATTCATTTAAAATTCGAATTCGATAAAGATAATGTACAGAGAAAGAAAATAATGTTGTAGAAATAAAAAGTAATGAGTATAGACAACGTGGACTTACGCAAGAAAAGGAATATACTAACAAGAAAGCCAAAATAATTATAACATATAATATGTGTGTAGGTATTACGTTGTCTATTTTTTGCCTGTCCTCTTTGAGCGCGAAGCACCTTTATCTTCGTGTGACTTGCCCATCACAGCAGGCTGAGTGGAAGCAGCAGTAGACGAAGCACTTGCAATCGGGTCAAGTTCAGGCAGACTTTCAATTTGGTGCCGAGTCCCATCTGCTGTGATGATGTTGATAATTCCATCCCGGGTCCAACACTTAGTAATGCCGAATTTACGTTTAGCCTCCATTAAGGCTTTGTGGCGACTCCTAGTTAGGAACTCCGTCTGTGTGATTCCCGTACCTTTGAGCTTGGTCTTTGAGAACCAGACTTTGTCACGCATCGAAGTCTCTCGGAATTTGACAATTAAAGGTTGAGAGGTTTTATCAGAGGTACATCCCATGCGGTGGCAGAGGCTGATTGCTGAAGTACTAAAATCACTTATCTGCAACTTAGTGGAAATAAGTGTACCAATCACTGAAGTGGTGTTCTCTGCTTTATCTTCCGGTACGCCATGTATAAGGATCATCTTTCTTCGGCTCCTCATCTCGATATGGTCAAGCTCCTGTCCCAAGAGATCCACTTGATTGTGTAGTGTAGTTAGTGCAGCTAAGATAAATTTTTTAAAACCACTGAATTCAGTTGCAATATTTGGAGAAGCTGGATTATTTTTCAGGAGTTCCTGGCGAAACTCTTCCATTTGAGCTTGAAAATGCTCTGTGTAAGTGAACCCTTCAAAGCTTTCATAGTTACTGTGACTTGTGAAGTGGAGTAAGCTTGAGATTTTATTTAGGGAATTAGAGCTGGTAGGTAGCTTAGTATCAAATATGTATAAAACTCATAAGATTTTCACTGTAATTATTTTTAAATTAAATTTAAATTACGAGAATCAAAAATCTGAACTAGTTAATTACACCTACCCTCCTACCCAGTGGTATATTTATTATAGGTATATATGTATATGGTACCGTTAGCTTGGATACTAAGTCGGAGGTGGGCTCAGAGCCGTTAAGGAGTGCAGTGGCTACCAGCATCCCATATCCCATGCATAGACAAAAACAACTTAATTCCATCAACATCAGTAGAAGAGTTTACACAAAATGCTTATGAATAATGTGAAATTTACTTAATTTTCTTGGTATTCCATCATCAGGACCTGATGTGGTTACAGGAGCAAACAGACCCTTTAAAAATGTATGAATTTTCGAAATCAGTTTACATATCACAGTTAATAAAAAACATACAATACAAAGAAATCTGTTCTAATCATATTGAAAGAGATTTGTAAGTTGTCTAATAATGCGGTCGAAAATCCGCTTCTAGGCAAGATAAAATCTCTCAGAAATGGCAAACTCTCCCATACGGGGAAAACCTAAAACTTGCAGAGTGCTTTCACAGGCTTTTCTGATAAGGATGATGATATGAAAAGTTAAGACAAAAAATAAAGAATAAAGTTTAAACATATATAAGATCAATCTTGTATGTACATGTAAGATCAATCTCTCTCATAAACATCATGATTATAATTCTTTTCATACTTTTATATTTTTATGTGTGTGCATATGTACCGATAATCTCCTAATTGTTTGCTCTTTTCAACCAAAAAGTCTTCTGTTCTTCTGTAGCCTGCCCCATAATTGCCGGTAGCAAGTATAGCAGCTCTTCTTTGGATACGGTCAAATGGAAGGAGCTGACACTGGGGTGCCCCCGCCCAGGATGAGAACAGTACTCCATGTGCGGCCGAACCTGCGCCTTATAAAGTCGCAAGCGGTGGGCCGGCATGAAGTACCGTCCCGCTCTACTGAGCACGCCAAGCTTTTAGAGGCCAATTTGGCCTTCCCTTCCAAATGACCGCGAAACTGAACGTTACTCGATATGTCGACGCCAAGGATTCCTATGCTGAGGTTGCCTCAGCCTAGTTGCCTAGGCTGAGGCAACTAGGGGAGTGCTCTCAAAACGAGGTGATACGACGAAGGGTTTCTTTTTTGCGGTAAACGCGCAAACTTGTGTCTTTTTAGGGTTGAACTGAGCTAAATTTAGTCGGCCCCAGTCCGAGATTTTGTCTAACAAAAATTTCGACTTCAACACAAGTTTGTTCCGGTACTCGTCGACGTGTTCCCGAGAAATATTGGCACGGCCGGTATAAAGGGCATCACCAGTGCATAGCAATGAATGTTACTAATTTGTAACAAATCATTGATATGCAGAAGAAACAGGGTTGGCGATAGCACACAACCTTGTGGGACACCAGCGTTCACAGACTTGGAGTCCGAGCATGCACCGTCAACTACGACCTTGATGCACCGGTCTGTGAGAAAACTAGTGACCCAATTGCAAAACTTCTCGCGAAGCCCATATGACGGAAGCTTTGAGAGAAGCGCTTTGTGCCATACCCGATCAAAGGCTTTCGCAATGTCCAAACTAACTGCCAGGGCCTCACCCTTGCTCTCTGCTGCCTCCGCCCATCGATATGTGAGGTACATAAGATCACCAGCCGAGCGACCCCGATGGAAGCCGTACTGGCAGTCACTTATCAACTGGTGCTCCTCCAAGTACCTCAAGTGCTGGCAGTTTATAATGGACTCCATTATTTTGGAGAACAAGGAAGTGATGGCGATCGGTCTATAGTTACCTGGATCTTAGCGGTCGCCTTTCTTAGGGATCGGGTGCACCAAAGCTGTCTTCCATTTCATCGGGACGACGCCTTCAGGGTAGGAGTACCGCAAAAGACGCGTTAGAACCGGTGCCAACTCTGGAGCACACATCCTCAGCACAATAGGGAGACCCACACGACTTCTGGATGTCCAGGGAGAGGAGTGCTATTCGCACTGAGCTGTGAAAGAAGCGGATGTCCGGAATTTAGCACTCACTGCACGGGATGGTCGGCGGTGAGTTCCCCCTGTCATCGAGAGTCGAGTTGGACGCAAAAAGAGAACCTAGAAGATCGGCTTTCTCTTTTGCGTCATGGGCCAGCCAGTTGTCCTCCCTGTGCAGAGATGGTAGTGATAGCTGACTGAAATTCCCTTGGACAGCCTTGGCGAGGGACCAGAACGCACGAGTTCCCGAAGGAAGACGAACTAGTTCCTCGCCAATTCTGCCAATGTGCTCGGACTTTGCCGCAGAAATTACTCTTTTGATGGACCTGGCGGCAGAGTTATAGTCCTTCTTATAAACGCTAGTTTTTGAATCCCGAGACGCCAATGCTTTAACCCAGGCCCGGTAGCACTGCTGCTTTTGGCGAGATACCATTCTGCAGGTGCCACCAAACCAAGGCTTTGACCTACCACCGATGGGCACCACAGAGGAAGGAACGAAGAAATTAATTTTAACAAATAAATTTGAGAGATTTAATCAAAACTGTCAGCTTTTGAGAGTTTATGTCGAATTATTTCATGTTATGTTATGTCGAAAATTTCATGTCGCCTATACTCGTATTTACCCACCCACTCCAATAAAATAGGTTAAACAAATACCTATTTTATTGGAGTGGGATGAAAACAGAGCTGACAGTCCACCTGACGTAACTGCTACAGCCTACGGATACCTGCAATAAACTTCAAAGGGAGAAGTACAAAAATGGGGTGTCGAGTTGACAAAGAAGGTTACAGCAGCATCATCATCCTCGATGTAACCAGTTACACTGCCTTTCTTAACCTCTTGAACCGGAACACAATAACTGTTGTGAAATGCAACAAAAATGTTAAAATTATACTTATTGCGAATAACAGGTTCATACTTTATGAAAAAATAAGTTATAACTTTTATAGTGGATCACATTTACAGTATTCTTGCAGTTATCAATTAATAATAACGAGGTATACTAAAAAAATACATAATTAAAACTAAACACTTAAAACACGATTATTATGGTGTGCGTAAGTTTAGATTTGTATTTTATTTTTATTTTTATTTAGTGCTAAGGTTATTTGTTTTTTTAAATGGAATTTTTAATGGAAAATATCAAAAGAAAAGAACTCTTTATTATTATTTTTAATATGCGATGTATTACTGGACTTCTGGGCATAAAGTGAGTTGCATAAAAGTACGTGAAATAATTTGGTGTGTCTAGTACGCCTGGTCGACGCCCGGAGTTGACACACTGCTATTTGCCTGCAGAAATGACTAGGTGTGGCTCTACTGAGCTACTACGCAGAGAAGTCCCGAACAACGAAAGAGTTAGTATAGGTCAGTACAATACAGGTGTAGACAGAGGTCTAGTCTAGACAATTAAGTCCCTTCGACTGCCTTCCATCGAAGATATTATCGGGACAACGTCACGAGTGATGAGCCCGTTTCCGTCTTTATGTCCAATCCAACGATATAATTCGTACATAAGTTTTTGAAAAAAACCCATTGGTACGAGCCTGCACCTGGGAATCGAACACGGAACTCTTGACTCGAAATTCGGACACCCAACCACTCGGCTATCGTGACATTTTTTTAAACCCCTTTGAACACTTTAAAACCCTGACGTTTTCTTAATCATGCAATTAAGGCTCATTTTAGAAGTTTATTATGTTTCCAGATGAAAAATATATCCCGTTGCAAACTGTTAGTTCTGCAATTTTATTTAAATTTATGATTAATAAATAAAAAAATAAATATCTTCACGCAGTTCCTGAAACAAATTGACCTTAATCTCAAAATAGCTTTGGAAAAATTCTAAATTTATCTTTAGTCTCATCTAGCTGGAATCAAGCTACTTTACCTGTTAGATTTGGAGGTATCGGTATAAGAGAGGTTTCAAATATTGCGCTGCCGGCTTTCCTTGCCTCCGTACACAGTGTTCATGATTTGTCACGTAAAATTCTTAAGAATGATTTGGACTTGACCTTTGCTACCTAGGCAAGACAAGCACGGTATCGTCTCTGTCCCGGCGAGAATATTCCACTGGAACCTAACTCACAAAATATCCCGTTGGTTCAGAATGTGCAGAAATGCGTACTGAACAATTTTCACTGTGACAGAGACCGCGCCCGCTTTCTAGGTGTTTCGACAAAGGAATCCAGTTACTGGGTACATGCTTTACCATCAAGACACCTTGGTACATTACTAGATAACGAAAGTTTACGTATAGCTGTAGGAATACGATTGGGAGCATCGATTTGTCAACCACATCGATGTCCTTGTGGCAGCGACGTCGACGAGTTAGGCCTCCACGGACTTTCATGCCAAAAAAGTGCCGGCAGACTATCTCGTCACGGTTCCCTGAATGAAATCATCCGAAGGACTCTTGCTTCCATAAATTTTCATCGGTTTTAGAGCCTTGTGGAATATTTAGGGAGGATGGTAAGACCCGACGGCTTGACTTTATTCTCTTGGGAGAGAGGCAAAGCTCTTGTGTGGGACGCAACTTGCGTCGATACATTAGCGGCCTCTCATATCAAGGGTACTTCGATAAAGGCCGGGGCGGCATCAGAGGTAGCTGAATCGGGTAAATGGCGTAAATATGAGTCTTTGAAAGGAGACTATATAGACATTTGCCGTAGAGACAATAGGTCCGTGGGGTCCCCGCGCGATGCAGTTTCTAAAGGAATTGTATCCGCGACTTATCGTTGCCGCTGGTGACAAGAGGGCTGGTTCTTTTCTCGCTCAACGGTTAAGTCTAGCCATTCAACGTGGAAATGCAGCCAGCGTTCTTGGTACCATGCCACGAGGAGTAGGGCTCTATGATTATAATAGTTTTTAGATAATAAGTATTGTAAATATTAACATAATTTTTTCAGTAAATAAATAATTATACGAAAAATAGCTCCTTTTACGGCTGTATTTTTATTTATTAGGTACTAGAAATTAAGACCAAATGACTATTATCCAGTTGTCGTAGTCTAAGTCTGAGGAGGTTTTGCCTTATTTGGAACACTGCTCATAATTTATAGAAAAATCTTAGCGGTCAATTGCAGTGTTTTGAAAATGATTTTTGCTAACCTAAGTTTCTCCTTCTTTTTGTATACTGTGCGCCCTCGTCCAAAAAGTTTGTTAATTCTTCTATATTAAAGTTACATTTCGCCCGTTCTCTCATTAAATCTACATTGACTATCGCGGACATTTTATAAAAGAATAAATTATGGTTATTGCAGTTGAATGATCTTTGACATAATGAACACCAAATATTTTATAAATAACGATATTTTATAGATTTTAAGAAATAATATATCTTGTATGTAATAGTAAGTCTGCTCTCAACTATTATTTGAATATTAAGTTATTTAAGTAGTTATATAAAAGCGAACTCCACCTCTAGGGACCGACTGCATACTGGAAGTAAAAACTGATAACAAAATAAACAGCTTAAAGTTACTGATATGTCTATCTTACAAACAAATTATTTTATCTGGTGCACATATTTCACTCATTTGTAGAAACTAGCTATTTCCCCGCGACACCGTTTGTTTTCTGTTAAAATAATCGTTTCACATTTCTGTTAAAATAAATCACGATAGCCGAGTGATTGGATGATCGGATTCGAGTCAAGAGACTGAAGTTCGATCCCCAAGTTGTACCAATGTTTGTGGGCACGTATCAATGGTTTTTTTAAAACTTTTGTACGATTTACATCGTTGGCTTGGACTCAAAGACGGCGACAGGCACACCACCTGTTATGTAGACCTCTGTCGCCCTCTGTATTGGGAATGGAATGAATATCTTCCTACATAGGTTTTTGAAATAACCCAGTGATACTTCGTATCACTGGGTTATTTCAAGTATTTTCCCAGACGTCCTGGGAATCGAAAGCGGGTCTCTTGATTCCGATTCCGATCACCAAACCACTCGGCTATGGTGACTATATTAACATTAACGGTTACGTTAATATTAATATAGTCACGATTTTATACTTAGCTTTTTTAAGTACACGTTAATTTGTTACGCAGTAAATAAGAATATTAAATATAATAGGCTTTATTTAATATAATGTGCTTATTGGAAGCTCCTTATGGAATTGTGCAATGATCGATAAATGTAGGCAATTATTTATGAAACACTCTTTACATTTACATACATCCTGTGTCTTTAATTACCTGAGATAAACGTAATTAGTTGTTAATTAGTAATCTAGGATTATTAATTACCAAGTACCACTAAAACTATCTTGTTTGTTTTTTTTGCGATTTATTTTGTACATTTATTCATACTTACACAATTGCGGCAAGTTTTTATTTTATAAAGTTTATATTTTTTTAAATTTTATTTTATAAAGTATGAACCTGTTATTGGCAATACGTATAATTTTAAGATTCTTTGTTATATTTTTAATGGGCTGTTGGTTCTATGATAATAAATAAAATAAAAAAGTTTCATATTCATTTATTTATTTATAATATGGGTCACGAGTAGTAATAAGACACGATAGCCGAGTGGTGGTGGTCGGAATTTCGAGTCAAGATACCCGAGTTCGATCCCCAGGTGGCAGGCTCTAAGCAATGGGTTTTTCAAAAAGCTTATATTCGAATTATATCGTTGGCATGGACGTAAAGACAGCGACGGGCTCACCGCCTGTCACGTTGTCTCGAAAATACCTTCGGTGGAAGGTGGGTCGAAGGGACTTAATTGTCTAGACTAGACCTCTATCTACCCCTGTATTGGGAATCGCTTTTTTGAATTATTTATAATATGAACCGCCACACTATTAAATATTATAAAGTTTCGATTAAACAACATATAAAAGGATTAATTAAAACAATCGTTGTTTATTGTTAATCATAATTTATTGATGTTCTTAAAACAATGACATTTTCGATACGATAATGTTAAGAACTTATATATCTTAATGTCTATATATAGTATCCCGACCGATTTCGGCCACAGTGACTTGGACTATTGCGCGCGTCGTTCGTGTGCTCGCAGGTGACTGACGTAACCGATTTTTGCGCTGAACGTGCGAGCATATTTAGCGCAAGTCATAGTTCGACATAGTTGTGATGGCTGCAGGTGATCTTAATGTCTAACAATACTTAAAAAAAATTGGTGCTCATATTAGGGTAAAATACCAAAGGAACTTCTGATTAAACTAAAACACAAAATAAAAACAATGTAGACAATAGATTGGTTCCGCACCATTCCTAAATAAACTTTTCCTCACAAAGTCTTCAATATACAACGACTCACGACAGCTGAGAGGTTTGGCGATCGGATTTCGAGTCAAGACCTCTAATTCGAACCCCAGCTATCAGGCTCGTACCGATTAGTTTTTTCAATCCCTTATGTACGATTTATATCGATGGCTTGGACATAAAAACGGCGACAGGCTCGTCACCTATCAGTTCATAAATTGTTTAGACCTCTGTCTACCTCAGTTTTGGGATATAGAGTGAAGATATTTTTTCAATATACAAGAATAAGACCAACTCTAAGATTCAACATATAACAGTCGTTCACCTCACCTTTATTATTGAGGAAAATGCAGATTCGCGCGAGGCCGTTGTCACGAATATACAAAAAAACTGAAAGTTATGTCATTGCCTTGTAATAATGTATCTAAGACATAAAAGGATAGTCTTAAACATTTAATATCAAGACGACCTAGAGAACAAAATAATACCTGCTCATAAATAAACTCATTGAAACTCTTTAGAAGACATGTTATTTGTGTTTTTTTTTTGTAGTTTTAGATTGTTTAGTTGTTCAAGAAAAAAAAATTAATAATATAGATTCGCCCATAGCGACTATAGGCCTGTACCATTGCTAAAGACAAAGTTAATTTCAATTAATTCTTCTTCGATAAATATGTAAAAATGGTTTCACAGTATATAATGTTTAATAGAACTTATAGCTCTACTGTGCAAATAATATCAAGCTAATTTGTTATAAGATAAGAATGAAGGTATGAATTTATGTTTTACCATGCTAGTACATTGATACTGTCTAGATGAAACCACTTAGTATAATAAAAATTGCAGACCAGATGCTTTTCTTTTTTTATAGACTATGTTTGTTCCACCATAAGACATCATTTGCAAATATTTGCCACTAAAACTAAAACATAGTGATTACATACTCTTTGCAACTAATAAGTATGTAAATGATATAGAGAAAATTGTTTTGAAAAGAGTTTTGAGGCTATATTGAATTGATGATAATTTTTTTATGTTTAATTAATGACAGTCGATGGAGTAATATTACAAGAGTAATATTTTTTTTTTAAATTTAAATATATTTTTTCTTTAAATTAAACCCAACATTAAAACAAGTCTAGTGTCGTCTTCTCTCAATCTATGAAATCCATAAAAATGCTTACGCTACAGAAGCGTGTATATATTAATTAATCTACTTTACGTTTAATAACAAAAAGTTCAGCATACCTTATATGCTTTAAAATCAATAAAAAAATTGCATACTTTCGAATATAGTTAGAGCGGTCGGGTAAAATCAAATTCTAACATTATCATAGTTTGCCTTTCGCCAATGGTTTTATATATTTGTGAAAGCTTGATTGAACAGGTCTGTCATTCAATGGACTCTTTAGAGCTTCCTGCATGAGACGCTCATAAACTCGGCCATCATATGCGCCCAAAGTCGATTGGAGGATCTAAAGAAATATTATAAGCTGTAATAATTATACTGTATATAAGTCACAATAGCCCAGTGGTTAGGTGATAGGCTCGTAACAATGGGTTTTATATAGTTGGCTTGATCAGAAAGACAGCGACGGGCTCCCCTGTACCATTGTCCCAAAAATGTCTTCAGAGGAAGGTGGGTCGAAATGATGATTTATGTCCAAGCCAACGGTATGAATCGTAAATAGGTTTTTGAAAAAATCCATTGGTATGAGCCTGCCATCTGGGGATCGAACTCGGGGTCTTTCGACTCGAATTCCGATCACCCAACCACTCGACTATCGTGAATTATATATAATAATTGTCCGTTTCTATAAAATGTTTATAGGTCATTACATTTTTTTTTTGTTTTGCTTTTAAGATCTCTTTTGTAAGATTACAGTTACATCGGATTAAAATTAGTGTTCCTAACAATATAAATTTAACTTCTAAGTATTTTAAAAACTAAAACATTTCAGATTTTAATAATCATTGATTTAAATGTATATAAATTTAATGTAATACATAAATCTATATAGCAGAGGGTTTTTCCTTTTACTATAACACAAGTTTTAAAGCTTTAGCAACTTACTTTGGGATCAGCGCAATATATGTGAAGTTGTACCTATCATGGTATCATGTAATATAGAATTTAAAATAAATTTGCAATATGGAGAACCGATTCATTCTCCATATTGCAAATTTATTTTAAATGTAATAAGTAACTATCAGAATTAGCGATATAAATATAGAACATCACATAAATTGCTCTGGTCCCAAAATGAGTAGCTTAAGCACTAGTGTTATGGAATTAGAAACAACGAAGGTACCACAAATATGCAGACCCGAGAAGATATAGAAAAAGTAGTTTTCTAAATTGTCTCATCCGGGAATCAAACCCGAAGCCTCAGAGCTGGCGACACCATGAAAAGAACGATATATACTTATATAGGTTTCCTAACGATATGTTCCTTCACCACTGAGCTAGTGGTAAATTGAACAATTAAAATTATTTGTTCCTATTTGAAAGTTGTTGGGACCAAACCACCACCACCACCCATGGCCCCACCAGCCATTATCATTCCTAACGCATTTGCTTAACTCCCTACAAATTCTTAAAGACCACCTTTTATGGTTTGATAGTCTCCCCATCGAGAGTTAAACGTTTAAAATTAACAACAAGAGTTAAAAACAACGTTAAAGTTCATTAATTTAAATAAAATAGGCGAACCTCATCTCTAAAATCGAACGCATCCACTAGGCCAACGGCATTTGGCCGTATTAAGGTCAGCAACTCCTCATACCTCTGTTGTAAACGATTCAGGTCCTTTTCGGATATTGTCGAATACTGAAATATAATTATATTTATTATAAAGTAATTCTGTTCGGAACTTCTGCCGCCTATCCTAACATTCCAGCGAATACTTTAATTTTCTAGAGTAAAGAGTAGAAAGTTGAGTAAATAATATAATAAACGCTTATTCGGAACAACAGAGGATTCAGAATTCTCCGTGGTCCACTGTCCGAGAGTGAGACACAGAAGCACTTACTGTCTCTACTTCTCGTCTGTATTCTGTTAGGTGGTCGAGGCTCATTAATGTGTATACAAATGGCTTTACCCTTAAAAGGTCTCCGGTCATCTCCAACGCCCAATATGTAAGGTACAATGTTGCCAGCTGCTCCATCACGACCTTGACGTTGGTGGTACATGTTGCTGTCAGCCGCATCACTTCGTTCCAATAAGTCTGACAAATCACCGCTCGACAATGGGACTGTCGATGAGAATAACAATGAAAATCAGGGTTATATCAGATGCATATTGTCTTAGAAAGGTTTCCCTTCCAAGTGTGTCGTTCCGGTGTAGCCTTAAATCCAGAACAGGGCTTAACTTCCAGCCTGAAAATTATCTGAGACAATATTATGAGGGACAATAAGTCCAGTCATCAGTTACAAGTTACTAGACGCGACAGAGTAAGTAACTAGTTTAAGGAGCGGTGTATTCGCTACAACAAAATCTCTATAAATTGCTAAACCAACCTAAAGAAATTTTTAGTCTGCAGTGTGTATTGGCTAAACACAAAGATCCTCAAAATAATCTGTGTTATCACTCGGATGAGCAACTTTCTCTATGTGATCCTTCATCGCTATCTCGTAACTCGGCAGTTATAAAACAATAACAATTTAGTACCGCCGATTCGGGAATCGAATCGGGTAATAGGCTTAAAAGCTATCTACTGGACAAAAAGCTACTACTAGCAAGCTCTGTAATATCGTATACTATCAGGTAAAGATCATTTCTGATTTGGTGTGAAGGTTAATCCTCAAATTCACTGTGTTTCTAATAATGTTGGAAAGTGCATAGGCATAGGTAATGCGGCCGACATCGGCTGCAATAGCTATTTATTTGTTAAAATGTCTTTACGCCATTCCCAACACTGGGGTAGACAGAGTTCCAGATAATTAAGTCCTTTCGACCCACCTTTCCCTAAAGCCGTCGCCGTCTTTATGCCCAAGCCAACGATATAAATCGTACATAAATATTTAAAGAAATTGGTACGAACCTACTACCTGGGGAGCAAACTGGGGTATCTTGACTTGAATTCCGATTACCCAACGTCCCGGCTATCGTTACTTTTATAAATAAATAAATAAATATCTATCTTCACGCAATTACCAATACAGGGGTAGACAGAAGTCTAGTCTAGACAATTAAGTCCTTCGACCCACCTTCCACCGAAGACGTGACAGGTGGTGACACCGTCGCCGTCTTGATGTCCAAGCCAACGATGAAATTCGTACATAAGTTTTTGAAAAACTCATTGGCACTGCCACTTGGGTATCAAACTCGGGTCTCACGACTTGAAATTCCGACCACTCACCACTCGGCTACCGTGACTTTATTTGTATTATTTTTATTTACTATATATTACTTTTATTTGTATTATTCCATACAAAAATAAGAAAACGAATTACGAAATAAGAAAAAGAATTTAATTTAGAAAACATACCTCAGCAGCTGACACTAAACGCACTGTCGTCGATTGCCACGCATCTTCAAAGCACATCCCCGACTTCATACGCTGCTTGATATTGTCGGCGCAGGCAGATATTTTACTGAAACATTTTTTTTTATATTTTAGAGTATGTGCATAGCAATGCAAAACTATGTCCATTGGGTTAATCCAAATATATTTTTTGTAATTATGTGTATGTATAAGTTACCCTGCAGCAATTGCTTGGAACGATCGTATGATGCCTTCAGGTGAGTCGTTCCATGTCACCTTCTCCTCGGCAACAGCAAGTTCCAAATAAGACACGGTTGGTGTTAAAGTCTTGCCCAACTCCGCTTGCTCCCAAGCTTTGATTAAGAATCTGGCAACAATCAAAAATTTATTTTTATGCACATTTTACATGAAGGTGTTAATTCAAAATTTTCCATTCAAAGCACATATAATACCGCATCAAAATCAAACATTAACCCAATATAACTCCTGGTCTATTCTCTACTTGCTCATTAATACTGGACAAAGGTACTGAGCTCCGTGGCCATTTCATGAGAAAATATTATATCAGTCAGTTGCCTATTATATCAGTTTTTCCTCTGTTGGTCTGCTGGAAGATATTTCAGTTTTTGGAATAAGCTGTACCCTTGTGCAAGCTCTTTATTTCATTTTTATAAAAAACATTTTGTGTGTACATAAATTTATAAAGAAATAAAATAAATGAATAAAATATTATTTATTATTGTTCATTACACATTGAGCTAAATCTGTAGATCCTAAATATTAGAATGAAAAATATTATCAAAATTGTTATGAAATAGTCACGATAGCCTAGTGGATGGGTGGTCGGAATTTCGAGTCGAGAGACCCGAGTTCGACCCCCAAGTGGCAGGCAATTCATATCGTTGGCTTGGACATAAAGACGACGGCGGGCTCACCACCTATTACTTTGTCCCGAAAATATCTTCGATGGAAGGTGGGTGAAAGGGACTTAATTGTCTAGATTAGACCTCTGTCTACTACCCCTGTATTAGGAATAACGTGAAGATATTTATTTATTTATTATTTGTTATGAAATAAAAAGAACGACATGATATGCTCCTTTACATGGTAACAATAGCATTACCTCGTGTACCATGTAATAAAAAAGACGCGTTAAATGTTAAATAATATCAGAAATTTTGAACTGAATATTCACACAAAGTCACGATAGCCGAGTGATTGGGTGGTCGGAATTTCGAGTCGAGAGACCCGAGTTCGATCACCAAGTGGCAGGCTCGTACGTACGTACGTAGTAGTTTTTCAAAAACTTACGTACGAATTATATCGTTGGCTTGGACAGAAAGGCGGCGACGGGCTCACCACCTGCCACGTTGTCCCGAAAATATCTTCGGTGGAAGGTGGGTCGAAGGGACTTAATTGTCTAGACTCGACCTCTGTCTACCCCTGTATTGGGAATTGCGTGAAGATATTTTTTTTTAATATTCACCTAGCTGTCTGCAGCAGGAGTACGGTATAATCACCCTCGTAAGTCCTGGTGGCAGTGACGAAGGAGTAGAGGAGGGGTAAGTTTGAGGACAACATGTAGCCATGGCCACCACAAGCGAAACGGCATTGCTCGATGTACGCAGCGGAGTCAGAAGTGCTGATCGCTTTAAGGCAGCTGGATAGAGCGTGAAGCTGGAATTATAAAATTTTATGTGTTAGGTATGTAACCTCACTTTACAATTTGTCCATCTAAAAGTTGTCTTGTAGAAATCGCTTTTAGAAATAAGAACTCCAACCTCTCATACAAATTTTCTGTATCATTATCATTAGATTGTTACTTTTTTTTGTGCAAAGACAATATTTTAATTAAAATTTGTATATTTATTTTATTTTTATAAGCTAATTGTAAGGGCTGCTTGTTAAGGCTAATTGTATGTAGCTAATTGTTTGCTTGAGCCGTTGCATAGCAAAGGATTTGCCTTAAAGTTCAAATAAATATTATTTTATAACAAACACAACGATCCCAAAACTTATTCACTTTTTTTATTTAAATAAATCGATTGATCTTCGACTGACAACATATTTTACAATACAACATTGAATGCAAAAATTGTTATTAATTTGAGAGTTTTCGCGATAGAAAACCAAGCACCGTATAACGAACTTTGTAGTACTATAGTTTCGAGTTTTTAAATAGATAAATAAATTTATAAAAAAATACATGGATGAGGATAACACATGATCGGTATGTGTTATACATTGCTCTAAACACAAAGTAAGTAGCTAATACTATTGTGTGCTAAACTAAACACTCAGAAACTAAATCAAAACACTCAGACCAGAGACGATGCACAAAAATTGCTTTTCCACATTAAACCGAACGGGAATGAAACCCGAGACTGAGATAGGCCAGTGTGTACGCCACTTGTCCACGGAAGTAGTCACGTTTCATTACCCTTGAATAGGAATGCTGACCTCAGGCAATGAGTCCGTGTTTCCTCCTCTCATATCAGCCAATAGAGCTTCGAAGGTGCGCCACAACCAGGTCCCGGTAAGCTGCAGCGCGTGCGCAGTTGCTATGCAGATGAACAACTTGTGCTGTTGCGTAGGGTAGTCAATGATTTGAGGCTCTGGTGCACTGAAGACAAAATAAACGTTAAACGAACGTGATTTTGAATACATTCATTAATGAACATAAGACAGTTTAAAAATGCTACAACATCATGACTCCTATTATGCTATGCACATTATCATGCGAAAGTATTCTAAATTATAAGGGAATATTTTAGTAATAAAATTTATTAATATCTTCACGCGATTCCCAATATAGAAGTAGACTCATAATATTTTGTTTTATTTTCATTACTTTAAAAAAATATATATCTTCGCGCCATTCCCAATACAGAAGTCTAGCCAGATTCTAGACAGAGGTCTAGACAGTTAAGAACTTTTGACCCACCTACCACAGAAGATATTTTTCTTTAGGGCAATGTGACAAGCCTACCAAAGTCAATAATCAACTTTTTGCGTTCCGTGAATTTAATGAAAATAAACTATGACAGATGGATGAATATTGAAGTACATGATGTAACGACCGATTTTAATTTTGAATCTAGAACTCTAATAAGTACTGAAATTAACTCATAAATCTCATAATTTGGTAGCATTTAAAAACTGCAAGTGGATAATCTACTAGAACATTCTCGTCAAAGACCAAATGAGTGAATATTGAGTCTATTATTGAGAGTACTAGTATTGAGAGAATTGATAGTCTGGTGGTATGTGATGACTGCACTTACTCCGGTTTCGGCTGCGACTGCCTCCTCACCGCTGAATACCTCACGGCGATGGTGACCGCTTTGGCTAAGTTAAACGCCGCCTCGTTCACTAAAGTCACACGCACAAACACCATCGTGCCGTAAGTCAATTTCTCGTGCCGCGCCACTTTGACGTATGTACCGTCCTAAAAACAATACAGTAATAAATAAATATATAGATATGTATCAATAAGTTTTTATGTACTATTTACATAGGAAACTTGCCAAGCTGTCACGTTGTCCCAAAAAGGTCCAGTGAAATTGTGAATTTAAAAGTCACGATAGCCGATTGGTTGGGTGGTCGGAATTTCGAGTCGAGAGACCCGAGTTCGATCCCCAGGTGGCAGGCTCGTACCAATGAGTTTTTCAGAAACTTATGTACTAATTCCATCGTTGGCTTGGACATAAAGACGCCGACGGGCTCACCACCTGTCACGTTGTCCCGAAAATATCTTCGGTGGAAGGTGGGTCGAAGCGACTTAATTGTCTAGACTAGACCCCTGTATTGGAAATTGCGTGATATTTCATTTTATTTTTATAAATTGTACTTAAACTTAATAGGGAATCTGTAAATAATTGTAGAGATGTCGTTTGTGTGCGACGAAGTGTAATTCTATATATAATAATATAAATATTCACATAATGTGCAAAAAACTTTTTACATTACAGAGTTTTGGTCAAAATGTTATCAAATACATGTACATTTTTTAGTTTAAGCGCTGTTATCACATAACCTGTTTTGGTACTTGTTATTGTTACTGTATTTTTTAACAATATTGTTTCATTTTCCGTGCCTATAATGACTTGATAAAGTCTAAAGGATTCAGAACTCATTAAGTACCTAAGTGAGCTGCCTTCGCTCGGTGTGAAACAGATGGCGCTATAATACATTATTAATACTTTTGTGTATATAAATTAATTTACTCTGTGATATTTAGAAAAAGTTTTGCAGTCTAAAGTTTATCTGAATACGTGTCTATTCAGTTATTCCTTGTTGTAGTTTTCACTACAGCAATTCAAAAATTTATATAAAAATAAATATGGGACTTTTTATAAATTCAAAAATTGTAAATTCTTTTTGAAATTTATAAATTCAACTGTCACGATGAGTCAACAGATGTGAAATATTATAAATACATACATACATATATAGATAGGACAACATCACATACATTGCTCCGATTCCAATGTATGAAGCTAAAGTACTTGTGGTATGGGAATCGGAAACAACGAAGGCACTAAACTAAACACCCAGACCCGAGAATGAGAAATGTAGAAAAAGTGTGGTTTTTCTAGATTGACCCGTCCTGGAATTGAACCCAGGACCTCGAGATGGCGACACCTTTGAAACCGGTGTTTACGCCACTCATCAACGGAGGTCGTCAAACTATGGCTTGGAAGTTAGAACCCCCACGTCAGACGATTTAAAAAATTTCTCATTTAATTATATTACAAAGTTCATTCTTTCATCGCATAGTATAGTAGTCTAAATAGTATTAGTAGTATTTTATTGTAAATCACGATAGCCGAGTGGTTGAATTTCTTCAAAATGTATTTACGATTTATATCATTAGGTTGGACATAGTGACTTCGACAGACTCACCACCAGTGACGTCCCAGAATTTGCTTCCGGTGAATGCCTACCACTATATTAAGAAATGCGTGAAGATAAAAAAAAATATCAATAACTTTACCTTCAAAACTTCAGCGTACTTCATCATCATATTCTCCCTCGGTATCCTGTAGTTGTTGAAGCTCAGAAACCCATTGTTGGCGGTATTGAATCCCATACGCACTCCGACGTCACCGACTTTAATTCCTGGCAACGGCTCATGTGTTTCCAAGTCCCGTATCGGAACAATGAAGGGATGTGTCCCGTGGCACTGACCCTTTGTGTACAACTGGGCCACGACGATGCAGTGATTTGCAGTGTTGCCCACTGAAAAGGAGATGATTGTACTTTACAAAATCTGTGCACGTTGTAGTTACTACCATTCCACATTTCATACATCTTCTTACGACTTCCGTGATCGAGTGGTGTAAACAACGGTTTTCAAGGTTTCGCCAGCCCTGCGGTACCGGCATTAATTCGCGGACGCCCCGTCCTAGGCTACAAGGGAAGGCAAAGAGTCACTTATCACCAAAGCTTAGCTGGGATAACGTGACAAGTTTTTAACTTCATGCCGAATCAGTGCTCTAGCCCGGGTGGTGCCAGTTTTTCTTATAGTAGTCAAAGCTTTCATTTGACTCTACAATTTAAATATTTAACATGTAACATTTCTGTGGGTGATATAAATTGCGACGAAAGAGAGAAAGCGTTATAATGGTACCGACGATAGTATAATAAACATCTCGAAAAATACCAAACAGATTACTCTACGGCCTTTAGGTGTAAGGTGTCAGGCACCACAGTAACCAATTTGCTGGCCAAAGTGTGGGGATTATGGCAATTTCACCTCGTAAGCGAAGAAATATATCTTTTGGTATAATAGGAGCTGATAGAAAAATTATCTAATAATCTACTCGATGGATAGTGACCACAGCTGATTACATTGGTGAACTCTGTCTACCCGTTCTGCGAAAATGCGTGAAGATAAAAACAGTAAATTGTTTTAATATACTGTTCTCACTTACATCCCCCCGCCCACCATTTGTAAGATGTCAACGTAGGACTATGCAGTACAAACTCCTCGGTCTCCGGATCATAAGTGGCGGTCGTCTCTAGCCCTCGAATAAACGTGCCGTGACCAAGCTCTGTCTGAAATCAATCAAGTCCAAGATTTAGTTAAGAACTGAATACAATATTATATAACAACACTTTTAATAAACACTGAAAGAACAAGCAGTAATGTTATTAATGTAGCATTTACATTAAATTTAGTTTAATTTCGGCTTAACTTCTTCAAATTTGGCTCAATTTTTTACAGTTTTTAAAATAAAATAAAAACTTGTGTCATATGTTAATGTCATGGTTGATATGTATCTTTACGCCATTCGCAGTACAGGTGTGGACAGCGGTCTAGTTAAGACAATAAAGTCATATATATTACATTTTTACATTGAAGACATTTTTTTGGGACTTCGTGACAGGTGGTGAGCCCGTTGCCGTATTTATGCCGCCAATCCAATGATATAATCTTTCATAAGTTTTAACAAAAAAGGCCTGCCACCAGGGGATCAATCTCGGGTCTCCTGACTCGACTCGAACACCCAACCACTCGGCTATCGGACCTCAACATAATGCTAGAAAGAAATAATGCTAGTAACAAAAAAATAAATCTTCGGTACTACTCGAGAGGCATTTGGTTTTCGAACGAAAGACAAAGAAATACTAAGCATACAATAACGGAATACCGAACCTGCGCATATGCACCAATAATTTGCATCTCCAAAGCCCGTTGCAGCCACTTCGTCTGCTGCTCCGGCGTGCACTGCCCAATGATGGTGGGCACGAACATACCCAGGTGCAGCATGAAGGGCGACACGTCCTTAAAAAAAGCATCCGCAGTACGACGAATCACCGGGGTACTGAAAAATAGTATCTTTATACCTATAACTAAGTGTTTTTTAGCATTTATACAGCGAAACGGATTGAGACTAAATAAAATATTCCCAATCCGTTAAGTCCGAGAAGATACATAATTATGATTCATATCGATGAATGTGTACAAACAAATGCATCGGCATTTGTTTGTACACATTCACTTTATTAAATTAATACTAAAATTTATAATAAAGTGACTGTGTACAAATTATTTACCAATCCAGTGATTTGGAGCAGTTCATTCTGGACTATTTAGACGTACATGCAATTTCAACTAGAGATTATAATCACAAGTAGAAATTATGAGTATTATATATACTAGAGTTTAAAAAAAATACCTTCACGTTACACCCAATACAGAGGTGGACAGAGGTTTAGACAGTTAATTCCTCTTAACCCAACTTCCATCGAAGATATTTTAGATACAACGTGACCGGTGGTGAGTTTGTCGCCGTCTCCAGCCAACGATATAATTCATACATAAGTTTTTTTAAAACCCCACTGGTACGACCAACCAACCCCTGCCACATGGGGATCAAACTCGGGTCTCTTGACTTGAATTCCGATAACCCAACCACTATCGTGAGTTTTTTTTTATCTTCACGAATTTCCCGATGCTGAATCAGAGCATTAGACAACTCTATCCTTTCGACACACTTTTGACCAGAGCTAATTTGAGAGCAAGTTAACAAGTGGTGAGCTTATCAACGTCTTAATGCACAAGCCAATGATACAATATACTTACAATGATATACATGTACGGATAAATATTTAAATAAACATATTAAAACCCATGACTGGAGTACCAATATTCATCTTCAAAACACAAATCAAACCTCACGCTCTTCCTACGAACATCTCTTCTGTGCATTTTGGAAGTATTAACATACATCTGTATCTATCTTAAGAGAAATTATATATGTAAGTATAATCAGTACCGGAAACCTCGAACTTTAATGCTGCGGCCCGCCCAGGACTCCTTTGACATCTGATACTTTAGAAATGGTTTGTTCTTTCGTTAGCAGTCTTCCCACGTTAGCAATTAACTTAAATTATTTTTTTTAAATTAAATTATTTTAAATCTTCTCCCTTAATCGCCTCTAGCGACACCAATGGGAAAAAAAGTGAATTATTTGTTAAAAAGAGAAATTCATACACCGATATATGATCGCCTCTTACAATACTCACGCGAAAAACTAGAGATAAGTTCTTAGGCCTATACCACACGGCAAACGATGATTCTTATAACAATGATTGATATAGTCTTACCCAAGTGCTTCCAACCCAGTGATTTCGAGCAGTTCATTCTTGACTATTTTGGCGTACACACATGATTTTCTGACAGCGTTATCATACCTCTCCTTAAGACTTAAGCACTCTTCAGGTATCAGATCTATCGATGCACCGCCGTTAAGGGCAATATCCTCTGAAATATGACATATTATACATTAAATACAACATGAATAACTTCGTCCATATTAAACGGACTTCTGCTTGACCTTTCATAAGTCTACAATGGAATACTCTGCTGACCTCTCCAATCACCGTTCGGACCATGTGTATAATATTCAATTTAGGTACCGTGGCGGTAGAGTAGATGCCACATCTATCTTTTCTTATGCGTATTGTTATTATAATTTAAAAGTATGTTAAATGCTCAGTTATTGGTGGCGCTATTATTGCAACTGCTGACTTGTTTAAGCGACACTTCTTGTGGAAAAAAATTACATTCTCAGAGCAAATTCAGCTCAGCCCTGTGGTCGTGGTCGTGTCACAATAACGTATGTATATTTTACATATATATTTCTATAACGACCTGTAAAATCCATAAAAGTCACGCTTGTTAAACGAATCAGCGATGTCTAAAAAATCGATGGATATAATGTATGTTACTTATATCGATTAATAAATGATTCGATTTGATTTGATTTCATGTAGCTTAGATACTGCTATCACTAGTCTGCTTATTTTGGCCTGTTTTTGACAGTTATTCCATTATCTGTCGGTAGCAATTACCATTTTCGTTTCCCTAAATTATCTCTTTAGGGAAACGAAAATGGTAATTGCTACCGACAGATAATGGAATAACTGTTGTCATAATCTTGTAATCGAAAGAAACGAAGAAAGAAATCTTTATTGCTCACAATACACCATGAACATTGTAAATTAAAGATAAAATTAACAATAAAACAAAAATTAACAAACTTACAGACGTAATTAAACTAATAACAATATCCATAAAATATAATATAAAAAATAGTCGTTCGTAATCTCCAGGCGCGCGTCGGAGCAGCCACACACTTTTTTATCTACACTAGTTAATTAGAGGTCTAGCAATTCTTTTCCTTTCAACCCATACATAGACACATGTTCTCTACTCACCGCGTGGTCTCAAAGTAAGCTCTGATGAAAATGTGGGTTGAAGGAATTAATTGTCTAGACCTGTGACCACCCTAGTATTGGGTATATGCTTATGTGCGTAAAAATTGGACTTTTAATATGTATAATATTTTCTCTGAGTTGAAAATCATAAAATAAATTAAATTTATATATAAAATATTCTCAAATTGCTCAATTTCTTCATTAATCAACAGTTTTATACACATATACGTGTGTATTTATAATAAGAATAGGTAGTGTTACGTAACAAAGGATTTAAACATAAAGGATATCTTTTTACCAGTTCTTTCAATTGCGCAATCAATGGATTAATAAAGTTTTGATGTTTTTTGTACAATTATCACTGGGAGGTATAATATGTATCTGTTACCACCTCTTATCAATAATTATCGCGAGATTATTATGCACCTAAACATGCAACGTTATCCTTTAAAATCTATTTGCTCAAAATTTCAAATACCTAAAAAATACCTAGGTCGCGAAAAACAGAACATCCGTATTAAATTATACTTATTTCACAGTTCCAGACGAGGAAGCCAGAGAGAACAGATCGCCAAGTGTCACGATGCTTACGTAACTCTTTCGTTTCTTTCAGATTCATCATTTTCTTCATAGATGCACGGCTAGGTATCCGAGAACTCTTGAGCCTCCCTCTTCGAGCAATTTGCTCACATGATCTTCGAAAGTTAGTCTCGGTCTACCTCGACCTCTTTTAATATTAACTTTCGCGCTATATATTTTCTTCACAATTTGCTGTTTGCTCTTTCGCTCAAGTTGCCCAAATCATCTAATCACGCCCTTATCAATTTTAGTGATAAGATCATCTTTCAAACCTGCCATATTGCGAATCTCTTCGTTTCGGTTTCGGTCGGTCAAGGTAACGCCGCATATTTTAGGAAGAAATCTCCACTGCATTCAATTTGCTGTTATGCTTCTTCTGGCATACCCAGTTTTCGCTGCCATATAACAAAGTCAGTAACAGCCCTGCGTTATCTATCGCAAGGCGTGCATTTTTCACTATGCCTTGCCTTTAGACTAACGCAGTCAGGGCACACACCTTTCCACATCTTCCATCCCGGCGAAAAGCGTATACAATCTCATTCGCCTCTTCTAGACGTTCCTAATTTACCCATATTTCACACATCGTTATGTAAGTATTAAATAATAAAAACAATTTAAAGAGCTTCCAAAACCTTATGAATAAGTATGCGCTACGTCCAAAAAGATAGTTTATAATACGTAGTGACTATATACTTTTTCTTCTACAATTTTTCAATCTTCTTTCTTTTACAATTAGTTTTTAATTACATACCTGTATAATGCAAATTGCTACTTTTATGTATTTGTGTCAATAAGTACTTGAACATAATAGATAACAAAAATTTATTTTTTTGTACGTCCTATTCCATCTATTGCCGTGGCAATGTCGTAAAAATAAGGCGTCTGTTTCCTCCCTCCGGTATCGTAGTATTCGAATAAAGGAAAAGTCAAGAATAGCGTAATGGCAACCGACAGATGGTGAGATAATTTCCAAAAAAATCCCGGAAAAACATAAGATCAGGTGTGGCGATAGCCAACCAGTCTGCCAAGCATGGTAATTATTATTTATCCTCCCTGTAGGAAAGATCTATATCCAGCAGAAGAGTTCTATAGGTTGTTACGTATGTTTGTGTGTATATAGCAACCGATTAACTTAATTATTACCATACTTTTATTTGTTCCTACCGTAAAATAGTTAAAAAGTCTGTGCACTACCGGTTCAAAAGCATAAGAGAGGTAATAAATGGTAAAAAACAAAAATGTTTCAACGCTGTTCCCAAAAGTATGGTAGACAGAAGTCCAGACAATAAAGTCCTTGTGACCCACCCGCCCACCTTTAACCGAAGTAATTTTTTGTGTACAGGTTCACCGTATTTCCAAGCCAACGATATAAATCGTACATAAATTAAAAAAAATCTCTTTGGAACGGGTATTGGTACTGGGGATCGAACTTGGGGTCACATGACTCGAATTGCGATCACTCTACCTCTTGTCTATCGAGGTTATTTATATTATAGTGTCTTAGTCTAAGTGAACTATACATTTATTTTACAGACGGGTAAAAAATATCATAAAAACTGCTAAAAAATAGTAGATAATTATATGCATTATTTTAAATTCTGAAGTTCCTGTCAAATATTTTATACATTCCATGAACATTATCCACAGTTCCTAGAAAACAAATTAAATAGAAACAAATAAAAATTACTATAATTTAGTTTATTTTTAACTTTCTTTTCCCGATCATAAGCGACTTACCGATCTTCTTTCTCTGCAATGTTTTGTCTTTCCCTCCGTCGATTATATACGTCACCTCTTGAATGTTAAAGTTGCACTTTAACCTCTCCTTTTGAAGATCAGGGTTGACCTCAACACTAGTTTCATTTGCACTCATTATTTTGTTTCTTTTAAGAACTCGTTGAATAACACTCGCCCGCAAACCTCGCACAACAAAGCGTCCACTTATACTGAACTTCAGACTGAACGTACATAAAAGAAATAAATGCTCCACGCGAATTGAATTACGAATCTTACAGTAAGTGCAAAATTACACAATACTGTCGCGTGTATTTAAAAAAATGTGTATTTCTTTTTAATCCGTTAATAACACTGTTTGCCAGTTAATATGTGTTGTTTTACTTTCAAATCAAACCAAGTTTTGTGTCTGTAGTGTCGTTTTTAAAAAGAGTGCTAGTTCATTCAGTACATCCACAATATTCGAGCAATTTGTGTTATGTATTTGTCGATTGAGTTTTCTTGAGTTTGGGTTCCTTATCGCGAATCTAGTTAGTTTCGGGGTTAATTAATTCTTATTTTATTTTATTTTATTTTAGTTTGCGTTAGAATACTACATTTTGTGTTTAAAGTAGAGACTGAAGGAAATGAAACAACGCAACGATGATATATATGGTTAATAAAATAAATACATACATAAACACCAGCTAAAGTCCACTGTCAGACATTTCCGACGTATTATGTTAGGTTAGCCGTAATCGCCACGCTTAGTAGGCGAATTGGTGACCGCTGTACCAGATACCTCGCACCTTCGACTCTTTGCGCGTCACCGGTCCGTTGAAATTTGGTCTGGCATTTTACGGGATGTTTATCCCACCATCAGTCGGATTACTAAAAACATTTTCAAGGCTTTTCCATCAATCGCCTCAGACGACAATCGAGGGATGAGATGAGGTGGTATTTAAAATTTTATAACATTATTAAAATAATACATGCAACCATTTTTGATGCTGTTTCCCGACACCAAAGAATATTTTTACTATAAAGTACCGGGTTAGATGTCCGGATGGGTGAATGTCGGGTCGGTGTCGTTTCCGATTCCATAAGAAAGTAAGCAGTAAAATGCTTTTACTGCTTACTTTGGGATCAGAACAATGAATGTGAATTTGTACTTATCTACATACATGTTTACCCTTACTATATATGTATGTGAGACGCAGTTTTCATGGCCATAGGTTCATAACCGGCAAATTATCACAAATGCAAAAACAAAATTTGAATTAATTATAATTCTCATTTTTAAGTTTTTTAGTTAGTTTTTTATGTTACGAACCATAACAGCCTGCTACATATTGCGGTTCAAAATAAATAGTCTTGTAGAGATACAGTCTACAAACGAAAATACTTCATAAACTGGCAAATAAATTAGCACATTTTAGAAATTTATGTGTGTAGCATATTGCTTAGTGCTCGTTTAAAGAATACGGAACTCTGAAAACTCCATTTGACATTGAGACAAAGTCATCGGCAGCTATCGTCTGATCTTACGTCTTCGCTTGATAATACGAAATTTGTATCAGTCAAGAAATGCCACCTTGCCGTCATGTCAACAAATGTAACTGTAGCGCAACACAATAACGCTATCGTAAGCGTTAAAATTTTCTTTTTTTTTTGTATTGTAGTATTTGTATTGTAGTTGTGTATGTAGTTATGGTAAGCGATTGGTAAGGTCATCGGAAATCCTGCTAAGAGACTCGACTTCAATCCCCAGGTGGTAGGCTAGTACCAGAGGGTTTTTTTTTTTTTCAAAACTGTTAGATTTAATTCGTTGTCATGGACATAAAGACGCCGACAGGCTGACCACCTATTATGTTGTCCTTAAAAAAAGGTATTCGATGGAAGGTGAGTCGGATGGATTTAACTGTCTAGATCTCTGTATTAGGAATAGCGTGAAGATAGAAATACAATGTCAAAATAAAATATATCAAGTACCAGAGGACTGCAAGGGCAGAGTAACAATTATTTCCACACATCTCTGTCTTTAATATATCTGTACTATATTTGGTGCAATTTTATTATGAAATTTTCAGAAAAGACTGTTTGATTTTAGTCAGTTTCAGTTTAAGATTCACGGTAGCCAAGTGGTTGGGTGATCGGAATTGCGAGTCAAGAGACCCGTGTTCGATACCCAGGTGGAGGACTCGTACCTTTGGGTTTTCCAAAAAACTTATGTTCGGATTATATCGTTGGCTTGGACATAGAGACGGCGACGGGCCCACCGCCTGTCACGTTGTCCCGAAAATATCTTCGGTGGAAAGTGAGTCAAAGAGAGTTAATTATCTAGACTAGACCTCTATGTTGAAGCATAGCCCTCGCAGCAATTTCGAGTAACACATTGTCTGAGTGAAGAACCAGGTCTCTATCTATTGTGGTGCCTTCGTTGTTTCCGATTCCCAAACCATAAGTGCTTTAGCTTCTTACATTGGGATCGGAGCAATGTATGTGATGTTGTCCCTATCTATGTATGTATCTCTATATGTATTATATATGTATGTATTCATTCCAGGTACTTATTAAACATTTAGACTGTTGGGAGGGTGATGTGCTGTGCTGTGACATCCCTAAGTCATCATAAATTTAAAATTACTTCGGCATATAATACGCTATGTTTGAATACACTTTATCAAATGGTAAAGAACTGTTTCCCGACACACAAATAACTCAAGTTTTGTGAGCCAAGATTTCAATTTTAAATGTAACATACCGTTTCACTCAATAAAAAATTATTATTATTATTGTAATTAGCTTTCATGGTTTAATAAGTCACGATGGTCGAGTGGTTGTATGGTCGGAATTTCGACTCAAGAGACCCGAGTTGGATCCCCAGGTGGCAGGCTCGTACCAGTGGCTTTTTCAAAAACTTATGTACGAATTATATCGTTGGCTTGGACATAAAGACAGCGACGGGCTCACTACCTGTCACGTTGTCCCGAAAATATCATCGGTGGAAGGTGGCTCGGTGGAAGATCGAAGCAACTTAGTTGTCTAGACTAGACCTCTGTCTACCCCTGTATTGAGAATTGCGTGAAGATATTTATTTTATTTATTAATTTATTTTCATTATTATCTAATATTATACGATAGCCGAGTGGTTGGGTGGTCGGAATTTCGAGTCAATAGACCCGAGTTCGATCCCCAGTTGGTAGGCTCGTACCAATGGGTTTTTCAAAAACTTATGTACGAATATCGTTGGCTTGGACATAAAGACGGCGACGGGCTCACCACCTGTCACGTTGTCCCGAAAATATCTTCGGTGGAAGGTGGGTCGAAGAGACTTAATTGTCTAGACTCGACCTCTGTCTACCCCTGTATTGGGAATTGCGTGAAGATATATATATATATTTTTTTTATCTAATATTATGGTGACTCCCGTAAGTGTGGGTCGGCCATAATCATTACTCTTGTGCGACAAGGACGTGTGCGAACAGTACACTGCACCATAGACGCTGCTGCCCATCTAAGACTGCTGAATTTTAGTCAAGTATACTGTATGGGTTCATTGCTTTGTCAGGTAATATTGCATAATAGGGTTGGCCACTAGAAGGTTAATTCAAATTCTTCATATCGTCATATCTCTCACGGGTTCAATCTACGAGACTCGTAATGTATTTAGCATCGGTCCGTGGGATCCCCGAGCGATGCAGTTTCTAGAGGAATTGTATCTGCGACTGGTCTTAGCTGCTGGTGACAAGAAGGCTGGTTCTTTTCTGGGTTAACGGTTAAGTCTAGCCATTCAACGTGGAAATGCAGCCATCGTTCTTGGTACCATGCCACAACGAGAAGGGCTCTACGATTATAGTAGTTTTTAGTTAATAAGTATTGTAAATATTAACATGATTTTGTTTTCAGACTCCTAATATTTTTAGGGCTGGGCGTAGGGCCGATATATATATACATATCGGTCCTAAGCCCAGCCCTTCGTGATTTATAGGACGTTTTATAACACGTTATATATATACATCGAGGTGTTTGTATAGGCGGTAAATAAACGACAAATATTTATATACCTAGTTATTAACCAATCACTTAAATGTAATTTAAATACCAAGGCTAAACGAAGGTAGAATAAATTGTATTATCAACCTATCTGACCTATATGTCCTGCATCATTGATATATAAACAGGAATACAGCTTTAACGAATCAACAAACAACTTATAACTCATGTAGATGGTAGTAGGTATACTCTGCATGTGGAATATTACTCATAACAACGTCGCTGTAGAACGCTAAGTGCAAGGGTTAGGACGTCGCTTTAATGAATATGCTATTGACCCGAGTTTGAATCACTTCCGCTGTACGTATCACTCAAATTGTAAAGCGCAATGTTGAGTGAAAAAATTAAAAATTTGACCACGGTGGCCATGAAATGTATCGACTGTGTATCTTTCAACCATGAGTCACGAGTTTTATACCCAGGAAAAAAGTTTGTACTAACAATTTTTTTTCCTACAACTATAAAGGACTTGCATCGATGACATTAGACGCTACGATACGGTGACATCCTCACCACCTATCACGTTGTTCGAAATAAGATCAGGTGAAATGTGGATCGAAATTACTAAAAGTTGTTTAAGCCTTAGGTCAGCCCAGTATCGTGAATACGAATATCATGAATATTATGAATAGAAAGGCTTGATTACTAATTCTTTTGATAACAACATAAACTATGTTTGAATACACTTTATCAAATGGTAAAGAACTGTTTCCCGACACACAAATAACTCAAGTTTTGTGAGCCAAGATTTCAATTTTAAATGTAACATACCGTTTCACTCAATAAAAATTATTATTATTATTGTAATTAGCTTTGATTGTTTAATAAGTCACGATGGTCAGTGGTTGTATGGTCGGAATTTCGAGTCAATAGACCCGAGTTCGATCCCCAGTTGGTAGGCTCGTACCAGTGGCTTTTCAAAACTTATGTACGAATTATATCGTTGGCTTGGACATAAAGACAGCGACGGGCTCACCACCTGTCACGTTGTCCCGAAAATATCATCGGTGGAAGGTGGGTCGAAGAGACTTAATTGTCTAGACTCGACCTCTGTCTACCCCTGTATTGAGAATTGCGTGAAGATATATATATATATACATCGAGGTGTTTGTATAGGCGGTAAATAAACGACAAATATTTATATACCTAGTTATTAACCAATCACTTAAATGTAATTTAAATACCAAGGCTAAACGAAGGTAGAATAAATTGTATTATCAACCTATCTGACCTATATGTCCTGCATCATTGATATATAAACAGGAATACAGCTTTAACGAATCAACAAACAACTTATAACTCATGTAGATGGTAGTAGGTATACTCTGCATGTGGAATATTACTCATAACAACGTCGCTGTAGAACGCTAAGTGCAAGGGTTAGGACGTCGCTTTAATGAATATGCTATTGACCCGAGTTTGAATCACTTCCGCTGTACGTATCACTCAAATTGTAAAGCGCAATGTTGAGTGAAAAAATTAAAAATTTGACCACGGTGGCCATGAAATGTATCGACTGTGTATCTTTCAACCATGAGTCACGAGTTTTATACCCAGGAAAAAAGTTTGTACTAACAATTTTTTTTCCTACAACTATAAAGGACTTGCATCGATGACATTAGACGCTACGATACGGTGACATCCTCACCACCTATCACGTTGTTCCGAAATAAGATCAGGTGAAATGTGGATCGAAATTACTAAAAGTTGTTTAAGCCTTAGGTCAGCCCAGTATCGTGAATACGAATATCATGAATATTATGAATAGAAAGGCTTGATTACTAATTCTTTTGATAACAACATAAACTATGTTTGAATACACTTTATCAAATGGTAAAGAACTGTTTCCCGACACACAAATAACTCAAGTTTTGTGAGCCAAGATTTCAATTTTAAATGTAACATACCGTTTCACTCAATAAAAATTATTATTATTATTGTAATTAGCTTTCATTGTTTAATAAGTCACGATGGTCAGTGGTTGTATGGTCGGAATTTCGAGTCAATAGACCCGAGTTCGATCCCCAGTTGGTAGGCTCGTACCAGTGGCTTTTCAAAACTTATGTACGAATATCGTTGGCTTGGACATAAAGACGGCGACGGGCTCACCACCTGTCACGTTGTCCCGAAAATATCTTCGGTGGAAGGTGGGTCGAAGAGACTTAATTGTCTAGACTCGACCTCTGTCTACCCCTGTATTGAGAATTGCGTGAAGATATATATATATATATATATATTTTTTATCTAATATTATGGTGACTCCGTAAGTGTGGGTCGGCCATAATCATTACTCTTAATGCGACAAGGACGTGTGCGAACAGTACACTGCACCATAGACGCTGCTGCCCATCTAAGACTGCTGAATTTTAGTCAAGTATACTGTATGGGTTCATTGCTTTGTCAGGTAATATTGCATAATAGGGTTGGCCACTAGAAGGTTAATTCAAATTCTTCATATCGTCATATCTCTCACGGGTTCAATCTACGAGACTCGTAATGTATTTAGCATCGGTCCGTGGGATCCCCGAGCGATGCAGTTTCTAGAGGAATTGTATTCGCGACTGGTCGTAACCGCTGGTGACAAAGGGCTGATTCTTTTCTCGCTCAACGGTTAAGTCTAGCCTTTCAACGTGCAAATGCAGCCAGCGTTCTTCGTATCATGACACGAGGAGTTAGGCTCTACGATTATAATAGTTTTTAGTTAATAAGTATTGTAAATATTAACATGATTTTGTTTTCAGACTCCTAATATTTTTAGGGCTGGGCGTAAGGCCGATATATATATACATATCGGTCCTAAGCCCAGCCCTTCGTGATTTATAGGACGTTTTATAACACGTTATATATATACATCGAGGTGTTTGTATAGGCGGTAAATAAACGACAAATATTTATATACCTAGTTATTAACCAATCACTTAAATGTAATTTAAATACCAAGGCTAAACGAAGGTAGAATAAATTGTATTATCAACCTATCTGACCTATATGTCCTGCATCATTGATATATAAACAGGAATACAGCTTTAACGAATCAACAAACAACTTATAACTCATGTAGATGGTAGTAGGTATACTCTGCATGTGGAATATTACTCATAACAACGTCGCTGTAGAATGCTAAGTGCAAGGGTTAGGACGTCGCTTTAATGAATATGCTATTGACCCGAGTTTGAATCACTTCCGCTGTACATATCACTCAAATTGTAAAGCGCAATGTTGAGTGAAAAAATTAAAAATTTGACCACGTTGGCCATGAAATGTATCGACTGTGTATCTTTCAACCATGAGTCACGAGTTCTATACCCAGGAAAAAAGTTTGTACTAACAATTTTTTTTCCTATAACTATAAAGGACTTGCATCGATGACATTAGACGCTACGATACGGTGACATCCTCACCACCTATCACGTTGTTCCGAAATAAGATCAGGTGAAATGTGGGTCGAAATTACTAAAAATTGTTTAAGCCTTAGGTCAGCCCAGTATCGTGAATACGAATATCATGAATATTATGAATAGAAAGGCTTGATTACTAATTCTTTTGATAACAACATAAACTATGTTTGAATATCGCGATAGCCGAATGATTGGGTGATCAGAATTCGAGTCAAGTGGCCCACATTCGATCCACAGGTGGGAGGCTAGTACGGACCTGTTCTCTTTTCTTTAAATATACTTCATATCGATATTTTGTACATAAAGATGGTGATGGGCACACCACCTATCACATTGTCCAAAAATCTGCTTTCAATGGAAGTTGGGTCAAAAGGACTTAATTGTCTAGACCTCTATCTACCCCAGTGTTAGGCACGGCGTGAAGATATTTTTTATATAAGTTTTAAAATAACTAAACTATTGGAACATGTGTTTCTGTATATTTGTGTTTTAATAACCTTTATTTGTTACCTCAATAAAGGATTTGAACATTGCATTACCTATTTAATTTATTCCTCTAAATAAACAGCCAATTCGAAAACAATTCCGTTCATTTACTTTACATTGCTTATAGGGTCAAGTTGTGTCATATATTTACAATTTAAATTTTTAATTTGTCAAGTAAATCCTAAAAGTGTTTGTTTTTAAGTTTTATTCGAACCCTAATTTATAGGTGCCATAGAAAATCAAGTAATTAGTTCATCAGAGTACAAATCAGACCAACATTTGCCTTTTATTACGTTATGAAATAGTTTAACAGCGCCGCTATTGATATAAATTGACTTTAAAAAAAACGTAACAAATATTAAATTATTAAAACTTTTGTGAGACATATTAATCAAATGATTAAAAACGGCTAAACTCATGTTATAATAATCAGTGTAGGTACCGACTAGTTTCGGACCTATCGGAGGTCCTTCATCAGGGTGAGTGTAATGAGTCGCGTCTGTACCTGGGTGTTTCTTTAAAAGGCCATCCTGACACATTTTTCGCTGAAGAACATATGACAATGACTTTTAATTGTAACGTTACTTTCAGGTTTTATTTAAAAACTTTTATTTTTATCTAGGCCTTATTATAAAATTTTAAATAATAAATACAATACTGATTAAAGTTAGCACAAAACGTTTTAACAAAGGAATCCAGTTACTGGCTACATGCTTCACCATCAAGTAACCTTGGTACATTACTGGATAGCGATGTCGATGCCCTTGTGGCAGCGACGTCGACGAGTTAGGCCTCCACGGACTTTCATGCCAAAAAAGTGCCGGCAGACTATCTCGTCACGGCTCCTTGAATGAAATCATCCGAAGGGCTCTTGTTTCCATAAATATTCCCTCGATTTTAGAGCCTTGTGGTATATTTAAAGAGGATGTTAAGAGACCCGACGGCTTGACTTTAGTCCCTTGCGAGAGAAACAAATCTCTTGTGTGGGACTCTACTTGCGTCGATACATTAGCGGCCTCTCACATCAAGGGTACTTCGATAGGGGCCGGGGCGGCATCAGATGCAACTGAATCGGGTAAATGGCGTAAATATAAGTCATTGAAAGGAGACGGAGGAGAGATATATTTGTTACATTTGCCGTAGAGACGATCGGTCCGTGGGATCTCCGCGCGGTGCAGTTTCGAAAGGAATTGTATTCGCGACTGGTCGTAGCCGCTGGTGACAAAAGGGCTGATTCTTTTCTCGCTCAACGGTTAAGTCTAGCCTTTCAACGTGCAAATGCAGCCAGCGTTCTTCGTATCATGACACAAGGATTTGGGTCTTGGTATCATGACACGAGGAGTTAGGCTCTACGATTATAATAGTTTTTAGTTAATAAGTATTGTAAATATTAACAAGGTTAAATGAGATTATTATTGATAAAAATTGTTTTTAATATTATTATTGTTATAGAAGTGACTTTAGTCTATAATAATACTTACTTACTTATCCTCACGCACAATCCCTGACAGGGTAGCCAGAGAGAATAGATCGCCATGTGTCACGATCCCTACATACTTCTTTCGCTTCTTTCAGATTCATCATCTTCTTCATAAATGCACGTCTAGGTATCCGAGTACTCTTGACACTCCTCTCTTCGAGCAATTTGCTCACACGGTCTTCGAAAGTTAGTCTCGGTCTACCTCGACACCTTTTAATATTAACTTTCGCGCTATATATTTTCTACACTCATTCGCTCAACGTGCCCAAACCATCGAAACACGCCCTTATCCATCTTTGTGACATGGTCATCTTTCAAACCTGCCATATTGCGAATCTCTTCGTTTCGCTTTCGGTCGGCCATGGTAAGGCCGCACATTTTACGAAGAGATCGCATCTCCTCAGCATTCAACCTGCTTTTATGCTTCTTCTGGCATACCCAGGTTTCGCTGCCATATAACAAAGTCAGTACCAACACTGCGTTATGTATTGCAAGGCGTGCATTTTTCACAACGCCTTGCCTTTTGACAAACGCAGTCAGGGCACCATTGACTTTGTTCCGGCAGCGACACGTCTGTCCACATCTAAATCACATCTTCCATCCCGGCTAAACGCACTTCCCAAGTATACAATTTTATTCACCTGTTCTAGACATTCTTGATTTACCCATATTTCGCACTTCGTTCTTTCTTCGTCCCTTTCAAATACCAGAACCTTAGTTTTATTAGCATTCAAACGGAGACCATTAATTTTACATTCTTCTTTCAAACACGTGACTAATGCCTGCAGTTCTGCCTCTGATGGAGCAATAAGCACTGCATCATCAGCATACAGCAGACAATTTACTTTTATGTCACCCAATTTCACACCCAAACAGTGTGATTTTATAATAATGATTATTGAACATGTCTCATTTAATGTCTCATTTAATTATTTGATTCTAAATAATATGTTTATATAATCTCATTATTCTGACACAGTCATCATTCATCTGACTTATCAATTCATCTGCATCTTTTAAATTATAAACTATTGTGTGTGAAACAACGACCTTTCTCATATGTTCTTGAGCGGAGCAATCAAATACTATTCTGTGTTTATATAAATTCTAAAAAAAATTGCGCCAGACCAATAAGTCAAAAACTGTCTTGATTGAAGAAACACCCACCTACACCGATAATTATAACATGAGTTTAGCCGTTCTTAATTATTTGAATAACAACTATTATGTCTATGTGCTATTTCGATTCGTACTTAGCCATTTTTTAAAGTCTTACAAATATTACGCAATTTTATTGATTTTAAAGCATATTTACGCTAAACTTTTATGTGATTAAATTAAAGAGAAAAAACATTTTTACAAATTTCAATAAGACACGGTGGCTCGGTGGTAAGAGCGTTGCCACGGATCGGCAAGGTCGCGGGTTCGAATCCCGCCCGTTTCATTTGTAATTTTAAAAACATTTTTTCTCTTTAATAGAAAATTTTATTCCGAAATACTGTCTGTAATTTCGATATGATTTGTCCTTTTCAGTCAGACCAAATGTACAGTGTGACTAGACGCTCTGAATAATACAAAATTAATATTAATTTAAAGGGTGTGACTGTAATGAGAATGTCTGTTAGTCATGAATAATGTAGAAGTAGAACAGATTTTCGATGTAAGTACTCGTGCGTCGCTTGATTTTATTCCATTTTAATTCGATAAGATTACTTATGTTCCCGTTTACGTTTCCAAATAATTAGAATGCGGTATTTCCTCAAACATCACGACCTGTAAAAGTCCACTACAGGACATAGTCCGGTCCAGTACATGAGCGTTTTCCATTATCGCCACGCCCTTGGCGATCGCTAGACGCCTTGCACCACAACAAGGGTTATGCTACTCATCACCAGTCTACTTAATTACATATAAGAAGACGCGTACAGAATTAACTTTGAGAATACGTATACTTACACGTATATAAATAAATTGTTTATCATAAAATTAAAGACTAAAACAAAAGAATAGCAAGAAATGAAACAATAAATGAATTTAAAAAGAATAGCAATAATTTATTTACAAATATGTACTCTCATACCAGGTCTGTACTGTGTAGTAATATACGAGATACTTAAATTTTAGCTTTAATCAAATATGGCTTTATATATTTATGAAAACTCTGATTTACTGGTTCCGAATTAAGGGGGCTTTTCATTGCTTGCTCCATTAAACGCTCGTAGACCCGACCGTCGTAGGCGCCGAGGGTAGAGCACAGAATCTGAAGAGAAAAGTATATTTCAGTGAAAACTTATGTATTTATTCATGAGTAACCTACAAGCTAGATTCATGCAAAAAAGGCGTCTGAAATTTTTCTTTCTGAAATACGAACCTGTTATTGGAAATAAGCATAATATTAATATGTTTATTACATTTCTTTATGTACTGTTGGTTCCATGATAATAAATAAAAAAAATCAAACATAGTAACAGAAAATTGTATTTACATAAGCGTCGGCACAGCGACAACGTGACAGGTGATGAGCCTGTAACGTCTTCGCCGTCTCACTGTCCAAGTGAACGGTACAATATATTTACAAATACTCATTTATAATAACATTCATGTCTTGAGTAGAAACATTCATATTCATCACAACATAGCTTTCCCCAAGCGTGATTCGAAACCACATTCCTTACCTTGGAAGGCAGTGTCAGTCCCAACTCAGCAATCAGGTCGTCTCATATTTTAAAATAATAATTTATGTTCCGTGACTACCAAATGTAAAGACATTTTCCACGTCATACTTTTACTTACTCTTAAACATTTTAAAGAGAAAAATTTTATTAACTCTTTAAAAAAATAACAAAGTGATTTTACTAATCCCCTTCCAAAAAATATTCAATCAGGGATGCTGGGACATTGTTAACATGTTCATAAAATAAAACATGCTTTGTTTAAGATATTTTTACCCGGGTTATAAAAGAGGGTTATCAATTCAGCGTTAACAAATGGTTTTTAGAACCAAAAGTAGCAATTAATTCAAATAAACATACCTGTCTGTCGAATTGAATAAATAATTTTTTTCTGTTTGTAAACTGTTATTTATTTAATTAACGCCGACAGCAACAACAACGTGCATTGTTATAACATATAAAAAAAATATCTTCACGCAATTCCCAATACAGGGGTAGACAGAGGTCAAGTCTAGACAATTAAGTCCCTTTGACCCACCTTCCACCGAAGATATTTTCGGGACAACGTGACAGGTGGTGAGCCCGTCGACGCCTTTATGTCCAAGCCAGCGATGAAATTCGTACATAAGTTTTTGAAAAACTCATTGGTACTGCCACCTGGGGATCGAACTCGGGTCTCTCGACTCGAAATTCCGACCACCCAACAACTCGGCTATCGTGACTTATTTTATACCATATACAACACACAATACTAAAATGATGACTAATAATAAATATCTTCACACCATGCCCAATACAGAGGTAGACAGAGGTCTAGGCAATTCAGTCCTTAAGACCCACCTTCCACCGAAGATATTTTTGGGACAACGTTATGGATGGCAAACCCGTCGCCGTATTAATGTCAAGCCAACGACATAAATCATACATAAGTTTATGAAAAAATCCATTGGTATACTAAAATAATGGTCCGTACCTATAACTTACGAATATCATTTTAAAATGGGCGCCGAACGTACAAAAAAATTTTCGTGTACCTCATCACGTATATCAAAAGCGTCCACAAGGCTAACGGCGTTGGGACGAATTAGTGCCAGCAGGTCCTCATATCTTCGCTGCAAACCGTTGATATCTTCTTTGGAAATAGTCGTAAACTGTCAATAATAAAACGTCATTTATAAATCAATTAAATCCATTCATAACCTTAAGTATAAATCAAATAAAGAAAAAAAATAATTGTCAAACTATGTGTGTGTTTTGAACGATGGATGATTTCATTCATTTACACTTCTTCGAATGTTTTGTATGAAATTGTATGAATTTATTTTGTATGAATTTGTTTGGATATGGCATATCCAACCAAGTAGAATCTTTAGATGCCTATCCACCCCTAAAGACTCAATAACAATAACACTGCCTGTAACTTCGGTCACACCTTTCCAACGAAAACAAATGTCACACGGGATTTTGGTATTGACGGACTTCGAACCAAACACCTCGCACTTTTAGCCCGTACTTTCCCTCAACAGTCTACTTCAGTTCGTTCTAGGAAGTAATTTCGCTATCTGTAAATTATTCTTGTGACACTAATGAAAATAAAGGCGTGGTAAGTTCTTCCGTTGACGCCACATGTCATATATTAAAAATATAACAAAAATAATTTAAAAGATAATTCATATTAGTCACGATAGCTGAGTGGTTGGGTGATCAGAATTAAGCCGAGAGACCCGAATTCGATCCCCAGGTGGTAGGCTCGTACCAGTGTGGTTTATCGAAAAACTTATATAGGAGTTATATCGTTAGCTTGGACAAAAAGATGCCTAAAGGCTTACTTGTTGTCACGTTGTCCCAAAAAATATATATCTTCGGTGATAGGAAGGTCGAAATGACTTTTCTAGACCTCTTTCTACCCCAGTATTGGAAATCACACGAAGATTACAAACAAATTAAAAAGAAAGCCAATAAAAACCAACATTGATATAGGTTACTGTAGAGTTACCGTTAAAATATCGCCACGTTTTTCCAACGCCCAATATTTGAGGTACAATTCAGCCAAATGTCCTAAAACTTCTGCCAGTGGTTTGGACACAGTAGACGAGATCCTTTGAGTTTCCCTCCAAAACATCTCGCACAAAACAGCCCGTGCGTGTGCCTGTAAATTATTATTACCACTAAAAATACTGGTTGAAATTTTTTTTTTTTTTTTCACAAAATTATATGTCATAGATAATTGGCCTATTGTCCCCTAAAAAGTGATAAAGAGACTAACACATATTGTTTTATTTTATTCATTTACTTACACTTTATTATATACCTTAAAACGAAAATTATACAAAGGGCTATAAAAAGTTAAACAGTTATTGAGGTTTCAAAACTTATAAGCGATTCATATCGTTGGCCTCGACAAAGACGGTGACGGACTCACCACCTGTCACGTTGTTCCAAAAATATCTTAGGGAGGGTCGAAAGGACTTAATAGTCTAGACCTTTGTCTCCCCCTGTGCAAGGAATTATGTGCAGATATTTATTTATTTAATAAGAATACAGACACTGGCAATTATCAGCAACAGACTTACCTCACTAGCATTGACCAGCTGCACTGATGCCAAGTTCCAAGCGTCTTCGTAATCTTTTCCGGACTTCACGTGTCGATACAGCGATTCACACGCTTCTTTTGTTTTTCTAAATTCAAAAATTAGACATAGTTATGCACTAATATTATCAGACTTAATTGTCACGATAGCCGAGTGGTTGGGTGGTAGGAATTCCAGTCATTTCGGATCGAGTTCGATCCCCAGCTGGAAGCCTCGTACCCATGGGTTTTTTCAATAACGTATATAATATTTATAATATCGTTGGCTAGGGCATAAAGATGGCGACGGGCTCACCAACTGTCACGGTGTCACAATATAAGCTTCGGTAAAATGTGGGTGGGAAGGAATAAATTGTCTAGACCTCTGGCTACCTCTGTATTGGTTATGCGTGAATAAGTAATAAAAAGGGACCTAGAATACATTTTACTACAATACCTTCCAAATTTTATTACCCTTTATTCCAAGTATGAAACGCATCTGTATATAACGCACCATTCTGAGTAATGCATGAGACTATCTATGTGCCTGGGTCCGATGGATAGAATAACTATCAGACCATCAAAAACATTTATGCTTGAACTTCGCCGAAGCATCGACACAAATCTTATATAAGTGTTAAGAATCGTAATCTAAAATGTGGTTCATTGGCATATTTATTTTTAATTCATACTTAAAAGTTTAAATTAGAATACATATATCTAATTTCATATCCCCTTACCCAGCAGCAACCACTTGAAGTCCTTCAATAATTCCTTCGTTTGTGTTAACCCATACGTGGTTGCTGTTTTTCAAAAATTTGCTCAAATATTTCACAGTCGGTGTTAGGACCTTTCCTTCCGTTGCTTGTTTGTATGCTTTAACGAGATATCTGGAAGATAATATGAGTATAATTTTATAAATGTTATGAAAATATAAAAGAAGTATCTTATTTATGTTACGTAAGTGTCGTATGTAATTGACAATTTACATTCACCTTTCAGGAGGAATCAATGCGCATATTTACTATTTTGATTTAAAATTAGTTTATGACCAGACTATCAAATATTGTCCGTATACCAGAGGGATAAGATACAACCTATTTTATAAAAACCCTAGCAATCCTAAGCAAAAATACTAAATAGTATTCATGTAAACAACATATTCAAGCCCGGCCTTTGAGGCGGTCAGTCCTTTTTAGCAAGTTTTGTTTTGAGCAAGTTAGGTTTGAGCAAGTCATCAATAGGCTATAGTTACTTGAACGTCTATTTCTTTAGCACGCTCTACTAAACAGCTTAATAGAATCGATTTTATTGTAAGAGGGGCATGGTATATAATAATAATAATAAATAATAATATCTTCACGCAATTCCCAATACAGGGGTAGATAGAGGTCAAGTCTAGACAATTAAGTCCCTTTGACCCACCTTCCACCGAAGATATTTTCGGGACAACGTGACAGGTGGTGAGCCCGTCGCCGCCTTTATGTCCAAGCCAACGATGAAATTCGTACATAAGTTTTTTTTGAAAAACTCATTGGTACTGCCACCTGGGGATCGAACTCGGGTCTCTCGACTCGAAATTCCGACCACCGAACAACTCGGCTATCGTGACTATACGGGCATGGTATAATATATTTAATTTAAATTGCCGTGTACCGGGCCACAATTGTCATGTAGGTGATCGGATTTCGGGTCAAGAGACCCGAGTTTAATTCCCAGAAGGTATTGGGTTTTTCAAAAATTATATACGATTTATATCGTTGGCTTGGACATAAAGACGTTGTCCTAGAAAATATTTTCGATGAAAAGTGGGTCGAAAAGACTTAATTGCCTGACCTCTGTCTATCCCAGTATTGGGATACGGCGTGAAGGTGTCGAATCTTACCGGGCGGTCTGCAACAACATCACGGTGTACTCTCCTTCGTAAGTTACGGTAGCGGAAACAATACCGTATATAACGGGTAAGTTGGAAGAGACCATGTAGCCGTGACCCCCACAGGCGAAGCGGCACTGCTCCACGCACGCAGTTGCCTCTCTACTGCACACAGCCTTCAAACAGCAAGCTAGAGCGTGCAGCTGGCAAGTAAAAATCAGAGTTTAAAAGAAAGATAAAATGTGAATTGAAATGACGCTTAACCGGGTTCCGTACCGTCTCCATAATAGGCAACAGCCTGTAAATCATATTTCCATTGCTTATCATAGACGCTATCAAATGCTCCTCGAGAGCGATTAGAGGTTGGGAAATTCTACCAAGCTCCGCCAGCTTTGATTGGCGGAATTCACAAATACTCCAATTTTTTACTCGGACATGTAAATTTCCTCACGACTTTTTGTCCTCCATTGGGTTCGGAGTAGATTAAAAGGAAAAGTCTATAAATTCTTTTTTTAAGCATATCCTCGACTTAAGAGTAATGGTCGATTTTTGTAAATGAAATATTCATTTTATAATTTAAAAAAGGCTCGTTATTCTTACATAAAACTATCATTTATTTTGTACGTTATATTTAACTAACATTTTTAACTTTGTAAAAAGCGTTGGAAAAGGTAACCCAAGACGAACGTTCTAAGACCATTCAGGACGTTAATCGATGTATAAAAAGACTAATGATAGTAAACGAAACGATAAATTTATATCAGGATCGTAATAAGTGAAACGATGTGGTCTTTGCCTTACCCCATGGGAAAGAGGCGACATTTATAAGTATTTACAAAATTCGTTCCCAAATAACAACATTCCTTTTAATTTGTAATCTCCACATTTTTGTTTTCTATCTTAATTTATAATGACTTTACGTTCGCGATAAAATTATGATAATGTATCATAATTTATAATTATCCATACCTACATTACACGCCTGACAAATTCAAGCGGTTTAACAAAAAAAACACAATTTTTAACTGCTAAATACTGAACAAGTGAAAAATAACAGCAATACTTTTCGGACAAAATAACAATAAGCTATACGCTATATATATATATATTGGAAAATGTTGCTATTTTTTTCTTTCCGTTGTGAAATATAGAATATAAATATAAAGTAAACGATGATGACATAACATTGATAAATGTAATAAATGTTTTAACAGGGTCTGGATTTCTAACCACCTTCGTAGTTTATTTTTTTTTTGTTATACCAACATAAGTGTTTTAGCTCCTTACTTTAGGATCAGAGCAATGTATGTAATGATGTTCTCATCTATGTACATATACATACATAACTGGGATTCCGCGGTAAATGAAATATATGAAAAAGACAAAAGCGAATTTAGTCTTGAAAGACTAATAACGTCAAAGAAAATTCGTCACTAAATGTGACCTTTGTTCAGTATTACAGCATTTATAAGCTCAGACGTTGCATTTTTACCCGACTTCTATAAAAGGAGCCTCGTCCTTCCTAATTCCGAATTCGGTAATTTTTTTTAACAACAAACAGTTGTCACCACTGTGGTCATTACTAGCAATGTTATTATAATAGATTAAAAATTTGTTTAAAAAAAGGAAATGGTCATGCTAAGAAAAATTTAAAATCTACACCAACCTCCGGAAGCTCATCCATGTTTCCTTTGGTCATATCAGCCAGAACCTGTGTGTAAGTGTTCCACAGCCATCTACCGACGGTTCTGAACGCGTGACTCGTCGCTATCGAGATGAACAGCTTGTGCTGTTGCGTCACGTAGTCAATAATCTGCGGTTCCGGATTCCTGGAGGTTAGTGACACTCTCATGAGTAAAATCCACAGCTTAGCTTAGCATACCCACATTTCACGGGGTATTTTTGGGGACAACGTGACAGGTGGTGAGCCCGTCGCCGCCTTTATGTCCAAGCCAACGATGAAATTCGTACATAAGTTTTTTTTGAAAAACTCATTGGTACTGCCACCTGGGGATCGAACTCGGGTCTCTCGACTCGAAATTCCGACCACCGAACAACTCGGCTATCGTGACTATACGGGCATGGTATAATATATTTAATTTAAATTGCCGTGTACCGGGCCACAATTGTCATGTAGGTGATCGGATTTCGGGTCAAGAGACCCGAGTTTAATTCCCAGAAGGTATTGGGTTTTTCAAAAATTATATACGATTTATATCGTTGGCTTGGACATAAAGACGTTGTCCTAGAAAATATTTTCGATGAAAAGTGGGTCGAAAAGACTTAATTGCCTGACCTCTGTCTATCCCAGTATTGGATACGGCGTGAAGGTGTCGAATCTTACCGGGCGGTCTGCAACAACATCACGGTGTACTCTCCTTCGTAAGTTACGGTAGCGGAAACAATACCGTATATAACGGGTAAGTTGGAAGAGACCATGTAGCCGTGACCCCCACAGGCGAAGCGGCACTGCTCCACGCACGCAGTTGCCTCTCTACTGCACACAGCCTTCAAACAGCAAGCTAGAGCGTGCAGCTGGCAAGTAAAAATCAGAGTTTAAAAGAAAGATAAAATGTGAATTGAAATGACGCTTAACCGGGTTCCGTACCGTCTCCATAATAGGCAACAGCCTGTAAATCATATTTCCATTGCTTATCATAGACGCTATCAAATGCTCCTCGAGAGCGATTAGAGGTTGGGAAATTCTACCAAGCTCCGCCAGCTTTGATTGGCGGAATTCACAAATACTCCAATTTTTTACTCGGACATGTAAATTTCCTCACGACTTTTTGTCCTCCATTGGGTTCGGAGTAGATTAAAAGGAAAAGTCTATAAATTCTTTTTTTAAGCTTATCCTCGACTTAAGAGTAATGGTCGATTTTTGTAAATGAAATGAAAAAATTCATTTTATAATTTAAAAAAGGCTCGTTATTCTTACATAAAACTATCATTTATTTTGTACGTTATATTTAACTAACATTTTTTAACTTTGTAAAAAGCGTTGGAAAAGGTAACCCAAGACGAACGTTCTAAGACCATTCAGGACGTTAATCGATGTATAAAAAGACTAATGATAGTAAACGAAACGATAAATTTATATCAGGATCGTAATAAGTGAAACGATGTGGTCTTTGCCTTACCCCATGGGAAAGAGGCGACATTTATAAGTATTTACAAAATTCGTTCCCAAATAACAACATTCCTTTTAATTTGTAATCTCCACATTTTTGTTTTCTATCTTAATTTATAATGACTTTACGTTCGCGATAAAATTATGATAATGTATCATAATTTATAATTATCCATACCTACATTACACGCCTGACAAATTCAAGCGGTTTAACAAAAAAAACACAATTTTTAACTGCTAAATACTGAACAAGTGAAAAATAACAGCAATATTTTTCGGACAAAATAACAATAAGCTATACGCTATATATATATTGGAAAATGTTGCTATTTTTTTCTTTCCGTTGTGAAATATAGAATATAAAAATAAAGTAAACGATGATGACATAACATTGATAAATGTAATAAATGTTTTAACAGGGTCTGGATTTCTAACCACCTTCGTAGTTTATTTTTTTTTTGTTATACCAACATAAGTGTTTTAGCTCCTTACTTTAGGATCAGAGCAATGTATGTAATGATGTTCTCATCTATGTACATATACATACATAACTGGGATTCCGCGGTAAATGAAATATATGAAAAAGACAAAAGCGAATTTAGTCTTGAAAGACTAATAACGTCAAAGAAAATTCGTCACTAAATGTGACCTTTGTTCAGTATTACAGCATTTATAAGCTCAGACGTTGCATTTTTACCCGACTTCTATAAAAGGAGCCTCGTCCTTCCTAATTCCGAATTCGGTAATTTTTTTTAACAACAAACAGTTGTCACCACTGTGGTCATTACTAGCAATGTTATTACAATAGATTAAAAATTTGTTTAAAAAAAGGAAATGGTCATGCTAAGAAAAATTTAAAATCTACACCAACCTCCGGAAGCTCATCCATGTTTCCTTTGGTCATATCAGCCAGAACCTGTGTGTAAGTGTTCCACAGCCATCTACCGACGGTTCTGAACGCGTGACTCGTCGCTATCGAGATGAACAGCTTGTGCTGTTGCGTCACGTAGTCAATAATCTGCGGTTCCGGATTCCTGGAGGTTAGTGACACTCTCATGAGTAAAATCCACAGCTTAGCTTAGCATACCCACATTTCACGGGGTATTTTTGGGGACAACGTGACAAGTGGTAAATCTGCCTTCGTGTAAGTGTGCAAGCAGAACGTTTGCAAGAAGAAGCATGCAGAAGTAATGATGATCATACATAAGTTAGTAAAAACTCATCAGAATAAGCGTTCCTCTTGGGTATCGAACCATTCGATAGTCGTGAATATTGTAGTATGTCTATATTTCCTACTTTCTATAAACCTCCGTGGACAAATAGCGACCACACCGTCATTTTCCATTTCAAGGTATCGCTAGCTCAAAGATCCCGGGTTTGATTACCGGACCTCGAGGTCGAATACCGGATGGATCAAGGTAATTTCTTTCTACCTTGATCCTTGAAAGGATACTTTTCCTTTATTGTATCGGGTTTGGGCATTTGTACATTGTACTAATTACTTTGTAATCACAGCATTGTATATGATTTTATCCCTATCTGTGTATGTATTTATTATTTATTTAATAGAAATACTTCAGATAGCTGCCGAATCTTCTTTGTATAATATTTTCTATTTTTCCCATCATTACTCTTTACGAAATTACGAAAGGGTGGTAATTTAGAAAATAACGATTGATAGATGTAGTGTTTCTTATATCTATAAATAAATGATTTGAATAGATATTTTCCTACGCAAATGCCGTAAACAATACTGCTTACCCAGGTTTCAGCTGAGACTGGTGCCTCACGGCCGCATATCTCACAGCTATGGTGGCCGCTCTCGATAGCTCGTAAGCAACGTCAGTAACAATAGTCACTCGTACGAACACCATGGTCCCGTAGGTCAATTTATCGTTTTTAGCTTTCACATACGTTCCATCCTGTGAAATTTTGTATTTTCTAATTCTGACAACCTTTCTTTCAACCTTCGAAACCACGAGGTTTAGCCAGCTGTTAAGTCCCGGGTTCGATTCCCGGTCAGGTCAATGTAGAAAAAACTATTTCTACATTTTCCACATTTTCTCGTGTCTTTCGTTTTCAGTGTTTGTGGTGACTTCGTTGTTTCTGTTTCCAGAAGACAAGTGCTTAAGTTTCTTACTTTGGGATCAAAGCAATGTATGTTATGTTTATTTGCTTAACGCACTTAGTTAACGACCGTCTGGAAATAAGCCTCTCTCATCAAGAGTATTTGCTAAAGTCACCACGCTTTGCAAGCCGACGCAGTACCCCCAACCTGCTGCCTGTCACCACCGCTGGTATTCCTGCCATGTGTTTATAACCACTGCGTTTTTCAAAGCTGTTTCTTGTATGGGAAATTGTTATATACAACGACCATGTCTTAATATATGTTTTATACTTCTCGCGTTTTCTTATTAAATGATGCACACACACATAAAAATATTTAGTTCCGACATACATCCGGGGCAGTACCATGATTACGGAGGTTATGTGTGTATGTATGTGTATGGGCACATACATACATACATAGCGGCCTGTATACAAGTCCACTGTATGACACAGGTTTCTCACGTAAGGAAGGTGATGTCTTAATCACGTTTGGCAAGCCGGTAAGCGACTGCAGTACCGAAAACTATGCTTAGACCCTCCTTACCATCACTAGTCTGCTGAATGTTAGTCTAATAATTTTCCTAAATGCTATTCTGCCTTCTATGTATCTGTCGGTACCCAATTGGATTTTTCGGGCTTGTCCTTAACTCGCCCCTTAAACGGACGGGATGAAATTTCTGTAACTATTACTACAGGGTACAGAATCTTGCACATTACAGTGATAAGGAAAAGGGCATCTAGTGCTTCTGCGATCGTCAAATATTTTGTATTTTAATAATAATTTATGTTGAATATTTTGCGTATGTTAAAGAATTATCATTCTTTAAATACCTTCAACACTTGCGAGTTCTTCATGAGCATATTCGTTCTCGGAATCCTATAATTCTCCAATCCAAGGAATCCATTGTTGGCCGTCTGAAATCCAAGCTTGGGTCCAATTTCGCCAACTTTAATCCCGGGTAGCGGCATATGAGTATCAATATCCCGTATTTGCACCAAAAAGGGATGGATTCCGTAATTTTTCCCTTTTATACAGAGTTGAGCCATTACTATGCAATGATTGGCAGAATGTGCCACTAAAACCAAAAAAAAATTAAACAATAAATAACGTAACTCTTAATTTTCTAAAAAAAAGCCTGTATTTAGATATGAGAATGTAACATCAGCAAAGCTAGATGCAGCATTGAGCAGGATAGATGTGTAAGAAAAGAGGACAATTTACCATTTAGGATTACAGATACCAACATTTAAATCATCAATTATATTTTTTCTATTATTTATTTTCACCCACAATCTCTGACTAGCTAGAGAGAACAAATCTCTAAGTGTCACGATCCTTACACACCTCTTTCGGCTCTTTCAGATTCATCATCTTCTTCATGCATGCACGTCTAGGTATCCGAGTACTCTTGACCCTCACCTCTTCGAGCAATTTCCTCACATGGTCTTCGAAAGTTAGTCTTGGCCTACCCCAACACCTTTTAATATAAAATTTCGCGCTACATATTTTCTTCACCATTCGGTCTTCACTCATTCACTGCACATGCCCAAAGTGATAAGGTCATCTTTGCAACCTGCTATATTGCGAATCTCTAAGTTTGGTATTCGGTCGGTCAAGGTGACGCCGCACATTTTATGAAGAAATCGCATCTCCTCTGTTATCAATTATTATTATATCAATTAATTATCAATAAATCTACATATCTAAAGTGGGAAAGTGGGAATGGGAGTAAAAGTATTCATATTAATTAAACAGATGATACTAATGGGATTCGAGCCCGCACCCCTTAAAAGAACGAAATGAAATAAATAACATATGTATAAGTAGTTGTGTGTTTTTGCGTCGTTGTTTTATTACCGAGTCCACTGGAAACATCATTTTTGCCTTTAAAAATATTTAAAGTTACTTCAATGTTTAAAATATACTCACAACCACCAGGCCACCATTTGTATGATGTTAGGGTAGGACTATGTAAGATGAACTCTTCAGTGTCAGGATCATATGTGGCTGTAGTTTCTAAACCTCTAAGAAATGTTCCGTGGCCAAGTTCAGTCTGGGAATGAGCAATATTTTTGACCTTTACTCCACATCTTTGACCAATTCCATTATTAGTACTTTAGTTTTAAATTTAATTAAATTGTAAATAACTTGAAAACCATAGTAAATAACTTGAAAACCAATCAAAAAACAGCCTAGAAAATTAAGAAAGACTGACCTGAGCATAAGTTCCTATCATCTGCGAACCTTTCTTGATCCACTTAGCCTGCTGATCGGGCGATGCCTGTGAAATGATGGTCGGCAAAAACATCCCAAAATGCAGCATGAAAGGCGATATGTCCTTTATAACCGCAGAAACGATTTTGTAGTTGTTAGAAATTCTAAAAAAAACATTGTACGGATGATGCAAAATCATTGATAAAAAAGAAAAAAGCGTGTAAAAAAAGTGCGTTTACTGAAATAAAAGACTGGCGCTCACATAACTGTTTTTATCAGTTACCCTATGTATAGAGTTACCCTAGGCTACAGTCCTGACACAAGTACTTTCAATAGTACTCTACTAAATGAATACTTTTGAACCTCACCGACCAAATAATTGTAATACAAATGTGTCCATCTTCACGCATTTCCCAACACCCCTGTATTATAGCCAGAGGTCTGAAAAATTTAGTTCTTTCTACCCAAATTTTACCGGAGCTTATTTTGGGACAACGTGACATGTGGTGAGTTTGTAGCCGTCTTTACGTTCAAGCCAACCGCATAAAATATACATAAGTTGAAAAAAACACTGTGGCAACCAGGCGACCATACCAACGAGGATACCTCTTGGGGACCTAACTTGATCCGAGTTCTCTTTAGCAAATCACTGACATAAAAAATCTTACAGAGAATTCTTTAAGCCATCGGGCGTCATTTACAGGCTATTCCACTTTACATATGCTATATTACATAAGAAGATAAATATCTTTGTTAATACTTGGTTAACTTACGTGGAATCAGGAGAATGACTACGCTTCGATGTCCTTTCCAAAAGAAGCGAAAAGAGTATACATGCTTTACGCACAGCGTTCTCGTATCGCTCCTTGTGGCTTAAATACTCTTCCGGAACTTCATCCCTTAGCTCTTTTACGTTTAGTACATATTCCTCTGGAAATAAGATATAATAATCCAAAAACCATGATTTATTAATTTCCATTATTAATACTTAATTTTTCACAAATTATGTATAACCGAAATTGTTTTTATTAAACTATACAGAACTAGCCACAAAGCAAACTCTGGTCCTTTTTTTGTCCTATTGTACTTATCATACTATATTGGTATAGATTGGGGTAACTAACAGGTAAGTACAAACACATATACAGTACAAAAGTATACATCTACATAAGTATCCATTTTCCATTTGAACTGAAGTAAAATGGAATTTGTCGCAACTTATAATTAAAATAACCATCACACAACAGTATTTGCTTAGCAACAGAAATGGTTAAGAAGATTTCATCCAGAGGACTCCTAACAGTGATCAATTCTACTATCCAGTAACATGTACTTACCAATTTCTTTCCTCTCCAAAGTACTTTTTTCTCCGCCATCTATTAAATGAATCAATTCTTTTATGTCGAAAGTGCACTTTTTTCTTTCTCTGACCAAATCTTCGTTCACTTTTAAATCCGTCATTGTTTTAGCTAAAAAAAATTAAATGTTTGAATATTTATACGATAGCCGTTATAGTGATAAAAGTCACGATAGCCGTGTGGTTGGGTGGTCGGAATTTCGAGTCGAGAGACCCAAGTTCGATCCCCAGGTAGCAGGCACGTACCAATGGGTTTTTAAAAAACTTATGTACGAATATCGTTTGCTTGGACATAAAGGCGGCGACGGGCTCACCACCTGTCACGTTGTCCCGAAAATATCTTCGGTGGAAGGTGGACTAGACTAGACCTTTGTCTACCCCTGTATTGGGAATTGCGTGAATATTTATAAATTAGTGTTTTAGCCGAGTCGATTACGGGAAAAGTTTGTAAATAGCAATGACTACCGAAAGATAGCGGGATAACCATCTTGTAAAATACCAGACCAAAATTAAGCAGACCAGTGTCGGCAGGTAGCTAGGTGTTAGATGGCGCAAATTATCTAGTGCTGCGATTGCCAATACCCTTACTAATCGTGGTAATTATGGCAAAGCCTCCTTAAGAGAGAGGCCTAGGACCTGCAATGGATTTTCATAAGCCGTTTAGTAAAAAAAATCAATGATTTATATTAAAAAGTCACGATAGCCGAGTGGATGGGTGGTCGGAATTACGAGTCGAGAGACCCGAGTTCGATCCCCAGGTGGCAGGCTCGTACCAATGGGTTTTTTCAAAAACCTATGTACGAATTATATTGTTGGCTTGGACATAAACGGCGGCGGGCTCACCACCTGTCGCGTTGTCCCGAAAATATCTTCGGTGTAAGGTGGGTCAAAAGGACTCAATTGTCTAGACTAGACCTCTGTCTACCCCTGTATTGGGAATTGCGTGAAGATATTTATTTATTTATATTATAGGTTTCTTTCTAAATCACGATAGTCGAGTGATTAGGTGTATGTTAAAGACGAATAATTGTTGCGCCGATACCACACGGCATTACGTGGAGCTGGTGGAGGTACAGCATTGGAGGTTACGAGACCGAGTTCACTGAATCATCAACACAATGCACAAATTATCCTTCTGTTGTATCTAACACATAGTATCCACTTTTACTATCACGATATACGTATTAAAAATAAATAAATAAACATCTTCACGCCATTTCCAATGCAGGATTAGACAGAGGTAAATATTTCTGGGACAATGTGACAGGTGGACCCTTTGCTGTCTCTATGTCCAATCCAACGAAATAATTCGTATATAAGTTATTAAAAAAACTCATTGGTACGAACTTACCGACTGGGGATCGAGCTCGGGTCTCTTTTCTCGAATTCACGTATTTACTATTATTATTATTCATAGAAAAAAACGTAATATGATAATATACGTTTAAACGTTGTGTTGAAAGTCAATTGGGCAACGCAGTTTGATTAACATGTATGAGTTGCGAATGTATAGCAATTAAAACCGCATTGCGACTGACAAAGTAGTTCTAAATTTTATGTGAAAACACTAAAGATATTGTTCGCCATTTACTTCGCTATTGCCATTTTAACTGTAACCCAACAGAAGAAAGGAGTGGCAAAAATAAATAAATTAAAATCTACACGCAATTCCCAATACAGGGGTAGACAGAGGTCTAGTCTAGACAATTAAGTCCCTTCGACCTACCTTCCACCGAAGATATTTTTGGGACAACGTAACAAGTGGTGAGCCCGTCGCCGTCTTTATGTTCAAGCCAACGATATTCGTACATAAGTTTTTGAAAAACCCATTGGTACGACTTGCCTGCCACTTGGGGATCGAACTCGGGTCTCTCGACTCGAAATTCCGACCATCCAACCACTCGGCTATCGTGACTTTAGTGGAAAAAATAATTTTAAATATACAAGCGGTCCCGCCAGATGATGTTCTGCTGGTTTGCAACGCCACCTACTGGACCCAATACGCATCTAAACATTCTCGAATCGATTTGAAAAAATCTCATAGAAATCGTTCCAGCCGATTAGGAGGATTTCAGTCACAAACACACGCACAGAAGATTGAAAAAAATAAACAATTCTAAGTATTGCTATGTTTTTTAAAGAAGAAATAATTGCCATCTTTATCTAATTAGAGGTACATATGTTATCTTACCTTATTTATCAAACTTCAATATATAATCAGAGATGATAACAAAGAATAACGCACGACGTTTCACTGTTGTTTCAAAGTTTATACTAGAATTACATATATGATTCAAACAACAATCTTCTTCTTATCTTTTCATACACTTGCTCCTGATATGTCAATCTAAAAACGATCAATTTGATAATTTATACTTGCGATTGTTGTCACTTGGTGAAATTGTATTGCATTAAAATTCATTGTTGAACAATTGTACACAATTCACTTTATTTAATTATTTATTAATTAACCGTCCGGTTTCGCCTTACGGCATTATCAGGGAATTGACACAGAGTTTATTATATACAATATGCAGTATAAAGTAATGTAGTAGTATAATGTAAGTAATTATAATACATATATATATTGAAAGAAATGTGACGTTTGGAATCGAGTGTAATTGCATTAAAATCTGATTTCGATATATCAAAATAATTAGTGTTTTTAATTTGTTCAAATCATCTTTAAGTTTTGTACTCAGGACCCGTTGCTTAGCAGAACAGATTTACTTTTTAGCATAACCATTAAGCAATTAAAATCGTAATTATTTAAAAAAGTTCTTTATAATTACTTAAGACATTAACTTCTTGAACTTGTTCCACATTCATTAACAATTGGTAAAATGTTCTTATAAATACAATATCGAATAACAAGTTATGAAGATTGCAAGCTAAATTTAAGCTAAACTAATGTTTCATCGAATTCAAATTCGTTCACGGGACGATAGACTTATAATTCTAATAATCGTAAAGATAGTGTAATTACAAACCTTTTTATATTTTCCAATAATGCGATTAAGTTAATTTAAATTAAATTAATACTAAAAAATCAACTAAGAGGAACGGGATTCGAACCCGCTACCTCCACAGCGTCGAAGCGATGCTCTTAATTCCAAGATTTCGTTTACATTATTTTATTTACTTATTTTATTTAATGTACTTATTAAATAACAAGAACCCAATACGGCTTGCTTAAAATTTTCACAAAATGCAAAAAATATTTTGCTGATACAGAAAACGAAGTAATGATATAAAAAGCGCCATCTCACGACAGCATTTGTAAACTAATATTGAACAGATCACAGATTAACAAATTCCTTAGATCTTAACACACTGGCTCTAGTATTGTTTTCTATAATAGCGTAAGAATTAAAATTGTGTCAACATCAATTTCACTAAAATTTTTGTCATTAACTGAACATATAAATAAACCTTCAAAATGTCACTATTACCTTTTTTTTTTGTTGGTCACTGACCACTATAATGAAATCACTGCGCACATAACACGGTCGTGTGTCGACGTTCGACCTCTGTTACTAAGGTAAATGTACTGACAGACATTTTCACTACATTACGTAAGTAAATGGATTGAACAATTATAAGATTGTTATTATTTTTCATTGTTGTGTTTGCTAATTTTTGTTACGAACTCAAAACTATTTTCTATGAAAATTATTAATTAAGTTATCTGTTAGGTTGGTACAGAAAAAGTAGGACAAAGAGAACGTCGCCCCATATAAAAAGAGAGAGAGGTTAGATCTATCTCGGACATTTTTTATCGAAACAAATAGACAAATGATGTCATATAGATGTATTCTACGATAACTAATAATACTAAAAATATTATAAATATGAATGTTAAAAAAGCAAATAATCTTTGAATGTTTATATGTAAGGATGTTTTTTACTTAATTACGCCAAAACAGATAGAAACAATACTGATTTGAATGAAAATATCACACAGATAGTTTATAAACTGGATACAGTTTTATTCTAGCAACATGCACCATCCATGTTAGATATAAAGGCCGAAATTGCTTAAAATATGTTTATTATATAAATATAAACATAATAAATAGTATTTAGGTTCCGAAGATAGATATACACTGCGTTTTAATTTTTCACTTTGGTTTTTTTTTTTTTTTTGGCGGACGAAGTTTCGGGCAAAATAAAATAACGGCCTGTGAAAATCCACTGCAGGACCTAAGCCTCTCCCGAATAGGAATGTTCCGTAATCGCCATTGTACCCGTACATTTGTATACCGTAATCCCAATCGATTGGCGATCGCTTCACAATTTTATTAATGTGAATCGATCGCCAATCCGCTTACTATTTTATTAAATTTAAGAACGAAAATTCTTATCACTATGGCTACCTACCTACATTTATGCGTAGTGCACTTTATTATACTCAATTCCAGAGTTAGAATACGGGTTTTAATTCTCTAAATATAAGAATGACTCTCTTTTGTCAGATTTTACGAGTTAAGTGTTCCTACTACAGAGTACAATGTCTGTATTTCCTGTTATATTTGTTTGGAAATTTTACTCCTTCAATATATATTAAGTGTAAAAAATTTATCATTTGAAACCTATCGTTTCTACATAATCAACTCTATTATTGTCTTTTTGGATCTCCTTGTACTCTTCAATTCTTCCTTACAGTGGTAGAGCCAGGCATCAGCTTTTGTTGTTGCATAAATGGGCCGGCTCGACCGGGGAAGTACAACGACCTCACAGAATACCGGCGTGAAGTAGAAGTCTAACAAACTTCTGCGTTTCGTCTGGTGAGAGCAGGTAACCGGTGGCTCACACTCCCCCCCCCCCAATTCTGTGGGGGGGGGGGCACTCTAAGGGAGGCAACGCATCTGCTATGCCTCTGGTGAGCGTGAGCGGATTTCTTCTGCTTTCGCAGGTATCGGGCCTCGAGGCAAGCCTCACTGCCCGGGCATCTTCTCAGGGGGCTGCTGCTCCCCCGGTCCTGGGTACCGCTTTCTGCGGTATATGTGTCGAGGTGTTGCGTATTTTACGCCATGCGTCGGGTCTTTCACTCTTCCCCGTCCTCCCCCTCAACGAGGTCGGGTGGTGGCTGCAACAATTCCCTAGGGAGAGGTCGCCGCTCTGGTGGTCGAGCGTGCTGCGGCAGGAGGTCCGATAAGGACGCCAGGTCGCGCAGGTGTTCATGTGGCCCATTATCAGCGCGGTCATACATTTTCCGCGCCAAGTGGACCACAAAGTCGTGAATTGTTTCGATTTTAAGATCTTTGGCGATGACGTCATTCCGGACGTAACGACCAGCTCCCACAATCGTTCTTAGGGAAATGTTTTGCTGAACCTGCAATCTTTTCCGCTGTGCGGGAGATGTGAACGCGTACCACGCTGGTGCAGCATATGTGATTCGCGAGCGGATGTAGGTCTTGTAGATCCCTACCTTGGTCTTCGTTGGCAGGTTGGATGCCAGAACCGGACGGAGGACCGCCCTCGCAGCTCTTGCGCGCTGTATAACGTATGCGACCTGAGGGGTCATACGTAGAGAGCGGTCAATCTGGTATCCAAGGTAGGTCACAGTCTTCTTCCACTCTACATCCTGGCCTCGGAGCTTGAGTGGTGGTGGTACACGTCCCTGTCTGTTGACAATTATGGCGCATGTCTTGCCAACGTTTACGGCCATGCGCCATTTGTCCAGCCATTCAGGCAGCAGGTTCAGCAGACACTGCATCCTCCTGGCTGCAATGTCTGCCCGACGGGACGACGTAAAATACGCGCTGTCGTCTGCATAGAGGGCGAGCATGACATCTTGTTCCCATTCTTGGACGCGACCTTCAAGTGTGGGGATGTCGTTGGTGTAAACTGCGTACAGGTGCGGAGAAAGTGCCTTGTGGCACTCCTGCCTCTATTCTTCGTGCTGCCGAGTCGATCCTCTCGACGCTAACACAGAAGCTCCGTCCCTCCAGAAAAGACGCCACTAGTCGTATGAGCGCTGGCAGCGTTGTGATATTTTCTAATAATTTGTAGATTAGACCCGTGTGCCACACCCGGTCGAAGGCCTTCTCTATGTCGAGAAAGACCCCCAGTCAAGAGCGGCCGCGATGGGTTTCGGCCGCTAGGTATTGTAGCACTCGGGTCAGCTGCGCCGTGGTGGAGTGGCCGCTGCGGAATCCGAATTGCTCCTTTCGGAGCTCTGCGTGTGGACGCAGTCTCCGCAGCAGCAGCCTTTCAAATAGTTTCGCTAAATACGACAGTAGCGTGATGGGACGGTAGCTAGTCGGGTGTCTTCTGTTTTTGCCCGGCTTCGGCAGCACTATGATTTTCCCTTCCTTCCACTTGGTAGGGTAATGTTGGGTGCGTAGCACCCCGTTGAACAAACGGGTCAGTGCTACGACCCCTTTCCTAGGCAGCTGTCTTATTGCAGTGGTGGTAATGCAATCGTTGCCCGGCACTTTCCGTAGCGGCAGGCGCTGTGCCACTCTCCTTACTTCAGAAGGGAACAGGAAATCATCCTCTCCTAGTGGTGGCGCTGGGCTCGTCAGGAACTCCTGTACGCAATGCTCAACCTCCCTGTGGAAGTCTGCGACGACAGCTGCAGCAGTGTTGGGTTTAAACTGCCCCTCTAAATGTTCTGCCAGGATCTAGGCCCAGTCTCGTGCTCCGTAGTGCCGTTTTCCTGTGCTGTCCACTAGTGGGCAAATGGGCTGTGGTGTGCGCGAAAGCTGTCGGGTGAGCTGGTATAATGAGGCTGGATGTTCCGAGGCCTCCTCGATGCGAGCGTTCCACGACTCGCCTCGGAAGGCCTTTATCCCTTCCGACAGCTTTTCGGTAATAGTGTTGAGTTTCGTCTTTATTTTTGGACATCTGGTTCTAGCCCAAAGCTTCCTTGTGGATCGTTTCTCCTCTAGGAGAGTTTTGAGCCTCCGTGGGAGTACCTCCCCACGGTGCGTGTCAGGTATTGTCCTGGTGGCCGCTAGATACTCTTGATGTATCTTTTCAAAGATATATTTAGCGGCCACTTCTATCTCTTCTACTGATGTTATGTTCGCACCGTAGGTAAGGTTCGCCAGCGCTCTTCTGTATCGCTCCCAGTTGGTCTTCGTACGGAGGCCCCGGGGCACTACGGAGTCGGCGCTGGTCGACATGGTGATGAGGATTGGTAGGTGCTGCGTGTCCAGGTAATACAGCACCTCCACTTGGACCGGGTATGTGATTCCTTGGCAGAGAACTATATCCAGGACATCCGGCCGATGTGTTGTTATCGTGGGGATATGTGTGGGAGCTCCTGGTCTCAACACTTCATATCCCCCTTCTTCAGCGTCTTCAAACAGTCTCCTGCCAGCGGGGTTCATGATGCGCGAACCCCATGCTGGCATGGGGTGCGCGCATCATGAACCCCGCTGGCAGGAGATTTTAATGCCAAACACCTGGGTGTTTGGCATTAAAATCTCCTGCCATAATGACAGGAGAACTGTTGTCCATGACGGCTCGGATGTCCGAGGGGCAGAGAGGAGGGCCGGGTGGGCGGTACGCTGCGTAGATCCTTAGCTCCACGCCGGCCGTCTTCAGGAGTATCCCAATGCTCCTGGTTGAGATGAATGGCAGCAGCTCCAATTCTTCATGCACTAGGTCTCTCCTAACCAAAATGGCCGTGCCTCTGTAGGCCTTTCCTTCGGGAGAGACCTCGTCGCGACGATACACGAAGAAGTTGGGGATCTTGAAATGGCGTCCGGGTCTGAGTTTAGTCTCCCCTAGCAGCACGACCTGGATTCCGTGCTGCTGCACCATAGTTCGGAGACTAGCGGCTTGTTGTTGGATGCCGCCTGGGTTCCAGTACATTACCCGGAGCTTAGCCATTTCTTGCCATTGTCAGGTGGGTCAGGACTGTGAGAATAGCCGTGAGTGGGTCAGCTCCCGTGGTCATCGCCGCTAGGACGTCCCTTAAGATCTTCATAACGACTGTGACCAATTGTGCTAGTGCAGCCTCGATCGTGGTCGGCACGGATGTAGTTTGAGGGGGGGAGGCCTCGCTTCTCCCCCTTGAGGCTTGTGCTCTCGGAGCTGGGTGCTGTACTCGCACATGCTGAGATACAGGTCCTGGTGTGTTGGCAACTGCTGGCCCTGGCTGGATGGTGGCGATGGGAGGGGGTATGGGTGTGGAGGTCACCCTGGCCTCGGACTTGGCCATCTTTTTCTTCTTCTTCTTCCCCCTCCTCTTTCTCTTAGTGGAGAGGGGTCCTCCCCTCTCCGTGGCCTCGTTAGCCGGCGGTTGCAGTGTTGTGACCGCCGCTACCTTTCCAGGTTTAGTGGCTGGTGCCACTTCTGTTGCCACCTCCAGGCGCCGCGGCTGTCGCGGCTGTGGCTGGGGTCTCGCATTGGGTGCGCCCTCTGAAGATCAGAATAATCCGCGCGCGGTCTAAGGCATAACATCTACTCCTTCGTTTTTACTAAAAATAGTGAATAAAGTGTTGGTAACTGTGTTAATTTTCAGTGTCAAAACTTGTACAATCACTGTGATAGATAAAAACTTTATTTATTTTGTCCACTTTATTGATATTTGTGTGTTTTGCTTCTAAGTTTTACAAAGTTGTAGCAATCTGTTAACAAACATTACTCCATCTACCCTACAAAAAATAAATAAAAAAATTCTAATTTTATAATAAAAACTAAGATTCAGTATTTTCAATTTATATAAACATGGCAAAGTGCGCAACCTGTGGCCGCTTCTTCAGCTCAGCAAACGCCGCAGCGTGTAGTAATTGCAAAGTCAATTATCATCGTAGCTGTGTCGCCGATTAACTGGTTATGCAGCCCATGTAAGATTAAAGTGTCACGCTCAAATCATACTCAGTGTTTACCTGCAACAACTGTAAAAACAAGGTCTTATGTTGGTACCACCACATCCGCTGAAGCAGAAGACATAAATGTTACGCCCACAAATAAGTCGGACCTGAGCCAGTTCTTAATAGAGATGCGCGGTCTACGAGGTGAAATGACGGCATTAAGGGTCGAGCTTGGGGAGTGCAGGGCGGACATCGCCAGTTTGCGTAATTCTATGGAGAGCCTCACTTCACGTGTTGATACCATCGACGAGCGTGTCACGTCTTCAGAGAAAAAATTTGATGAGGTAACCCCAAGCCATTCCTGTGAGGCTATCATCAGCGAGCTCAGATCCCAAATTAATGAGCGAGACCAGGAATTGCTATTGAATGATATCAAGATATCTGGCGTTCCCGAGGTCAAGGGCGAAAACGTTATAGACCTCGTTACAGTTGCCGCAAACAAACTGTCGGTCTCCTTGGACGAGCGGGACATTATGTCTGCAGAAAGAGTTGGAGCAGTTCGAAAAGATCGTTTGAATGATGAGGGCATACCCCCGAGGTGTATCGTCGCCCGGTTCGCGCGCCGCTCTGTGCGTGATGAGCTGCTGCGCGCGGCACGAGTACACCGGCGTGCTACTACTGAAGGCTTTGGCTTACCGGGTCAGACCTGCCGTTTTTATATAAACGAGCGCCTAACTCGACTAAATCGGCAACTATTCGCAAAGACACGGAATATATGCCGCCGCCTGAAATGGATATCCGTATGGACAAAAGCTAGCAAAATATTTGTACGTAAAGATAAGAATGATAATATTGAACGCATTAAAAAGGAATCGGACTTTGTCCGCGTTTTTGGATCTGGCATTGTTTGACCATTGCGGACAATTTAAAAGTTATTTTTACTTTAAATGAATTGCTAAGAATGTAGTTAAAACTGTACTATTACAACGGTCGAAAGTATCTATACATTATTAAACTATAACTGATTTTTTTTATTATCTTGAACTTTTTTATTGTTATTTTATGATTTAGTGAGTTTCCTTTGTTTTGTGCTTTACTATTTTTACCTTTTGTAATATTTACAATATATGTAAAACCTGTATAATATACTAAATGTTAAAAAAATATTAGAAGTAACAGTAGTAGTTTTTACTGTAAACTATTCATACACACATATTACTTCATTTATACTTGTTACATTGTGTCATAGGTATATGTATTATTATAAAAAAATGGTTACACTATATGACACTTCAAACACTTTATTAATATATATAAAAACAAACAATTTATATTACACCAACATTATTATCAGTATTATTTTCGCAAAGCAATCTAGAACACAAAATAAAACACTTTTAATTAATAACTGTTATTTTTACTTTACACGAATGTTTACGCCTCCAATACTTGATATTAGAACAATAGATAATAATATTTATAAGTTCTGTCTTCCTTCATTCAGTGATAGGTGGTTCCATTTGTACCGGTATCGATTCTATTTTATATCAGCGCTGCAGTATTCGATAATATCAGCGCTGCAGTAGCAATGCTGCAGCATATTGCTGAGTCGGATGCCTTTTCGTTGCTACTATCTAACCATTTATTTAAATTGTTCTTTTTAATTGTTTGTATGTATACAATTGTGGCAATGAATAATCTTTCTTTCTTTCTTTCTTTCTTTCTCTGCGACTGGTGGTGCACCTCTGTGCGCGTTTTGCCGCGGCGCATGCGCCGGCGGGGGAGGGATGGGAGAGGGCATTCTAATACCCCTCTTACGAGCGATGCGCTGAATAACAGCGCATCTTCGGTCATTTGCCGAGTGCGCCTTACCGCAATTGGCGCACTTCGGTGGCCCATCCCTGGGTTTGGGGCAGTCTGATGCGACATCATCCTCGGCGCATCTGACGCATTTTACAGGGCGAAAGCAGTTTGCCGAGGAGTGTCCGAACCCCTGGCAACGGTGGCACTGAGCCGGGCCTTCCCTGCCTTGCCATGCCTCAATGGTTACTCCTGGTATGTAGAGGAGCTCGTGTACATCATACAGCCTCTTGAGCTCCTCTTGGCTAAGGTGGTGTAGCTTCACATGGAAAAGGCAACCCGGTCTCCCTTTCTTCGGGGGGATTGCCCTTACGAAGGTAACGGGAAAGCCCAATGCCTTAAGGGCCTCCTCGATGTCCTCGGGGTGTGTATCCGCTGGTAGCCCACGCCGTCCCACCTTAGTGGGCAATTCAGCGGTTGGTGCATAGCAGTACCATGCGAGCGCTGCGTCCTCCTTGCTGCGCTCCGTTAGGTACCTCTGCACCTTCCGGTATTCGTCAGCTGAATGCGGGCGGAATCTTACCCCTTTCCCGAAGGGGCGCGCATTCGGCGCGTGCCCTAAAATGTTGTGTAGGGCACGGAAATGTTTTGCCCACTCTGGTAGGCTTTCGACTATAATAGGAGGATATTTGCTATCCTCCTTTTTGTGGGCTGCGCGGGCGCTTTGGTGCCGCTGCCATCGTGGCATACGTCGACGCGGACGACGTTCCTGGGCGCGTAGGGCCCCCCCCACGTTTGGGCATCGTAGGCGGCAGCCATGTCGACCGGCGACATTGATTTTTGCCCTGCCTTAATCTCTACCTCCATTTCGGAGGGAGATGGGGTAGAGCGGCTTTGAGCCATGCCCCTCTTAGGCTCAATCAGTATGGTCGAGGCGACCCCCCTCTGCACGCCGACCCCGCTACGGAGGTTTGCAGGAGGGGGTGGGGGGGCATCATGAGTCGTCTCGATTGTTGCGAGGTCCGTTTCACCGGTATTTATACTGGTTGCCGGGCCCGTGCTGAGTTGTGTTACACAACTAGCGCCAGGTACAGCAACCGTATTTCCGGCCTCGCTTTCCAAAGTCGAAAGCCCGGCGTACTCGGTCGAGTCCCAACCTCCCGGGTAAAGTGCTGGTCCCCTCTCTTCTTCAACTTGCGTTTCAGTGGCTGGGGAATACTCCGACGAGGAGGATGAGGATGGCGATTGCGGCGGTTCTGCGTGCCGAACTGGAGTTTTCGCTCTTTTTTCCGTAGAAGCATCGATTTCCGGCGGCGTGCGACGTCTTGCGGCTAGTCGCCCTTGTAGGACCTCCGTGTTTTCCACCTGACGATACTCAGATCGCCGGTCAGTAGACGCGGGGGTCGGGGGCGATGCGCGTGTACGCGGTAGCGGCCGTGGTATCCCGGTCTTGATGTTGCTGTCCCGGGGAGGTAGTATCACCGACTTCTCGGGATCAAATAGGTCTCTCCTCATCAGTGTCCTTTCGAACGTCGTTGTCCGCCGCTTGTCGGGTGGTTCCCTAGGTCGGCGGGAGGGGGCTGGGTCCCCCTCATCCGACATTCTTGTACACTAATGTAATGAGTACCTAAATGTGGTGTGTATGTACGTGTGCGTATCCCGGTAGGCGTGCGAACGATAACGGTTCCTGTGTCGCTTGACCACTCCCCCCCGCCCCTCAGCGCGGGCCATTTAGCCGGGTGAAACCTTTCGGAGGCCCAGCACAGCGCCCAGCGAGCGGTTTGGGGGTTTGTTGACTTAATGAGAGATGTCCCCGCGAAATGAGACTTAATACCCCGAAGTGTACAAGTACACCGCAGGGCCGAACACCGGTGCCCTTTTCTAAGAAAAGGGATAGGGTGTCCGACGCGCTTGGAACGCTGTTGGCCAGTTACAATTGCAACGACGGGCGTGTCAATTGGCAAACAGACGTTATCCCGGGGTGTGGTCGCCCAAAGTCTCAAAGTCTAGGAACTTCAGGGAGTAAACTCAACCTTCAGAACTTCGACCGAGTTCTTCGGAGCGACGGGTGCCGTGGTAATAGTACTAGTTAAAAACTTTCCTTATTCACCGATTGCACCGCTACACAAGCCCGAGATGATATGCCTCTGGTATTGCGGGTGTCCATGGGCGGCGGTAATCACTTACCATCACGTGAGCCACCTGCTCGTTTGCCTCCCTTTTCTATTAAAAAAAAAAATGTGTTGCGGACCTTGCGGTGGATGCTGTGGCGGCTGCAGTGGACCCTGTTGTCCCTGCATTACGATCTACACGTGTTTCTAATAGATTTTAATATAACTATTTTGTTAATTTTTTTTTAGTTCTTTCCAAAGATAATTGCGTAAGTCGAATTTATTTTATATACGCCTTATGCCCGTGTTCAGTAGACTCTAGAATCTATTTTGCCGAATTTCGTAATTTTTCTTCCGGTAGATTCTGACACAGGCAAGCAAGTGATTTTTAAAAGGGTTCAATTTTCTTTTATAATATACGGAACACTTAAGAAATATAATAAAATAAATATCTTCACGCAATGCCCAATACAGGGGTAGACAGAGGTCTAGTCTAGACAATTAAGTCCCTTTGACCTCCTTCCACCGAAGATATTTTCGGGACAACGTGACAGCTAGTGAGCCCGTCGCCGTCTTTATGTCAAAGCCAACGACGTAATTCGTACATAAGATTTTGAAAAATCCATTGGTACGAGCCTGCCACCTGGGAATCGAACTCACTTGATTCGAAACTCCGACCACCCACCCACTGGGCTATCAAGACATTAACACTATTGAAAAATAAAAATCAGTATAAATAAAAATCCTTTTAAATTCTCTCTTTAATTTAGTCATAGATAATAAAATAACAGTAAAATAGTTTCAAGTGTTACAACACTAAAGTTAAAAATCACAGTACTATGTTTCCTCGGTGAATCTTTCACAGTTTCCCTTGCATGAATGGTTTAAGATATTTATGGAAAGATTCATTGACTGGCTCCGCATTAAGAGGACTCTTCATTGCCTCCTCCATCAGTCGTTCGTATACTCTACCGTCGTATGAACCTAGGGTTGATTGCAGCATCTGACAACAATAACAAAATAATCAACGATAATACGTATATAAATAAAAAAATTTCTTCACGCACTTCCCAATACAGGGGTAAACAGAGATCGAGTCTAGACAATTAAGTCCCTTCGACTCACCTTCCACCGAAGATATTTTAGGGACAACGTGGCAGGTGGTGAGCCCGTCGCCATCTTTATGTCCAAGCCAACGATATTCGTAAATAAGTTTTTGAAAAACCCATTGGTACGTGCCTACCAACTAGGGATCGAACTCGGGTCTATTGACTCGAAATTCCGACCACCCAACCACTCGGCTATCGTGACTTTAAATAAATTTTAAGTTTTTTCAATAAAAACTTTAAATAAACTACATAACCTATAAACTCATAATAAAAAAGACTCCCGTAAAGAGTCGAGGTAGAATCGCCATATTCCTCAAACCATAATTCTATTCAGAAATAGCTAAGCCGTAATAGCTTACCACGTACATTGACAACCGCATTTCCGCACATCTGACACGTTAAATATTAAATCGATCTGGTAAATCCGGCTATTTTCAAGGTTTATCCTACCATTTGTTGGTATATATTGCCACTTTTAAAACCAATATCTTAAACGCCTCGTACGTCACTCACAGGAAGAAATGAGTCGAAATGTTCACAAAAGGACTGTGTTTAACAACAATACATGTCGTTGTTAAACACAGTTTTGGCGACACAATTGAGCCGCAGATCTCAATTTCAATTTATTTGCGTAAACCACTGCCCCGGGTTCGAATCCTGCCATTTTCACTTTTAAATATCTCTTTAATTTAATAAAAAAAAGGTTACCATAACTTATGTGCTTTAAAAATCATTAAAATTGCAAACTGCCCTTCTGATAAAAATTAGGCAAAAATAGAACATCTTGGGGATAGAAACTATCTAATAGATAGGTGTTGAACCATAAGAGATGAATACCGACAGGTTGGTGGATTTAAAAAAAGTGGAGGAGGGTTATTTTTACTATACAATACGAAAAATTCAATAATTACTGAGTTGTCTATGACTGTACCCATGTTTATGTATCGATTACTTTGCTGATTCAGGTCCATTGTGCAACAGATACTATTTTGAGTAGCTGCAAAATCAATCGTTCATAAGACTAGACTTCGATTCCCGCAAGGTTGGCTCAAACCTTTGAGCTTTTGGAAACTCGTGTACTTACTTGTGTTATTCCTGTTGATTTGGATACTAAGACATCAACATGTTCACCACTTTTCACCAGTTTTCACGATGTTCCCAATAGCCTCTGATAAAGTACAAGTTAACTGGACTAAACTGTCTGTCTAGTCAGATGTTTAGTCTCGTGAAATCTGACCACCCCAATGTTGGGTTACGTACGTAATGATCTCTTGTATTTACGCGAATGCTACACATTTAAAATAAAACGATTTTCCACCACGGATGCTGTAAACCATCCGAAACGTCGGGAAATAAAAATAGTTTGTAAAAACTAATTAAAAAATGCGATAAAATCCGAAAATCGTTTCACGTACGTAAGTTCGAATCTGTTTTTATTTTTAAATAAATGTATCATTCAAAGAATTTAACCGATATTGATAAATTTCTATACTTACGTCATCTCGTATATCAAAAGCATCCACTAAGCCGACTGCGTTTCGTCTAACCTTAGTTAGAATATCTTCGTACCATAAACGCATTTGCTCGACGTCTTTGTGAGATATTGAAGTATACTGTGGAAAAATGTTACATAACTGAATTTAAACTACTACAAAACACAAAACTTGGCTAAACTAGTTTGGAAACTTAAAATAAAGGGTTATTTGCAAGAAATAAAACATTAATTTTGATTAATGCATAAACAATAACTGACACTAAAATCACTCGGAGATAAAATGTGACAACCTGTCAAAATTTTCCTCGAAAATATTGCAATAAATTCGCACTTAACACTTTACTTTGAACTAACCCAAACAAATTATACTACTGAAATATAATTTCAAGGCAGCAGGAGATTAAAAATTGATGTAATATTACCAAGAGTAAATCACTGAGCTTCTCCAGGGCCCAGTAAACAGAATACAATTCAACAAGCTGATCGAGAACTTCTTTCAACTCTTCTGATGCAGTTTTCTTTAAATCTTGTATTTCTTCATAAAATGTAGATATAACTATAACCCGGCAGTGTGACTGAAATAAACAGACTATTGTTAGTTTCAAACGTAATATTATTACATTATTATTTGATAATGATAATAATATTATTTGATAAAAAAGAAACTGTTTAATACCTCTGCAGCGGCTACTAATTGTACAGATGTTAAATTCCAGGCATCCTCAAAAGACATTCCACTGTTGACTCTTCTCGTTATAATTTCAACACAGTTTGAAATCTTCCTAGAAAAGAAATATATAAATATCTTCACGTAATTCCCAATACACGGGTAGACAGAGGTCTAGTCTGGACAATTAAGGCTCTTCGACCCACCTTCCACCGAAGATATCGGGACAACGTGACAGGTGGTGAGCCCGTCGCCGTCTTTATTACTCTTTCTCTTTATTATAATAAATAAATAAATAAATATAAATAAATATCTTCACGCAATTCCCAATACAGGGGTAAACAGAGGTCAAGTCTAGACAATTAAGTCCCTTTGACCCACCTTCCACCGAAGACATTTTCGGGACAACGTGACAGGTGGTGAGCCCGTCGCCGCCTTTATGTCCAAGCCAACGATGAAATTCGTACATAAGTTTTTGAAAAACTCATTGGTACTGCCACCTGGGGATCGAACTCGGGTCTCTCGACTCAAAATGCCGACCGAAAATCCGACACAACCGAAAATCCGACCACCCAACAACTCGGCTATCGCGACTTTTATGAATTTTCCTAGAAAATATTAAAAAATATTTAAATTATAAGAATGTATAAGGCTATATAAATTATGAGAATTTAAAGGTTTCTACTTTAAATGTCATAGAAACCGCTGAATATTCCGAGAAAATTATTTACTGTGTTTCTCTCAGAGAGAGTTATTAGAACCGGGAAAGGTTTGCCAGTTTCAGCTTAATTTTGGTTTAGAGAGAATTTTCCTATTAAGAATATTGTTCACTTCTACAGGAAAACTTAAATATTGACATAGTATGTAATTATGCGTACTGTTTGTGGTGACTCTATACAATGCAAAACTTAATGTTAATATGTATTACAAATTTTGACAGTGCTTTCTAAGCTTAGCCTTAAAAATCAAAAAGGATTTTTCATGAAGTATTTCATTTGGGAGGCTGTTATACAGTAGTGCTCCTTCAAACTGTATAGTTTTTAAGCCATACTTATTGGTTCTGACTTTTGGTAATTGTAATTTATGTTTGTTTCGTGTGTAGTGTGAGTGATTTAGTTTTGAATGTAATTTGTGAGTGTATGAAACCATACACTAGTATATAGTATAGGTAATAAGGTAATAGTATAGGTATAGGATACTATTTTTCTAACTAGAATGCATATTTTGTATGTGTATAATTGACTAAGAGATAATGTATCGGTTTTCTTATAAGTCAAGCTGGAACAAAGTTTTTATTAATTTATTTTGGGCTCTTTGGAGATCTTTCAAACAAATAATAAAATTACATCCCCATATCTCTATTAGATATTCTAGTGCGGGCTTGGCTAGTGAGTTATAAATAAGAGTGCGAACTTTTGGAGGGATGCACCGTGACCATCTTCGCAAGGCTCCGGTCATTGATGTAATCTTTGACTGCAAATAATCTAGATGAGCTTGCCATGATAACTTGGAATCCAAAAATAGACCGAGATATGTTTCTCTTTGTGATTGCTTAATTTATTGATTATTTATAGTTAAAGGGTTGAAACTAGGAATTTTTTTAATTTTTTTGCAGTAAAAAGCATGTATGAAGTTTTAGAAACATTAACAGTGAGCAAGTGATACTGAAACCATTAATTTAATATGTCCATATCAGTCTGAGCATCAGATAATAATCTTGTGGATTGACTCGCAAAAATAAAATAAGCATGTGTCATCAGCATAAAAAGACACCTCACCGGTCAATCCCAGGTTACCAACGTCATGTATGTATATCAAAAATAACAATGGACCCAGGACAGACCCCTGAGGAATCCCACAAGGAATATGACGTGGTCTACTTTGAAAATTTTCGATTTTCACTAATTGTACTCTATTTGTCAAGTAAGATTGAATTATTTTAAAAACTGATCCAGATATGCCTAACCTTCGTAATTTATTGAGCAAAATAGTGTGGGAAATAGTATCGAAAGCCTTTTTTAAATCGATAAATATGCCCATAGCGATTTTTTTGGTCGATATTATTTTTGATTTTGGCTATTAAATCAATTGATGCCGACAGAGTGTTTGATTTTGCCCGAAAAACATACTGGCTTTTAAAGATAAATTTTATTTCAAATAACAAACGAAATTTCAAATAACAAACCAAATATTTTTTCTAGTATTATTATTACCCAGATGGAGCGTGTTTCGGACACTGTTGGTTCACCATCTGACTCTTCCCAATACCGTGGGAAATGCCTGAATATAATATTGACATGATTACCAAAAATTATTTTCTTTTTATCTAGTCTCCATTAAGGATTCCCCGTATGTTGGTTACTGGATGGCGATAAGGCAAGTGACCGTTGATCGTGTAGTATCGGTGTGAGAATATTGCCACTCTCTTTCTTCCCGTGGGTGTTGTAACAGGGGACTAAGGGAAACAGCCTTGAATAATGTTATGGCAACCGATAGATGGCGAGATAACCATCTGTAAAAATATCAGACCAAGATGGGTAGTAGCGTCTGAGGTGCAACTTGTACCTGCATCCACGATCGCCAATCCGCCTGCCAAGTGTGGCGATTATGGTAAATCCTCCCTATGAGAGAGGCCTATGTCCTGCAGTGGACTTTAACTGGACTTTATGTATGTATTTATAATAAGACAAGAAACATATACTTTATAGCTTAATAACTATTTTGGATATCCATTAATATTCATCATACTAATGTAGTATTAGCACAATAGGTAATCATGAAATCTGATTTAAATACTCCTAGCTGCAAATCATAAAACACTTCTTATTTCGGTATTGCTGAGCAAGAATAATATTTCAAGTAAGTTTCAATAACAATACGATGTCGTATACTGTGATATTTAATGTCATACCTCACAGCAAGCACTTGAAAACCACGTATAATTCCCTCCACTGTGTTGGACCAACACTCATTGTAATCTTTGGCCGCGGTCGTCTTCAAATATGCAACGGTAGGTGTTAACGTTTTAGTGTCCTGCTGTTGCCATGTCTTTACCAAAAACCTAAAAACATTTATTATTATAATTGAAGCAACAAAAGCAAAAATTAACTTTACATATAGTTTTAGTACATATTTATATATCACACACATCTACGCAATAAATAGTTTTTATGGGTCATGGAGTGGTGGCTGATGACCGTTCTTAAAAGCAAACGTTCTCTATATACTATGTTCAGCAATGAAATCTAGATGCAGGCGGCGGTGACGAGTCCGTACGTGAGCGGCAAGTTGGACGACAGCATGTAGCCGTGCCCGCCGCGACCTATACAGCGACAGCTACCTGGCGGTCTGCAGCAACATGACGGTGTTCTCGCCCTCGTAGGTGCAGGCGGCGGTGACGAGTCCGTACGTGAGCGGAAAGTTGGACGACAGCATGTAGCCGTTTCCGCCGCGACCTATACAGCGACAGCTACCTGGCGGTCTGCAGCAACATGACGGTGTTCTCGCCCTCGTAGGTGCAGGCGGCGGTGACGAGTCCGTACGTGAGCGGCAAGTTGGACGACAGCATGTAGCCGTGCCCGCCGCGACCTATACAGCGACAGCTACCTGGCGGTCTGCAGCAACATGACGGTGTTCTCGCCCTCGTAGGTGCAGGCGGCGGTGACGAGTCCGTACGTGAGCGGCAAGTTGGACGACAGCATGTAGCCGTGCCCGCCGCGACCTATACAGCGACAGCTACCTGGCGGTCTGCAGCAACATGACGGTGTTCTCGCCCTCGTAGGTGCAGGCGGCGGTGACGAGTCCGTACGTGAGCGGCAAGTTGGACGACAGCATGTAGCCGTGACCGCCGCATGCCAGCCGGCAGCGCTCTACATACGCCGCCGTGTCTGAAGTTGTCACGGCTTTCAAGCAACATGCAAGCGCGTGTAACTGAAAATAAAAATAGGACCTGTTTTCGATTGCAGTTGGTTCAAGAAAAAGTTTATATGGGTTTGTCACTTCTAAGAACTTCGAATATATTAGGTTAAATGTACATACATCTTATAGATTCCCCTTAATATAAACGGAACACTTTTTCTTTCTTTCTTTATAAGTAGTATTTTTTTCAGCCCAGAAATCATCAAGACTACACTATTAACAGAGTAATCATGGACATGTGTTGTACAGTGAGCAAGTATAACTGCGAAATTTAGTGCATTTAACTTATTCGGAGATTTACTAACGTTATAGGAAATGGTGCCGCTGTTTTCAAATACTCATAAGCTGAAGTTACTACTTGCAATTAGGGCTATTATATAATTTCTCGCAAAACTTGTACACAATAATGGTTAAGTGTGCAACATGACGTCATGGTGAAACGCATTCGACGCATTTCGTAAACCACTCCAGACAATAGCATTGCAGCTAACTTGGAGAGGAATATTATTTACATTCATCTTGCTATTCATCATGGTGGCCTGTAAAAGTCCATTGCAGAACATAGGCCTCTCCCGACTAGGAGGGTTTGCTGTAATCGCCACGCTTGGAAAGCGGATTGGTGATCGCAATACCAGACATCATGCACCTTAGACGCTGCTGTCTGTCACCAGTCTGCTGAATTTTGGTCTGGTACTTTTTGAGATGCTTATCTTTCGGTAGCCAATTTCATTTTCAAGGCATCTCGCTTAGTTGCCTCTAAATATATATTTACCCTTTCTCCATTAAAATACAACAGCTGAGTGATTGGATGATCAATAAACCCGATTTCAATCCCCATATCATATTATGTGCGGCTTATGTGCGATTTATATCACTGGTTTGGACATACAGACGAAGACAGGCTCATCGACTGTTACGTTGTCCCAAAACAAAGAGTAGAAAGGACTTAACTGTCCATTATCTCTGTCTACTCCGGTATAGGGAATGACGTGAAGATATTTTTTTCATCTTTAAAGCAAAACATACTAACTTCAGGAAGTCGTTCCAAATTGCCATCAACCAGCTGCTCACTGACGTCATTAAATGTGTTCCACAGCTTATTGGCTGTAATCCGGAGCGCGTGACAGGCTGCGATGGCGATGAAGAGCTTGTGCTGCTGCGTCACGTAATCCAGTATCTGACATTCTGGCTCCCTAATATTAACAGACGTACATAAGGAATAGTCATAAGTCTATCTTTGACTACACTAAGCTTGCGTAGTCATACCATTACAGCATCTTAAATGCTGTAGGAACTAGTAAGTTCTATCAATAAACTTGTGTTTCAATTTAACATGATAATGATGATCTTTGATAATAAATAAAATAAATACTTTCACGCAATTCCCAATACAGGGGTAGACAGAGTTCTAGACAATTAAGTCCGCTTGACCCCCATTCCATCAAAGATGTTTTCGGGACAACGTGACAGGTGGTGAGCCCGTCGCCGTCTTTATGCCCAAGCCAACAATATAATTCGCACATAAGTTTTTGAAAAACCCATTGGTACGAGCCTGCCACCTGGGAATCGAACTCGGGTCTCGCGACTCGAAATTCCGGCCACCCAACCTCTCGGCTATGGTGACTTTTCAAATTATAATAATTCTTGAAATTACAAGCATGTTATTTTATTTATTTCAGTTTATAATTTGAAGAACTATTTTAAGAATTATTAATATTGTAATTAAATACAACTGTATTTTTAGGAGAATATTTTCCGTCAACGTGAGAAATTCGAAAACGAAGTATTTGCAAAAGTCTTTTGTAAAATGCAACGATAGGTGCAAAAATGTATTCGGCGACTACTTTTCGAGTTTTTGCGGCCATAAACATACGGAAGCTGTACATTTGTTCATAAATATAATTTAAAGTGTGTTTTAATGATCTTCGTCGACGAGTGGCGTACACATCGGTTTTCATGGTGTCGCCGGCTCTGAGGTCCCGGGTTCGATTCACGGATTCCCGGGTTCAATGTAGAAAACACTTTTTCTAAATTTTCTCGGATGTGGGTGTTGTACCTGCGTTGTTTGGTCCATAATATAAGCGCTTAAGCTGCTTACTTGAGAATCAGAGCAATGTATGTGACGTTGTCATTATCATAGATATGTATTTATTTATTATTTATTTATGTATGAGAGGAAAATATTATTAACTAAATTAGTAAGAACATGACTACATAGCCACGATAGCCGAGTTGTTGGGTGGTCGGAATTTCGAGTCGAGACCCGACTTCGATCCCCAGGTGGCAGTACCAATGAGTTTTCAAAAACTTATGTACGAATTTCATCGTTCGCTTGGACATAAAGGCGGCGACGGGCTCACCACCTGTCACGTTGTCCTGAAAATATCTTCGGTGGAAAGAGGTCAAAGGGACTTAATTGTCTAGACTTGACCTCTGTCTACCCCTGTATTGGGAATTGCGTGAAGATATTTTTTCATCTTTAAAGCAAAACATACTAACTTCAGGAAGTCGTTCCAAATTGCCATCAACCAGCTGCTCACTGACGTCATTAAATGTGTTCCACAGCTTATTGGCTGTAATCCGGAGCGCGTGACAGGCTGCGATGGCGATGAAGAGCTTGTGCTGCTGCGTCACGTAATCCAGTATCTGACATTCTGGCTCCCTAATATTAACAGACGTACATAAGGAATAGTCATAAGTCTATCTTTGACTACACTAAGCTTGCGTAGTCATACCATTACAGCATCTTAAATGCTGTAGGAACTAGTAAGTTCTATCAATAAACTTGTGTTTCAATTTAACATGATAATGATGATCTTTGATAATAAATAAAATAAATACTTTCACGCAATTCCCAATACAGGGGTAGACAGAGTTCTAGACAATTAAGTCCGCTTGACCCCCATTCCATCAAAGATGTTTTCGGGACAACGTGACAGGTGGTGAGCCCGTCGCCGTCTTTATGCCCAAGCCAACAATATAATTCGCACATAAGTTTTGAAAAACCCATTGGTACGAGCCTGCCACCTGGGAATCGAACTCGGGTCTCGCGACTCGAAATTCCGGCCACCCAACCCCTCGGCTATGGTGACTTTTCAAATTATAATAATTCTTGAAATTACAAGCATGTTATTTTATTTATTTCAGTTTATAATTTGAAGAACTATTTTAAGAATTATTAATATTGTAATTAAATACAACTGTATTTTTAGGAGAATATTTTCCGTCAACGTGAGAAATTCGAAAAACGAAGTATTTGCAAAAAGTCTTTTGTAAAAATGCAACGATAGGTGCAAAAAATGTATTCGGCGACTACTTTTCGAGTTTTTGCGGCCATAAACATACGGAAGCTGTACATTTGTTCATAAATATAATTTAAAGTGTGTTTTAATGATCTTCGTCGACGAGTGGCGTACACATCGGTTTTCATGGTGTCGCCGGCTCTGAGGTCCCGGGTTCGATTCACGGATTCCCGGGTTCAATGTAGAAAACACTTTTTTCTAAATTTTCTCGGATGTGGGTGTTGTACCTGCGTTGTTTGGTCCATAATATAAGCGCTTAAGCTGCTTACTTGAGAATCAGAGCAATGTATGTGACGTTGTCATTATCATAGATATGTATTTATTTATTATTTATTTATGTATGAGAGGTAAATATTATTAACTAAATTAGTAAGAACATGACTACATAGCCACGATAGCCGAGTTGTTGGGTGGTCGGAATTTCGAGTCGAGACCCGACTTCGATCCCCAGGTGGCAGTACCAATGAGTTTTCAAAAACTTATGTACGAATTTCATCGTTCGCTTGGACATAAAGGCGGCGACGGGCTCACCACCTGTCACGTTGTCCTGAAAATATCTTCGGTGGAAAGAGGTCAAAGGGACTTAATTGTCTAGACTTGACCTCTGTCTACCCCTGTATTGGGAATTGCGTGAAGATATTTTTTCATCTTTAAAGCAAAACATACTAACTTCAGGAAGTCGTTCCAAATTGCCATCAACCAGCTGCTCACTGACGTCATTAAATGTGTTCCACAGCTTATTGGCTGTAATCCGGAGCGCGTGACAGGCTGCGATGGCGATGAAGAGCTTGTGCTGCTGCGTCACGTAATCCAGTATCTGACATTCTGGCTCCCTAATATTAACAGACGTACATAAGGAATAGTCATAAGTCTATCTTTGACTACACTAAGCTTGCGTAGTCATACCATTACAGCATCTTAAATGCTGTAGGAACTAGTAAGTTCTATCAATAAACTTGTGTTTCAATTTAACATGATAATGATGATCTTTGATAATAAATAAAATAAATACTTTCACGCAATTCCCAATACAGGGGTAGACAGAGTTCTAGACAATTAAGTCCGCTTGACCCCCATTCCATCAAAGATGTTTTCGGGACAACGTGACAGGTGGTGAGCCCGTCGCCGTCTTTATGCCCAAGCCAACAATATAATTCGCACATAAGTTTTTGAAAAACCCATTGGTACGAGCCTGCCACCTGGGAATCGAACTCGGGTCTCGCGACTCGAAATTCCGGCCACCCAACCTCTCGGCTATGGTGACTTTTCAAATTATAATAATTCTTGAAATTACAAGCATGTTATTTTATTTATTTCAGTTTATAATTTGAAGAACTATTTTAAGAATTATTAATATTGTAATTAAATACAACTGTATTTTTAGGAGAATATTTTCCGTCAACGTGAGAAATTCGAAAAACGAAGTATTTGCAAAAAGTCTTTTGTAAAAATGCAACGATAGGTGCAAAAAATGTATTCGGCGACTACTTTTCGAGTTTTTGCGGCCATAAACATACGGAAGCTGTACATTTGTTCATAAATATAATTTAAAGTGTGTTTTAATGATCTTCGTGGACGAGTGGCGTACACATCGGTTTTCATGGTGTCGCCGGCTCTGAGGTCCCGGGTTCGATTCACGGATTCCCGGGTTCAATGTAGAAAACACTTTTTCTAAATTTTCTCGGATGTGGGTGTTGTACCTGCGTTGTTTGGTCCATAATATAAGCGCTTAAGCTGCTTACTTGAGAATCAGAGCAATGTATGTGACGTTGTCATTATCATAGATATGTATTTATTTATTATTTATTTATGTATGAGAGGTAAATATTATTAACTAAATTAGTAAGAACATGACTACATAGCCACGATAGCCGAGTTGTTGGGTGGTCGGAATTTCGAGTCGAGAGACCCGACTTCGATCCCCAGGTGGCAGTACCAATGAGTTTTTCAAAAACTTATGTACGAATTTCATCGTTCGCTTGGACATAAAGGCGGCGACGGGCTCACCACCTGTCACGTTGTCCCGAAAATATCTTCGGTGGAAAGAGGGTCAAAGGGACTTAATTGTCTAGACTTGACCTCTGTCTACCCCTGTATTGGGAATTGCGTGAAGATATTTTTTTTATGACTACATACCCAGCTTTTAACTGTGACTGCCTTCGCACCGCCGAAAATCTGATAGCTATCGTGACGGCTTTGGATAAGTAATTCACCATATCAAAAACAATCACAACTCTCACGAACACCATGGTTCCATAATTTAACTTGCTGTGACGAGATCTTACGTAAGTTCCATCCTATAAAACAAACAACTGAATAGCGTAACTTAAATTTACTAATTGAAAATAAAGGTTTTAAAAAAATTAGACCCGCCATACATCGAAGAAATTTTTTGGGATAATGTGACAGATGGTGAGCTCGTCTCTGTCTTTATGTCCAAGCCAACGATATAAATCGCACATAAGTTTTGAAAAAACCCATTGGTACGAGCCCACCACCTGGGAATCGAACACGAACGGTCTCGAATGATTTGAATTCAAATCAATCAGTCGTAAAAGAAATAAATTATACGAATTCTGATTGTCAGGTTTAAGAGGGTCTAATGAGAAATTATATTGTTGAATATAGGAAGGGTTGGAATATCTTATCTGTCTATATCATCATCAGCATCATTATCGTGACAGCAGCAAAAATACAGAACAAAAAAACAATAAATACAGAATAAAAAATACAATAAAAAAGACACAGTGAAAAATACTATTTCACTTTTATTTGATTTCCTGGCATTTGTAGAATATAACTTTCCTGCTTAACAAATCTTAAACCTGTCAATACTGACTTTTAAAACCTGCGCGTTCTTCATCAGCATGTGGCTCCTGGGTACCCTAACGTGGTCAAAACCCAGAAATCCATTATTAACGGCATTCAAACCCAACTTAGCGCCGATTTCACCGACTTTTATCCCAGGCAGAGGCATGTGCGTCTCCTCGTCACGTACTTGTACAATAAACGAATGGATGTTGTGGCATTGACCTTTGGTGTACAACTGAGCCATCACAATGCAATAATTCGCCGTTTGACCCACTGAAACAATATCATTTATTTAGATTCTAATTCTTCTTGGTGATCTAAAAGAAGTCGAAATCACGATAGCTGAGTGGTTGGGTGATCAGGTGGCAGGCTCGTACCAATGGGTTTTTCAAAGCCTATGCACGATTCATATCGTTGGCTTGGACATAAAGACGGCGACGGGCTCACCACCTATCACGTTGTCCCGAAAAAATCTTCGATGGAAGGCTTCAAAGGGACTTAATTGTCTAGTCTAGACCTCTACCTACCCGTGCATTGGGAATTGCGTGAAGATTTTTATTTTGTCAGATTTTACGAGTTAAATGTTCCTACTACAGAGTACAATGTCTGCATTTCCTTATTATTTATTTATAAAAGTAGGTATATCTACTAGGCAACAATCGAGAGTCTTACAATCGAGTTACGGGTAGATAAAAACACAGACAGATTCAGAACACAAACACTCGACCAAACAGGTCGAGAGTTTGTGTTCTGAATATCTGTTTAGAGCTTAAATTGATGCTTATAAAGGCATCAATTTAAGCTCTAAACAGATTATAAAAAATTCACAAACAAAAAGAATTGCTGTGAATATTAGTACAAATAAATAACATCTTTTTCAACAGCATCGTTTTCAAAAAGAATTTTATTACTTTAAATATCTTTGTTAATTCAATTAACAAGACTTAAGAATTCTCTAGAAAAGAATTATGAAATCTTCTTATTTGGTAGTCGTGGTTACAAAAATACCAATTTACGAGTATTTGCACCAGCTTCATAAGATGTTTGTAAACTGAAAATAGTTTTAAATTGAAAATAATTTTGAATTGAATTGTAAATTGAAACTAAAAATAATGACTCACAGCCGCCGGGCCACCACTTGTAAGCAGTTAACGTGGGACTGTGCAGCACGAACTCCTTCGTAGCGGGGTCGTACGTCGCCGTCGTCTCCAGGCCGCGGATGAACGTACCGTGTCCCAGCTCCGTCTGTATAATTAATTGATCTTTCATTATAGTGACTCTTAATCAAATCACTAAAACTTGGATTTAGTTCATTGGAAAAGTTAATAGACCTCTGCTTACCCAAGTATGAGAAAAAGATTCATAGATCTGATTGTCGAAAAATAAATGATAATAAATAAATATCTTCACGCAATTCCCAATACAGGGGTAGACAGAGGTCTAGTCTAGACATTTAAGTCCCTCCGACCCACCTTCCACCGAAGATATTTTCGAGACAACGTGATAGGTGGTGAGCCCATCGCCGTCTTTATGTCCAAGCCAACGATGTCGAACGATTCGTACATAAGTTTTTAAAAACCCATTTGTACGAGCTTGCCACCAGGGGATAGAACTCGGATCTCTTGACTCAAAATTCCGACGACCCATCCAAAAAATAATGTAATACTAACTTGCGCATAACTACCAATGATACTACAGTTCCAAGCCCGTGGAAGCCATTTAGCTTGCTGCTCATCATTCGCCTGGTTCAATATTGTGGGCATAAACATAATATAATGCAAAGCTAATGGAGAGCCATCTCTCAGAATGGACGAACCAAGGAGACCGCCTACCACGTCCCTGGAAAATTTCGGAATAGGTATATATAAAAAAGTAACGGTATTCATATACTTTCCTTTATTACATATATTTTCTAAAAGATATATTGCGTAAAGTATACTATATGTAGGAAACGTGAATGACTTGTCATTTTTGTTTCTTCCCACATTGCAACGCAATTAAATTAGTATTACTTTGAAAAAAATATAGTTTCCGCAAAAAAACCTTACGATATTTATAAAACGAATTAATAACAAAACAATAGTTAAAAATAGAACAAAATTATATTTCCAAAGCAATTCTTAATTAGTTTTACCTATAGTTAGTTATAGTTGTCTTGCCTTCCTCCTGCATTTTACGCACTAATCCAAATGAAATCACCGATTTTCTAACAGAGTTTTCATATCTTTCCTTGTGGCTAAGATATTCCTCTGGTATGTCATCAAACGCTTCTCTTTTACTTAACATTATGTTTTCTGGAACAAATATTGTTATTAATCTGATCAGTTTAAATTGTCTTAATCGATTAACAAAATTATTTATAATGTAGACTCGATATATAGAGTTACAACTATGTACAAGTTCTTATTGTAATAGAATTGTGCCGTGGTGATATTGGCTTAAGAATATATCTACGTCTCTTCCAGTGGGTGTCGTAACTTAATCATGGTTAATATGTATCTTCACACCATTTCAATATGTACCTTCACAACTCTGTCTACCCTAGAGTTATAGAAAATTAAGTCCGATCCACCTTCCACCGAAGACAGTTTTTGAGACTACGTGACAGGTGTAGAGCCTGTCGCCGTCTTTCATGTCCAACTCAGCTATATAAATCGTACATAAGTTTTGAAAAACCCATCGATACGAGCGACCTAAAGATCGAACCTGAGTGGGTGATCTTAATTCGAGTCAAAAGACCATTGCTTGGGTTATCGAGGCTATATTGATAAGTGTGAAAGGCTAATGCTAAATAAATGTTTTTTTTTTCTGTTCTATTCTATTACTACGAGAAAAGCCATCTGGCTAGCGATAAGTGGCAGGATAACCATCTGCAAAGTACTAGATCAAAATAAGCACACTAGTCACGGGCAGCAGCGTCTAAGGTGCAAGGTGCCTGATACTACGATCGCAAACCCGCTTGCCGAGCATGGTGATTAGCAAAGTTAACCACGAGAGGCATATTACCGGAAATTATATACTGTGTTAAATTAAAAATAAAATGTATATAAAATAATGTCTTCACGTTATGCATAAAACAGGTGTAGACAGAGGTCTAGACAATTAAGTGTCTTCGACCCACCTTCCACCGTTTTTTGGGACAACGAAAGAGTTGATAAGCCCGGCGCCGATTTTATGTCCAAGCCAACGACTCTGCCACCTGGGGATCGAATTCAGGTCTCTAGACTCGAAAACCAACCAGTCGGCGATTGTGACTATGCATATTATATAAAAAATAAAATGCGCCTGCTGTACAGTATCGGCATTACAAACCCCGTGATGAACATGTGGGTTTCGTCGAAAGGGATTAAGCGGGACTACAATCACGAAATAAATCAGAAGACAGAGAGGTGTTTCATACTGCAATCCAAACCCATGTATATGTATTATTTCTGTCACTACTACTAATCTAAAATCTAAATACCAAACGTAGTCGCGTATAATTGTATAAGTAGGTAGCTAAAATTTAAACTTAATCATTTTTAATAATAATTTACCAACCAAATTTTATAAAACTATTAGTTTTTTATTTCATCTGACTCTAACGGAAACAGATTCACGGCGTACCAAAAAAGATTGTAACGCAAAAAAAACCTGCATTAATATGATGTTGCAAGCTTTTCAACTTAGTCTTTGCCCGCTTGGATAAATAACATTTATAAATAGATTATTAGAATCCTAATTACCAACTCTCATGCGCAAATTATATATACAAAAATATTTATTTATTTAAATATTTATGTATGTAATTAAAATTGAAGTCATTTTGTATGTGGACAGCGTGAAGACATAATGTTTCTCTTATACAAGCTTTTATTTCTATGTAAGGTCTCGGATGTAATTTCAAAAATATCGCAGAAAATATCATTTATACCATCATCATTCAACCATTCATCATGTTTTATAATGGCCCACAGACCAGGTTTACTACATTTAAGTCGAGAAATATTTTAGTTCCACTCATCTTTTTACCTCCCAATTTCCCTGGATAGTTTCCTAAAATCCTTTCATAGTTCTGGTACTTATAATCTATCTCTGTGATAATTTAGTAGTTTAAGAGATTTCCTGATAAGTTAGTGTAGTAGTGACCTTTCGCTTTTCTACATTAAATTACTGACGAACCGATAGCAAATTTGGCTGACTCTGCCGAAACATGTGTATAGTGAATATGAATGTGTACTCAAGTCATGTGTTGATATATATACGTTAGTGTTATTATACCGGTCGCTTGGACACTAAGATGGCGATGCACTCATCACCGGTCACGTTGCGTCAAATAGCTTCGGTGAAAGCTAAATCGAAAGGACTTAATTGTTTAGAATTCCATCTGCTATAATTCAGGTAAAAGGCGTGAAGATGAAAAAATACCATATACTATCGTTTACCTCAATGCATACAGATTTATCCCGAAAAACTGTATTCTGCACATAATATTATCAATATCAATTAAGACGTTACAAACTGATTATTAATCTATAATTTAAAAATCAATTAAATTTTTACATTGAAATTTTGTTTGTGCGTTGAATTGTTAATTTATTAGTGATATTCACTTTGTTATGTATAGAGGTACAATGAACTTGTTAACATTTGACATTTATTTTATATTTCATGTGACGTATTTGAACACTAAATGTTTCTTTCTTTCATAGTTTTGGGATAGAACAAGGAAGAAAAAATGCTTCTTGTTAAATTAAAATTATATTAACTTATTAGAATAATTTTTCCTCCAATTTACGCGCGACGACCAATGCCTACCTATTGAAATTTAGTCTCTATATGTTTTTAGTTTATTTTCCAAACAATTGGAAGCGAATATGAAATAAGTTCGATGAACTATAAATGCATGTGCAATATAAAGCATTGACCTATAGTTTGTCTATGTTTACATATATTACAAATACTAATATATTAAAGGCAATTAATGATTATTACTTAAAGCTCCCTGTAGCGCAGACACCTTATAGCCTGCGTACATAATGTCGCAAATTGTAGCTCGTCAGTCGACTATTGTCGTTTACTCCAGACGAAGGCATTACAGCTTAGAATGGTTAATAAACAATTTAAAAAAACACTAACTTTACGAATTACATCGTTGGCTTGGACATAAAGGCGGCGACGGGCTCACCACCTGTCACGTTGTCCCGAAAATATCTTCGGTGGAAGGTGGGTCAAAGGGACTTAATTGTCTAGACTTGACCTCTGTCTGCCCCTGTATTGGGAATTGCGTGAAGATATTCTTTTTTTTAAAAAAAAACACTAGTGACTTGCATGTATTGCTTGAAATTATTGGAAATGATGAATTGATTCATAATTACCTCTTTCTTTACGCTCCATTGTCCTTTCCGGCCCTCCATCTATTATTGTTGTTAGCTCCTGTATATTAAAAGAGCATTTGTCTCGTTCTCTTTGCAAGTCTTGATTGATTTTACTCATGTTATTTTTTATACCGCTATTAACAAACCTGTATCGGCCGCGGCCGCGAGACGCGTGAAACTACACCGCTATGTACCGGGGCCAGTTTGCAATTCCAATAGTGACGTACAACCACCCAGTTCGTCACGGTTGGGTTAAGGTTCAACTTTTAATGTACATCGAGTTTTGTTGGTATAAGGAGTAACTATATATCGTAATATAAAAATTAACGTACCATAATATTCGCCCACGCAAATCTACGAAACTACTTAAGCCATTTTTATGAAATTTTACAAACAGTAACTTAGTCCAACTAGACGCAGGACTTATTTTTCATCTAGATTGAGTATAATTTCAGATAAAATAGTTTTATCTCTGTAAATGACAAGTACCTGTAACCAGTACCTCTGGATGAGTTTCGCTGGGTGAAAAATAGAGGGCGTTATGATTTTTTTAACGAATCTGTAGAGTAGTCGGTAGTGACCGGGCCCAAGCTAAACCTCAGAGATGAGTTGTGGGTTTGGATCCTCTGGGTAATTTGTATGATGAATACGAATGTTAGTACTCTTATTTATATGTATATTTATTTATATATATAATTACGTAAATATATTGTACAGTTTGGACACTAACTGCAGTAGCCCCTGTCCTGTGACAGAGTCTAAAATATGCTTCTGAAATGGAAGAGGCGAAAGAACTTGTAATGAACTTTATCTACCCCAGCATCAGGAATATACGTATACGGATTTTTAAAGTTCTATGAAACGGATTTTACCAGAAATGACATATCTATACTATGCATTTAAATCTATGTAAAAATATTGGACAAATCTTTAGAGCACTTTCAGGGATACCAATGTATTCATTTAAAATCTCTTTGGACTTGTACTGTATCCATTTATTTGTGCATGCAAAATTGTGCAATATAATTTCGTGATAAACATCTCTATAATAATGAATTTTCGCTATGTAACGCCGCCATTTATCATCGTTGTAATGTTGGTCTAAAATTAATGATGTAAAATAATAAAATAAAAAAATATAATATAATAAAAAAATAATAAAATAAATAAAAATCTTCACACCATTCCCAACACGAGTACACAGAAGTCGTTTCGACCTACCTTCCAACGAAGCTATTTTTGAGACAAAGTGACAGGTGGTGAGCCCGTCGCTGTTTCAATGTGCAAACCAACAATATAATTTTTACATAAGTTTTTGAAAACCCCATTGGAATGCCTCCTGGAGATCGAACTCGGGTCTCTCGACTCGAAATTCCGTCCACACCTTACCAACTCGGCTATCATGTCCTGATTTTTACCAACCAGTGAGAATAAATGCAACTGAATACATTTCATAGGTTAAAGCATATACTCTACTCACCCTTACAAAAAACAGATTTAGACAGCAGTAATATTACATTACATATTACAAATCTAATAATTTAAATGTAATAATAAATATCCAATATAAATAATCTAAATCTGTTTCCTTTTTTGCCATGTAGATATTCAATACTAATAGCATACTAGTAGCCACTTAGTTCATCTAAGTTACTGTCACTGTAGCAGTTTAACAAATTTTAATTAAAACAACGCTTGATCCAAAGCATTTATTGAATCATTTTTTTACAATAGAGTACTAGTCTTCTCACTTCTTCGCAGTGACCGCGGCCTCGTCTTCCCGCGCGAAGGTCTGCAACAGCTCTTCCTTTTTGGCGGCAATACGCTCCTCACGTCGCTTACGCGCTTCCTTCACCTTGTTACGGCGGGCTTCGGCCTGGTCGCTAAACATTTGTAATAAAATTTAGAAAAATATTGAATTACACACTGAATTGCCAATATCAAACTACACCACTCTAGATAGATATAAGGATTTTAAATATTAAAAACTATATAGCTCATAAAATATTTGGTAAAAAAACAAAGAGCATTGCTAATAAATAAAACATTAAAAAATATTTGGAATAACATTTTTGGATATTACGTCTGCCTCTCGCACAGATAGCCATGCCCAACCAAAAAACATATTCCCTATATGCATTTGGACTTCCATATTATACATAATTTCATATGTTAGTACATATAAGCAATTTAAATAAATAAATAAACTTAGTTTACTTTTATTTCCAGCCCCAATTTCCCATGAGTCCTATAGCTGAACAATGGTTGACTGGCATACAATAATTGAGATCGATGTTTGGCATAGTTATTAATGAAAGTAGCATGTGGGTTGATGTATAGCAAGTATGTTGAATTAATGGGAGGGTGTAAATCCTCCATACATAAGAGGCCTATGTGCAGCACTGGACATTAACAGACAGTAATGTATGGTACATTACTGTCTGTAAATGAGTATGTAATGGGAAAGAAATGGTCCTTCAGGAGATAATCAATGGACTAGTAAGATAAGCCTAAAAATACTAGGAAAAAAGGACTTGACCTAGTTACCCACAATTTTGAAGCATGTATTGTTTGGGGTAATGAAGGAAAAATATTGAAGCAAAGTTTGAGATAGCACAACATACAGCAGTAATACATAATTTGATAAGGCAATAAAAATATATGTTATTCAAAAAATTTAGAAGACATATTCATGTATCACAAATATAGTTGGCTAATATCAATAAAAATTTGTAATAACCATTATAATAGTAAAAATCGCTAGTTTAGCAAAACATAAACAAAAATACCTCAACATCTTGGTCCTAGCCTTCTCAGCCTTCTTCCTGTGAATGTACTCCATCAGTACACGCTTGTTCTTGAACACATTACCCTTCGCCTTCATGTACAGCGCGTGGTATAAATGTCTGTCAATCTTTTTGGCTGTCCTGTATTTGAGAAGCAGCTTACGCAGAACCCGTTGTCTTTGTACCCATAGTTCCTAAAATTAATGAGAAATATTTAAATATGCATATTGTAAGACCAATAATTCATTACCACTGGTGGGACACACAGATTAGCATGTTCCTAAAATTATAAAAGTTGTTATTTGTCTCATAGACATTGACAACACAAATACAGTTGAGCAAACACAACTCAGTCATTCTATCACTCTCTGAGCTAATAATGGACTATCAATAATAAAGGACGGAATATGTAGATGTTCCAGCGTAGGAAGCATGTTCCAATTTAAATTTCTCTAGTTGGAAAGTTGATAGAAAATTTATGGAATAACCTTAGATTAAATCCATGCCCTAGGACTCCTATGCTGTTCTACTAGTTGGTAAATAGTTCTACAGCCTATGGACACATTCTTAACTCAACCTTTATTTGAAGATTATAGATACATTGTCTCACCCTTTAAGACTAAGATGGATAGTCATGTAGCTTGCAATACTTTTAAAGATACACAAAGTTTTGTAATACTCTGTGGCACCAGAAATGGGCAAGTATGGTAATAATGAAAATATTCTTAAACCAAAATTTTACTATTATAGACACCTTATAATTCAAATAAAAGAAAAAATAAGTTAACTCCACTTACTTTTTGTGGCATACGTGCATTTGCTGTACCTCTCCTTTTACCAAAACCACAGTGACGACCCTTCCTGCGAGCCTCTGTGTTCTTACGCACACGGGCACGTGAGTGCACTGCAACTGGTTTCTTAATGACAAGACCATCCTTGATCATCTTACGGATGTTCTGTCCTAGAAAAGTAACATTCAACATGTAATTATAATTTGTAAACATAGCTTTTAGTGGGACCCTAAATAAGATAGAATAAAACTATTGAATAGCTTATATTTTCCTGGTGTTAGTTTTGAAAATTATAAATGTTGTGAAGATTTATTTTATCCACTTATTTATGGTTTTCAGTTTATTATACTATTATTATATACTATCTTTGCCTCTGCTATGGAGTGAGATATACTCTCCAATAAAATCTACTGAGAGAGTAACATCATATCATACCCTGCAGTAAGCAATTCAGCTTGGATGCAGCAAATAGCAGCCCAGTTTCCTAGCTCTCTATTCCTTACTCTCCATACCTTGAGCTAACACATGGAATACATACATTTGAGTTACTACTATCATGGATGATAATGGTGAACATCTTAACAGGTGAAAAGCTTAGTGTTAATTAATATTGCACAAACACTTATACTGACCTTACTTTAGAACTTATCTATGAGACTTATACATTATAAATTCATGAAATACCTCATCTCATGTTTAAACCTATATAAAGATAACTGATATAAATGTAATGTTTGAACTTGGAGTAGTGTGAATTTGTAAACATGGGTTTTTGACATCTCTTCCTATTTTCCTACACACATTTTCCAAAACTGAGGTAGACAGAAGTAAACAATTAATATTAATGAAAGGCCTTGATGCAAGACATTTCACTGAAGCTTTATATAAGTATCCAAACTACCAATACAAATCACATGTTTCAAAAGTTCATAAATTTGGCAAAAACTTATTATTAGGAGTCAAACTCCTGCATATCAAACTTCTATATCCTGTTTCAAATTCCAACCACACAACCATTTAGCAGACATGACAATTATAAATTGTTTTATTTTGTGTATGTAAAAAAATTATAAAATTTCGTTTATTCAAATCTTTAAACTATAAATTTACAGCTTAGTTAACTCTTTTGTATTGATTTTTTTACAAGATTACCTTTGACATACATAACAATATGATGATATCTCTCAAGGGTTAAAATGATAATAGCAACAAAGAAAATGATTTCCTATTGAGAACCCTATGGAAAAATCATCACAGACATAAAATTTATGAACCTATTATTTAATCCACATGATTTAGTAAGAAAGATATATACGTAGATCCAATACGTTAATGACCAAGGTAAAAATGTATAACTTAAAATGTTAGTGTGTCAATCAATGAGATTCGAGTGTGATAGAATTCTTCATCCATAATGATTTTCAGTTTCAACGAGCCTTCAAAGATAAATATATAAAAATTCTTATTAATAAACAATATTACACGGGCCAAACATAACAAGCAAAGTAATTTTCGAAATACATCCATCGAAAATTTAATAAGTTCCGACCGGTAATACTTACGGGAGTTGGTGTTAGCGATTTCATTGATTTCATTTGGATCCAACCACACCTTTTTTTTACCACATCGCATAACAGAGGCTGCTAGCCTCTTCTGTAGCTTTAGGGAACTGAAAAAAGAAATATCTTTATGATGACCACATGGCGATCTAAGCCTAAACTTGTTGACATTGTGAATTGAATAATATTGCACTCTGCATGTCAAGGTATACTTTCTTCAGACTTATCACATTTAAGGATAACGGTTGTGAATGATTTAGATAGAAATATACATTAAATATTTCTAAAATATTAAAACTAACCTCATCTTGACACGGTGAGGTCCACAACGCACACAGGAAAGAAATATGGCGGAACTTTGGTCAATCAAGTGTAGCCATTCTGAAATTCCAAAGATTAGATTGACTGAATTCAGTGAAATAATAATTTGTGTATAAATTAAAAATTTCGCAAACGTTTGACTTAGAATAGTCACATTATTTCAATAGAAATATTCAGCTTTATTAATTAATTGCCTTTATTTTATTATAATAATAATAAATGAACACTTTGCGAACTGGCAACTACTTGAAATAAAGCATTCGCTAGCGAACGAAAATTAATCAGTCAATCAGCAACGAACGAACGAAAGTTTAGAGTCAAAATTTTAGACACAAGTTTTACCTATCTTTGTTATATCTTTTATAAAAAATAAATTTGTTACGTGAAGATTTATTTACAATCGAAAAACTTTTAAATTTATTACATTGTAAATAGTTGGAAAATTATTCATGGTATAATTGTTAAAAGAACAGCTTGGGGGCTTTATTTGTGGAGAGCTTTGAGGGAAGCTTGATATTGACTTCATTTCTTTCTTTATTAGGTTTTATGATCCTTAAATGAGTTGATTTTTGATGCTATCCCGCAATATTTAGCTAACTGCTAAAAAATCAGTCAGCAAATAGCATGCGAAATCGTTGCGATATTTGATTTTTTTAATTTTTTTAAAGAATCTCATTTCTATTTTGTTACCAGGCCTCTTTTTTTCTTTGTAAGATTGCATGGTAAGTGTTTCCAAGTCGATTTAATTCAGCGGTTACGTAATCCTGAGCTTCAATGTTATAGAAATCGCCATTATTTCGTTTTCATCCCCCCAAGCTCAATTTTAAATATTTATTTGAGAAGTTTACATCCGACAACATGTACAACATATTCCCAAATTTCTGTTGGTTCGGAAATGGTGTAGTTTCGTTTTAAAAGAACAATAACTTGCTGGGTCGTTAAGTGAAAAGCTGATTTAAAGATCTTTCAATAAGATCTAGGTTTTCTTCATTAGTAAGTTGAACACCGAATAAATTTAAATTCCATATATGAAATTTGTGGGGTTAAATCTTTGAAAAGTAGCCTGAAGAAGTCAGTAGCCTGAGCACTGGGTTATACATTGGATTCGTTCGTTCGTAAGCATTCGTTAACGAATTGCGCTCGTGGTTAATGACGATATATCAAATTGAATAAAATGAATTCACTTGAACAGCACAGAGTATATTTCGAAGTTGTATGATACGTAGTAGTGATTGCGAAATGAAAGGAGCTGCGTAATCTAATTATTTACATTCTAGTGAACGAATAGCAGAGCGACTAACAAGTCAGCTTGCTTTATCATATAAACTTTGTTTATATATTTTGAGTTGTGATCTGTGTAGTGCGCATATAACAATGTCAGTTTCTATGAAAGTGAATGTTGATTTACAAAAAGAAAGAGACAATTGTACCTTTAATGTCACCGAGTTGACTAATCTTATTGATGGAGGGCCTCATAAAACGGAGGAAAGAAAAAAAAGAGGTTAATTTACGTTAACTTTCTCTTACTAATTGTCTGATTATTATTGGATATTAACATTTTATGCATTTTGTTCTCCCAAAAATATAATTTATATATGTTTATTGTATTTTTAAACCTTCATATTTCTTTTGCAAACAACTTTTAAAAACTATAACAATACAATTACTTATAGGAAATCTAACTAATATCCGTTTAATTTAAGTTGCATATAGAAAGGTGCAAAAATACGAAAATTATGAACAAACATAAATTACAAGAAGGTCTAAGGTTCATAATCAATACCATGTACATTATGTTATTTACACATTATACAGACATATATACATATTTACGTCAAATCACAGTATCAGCTCGTAGTGTTTATATCATAATATCGATTTCGACATACAGTATTCTATACTTAAATTTATATTAAGCTATTTATCGCAATTACTATCGGCATTACATTGACAACGACTTTTTAAAAATGTAAAAGTAAAACCTCATCAAATATAAGTTTAATCCTCAATTATTGCGTTACAAAAAATGATTAATTATTGCAATATAACAGCACACAAATAAAGAATATTTATATGTATTGTAGGACCCAAACAACAACACAAATAAAGTATAAAAACTGTATGATCTCATGTTTTATGTGAATTTTTAAGCACGTAAGCAATGCTAAGCATTACAGCTATGGATCGCTTCTTTCAAACTCATAATTTTTTCATTTTTAACCGACTTCAAAAAGGCAGAGGTTCTCAATTCGACTGTATTTTTTTGTGTTCGCACGCACTTCTAGGTTTCCGGTTACTCTTCACCCTCCCCTCATCGAATAAAATTTTGATGCTCACATAGTGTTCGAAAGTTACTCTTGGTCTAATCGACTTTTATCTATCCTAATTACATAGATAGATAAGGTCAACATCACATACATTGGTAAAGCACCTGTGATATGGAAAAACAACGACGGTACCACAAACACCGGTACGGAAAAAGTGTTTTTCTACATCGACTCGTCCTGGAATGGACCTGAATGCTGCCAACATCGTGAAAACTGGTGTGTACACCAATTGTCTATGGACGTCGTTATTATATTTATACATTATCAATAAATATATGAGGATATGAACGTATCTTCACGCAATTCCCAATACAAGGGTAGACAATTAAGTCGTTTCGACCCACCTTCCAACGAAGATGTTTTTGGGACAAAGTGACAGGTGGTGAGCCCGTCGCCGTCCCTGTCCAAGCCAACGATATAATTCGTACATAAGTTATTGGAAAAACCCATTGGTACGAGCCTGCCAACTGGGGATCGAACTCGGGTCACTAGAATCGAAATTCCGACAACCATACCACTCGGCAATCGTGACTAACGTTAGAAATTAAGCGATGATCGCATATTATTATATATTATAAATTTATTATAATAGAACCTGACGGACAATTACAATAATTAGTCTCTTTATATTATCGACTAAAACGATAAAAATAAAAAAAAAATGCTATTGTTATGGAAAATATTATTTAATCCTTTGTTTACTTAGCAAATGCGACTTAAAGTCGAGAAAATGTTCGATTAGGTTTAATAAAAAAATTGTTTTCAATAGTAAGAGAAACTTGAAAAAAAAAAAAATAATTGACACTGGCCGGGATTAGAACCCACATCCACCGCTATATATAAATATACGTTTTTTAACATCGACAATGCATTTTTATGTAATATATTACTATTATATATGTAATAGTAATACCATAAACGACACGACAATTGACCCGAAAGCCTAGTTGGTTGTGGACCTGCCTATATTTGTATTTGTATATATATTTGTACCATAATTATGAATGTTTGTTCTCATCATGAATGTCCATATAAATATTTACCCATGTAAAATATATCAATGTAGGCATATTGCATCGTTCTCTTAAACTCTCAGACTGCGATAGGCTCACCACTTGTCACGTTGTCCTTATTGGGCTTCGGCGAAAGCTGAGTCGAAAGAACTTAATTGTTTAGAACTCAGTCTTACCCAGTATTTAATATTTTACTTTTAATATTATAAAAATTGTTTTTTTTTGACAACGCGACAGGTGGTGAGCCCGTCGCCGTATTAATGTCCAAGCCAGCGATAAATTGGTACATGAGTTGTTGAAAAAACCCATTGGTACGAGCCTGCCACCTGGAGATCGAACTCGGGTCTCTTAACTCGAATTCCGACCACCCGACCACTCTGCTATAGTGACTTCTCCTGTATTGGGAATGGCGTGACGATTAAAAATTATTTAGTTACTGTTTCCAAATTGTCATTTTTAAGCATTGCCATTAAGCCTGTAATTGATGTTATCTTCATTATTGCAGAGGAGATGGTGTTCAAAGAAGGCATTCACATTGAGGAAGTGCCATCAGACTATCTCAGCCACAAGGAGAAGTATGAGTTAGCGGTGAAGAAAGCGTGTCTTCTCTTCAAGATGATGCGTCGTCTACAGGAAGAAGAGAACGCCGGAATGGAGAATTATAGGTAAGCGATGAATATTGGTTGAATAATAGTACAACATCTTACATCAATTTTTTTAATGCAAATAGTTTACGAATGCACCTACCTCTTATTTCAGTAAAAGCCTAAAGTGCATTAGATAGCGGTGATGCTGTATTTTATTTCTCTTGTTCCCTTCCCTTCTTTCTTCTTTCTTTTTGCAATCTTATGAATAACTACATAAATTAAATATTTTTTTTAGTAACTGTCTGTTCCAATTGCGTAAATAACTGAGAAACTGTGACAAGATATAATGTCCTGATTACGCGAACTGCGATAAACCTCGTGATATTCGTTCACTGACCCAATTAATTAATAATAAACGTTTTACTCATTAAATACTTAAATAAATAAATATCTTCACGCAATACGGAGGTAGACAGAGGTCTAGTCTAGTCAATTAAGTCCCTTCCTTCATCCCCATCTTCCACCGAAGATATTTTCGGGACAACGTGTCAGGTGGTGAGCCCGTCGCCGCTATTATTTCCAAGCCAACGATATAATTATTCTCAACGATATAAGCTTTTGAAAAACCCATTGGTATGAGTCTGCCACTTGAGGATCGAACTCGGGTCTCTTGACTCGAAATTCCGACCACCCAACTTGAGACTACTTGACAAAGTGACTTGAAAGAACTACTAGCAATGCCAATAACTAGTATGTAAATATGAATAGTAGTTATTCATTCTGTTAACCACTTCAAGATATTTTCGGGACAACGTGTCAGGTGGTGAGCCCGTCGCCACTATTATTTCAAGCCAACGATATAATTATTCTCAACGATATAAGCTTTTGAAAAACCCATTGGTATGAGTCTGCCACTTGAGGATCGAACTCGGGTCTCTTGACTCGAAATTCCGACCACCCAACTTTTAGGTTTAGGGTGCAGACTGCGAAACACAACGTCGCAGGTTCAGGCCCGCAATTCGACTATTGTCGTGAACTAACTCCAGACAAAAACATTGCAGCTTAATTGAAGTGGTTAACAGAATGAATAACTACTATTCATATTTACATACTAGTTATTGGCATTGCTAGTAGTTCTTTCAAGTCACTTTGTCAAGTAGTCTCAAGTTGGGTGGTCGGAATTTCGAGTCAAGAGACCCGAGTTCGATCCTCAAGTGACCGTACCAATGGGATTTTCTAAAACTTATATACGAATTATATCGTTGGCTCGGACTTAAAGACGGGCTCACCACCTGTCACGTTGTCCCGAAAATATCTTCGGTGAAAGGCGGGTCGAAAGGACTTAAATGTCTAGACTAGACCTCTGTCTACCCCTGTATTGGAAACTGCGTGAAAATATTTCTTTTTAAATTATTCGATAACGACATAAATTCCAATGGATTATATGAATGAAAGATATAAATTAATATCATACTATGGACTGGTTCGATTACCTACGAATAAAAATGCTTTGTTTGTGTTTGCAAAATTATATCATTTAACCTCAATACCGTAGTAACACAAGGATGAAAGGAAAACATATCTTTATTTAGAAGTCACGATAACCGAGTGGTTGGGTGGTCGGAATTTCGAGTCAAGAGACCCGAGTTCGATCCTCAAGTGGCAGACTCATACCAATGGGTTTTTCAAAAGCTTATATCGTTGAGAATAATTATATCGTTGGCTCGGACTTAAAGACGGGCTCACCACCTGTCACGTTGTCCCGAAAATATCTTCGGTGAAAGGCGGGTCGAAAGGACTTAAATGTCTAGACTAGACCTCTGTCTACCCCTGTATTGGAAACTGCGTGAAAATATTTCTTTTTAAATTATTCGATAACGACATAAATTCCAATGGATTATATGAATGAAAGATATAAATTAATATCATACTATGGACTGGTTCGATTACCTACGAATAAAAATGCTTTGTTTGTGTTTGCAAAATTATATCATTTAACCTCAATACCGTAGTAACACAAGGATGAAAGGAAAACATATCTTTATTTAGAAGTCACGATAACCGAGTGGTTGGGTGGTCGGAATTTCGAGTCAAGAGACCCGAGTTCGATCCTCAAGTGGCAGACTCATACCAATGGGTTTTTCAAAAGCTTATATCGTTGAGAATAATTATATCGTTGGCTCGGACTTAAAGACGGGCTCACCACCTGTCACGTTGTCCCGAAAATATCTTCGGTGAAAGGCGGGTCGAAAGGACTTAAATGTCTAGACTAGACCTCTGTCTACCCCTGTATTGGAAACTGCGTGAAAATATTTCTTTTTAAATTATTCGATAACGACATAAATTCCAATGGATTATATGAATGAAAGATATAAATTAATATCATACTATGGACTGGTTCGATTACCTACGAATAAAAATGCTTTGTTTGTGTTTGCAAAATTATATCATTTAACCTCAATACCGTAGTAACACAAGGATGAAAGGAAAACATATCTTTATTTAGAAGTCACGATAACCGAGTGGTTGGGTGGTCGGAATTTCGAGTCAAGAGACCCGAGTTCGATCCTCAAGTGGCAGACTCATACCAATGGGTTTTTCAAAAGCTTATATCGTTGAGAATAATTATATCGTTGGCTTGGAAATAATAGCGGCGACGGGCTCACCACCTGTCACGTTGTCCCGAAAATATCTTCGGTGAAAGGCGGGTCGAAAGGACTTAAATGTCTAGACTAGACCTCTGTCTACCCCTGTATTGGGAATTGCGTGAAGATATTTATTTATTATTATTTATAGTAGTTCTTTTTTGTGATATTATTAATTTGTATTTTTAGAAGACGGTTTTCAGGTCTTGGTACTATATTTGTTGGAACACTTATTAATTTTTAGCAGTGGTAGAGCCACGCACCAGCTTTTGTTGTTGCATGAATGGGCCCGGCTCGACTGGGCAAGCACCACGGCCTCACGGAATACCGGCGAGAAGTAGAAGTTTAACAAACTTCTGCGTTTCGTCTGGTGAGTGCAGGTAACCGGAGGTCCACACCTTTCTCAAAGGCCGGCAACGCATCTGCTATGCCTCTGGTATAGCGAGTGTTCATGGGCGGCGGTAATTACTTACCATCACGTAAGCCACCTGCTCGTTTGCCTCTTAAAAACTTAACAACGATTTGAGATCTGTGTCTCTCCACAGGGCGCTTCTAGGTGGTACTCTGGGTTCAGCCATTCTGGGAGATGGATCACCACTCACGTTGCACTACGTGATGTTCATACCTACCTTGATGGGCCAGGCCACGGTCGAGCAGCAGGCCTACTGGATCGGCAGGGCTTTTAATCTCAGTATCATTGGCACATATGCGCAGGTCAGATCCTTGTATATATTTATGACTATATCAGTTTAGAAAATGTTTGTTTATGTTTATTTTATACGACTCAACTCTGTATTATCTAGTATATTGACTACTTAGTGCTTCCTTGTATATAAAAGTATAGAAATTCTCCACTGCTGGTCAATATTTTTATATTGACAATCTGTGATGTTGTCGGACTCTGTGTTTGAAATAATATACAATTGTTCCTAAATAAAACCGGTTTCACCATGATGTTATTACTTCATCGTGAAGGTTCTAAATTATAACAATTAAAAATTATTCGATTACGTCATAAATTCCAATGGATTATATGAATGGATATGAATTAATATAATACTATTCATTATTTCGATTAGCTACGAATAAGATATGCTTTGTATGTGTTTACAAGACTATACACGTATAATTTAATCTCAACACATGGGTCACACAAGGATGAAAGGAAAACATATCTTTATTTAGAAGTCACGATAACCGAGTGGTTGGGTGGTCGGAATTTCGAGTCAAGAGACCCGAGTTCGATCCTCAAATGACCGTACCAATGGGATTTTCTAAAACTTATATACGAATTATATCGTTGGCTCGGACTTAAAGACGGGCTCACCACCTGTCACGTTGTCCCGAAAATATCTTCGGTGGAAGATGGGTCGAAGGGACTTAATGTCTACACTTGACCTTTGTCTACCCCTGTATTGGAAACTGCGTGAAAATATTTCTTTTTAAATTATTCGATAACGACATAAATTCCAATGGATTATATGAATGAAAGATATAAATTAATATCATACTATGGACTGGTTCGATTACCTACGAATAAAAATGCTTTGTTTGTGTTTGCAAAATTATATCATTTAACCTCAATACCGTAGTAACACAAGGATGAAAGGAAGGTTTATTTTCCTTTTCAAAGAAATCTACGAATTCTTTATGTTACTTTTTATATGTCTTAACGCAATGTTACTGTTATGTACAGTTGTTGTGTAAGCGGAATATTGTGGTAAGCGGAGTAATGCGGTACTGGGGTAAGCAGAGGTCTACTTACCTTTTACATTTATGAATTTTTCAAAATGTACTTAAACTTCATCAAATCACTAAAACTTGTTTAAACCCAACCCCGGTTTTACCCTTGGTAAAAACCAAATTTTAGTGATTAGATTTGATAAGGAGTCATTATACTGAAGAATTAAATAATCATACAGACGGAGCTGGGTCACGGCACGTTCATCCGCGGCCTGGAGACGACGGCGACGTACGACCCCGCTGCGAAGGAGTTCGTGCTGCACAGTCCCACGTTAACTGCTTACAAGTGGTGGCCCGGCGGCTGTGAGTCATTATTCCCATTTGTTCCTCTCTCAACTTTCGTGTATTCGTGAGCAAAAGTGTGTGCGTGTGCGCGCGCGTTTGTGTGTATGTGTGCAATGAAAGCTGAAGGCAATTTGTACAAATCCAACAGTTATATTCATGTTTTGAACTAGAATTTAATAGTCCATTGCAGGAAATGGGCCACCCCCAAAAGTAGGCTAAACCACATTTATATACACTGGCAAACGAATTGGCATGTTAAGAACTAAGAAAAAGTAGTAAAAGTTCATAATCGGCCACACTTTGGTGTTCGTTTGCTTAAGTAGAGCTCTTGACTTTTTCTTTTTGAATGAGAATTTTAGTACACTATTTTGCAGTATAAAATTTGTGTTTGATAACGTCATCACATTGTTATTAGGTGTATAAAATTTTGCAGGGCGACTTGAAAAATAAAACACCCTCCTGACTACCTCCGTGGATGAATGGCACACGCACCGGTTTTCATGGTGTCGCCATCTGAGAGGTCCCGGGTTCGATTCCCGGTCGGGTCAATGTAGAATATACTTTTCACTCACTACATTTTCTCGGGTCTGGGTGTTTGTGGTACCTTCGTTGTTTCTGATTCCCTACTCAAGTGCTTAAGCGCTTACTTTGGGATCAGATCAATGTATTTGATGTTGTTCTTATCTATGTATGTATGATATAGTTAAATACAGCCACCTCCACTTTATTTCGAATGCGTCGATTCGGTGTAATACACGATGACAAACATTAATTTGTATACCAGTAATCTTAGTCAACATTAACAATAATTAATTTAAACGTGCTAATCTTATACATTAATTTTGAAAAGTGATACCCCCTTTACATATCAGTTTTTATTTTAGCATTTTAGCACTTTGTATTTTACCATTTGGTTAACAATTTGTGTCAACCACTTAAAACATTGCAACCGCCAACCATCGCTTGATACGAAGAAGGCGTTCGAGAGTCCATTAAAAACAGGTTATCTCAAACATGTGAGAATAATGTATATGTGCTAGCAGTTTTTTTTTAAGTAAATGTAAAGTTGCGCGAAAAACAACATTATTCAATAGTTATCTTAATACTTTTAAAAATACTTAATCTCGTATACTTATCTACATACTTATACAAACATTTACATTTATTAATATATTTATATATCTTTGAAACTGCTCATAGTTTTTGGAAAATATTTTGTACTTAAATAGTGTTCTGATATTTCAAGTTTTCTGGATAGGTGTCAAGGCCGGCAACGCATCTGCTATGCCTCTGGTATTGCGGGTGTTCATGGGCGGCGGTAATCACTTACCATCACGTGAGCCACCTGCTCGTTTGCCTCCCTTTTCATTAATATAAAAAAATGTATGAGAAAACATTCACAACAAAAAAATACTTAAAAATTTATATGCTGGAGCTAATGGTATGAACATACTGGTTGGTTACTTCCATCCATTTCTGTCGAGATTCGAATGTTTTGTTTTGGCTTAGTTATTTAGTATTTACTTAAAAAGCATAATCTGAATTTAAAAGGTTTTCATCAGGGATCAGAGCAATGTATTGAAAATGACGTGAGATTTCGCGCGTAAAACGATTCTTTGTTTTTTTTTTTTTTGAGTTTGTATTTTTTTATTAGGATGTTATAGTCGAGACGTCACTACAGGAAACATAGCAGCCTTCACAAATATAATGAGCGGTGAACTAACGATTTGCAGGTTTTTTAGTCACATAAGCGGTTTTGTTTCGTCATCGTGTAATTATAAAACTACTAACAGCTGATAGAACAATTATTGATTGATAGAATTCCACTGTTTTTCATGTCTGACGTAATTTCGATTATGTCGCATTATTCCCCCACTGATTCTTTTTCAACGTTGACAAGTATCTAATGGACTAAGTTACTAAGATGTCAGTGACAAATAAGCGATTATATAAATAAAATAAATATCTTCACGTAATTCCCAATAGAGAATTTTCACCGACCTTCCACTGAAGATATTTTTGGGACAACGTCGCCCGTCGCCGTCTTTATTACTTTTTGTCTAAGTTTTTTTTTTTTTGAAAGTCCATTTGTACGAACCTTCAAGCAGAGGTTCGAACACGGGTCTCTTGACTCGAACTCCGATCACCCAACCACTCGGCTATAGTGATGTATTATACCGATTATGTAATAACGATATAATAATAATATCAAATTTCTCCTCCAGTGGCACACACAGCAAACTACTGCATTGTCATGGCGCAACTATACACACAGGGGAAATGCCACGGCATCCACCCCTTCATTGTTCAGCTAAGGGACGAGGAGACACATATGCCATTGCCTGGCATCAAGGTTGGCGAGATCGGCGCCAAATTGGGCATGAACGGGACCAACAACGGTTTCCTCGGTTTCGATCACGTGAGGATACCCAGGGATCATATGCTGATGAAGAATTCTAAGGTGTTAGAGGTGAGTTGTAGCACTGCGAGAAAAAGACTGTAGCCCGTTGATGGTTCGATGCGATCTGAAACTGTTAAGCCACGAGGTTAGATGATCTGAACTTTTCCTATGAATTTTCCAAGAAACAGACTCGTGCCAATTACTTTTTAAATATTTTTTTTATATAAAAGGGAGGCAAACGAGCAGGTGGGTCACGTGATGGTAAGTGATTACCGCCGCCCAGGAACACCCGCAAAACCAGAGGCTTAGCATATGCGTTGCCTCCCTTATTGTGCCCCCCTACCCAGAATTGGGGGGGGGGGTCCTCCGGTTACCTGCACTCACCAGACGAAACGCAGAAGTTTGTTAGACTTCTACTTCACGCCGGTATTCTGTGAGGTCGTGGTACTTCCCCGGTCGAGCCGGCCCATTCATGCAACAGCAAAAGCTGATGAGTGGCTCTACCACTGTTAAAAATTTAGAAAAAGCGCTCAGAACTGGCGACACCATGAAAACCGCTGTACGCCACTCACCTACTAAGGTCGTGTAGAGTAATATTTCTGTAAGAATAAAGTTCAGCAAACGAAATATAATAATAAATTGTAGATTTTTTCACACCTATCGTCATATATTTGAGGGAAACCTGCTTTACTTCTTCCCCGGTCGAGCCGGCCCATTCATGCAACAACAAAAGCTGATACGTGGCTCTACCACTGTTGAAATATTTATACTATTGAATATACGTATATAATTTATGTATATAAACTTAAAATATAAATAATATCTACGACTTCTTCCAATACTGGTGTAAGTAAACGCGTACGCGTAGACGCGTTCTGGTATGTACAGACAGTAAACAGAGAACTAAGTGCTTTCGACCCACCTTTCACCGAATTTTTTTGGGACAACGCGAAAGGTAGTGAGCCTTTCGCCATCGTTATGTCCAAGTCAACGACATAAATCGTACATAAGTTTTGAAACTGTCTCGTACCAACGGGTCGTACCAAAATGACTTCGTTTAAATATGCGTCAATAGGATTTAATTTTCTAGACCTCTGTGTATCGCAGTATAGGAATCAAATAATAAAAAAAAAACAAATAAATATCTTCACGCCATTCCCAATACATAGGTATACAGAGGTCTAGACAATTTTGTCGTTTCGACCCACCTTCCACCGAAGATATTTTTGAGAAAACGTGACAGGTGGTGAGCACGTCGCCGTCTCAACGCCCAAGCCAACTATATAATTCGTACATAAGTTTTTGAAAAACCCCATTGGTACGAGCCTGCCACCTGGGGATCTAACTCGGGCTTCTCAACTTGAAATTCAGCTATTGTGATTTAGTATAGGGAATGGCGAGGGGATATTTTTTCAGACTGTTGTTTTAGTCATATTATTTATCGTTCGCGCAAACAATTGTAAAGCGTTAACAGAAAATTACGGTAGTAGTGTGATTTAGAGTTGATCTTTATTAAACACCAATAATATTATGATAAACGAAAACCTTGATAACTTATTATCGGACCACAGGTATTCTACATTGAAGTACGCAACATTACATAATAATTTTTTATTATATTTAAAAAAAATAATATCTTCACGCAATTCCCAATACAGGGGTAGACAGAGGTCAAGTCTAGACAATTAAGTCCCTTTGACCCACCTTCCACCGAAGATATTTTCGGGACAACGTGACAGGTGGTGAGCCTGTCGCCGTCTTTATGTCCAAGCCAACGATGAAATTTGTACATAAGTTTTTGAAAAACTCATTGGTACTGCCACCTGGGGATCGAACTCGGGTCTCTCGACTCGAAATTCCGACAACCCAACAACTCGGCTATTTGATTTAAATTAACATGGTAATAAGTTCTTTGTCTTTTTTTTAAACATTTTATTATTTACAGAAAAAATTATAATATTATATTTACAAAACTTATTAATTAAAAACTATTATAATCGTAGAGCCCTACTCCTCGTGGCATGGTACCAAGAACGCTGGCTGCATTTCCACGTTGAATGGCTAGACTTAACCGTTGAGCGAGAAAAGAACCAGCCCTCTTGTCACCAGCGGCAACGATAAGTCGCGGATACAATTCCTTTAGAAACTACATCGCGCGGGGACCCCACTTACCGATTGTTTCTACGGCAAATGGAACAAATATCCTTTCAAAGACTCATATTTACGCCATTTACCCGATTCAGCTGCCTCTGCTGCCGCCCCGGCCCTTATCGAAGTACCCTTGATATGACAGGCCGCTAATGTATCGACGCAAGTTGCGTCCCACACAAGAGCTTTGCCTCTCTCCCAAGGGACTAAAGTCAAGCCGTCGGGTCTCTTATCATCCTCCCTAAATATTCCACAAGGCTCTAAAACCGAGGGAATATTTATGGAAACAAGAGCCCTTCGGATGATTTCATTCAAGGAACCGTGACGAGACAGTCTGCCGGCACTTTTTTGGCATGAAAGTCCGTGGAGGCCTAACTCGTCGGCGTCGCTGCCACAAGGACATCGATGTGGTTGACAAATCGATGCTCCCAATCGTATTCCTACAGCTATTCGTAAACTTTCGTTATCCAGTAATATACCAAGGTTACTTGATGGTAAAGCATGTAGCCAGTAACTGGATTCCTTTGTCGAAACACCTAGAAAGCGGGCGCGGTCTCTGTCACAGTGAAAATTGTTCAGTAAGCATTTCTGCACATTCTGAACCAACGGGATATCCCACCGTTTTTGGGAGTTAGGTTCCAGTGGAATATAATTAGGTTCCTCGCCGGGACAGAGACGTAACCATGCTTCTCTTGCCTCGGTAGCAAAGGTCAAGTCCAAATCATTCTTAAGAATTTTACATGACAAATCATGAACACTGTGTACGGAGGCAAGTAAAGCCGGCAGCGCAATATTTGAAACTTCTCTTATACCGATACCGCCAAAACTAACAGGTAAAGAGTCCAGCTAGATGAGACTAAAGATAAATTTAGAATTTTTTCCAAAGCTATTTTGAGATTAAGGTCAATTTGTTTTAAAAAATCAGAACATTTCCATGCTGGACTCGAGCGGAGCAAATAAGTAAATTTAGGAACAAGAACGCAATGTTTTAAAATGTTATTAAAATTAAGAATATACAGTTTATTAACATGTTCTAAAAATTGATCAAATTTTACTTTCAAAAGAGGTTTCATACTCTGTATAAATAACGGCGCTCCAAGGAGGTAGAGAGAATCCGCCTCAGTTACTTTAATGCCAGAAGATACATTGTTAAAATTTTGAAACAAACTATGTCTATGAGAAGACAAACGGTCAGGAATGAAAAGTTCACATTTAGTATTATTTAATTCAAGGCCAATGTTTTTAAAATTTTGAATAATTTTTTGAAGGTCATTTTGCACGTCATCTGGCTTTCCTCCTAGGGTTTCGTCATCTAGGTGTCAAACATTGAGTTTGGATTTCAACTTTGAAATAATTGTTTGAATTCCCAAACTAAACAATGCTGGGCCCAGTGGATCGCCCTGCTGAACTCCGACGGCTGAGTCAATTAATTGATTTTCGTAAAATAGATTAGAGTTTTGACTGTAACATTGCCAAACGTAATGATAAATTTCCGGGGTATGTTTCGCAACCTCCTTCAGCAGGGTTGATCTGTCGAGCGAGTTCATTCCTAAGGTCAATTTTCAAGAGAACATCTGTTTGACAATTCGTTAAAAAATTACGCACTGAATCTGCCTCACAACCTCCTCTGCTACCGAAGCCTAACTGAATGGGTTGAAATTTTGACTTTAGATCGGAGGTTATGTGCCTACATACTAATTTAGAAGTTAAACGTCTAAAAGTGGAACCAACAGCTATAGGACGGATACCGTTATCTTTTTTTTAAAGGCACATAACCTTGCTCCATATATGATTTTAACAAAATTGGGATATACATTGCCAGAAAGCATAAAATTACTTAATTTTGTTATGTCGCCCAAAAAAATCCGGCCGGCGTCACCGACGGACGCGCTTACAAGATCTTTTAGATGTTGAGGCGTAATTCCGTCAATGCCGCCGGCAGAGCCGTTTGAGAAAGACATAATTGCCTCTAAAGTATCCTTTTCCGAAACTTGTAATGGCTGATAAGAAGGATCAGGAGGTGACTGTAGAAGCAAGGAGGAATTGGCCTTAGGATGCTTCTGATGCAAGGTTGTCCGCATTGTGAGGCGCCAGGATATCATCTGAAAATAAGATACGCGATGCGTTTTTAATCACCATCCATAACTTTAGACTCAACAACTTTTTTAAATCAAAATTGTGTGGTCTTGGAGCTATGGATGTATCTATCGATGAATCTAAATTTTGAAAAGAATTGTTTTTAAGCTGGGACGTAATTGACTTACGCCCCGTTTTGTCAACATGAAAAGGAAAATATGCAAAGTAAAATGCCAACTAGTTACAGTGTTAATGGTAAAACAATTTTGAATGGCATTTGATAAAGCTTTAGCTAGCTGCATCCTCGCACCTCTAGGAATCCTCCTAAGGTACATTACGATGGTAACAATAAATTTGGTCCGAAAAATTTTGAAAATTGGTTTGTTTAATATCTCTGATTGGGCCATGAGAGGGGACGGGAGGCTGTGAAACTGAAATTGACTGTGGATGACAACGTCTAATATGTATATTTAAACCTCTTTTACCTTTAAAAAGCCGACCATCCGAACAATTTCGACATTGTACTAATTCCGGTTGAGAGTTGGTAGGAGCGATATTCATAAACTAATTATTATATCTTAAATAAACTTAAAGTTGCTAAGGTCTGCTGCGTCGCTTCCAATCAGTTAGGACGGACCTTTGATAAGATGTAGGCATGCCATAAAGCGCACTAAAAGTAAAAGTAATATTTGAAATACAGGCATAATTATAGATTATTACATAAATATTAAAATACTTCCCAGGTTTTTCCAAATATTTAACAAATATATTTATGCCTTGACAGTTGACAAGCTCCGAATACAATATTACCACGTTAGACAAAAAATGTATCTGAAATCATAAAAACCTTTTAATATCATATTTATTTAAATTTTATCAACATTTTACGATAATTTTAAAACCTAAAAATAGTAAAAGTTATTAAAACAAATTTATTTAAATATACTTAGCTCTTGACACGATGAGTTTTTCTTTGTCTTACTTTTATATATACTTTGTGCCGTGTGGTTTATTTATTTTTATTTACAATGTATTGTATAGCTTAAAACAAAAGATATACAAAGAACAGACTTTATATATATATATATATATATATATATATATATATATATATATATATATATATATATATATATATATATATATATATATATATATATATATATATATATATATATATATATATATATATATATATATATATATATATATATATATATATATATATATATATATATATTAGTTACGGTGTAAAAATGTGCCTATCACCTATTTCTAGGTGTCGCAAAAGATGACTAAGGGAAAAGCGTTGAAAATATAATTGGCTACCGTCAATTGAAAAAAAAACCGATTATCATCTCGATATCACGCCAAAATGTAAAAGACCGATGATGGACAGTTTTGTTTAAGGTTCAATGTCAATGGTACTGCAATCATCGATCCCTAGAGGAGAGAATTATATCCTTTATTATAATATATAGGCCGTTATTATAATATATAGTAATAAGATACATTGTAATTTATTTTATCACATAATTTAAATTTAATCACATAAAAAAAGTTCAGCATAAATATGCTTAAAAAATTAATAAAAATTGCGTAAATTGTAATATGTCAATGATTGAGTAATGTGATATATTGTAATAAGTCACGTTAGTTGGGTGGTTGGGTGGATGGGTGATCGGAACTTCGAGTCAAGAGACCCGAGTTTGATCCCCTAGTGGCAGTCTCGTACCAATGGGTTTTTCAAAAGACTTATGTACGAATTATATCGTTGGCTTGGACATAAACACGGCGACGGACTGACCACCTGTAACGTTCGGAAAATTTCTTAGGTGAAAGGTGGGTCGAAGGGACTTCATTGCCTAGACTATTGGGAATTAGACCTATTGGGAATTGCGTGAAGATATTTATATTTGCAATAAGAAATCTTTTATTAACAATACTACCTATTACTATATTACAAATGTTATTTGAACGTAATAAATAAGGTTGAAAACAGATAAATTTCGATAATAATTACAATAAGATTAAAATTAAATCACTGATACATATCTCAAGCTCTTTATCTCGTTTTATAATAACGATTAACAGGTACATAATGATTTCTTGTATTTTCGGGAATAGTACAGTACGCATTTAAATAAAACAATTATTTGTTGTATTTATCGCGTTTTATTTAGTAACTTCTCGACGTTTCTATCTATGCAATTTAGCTTTCTAGCTATCTATGATAAAAGAATGCCGAAGAACTCAGGCCCGATTGACCATGGGTGCTGAAGGTTTTAAAACGATCGACGTTTTAAAAAAAAACTAAATTAAAGCGCGATAAAGTCCGTGGTTACCAATTTATTTGAAGATTACACAGTTTATTTGAATATGTAAAGGAAATGACATTGATGTTTAAATAATTTTAAGCGTTACCTAAAACTAAACATTAACTTCACTAAAGAAGTAAAGAATGAAGGTGCGATAAGTAACAACACATGCAAAATATCTTAGTTACTAACTCTGCCACAGGGTTTCACTTGCATTTTAATAGTTTTTAGTAGTAATTCATCTCTTTATTGAGGAATAAAAATAGCATATATTTAATCCTACAAAATAAACAACACCTATACAAAAGTTCTTTCATATCGGCTAACAAGGAATTGAACAAAATACAATAGCGTCTATGCCCTAATGGTTTAGGGCGCGACTACGAATCATAAAGTCCCAGGTTCGGGCCTATCATTCAACTACTGTCGTAAACATTACTTACATAAACCGGAAGAAGTAATTCTTTGACTGCAAAACTCTATACTCAGTTAAACAATAGTTTATAATTCATATTATATTTATACCACTTCTTACATCTTACTCACTATTGCCCTTTATTTAATTTATGTTTTATTTTATATGTATCATGCATCAAATTGTCAAAAGGTAGTATAAGTTAATGTATATGTTCATATATTTCACATAATTTTAAATATGTTTGGGGCCGCGGGTGCCTGGACTATTTTAATAGCCACGGCAGAATAACAGCGCTGCTGCAGCACTGCTACAGCATATTTGCTGAGACGAATGCCGATTATTATATGTACTGTTTTGTGGCAATGAATAAATCTACTTTCTTTCTTTCTCTAAACCACATCTACTGGTACTGGTAATGTTTTCGGCATTGCTAGTATTCTTTATTAAAAACCAAACGATATTGGATATAACATATCAAATACGAAAGCTTTCCATCATAACTTCTGCTGATGATTCTTTACTTCGCCAGGACGGCACGTACGTGAACGCGCCGAGCTCGAAACTGACATACGGCACTATGATGTTCGTGCGCGTAATGTTGGTACACGACGTGTGCAATTACATGGCCAAGGCGGTCACAATCGCCACAAGGTACTCCGCTGTACGCAGGCAGTCGCAGCTCAGACCGGAGTAAGAAATTACTTCTTTCTTAAATACGGAATAATTGTCTTGCCTGACTGATTTATCGACGCAGACTCTAAATTTCTACACTCTATGCCCTGTACTCTATGCTTGACTATGGAATACAATATGGATTATACTTAGTTCTCTTCACGAACAATCCCTGACTGGGTAGCCAGAGAGAACAGGTTGCCAAGTGTCTCGATCCTCACATACCTCTTTCGCTTGTTTCAAATTCATCATTCTGTTCATACACACACGTCATACATCCGAGTACTCTTAGAGTCGTCTTGATTATAATTTGTTTTTTTACACTATAAGTAATTATGATAGCCGTGTGGCTGGGTGATCGGAATTCGGAGTCAAAAGACTCGAGTTCGTTCCCAGATGGCAGGCTCTTACCAATGGGTTGTTTCAAACACTTAAGTACGAATTATATCGTTGGCTTGAACATAAAGACGGAGACAAGCTCACCGCCTGTTGTCCCAAAGAACGTCTTCGATGAAACGTGAAGGACTGATCTTCTAGACCTCTGTCAACCCCTGCATCGGGAATCGAGTGAAGATTCATTTAACTCCAGAGCCCTTTGTGTTTCACAGCGAACCCGAACCCCAGATCCTGGACTACGTGACCCAGCAGCACAAGCTGCTGATCGGCACGGCGACGGTGCACGCGTTCCGGCTGTGCGCCGGCTGGCTGTGGGACATGTACAACAACGTCACCGCCGAATTGGAGAGCGGCGACCTTGAGCGGCTGCCTGAGGTGTGTTAGGGTACCGACCATAGACTCTCCATTGATATTTTTTTTAAGAAATCTAACTTTTAAATTAAATTAAATAGACAGAGGTCAAGTCTAGACAATTAAGTCCCTTTGACCCACCTTCCACCGAAGATATTTTCCGAAGATATGACAACATGACAGGTGGTGAGCCAGTCGCCGCCTTTATGTCCAAGCCAACGATGAAATTCGTACATAAGTTTTTGAAAAACTCATTGGTACTGCCACCTGGGGATCGAACTCGGGTCTCTCGACTCGAAATTCCGACCACCCAACAACTCGGCTATCGTGACTTCTTTTAAGAAATCTAACAACTTCTTACAAAGGTTATTATACATTAAATACATTTTTAATAGTAAAGCAGGTTTCCCTTAAATATATGACGATGGGTGTGAAAAAGTCTACAATTTATTACTATATTTCGTTTGCTGAACTTTGTTTTTACAGCAATCTTACTACCTTGACCTCAGTAGTTATTAGTGCTTTTTTCTGAATATACGCAAATTAATCTAAATTTAATTTAGACTCGAATGGGTCAGACTATTTGTTATATATCCTTCGTTGTTTCTGATTCCCTAATATAAGTGCTGAGCTGATAAAGCTGTTTGCTTAGGGATCAGTGCAATGTATGTGATGTTGTCCCTGTCAATGTATGTGTAATTATTTATTATTTATAAAAACACAATAGAAATTAAGTTTTTCAGCCAATTAAAATTCAATTGTTTTCAAAATCGATTTTATTTAATTTAAATCTTTATTTCACCATAGCTCTGACAGAGTGCATCAACTTGAAATTAAAAAACCACAAAGCTTTTAGACTTCGTACGTTTTTAAATTCTCCAAGATTTACATCAGACCTTTCGTCACACCTGTTTACTGACCCTTTATTGTTTTTCCTTGTTCTGCTGATATCTCTGCCGCTTATTTTATACAGGGTAATTCCGAAAAAAAAAGGTTTTATATTTTGCGTGCTTCGACTTATTGATATATTTCATAACAAAGTTACACAACAGAGTTCGCTAAGACACGATGATCGCAACGAAGTAGTTCAAATTATACTAATTTTTTATTTATTAACGTTAATTTCTGAAAAAAAAAGTCACGATAGCCGAGTGGTTCGGAATTTCGAGTCAAGAGACCCGAGTTCGATCCCCAAGGCTGGCTCGTACCAATGGGTTTTTCAAAAACTTATGTACGAATATCGTTGGCTTGGACGTAAAGGCGGCGACGGGCTCACCACCTGTCATGTTGTCCCGAAAATATCTTCGGTGGAAGGTGGGTCTAAGGGGCATAATTGTCTAAACTAGACCTCTGTCTACCCCTGTATTGGGAATTGCGTGAAGATATTTCTTTAAATTTCTGCCGGTGGTTTGTGACGCGTAATGTGACTTTAAGGTCGTTGATCGTAAATATGATAAAACACGATGAACTTCGTTTCTATTTCGACTATATATCAGTAATTAAATAAATAATAGTTTTAAAAATTAAATAAAAATTACACAGCTTTTGTAACTAGCCGTACTGAAAGGTGGAAATTAATTTTCTATAATAAAATAAACTAGTGATTAAGAAAACAACAAGAGAGCTATAGACCAGACGACTGAAGTAAAACTTCTTTAGGTGCATCTATTTATTTATTTGTTTATTCATTCTTTATTGCAAATCCTTTACAAAAGGCGGACTCAATGCCTGTTGGCACTATCTACCAGTCAACCTTTGGAGTGGTGAAATTTTGAAGCAGGCGTAACAAAGAAAGAGAAAGAAAATAAAAGTAGAATATTAAAGAACTATTTCCAGTGTTACTCGCCGATAATGTAGGAACAATACATATACATATATATTCCTTAACCAGGTATTTTTCGTGTACCATCAAAAGAAATTTTTTGGGCTTTGTTCGTTCGTTGTTTTGGCAGACTTCATTGTTTCTATAAATACATTTTTTTTTATTATACTTCCACCTTTGAGCACGCGGCAAGCGTTTAAAATTACTAAAGAGGCAATAACGACACTTTGTATCGAACTAAACTCATTATTCGCATGCAATTAAATTAAATTGAACGCTGTAACTAGTTTACCACGACACTAAATTTACACGATCGGGCCACAGTTGCACGCACTGTCGTGCTGCCTCAAAGCGATAACGACAAGCGACGCGGCCGAGTGCGTGGAGCGCTGCCGGCTGGCGTGCGGCGGGCACGGCTACATGCTGTCGTCCAACTTGCCGCTCACGTACGGACTCGTCACCGCCGCCTGCACCTACGAGGGCGAGAACACCGTCATGTTGCTGCAGACCGCCAGGTAGCTGTCGCTGTATAGGTCGCGGCGGGCACGGCTACATGCTGTCGTCCAACTTGCCGCTCACGTACGGACTCGTCACCGCCGCCTGCACCTACGAGGGCGAGAACACCGTCATGTTGCTGCAGACCGCCAGGTAGCTGTCGCTGTATGGGTCGCGGCGGGCACGGCTACATGCTGTCGTCCAACTTGCCGCTCACGTACGGACTCGTCACCGCCGCCTGCACCTACGAGGGCGAGAACACCGTCATGTTGCTGCAGACCGCCAGGTGGCTGTCGCTGTATAGGTCGCGGCGGCACGGCTACATGCCGTCGTCCAACTTGCCGCTCACGTACGGACTCGTCACCGCCGCCTGCACCTACGAGGCGAGAACACCGTCATGTTGCCGCAGACCGCCAGGTAGCTGTCGCTGTATAGGTCGCGGCGGGCATGGCTACATGCTGTCGTCCAACTTGCCGCTCACGTACGGACTCGTCACCGCCGCCTGCACCTACGAGGGCGAGAACACCGTCATGTTGCTGCAGACCGCCAGGTAGCTGTCGCTGCATAGGTCGCGGCGGCACGGCTACATGCTGTCGTCCAACTTGCCGCTCACGTACGGACTCGTCACCGCCGCCTGCACCTACGAGGGCGAGAACACCGTCATGTTGCTGCAGACCGCCAGGTAGCTGTCGCTGTATAGGTCGCGGCGGGCACGGCTACATGCCGTCGTCCAACTTGCCGCTCACGTACGGACTCGTCACCGCCGCCTGCACCTACGAGGGCGAGAACACCGTCATGTTGCTGCAGACCGCCAGGTAGCTGTCGCTGTATAGGTCGCGGCGGGCACGGCTACATGCTGTCGTCAACTTGCCGCTCACGTACCGGACTCGTCACCGCCGCCTGCACCTACGAGGCGAGAACACCGTCATGTTGCCGCAGACCGCCAGGTAGCTGTCGCTGTATAGGTCGCGGCGGGCACGGCTACATGCTGTCGTCCAACTTGCCGCTCACGTACGGACTCGTCACCGCCGCCTGCACCTACGAGGGCGAGAACACCGTCATGTTGCTGCAGACCGCCAGGTAGCTGTCGCTGTATAGGTCGCGGCGGGCACGGCTACATGCTGTCGTCCAACTTGCCGCTCACGTACGGACTCGTCACCGCCGCCTGCACCTACGAGGCGAGAACACCGTCATGTTGCTGCAGACCGCCAGGTAGCTGTCGCTGTATAGGTCGCGGCGGGCACGGCTACATGCTGTCGTCCAACTTGCCGCTCACGTACGGACTCGTCACCGCCGCCTGCAGACCGTTAGGATGGTACCAGGACATAGGCCATGCCGAATTCTGCCGTAAGAAGGATTTGCCATAATCGACTCGCTTGGCAAATGGATGTGCGTTAGCTGTGGCCGACAATTTGCACCATAGACGCTGCCCCCGAAGCCTGGGCTATTTAGATCTGATATATTTTAAGATAGTAATTTGCTATTTTCAAGGCTGTTTTAATTCTTCTTTTTGCGTTTTAATTGATTTAAAATTAAAAAAAAACCGTGAGACTCGGTTGCTCGGACGCTTAAAAGTTAATTTATCTGTGTTCAACGTTAACAAGGAAGCCATGGCCTATACCTCAGGTACCTGGTGAAGGCGTGGCAGGGCGCGGGCGGCGCGCTGCCGCCGACCGTCGCGTACGTGAGCGCCGTGCGCGCCGGCCGCCGCTCGCCGCCGTGGGACGGCTCGCCCGACGGCATCGTGAGCGGCTTCCAGCGCGTCGCGGCCGGGTAACGCACGTACACGCACACCGACACACACACACACGCACACATGCACGTACGTACGTGAGCGCCGTGCGCGGCTTCCAGCGCGTCGCAGCCGGGTAACGCACGCACACGCACACCAACACACGCACACACGCACACGCACGTACGTACGTGAGCGCCGTGCGCGGCTTCCAGCGCGTCGCAGCCGGGTAACGCACGCACACGCACACCAACACACGCACACACACACACACGCACGTACGTACGTGAGCGCCGTGCGCGGCTTCCAGCGTCGCGGCCGGGTAACGCACGCACACGCACACCGACACACACACACACACGCACACACACACACGCACACATGCACGTACGTACGTGAGCGCCGTGCGCGGCTTCCAGCGCGTCGCGGCCGGGTAACGCACGTACACGCACACCGACACACACACACACGCACACATGCACGTACGTACGTGAGCGCCGTGCGCGGCTTCCAGCGCGTCGCAGCCGGGTAACGCACGCACACGCACACCAACACACGCACACACACACACGCACACATGCACGTACGTACGTGAGCGCCGTGCGCGGCTTCCAGCGCGTCGCAGCCGGGTAACGCACGCACACGCACACCAACACACGCACACACACACACACACAAACACACACACGCACGTACGTACGTGAGCGCCGTGCGCGGCTTCCAGCGCGTCGCAGCCGGGTAACGCACGCACACGCACACCAACACACACACACACACACACACACACACACACACACACACACACACACACACACACACACGCATGCACGCACGTATACGCGCATACCGTCCGCGCGTGAGTTCCGGTGAATCGAATTAGCGCCGTGTCTGACCCATAGTGTTGGTCTTGACGGGAGAGCATACTTATCGTTGCCGTAGCATAGTTAATAGCAATATAATATAATAATATCTTCACACCATTTCCAATACAGGAGTAGACAGAGATCTACACAATTAAGTCGATTGGACCCACCTTACGCCGAAGATATTTGAGAAAAAGAGTGAAAGGTGGTGAGCCCACCGCTGTCTCTATTTCCAAACCAACGATATAAATCGTACATAGGTTTGGAAAAAACCCATTGGTACGAGCCTGCCACCTGGGGATCGAAAACTAGGGTCTCACCACTCAAATTCCGATCACCCAACTACTCGGCTATCGTGACTTTTTTATACAAAGAATAAAGAATAACTAACAAGTCACGATAGCCGAGTGGATGGGTCTTCTAGTCGAGAGACCCGAGTTCGATCTCAAGTGGCAGACTCGTACCAATGGGTTTTTTCAAACCTATGTACGATTCATATCGTTGGCTTGGACATAAAGACGGCGACGGGCTCACCACCTGACACGTTGTCCTGAAAATATCTTCGGTGGAAGGTGGGTCAAAGGAATTGTCTAGACTAGACCTCTGTCTACTCCTGTATTGGGAATTGCGTGAAGATATTTATTTATTTATTTAATAAAGAATATAAATTAGTTTAAGTAAAGTATAGTTTAAAAATAAATAAGGATATTGTACAAAGATTGATGTTTATAAATCAATAGTGAGTATTATATAAATTGTTGTTATGACTATTTCGACTTGTGTCAAAATGGGCCGTATAAAATTCTATCGCAACTTTGTTGTAGGATTATTATTATTTAGCTAGAACTATACTGTGTAAAGCTACTCAAATATTAAGTGTTACTATATCCAAAGGTATTTATCATTCGATTCGATTAACATCTGTAACAAACATCAACACAGCTGTTAAAATTTTGTAATTATATAGTACACCAACAAAAGTGGCTTTACTAAAATGATATGATAAAATTAAATTTGGCCATCAGGAAAATTGGAATATGCGTGGCTCAAATTGAGAAACGCCAGAAAAGCGGCATGTCCTACGAAGACGCTTGGAATATGACGTCCGTACAACTTACAGCAGCGTCAGAGGTAAAATTTTATGAGCAATTCTTAATTTGCAGTTAATATAATTGCAAATTTTATGTTATTAAATTAAAGAGAAAAAATGTTTTATTTTTAATTTCAACCGACACGGGCGGCTTTTATTTAACAACATAAAGTTCAGCATAACTTATATGCTATAAAAATCAATAAAAAATTGCGTAATAATTGCAAATGAATAAGATACTTTGATTTGTAATATCATTTTAAGATATTTTCACCTATAGTCCCTGACGGCGTAGGCAGAGAAAATGCCAAGTGTCACGATCCTTACCTCTTTCATTTCTATAATATTTATTATTTTTTTCCTAAAACAATGACTATAGTTGGTCCTTGACCCTCCCATTTTCGAGCAATTCGCTCACATGATCTTTACTTATCCCAACATTGTATTTATGGTGATATTCCAAACTTGTATTACATATACATTATGGGTTCCAGCATGTGCCCTTGGGGTAATCTGCACAGGACGCCGCGAACATTAAATGTCCGCATGATCTGTCTTCAGGCACATTGTCGCGCCATCATCTTGTCCAGTTTCCTCAAGGAGACGGAGAAGCAAGTGAAGACAGTCTCCGCGCCGCTGCGTTTGGTTCTATTGCAGCTGGTTGACTTGTACATCGTGTACTGGGCGTTGCGTTGCGTAGGAGATCTACTCAGAGTGAGTTGTAATTTATTAATAATAAATATCTTCACGCTATTCCCAATACAGGGGTAGACAAAGGTCTAGACAATTAAGTCCTTTCCACCGATGACATTATATAAAATAACATATAAAAATATAAATAAAAATATCTTAATAGACGAAGGTTAAATGTCTGTAAAATGTCTAGCATTTTTAGAAGAACATGACTGGTGAGGAGCCCATCGAAGTCTTTATGTCGTAGTCGATATGAAACGATACGATATAAATTATATGTAAGTTTTTGTAAAGACCAATTGGTATAAGCCCTGGGAATCGAACTCCGATCACCCAACCACGAGACTATAGTGACTTCAGTAATTCAGAGTGACTTCAGAGTAAGTTAACTAATAAAAACGTCAATCTAAACATTTTGGACATAATTAATGTATCTTTTTAAATTGATCCATTTCTTTATAGTTTACATCAATATCGGAACGAGACATCGAGGAACTGCAAAACTGGTACGAAGATTTACTGATCAAGCTCCGACCTAACGCAGTGGGATTGGTCGACGCCTTCGATATCCGCGATGAGGTTTGTTGATAATAATTAATAATTTTATATTTTTTACTTGGATTAGCTTATAGAACAATCAAAAAAATCTCACCAAACCAATTTAGAAATCAAAAGTGATTCCAAAAATAATATACAAAATGCTGCTTAATCTTTGCCGAGATCGGCGGTAGTACCGCAGAATACTATATACATTAGCAGTCTTAGTGAAGGTTACAGTCTCGTTTGCAATATTAAAAACTCTGCAAATGGAACCTTTAAAAAATTAAGACATTTGATTGATTTCATTGACTCTTGATTTTTTTTCTGTCATTTTATAGGGCAACATTAATATTTTGATTATAATTATATTTACAGACAGTTTGGCTGAAAAGAAAAACATGGAAAATAGAAATGCAATACTAATCAAATATGAATAATTTACGTATTTAAATTTGATACGTGACTTCCGAGTCGCCTCCTGTCCTCTTCCTTTTAAACATAATAATTTTTCATGTGAAATTTGGTTTATTTTAAAACATTAGTCTATTAAACTAGTCTAAGAAAATAACTACTACTTAGTTTTATGAAAGTAATTCAGTATTCTTTTATGACAGATTTTACATTCAGCCCTTGGTGCGTACGATGGTCGAGCCTACGAGAGGCTCATGGAAGAAGCGATGAAGAGTCCACTTAACGCCGAACCTGTCAATCAGAGCTTTCACAAATACCTTAAGCCATTCATGCAGGGCAAACTGTAAACTCCTCCGTCCTAAAGTAACATCTGCAAAAGCAAAAGAATTGGACTTTAACAGATAAATATTTGATGATATTGTTTTTAAATATCTGTGTTTGAGTTATCTATTACACATATAAATATTGTTTATTGTTTTATATTTTATAGATTATATAAGTTTTTATTTTTAAAATATGTGTTTAATTATTTTAAATTTTCTAATGTAATAAAATGTTTATTATGAAAAGAAAAAATTAAGTGATTTAGTAAATTATGTACACTGGAAATCGTTTTATATTGTTGTATTTAATGGTGATGGTTCTGAAACATTCCATGCATAAATTGGTTGACTATGTTAGAAGTATGTCACAAATTTTATGAGAAATTAGATTTGAGATTTTTAAGTAATTCGTGCAATATATTTTTTACTTTTTTGGTAATCGAGTTTTATTTGCCCTTAAATTTCTGTCCTTAGAAAGTTTCTAAAATTGAAAACAAAACTATAAGAAAATGATATTATAAGATGCAAGACCTTATTAAATATTCCATATTGGCGCAAGGAACAATTTTAATAAGTTACTTTCACCTTGTAGTAACTTTTTAGACTAATTGTTTAATTAAAAAAAATCACGATAGCCGAGTGGTTGGGTGGTCGGAATTTTGAGTTAAGAGACCCAAGTTCTATTCCCAGGTGGCAGGCTCGTATCAATGGGTTTTCCAAAAACGTATGTACGAATTATATTGTGGGCTTGGACATAAAGATGGCTCAAGACGGATTTAACAACGAGTTGCCTCATGTGACCTACCCTACGCCGACATCAGAAGCGGGATTCAACTCAATCAGCCCACATGGCGTGAGAGATCAAGATAACCAGAACCGCAACTTCTTGGCGATTACACAAGCAATGCGGACACCTTCTGCGAGTACGGATTTTCGTCTACCCTCTAGGGAACCGAGCGACGGTACGGTGGTTGCTCTTTTGAAAGCAAAAGAGATATAGATATTACATATCTATGTATATCTACATCGTGAACGCGCCTGCTGGATCCGTCCATCACTCTGGTGAGCAGTTTCATTTTTATTACGATTCTAGAGCCGAATGTTCGCTTGTTAAACAAACTATTTCTTGTAAATTTAATGGTAAAAGACTTTAAAAAACTGTGACTAACTGAATAAAAACGAAACCAATAAAAAGCTTGATCATAAGTATAGAGGTTCTTTTAAAGTTATGAAGGTACTAGACGGAGACCGATACACACTACAGGTACTAAACTCAAGGTGTATATGCAAGTACGCTCACGTTAGGCTTAGACGAATGCCCGAAACAGAGCAAATCACAAGTTAGACCGACAATGTAGAGACCATTCCGGAAGATGAGCAAGATGAGTCTGCTTGAGACTTGGTTAGGTAATATTTCATTCTGGTGGATTGTTGTGTAGAGTAGAGTCCGTGAGAGCCTTGGGGAACAGTGAATCGTGGACCATAACCAATCTATTACGTAGCCGTAGTCCAGTAGAAATCGGTATCTACCATCTGGAACGGTAGTCCGTGGATACGCAGTACGCGTGTAGATTTGGTGTAGGTTGGGTTCCGGAGGAAACCGTAGAGTCGTTGGACTTGGCGATCCCGGGTGGGGATGCGCGGACTTGGCGATCCCAGTTGGGGATGCGCGGACTGTGTGACCCAGGTGGGGATGCATGGACTGGGCGATCCCAAGAGGGGATGCGCAATGATGTGTACACGATAATTAAACCGGTGAATGAAATATTACGGCTGTGTTAATTTCTGGTAAATGTGAAGTTTCTTTTTACTGTTTGTGGATTGTGAATGCTCTGTTTTGGTTCATTAATGAAAGTGATTTTCTTTGATTTTCATTATTTGTGTTATGTAGAGACATTCAATGATGTAAAGGAAATAATGCTATGATTAAGTCTAGCTATTTGAATCAAAAGAAGTAGTTTGAAGAGAGAGTTTTTATGTCGATAAAAACTCTTCAAGAGAGAGTAAAAAAGAGTTTGTTTGTTTTGTGGTAAAGAGTCAAACCGAGGTACTGTGCGAGAGTTTTCTGTTGTTTCAGCATAACACACGAGGACGTGTGCTTCGTAGGATGGCCGTGTCGCAGAATCAAGATAAGGCAACAATTTTGGTTACAACGCCATCTATTAAAAGTCTTCGGAAACGTGCAAGTAGTGCGCTTTAGTTGGGTCGACACAGGAAGTGACAGAGCGGATTTGACTGCTATGTGTTGTCAATGTCATTTGACTTCTGATATAAAATGTCTTCAGAATATTCTCGGGGCTTCACTTTTGAAACGGTCGGCAGTCATCTTCCTGTTATCCAACTTACTGCGTTTCCACCCATTTAGATCTGTATAATATGGCTCAAGACTGATATAACAACGAGTTGCCTCATGTCCTACTCTACGCCGACAGATATAAATTGAAGTTATGACTTCAATTGTTTTGGAGATCAAACCGAGTAACAGTGGTAGAGCCACGCATCAGCTTTTGTTGTTGCAGGAATGGGCCGGCTCGACCGGGGAAGTACCACGACCTGACAGAATACCGGCGTGAGGCCCACACACCCCCCTCCCCCAAAATATGGTAGCGGAAGAAAAAAATCTGCCCCTGGGGGGTACCAGTACTACCGGTGCTGGAGAATCATCCTCTGGCCACCCGCGCTCGGGCAACCAATTGCTGTTGGGTAACCTATACTGTTCGAGGCAAACGAAGCAAAAAACCTTCGGCACCCCTTACCACGCTTGCCGTAGATTTTTGTAATATCAGGGGACTCCACTCTAATCTTGATGCCGTCCACTACCACCTGGAGACGGCAAAGCTGGCCTTGCTTTTCTTACCGAGACGCAGATATCCTCTCCGGCGGATACCTCTTATCTTTCCTACCCGGGATACAAGCTAGAACATTATTTTGTGCCTCGGGCCGGAGTTTGTGTGTACATCAGAGAGGATATATGTTCTCAACGCCTCGGCAGCCTTGAAGGCCTTGAAGGGACCTGTCCAGCCTTTGGCTACGCATAGACAGCGACGACCACCCTCGCGTCTATGGGTGCCTCTATAGGTCCCACAGCGGTAATACCGAAACTGACCGACTGCATTCTACCCATGGGGGCAGGTTTGCTTCTCGTTAGATAGTCCCGACGCCGATGCAAATTCCGTCGCCGATGTGGTGCTCCAACGAATGGAACTCTTTGTTCCTTCCACTGTGGTGCCCATCGGTGGTAGATCAAAGCCTTGGTTTGGTGGCACCTGCAGAATGGCATCTCGCCAAAAGCAGCAGTGCTACCGGGCCCTGGGTTAAAACATCGCCGTCTCGGGATTCAAAAACTAGTGTTTTTAAAAAGGAGTATAACTCTGCCGCAAAGTCGGAGCAGATTGGCAGAATTGGCGAGAAACTGGTTCGTCTTCCTTCGGGAATTCGTGCGTTCTGGTCCCTCGCTAAGGCTGTCCAAAGGATTATCCGTCAACCATCACTACCATCTCTGCACAGGGAGAACAACTCGCTAGCCCATGACGCAAAAGATAAAGCCGATCTTCTAGGTTCTCTTTTTTCGTCCAACTCGACCCTCGATGACAGGGGAAGGTCACCGCCGACCATACTGTGCAGTGAGTGCTCTATGCCGGACATCCGGTTCTTTCAGAGCTCAGTGGGAAAAGCACTCCTCTCCCTGGACATCCAGAGGTCGAGTGGGCCCGATGGTGTCCCCCCTATTGTGCTAAAATGTGTGTTCCAGAGTTGGCAATGGTTCTAACGCGTCTTTTTCCGTACTCCTACTCTGAAGGCGTCGTCCCGATGACATGGAAGACAGCTCTGGTGCACCCGATCCCTAAGAAAGGCGACCGCTCAGATCCGGGTAACTACAGACCGATCGCCATCACTTCCTTATTCTCCAAAATAATGGAGTCCATTATAAACTGCCAGCTCTTGAAGTACTTAGAGGATCCCAGATGATCAGTGACCGCCAGTACGGCTTCCGTCGGAATCGCTCAGCTGGTGATCTTCTTGTGTACCTCACTCATCGACGGGTGGAGGCAGTAGAGAGCAAGGGTGAGGCCCTGGCAGTTAGTTTGGATATAGCGAAAGCTTTTGATCGGGTTTGGCGCAAAGCGATTCTCTCAAAGCTTCCGTCATATGGACTTCCCGAGAAATTTTGCAATTGGGTCACTTGTTTTCTCACAGACCGGAGCATCAAAGTCGTAGTTGACGATGCATGCTCGGACTCCAAGTCTGTGAACGCTGGTGTCCCACAAGCCTGTGTGCTATCGCCAACCATACTTTGTTGTCGGCGACCATACTCTATCCGATCGGCTAGATCCCTGGCTTTGCGAAGAGATGTTGTATCTCTTTGCATTTTCTACAAGATCTACTACGGGGAGTGCTCCGAGGAATTGTTCGGATTAATTCTAGCCGCTAAATTTCACCATCGTATCTTACGGCATAATGAAAATTTCATCAACATCACCTTGATGCTTGACATTCCACCACAGTGCGTTTTTCGCGGAATTTTCTGCCACGCACTTGCACTTTGTGGAATAAGCTGCCGTCAGCGGTTTTTCCGGACCGATGCGACTTAGGGACCTTCAAGAAAAGAGCCTATACATTTCTAAAGGCCGGCAACGCATCCGCTATTCCTCCGGTATTGCAGATGTTCATGGGCGGCGGTAATCACTTACCATCACGTGTGCCACCTGCTCGTTTGCCTCCCTTTCCTATAAAAAAAAGAGTTTCTGTCACCTGTTTTATCTCCGTTAGAGAAATTTCATTACAAAACGTTGGTAGATGAAAAAATAATGTCGAATATAATGTGTGTTACTTATATTGATGAATAAATAATAACTAAGTGTAAGTATTCCATTGACAGTACTGACAGTAATTTTAAAATGGATAATAAATTTTAACATTATTTTTTGGTACAGTTTTACTCTACATGTAATATATTTTTTGTCACTAACTGCACTATACGATACTGGAATAAACGGAGGTTGAGATAATTTTAGATCTAAATCTAAATGGGAATTTAAATCACGATAGAAGTTGGGTGATTAGAATTTCGAGTCGAGAGACTAGAGTTCGATCCCCAGGTTGCAGGCTCCACCAAACCAATGAGTTTATCAAAAACTTATGCACGAATTATATCGTTTGCTTGAACCTGTCACTTTGTCCCGAAAATATCTTCGGCTGAAGGTGGGTCAAAGGGACTTAATTGTCTAGACTAGACCTCTGTCTACCCCTGTATTGGGAATTGCGTGAAGATATTTATTTATTTTTTTATTTAGGAATTTAAAGAATAATAATAAATTTGGTTCGAATCTGTAAAAAATAATTTTAATTGATTTAGTCATTAGTTTCGCCAGAGAAAAATCGAAAGTGTTCGAAAAAATAAATGGTCGCCAAAAGTAGGAACATATCGATTTTGAACTATCGATATTTTTTCAAGACTTCTGACCACTACGTCATAGAATATACCTGTACCAAATAATACCAAAGAGAAATTCCATAATACCAAAGAGTATATAATCACTGTCACTTCATTGTTGAAATCAATATATATTATTTGTTTGTAAACATTACTTTTATAGCTGTTAAAAAGAAAACTTAACATGATCCACTTTAATAAAATTTGTCGTGCGTGCTTAAATTCAAAAGAATCTTTCAAATTTGCTTTATTTGATAACGTTTCACCAAATACTTATTCTTTTTGTACATCGATTAATGTAAGTTGCTGAATTAAACTTAATTTGTAAACTACTGTAATAGAAGGAGCAATCAATGATAGTTTTTGACCATTGAGTTACCGTTACTACAAAATTAAAATACCGATGAAAAGAGTAATCCACAAAACCACATTTCAATCATCAATATCAACCATAAAAAATATTTTTACTCTTTTTTATGTTTTACATTACATAAAATTAAAATATCTTCAATCCCTATACAGGAGTAGACAGAGGGCTAGATGGTTAGTCCTTCACCTTCCATCGAAGATTTTTTTTGGGACAACAGGTGGTGAGCTTGTCGCTGTCTTTAGGTTCAAGCCAACTATATAAATCGTACATAAGTTTTTGAAAAAACCCAGTGGTACGAGTCTTAGGGATCGAACTTTATCTCGGCTCAAATTCCGATCCCCCAACTAATCGGCTATTGTGACCATCACTTGTTTTACATTACAGGTTCACGAAAATGAAAACCTCCCTAAAACAATATGTGATAGTTGTTATGAACTGCTCATAAAATTATATGATTTTAAACAAACCTGTATTGAATCCCAAAATACTCTCTTGGAATGTAAGAAGTCTGTTAAATCAGAAAATCATGAACTGATTCCTATTGATGATGATTTACATATTGGAGTTAGTGATGAAGAGATTACAAATCAGTTTGAAAATAGAAATGTAAAGCTTGAACAGCCTGAAGTGAAGCCATATAATGGTAAGAATAGAATTATTTTTATATTGTCTTAGTAATAAATGTTACTTTAATGTGAATAAATTTTCACAATTTAGGATATAATATATAACAGTCCTAAACTTAAAAGGGATTGAAATCGGATCTCTTGACTCTAATTTTAATTAGTACAAATTTTAAGTAGTAACAAATATTAACAGTTCCAATATAAACTTTTTTATATTGTCCTCAAATTCCGATACCGGGGTTGACAAAGGCCTAGACAATGTCCTTACGTCCCACTTTTCATCGAAGCTTACATTGGATATATAGCGATAGCTTGGACGCTATTAGCTCACAAACAGTACAAAATTCTATGTAATATATATTCTAATAATACTAAACTCATGTGGGGGTCATTGTAGAAGCGTGCCCGTCGCGACCCCTGCTGGCCCTTTTCAGGGCTGCAATTATACATAGCTGCGCATCCAGGGTTAGGGCGTCCCCCCCAAGGCTTTAGATTGTCTTAGTAATAAATGTTACATTGATGTGAGTAAATTTTCACAATTTAGGATATAACATATAAAACCATTGGTACTGCCACCTCGGGATCAAACTCGGGTCTCTTAACTCGAAATTCCGACCACATTTTCACTCGGCTACACATTACAGTCATAAACTTAAAATTTGTAATACTAATACACTCTATTAGTATTTTAATAATAAAAAATATAATTATGGATTCCATTCTATTTTCTAACATTTTCAGAACCTTTGGATAAGAGAAAAACCAATGTTGTTAATGTAGTACCAATAAAAGATGAATTCTCATGTTTTAATACTGAAGAAAAAAAAATCTCGAAACGGTTAGTAAACATTTAGTAAATAAAACTTTAAACAATTTGGCAACAATTATTGAAGGTGTCATCTGGCCTATATTTTAACAAACTTTAACTATAATATTAAAATAGTTTACTTTGTCATATGTCACTAAACTTGAATCCATAATGTTTAAACATTAATATTTTTCGTTATCCAACAACATTGGGTACAGCCACTGTGCACCACTGGTAGAGTATCCAGAAAATGTATATTGACTAACTTCTTGACATAGTCAAACATGCTGATAAACTGGGGCTCCTCAATAAAAATACCTGCAAATGTATGCAGCAGATAAACATTTCTACATAATTTTTAAAAGAATACCAGAGAAATGTCTGTTATGTGTCTGTTTGATAATATTTACATATTAATGTCTATTAAGACGGCGATCGGCTCACCCCCTATCACATTGTCCTAAAAATATCTTCGATGGAAGGAGGGTCGAAATAACTTAATTTTCTAGACCTCTATTGACTCCTGTATTGGGAATGGCGTGAAGATATTTATTTATTTATTGTTTGTTTATTTACAGTTTAAAAAAAGTAACTTCATCCAAAGAAACAATTGAAAAAACAGTATCAAAAATAAATTTATCCACTACAAAAAAGCCACAAATACTTTCGTGTAAACTATGCAAGAAAATTTTTAGCTATCCAGAGCGGTTTGAAGCGCACAAATTAGAACATGAGGGTAAGAAAGTAAGTTAGAAAGAATGTACGTAATTTGAAATATTCTAAAAATATAGTATCAATATACTAATGATTTTGAGGTGTTTTGGTTTGAAGTCACGATAGTCAAGTGGTTGGGTGAACAGAATTCGAGACAAGAGACTCGAGTTTGACCCAAAGGCTCTTACCAATGGGATCCTTCAAAAAAACTTTTGTACGATTTATATCGTTGGCGTGGACATAAAGCCAGCGACGGGCTCACTACTAGTCACGTCTATGATTATTTACATATTTTTATTATTGATTTATTTATATTTTTAGGTGTCAATACGTTGTGCGCCATGCGATAAGACATTCATGACGTGGAGTGGTCTGAGACGCCATAACGAGAGCGAGCATACTCGCGTCAGCTTGGACAGCCTCAAATGTCCCACGTGTGGGAAGACATCGAAAAACAAACACACACTGCGAATGCACGAGAAAACTCACGGGGAACGGAAGCTATGTATATGTGATATTTGCGGCAAGAAGTTCGTCTCCACCACTGTACTAAAGGTATTTATACAATTAAATGCATAAATATCGTCACGCAATTCCCTATACAGGGGTAGACAGAGGTCTAGTCGAGACAATTAAGTCCCATTGACCCACCTTCCTCTGAAGATGTTTTTGGAACAACATGACAGGTGGTGTGCACGTCGCCGTCTTTAATTTATACAATTCAGATGGTTTTTTTTTTAAACCTTAGCTAAAGAAATTGCTCTGTAATTATTTTTTATTTACATTCTATTTTAGTTTTTTTTTATTGATTTTAAAGCATACACGTTATGCTGAACTTTATGTTATTAAATTAATATAATGCCAACCACAGACAAAAATAAAAGAAAGAGAATAGAGATTTAAAATTTCAACTGATGCGTGTCAGACACGATGGCTCAGTGGTAAGAGCGTTGCCACGGTTCAGCAGAGGTCGCGGGTTCGAATCCAGCCCGTCAGTTAAAATTTTAAAAACATTTTCTTTAATTTAATAATATGCCCTAGCCTGTAAGGTAACCAAGTTAACGGTGATCACCGTGCCGCCTGACTGGAGAGGCCATAACTTGCAGTTAAGTTTAGATAAGTATTGTATCTTGATTTTATTTAGAAAAAATACATCTTATTAAAAAAAACGTCACAATAGCCAAGTGGTTGGGTCATATGAATTCGGAGGTGGTTGGCTGGTTCCAATGGGTTTTCTCAAAACCTTATGTACGATTTATATCGTTGGCTTGGACATAAAGACGGCGACAGGCTCGCCACCTGTCACAGTGTCCCAGAAAAATCTTCGGTGGAAGGTGGATCGAATTCGGGTATTTCGATTCGAATTCCGATCATCCAACCACTATATACGAGCACCTCATCACAATGTCAAACATTAGCGTTAGCGTTATCATTTCAGGCCCATTTGGAAACTCACGAAGAGAACAGAGAACGGAGGCACGAGTGCGAGCGCTGCGGCAAGAAGTTCTTCTCAAACACTGTATTGCTTTCTCACATCTCGAAACGTCACAGCGGCAAAAAGTACATATGCCACGTGTGCACTTTCCCTTTCTCTGAGAAGAGTAACTTAGTCAGACATATGCGCATACACGAAGGGAAGAAACTGTTCAAGTGCGATTTGTGCGATAAGTCCTACGCGACAAGCTCGTCGCTGGTCGAGCACAAGAGGATACACTCCGGCGAGCGACCGTTCTCATGTATTTACTGTCCGAAAAGTTTCTCGGCTAAAAAGAGATTGGACGACCATCACCGGATCCATACTGGCGAGAAGCCGCACAAATGCGAAGTCTGCAATCAGGGTTTCACGCAACGCGGTACTCTTAAGAGGCATATGAAGGTGCACGATAAATTTCCCGTAACGCTCAATTAGTTAATAAAATTATGTGTTATGGCGACATCTGTCAACAAATTAGTAGGTCGCAAAGGCATGGACATCCTACATCGCGCTATCTAAGTTTTTACGATTATAGGCGTATAGACGATTACCGAGAGCGCACATTGGTGATGTCCTCCCCAGGTCACGAACTCGCGGCCTGGTGGGTAGCTACCTTTCTTCAGCAGTCTATTAGGGATATTGAAATTACGCAGATCGGCATCTTCAACGGTGCGAAGTGGCTGGAACTGCGATCGCCAATCCGTTTTCCAAAAGTGGCGATAGCAAATCCAACTTAAAAAACACCCTAAATTCAAAGGACTTTCTTACAAGCCATGAAGTATGTAATATCTATGACGAAACTCTCATGGAGGAGTGGCGTACGCACACGGTTTTTATAGTGTCGGCAACCCCACGTCCCTGGTTCGATTCTCGGACGGACCAAAGCAGAAAACGACTTTTTTAACATTGTCTCCGCGATCTGGGTGTTTGGAATATTTATAGAAAAAAATTGTAGATATCATTAATTTTTCTTACGTCAATTAGACTTAAATACACCTGAGGTTATATTTATTTCCTTTATTTGTATGATTGCAATGTTTCCAATGCCACTGAGGTAAATGTAATATATAAATTAATATGTAAATTAAAACAAAGACTGTAATACCTACTAATTATATAGTTATATAATACCTACAATTTTATATTGATTAGCAAAAATTGTGTAATTAATTTATGTTACTTAGGTGAAATAAAATATATTTAGAAAATGGTTGCCATACTTTTATTACCTTTTGGGTAGCGTGCTAATCTTAAGGGTAGGCTGTTGCCTACCCTTAAGATTAGCACGCTTACATTCAAATTGCAGTTTAGCGACTAAGACCCAATATTGTAAACAAATATTGTTCAAGTCGCTTTCCAAGTTTGTTTTTAAGTGTTTGTAAGTTTCGGTTATATGTTTTTAGGGCTAGCCCCTCCCCCTCCTGATTAACAAGATAAATAACATATTACCGCGAAAATAAAAATAAAACTTTATTTTTAAATTATATTTATTATTTACAGGTTTCTAAATAGATTTCAGAATTAAAACTTAAAGCTGATTTGCTTAAAATTTAGTGTTGCACACAATATATATTTACACATAATTATGATTTCATTTCTTCATCATCAACATTACACATATCATTTACAATACATAATTAAAATAAAATAATTAAATTTATTATTTTTTAAATTCTTTATTGGTCATGTTTGTGAGTAGACTGCCTTTCAGAAACAAACCATAAACACATTAAAACTAGTTATATTGGTCCTCTGGCTTTATATTTATGGTGAATGTTTGTGAACTTTCATTAATTTATTTGTGTAATAGCTAATGGCCTATAACACAAAGACACCTTTCCTGAAAGAGGGTTTTCAATCGTCCATAAGTTTTTTTTTTTTCTCAAAACCCATTGGTTTAAAGCCTACCACCTGAGGACAGAACTCGGGTCAGTTGACCCGAACTCCGATCACCCAACCACTCTGCAATCGTGACTATATAATATATATAAAGTGTACAATTAAATTGAAAACAAATTCGTTGCCTTTCACCCAATATTTTTGCCTTAAACAAATCTCTACAATTATACAAATCAAGTCTCCCCGTGCCAGTGTGTGTACGAAAGCTCCAGTGGCGCGGTGTTGTCTATGGTTTGGATCTGCGGTCTCGGGATCAAGTTCCGCGTGTCCTCCGCACTTTTCCCGTGGCCCTTCATGTGTCGGTTCAACGCGCACTTCTGTATGAAGGCCTGACTGCACAGCTGACACTTGTGGGGCTTCTCGCCGGTGTGTATCATCCTGTGATTTCTCAGATCCTTTCGCGCCATGAACTTTTTAGGGCAAAGGTCGCAGGCGTAGGGACGTTCACCTGTAAGTAAATAAATACATAAATATCTTCACGCAGTTCCCAATACAGGGGTAGACAGGGGTCTAGTCTAGACATAAGTCGCGATAGCCGAGTGGTTGGGTGGTCGGAATTTCGAGTCAAGAGACCCGAGTTCGATACCCAGGTGGCAGGCTCGTACCAATGGATTTTTTAAAACTTATGTACTATTTATCATTGGCTTGGACATGTAAACAGTCGGTCTCACCACCTGTCACGTTGTCAAAAATCTTAATCTTAAAAGTCTTAATTGTCGAGACCTCTGACTACTCCTATATCGGCAAATGCGTGAAGATAAAGAAAACAACTCACAATTTATAATGTGAAAATTATTATGTCTAAATAAAATTAATAACACAATTAGTAACATGTGTAATGATGTAGTTGCTCACCAGTATGTGTTCGCATATGTATAGCTTGAAAACTCCTGCTCTTGAATGTCTTCTCGCAAACCTGACACGAGAATGGCTTGTCAGACGAGTGAGAACGCATGTGTTTCACGAGGTCTGCCTGAAATAATTAAATTATCATGATTTTTTACACAAATAGTCGTTTTTATTTAATAGCCCTGAAAAATACAGGAGCATACCTAATTAAAAGTTACTAAGCAAAGTTAATTGCTGGACATTGATCCCACAGGGAGTTTTGTAACTTTTGTGGAGTATTTGCGAGAAAGGGAAGGGATGATGATGTGTTTCTCTCCAACGGAGTGCATACTGGACCCACTTCTAGCAAGCTTAAAACCTGTGGCCTTTTACCCAGTAGGATTGCCCTCATCTCACCTCACCTCATTAAGGCAGTGGTAGAATTCGTAAATATGCCCTGAGATCAAGTAGTCATGATAGCCTGGTTGAAAGGTGATCCGAGTCGAAGGCTCGTATCTATGAGTTTTTTCAAAATTATACACGACTTATATCCTTGGCATGGACATAGAGACGGTGATTGGCTCACCATCTAAAAAAATGTCTTCAGTGGAAGTTGGGTCGAAATGACTTTTGTCTAGACTTCTGTCTACTACAGAATTGGGAATGGCGTGAAGATATTTTTGTTCGTAATAGATTTCTTGTGCTTGTTAATAGACTGACTTGGCACTTTTGATAAAAGTTTCCTTTAGATGCAATCGCACAAATTAAAAAAAAACAATAACATTGTACTGTTCCAGAGGATTACTGTACATGCTGGCTCTTATGGAATCTTTAAGTATTGTGACAGATTGAATTATATTTAGTAACAAGAACGCACCTTAATATAAAACCGCATATCACACATAGTGCAGGCGAAATTCTTAATTCCAGTGTGTCGAATTAGATGAATTTTGAGGTTGCCAGGTTGAGCAAACTTTTTGCCACACTGTGAGCAGCCATAGTTCTTCTCATTGTTGTGAGTCTCTATATGCATCTGAAATGTTGAAGGCTTCAGTTAATAGGGAAAAGATGTAAATTTAAATCTATATAAAATACATAGTACATACATAAATATCTAGTACATAAATATATTTTACTAATTTCATTAAAAAAATAATGTACAAGAGTGTATCTAATACATTATTATTCATTATAAATTATAGTCACGATAGCTTTTGATGATGTTGGGTGATAATAATTAGTGTCAAGAGACCCAAGTTCGATCCCGTAGTGGTAGGCTCGTACTAATGGGTTATTTCTAAATGTATATATGATTTATATCGTTGGAAAAAGACAGCGACTACTTGCTCATCACCTATATTATGTTGGCCTAAAAAATGTCTTTGGTGACAAGTGGATCGGAAGGACTAATTGTCTGGACCTCTGTCTACCGTAGTATTGGAAATGGCGTTAAGATATAAGAAGTTTCATCATACGAAATATGTAGCCACTTGGATACTTTAGTCATAAGATTTACGAAGTGTATTGTGGGAGATGTAAACAAACAAAAATTACCATGATGCTCGTAAGAGGCGACTGAGAGTAACGACTTAACTATATCAATTGCTACCGACAGATGGCGGTATGACCTTCTCGGAAAAACACCAGACCGGAATGAGCTAAGCCAGTCTATGGTGCAAGGTGTCTGGTACTGCGATCGCCAATTCGCTCGCCCGAGTGTGGCGATCGTGGATAAACTTCCCACTGGAGAGGCTTATGTTCAGTAGTGGACTATTAAAGGACGTTATTTATATGTGTTGAACATAGTTAGGTGACATATATTACATAATATCTTCACGCCATTCCCCCCTTCCGGTTCACACGCCCTACCACCTGGAGTACAAACTCGGGTCTCTCGACTCGAGTTCCGACCACCCAACCACTCGACTATCGTGACTTCTAAGTTATATCTTCACGCAATTCCCAATACAGGGGTAGACAGAGGTCTAGTCACCACCCACCTTCCACTGAAGATATTTTCTGGACAATATGACAGGTGGTGAGCCGGTATCCATCTTTATGTCCAAGCCAGCGATATAAATCGTACGTAAGTTTTGAAAAACCTATTAGTACGAACCTGCCACCTGTGGATCGAACACGGGGTCTCTCGACTCGAAATTCCTATCACCCGACCACTCGGCTATCGTGACTTATTCCAGACATATGTCTAGAAGACTAGACCTCTGTCTATTCCTGTATTGGTAATTGCGTGAAGATTTTTAGTCACGATAGCCGAGTTGTTGGGTGGTCGGAATTTCGAGCCGTGAGACCCGAGTTCGATCCCCAGGTGGCTGGCTCGTACCAATAGGTTTTTCAAAAACCTATGTACGAATTTCATTGTTGGCTTGGACATAAAGACGGCGACGGCCTCACCGCCTGTCACGTTGTCCCGAAAATATCTCCGGTGGGAGGTGGGTCGGAGGGGCTTAATTGTCTAGACCTCGACCTCCGTCCACCCCTGTATCGGGAATTGCGTGAAGATATTTTTTCTTTATTTACTTCAGCTGTAAGTAAATAAAAAAAAATAATCTTCACGCAATTCCCGATACAGGGGTAGACGGCGGTCGAGTCCGGACAATCAAGTCCCACCTCCCCACCTCCCGCCGTCCCCTCTCTCATCACACACAGGCTGACTGCACTACGCACGTACCTTGAGATTGTAGGGCTGCACGAACTTGGCGTCGCACAGATGGCACATGTGCCTCTTGACGCCGGCGTGTATCAGCTCGTGGTTCTTGAGCACGTTGAGGTAGGCGAAGCTCTTGCCGCACGCGCGGCACTGGTACTTGCGCGCGGCGCTGTGCACGCGCGCGTGGCTGTTCAGGTTGCGCACCGTCAGGAAGCTCTTGTCGCAGTGCGAGCACTTTATGTCCGGCTGGAATCGTGCGCGCGATGGGATTTTATATATTCCACTAGCGGACGCTGTTTCGCCGTATAAAAATGGGGGGGGTTGATGATAGCGCGGGGTAAAAATTTAGGGTTTTAATGTAGTTTTAATAAAAAAAACAAGTGTTTATCTAAAAAAAGATTAGGGGTGGACTCCCCCTTAACATTTAGGGGGATGACAAAATAGATGTTGTCCGATTCTCAGGCCTACACAATATACATACAAAGTTTCATGAGAATCGGTCGAGCCGTTTCGGAAGAGTACGGTAACTAACACTGTGACACGAGAATTTATATATGATATATAAGGAAAAAAAAAAGTTGCAATATATATAAATGCTGTACTGGGTAAAGCGTTGTCAAAAGCAGAATGTTCGGGTGATAATAATTAGTGTCAAGAGACACGAGTTCGATCCCATAGTGGTAGACTCAAACTAATGGGTATTTGAAAAACTTATGTACGATTTATATAGTTGGCTTGGACATTAACACGGCGACGGGCTTACCACCTGTCATGTCGTCCCGAAGATATCTTCGGTTGAAGGTGGGTCAAAGGGGCTTTATTGTCTAGACTAGACCTCTGTCTACCCATGTATTGGGGATTGCGTGAAGATATATATTTAAAAAAAGTTGCAATATATATAAATGCTGTACTAGGAATGCCTTGGTCTTGGGAGATCAAAGAATACTTTTTGTTACGTTTAAACCTTTCGCAAGGGCTCTTAAATGTTACTTATCTCTCCTATGAATAAAATAATACTCCTGTTTGTCACCCAGACGTAACCGTATCTAATAAAGTAAATATAACAATTATAATATGTCACGATTTAAAAAAATTAAATCACAATAGCCGAGTGGCTGGGTGATTGAGATTCAGAGTGAAGAGACCGGAGTTCGATCTTCAGGTAGCAGGCTTGTACCAATGGGTTTTTTCAAAAACTTAATTACGAATTATATATCGTGACATAAAGACGGCGACGGGCTCACCACCTGTCATGTTGTCCCAAAAATGTCTTCGATAGAAGGTGAGTCGAAACAACTTCATTTTCTGGACTTCTGTCTACCCCTGTATTGGGAATGGCGTGAAGATTCATATAGGGTAGAAATTGTAGACATGGAGGTGTTTGATAGTTGGTGATAGTGTTGGATTTCAAAATATCTACAGTACAAGTTTACCAAGGTAATTTGACATTTGTAAAATAAAACAAAGGATATATAGAAAATCGGTTTCTGGAGGGAAAGGATATATGGAAAATGTATGTATGTACACGTTAAACGCCATGGGGGTCACCGTTGACCTCACCCTTCCTCTATCATAGCGCCATGGGGGTCACCGGTGACCTCAACGTATAGTCATATTCAAACTACTTTTTCTCGCGGCCGGCCATACTGACTGTTACTTTATTCGTACTCCGTGATCGGCACGGCGCTGTAGAACCATACTGCGCAGTGGGACAAACATACCTTGTAAGGAATTGAAAAAATGAAAGATAGCGAAAAAAGTAACCAAAACAAAAATTCAGGATATATAATTCAAATTAGTCTTTATTATTTAAACGAAAATTAGCAGTCTTTATTTTTTAATGAAATACAAACATAAAAATCAGTTTTACTGAAAAATAAAATAAAGTTCTCATTAGTAAGCATAATTACAAACAACCATTAGAAATATAAATAATTAGCCATAATATTTGACAAAACATGCTGTAAAAGAATGAATGAATGATAAGAAACCTTTTATAGCATCAACATATTAGCGATGGACATAATTGAAACATTTTAGACAAAAGTGAGGCTCCCCCTTACATTGCACACAGTACGTACTCACTTTCTTAGCTTTATTCTTAGCTACTTTACGACCAAATTCCTGTACTGAATCTTTATAACATTGCACGCAAAAACGACGCGTGTCTCTTATTTTCCTTCCTTTAATTTTAGAACATGCTTGAGTCTTTTAGGTCTTTCATTGATAATTATTTCTTGGGAATCTGCTGGCCGAGTCAAATAATTTATGAGAGCCCTCCTAAAGTCGACAATTGAAGATTTGCTCTGCTTATTTTCATTGTACATGACCCAAGCATATACAACTGCCGTATTTAGAAGTAGTTCTATTGCCAATTTTCTATACCATTTTACGGTTTTCCTCAATGGCGAAGAATAGGCACCCATCTGGTCACTTATGTCTACAGACCCTTTCGATTTATTATAATCCAAAATAACTTTTGGTTTACGAATCTGTTTGCCTTTTTTCACCACCACAGCAATTTTGTCGGAATGCTTTGTCGACAGCATAAGCACGTCCCTCTTATCTTTCCATTTAAGCACTGTTACTCCATCTTCATTCTCCATAGCCATTGTTTCACCTTTTTGCAGTTTCGAATCAACAACAGCCTTAGGCAATCCTCTTCTGTTTTTTCGCAATGTGCCAATTAAATGGGTTTGCTTCTCCAATAACCGATAAGCCAGTTGCAAGCTAGTGTACCAATTATCAGTTGCTAGCGTGTGTCCTTTGTCAAATATATTTTCACAAAGTGCCATCACCACATTTGTTGGCGTAGTATTTATTGCGTCAAACTTTTTCCCACTATACAAATTAAGTTTGCAAGTAAATCCGGAAACAGTGCATAACTTAAATAGCTTCATGCCATACTTGTGTCGCTTACTTTTATTGTATTGCCTGAATATTATTCGACCTCTGAAAGGTACTTGGCTTTCATCCACACAAACATCTTCTTTAGGCGAATAATATTTCTGGAAAGTAGCATTGAGAGCATCGATTAAAGGTCTTATTTTGGCAATACGATCGTTTCTGTCGACAGATAAATTGTCGCTAAAGTGTAGGTATTGCAGTAGTAACTCGAAGCGGTTCCTACTCATAACGGTGGCTGGAAAAGTTTGTCCAAGTATCTTGTCTTTGCTCCAATAATAAGCTAATTTCGGCAGCTTTACTACGCCCATAAACAAGACCAGCCCAAGAAACTGTTTTATTTGTGTCTTGTTTGTTGGCTTCCATGAATGAGACCTTGATCCAGGCTTCGTTTGCCTGGCTGTGATGTTTTGACTTGCGAACAAATTTGTCTGCTCAGCAATCATTTCAAGAATTTTTTCAGGCACCAATAGATCATAATACTGGTCAGGGCCAGCTTCTTTCAGCAAATTAGAATATGGAGGTTGAATACCCTCGAACTCGGTGAAAGGAATCACTGATGGCTGTCAGTCTTTTTGGCCTCGACCATTTTGAGGAAATACGGTAATTTTGCGATATATTGGCGGCAACAAAATTTTCAGCCGACTCACTGTCACCATCACTTGCGATAACCAAACGTCTTTTCTTTCGGTAATTGCATGGTTTCACTATCCGATTCTACGAGAGCGTCATTGTTTATAGAAGCTATCGAAAAAGAAATTCCTGACGCGTTGATTTGCTTCCATTCATCCTGCGTAAATTCGAAGTCCTCCATAGCTAAATCCATATCTAAAGGCTCGCACATTAACTATTCAATGAGAAAATGATGACAGCTAAGATAGTAGGAACGTAATTGATCTAGTAACACACGTTCTACCACCGTAAGCGCGAGCGCACTACTGGCGTAGCGGGTGGCCGGCGGGGTGGGCGGGGTGGGCGGCGCGGCGCCGGATACCGGAAAATATATTTTCTGTATTTGTGCGCCATGGGGTGCACCGGTGACCTCAGCTATGTATTTGACTGTAACTATGTAACCCATGTACAGAATTGAATAAAACTTATTTTCTATACGTATCGTAACATAATAAACAAATTACGACCAAAAGTATTTTTACGATTTTTATTTTTTTCTATCGGCGTTTATTGTGTTAAATATATTCATATTATACATTTGTAATGTACAATATGAATATATTTGTATGTAAGTCAGCTCGGACATTAAGGCATGTGAAGGCTCACTACCAGTCAGATTATCCTAAATTAGCTTTTCAAAAAAGTGGGTTGAAAAGACTTTGTTGTCTTAGTCTATTAAAAAAATATAATGTTTTAAAAATATTATTACCTTCTTGCCGAAGTGACTACGCATGTGAGCTTCAAAATTTTCATACTTCTGAAAGTTTTTTCCACATTTCATGCACTTCATTCTTTCTCTCTTCTTTATAGGCTGCTCTGTACATTTTGCTTGCCCCGCTCTTCTTCTTCTTCTAAAAATATAAATTATTCTTCTAAAAATGTGAATTAACGTATCACACGCATCTTAATCTACTTTTAGCTTCACTTAAATCATTCTATTATATTTTCCTACTTCCATTGAAAGTTTTTCTATGATTTAAAAAATTTTCCTCATCATCGTCATTCAGAAATTTATTGAGGTGTTGAAATAAAAAATAATATAATATCCATAATCTTAAATAAATTAAATAAGGTCCCAAATGTTGCTGTGTTGCATAGTTACAGCAAGAATATATATCCCCCTTTCTATAGGAAAATATCATGCCTTGAAAATACTATTGGCTACTGACAAATGGTGAATACCAGATCGGCAATGGGTACCAGGATCATAGGTGGAAGATGTCTGATGCAAATCCTCCCTTAGTGGAGAGGCCTTCCGTCACTGGACTTTAATAGGCCATTATTATAGGTATATAAATAGTAAAAAAATATGATTGGCTATAGTGCAAGCGGTATAAACATACTATTTTCCATACCATACCTTACTTTTAGCTGTGGCTCCTGTCCAATATTGGTGTTATTTTGTAAATGTATATCAGCAAATTCTGTTATACTAACTTGCACAATATCATTGTTCACCCCACTATGGTTTTCTACTTTTAGCTGCTGTAATTTTCATTAAAATATTTTAAGCATAATAATTTATGCCAGTAAAAAAATAAACTTGACATAAATAATATTTATTTTTTATTTTTACTATTTATTTTTATTACTATTAGATAACAAAAAATAGTAAAAAAATTCCAAGATAGCCGAGTGGTTGGGTGGTCGGAATTTCAAGTCAAGAGAACAGAGTTCTATCCCCAGGTGTCTGGCTCGTATCAATGGGTTTTTCAAAAACTTATGTTCGAATGATATTGTCGGCTTGGACATAAGACGGCGACAGGCTCACCACCTGTCACATTGTCCCGAAAATATCTTTGGTGGAAGGTGGGTCGAAGGGACTTTATTGTCTTGACTATACCTCTGTCTACCCCTGTGTTGGGAATTGCGTGAAAATATTTATTAATTATTTATTTACTATTATATAGATATTGTATAATATTTGTCACTCCCTCAAATTGAGCATACATCTTATCATATTATTAAAGCAGAAACCTTACAAATTGCAATGTTTATTTACAAATTGCCATACCATCTTTTTCTCCCAGTGGGTGTCGTAAGAGGAGACTAAGGGAAAAGCCTCAAAAATACAATTGACCGAAGCATAATCATCACGAAAAATACTAGACCAATTTTAGCAGACCAGTGAAACGCAACATCATCTAAGGTGTGAGCCTGTCCTGCAACAGGCAATCTTCTTACCAAGTATAGGAAGCCATCCTGTATGGGATATGGCGATGTTATGCAGTGGACTTTTATAATCCGTTATAATGACATAATGAAATGAAAACAGTGATGATGACATGATCAAATTTCAAGAAAAAAACCAAAAAATTATCAGAACATTAAACAGCCCACCAAGTTATAGTGACTGAGGTGTAAAGGGTTAGGTATTGCAATCATGAATCTGCCTGTTGAACTTGGTGATTATAGCGAATCCTTATGAATGATACCCGAGTTGGACTTTTTTACTCAATACAAAAACCAACACTATCTTATAAATAACATATAACCTACTAACAACTGTCACAACCTAACTACTGTTATACATGTTTTCATAGTTCAGGAGCTTGAATAAAATTTTTATTTTAAAATAAAATTTTTGAATATAATAAAAAAAGTAGATATTATTATTATACCTTGTCTCCAATGACTGAGCACTGCTGCTTCAATATTATATTGGATCGTACAACAACTTGCTTGAAGTAATACAATTTGTTCAGTAGGTCAAGACATGTCTGGCATATCAACTTAGGTAGTGCATCATTTTCTGAGATCTGTAAATAAGAATTGGATAGTTAGACCATTTTCTCTGCCTGTAATCCTAAAAGTTTTATTATTCAGGGTTTCTAGATTTTATTTATTTTACAAATTTAGCAACATACAGAATTATGCATATAACTCTGCAAAATATGTGATCAGTTGAGGAATTGCAGAAACTACATACAATCTACATACAACAAAATATAATAATTGCTGTTGGATCCAGTATTCCTACAACATATAGTTTGATATCATTTGTAAAATTTAACAAATTGTAAAATATAAGTTGTTTGTTAAATTTATAAAGTCAAGCTGTAATTTTGTTATGTATTATTTGTAAATTTTTACAGAATCATTTAGCTTCCCATAAATAAAAATAGCCTATCTCTCTCCTAACAAACAATAGAATGAATCATAATTGGTGAAAGCAAATCTCGTTTCACATATTTCCCCACACTGCACTTTGCTGAAGAAATACAGAACATTATTTAAGAACATCAACATAACATTTTTGTCCATTACATCGGTCCGGGAATATCAACACTGTAGAGGATATCTACTCACCTCTACAGACGTACAATACTTGAACACTTCAGCAGAACATACAGAGAATAATTCTTTTATAGGTCCAGCATCAGACAAACATGCGCGGCAAATTCTATTAAAATCCAAGTTATCGGCCATTATTAAAAATTCATCAGAGTAACAACGCACAAAAATTGTACTTAATAAAAGAAATCCATTTCGGTTCCTATCAAGAATCACAAATAAATGAACAAAATTACAAAACAAAGCAAATAACAAATAAAGTATGACAATGATCAGTAAGCGTTGTGACAGTGACAGTTACTTCAAAGGCTATTATGACAACTGTCAACCCAGCAAGAACTGCTTTTGCCAATGGCGTGCTTTAAGATTAGAGCAACGCATGCGATGTTGTACAAATATAAATAGAATAATGAGTTTTTTCCAAACTTATGTGCTATATAGCGCTGGCTTGTATATAAAGATGGCGATAGGATCACCACCTATCACGCTTTCCCAAAAAATTTCTTCGGTGAAAGATGCGTAGGATGCATTTAATTTTCTAAAACTCTGTCTACCCCTGTACGGGGAATATGCGTGAAGGTGAAAAAAGTTAATACCTACGGAGCTTCTTTCGCCTGTTTCTTCTCCATTTGATGAACCCTAAAGAAACGATAACTTATAAAATAACTATCGATAAACGAATGATGAAATTCTTAAAATCTTATTTCAATATATATCTTCACGCAATTTCCAATACAGGGGTAAACAGAGGTTTAATCTAGACAATTAGGTCCCTTTGACCCACCTTCCACCGACGATATTTTCGGGACTTCGTGACAGGTGGTGAGCCCGTCGCCGTCTTTATGTCCAAGCCAACGATATAATTCGTTCATAAGTTTTTGAAAAACCCATTGGTACGAGCCTCCCACCTGGGGATCGAACTCGGGTCTCTTGACTCGCAATTCGGACCATACAACTAAGCGGCTATCGTTACAACTCATAGGTAAAGATACTCAGGTATTGTGTGTTCAACCTTCAGACCTGTGGTCGTCATTTAACTTAATCTTGTATTTTTTGTCAGACACAAATTATTTTGAGAACCGCTTATGCTCAGCCTATAAGATTGAAATGTCTGCGATAATAGATAAACAATAAATATTTTTTCGCCATTCCCAATACAAGGGTAGACAGAGGTTTATAAAATTAAGTCCTTTTGACCCACCTTGCACCGAAGACATTTATTGGGACAATGTGACAGATGGTTAGCCCGTCGCCGTCTTTATGTAAAAGCAAACAAGTGATTACCGCCGCCCATGAACACCCGCAATACCAGAGGCTTAGCAGTTGCGTTGCCAGCCTTAAAGTGCTCTCCTCCCCCAGAATTAGGGGAGGGGGGTGTGTGGGCCGTCGGTTACCTGCACTCACCAGACGAAACGCAGAAGTTTGTTATACTTCTACTTTACGCCGGTATTTTGTGAGGTCGTGGTACTTCCCCGGTCGAGCCGGCCCATTCATGCAACAACAAAAGCTGATGCGTGGCTCTACCACTGTTAAAACTACTCAAGTATTGGACATGCGTGAAGATAGATTCTAAATAATTATAAATAAATGAAAACAAACAACGTCAAATACATTGTTCTGTTGCGATATGAAATCTGAAACAACAAAGGCACGACTAACGCAAAGACCTAAGAAAATATGGAAAAAGAGTTATCTTCATTGACCCAACCGGGAATTGAACCTGGGATCTCACAGCTAGCGAAACCAGTATTACGGTATTTACGTCACTCGTCGTCTACGGAGGTTGTCCTCTACAGTGGTATGAGATAGAATATACACTGTAATCTCGTAAACCGATCTTTTGACTTGGCCAAAGTTTTGTATTAAGGTTGTCTTACTACATATCTCTGATCAATTATAGTTTATATAAGAAAAATTATTGTTTATTTAAAATGCATTACAGTGTCATTAATTTCAAGTTTTGAGTTTGTCAAGTTTTGTCGAGTTTATGTAAAAAAATATAATTTTACCGTAACTAGTTACTGTTATTTCAAGCTAAATATTTTCCATTTATAATGTAACTAATTAGCGTATGATTTAACACTTTAGAAATTATGTGATATATAAAAATCTTATCATTGTTACCGCTATTCATATCCTCTTAAAACTTGACAGACCCGATGAACCGGAATAATGCTGATAAAGCTGCCCATAAATGTTTAAACAGTTATTATAATTTTAATTTATTTCGACACTATTTTAATATGATAAATCCAACTAGAAGCTTTTCTACTATTTCTGTCTGTCTACTGTTGTACGAAATTATCGTGATCGAACCGAGGTGGAAAGTAATGCGAAGTTTTGTAAAACATCAGCGTAAAATACATAAAAGTATCTCGCGCTTTTTCATTTCTTACGGCAGGAGAAGCCACCGGCAAGGCGGGCTTCCCTTTGCTTTTCCTGTATTTGTCTCTTTTGGTAGCGATGTTGACGCAGTCCTTAACCAAACATATTGCTTAACACATAATAGATTTTTAATTAGAATTTTTAATTCTTCGGTGAAAAAACTTATTAGTACGAACTTTCCTCCAGATGTTTGAAATTGTCCCCTGTTTCGAATTCCCTTACCCAACAATTAGGTTATCTTGAATTTTATTTTACTCATAAAGAAAATAAGATGATATCTTTACATGACTCGAACTGCGCCACCCTGTATAACTAGAATAAGACCAAAGGCCAATCTCCAATACTTTGAGTTATGTTAAGAAATAGGAATATAATTTAAAATTATTTATTTTATTTATTTATATATGCTTTATTGTATACCACAAAGAAAAGAAATAAAAGTTACAAAAGAGAAGAAAGTCTTATGGGTAAATACAAAAAGGCGGTCTTATCGCTAAAGAGCGATCTCTTCCAGACAACCTTAAGGCTAAGGAAAATTGTATTATTGAACATAGGTAGGTGGTCCAAACAATAGACATACATACTAATATCTAAATAAACTAAACCTATATATAATATTATTACAACAATAATACACTAATATATACGAATAACCATGTTATATAATAGACATACTTACAACTAGATAAAAAATATAGATACATATAATACATATAATATAAATAAAAAATAACATAATATAAATGGAAGGAAAAAAATAAAAACAAATGTCATCAGAGAGTTAACATAGGGACAAATAGTGATTTTTAACCTCAGTCTTAAATTTTTCTAATGTTTTTGCTCGATGGATATGCGGAGGAAGCTCATTCCAAAACAAATGGCTTTCACCGTAAAGGAATGCTTAAAATAGCTGGTTCTGTAAACATGAGGAGTGAGAATAAATTCTCCTGCAGATCGTAAAACTCTATCTGGTCTGTCATGACCAAGAAACTTAAAGTTGCTCTTTAAGTAACTTGGTGTCGTAGGATTGAACAATACACAGTACAGAAGAGATACAGTGTGCAGATTCCGGCGAAGGCGAATGGGTAACCACTTGAGCTTTGTACGAAAGTCGGAGACATGGTCATACTTGCGTAGACCAAAAATAAACCTAATAGCTAAATTTTGAATTCGCTCAAGCTTGTTTAGTTGAACTTCGGTTAAGTCAAGATAGCTTGCGTCAGCATAATCGAGAATGGAAAGGAGTAAGGATTGTGCTAACATAATTTTAGTAGGAATGGGAGAAAAGAACGTAAGCGCCGCAAAGAAGCAATGGCAGCAAATGATTTCCTGCTAACTTCCTTTAACTGATGACACCACGAGAAAGTATTATCAAAGTGAACTCCAAAGTTTTTAACAGACTTGCTGAATGGTATCACAACGCTATTTAATGTTATTAAGGGAAGACTATCCCAGTCAACTCTCGAAATCCAGCCCGCTCCACCGATAATAATAGCTTGGGACTTAGATGGATTAATCGTTAGTCCATAGCTCTTACTCCATTGACTTACAGCAGTCAAATCACCATTAATGGTAGTAATTGCAGTGGGCAAGTTTTCAAAGGTTGACTGCGTGTATAGTTGAAAATCTTCTGCATACATATGATAGAGAGAAGTTATTTTAGAATTATAGTATTAATGTTCGGATCAAAATTATGCATTATATTACTGATCGAAGGTGACAGCCATTTACAAATGTGTTATAATATTGCCAGGTTTCTGGAACATAAATCGCAACATCACTAACCGAACGTTTCAACTACCTCTTGTGGTATCTATTAGGCTTCCATGGAAATATCTAAGGAAGAATCAACCTAGATTATAAAAGAAAAAATTATCTATTTTGTAATCTACAGAAACCATGCCACTCTTTTGTTTATTGCTATCCTAGCATATCTACGGTAAAGGGTTCCTAATAAAGATTCCTAATTACGGTATATGAAGTGACTAAATAAAAAATAAATAAATTCCTAATACAGGGGTAGACAGAAGTCTAGTCTAGACAATTAAGTACCTTCGACCTACCTTCCACCGAAGATATTTCGGGACAACGTGACAGGTGGTGAGCCCGTCGCCGTCTTTATGTCCAAGCCAACGATATGAATCGTACATAGGTTTTGAAAAAACCGATGGGTACGAGCCTGCCACCTGGGGATCGAACTCGGGTCCCTCAACTCGAAATTCCAACCACCCTTCCACACGGCTATTGTGTCTTTTTATATGAAGTGACTGACTTATAATTTTTATGTATAGGCTTTTCAATTTTTGCCGCTCTTACCTTACTCGACTTTCCAAATTTTTGTTAAGAATTCCTACCAAAATTAATTTTCCTAGCTCCCGGACTATCTATAAATTTCGTGTAGATCTCTACACGAAACCAAGCATAATAACGGAATACGGAGAAGGTTTAAAACGTAGTTGTAATTGTATAAAATAATAAATAAATATCTTCACGCAATTCCCAGTATACAATTCTCAGGGACTTAATTGTCTAGACTAGGCCTCTGCCTACCCCTGGTAGGCAGAGGCCTAGTCTAGACAATTAAGTCCCTTTGACCCACCTTCCACCGAAGATATTTTCGGGACAACGGGACAGGTGGTGAGCCCGTCGCCGTCTTTATGTCCAAGCCATCGATGTAATTCGTACATAGGTTTTTTTTTTTTTAAAAACTCATTGGTACGAGCCTGCCACCTGGCGATCGTACTCGGGTCTCTTGACGCGAAATTCCGACCACTCAACCACTCGGCTATCGTGACTTTTTAATTATATAAAATTCCAAAATATTTTTACAAGTATTTCTGCGCGCTTTTAGTTTCTAAATTATCAATGATGACATCCTGTGTCATCGCGTTCATTATTTCCAACTATAGATGGAGCAAGTTGCATAGGCACAAAAGATCAAAAGCATTTAATTTTTCTTCACTTTGGAATGACCTTAGATAATCTTTGGCTCCTTTTAAAAAAGAAAAACTTCTTTAATGGAAATCTTTTTGTCGCAGGACTGCACAAAAACATGCGAAGAGCTATATCCACGTTCGGATAGGTGTTTTGCAAACTCTGTTTTCGCAGAAACATAAAAAGACTTCCCAAAAATGACTTTAACGACAAAAAAGACTTTTAAATGTGTACATTGTTGAGATAAGTCAGTCTCTAAATCATTAGATTAAATTCCTTTGTCTTCGTTCTAATTCAGATATGAGTCTGTCGAAGGCAACAAAAAAAAAGTGTTGACCCCGAAAGTAAAACTCGCGGTATTCTGATGTCTTCGTCTAGTGTTTAACTGCAACTATATTGTGCACAAAAGGTTGAATAAAGGAGGAGGGGTCTTCGAACATCTTCAATGAGAAAAAAAAAATATTGAAAAAAGAATTATTTATTTTATATTTATTTATCTTCACGCACAATCCCTGACGGGGTAGCCAGAGAGAACAGATCGCCAAGTGTCACGATCCCTACATACTTCTTTCGCTTCTTTCAGATTCATCATCTTCTTCATACATGCACGTCTAGGTATCCGAGTACTCTTGACCCTCCTCTCTTCGAGCAATTTGCTCACATGGTCTTCGAAAGTTAATCTCGGTCTACCTCGACATCTTTTAATATTAACTTTCGCGCTATATATTTTCTTCACCATTCGGTCTTCACTCATTCGCTCAACGTGCCCAAACCATCGAAGCACGCCCTTATCCATTTTTGAGACAAGGTCATCTTTCAAACATGCCATATTGCGAATTTCTTCGTTTCGCTTTCGGTCGGCCATGGTAAGGCCGCACATTTTACGAAGAGATCGCATCTCCACTACATTCAACCTGCTTTTATGCTTCTTCTGGCATACCCAGGTTTCGCTGCCATATAACAAAGTCGGTACCAACACTGCGTTATGTATTGCAAGGCGTGCACTTTTCACAACGCCTTGCCTTTTGATTACCGAAGTCAGGGCACCATTGACTTTGTTCCCGGCAGCGACACGCCTGTCCACATCTAAATCACATCTTCCATCCCGGCTAAACGCACTCCCCAAGTATACAATTTCATTCACCTGTTCTAGACATTCCTGATTTACCCAAATTTCGCACTTCGTTCTTTCTTCGTCCCTTTCAAATACCAGAACCTTAGTTTTATTAGCATTCAAACGGAGACCATTAATTTCACATTCTTCTTCATACATGCACGTCTAGGTATCCGAGTACTCTTGACCCTCCTCTCTTCGAGCAATTTGCTCACATGGTCTTCGAAAGTTAATCTCGGTCTACCTCGACATCTTTTAATATTAACTTTCGCGCTATATATTTTCTTCACCATTCGGTCTTCACTCATTCGCTCAACGTGCCCAAACCATCGAAGCACGCCCTTATCCATTTTTGAGACAAGGTCATCTTTCAAACATGCCATATTGCGAATTTCTTCGTTTCGCTTTCGGTCGGCCATGGTAAGGCCGCACATTTTACGAAGAGATCGCATCTCCACTACATTCAACCTGCTTTTATGCTTCTTCTGGCATACCCAGGTTTCGCTGCCATATAACAAAGTCGGTACCAACACTGCGTTATGTATTGCAAGGCGTGCACTTTTCACAACGCCTTGCCTTTTGATTACCGAAGTCAGGGCACCATTGACTTTGTTCCCGGCAACGACACGCCTGTCCACATCTAAATCACATCTTCCATCCCGGCTAAACGCACTCCCCAAGTATACAATTTCATTCACCTGTTCTAGACATTCCTGATTTACCCAAATTTCGCACTTCGTTCTTTCTTCGTCCCTTTCAAATACCAGAACCTTAGTTTTATTAGCATTCAAACGGAGACCATTAATTTCACATTCTTCTTCATACAAGTGACTAATGCCTGCAGTTCTGCCTCTGATGGTGCTATAGGCACTGCATCATCAGCATAAAGCAGACAATTTACTTTTATGTCACCCAATTTCACACCCAAACAGCTATCTTTCAGCTTCTGTAAACAGCTGTCGAGATACAGTATGAATAGCCAGGAAGGACATGACACAACCCTGTTTTACGCCCGTTTGGACGCTAAACATGGGTGACAGGTCATGCCCTACCCGCACACAGGCTTTACAGTCACAGTAAAGTGACTGCACAGCCCTTAGCAATCGACCATCCACACCATACCCCGGCAACAGTTCCCACATTTTCTTTCTTACAACCTTATCAAATGCTTTCTCAAGATCCACAAAAGCACAGAAAATCTTCTGGTTAGCAGCCAGAAGCTTCTCCGTGATCATGCGGAGAGAAAACATTTGATCCGTGCATCCTCTTCCAGGTCTAAATCCGTATTGTGCCTCCCATAGAAATCTTTCCGATTTATCTTGCATCCTACGTGTCAAAACATTTGAGTAAACTTTACTTGCTAAACTGGTCAAGCTGATCGCCCGATTGCACCCGCAATCATAATGTGAACCTTTACCTTTATATAAAGGCACAATGACCGCGGATCGCCAATCATCCGGAACAGCCCCGTTCGCCAGCACAAATTGCACAGCAGATGAAAGCTGTCCCAGACGCGTGGCCCACCATACTTGACCATTTCAGCAGTAACTCTGCCTAGTCCCGCAGTCTTACCACATTTCAAACTTCTAATCGCACATTCAATCTCTTTCATACTCTGACCTCAGTGTCATCGAGGTCCGAGTCGGGCGTACCAGTCACGGCGTCACCCCGGATCCCTCACTAAGATCATCACACTCGTACATCTCTCTATAAAATTAGCTCCATCGCTGCATGACGTCCGATTTTTCTGAGAGGACGTCATTGGTTCCCGAAAGCACTTTATTCATTCTTAAGGCTGTCGCACCACTCCGGGTCCTTCCAACCTCTTTCCAGAAGAGTTTGGAGTTCTCCTTGAAGTTGTGCGACAACCTTTCGTCCGCTTCCATTCTACTTCTTTCACGCACTTCCTCAATCAATGCTTTCGTGTGAACTTTCTGGAGCTTATATCTTTCTATTCTCTTCTCTCTCATATCCTTATCATTACTAGAGGCCAAGTAGTCTAACCATGCTTTCTTCTTCTTATTTACAGCTTCTTTCACTTCGTCATTCCACCATGCATTACCATTTTTACTACTACCTCTTTTCACAGTTCCACACACGTCTTCCGCTGCACTAACTATTCCATCTCTAAGGCTCTGCCATATTTCTTCCACACATTCTTTCCTGACACCAATGCTGTCCAGCTTTTCGGCTACCCTTGCTTGATATTTATTCCTAGTGTCCACTTCCTGAAGCTTCCAGCTTCGGATGCTACCGACCGACTGTGGTTCTGGTATCGCCGTCCGGTGGCGCCAACCCGCGAACAGACCCCTAAATCTAGTAATCACTAGATAGTGATCCGTTCCCAGGTCAGCACCTCGGAACACTCGCGTATCCATCACCTGTTTTCGCAGTCGGTCATCCACCAGGAACAAATCGATCATACTTCTCTCATTCTCTCTTGTTCTAGTATACATATGGATTTTCTTGTGACTAAACATAGTGTTTGTCACAAGAAGACCCTTTTCCTTGCATACAGCCAGTATAAGCTTGCCAGCATCGTTAACCCTTTTATCGCCAAACATTCCAAGCACCGACTCGTACCCTGGCCGAGCGGTACCAACCCATCCATTCAAATCACCACATTCAACAATTCTTTCGTTTCCTCTAACCAAGTCTAGAACTTCTCTTACATTCTCCCAAAACTCCTCCAGCTCAGCTCTGGACGACGAAGCCACCGGCGCATAAACAGCCAAAAGGAATAACTTCGTCAGTCCCAATTTAAAGCGAACCCAGAGAAGTCTCGAGTTCACAACCTTATATTCAGTCATAACATCAACCAACCGAGACGACAGCAGCACCCCCACTCCCTGGCAGGCGCTCTCGCTCTCCGGGATTCCGCACCATAGAGCTAACGCCCCGCCAGGGAGCTCTTCAGTACCGCTGCCCTTCCGCTTGGTCTCCGACAAACACACGACATCTAATTCTCTTTCTTTCATTATTTCAATCAACTCATTCGTCTTATCTCTCATGCCTCCTCTAACATTCCACGTGCCAACTCTGCACTCCGTCCTCCACCTTCCGCCGTGTCGGGCTGTGCGTGACGGGTGGCGGTCCCCATCGCCGCTTTGCGCGCTGCATTTCACACCAAGGGGACAAACTGGTGTGCGTCGCCTTGGGGGGACGCCCTAACCCTCGTTGGCATGGGTGCGCAGCTGTGTAGAATTGCAGCCCTGAAAAGGGCTGGCAAAAGAATGTCTTCGATTTTTTTCTGTTTTAGTGTTTAATGTTGATTTTTATTGATGACTTAGACATAAAGACGGCGACGGGCTCACCACCTGTCACGTTGTTCCAAAAAATATCTTCGGTGAAAGGTGGGATCGCAATGACTTAATTGTCTGGAACTCTGTTTTCCCCAGTAATGGGAATACCCTGTAGATACTTTATTATTTATTTATAACACTGCCATCGCTTATAAGCTTTTTTTTTAAATAGCCCACTTCTTTAGGGGGCTATTTAAAAATTCTACGATGATATAAAACTTTGATTTCATTCGTGGTAGAGTAAAGTAGATATTAGTTTACAAGGTTTCGCCAGCTGTGAGGTCCCAGGTTCGATTTTAGAGAACCAATTTTTCTATATTGTGTTGGACCTGGATGTTTGTTGGTACCTTATCTGTCTACTCCTGTATTGGGAATGGCGTAAAGATATTTTTTTATTCATATATGTGATTTATTACTATTTCTAAGTTACTGTAACTACTATTAATGTTAGCTTAATTACAAAAATCTGATGCAAGGAAAATTTTGATCAGCAATTACAACAAAAATGTCGTCTCCGTATTTCTCAACATTCGACGTTAATTACTTACTAATGGAGGAGTGTCTCAAATCGTTTGTGAAAGCGATATTTGGTTGTAATATTGTAATGATCAATGAATAAATTTAATTAGTAATTTAATACGAAAAGTAGGACTTTACGATTATTGTAGTTTTTATACGATTATTGTAGTTTTTAGTTAATAAGTATTGTAAATATAAACATTAGTTTGTTACTGAAATAAAGTTTTACAAATTATGTTCCAACATAATCATATAATTAGTAATATTAAAATATACTGACTACCCAATTCGGTTCGAATCCCCACGCGGGCTCCGTTTGCTCGTGGATCGAAAAGACTTCATCGTCTAGAACACTGTCTGCCCCAGTGTTTTAAATAAGCATAAAGATATTTTCAATACAATAAAAAATATTTTCCTGAATCGATCTTTAAAATAGGTCAAGAACTGATATCGTTTTTAAAGCATAATAAGTGTACTATTTCTTTTAAGTATTTACTCTGTAATTATAATGATAGTAGACGGTACTTATTTATTACTGTCCATTGCACTTATCATTAACATTATCAAGTATTTTGTAACACTTACTTATCGCATCGTAGGTAATATAAAATATTTTCTATGTCTATTACATAGATGTGTATTATGTATATGAATAACCTATTCATTTCGTATATTACGGATTATGGTAATATGTCTTCTCCCAAATAGAAATATCAATAGAATTATGTAAAACCTGTTATCTTTTTTCACAGTTCGTGTCCGATTGGTACCTAACTGCTTAACTGTATCTTAGCATACATACTTAATATGTATATTTCCACTTGTATGCCTACCATTTAATAGTATTAGCATTGGGAACGTCAGTGAAGCAAGATATTAACTCCGTAGTAAAATACAGTAACTATCCATAGGAAATTAATTTTTAGGTTATGTTTTTAATAATCAATCACTTACTTTTTCTTTTTACGATTTGAATTTAAACTGGCGTTATATTAAAATATGTGAAAAGTGTGTGTTATAAGTTTAACAATTTATGTGTGTTAGAAACAGTGTAAATTAAAAACAAGTATCTACTCGACAATTCAGTCAATTCATACAATAAAGTGATTGCATTCAATTACTAAGCGAAACAAATTGTTATTGTATAGTATAGCTACTGAGTTTCATTACTGATAACAAGATATTTCAGTAACAAGTTTGCGTCGGTGTCGCGCGGTGTGTTTTGTGTTTGCATTATTACATTGTTCACGGAGCAGTCATAACAATGAACGGCAACGCCGAAGATGTTCCAATATTAAACATTCCAAATAGTAATAACAGAATATTAAAATTAAGTGAACTCTTCTATAGTGAATTCGCTTGCAAACCTTCTTACTTTGTCCGAGTGCCGGGGCGTGTTAATATTATTGGAGAACATATTGATTACTGTGGTTATCCGGTGTTGCCAATGGCTCTAGAACAGGATATACTAGTGGCAGTTAATATTACAGAAGAATCAACACTTTATCTACGTAATGCAAATAGTAAATATAAAAGTGTTGACATAGAAATAAAAACTTATAAAGAGTTTGATATCACACCAGAATTGTGTGGTAAGCCATATTGGTATAATTATATTCTTTGTGGAATTAAAGGAGCTATGGAACATTTAAATAAGACTTCATATAAAGGACTGCAAATGTACATCGACGGTAATATTCCTCCGGCTTCAGGTCTATCGAGTTCTTCTGCGCTTGTCAGTGCAGCTTGCCTATCTTTTCTCTATGCTCAAAATGGAACATTAAACAAGGTAGAAATTGCTTCCTTATGCGCTAAAAGTGAGCGGTATATTGGAACACAAGGTGGAGGAATGGATCAAGCTATTGCATTTCTCGCAAAGAAATATAGTGCTCAATATATAACTTTCCAACCATTAAACGCAACCCCAGTAGCTTTACCAGAAGATGCCACATTTGTCGTTGCTCATAGTTTAGCGGAAGCGAATAAAGCTGCTACTAATGATTTTAACAGAAGAGTAATCGAATGCAGACTGGCTGCCAAAGTTTTAGCTACATTATTAGGGGTGACATGGCAGGAAAAAATTATAACTCTAAGTCAGCTCCAAAAAATACTTAACAACACCTTGAAAGAGATGATAGAATTAGTCCATACGTACATACCAAATGATATTTATACAAAAACACAATTAAGCAACTTATTAAAAATCAAGGAGAAAGAAATTGAAGATTTGTACTTAACTAGTAACACTAAACATTTAACTGAATTTAAACTTAAACAACGTGCCCTCCATGTCTATGAAGAAGCTCAGCGTGTTGAAGACTTTCGCAAAATATGTACCCAATCCAATCTAATAAAAATGTCTGTAAAGACAAATGGCACAAATCCAAACAATGATGTCCCAATTAGTCAAGACAATAATGATAGTAATGAGGTATTAACTGCTCTTGGAAAATTAATGTCGGCAAGCCACGATAGCTTAAGAACTTTTTATGAATGCTCTCATGAAAATTTAGATCAATTAGTTAATATTTCTCACAAAATGAATATCCACTCGAGACTTACAGGCGCTGGTTGGGGAGGATGTATTGTTGCTTTATGTCCCAAGGATGAAGTTACAAATTATGTAGAAACTTTAAAAGAAGAATTTTATGTTAAATATTGTAATATTGAAAAAACAAATGCAGATGCTTATGTTTTTGCAACAACTCCAAACTATGGTGCTGTAATATATAAAAACTTATCTTAACTATTTAAATAAAATATTTGCCCTTGTATTAATATTCTTAGTATTATTTAATAAAACAAGAACTTAATAATCTTTTAATAATAATAATTACTAGCAGAAAATTTTAATAATAATAATTACTAGGATAAATAATTTAAAATAAGTGGAAATTAGTCGTGTTGCAAATCACATCAATATAAAACGAGAAAACTTTATAAAAAAGTTAAATAAATAAAATAAATATCTTCACCGAATTCCCAATACAGGGGTAGACAGAGGTCTAATCTAGACAATTAAGTCCCTTTGACCCACCTTCCACCGTAAATATTTTCGGGACAACGTGACAGGTGGTTACCACGTCGCCGTCTTTATGTCCAAGCCAACGATATAATTAATACATAAGTTTTTGAACTGGGGTCCGAATTCGAGTCTCTTGACTCGAAATTCCGACCACCCAACCACTCGGTTATCTTCAAAATAATCGGAGTAGCTTCAAAATAATAAGATAAAATGTCTTAGTCAAAGAGAAAATTATATATTATATATAGTAAAATAATATATGACTTACTGGTATTAGAAAATGCCACTTTAATAAATGTTTTTAATAAATAAGGATTTATTCGTGTGTAAATTAATTCTTTGTAAGTTTAGGTGTAAATAAAAATAGTACCTAAGCCAACAACAGTTTCCTAGCAGCCCATCAAACAATTAAGTTAGCGAGATATATGAATATTTAAATTATTTTATTTATGAAGAATAAATTTTGCTAATATGTTAGTTATTTGAAAAAATAGATTGATGTATTTGAACTACTATTATTTTTTAAAACATGTAAAGGATTTATAGATAAACAAAATGATAATTAAGCTTGTGGATTTTCTTTGACATAAACATAATTGTACAACTTACGACCAAATTATTAAATAAGGATTAAAAACGTATTTGTTTAAAAAGTTGACTATCGTTGTACTTTGACAGGGATAGCCGACTTTCAATGACGGTTTATAAAATATTTTTCTTCGGTTAAGAAAAAAGGAAAGGTAAAGTACCTGCAAATCAAAAACAGTGATTTTTATTTGTAAGTCCTCTGAAATTGCATATGTGCATAAGTATTGTTATAACCTTACCGTCAGGTTCGCCCACTATTCGTTTGACCCTTTTCCAATAAAAAATAATAACTCCGGCCTAATATAACTATTTCATCCGCAGTTTTGCTTTCAAATTAAATGATAATTAACAAATTTACTACCTCAATTTCTCCAGTTTACAGTGCTTAATTCTATGTAAAAATAAGAAAATATTACACTGAAAACTTTCACCTTACACAATTACGCAAATGTGTTTTTTTTGTATATTTCCCCGTTATATTGCACCGATTTGGTTATTTTTGTAAGAAAGGCATTGATGCTCAGATTTGTCATCACTCGTCAAGTATTGAAAAACACCAAACTTTCGTCCATCTCAAGTTTCTTAAGATTGATATATTGAATAAGATTCTCAAGATGAATGAAATTATATACTTGGCGAGCTGTCTTAGCCGTTATGAAACATATAATTTTGATGTGACCAGATGTCTGACTGCCGGGAAAAGGTCAACGGTGACTGCGTTAGCAAAAAGGCAGGGAGTAATAAAAAGTGCACGCATTGCGATACATGACGCAATGTTGGTTAAATGACAGTAAAACTGGGCCTGCCAAAACAAGTATGAAAGCAAGTTGAAGGTAATGGAAATACGATCTTCTCATAAAATGTATGGTGTAACCTTAGACGACCGAAAACGAATGGTTAAGAATATATATAGCGTAAAAGTTAACCTTGAAAGAGGTTGAGGTAGATCAAGACTAACTTTCGAAGACCATATGAGCAAATTGCTTAAAGAGGGGGGGGGGGTCAATATTACTCGCACATTTTCCTCTTAAATTGGTTTGGTTGGAGGAGGATATGTAACAGTGGTAGAGCCACGCATCAACTTTTGTTGTTGCATGAATGGGGCGGCTCGACCGGGGAAGTACCACGACTTCACAGAATACCGGCGTAAAGTAGAAGTCTAACAAACTTCTGCGTCTCGTCTGGTGAGTGCAGGTGGCCCACACATCCTCCTCCCCCAATTATGGGGGAGGGGGGCACTCTAAGGGAGGCAACGCATCTGCTAAGCCTCTTGTATTGAGCGTGTCCATGGGCGGCGGTAATCACTTACCTGCTCGTTTGCCCTCCTTTTCCTATAATAAAAAAGAAAACTTTATCAGTCTGGCGAAGCCGCGAGTTGTATGATCATAGTGCCGATCCCGCAGATATCAACCTGAAGAGAAAAGCCAATCGTTGATGACTCTCAGTGGCTGCGAAGGCTGGGATGCTCGGATTGTGTATACGTACCGACGAGAGTCCGGTGCTTTGACTGCAATGATAACGTCAATGTTATTGGAGAAACTGTTATTTTCGAATGTTACGGGAATGGTGATATATTGCATAGAAAATAAATCACTCAACCATATATTACTTAACACATTGCATATACTCAGCCTCACAAAGAATTGAAAAGCATTGCGCAAAATATATCATAGAGATGAAATGGAAGAAATACATATGTAATCGATCTACAATTAAATGTCATATTAATGAATCAATATCTTCGATGACTCACGACGGCTCTTCGACAAATGTCATAAGAGATAAAAAAAAACCCCATCTAGGGTCAACACTTAAGTAGTGGAATATGTATCTTCCGTATACTGAAGTATACGGAAACTTATATATAACGTATGTGTACGGAAACTGACAAAAAATGAAGTATCCTTAATCCACTATTTAACTAGTTCTCTATCTATTTATCTAGATCTATTTGGGACAACGTGACAGTCAGTGAGCCTATCACTTCAACGGCATTATACTTACTTACTTAATTAAAAAATACATAAAACCCTGAATTCTCACCACCTACGATGAACCCCTATTTTATATGGCAAAAAAACACGTATATATATATATATATATATATATATATATATATATATATATATATATATATATATATATATATATATATATATATATATATATATATATATATATATATATATATATCTATATATATATATATATATATATATATATATATATATATATATATATATATATATATATATATATATATATATATATATATATATATATATATATATATATATATATATATATATATATATATATATATATATATATATATATATATATATATATATATATATATATATATATATATATATATATATATATATATATCTATATATATATATATGTATATATGTATATGTATATATGTATATATATATATGTATATATATATATATATATATATATATATATATATATATATATATATATATATATATATATATATATATATATATATATATATATATATATATATATATATATATATATATATATATATATATATACATATATATATATATATAGAATCGGTCGAGTCGTTTCGGAGGAGTACGGTAACTAACATTGTGACAGGGAAATTTTATATATTAGATAGATTTATATTATACTCTTTATACAATTATGTATATTATTATATATCTACAACATTTGACAGGCTTGTAACTCCATTCGATCATTCGAAGATTGATGTGCTATCTAGAGTATCCCGACGAATAGAAAATACCGAAAATGGATAAGTTATTTCTTCACACAATTCTTCATCCAATTCCCAATACCCCCTGTATTTCGTCTAGACATTGTCATGTATTCGACAGATGTTTAGTCTAGACAATGAAGTCCCTTTGACCCACCTTCCACCGAAGATATTTTCAGGACAAAGACAGGTGGTGAGTCGCCGTCTTTATGTCCAAGCCAACGATATAATTCACAAGTTATTGAAAAACTACACAAATTTTTAAAAAACCTATTGGTACGAACGTGCCACCTGAGGATCGCACTCGGGTCTCTTGACTGGAAATACCGACCACTTGGCTATCGTGACTTTTAATGTTAATGACATTTCTTCTATATTATTTTTTTTTCTTGTATTTCTATTATTATATTGAAAAAATGTTAAAAAGTCGACCTAGAAATTAAATTGTCTCTAAAAATTATAAAACGGTTCAAACCATGCTCGATAATAACAAAATATAAAAAAAAAATATAAAATATCATCACGCAATTCCCAATACAGGGGTAGACAGAGGTCAAGTCTAGACAATTAAGTCCCTTTGACCCACCTTCCACCGAAGATATTTTCGGGACAACGTGACAGGTGGTGAGCCCGTCGCCGCCTTTATGTCCAAGCCAACGATGAAATTCGTGCATAAGTTTTTGTAAAACTCATTGGTACTGCCACCTGGGGATCGAACTCGGGTCTCTCGACTCAAAATTCCGACCACCCAACAACTCGGCTATCGTGACTTCGTGAAATATAAAAGAAGTTTTAAAGAGCAAGTCAAACCTAAAGAGAGTACATAATCACTATACGTATACTATAACGTAGTTATTATATATTCTTTGATCACTCTGTTACAGTTGTGCCTGCTGCAACTTTGAATGTTCGATCACCAATTTAAACCGAGATGTTGTCAAAGAGTATATAATCAAGTATATAATTATATAAACAGAGGAGACCGAGTTGACAGTGACACATCGAAACAGAGGACAAAGAGTATATAATCACTAGAAGGGAATATAAATTTATAAAAATTGCATTGAACGGATTTTCGTTGATTTGGATTTATATAGTGTAAGTAAAAATTTCAGATTAGAAAATTAATACAAGGCGTTGCTGATTTGCATCAGAGTGTGTAAAATTTGCTTCTTCGAATTTTGGACTATTTCTTGTACTTCGGTAAGTTACAATTTATATTCAAAAGAACCGAATATTACGAAGATAATTACTTATATTGTTTTGATTTACTGTAGCTTACTAAGGATATGCAGCATGGTATTGTCTAAGGTATTCTAATTTGATTACATTACAAAATATTCGATACGTCACACAAGTTTAGAGGTTAGAAGAGTAATCTGGCACAATCAATTTAAAAATCATTACCAAAATTAAATTTCGTGGAAACGTAGTAAAGAGAACAGTTTTGTAAATAATTTCCTAACTACATTTTGTCTTTTTGAACTCTTACAACATATACAAAATTTGCTTCTATTATTATTATCATGTAACATTGTTGAACATCTGTCCTTATGTATAAAATTAACTTATTCTCCTCTACTTTCGTTGTCCACTATTTTTGGATCACGTGTCTGCTATTGACAACAAAAAAAATACTGGAAAAAGTATTTTAGATATTTTTACATGCCCAAAAAATGGATTTATTTGAACTAAACTTGTGATTTAGTAGGCATTGTAGTTCTCCATGTGGCATAAGTAGACAGATCTCTCATCTTTCCTTCATGAATTTTTACAAAAATATTTAAAGATATCTATATGTATATAAACATGTACATCATCATAGTTTTGCATTAAAATCTAAATTCTGTTAACTTTACTTTCACCTTGAAACAACTACCAACCTAATAATTACAGCAAGGAAAAGTTCAAATATCATTTCAAGTTAAAAAGTTCAACATGAAATATCATTTCAGATGAAATGCATTCCAAACAGTTATGGAATCCAATTGAAATTTGTATGCTTTTATATGTTGTAGGATGACCTTCAATTATCTGAAGAGGAGGAGCAGTCACATTTGACACCTTCTAAGAGAAGAAGATTAAGACGAAAGAAGCTTCGGGATGCTAGAAATGATTGTGTAACGAAAAATAAAAGGAACAACCAGATTACAAAATCATCAGAATTTATTGACTCACCTACATATACATCTCAGAACAATCAGGTGAAAGAGATTCAAAGTGTTACTGTGAATGGGGAATGCAATGTTGAAGAATCTATTTCTCAAGAAGACAATTTAATTACAAATACCCAACAACCAGCAAAAATGTCATCTAAAGATCCTGCTATATCCAGAGATGATGTATTGGCTGCTAGAAAAGCTAAAAAACAGAGTAAACAAAAGGCAAAGAAACCAGGTGAAGTTCCACAAGATGTTGCAAATGTTTTGCCTGCTTCACAAACAGAGAGTACACATGAGAAAGTAATTTCAAACACTAGTAACCTTGGAAAAGATGAGGTAGACAGAGCTATCAAAACTAATAGACAATTAGAGACAAGATCAAAAGAATCAAAAGATGAACTATTGCCTAAGGAAATAACTTCTGATAAATCAAGAGAACAAATTAAAGCTGAAAGAGCTGCAAAGAAGGCTGCCAAACAAACAAAAAAGAATGTTAATGCAGAGGGTGAGTATAATGAAAAAAGTAAGAAACCCACAGAGGCAAGAAATAAGGCTTCGAAAAATGAGACTCTAGAAGAATCAAGAGTAAGTGAAAACGAAAATATGGATGTTAGTAAAAACTCTAATTTACCTATTGAGAAAGACCTGACAGTTAGGGAAATGGTAGACACATTAAAAGACATTGTAAATGTAGCAAAACAAGTCCAAGCAGTCACAGATAAAGTTAAAGCTATAGATCTAGGAGGGAAAAAGGTTAATATTATTGTTATAAAAATTAATTTTACTCTTTTTGCATGTAAAATTAAATTATATATGTTTGTGTTGTCCGCCATAACCTTATTTCTGTTTTTCTTTTCTTTTTTTTTGTTTATTGATTTATTGGAAGAAATTGCTTCTTAGCCACAAAACACCTATTGTACATTTTATTTTTGTCTATCATACCACTTGTTGTTGGTGTACAATAAATTTCATACATTCATTCATTACTTCATTCATTCATTCATTATATTATATTGTGAAAGAAACTCTGTATGTCTAACCTATTTTTATGCTATGGAGATAGTTTGAGACCCAGAGATAAACATGGGATAGTTTTTAACCCATATTCCAGTAGATTTGGAAACAGAGTTGTTGTATCTGGACTCAACAAATATTGTATTAAAAATATCAATCTTAAAATTTACTTTCTACCTGCAAGGGGCTTCCCTTGCATTTGTTAGCTATTCTCAGGAACAATTCATTAATTGTAAGATATTCAATATTTCAGCATGAAGAAAATGTTAAAAGTAAAGCTGAACTAAGAGCAGAAAGAAGAGCAAAGCAGGAGGCACAAAGAGCAGCCAAACAAGCTCAACAAAAACCAGCTGTAGAAAAATTAGAAAAGGATGAAAAAGAAGTTAAAACAGTGCAGGTAGCATTTTCATTAATAATAAATAATTAGGTATAAACCTACATGGAATTCCTTTTTTGTTTTCGCTTTGTTTAAAACTTATTTTACTTAAAGGAAGAAGACATTTCCTTTAAATAGATTTTACTAAGCTCACCTCACTGTAGCATTGTTCCAAATAAGCTTTGGTGAAAGCTGGATCGAAAATACTTAAATTTAAGATGTTTGTTTAACTCAGTATTACAAAAATATGTGGACATAATCTACAAAGTTTTATAATAGTTATAAATTAAAAATAAAATATTTCATTTGTTGAGAGATAATTGTATTGATTGGGAGACGTCATCCCTGAAGTTAGATGTTGGATATTTAAAATAATAATAAAGATGAAAAGGATAATAAAGGTTTAGTATAAGTTTTAAAAATTAAACAAGATTAAAATATAAAAAAAATGTATGAACATCCATCAATCGTCATTTTTTAAACTATTATCGTTTCGTATTAAGGTTCCTCTGACGGAGAAGAAACCCCAAAAGAAACTCCGTAGGTATCCCCTTTTTTTAGCTTTTTTTTTATGAAAAAAATAAAAAATAATTTAATTAGAAAATAATTAACAATAATTTAATTAGAAATAACATGGGAGTGATCAACTCATTCCCAGGGGTTATTGTCATTAATGTATTCATTTATATTGTAATAACCCATTGTGTTCAGTTTTTCTTTAACAAATGCTAGTCTTTTTATATTGAGAGGCCAATGATAAAATATTTATTTCTTTAAATATTTCTCTAAGAGAGGTTTTGGAATTTTAAACGTAAATAGATCTTATTGCCCTCTTTTGCAAAATAAACATTGCCTCCACATCAGCTACATGTCCCCATAGCAAAATATCACATGACATTATGCTATGGAAGTAACTAAAATAAACATTTCTATCTGTGCTTAGATCAGTAAGGCATCTTATTTTCCTTACTGCTAATGTTGCAGAGCTAAATCTGTTTGCAAGTTAAGATAAGATATAAAGTAATATGCAAGTTAAGATATAAAGTCATGATAGCCGAGTGGTTGGGTGGTCGGAATTTCGAGTCAAGCAACCCGAGTTCGATCCTCAAGTGGCCATACCAATGGGTTTTTCTAAAAACCTATGTACAAATTATATCGTTGGCTTGGACATAAAGACGGCGACGGGCTCACCACCTGTCACGTTGTCCCGAAAATATCTTAAGTGGAAGGTGGGTCGAAGGGACTTAAATGTCTAGACTAGACCTCTGTCTACCCCTGTATTGGGAATTGCGTGAAGATATTTTTTTTTTATTTAAGTTAAGATATAATGTAAAAAGAACTAAAAATTTAGAGTATGGAGAGGTCTGAATGTGTTAGTAGGAGATTTTAAGGGTTATAGTAAAGGAAAGATTCAAACATCAGCCCTTTTCAAACATATAGCATACAATTGTATGAAAATTGCTTACAGAAACCTTCACCAAAACAAAAGACATTGGAGAAACCAAAATCCAAGGCCCAGAGTATGCACAGAATCAACTGGTTCCAGCATTTATATACAGAGCATGACAAAGAGGCGTTGAAGAAAATACCACTGAATTCTCAGTAATAATTTCCTCAATATGTATTACTTTGTTAGTAAATGAGTATATAATAAATATAGAGAAATAATAATTTTACAGTTTACACCCTGCTGTCATCAAGCTAGGCGTACAGTTGGCAACTCATGTGGTTACTGGGTCTAATGCTAGATGTATTGCATTATTGGACGCACTCAAAAAGGTGACTATAAATATCTATATTAAGTTTTTAATTCTACTTTTCTTCTTTTGTTTTAATGATGGCGAAAAAGATCAAAATTTATTCTTTTTATTCTAGGACAGGTAATATTTTATTTTATAAACCTAATTATGTTTAACTATTACATAATTTGTTTGTTAAATACCTACTCTCAATGACTAATAATACAGATGGTGAGGGACTATAGTCTGCCAGCCAAAACAGAGTTTGCACGGGGCTTGGAATCTCATCTTGCAGCGAGCCTAGAATTCCTGTGGTCCATGAGGCAGCCCTCCGCTTCACAAACTAATGCCGTGAAACACTTTCGGCGTCAGTTGACTCAGCTACCCAATAATGTTGATGAATTTGATGTGAGTTACATAGATTTTATTATATATTGATATACTTTTGGTATTAACTGTATTTTTTTTTTAATAATTACATTTTCTTAGATATAATATAAATATAAAAATCATTGTCTAAAGTTATCATTTGTTTGTTGAACTAGGCAAAAAAGACTCTCCAAGAAGAGATTGATAGGTACATCAGGGAGCAAATTGATATGGCGGGGGAAGCAATAAGCATAGCGGTCCGCAATAAAATTTCTAATGGAGATACCATTTTGACATATGGATGGTATGTATCATTTTCATACTGTTGTATTTCATGGTTGTTAATTTTAGTCTTTCGGTTCTGAGTTTGTTATGATCCAAATCAATATTAAGATATTATAACGACATTATTTAGTAATTTTTTATTTAGTTTAATATAAACTTAGATAGGTGACTCAATCTTTTAGGAAATCTTTGTCTTGAAACATTTCGCTAGTTATGCTTACCAATAAAATATGAAGCACTGCAAATGGAGTTTAGACCTATGCATAAATATTTAACTGTATAGTAAAAGTAATGTTACTATTAGTAAAATGATTTATAGTAATAACAGATTTTTTTTAAATAATTTGTGTACTACAAATCGTGAAAGAAAATTATTTGGATTTTGTACATAATGTTACTATAATGAATAATGAAGAAATATATTTACTGTGTGCTCTACATATAGTAATTATTACAATATTAATGTTACTATTATTGTCATGTTGTAGTTCCTCTTTTACCATTAAAGACGTGAAGATTGTTACTTATTGCCTATACTGATCCTCACCATGAAAGATTTAATTAATAATGTCACGATAGCCAAGTGGTTCGGTTGTCGGAATTTCGAGTTGAGCGACCCGAGTTTGATCCCCAAGTGGCAGGCTCGTACCAATGAGTTTTTCAAAAACTTATGTACGAATTATATCGTTGGTTTGGACATAAAGGCGGCGACGGGCTCACCACTTGTCACGTTGTCCCGAAAATATCTTCGGTGGAAGGTGCGTCAAAGGGACTTAATTGTCTAGACTAGACCTCTGTCTACCCCTGTATTGGGAATTGCGTGAAGATATTTATTTTATTATTTATAACAATATAGCGCCTTTGCAGTTCGTCGTTGATCGAGCGCATCCTGTGCGAGGCGTGGGAGAGCGGGCTGCGCTTCCGCGTGGTGCTGGTGGGCGAGCGCGTGCGCGGCGCGGCGCGCGAGCTGCTGCGTCGGCTGGCGGCGCGCGGCCTGCCCGCCGCCTGCGCCGACGTCTCCGCGCTCAGCTGCCTCATGCGTGACGTGCGTGCACTGCCCCGCTGCCCCACTGCCCCGCTGCCCCACTGCCCCGCTGCACAGTGCGAGCTGCTGCGTCGGCTGGCGGCGCGCGGCCTGCCCGCCGCCTGCGCCGACGTCTCCGCGCTCAGCTGCCTCATGCGTGACGTGCGTGCACTGCCCCGCTGCCCCACTGCCCCGCTGCCCCACTGCCCCGCTGCCCCGCTGCACAGTGCGAGCTGCTGCGTCGGCTGGCGGCGCGCGGCCTGCCCGCCGCCTGCGCCGACGTCTCCGCGCTCAGCTGCCTCATGCGTGACGTGCGTGCACTGCCCCGCTGCCCCACTGCCCCGCTGCCCCACTGCACAATTCGAGCTGCTGCGTCGGCAGGCGGCGCGCGGCCTGCCCGCCGCCTGCGCCGACGTCTCCGCGCTCAGCTGCCTCATGCGTGACGTGCGTGCACCGCCCCGCTGCCCCGCTGCCCCACTGCCCCGCTGCCCCACTGCACAATTCGAGCTGCTGCGTCGGCAGGCGGCGCGCGGCCTGCCCGCCGCCTGCGCCGACGTCTCCGCGCTCAGCTGCCTCATGCGCGACGTGCGTGCACTGCCCCGCTGCCCCACTGCCCCGCTGCCCCACTGCCCCGCTGCCCCATTGCCCCGTTGCACAGTGCGAGCTACTGCGTCGGCTGGCGGCGCTGCAATCGCCAGTCCATTGGTTAATTGTGACGATAATGTCAAATCCTCCTTAAAATGGGAGCTTTTGTTCTGCAGTGGACATTTAAAGACCGTTTATTAAATACATACATGCATGGGGACAACGTTGACGTACATCGCTCTAATCTCAAGTAGCTGAATAGCCCTAGCCTTACTAATGAAGGAATTCACCAAGTGTGTTTGCCGTAGTTTTCGCGGGAAATACTGTTTTTAGTAATAAATTAATTAATTCATACAGAAATAGGGACAACATTACTCTAATCCCAAGAAACTAAATATCCTGGCCTAATTTGCCATAGTTAAAAAAAAATATTTTTTCGCCATTCCCAACACAGGGGTAGACAGAGGTCTGTTCTACACAATTCAGTCCCTAGTCCCCTGTATCGGGAATTGCGTGATGATATTTATTTTACTATTCCATAAAAAAAAAAAAAAAAACTCCGTCCCCAAGTATGTATGTAAGTGTGTGTATGCTGGTGTGTACGCAAGTATGTATGCAGGTGTGTGTGCGCGCGCAGGTGAGCAAGGTGGTGGTGGGCGCGGGCGGGCTGCTGGTGAACGGGTCGGTGCTGTGCGCGCTGGGCGCGGCGCTGGTGGCGCTGGTGGCGCGCGCGCACAACGTGCCGCTGCTGGTCGCCTGCGAGACGCACAAGTTCAGCGGCCGCGTGCAGACCGACGCGTTCGTTTACAACGAGCTGGGTGAGTCGGGTCGAGACGGGAGACCGGAGCTCGAGGCGCCGGATGGGAACTTCTTCTTTGCAGCCTGTGAAGAGTTCACTTTCGAACGTGGATCTCTCGTGTAATTCGCCACGAAGAACGGTCCTCGCATAATATCTCGTACTTCTTTCAAGAGTGGGCTCTTGATAGGCCGTAAAGAAGAAAAACTGCTGAACGTGTGCCTCCCCTAGAATTCGTCACAAAAAACGGTCCTCACCTTATATCTTCTTCTTTACGGCCTATGAAGAGTCCACTTTCAAACGTGGATCTCTCGTGGAATTCGCCACGAAGAACAGTCCTCGCCTTATATCTTCTTCTTCTTTACGGCCTATGAAGAGTCCACTTTCAAACGTGGATCTCTCGTGGAATTCGCCACGAAGAACAGTCCTCGCCTGATATCTTCTTCTTTACAGTTTAACAAGAGTCCACTGCTAAACATGGGCGTCCCCTAGAATTTGCCACGAAGAACGGTCCTCACTTTTATTTTCTTTGCAGCATAACAAGAGTCCACTGCTGAACGTCTGCCTCCCCTAGAATTCGCCGCAAAGAACGTTCCTCACCTTAAATCTTCTTCTTTACAGCCTATTAAGAGTCCACTTTCAAACGTGGGTCTTCCCTAGAATTCGCCACAAAAAACGGTGCTCACCTTATATCTTCTTCTTTAAGGCCTATCAAGAGTCCACTGCTAAACATGGGCCTCCTCTAGAATTCGTCACAAAAAACGGTCCTCACCTTATATCTTCTTCTTCTTTACAGTTTAACAAGAGTCCACTGCTGAACATGGGCCTCCTCTAGAATTCGTCACAAAAAACGGTCCTCACCTTATATCTTCTTCTTCTTTACAGTTTAACAAGAGTCCACTGCTGAACATGGGCCTCCTCTAGAATTCGGCACAAAGAACGGTCCTCACCTTATATCTTCTTCTTTACAGTTTAACAAGAGTCCACTGCTGAACATGGGCCTCCTCTAGAATTCGTCACAAAAACGGTCCTCACCTTATATCTTCTTCTTTACAGTTTAACAAGAGTCCACTGCTAAACATGGGCCTCCTCTAGAATTCGTCACAAAAACGGTCCTCACCTTATATCTTCTTCTTCTTTACAGTTTAACAAGAGTCCACTGCTAAACATGGGCCTCCTCTAGAATTCGTCACAAAAACGGTCCTCACCTTATATCTTCTTCTTCTTTACAGTTTAACAAGAGTCCACTGCTAAACATGGGCCTCCTCTAGAATTCGTCACAAAAACGGTCCTCACCTTATATCTTCTTCTTCTTTACAGTTTAACAAGAGTCCACTGCTAAACATGGGCCTCCTCTAGAATTCGTCACAAAAACGGTCCTCACCTTATATCTTCTTCTTCTTTACAGTTTAACAAGAGTCCACTGCTAAACATGGGCCTCCTCTAGAATTCGTCACAAAAACGGTCCTCACCTTATATCTTCTTCTTCTTTACAGTTTAACAAGAGTCCACTGCTGAACATGGGCCTCCTCTAGAATTCGGCACAAAAACGGTCCTCACCTTATATCTTCTTCTTTACAGTTTAACAAGAGTCCACTGCTGAACATGGGCCTCCTCTAGAATTCGTCACAAAAACGGTCCTCACCTTATATCTTCTTCTTTACAGTTTAACAAGAGTCCACTGCTGAACATGGGCCTCCTCTAGAATTCGTCACAAAAACGGTCCTCACCTTATATCTTCTTCTTTACAGTTTAACAAGAGTCCACTGCTGAACATGGGCCTCCTCTAGAATTCGTCACAAAAACGGTCCTCACCTTATATCTTCTTCTTTACAGTTTAACAAGAGTCCACTGCTGAACATGGGCCTCCTCTAGAATTCGTCACAAAAACGGTCCTCACCTTATATCTTCTTCTTTACAGTTTAACAAGAGTCCACTGCTGAACATGGGCCTCCTCTAGAATTCGTCACAAAAACGGTCCTCACCTTATATCTTCTTCTTTACAGTTTAACAAGAGTCCACTGCTAAACATGGGCCTCCTCTAGAATTCGTCACAAAAACGGTCCTCACCTTATATCTTCTTCTTTACAGTTTAACAAGAGTCCACTGCTGAACATGGGCCTCCTCTAGAATTCGTCACAAAAACGGTCCTCACCTTATATCTTCTTCTTTACAGTTTAACAAGAGTCCACTGCTGAACATGGGCCTCCTCTAGAATTCGTCACAAAAACGGTCCTCACCTTATATCTTCTTCTTTACAGTTTAACAAGAGTCCACTGCTAAACATGGGCCTCCTCTAGAATTCGTCACAAAAACGGTCCTCACCTTATATCTTCTTCTTTACAGTTTAACAAGAGTCCACTGCTAAACATGGGCCTCCTCTAGAATTCGTCACAAAAACGGTCCTCACCTTATATCTTCTTCTTTACAGTTTAACAAGAGTCCACTGCTGAACGTGTGCCTCCCCTAGAATTCGTCACAAAAAACGGTCCTCACCTTATATCTTCTTCTTTACGGCCTATGAAGAGTCCACTTTCAAACATGGTATGGTATTTTTTGAGATTGTTACATACATACATACATATAATCACGCCTCTTTTCCGTAGGGGTAGGCAGAAACCACTTCTTTACACTTGCTACGATCCTTACATACTTGTTTCGCTTCGTCCACTTTCATTGATTTCCACAGAGATTGTTCCATATTTACTAAAAAGTTTTGAACTTAACTACCAACACCCAATGGAGAATATTGTAATGTAATATTGTAATGTCAATAAAACGCACAAAAATTCTAACGATCACGTTTCATTTGATTAAAATCGAGCACTTAATTTATTTTATGCTATATCTATGTAACTCCCCAAATCATGACGAAAACTTCAATTTGTATTGAATTTGAAATCCTGTAGAATAATAGGTCTATGAAAAGTAAAGACATACACACTGGAAATATCATCTTCTTTCTGTGGCTTGTGTTATTAATTATTCCACTCATCAACATCATGCTTCTTTCCTTTTATAGGGATAGACAAAGGCCCCTCATCCTTCCACATGCTACGATCCTGACAAACTTAATAAAATAACTCAACACATATTTTTACTGTTCTAATCTTTTTTCATTTCTTCTATGTACCTACACCAATCATCTTTATTTAAGAGGGTCATACTTCCAGTCGTGTCCCATTGCCACCACGTCATGGTCTGATAATGGAATCCCATAGAAAATTTAAAAAAACCTTCAATGTTGAATAAGCGAAGGTATCAAGTATAAATTAATACTAAATACGCAGTTCTATATCCAGAGCCACGCATATTTAACAGTGGTAGAGCCACGCATCAGCTTTTGTTGTTGCATGAATGGGCCGGCTCGACCGGGGAAGTACCACGACCTCACAGAATACCGGCGTGAAGTAGAAGTCTAACAAACTTCTGCGTTTCGTCTGGTGAGTGCAGTAACCGGAGGCCCACACACCCCCCTCCCCCAATTCTGGGGAGGGGGTGCACTATAAGGCCGACAACGCATCCGCTATGCCTCTGGTATTGCGGGTGTTCATGGGCAGCGGTAATCACTTACCATCACGTGAGCCACCTGCTCGTTTGCCTCCCTCTTCTATTTAAAAATAATTCCTAATTCTACATAGTTTCTCGGTCCCATTGATAAAATCAAGGCAATGAACATATATATGGCCATTTATGCGACATACTATTTTAATTTACGCGAGTAAAGCACCGTATTTTGGAGGAGGCTTATGATCAGCAATGGACTTTTGTTAGAATGTAAGAAAGTTGTGCCAAAATAAACTCCGCTTAAATGTTACTCGAAATAACTAATTTGGCTAGACCTCTGGCTGCCCCTCCACTATTAGGAAATGTATAAATCAAAAGAAAAAAAATATATAAATCACATAGCATAAGTAAAGCTAGTCCGAAAACAGTTTGTATAAAAGTATAAAAAATATTATTTTGAGAAATCAATTTTACAACTGCAAAATTGTCTTCCGATACAATAGCAATCGCCAACAGTGGTGTATATAAGAATATTATCTGATAGGGTGGTATTACAATCAGTAATGTTATGACATCAGGACTTATCTACAGGAATTTATAATAATAAATTAAATTATAATGTTACTAACCTTAAAGTTTATAAATTGTGAGAGCAAATAAATAAACAAATTATTATTATTATTACAAATGCCTCTACCGATTAAATGAGGTGTGCAGATTCAAAAAGATAATCCTACAATGTATAAAAGGTCACAGCTGCTCTAGAGGTAAAGATTCGGCGGATAAGCTAGCTAGAGGTGTATCCAGTACGCATCCGCTGGGACCCGAACCCATCATTCCCCTACCCTATGGCTTCCTTTAATCCCAGATACGTAACCGCACTAGCAACGACATGCAAAGCTTTAGGCGAGGCACCCAGAATGTAGGCAGGAAGAAGTACTACCGAAAGTAAAATAGTCGTATAATTAAAATGCTCCTGTGTATGAATAAGCTCCAAATTCGGAACGTAACTAGTGTTTTAACTTATCATACTTTATTTTAACAAGCATCTGTTCAATTTACGACGAGGAAACGCAGTCCACGTCCTTTTGTGGCGCTCGACGTTCGCGGTATATAGGATAAAACATTTCGTCTTCCAGAGGTAACCGATAACTAAGTGGCGGCTTGGTTTCTTGGAGGAGTTGGGTTGGCTCCAATAATCAGAGACATTACAGAACACGCCCAAAATACGCGCTTAGCTGTGGAGACCAGCCCGTCTAATCTAATCTAATCTTGTCTTCCAATCGTTTTATATTTTCGTCAGAGTAGCATTCATTGTTCTCATCGTTCATAAGCTTCAGTAGGTAATGTTATTTTGTAAAAGGTGTACAATTATCTAAAACTACGAAACCCTTGGTGCGCATGTTGTAACTTGTCTTGTTTTATGAAACAAATTTATTAAATTTTAAAGCATGTTGAGGATGCTGGACTTTTTTGTTTATCAAATTATAAAAAATTTAAAAATTCAACTGACACGGCCGGGTTTTGACGGTCTGACAGAAGTAGCACTTCTGTCAGACTGTCACAATGCCCTTGCACTTTACAACTATGAACTTCTGCAATGTTTCATAGCTGTAAAATTATGGGCATTGATATACAAAAAAAAAACTGTTGCATGTTTGACACGGTGGCTATGCGGTGAGGGCAATGCATTTATTTTTTTGGTTTAAGGTTTTGAACTAATAAGGTTATCTAAATTTGTAAATAAGAAAAAAAGAACAAATATGTTTTAACACTTATATTTTCTACCAAAAAAAAAAAAAAACATTTGAGACAGTACAAAATACAAATGTGATCAAACAGAAAAATTACATTACTTATATTTTAGGTAAATTAATTATGCTTGCTACATATATATACTCAATCTTTATGAGGATGTTCAGGCTTATGAATGGAGAAATCTAACCTTACATAAATAATAACACATAGGAAAAGCATGTAAAGGAACCCAACAACTAATAAAGGTTCCTGTAACATAAGAAGACGTGGGAATGTGTAACGAAGTTGAAAATCTTGAATATGATTCTCTACAACATTTCTTTTAGTAAATGAAACAACTGGGCGACCTTTTGTATCTAAGTAAGTATAGTGCAGACTGTCTGGTAGTCTTTTAACGGGATAAGGAATATTAAGTTTGATGTTAGTTGAACCTTCAGGCAATATAATCTTTGTAACCAGTTCATCAACTTGCATATCATCAAAAATGTGATCGATTATTCTCATTTTTAACAAATATTCATTTCCGGAATGATATAAATATTCATAACTAGGTACATTGTATCCAAGTGTGTAATGACTTCTCCAACCACCAAACAGCGGGTATCTTGGTCTGAGATCTAATTCAACTGAATCCTTCTTGACCTTCATGTTTGAAGTGGAAATGTTTCCGTTTGTGTCTCTGTAATATACATCTGCAGCAGATGCAGGAAGAAGAGTTTTGTAGGAGCGGACACTAGCAGGTCCACTATGATGATCTTGCTGGTAATCATAGCGAGAGAAAGGCCCCTTAAGTTTGGCACCAGTATGTTCAACTTCAATGGTCTCTTCAACGGCAACATTACCCCAATGTGAAATTTCAATGAGTCTTTCAATACGAGTTACAGTTAAGAAGGGCGAATTATTTTTATAATGAATGCTTAGTTCTTTTTCTGTGAATGGTCCTATATTACTATAAGGACCATATGTTATTGTACCATCTTGCTGAGAGAACGGTTTCAACTTCGTAAATGATTCAACACTCTTAGTGTTTACGATCACACTTGTTTTTTGGGAAGTAACATAGTAAGGTGAGAAAAAATAAATGTTGCCGTTGTATTTTACCAGTTGATCTTCTTGCTGAGTGATAGCAGTCGGATATGGCAGGAGTACCTTCGTATATACGGTTTCAGCAATAACCACGATGGTAGAAGCAGCAGCGACCGCTTCCTTTAATTCAACTCGCCAGAATTTTACATCATCATAGCCTTTCACTGAAGTTTCAACTAAGCGGAGTTCCTTATTGTTCTCCTTAACACCGACAAATGCTAAATTATTCTTAGCCGCGCTTTCAACAGCATACAAAAAATTCTTTACCGGCGCTCGTCCTGTGTTCTCCAAGGTTATTTTACTCGTAATTTTTACTAGCTGTGAGGATATGTCTATGGTGCGATCAACATTCTTCAGTTTTATATCACTAGATATTACATCAACGTTGCCTCCATAGCATTTTAATATGATGCAAAGAAGAAACAAAAAACTGAACGGAATTTTAGCCATCGCCGGCATCATTTTTCTTTTGACATTTGATTGACAACTCACTTGCTCGCTTAGTCAAATCAAACGGATGTACACGCCAACACAGGAAATACGTTTCAACCACAGAGGAAATTAAAGTAAAAAAAATTAAAGTTGTCTTTGTGATTTAATTCCTGATCTGGTCTTTGATTAGTCCTTCTCTATAAAAAAAGATCAATTAAGTAAAAAAAAGGTTGTGTTTTATCCCAAAAAAACACTACGTTTTTTGAATTTTAACTAGCCTCTAACAAAGATAATAGAATCACTATATTCTAACCTCTATTATCAAAGTCAAATGAAAGAGCGATAGCAATACCAGGAAGCGAATTTATTTGTATTTTTTTAAACTTACGAAAATGATGATTAAACTTTATATTCGTATAAGTATTTTATTACTTGGTGAGTATTTGTTTATAAACTTGAATAAATTTGGTAAGGAACTTAGTTATATGCCATGAAGTTTAATTTTAGTTTTAAACCAACTTAGAGGATGTGAAGGGCTAAGAGGATTTGGTGGAAGAGGCTACAGTGGCGGCAAGTATGGCAATAAAGGCTACAAAGAGCAACAGGCTATAGCGAAAAACTATCCATCAAGTGGTATTTCAAATCAAAACATTGCCCGTAGAGGCTTAGGAATATCAGCATGGGGTATAGTTACAGTTGTTTGTTCCTTTATTTTAGCAATTGTTGGCTTATATTACTTCTCAATTTGTTATCCTGTGATTTGTCAGAAAAACAGAAAGTATGATATGATGGGATTGACTAGTGTAGTCTAGATGTAGTTTCCATATTGCATGTCTTGTCTCGAATATACATGGTTCCTGTATATAATGTGATTGCAACCTTTTTTGACCTAACCAGATTATAGAAGAACTGTGAATACTATAACTCTTCATACCATAGTTGTTAGATTAGACTGTCACTGTACTGAATATTTTTACTCATTTGTGAATACTATATTGATCTAGTGAACAATGGCTATAGAATATTAATCCAATTGTTTACTTCATCTGAAACAAATATTTAGAAAATAATTTTACTTTTATTGTGCTTCCAGTAAGTTACTTATCTTACATACAAATCTTAATTGTATGACTGAAAGTATTTTATACTGTATAGAATTTGTTTACGTAATATAAGAAAAGAACAATTATGATAACACAGTTGTGTAGATGCTAAACAATAGGCTGCAGCAATATAATTGTACTAAATATAATGTAATTAGGTTTACAGTTAGATTTGTAGTTGTGATCAAAAAGACTGTTTTGGACCAATACCAGTGATAGGTGAGACAAATAATATTATTTTATTCCATCACATTTTATTAATAAGTTACACATTCTGAAATTAAATTTAACACCATCAAGTGCCATAGATACCATTTTTTACAAGTTGTCTTTGTCTAAATTGTTTCCTGAGTGTTATAAAGAAAGTATAAAATGTTTATGAATAATTCAAAGTTATTTCAGGTATCATTAACTTATAGTTAATGGAATGTGTATACGGATTGTTTATTGGAGAAATAATTTACTTTTAGAAGTTGTAAAGCAGATATTTTTATATAATAAAATGAATATTTAAAATAAATTCTGAATTTTACAAGTTTAATCATAATGATGAAAATTTTAAAATTTGTGTGTAAATTTAAAATTCAGATGTTTGATCAGTATTATTTACAATATTGGTATAAAATTAAGTGGGTACAATGAATATTAGATAATAATAAATTTAATTAAAACATGCTATTGTAACAATGACGAAATGCTCAAATATACAATTTATTACACCTTTAATTTTTTTTTATTTTATAAAAAATCCTCCTTATCTTCTTGAAGAGTTTGACCTTTGAAAATATTGATGATGTAATTCCCTTAGCTTCTCCGAACATATCTTTTGTTTGAAACATAGAGGATATTATCATAACAATAAAATGAATCAATTTCAGTTTGGAGGAAAAAACAGTACCACAATTATCAACATTAAAATTAGTAAATAACTCAGCAATTGAGCTATATTACCTTCCTTTTAGAGAAGCTAAGAATTTTTGCCACTTGAATTTTATTTAAATTTATTATATGCATAGTCATGATAGCAGAGTGTTTGGTTGATCAGAATTTGAGTCAAGAAACCTCGATTTTGATCCCCAGAAGTTAGGTACAAACCTAACTTCTGGGGATTTATGTTTTTCTATCTATGTCATTGTTTATCATATCATTGGCTTGGACACTTAAGACAGTGATAGGCTCATCACCTGTGACATTGAACGCAAGAAAATATTCTAGATATTTAATTAACTACCTCAGTATTGGGGAAGTATGTGAAGATAAAAAAAACCTTGAGTGACACTGGAAGTGGACAGTTTTTAAACTTTAGATCAATGCAATTAACGAAGAGAGAGACAAAATTTTACATATATGACATTGCTATTGGAGTTTCCAAGAAATAAAAACCATATTAATTGTATTAAAAATTTATTTGCTATACATTAAGTCATCAAAATATGGCTGCAATTTGTTTGATATTAAATAAGGTCCTTTATAAAGTGGAAGATAACTGACAGTCAAAAATCTACAAATAGTTTCTGTATATAAATTATGTTTCTGAGATATCTCACAATTAGTACAATAACTATAGGAAAAAGACACTTAACTCTCTCATGTTAACATTTTGTAATTAATAGTTATTTATCTAATTTTCAAATTAAAACATAGTAGGTTTATATCTTAACCAATAATTTACATTAAAAGTACATAGAAACTGATGGTTAGAAGGAAGATAAAAATATGCATCCCAGAAATTTTTAATTAATTTATGAAGATAAAAGACAAAGATCAGTATGAAACAATGACATCAAGGACATTATAGATATGTTCAAAGTATAATTACTGATAGTAAGTTTAGTCTAATTTAAAAAACCACAACACCTTAAATAAGTATTTTATGCCCACATAATTACCATTAAATAAGAAGAGAACAGATGGGAAGCTGATAATTTTTATCCATAAATAAATATAAAATACTTCATGAATTCCCAATTTCAATAAGTAAGTCCCAATTTACTATTAAATTTATGCGACTTCTCCACTTAACAAAATTTAGAGATGTTCTTTTATATTTTACACATACAAGTTTTTATAACCAAAGTTACAAAGAAGAATTATAATATCACACATTTGGCTAAAATAAAGTGAAATTTAAGAATGAGAAAGAGAGACAGATATGTGGTGTATTAATGAATGAGGGTGAAACTTTAATTGTACTTCTGTACTCAACTTACATTCAGTCTGTTAGTAATTACTAATTAAATGCATTGTAAGCCTTAAAAGTTCTCTTCAAATATTTATTATTTATTAAAAACAAAATCAAAATTATTATTTTGCAATATAATAATTTATTACATTATTAAAAATTTACCACATAAATAGATCACAAAGCACTGATAAGAAAAATATTGTCAGATCAAAAGACTGTATTTGAAATTAACAACTACATTATTAAATGTGATGTTTTAAATTTAAGTCGTAACTGGGGAATAATAAAAAACAAACTTGAGCGGGAACACCAGTAGCAGTCTTAGCAAAGCTTAAACACTATTTCACTTATAACTCATCCTTCTCCAAATCGACGTCGGACAGGTCGATATCTTCTTCGGGTGGCAGTTCACCATCTTTGCCATCCCAGGGCTCAGTGGTGGTGATTTTAGGCATTTCCGCGCCTTTGACCGGGGCGGTTTGTCCACGTCCGAAGGAGAGGTCCCTGTTATTAATATTTAAATATTAATAACATAATATTATAATCTGCAGCAACTATTACTTTGTTTGTTATGGGATATTCTGGTAGACCTTAATGAAAATGTCTTTGGTGAAAGGTGGGTCGAAAGGATTTAAATGTCTAAACCTCTGTCTACGCCAGTATTGGGAATAGCGTTAATATGCTTATTTGTTGACAGGTGGTGAGCCCTTTACAGGTCTTTATATCCAAGCCAACGATATAAACCATAAATAAAGTTTTGGACAACCACCATAAATACAAGCCTTCCACCTGGGGATCCAACTCAGGTCTCTGACTCGAATTCTGATCACCCAACCACACGGCTATCATAACTATTTACTTAGTTTAGGCAGTTAATAATATAAGTGAGATAATTTAATTCAATGGTTAAGTCTAGGCCATTCAACATGGAAATGCAGCCAGCATTCTTGGTACGATGCCATGAGGAGTAGGGCTCTACGATTACAGTAGTTTAAAGTATTAATAAAGATTTAGGTATTATTAATTTTTAAAATGATGTACCTTAAGAACTCATTGATTCCAGATTCAGAGAATGAGCCGCGTAGGGTAGAGAATTTCAGTTTCTTAGCGTTCACTACCGCCATTGCTGGATAGCCGAAACCTCCCAACTCGAGGGCCTCTTCCAATGCAGGCTGGGCACTAGCTTCTGCCCACACCCATCTGAAATAAAAATGATCAACTTATTTCATGTTACATAGCGGCCTGTAAAAATCACATTTTTCCAAATTTTTCTTCAAGAGAGATATTGAACCCATTTAGGTTCTCTATTATCTAGTTTGTCCCGTCTGGGAGATCAAAGCTGGCGACACCTTGAAAACTGGTGTGTACGTCACTAATCCCCAGGGGTCGTCGAATATATATTGCTTGGTTACTTGTCACTGAGATGTGTCAATAAGGAAGTATTTTCTTTAAAAACATGTATGACTAACATTTTTTTTATCTTCTTATTTTCAGGTACCCCACTAAAAGCCGAACATTAAATATTAAATTTTTTTTTAAATTTGTAAACTCAACATCAATATCCTAATAGTATTTTGTAATTGGCACTGTTATTTAGACATAGATAAATAATAAGAAAAAATACAAACCATAGACAATTAACAAATATTAACATAAACGCGTTCTTGCTCCCTTGCTGATTACAAGCATAATAATATATCAATAAATTGAAAAAACAAATAATTACCCCCACATCTTGCTCTTGTACTTCTCGCCGAGACGTTTCAATATGGAAATGTAGTCGTTGCGGCACGCCGCGTTGCAGTCCAGGATGTGCGGCAAGATGGACACAACGCACAACGGCTTCTCACTGCAGGCCTTCATGGTTTTCTCGTTGACTACCTGCGAACAATAGTAAAAAAAGTCACGATAGTCGAGTGGTAGGGTGATCGGAATTCGAGCCCATATTGACGTTTGATCCCCAGTTTAAAGAAAAGTTAATGATGACCGTGTGAGTGAATTGCTCTAAGATATCAAGAGTAATTGCAAGAGTACTTGGATACATACACGTGTATGAAGAAAATTCTTTATTTGAAAGAAGCGAAAGAGATATGTCTCTCTTTGACTACCCCGTCAGGGACTATGGACATCTATATATATATATATATATATATATATATATATATATATATATATATATATATATATAGATGGGTTAGGTTAGGGCTACATCACATACATTGCTCGGATTCCAAAGTAAGTAGCTTAAGCACATGTGTTATGAAATCAGAAGAACAAACCACTACACATAAACACCCAGATCTGTATATATATATATATATATTAAATATAATAATATTTTAAATATAAAAGCCAATACAAAAGTGCCATTGCTACCTCAAGTATAAAAATTTTACAAAAGTGAAATGTGAAGAAATCCAAGTTTAAGAAGTATTTAAAATGTTATTTCAAGGACATGTTACTTTCATAGTTCTAAAATCATCTCGTATATCTTTCTTCCTTTTCCGTCTTTTACCCTCAAATGTCATATTTCCGTGTAGCTACTTTTTTTATAACTGTTATTTAATATTAAAGGCTCAAAAAATAAATACAATGTCATTAAATTTTTACGAGCGCCACGAATTGCTTACCTGAATGGAATGTTAACTTTATAAAATTTCTTCACACGATTTACTTTATCGACAATGAATTATCGATATCAGTAACCATAAATATGTTACGCTTGTAACGTACGCTTGTAGAGAATATAACAATAAACGTGTGTTAAGGAAATTTGTCTATGGGTATGAAACATTTATTAACGCAATAGCTAATTTAACATAAATTAAAGTTAAATTCTCATATTTTTAGAGATGGTTATACCGACAGATGGCGGTATATCTCTAAAAATATCAGATCAAAATAATCAGACCGAAGATGGGCAGCAGCGTCTGAAGTGCGAATAGTTCTGGTACTGCGATCGCCAATCTGTTAGCCAAGTGTGGCGATTATGTCCAATCCTCCCTATGGGAAAGGTCTATGTCCTGTAGTGGACTTTAACAGGCCGTCATGTATGTATGTAAAGTTAAATGATCACCATAACGGTCTGTGTTTTTACTGCATGAAAGGATTTGCCGGATTGGCGAGCGCGGTACCAGACATCTTGTACCGTAGATGCAGCTGTTCATCATCAGAACGCTTTATATTTGGTATTTCGGGTTTGAGTGTTCGTGATACCTTCTTTGTTTCTGATACCATAACACAAGGGCTTAAGCCACTTTTGGGTTAAAGAGATGGATGTGATATTGTCCCTGTCTATGTATCTATCTGTCTATATATTTTACTTCGGCTTTTCTCGAGTAGATTATGACGCCTTCTATTGGTATCGGTAGATCGTCTTCGAGGCTTTCAATACAATTGGAATATTTTATATGACAATGTTCTAAAAAGAGCCATTAGGGCTCTTCTCTCTCAAAACGTTAATATTTTAAAACACACATTTTAAAAAAAATCTTCACGCCTTTCCCAATACAGGGGTAAGAAAGAAGTCCTTTCCATCCACCTTCCACTGAAGACATTTTTTGAGACAATGTGACAGATGGTGAGCTCGTCGCCATCTTTAGGTCCATGCCAACGATATAAATCGTACACAGTTTTGAAAAACCCATTGGCACAAAACATAGTATCTTATTTATCATGACTCAAACACCCAACCACTCGGCTATCCCGACTACTATTAAGTAGATACATCAAACTTTATTTCTTTTTTTTATTAAGATACATTAAACAGTAAGCTAAAATAAATCTCACCTGTATAATCTCCGGAGGGGCAATGTTTTCTGCGAGTTTATCCAGTGCCCAAGCAACAATATCACTAGCAGTCCTGCCTCCATTGTAGTCTTCCACGGAGTCGCTGGTCTTCTTGCCAGCAGGAAACAGTTTGATTGTGGGGTAGCCCTGTACTTGATAGCGGGAGGCCATCGCTTGGTGTACAGTTGCATCCAAAGCTCCCAGTTTCACCTATATTTGTAAATAAATAAAATATTATAAAATATCTTCACGCAATTCCCAATACAGGGGTAGACAGAGGTCTAGTCTGGACACTTAAGTCCCTTCGAACCACCTTCCACCGAAGATACTTTTGGGGACAACTTGACAGGTGGTGACCGCGTCGCCGTCTTTATGTCCAAATCAATGATATAATTAAAACATAAGTTTTTGAAAAACTTATTGGTATGAGCCTGCCATCTGAGCCTCGAACTCTGGTCTCTCGACTCGAAATTCCGACCACCCAACTACTCGGCGTGACAATTAACTTTATTTAATTAATATACCTACCTATATTTGTAATTTTTCTTAAATAATCAGGAAGTGGCTGGTAGTTAATGTGAATTTAAGCCAATTATAGTTTTATAGTGACATTATTTCACAATATGAGAGTGACTTGGGTTTGATCCCTGGTGTTATAATGCTACCACATTTGGGAATGGGCTTCATAATATTCCTACAATGATGAGTTTCAAGTTATCTACTGATAATATTATATATCTGCTATTTTAAAAAAATAGATATATAATTAGCATTAAAAATAGCAGTCTAATTATTTAAATTCAAATATTGTACTTTGTTGTTATAATAATTAAGATCAATCAAACTACAGATTTCATAAAATAAATCAATCTGTTTAGGGTGTGCCAAATAAAAAAGACATGTACACACATGTACACGAAAAACACTATCCTCCTATATGGGACTTAGCAATTATAAATTTAACACTAAATAATAATAGCGTTGCATACAATATCATCTATAGAAGCCATGCTGGTTGCTTAAGAAGTGATAATAATGTCAACATTCAATTTAATACTTAATTAAATGAAATAAAAACTAGCTGGCTGTAGCAAAATAAACTGTAAACAAATTTTAAGTGTCAGTTCATTAATATACAAACCTAACTATTCAGAAATTTGCTATTCTATATTTAATTATAAATCTATTTGCTTTTGCAATTTCTATTTTTGTAATAATTTGAATTAATCACTTATTATAGAGTTGTTTAATTTGGATCCATTAAGCCTTACTTACTTAGCAACTTGTATAATATCTAAGTAATTGTAAATGTACCAAATTTTTTTGACCAGTGTAGTTATAAATGCTTCTCCATTATTTACTTACTAAAACCCTCAATGAAAGAAATGGAGTTACTTATTCTGACGCTGATACAAGGTAATTTTTTTGGCTTTACATAATTTTCCGTAAAAGAGTAGGCAGAGGTCAAGACAATGAAGCCATTTTGACCCACTTTTCCTAAGCTTATTCCAGATATTGGTGAACCTATCGCCAATGCAAGACAACTTAAGCCAAACTTTAAAAGTGAAATTAGTATAGCTTACTTTTCCTTTAAGCTCTGTAGCTGCTTTGGCCCAGTGCGGTTCGAGATTCTTGCAGTGTCCGCACCAAGGTGCAAAGAACTCCACTAACCACAGGTCTTCGCTCTCCAGCACCAGCTCTTTGAAGTTGCTATCTGTTAGTGTTATTACATCGGACTGAAACAAAAATTATACTGTTAGACAAAAGTTATTACAACATACATATATATATATATATATGTATATATATATATATATATATATATATATATATATATATATATATATATATATATATATATATATATATATATATATACATACATATATAAAATACTTTTATAAAATAAATATCTTCACGCACTTCCCAATACAGGGGTAGACAGAGGTCGAGTCTAGTCAATTAAGTCCCTTCGACCCACCTTCCACCGAAGATATTTTCGGGACAATGTGACAGGTGGTGAGCCAATCGCAGTCTTTATGTCCAAGCCAATGATATTCGTACGTAAGTTTTTGAAAAACCCATTGGTACGAGCCTACCAACTGGGGATCGAACTCGTGTCTATTGACTCGAAATTCCAACCACCCAACCACTCGCCTAACGTGATTATGTATATATATATATATATATATATATATATATATATATATATATATATATATATATATATATATATATATATATATATATATATATATATAAGAGCCTGCCACGTGGGGATCGAACTCGGGTTTCGCCTCGAATTCCGAATTCCGACTATTGTGAAGACATAAAAAATATTGGTTAACGTAGATTAGCCATGGTTTAAAAATATACGGGTGGTATATCCTTTCTCCCGTGGGTGTCATAAGAGGTGATTCAGAGAAAAGCTATGTTATAGGTATACAACCATGTCCAAATTTCAAAACTTATATACTATTTTTATAGTTGGCTTGGACATAAAGATATTGACGAAACTCTTATGAATGTCTAAAATATAAATGTGGAGTATTCTCTTTTTTTTTCAAATTTGTCTTATGTGCCTCTCGATCCTCATCATGCGACACCTGTGATAATGAATTTAAAAGAAATTCCCGACAGGGACAATGCGAAAAGGCAGAAAAATCTTTCTCAATGTTATCTAGACCTGCAATAATGAATACTATAAATAGGTTTTGCCAGCGGTGTTCAGATAAAGGCGTAGACTTTTCATGACGCCAATTTATGAATTTGACACTATCAAATAATATTACGTTGCCACAAAATCGGTTTAAAGTTGTAAAAATTACTAGAATGACCACGTTTTGTCTTACGTGTTTAATTGTCAGTAAAAGGCCTTGGAAATAAGGTCAGAATCTGTGATGACTTGATGTGGGTGTGGTGTGAGGTGTGCTTTGTGTGGGAGTCGATGTGTGGGTGCTTACTGATTGGGAAACATATTGAGTCAAAGCCTTGGTTAGAAAGCTGATGCAAGCGAAATTAAATTCGAATAATTGTAAGTCTGACTAGTGTAAAGCGGGGTTCCTTACAATTCATTCATCAAAACAATTAACATTACCTACTAAATTCAAATACAAGTTAATAAAGCGCATAAGCTACATGCGTCCAACCGAAGCTTCAGCTTTAGCTTCGGTTTCCTTCGGTCAAACTATCGGAAAAAGGCGAAGGTTTCCAGGAACCGCCGAAATTTAAATTAATTAAAAAATTAACCAACAATAAACTAGGGGGATCGACTATATCATTGTGGACGTAATAAATCTATTATATACAATTCTCGTGTCACGTTGTTGCTCACGATGAATTCCGAAACTATCTAACCGACTTTCACTTTATTTAAATGTTTTGCTGACGTACCTAAGATAGGATACGTTTAAAAAGTATTTTGCTGGACTTCTACTTGCAGAACTCAGTACGTATTTCACCTAGTATTTCTCATCACTAGTTTCTTACCACGTATTTGTTATACAACAAGGCGTCTACATTTGTCGGGTCCGCTATTAGTCTGACGAAACGATGATCAAACATTTAAGGTTGAAAAAATGTTACATCATACATCAAAAACTTCACTGTAAATTCACCAGCTGTAAATGATGTCACTACAAATAAAGTATTTTCCAGCTCATTATCCTTATTATTTGTTAACTAATAATCATTCTTAACTTGATTTGTGCCAAAATTCATGGTTATAAAGTATTGAAGTATCCCATATGTGTAGATTTGCTTGCGATAATCAAAACATATCACATATAATACAGTCTGTTCTAGAACTCCAAAGGATCATATATGTAATTATCAATACTAAGTTCAAATTGATACCCATTGTTCCTAAGAAAATGACTAATGGATTAAAGGAAAACAAAGAAATGTAAGATTTCTTTGTTTTCCTCCAATCCAAGGGTTTCTTTCTTTCTTTTTGAGATACAGAACCCAAAAAACAATATACAAATCTTTTCATAATCATTGAAAAAACTCCTAGTCAAGAAAAATGTCAGTAAATATCAATTATATAGTTCTAACCAATCATGTTTTCAGATAAATTTAAAAGTTAAATAGGTGAAAGATGACAAAGCCCAATGGTATAAAAAAGGAGAAAAAATTTACTGCCCAATCCATCATCCCTATCTTTGTGTTTAAAGTATATTATCATTCTACATATACTAAGTTACACAAAAGATAAATGTCAATGCCCCTTTTGTATTCTATAATTAGGTTAATTAAACATACACATAAACCTAAATATCATGTAGAATGCATAACTTTTATCATTAGTTACTGCGTTTTTTTTAATCGAATGTGCAAGTCCTTCAAAGGTGGGAAAGTTAAGTATATAAGCGTTAGGGTGGCCAGTTGGAATAGAAATTGGGGAATGTCCCAGAATTTTTCATTCTGTCCAATGTCCAACTATTAAATTTTACTGAACTTCACTCAGTATACAGTAATTGATCAGGTATTATTGAAGTCATGATAACCGAGTGGTTGGGTGGTCGGAATTTCGAGTCAATAGACCAGAGTTCAATCCCCAGTTGGCAGGCTCATACTAATGGGTTTTCAAAAAAAAAAAATTAAGTACGGATATCGTTGGCTTGGACATAAAGACGGCGACAGGCTCACCACCTGTCACGTTGTCCCGAAAATATCTTCAGTGGAAGGTGGGTCGAAGGGACTTAATTGTCTAGACTAGACCTCTGTCTACCCCTGTATTGGGAATTGCATATATAATTAAACATTATGTAGTTAGGTTAGCTGTTAGAATAAACTACAATTATAGACAAGTCCCTAATATTCATATAATTTACACAAGAATTGTCCCAAAAAAAAACCTTCATCTGGAAACATTGACTCGGATGCCTTACTAGGACAAGTGAAGATAATGATGTATATATTATTTTGAACAAACTAGAACTAGAAAATACAAAATGTTGAAACTGAAAGAAGCAAACTATGCATGTAAAGAAAACATATGGCAGTCTAACCTTTCTGGTTATCCAGTCCAGGATAATGCATGAAGATACTATGCTTTTTCCTTTATTTATCTATTATTGTTATTTATAAGATTTTGTAATAAAATAGAAAAAACTAAATTTTATCATCTTTTATTTGAGTTATATTTAAGTTTTATAAGCTTTGGTGTATCAACATCAAACACTTTTCTTCTGAATAGATGTGATTGCAGTAATTTTAGTTTACTTGCAATCTTTTTCAGTGGGGCGGTCATTTTTGGATGACCAATTTGCTTCAACAGAGACTTCTTTTTAACTACCTTCCATGGAATGTTGTGACCATATAAACCATTTCTTAACTTCCACTATTAAATAATTGTTAAAATATTAATTTATAAATTAAGTATATAATAATTATTATGAAGTTTAGCTTACATTCTGATATCAGTGATGAAATTATAGTTAATATTATGCATTCAACTGTAAAACTTATATTAATAAATGTAATATTTAAAAAATTCTAACATAAGTACAATAAGGCCTAGACTGATTAACCAAACTAAGGTTTGGTAAGTTTTGGAACATTTCATGGTGTGTCTGGTGTCTAACCAAGCAGCCAACAGAATAAATTCCATTTTTTTAAAATAAAACTCCTTGGTAAGTCTTGTACATGGGGAATAAAATTGTTCTACTTACCACTTGCATATCATGACTCCTACAGTAAGTTAAAATGGACCCAGTTTGAAATAATAATAAATTATAAATAAAGATATGGACAATATCACATACATTGCTCTATCTCATCCCAAAGTAAGCTGCTAAACAACTTGTGCCTTGGAAACAAAGACAACAAAGGTACCACCACAAACACCCAGAATGGACAAAGAAAAAAAGTGACTTCTACATTGACACTAGGACCTCAGAGCTGGTGACACCATGAAAATAGTGTTTATGCCACTCTTCCATGGAGTTCATCAAAATAATATATAAAAAACACATGAAAAAATTGTTCCTGTGATTGAAATTAAGCATTAGGACAGATTCATCATATAGATTCAGTATATATGATAAATATGACTTCAATATCACATATTTAATTTAAATTCCTATGAACAAAAATAAAATCTATATTTATATGTCTTACCTTATCTGATGAAGATCCACCAGCCTTCTTTCCAAGATTTTCATAAGCTTTTTCCTTTGCTGCTTTGATTCCTGCTTCAACAAACGCCTCTGCCGTTCTTTGTCCTTGATATGGTGTGTGCTTGCTGCCAGTAAACACCTTGATTGTAGGGAATCCTGAGACTCCATATTTTTGTGCAAGGTCTTTGTACTGATCTGCATCTACTGCGCCTACTTTAATTATTCCCTAAAAAATTACACAACAAATAAAAAAATAACCTAATAGATGAAACTAAGGAAGAGAACCACATGCAGTTGTGGGTAGCTTAATTTATTTTTAATATTATTTCCTATATAAATATATTACCTTAAGGGCACGAGCGGCTTTTTTATACTCCGGAACAAGATTCTTACAATGTCCACACCAGGGCGCAAAAAATTCCACTATCCAAACTTCATCAGATTTTGTTACTAGTCTTTCAAAGTTACTAGGATTTAACTCTACGACATCAGAAGATGAGTCGTACAACGCATAAGAGCCCGCGACGAAAAATAAAATACCTGTAAAATATTTTAATAACATAATAAAACGCCGGTAAATTGATTGAATACCGTGAAGTCTAATTTCAAGCTAATAAATGTTTTTAAAACATACCTAAGCTGTAAATGTTTAACATATTCGCTAATTTAGCACGGATTAAATGTTGAATTAAAACTCGCACAAGTAATCTCAGAAATATTCTCTTGATTTGTACCTTCAAACACGTAATTTTTTTTAACCGGATCAAAATTCTGGAGTGGAGCTGTCAAAGACTTTCGTGGATTCACGTCATTGGCTTAAATTTAAATCAGGGTTGCTTGCTAGCTCAATTTTCTAAATTTTCCCTGCACAACTGATGTATTAACTGAAATATTTTTTCTTACAAATACGATATAACATTTTATTTATATTAATTACGCCCAAAAAACTTAAATTACCACAAAGCCCTTGTGCAGTGTATCAAAAACTTTAGCTATATTTTCATACTCAATAGTTAAAATTAATGATAAAATTTTATTTTATTTTAATAAGTAATGATCAATATCTTCACGCGATCCCCAATATCTGCTAGACAGAGGTCTAGAAAATGAAGTCGTTTCGACCCACCTTCCACCTAACACATTTTTTGGGACGATGTGATGAATGAAGATGATGTGGTGAAACTGAGTAATGACCAGCTGTTAATACAAATCCTTAAGAACCCTACTCAAACTCATCGCCCTTACGGCAAATTAAACGATTAAAGAACCGTAATTGCGCCAATTACTACTGCGTCGTTAGTATCTTCTTAAATAATGCTAATAAATAATAGTTTAAAAACACGCTTTTTATAGAAAACGGAACTAAAAAATAGAAAATAAATTAAAATTAAGAATAGCGTTAAAAATTTCAATAAATATAATTTAATAATAGTGTCAATAAAAAAAGTATGTTATTTTAAAAAAGCTGTTTTTACATTTCAGTGTATTTTGTGGAATTACGAAGCAATGAAAATGTGTTTCCATAGTTGGTGACGTAGAATATTATATAAGAGACGCAATGTTACCGCCTAATAGTCAAGTTCTAACAGTACTTTTTTTATATTCGCAAAGTTAAGTTATCTGCTAGTGAAGTTGCTAGTGCTCTGACGGAACCCTGGGCAGCTGCCTCTTAAATTGTAACTTCGGAAACTACTAAAAAGAGGAAGGAAAGAGTTTATAACGCCTAAGTTACTTGGAGCTTGATGCAAATTAAGCATAAGTGATTCTGTCTATACACTTCAGGCACTAGTCTTATAACTTTCAGTTAGCCTTGATAACTTTCAGTTGAACAAATCGTCTTATTCAACGTATTCGCTCACAGAGTCGAAAAGATAGAGCGGACTCTATAAAACCAGATTTTCAGAATAAAATGCTTGAAATGGTAACCGTTCACTTGGGATGGGAAACGATTACCTGGACTTGACGTGAGAAGTTCTAAAGAAGAACGCCTGCTAATTGTAATTTCATTTGGAAAAAAGGAACAACTTCTGGCTGAACTCAAACTGACTGGAACAACGATGTATCTAAAATTGTCCTGATATCCCACTGTTATAGAATTTAGAGACAACTAAAAAGCTATATCATCACACAACATTTTTGTAATACAACGATAGAAGATTTGTTGACATTTTATAATCAAGAACTGCAAAAAAACGTTGGGACGTGACGATTATCGGAAACTAATTGAACTATCTATTTTCTTAGGAGAGAAGGGAGAGGAAAATTAAAATTAAACGTCTTGAAGCTATGCATCAAGCAAGGTTGATGTTTAGAGTTAAAGATTTTGTTGTTCGAGAAACAGTAATTATAATTAAGATTATAGAACAAAATATTATTATATCTACATCACTCATCGAAAAATCACTAATAAAATATTTATATTCCATATACCATACAACATTTAAGAGATAATTACGTTCCCATATGTAGGTTTCCAAAAACGTATTAAAAATCTATTAGGAGCATGTAAATGCCCAGTGCTGGGTAAGCCTCTCCTCCAATATTCTGGACATAAATTAGAGGAGGTTTCTTTCATCACGCTGCTCCAGCGCGAGTTACTTGACTTCGTACATCTGCGAAATATTTCCTTTTTTCCAATATTTAATTCACCGACCGCAGGCCCTACGACCTCATTGTTAAAAATACATTTTGGGTTTTAGAAATTGATTAACTGGCCGTAAACATTGCTTCTTCTTCTCCTTTTTATTTCTTCGCTATACAACACCAAAAATATTCATCAAAATACATAATCGAGATATTTTAGAAAATAGCAAATGGACTTTGGTGAAAAAAAATATCTTCACGCAATTCCCTTCGTCCCTTCGACCCACCTTCCACCGAAGATATTTTCGGGACAACGTGACAGGTGGTGAGCCAACGAACGACGAAAAACTTCACCGTGCCATGCTTTCTACATTCAACTTTTAAACAGACAATTTTCACATTGAACTTATTCACTTTGAATTTGAGTATTTTAACTAAGAACACTTAAACCAAAGACCCATTGCTAAAAGCTTTTAGCAAAACGGGTTGCATATCTTGAAAAAACGGCACGCATAGTGTAACAAAAAATTGTACCATTTCTTTACGTGACACAAAATATATTTCTTTTTTCACGTGTGTGAAATCTAAGTTTGTCATCGGTCCTCGATAAATCTACAAAGTTTGAATGAAATCTGGCCGTTTAGAGTGGGTAGCGAATTTTATCATCTTTGTAATTTACACTTGCTACGATAGCGACACTAATTCGATACTTTTCACCGAAGTTAAGTAAAGTCACGATAGCCGAGTGGTTGGGTGGTCGGAATTTCGAGTCGAGAGACCCGAGTTCGATCCCCTGGTGTCAGGCTCGTACCAATGGGTTTTTTCAAAAACCTATGTACGAATTAAATCGTTGGATTGGACATAAAGACGGCGTCGGGCTCACCACCTGTCACGTTGTCCCGAAAATACCTTCGGTGGAAGGTGGCTCGAAGGGACGAAGGGAATTGCGTGAAGATATTTTTTTCACCAAGGTCCATTTGCTATTTTCTAAAATATCTTGATTATATATTTTGATGAATATTTTTGGTGTTGTATAGCGAAGAAATAAAAAGGAGAAGAAGAAGCAATGTTTACGGCCAGTTAACCAATTTCAAAAACTCAAAACGTATTTTTAACATTGAGGTCATAGGGCCTGCGGTCGCGAATTAAATATTGGAAAAAAGAAAATATTTCGCAGATGTTCGAAGTCAACTAACTCGCACTGGAGCAGCGTGATGGAAGAAACCTCCTCTAATTTATGTCCAGAATATTGCAGGAGAGGCTTACCCAGCATTTACATGCTTCTAATTGACTTTTAATACGTTATTGGATACCTACATATGGGGACGTAATTATCTCTTAAATATTGTAAGTATATGGAATATAAATATTTTATTAGTGATTTTTCGATGAGTGATGTAGATATAATAATATTTTGTTCTATAATCTTAATTATAATTACTGTTTCGCGAACAACAAAATCTTTAACTCTAAACATCAACCTTGCTTGAGGCATAGCTTCACGACGTTTAATTTTAATTTTCCTCTCCCTTCTCTCCTAAGAAAATAGATAGTTTAATTAGTTTCCGATAATCGTCACGTCCCAATGTTTTTTGCAGTTCTTGATTATAAAATGTCAACAAATCTTCTATTGTTGTATTACAAAAATGTCGTGTGATAATTATAGCTTTTTAATTGTCTCTAAATTCTATAACAGTGGGATATCAGGACAATTTTAGATACATCGTTGTTCCAGTCAGTTTGAGTTCAGCCAGAATTTGTTCCTTTTTTCTAAATGAAATTACAATTAGCAGGCGTTCTTCTTTAGAACTTCTCACATCAAGTCCTGGTAATAATTTCCCATCCAATGTGAACGGTCACTATTTTAAGCATTTTATTCCAAAAATCTGGTTTTATAGATTCCGCTCTATCTTTTCGACTCTGTGAGCGAATACGTTGAATAAGACGATTTGTTTAACTGAAATTTTTCAAGGCTTCTACTAGTGCCAGAAGTGTATAGACAGAATCCCTAACGCTTAATTTACATCTACCTAAAGTTCCAAGTAACTTGGCGTTATAAACTCTTTTCTTCCTCTTTTTTAGTAGTTTCCGAACATGGTAAGTTCGGAAACTACTAAAAAAGAGGCAGAAGCCCAGGGTTCCATAAGAGCTAGTAAGTTGATCGCGATATACTTGCATTTGAATAGAATCGTACGTAGTAACATATGACAATAAACTTCCGAAACACGTTCGCTAAAATCTTTTTTTCTCTTCATTTAATTTCCTTTGTCTTTTCCTTCTTGTTTTTCGACAAACTTGTCGCACCCGTCGTCAACTGTCTGCACCCCCTAAACACTCTGGTCTATTTATGTTTTTGTAAATAATATTTTATGATCTTCAATTTTCAATTATCAAATAAATTATCTTAATTGTTCCTAAGTCCTCCTCGGGGTGCTTTTAATTGTTTTTTAGAATTTTATTGTAACTCCCTCCAAGTATGGTGAAGATCCACCAGTTTTTTTTACACAGTTTGGTATAGCTCTGGTTGGGATTCTAGAAATATAATACACTCCCGAATGACGAGATTACCGCTTTCACTAGCAGTCAACTTAACTTCGAAAATATACAAAAACAAATATGTAAAATATATAAAATAAGAAAAGAACTGACAGAACTTGACTATTAGGCGGCAACATTGCGTCTGTTATATGATATTTTACGTCACCAACTAAGGAAACATCTTCTTAATTCCACAAAATATATTTAAATATAAAAACACGAACGTGTTAATCCCGAGAATCATTGAAAAAAAGTTACAAATGCCATGAATACGCACCGCTACTGCTGCGCAACATGTATGAACTTTATTAGATGTAAGTCAGCATGGGTTATCGTACTAAAAATAAAGTAAAAATTTATTTCGGAGTGCTTTAGAGGCAAATGAATAAAACTAAGACCTATGCGTTAGAAATTTTAAACTGAAAAATAAGGGACACCCTAGTGTGTATTTGTGTATATACCTAGTCCAGCCATAAGTTGTAATACAAATGAAAATGCATTTTTTAATGAAGTAATGTAATATCATTAAAATTTACACCTAAATATTTATTCCAAATATAAATTCCAATAAAAACTAATGATATCTAAATTCTAATCGAAATGGCCACCTTTGGCTTTTATACAGGCCTTTAATCTGTTTGTTCTCGAATCTATGAATTTCCGCACCGTTTCCAGGGGAAATTTCGCCACTGCAAGCTCAAAAGATTTAAGAGACTCAATGTCGCCGTTTTGTTTAGAGCAAGCCATGTCCTCTATTACTGACCACAGTTTAAAGTCTAAAGGGTTAAAGTCTGGGTTAGATGCCAGTCTTCAGCTCCTATTTATCCGGAACGTTGGTTTCAAGCCAGGCTTGGATAGTTCGCGTTTTGTGACCAAGTGCAGAGTCGTTATGGAAAGTCCACAGTATAATTTTAAAAAGTGTATTGCAGAGAGTTTTTACGACGTGATCCATAACTGTATCTTGATGCACTGTGGGTGAAGTTTTCACTCCTTTTTCACAAAAATGTAGTTCTGTGACTCCTTAATAAGACACGCTCACCAATCCATCACTGACGCAGGAATCATCCTGCGTCAGTAATGGATTGGTGACGGAAAGGTACTTCATGGTCACCAGACCACGTAGTACCTTTCCGTCCATTTGAGCAGTTTCTTTAGAAATGTGATCGTACACTTTATCATTCTGCTTGTTGTGTTCTTCAAAAGTGGAATATTTTTCCATCGGTAATGAGGATATTTCTGTGCTTTTCACCTGCGTTTCACGACAAAAGGTGTTTTGATCGATCCAATTACTTTAATTGAAAAGATTGATTTAGGGCATGTTCTGTATATCGACAAAAAGCACCGAACTTCAGGTCATATTTTATAATACGTGATAAAGTCCTAGCGGAAATCTACGGCAGGCCCGTACCAATGGGTTTATCAAAAACTTATGTACGAATTATATCGTAGGCGCCGGGCTCACCACCTGTCACGTCGTCCCAAAAATGTCTTCGGTGGAAGGTGGGTCAAAGGGACTTAATTGTCTAGACTTGACTTCTGTCTACCCCTGTATAGACAATTGCGTGAAGATATTTATTTATTTATTATTTACCTTTCACCGAAAATATTTTTGTGACAACGTGATGGGCTGGGCCAGTCGCCGTCTTTATATCCAAGCCAACGATATAAATCGTACGTAAGTTTTTGAAAAAACCCGACACCTATCACTTGGGGATCTAACTCAGGTCTCTAAACTCTAATTCGATCACCCAACCATTCTGTAGACTATTATATAAAAAGTTTACGTTAACAATTTATAATTACAGATGTTTTATGTTGTTTCTAGGAAAGAACATCCGTAGGAATCCAACCACATGGTTGTTATGATGTCATAGGCAGATCGAAAAATTAGTACCTACATTGTTAACCAGTTCGTAAAAACGCATTCTTCTAAATACTCGCAAAACAGGTTTGTGGAATAAATATTTTGGTGTACTCGTATTTGCAAGACTCTGTATGTATTTTCTCTAGTACGTCTCATCTCTAGTGGTTACTACCATCCAACCAAGAGGTGCGTGGTTCTGTATAACACATGTATATTTAATCTATGGTTTGTTCTACCAATATCTCCCAGTATTATACTCTTTGACCAAATCAGAAGAAAGAGCGAGAGAGAATACATAATATTTAATGCCTAATCTCAGCGTAGAACTTAGTGTTTATGTTTTATTTTAGATAACAGAATAATATAGGAAAGGAAGAAATTAGATGAAAACGAGCTAAATATTTAACGTATTCTATGCAAAATTAAATTAAAAAAACTAGAAATACAATATAAAAATGCATTATGTTACGTCAAGGATTATATGGAACACTTTTTGAAGGTATAAACTCTGTATAATTTGGAAATACTAATTCACTTATAACTCAAGCCTAATTTAAATGTATAAAATTAAAACCTAACATCCAAAGGTTCTAACAAGAACATGGAGTTTTTTTGAGTGAGGTTACATTTTATGCGGTTGTTATATATTGGCCTAGCATACTGCCCGAAGACAGAGATATAAAACAATTTTATTTATTTTTCAATGCGTTCGTAATTTTTAAAAATAATAACTTACAATTGTTTTTTCTATACACTTATTGTCTAAGTATGTTAATGTTAGGCTAGCGGTCACTGCAGTAGACATAGACATTGACATTTCGTTATTTTGGTTATACTTTAGTTTAGGCGGGAAATTGGTGTAGAACGTGACGAACCGAGGAAGACATCGCTGTCATAATTCCTTTTAAATTTTGCAGTTTACAGACAAGTTTTCAAAATGAGTATGCCGAAATCAAAGCCTTTTACTGTTTTCGTGGAAGGTAATATTGGCAGTGGAAAAACAACATTTTTGGAGCATTTTAGGCAGTTTGAAGATATCACTTTGTTGACGGAACCTGTAGAAGAATGGCGTAACCTTCGAGCATGGAATTTACTGGTAAAACTGGTAGCATTATAACAATAATTATTGAATAAAGTATTATATTTTACATGTGATGATGTTTTGCAGGATTTAATGTACAAGGAGCCCACGAAATGGGCAATGACCTTTCAAGCGTATGTTTCCCTCACTATGCTTGAAATGCACCGCCGAGCGACGACAACGCCTGTTAAATTAATGGAACGCTCAATATATAGTGCTAGGTATTGTTTTGTTGAACATATGATGAAGTCTGGTACTTTACATCCTGCTCAATTTGCAGTCCTTGATGAGTGGTTCAGATTTATACACCAACAGATTCCAATTGAAGCAGACCTTATAGGTAAAGTATTTATTAAAATAATTTTCGATCTTCTATTATTTTATGATGGATTAAAGTTATAATAAATACTTGTAATATTATTGGTCAATGTGCCTCAGTGTATAGTAAGCTCTAAATTTTTTTAAGTTTGTTTTGCTACCAAGTTTTAGACTATCTCCTTAGACAAGTAGTATTAACGGTATTCATGGTATTCATGGTGATACCAGCACCAATCTCAGGGGTATGCTACCAGAGAGGTAGCATGTAGTTAATGAGGTGTTTGTGGTTACAAAAATGCTTTAGTTACTTTGCCATTGGAGAAATGTTTGTCACTGTCCCTATTTATTTAAGTAACATTATTTTAATAAATAACACCTAAAATTACTTTGTCTTGCCTACCATTAGATGCGAAATATTTCTATTTGTATAAACTTTATGTTACTTCTAAGTACTTTGTGAATCATGTCTGATTACAGTTTTTGTATCTAATCTAAACTGCTCAAAACTCACAGCAGGATTTTATTATCATTATAAATATTTTTTATAATCAAACTGTGATTGATTTACTTCATTCCCTATATTGTGAACTGACCTTAGTTTACATTATTGATATGTAGTTATAATATTTAAATGTAAAGGAAATTTTTGTCAGCTCTTGCATAATAGAAACAAATTAAATATAAATATTTATAAATATTTTCTGTCCAACCATTAAGAGCTTTGGTTATTACACAGAAATAACCATTTTCTCAATCAACAATTGTTTGTCTAAACAAACCTCCATGCTCTATATGCTCCATCCGATGATTGTTATATGGTAAAACCATTGCACCAGCAACTAAATTGACAATTTTAGCCCACTTTTTTATCTGAACTGAACTTTTCTGATGGGATTAGTAAAATACTGTTTATGTTTCTATTTCCGCAACATTTGATTTAAATCAGAATTGTGCCGCTTGTTGAAATAGCACACTTTTGTAGAGTTGTATTAATGCCATTATAGCATTTTGTTTTTTAACCATGTTAATAAAGCTTTTTCTGTAATTTCATGTTCACATTTCCTTGACCATTAAATTTTCAATTCATTGTTTTTAAAACAATGTTTGATTTTATCTTTGTTCTTTGAGTATGAGAGTACTGCAGAGTATGAGACACCACTGGTTCTATCTACAGCCTGCTTAACCTTTATGAAATAGAAATTTTTATTGTGACATACATAGAAAAGTATAGCACTACATACATACACTATTATTTTTTGGGTTGAAAACTTATAATTATATACTTAATATGTCATTCATATTTCAGTGTATCTCAAGACAACACCAAGTATAGTGTATGAGAGAATTAAGAAGAGAGCCAGATCAGAAGAGCAATGTGTACCATTATCTTATATTGAACAGTTGCATAAGCTACATGAAGACTGGTTAATCAACAGAACCCATGCAGAATGTCCAGCACCTGTGAGTTTTATTTTAATGCTGAAGTTATGTTTATATCTCTATGTATGTGCATAAAAACTTCAAAACTTTTTAGTAAGAATGTGAATGACTATTGTTAAACAAATCTATATTCTTATTTTGATGAATAAATGATTTGATTTGATTCAAGTTTAGCAATGTTTATATACATACATGTCTGATTTCTTTTATACTTAAGTAATGCCATACTTTACTTATCTAGTATAGTTGTAAGAGTATACTTTATGATCTCAAAAAGTACTGACAGGCAGCAGCATCTGAGGTGTAAGGTGTTCTGGAACTATGATTGCCATCCACTTGCCAAGTGTGCAATTATAAAAAAACAAATTTGTGGCCTGACACTTGTAATTCTGTGGATTTTTACAGGACATTAAGTAAATTATGTATATAATGTCTAATGTATAGTAGTCAGATGCTCACTGACACAAGTTAGCCAGGTTTGCTCACCAGGGCTACCACTACTAACCTTGTAGCACTTTTAAGTACTGAAATTATAAAGTGCTTGTTGACTTGGTAGTAAAGGTAAACTCTGTGAGAAAATTTGTGAATCTTGGAAATATAAAAAATATTATTTGATATTATGAGGATGTTAAAGTTCTGCAGTGCACAGGATTGGAGCTGCTTTGTGGACAGTCCCCTGTCCTAATCTCCCTCAAGTAATAGGGAGAAGGCCTTTTCCGAACAATAGGCATTTTCAGACTGCTGCTTACTTACTTTACTTTTATAATTTTTCAGGTCCTTGTTCTTGATGCAGATCTAGACTTATCTCAAATAACTGAAGAATACAGGAAGAGTGAACACCAAATACTAAGAAGAGCTGTGGATGTAGTGATGAGTTCTCCTAACAAGCTTAGTCCAAAGAAACCTATAAAAAGCTCCCCCATAAAGATACTGCCACAAATAAGACTTTAATAGTATTAAGATTTATAGTTTGTTCTCAAATTGACTTTAATATGCAATTATTTTTGTATGATAAAATCATTAATATTCAAAAAATATGAATAACCAAAGGATTTTAAGAGGTGTTCATATACTTTTTTGAAATTATATCACAAATTCATTGTACTTTTAGTTTCATCATAAATTTATGTTTTTAAACATTTCATTTGCTAGACTAAATTAGACTGTCTTTCTCAAAGACAAAGTAGGTCCAAAATAATGCATTTAACAAACTGTTTGTGTGTTTGGGTTTTCATTTGATTATAAGTATTATCAGTAAAAAGTAATGAATCTTTTTAATAGTGAAGGTGTACCAGAAAAATAAAAGTATCATGTATAATTATATGACTTGTTTCAAAACTAATGGCACCATTAGGATTGTCAATAAAAGGTTAAAAACCTTAATTTGACACAAATAATATGAAGAAACATTGTTAAATATATTGTGTGTTGTATGAATTATTTTAGTACAACGATAAATTATCACAACTAAGTGAATAATAATTTAAAGATATTTTTGACGTAATTGCAGTTTTTAAAGAAAATAAAAATCATTTACAAAAAAATTCATGACTAAATACTATTTATAATTTACTAATTATATGTAGCTGCCACTTGTACAAGTGACTCAAAATTTATACTGCAAAGCTAACCAAAAGAGCTCTTATGGCGGTATTTTTTTTTTTGACCTAAATTTTAATATAAGTGTGATGAGATCTTTCAAGCCTGGTTTTCACCATGGTGTTTTAGATAGGAAATGTATAATTGTAATTTTCTGAAATAATATATTTGATAAAACTGCTTCTGTATAAATAAAGAAATTAATAATTTGGTGTTTGGTTTTATTTTCCACTATATAATGTGTGGTTGTGATGCATTGTGTCAAAGTATTGTACGAATCTGTGGAAAAAAAAATGTCTTCACGCAATTCCCAATACAGGGCTAGACAAAGGTCGAGTTTAGACAATTAAGTCCCTTCGACCCACCTTCCACCGAAGATATTTTCGGGACAACGTGACAGGTGGTGAGCCCGTCGTCGTCTTTATGTCCAAGCCAATGATTTGAATCGTACATTGGTTTGAAGAAAACCCATTGGTACGAGCCTGCCACCTGGGGATCGAACTCTGGTCTCGACTCTACATTCTAACCACCCTTCCACTCTGCTATCGTGACGTTTTAATGGTAAGCAACATATGTTTGCACTGCGTGTGTTATTCCCTGTATACATAGGTGTCGGTGGTCATTTAAACTTTATTGCTTAACAAAAGGCGGACTTAATGTCTTTAGGCATTCACTGCCAGTCAACTTATATATTTAAGTATATTTAAATGAATACATAATTTTAAAGCAGTATTACAGTTACACTAATGGCTCGTTTGGAATTATCGTATTTAATAAAAATATCTTCACAGTATTCTCATTAATTCAGGCAGCAGGTTCAGCAGACACTGCATCCTCCTGGCTGCATTGTCTGCCCGACGAGACGACGTAAAATACGCGCGGCGTATAGGGCGTGCATGACATCTTGTTCCCCTTCTTGGACGCGACCTTCAAGTGAGGGGATGTCGTTGGTGTAAACTGCGTACAGATGCGGAGAAAGACAGCTGCCTTGTGGCACTCCTGCCTCTATTCTTCTTGCTGCCGAGTCGATCCTCTCGACGCTCACACAGAACATCCCTCCAGAAATGACGCCACTAGTCGTATGAGCACTGGCGGCGTCGTGGTGTTCTTCATCAGTTTGTAGATTAGACCCGTGTGCCACACCCGGTCGAAGGCCTTCTCTATGTAGAGAAAGACCCCCAGACAAGAGCGGCCGCGTTGGGTTTCGGCCGCTAGGTAGTGTAGCACTCGGGTCAGCTGCGCCGTGGTGGAGTGGCCGCTGCGGAATCCGAATTGCTCCTTTCGGAGCTCTGCATGTGGACGCAGTCTCCGCAGCAGCAGCCTTTCAAAGAGTTTCGCTATATACGACAGTAGCGTGATGGGACGGTAGCGAGCCGGATGCCTCTTGCTCTTTCCTGGCTTCGGCAGCACTATGATCTTCCCTTCTTTCCACTTGGAAGGGTAGTGTTGGGTACGTAGCACCCCGTTAAACAAACGGGTCAGTGCTACGACCCCTTTCCTTGGCAGCTGTCTTATTGCAGGGGTGGTGTTTCAATCGTTGCCCGGCGCCTTCCGTAGCGGCAGGCGCAGAGCCACTCTCCTTACTTCAGAAGGGGAAATGAAGTCGTCCCCTCCTAGTGGTGGCGCCGGGGTCCTCAGGAATTCCTGTACGCAGTGCTCAACCCCTCTGTGGAAATCTACGACGACAGCTGCAGCAGTATTGGGTTTAAATTGCCCCTCCAAGTGTTCTGCCAGGATCTCGGCCCGGTCTCGTGCTCTGTAGTGTCGTTTTCCTGTTCTGTCCACTAGTGGGCAAATGGGCTGTGGTGTGCGCGAAAGCTGTCGGGTAAGCTGGTATAGCGAGGCTGGATGTTCCGAAGCCTCCTCGATACGAGCGTTCCACGACTCGCCTCGGAAGGCCTTTATCCCTTCCGACAGCTTTTCGGTAATGGCGTTAAGCCGAGTCTTTATCTTGATTCCTAGTGGAGCGTTTCTCCTCCAGGAGAGTTTTGAGCCTCTGTGGAAGTACCTCCCCGCGGTGCGTGTCAGGTATTTTCTTGGTGGCCGCTAGATACTCTTGGTGTATCTTTTCGCAGATGTATTCTGCGGCCACTTCTACCTCTTCTGCAGATGTCATTGACGCACCGTAGGTAAGGTTTGCCAGCGCTCTTCTGTATTGCTCCCTGTTGGTCTTTGTTTGGAGGCCCCGGCTACGGTACGCTGTGTAGATCCTTAGCTCCACACCGGCTGTCTTCAGGAGTATCCCAATGTTCCTGGTTGAAATGTACGGCAGCAGCTCCAATTCTTCATGCACTAGGTCTCTCCTGACCAGAAAGGCCGTGCCTCTGTAGGCTTGTCCTTCCGGAGAGACCTCATCTCGGTGGTATGTGAAGAAGTTGGGGATCATGAATTGGCGTCCGGGTCTTAGTTTAGTCTCCCCTAGCAGCACGACCTGGATTCCGTGCTGCTGCACCAGAGTTCGGAGACTGGCGGCTTGTTGTTGGATGCCGCCTGGGTTCCAGAACATTGCCCGGAGCTCAGCCATTTCTTGCCGTTGTCAGGTGGGTCAGGGCGGTGAGTATAGCCGTGAGTGGGTCAGCTCCCGTGGTCATCACCATTAGGGCGTCGCCCAGTATTTTCATGACGACGGTGACCAATTGTGCTAGTGCAGTCTCAATTGTTGTCGGCACGGATGTAGTTTGAGGGGGGGAGGCCTCGGTTCTCCCCTTTGAGGCTTGTGCTCTAAGAGCTGGATGCTGCACTCGCACATGCTGAGTTACAGGTCCTGGTAGTTGTGGTGTGGTATACGGGTTTGCGATCCCGGCTTCCCTAGCTATTACTGTCCTATCCCTTGCCTCCCTGGGCGGTAATATCATAGCTTTCCTAATTCCCACCCTAACTTACCAATCTTCCTTTTCTCATAACCTATACTTCCCTTTCCTTACTTCTATTCTCTCCGCCAATCCAACGTCTGCCGCGCGGATGGATGCATGGCTAGGGGCAAGCCTAGTCGTTAGCGTGCCACACTGCCCTGGGACCGGGCGACCCAGAATTAGGCTAGCCTTACCCTGGCATGCGGGGCTCTGCTGGGGTGGACAAACCTTTCCCTTGCTACTCGTGGGAACGCAGTGGTGAATTTTACTTACCAAAATGGCGGCGATGTGGTTCGCCACCCATCACGTCTCGTTTCTCGCGGGGGTGAAAAGCGGCCCATGGAGAGCCGCTTCGCTACGTTGAAGAGTAGGAATGGATGGTAAGGTAGATGAAGTATGCCAGATGATGGATGAACGATGTACAGATATCCTGTGCGTGAACGAAACCAAGAGGAAAGGATGTGACATCACGGTTCATGGTCCCTACACGGCATACTGGTCGGGAGTCCCCCAAACCAGCCGAGGCTGTTGCCGAGGGAGTTGGTGTGATTCTTTCCTCTCGAATAGTTGAATGTGTGATAGAGCATGAATGTGTAAGCCCAAGACTCCTCTGGGTTAGGTTAAAAATTGGACTCACCCGCTTGTTTATCCTTGGGATCTATGCACCGACGGATCTGCGAGGAGGTGGGTCATTAAAAGCCCAACAAGAGAGAGAGGAATTTTGGGATAGCATGAGACAGGTCTTGAATAAATGCGGAGAAAATGAACGGATCGTGATGTTAGGGGACTTTAATAGGTGGGCTGGAGTAAAGCGTGATGGGTATGAAGGAGTACTGGGTACATTTGGGGACGAGAGAGTGAACGAAAATGGGAGAAGCCTACTTGAAGTATGCTTGGAATGGAATCTGTGCGTGGCCAATACAATGTTTGATCACAAAAAGATCCATTTGTATACAAGAATTGAGGGTGAGTCTAGAAGTATGATTGATTTTGTTATTGTGGATGAAAGATTGAGGAAGAACCTGCTAGACACTCGAGTATACCGCGGTGTAGACCTTGACACAGACCACTTCCTGGTCATAGCCCGAATACATGGCCTCTTTAAACGATGGCGACACCGAGGAACTGAGCCTACGAGTGTTTTGGACAGAATAAAAGTGGGAAATCTCCAAGAAAAAGATAAGAAAGACGAGTATGTAGAGAAACTGATAGAAAATTTTAAAAGCATAGAAGAGATATGTGTGATTGAAGATTTGTGGGAGACATTTAAGAAAGGAGTCGTGAATGTTGCTGTTGAGGTATGCGGAGTAGCTAAACGAAGGAAAGGAAGAAAGAAGTATAATGTGTGGATGGATAAAGATGTAGAAAAGGCTGTGCAAGAAAAGAAGAAAGCGTGGTTGGATTGGTTAGCAACAAAAGCTAACCAAAAACTTCAAAAGGCGACGAATGACGAGATAAAGGAATCGAGAAAGAAGTATAAAAGATTCAAATCAGCTGCGAAAGATGTTGTGACTAGAAAGAAAGAAGAACAAAAGGATGATTTTGATAGGAGGCTCACTGAAGATTTCCAGTCAAACATCAAGTTTTCCTGGAAATCCGTCAATACAGCCAGAGGAAAGACCTCGGAGCTGAATAGAATTAGGAGTCAAGATGGGGCATTATAAAAGGAGAAGAATATGTGTTAAAGAGATGGAAAGTGTATTTTGAATGTTTATTTGAAAGAGAGGAAGTGCAGGTACAACACCCGGCACCTTCCATGGTTAATATAAATGTTGATGACAGTGAGATAAGCGTGGATGAACTAGTAAATGCGTTGAAAAGTATGAGATTAGGTAAGGCTGCCGGATATGATAGGATTACCGTCGAGATACTGAGGACTGGACAGGGCTTAGTGGCTAGTCAGCTGTACCGCCTTTTCAATTTGTGCTGGCAAAATGGGCAACCGGGAGACTGGTACGAAGCCGTAATCGTGCCATTATATAAGGGAAAAAGGTCACGGCAGGACTGCGTAAATTACCGCGGTATAAGCCTTCTCAGCGTCGTCGGTAAATTGTATGCGAAAGTGTTGATTGAAAGGGTTGTGAATGAAACGGACGAAAAAGTATGGGATTTAGAAAGGGAATGGGGTGTACGGATCAGGTCTTTTCCTTGCGGTGCATAGCCGAAAAGTGTCTGGCTAAAAACCAGAAGGTCTATTGCACGTTCGTGGATTTATAAAAGGCCTATGATAGAGTTGTGAGGAATGAATTGTGGTCAGCATTGTCCGTGAAAGGTGTCAGCAGTATTCTCATACGAGCATTGCAATCTCTTCATAGGGATTCCTGTGCTTGTGTAAGGATAAACGGGGCATACACTGAATGGTTTAATATCGACAAAGGTGTTAGACAGGGATGTGTAGCGTCACCGTGGCTGTTTAATCTGTTCATGGACAATTGCTTGACAGATTTAAAAGAGAATGAAAGTGGGTTGAGAATGAATGAGTTACTCGTCAAATGTTTTCTCTATGCTGATGATCAAGTATTACTTGCGTCTTCAGCCGAGGAGTTGCAGGAGATGGTAACTGCTATGAGTGGAGCTTTTGTTAGAAAGGGGATGAAGATGAATGTAAGGAAGACGAAAGTGATAGTGTTTGAAAGAGATGAGGTCGTGAGAGACTGCAATATAGTGATTGGAGATGAACAAATTGAACAGGAGAATGAGTTTTATGTATCTGGGTTCAAAGTTCGTAAGAGGTGGAAAGTGTGAGAGTGATATTGAAAGAAGAGTGAATGCAGGAAACATGGTGAATGGAGCTTTGCACTCCTTTATGAGCAGTCGGATGGTGTCTAACAAGGCTCGTTTGGCTGTGCATAGGGGAGTTTTGGTTCCGACACTCATGTACGGAAGTGAAAGTTGGGTATGGCAGAAGAAACATGAAAGCAGAGTAAATGCAGTTGAGATGAGATGAGCATTAAGAAGTATGTTAGGAGTTAAACTGAGCGACAGGATAAGGAATGGTGAAATAAGAAAACGTTGTGGTCTGAAAGAAGATGTAGTGACTAAAATTGAGAAAGTACCTTTCTCAATTTTAGTCTCTACATCTTCTTTGTCACTACATCTTCTTGCTGAGATGGTTTGGCCATGTCGAGAGATTTAATAAAGAACGATTGACGAAAAAAGCATATAAGGCGAGTGTGAATGGAAGTGTAGGAAGGGGAAGACCTAGGTGGACGTTTCAAGACCAAATCAGGGATGTCCTGAAAAAAGGCCAGGTCAAGAGTACCCTAAATCGAAGAGAATGTATGAAGGGAATAATGAAAGTGGACGAAGCGAAAAAAGGATGTTAGGATCGTAGCAAGTGGAAAGAAGTGGTCTCTGCCTACCCCTACGGGAAAGAGGCGTGATTATATGTATCTATGTATGTAGTTTCGTAACATTTATCAAGTATGTAATTAACTTGTTAAGTAATTAACTACCGTTTAATATTATAAACTCCACTTTATAAACCAATCATCTGAACAGTTGTTATATTTTTAACAAGATGATTAATAATTTCATACAATATTTCACTTAAGCAACGTTTTCAACCTTTGAAACCGATTGAGCATGGGGTCCAGATCTCGATTCTATTTAATCGAAGATAGATTTTTCTAACAGCGATCTTCGATTTTTGCGTAGTGGACAGAAAATCGATGTTGGATTTAAATTACATCGGTAATTAAGAATCGATGTTTTAATCACTACAATCACACTACAAACACATTGAGTAAATATCGAAGTTTTAATATCTAATACCGATGAACATAGGACATCCCTTAATGTCAATCTCATCATATTTCTCAGGTGTTTACAATTTTCATGCCTGCCGATAACATTTTATTTAGGTCAAATTTATATTTTATATTATTAGGTAATAAATATTATATACAATTTTATAAGTAGCGACTTGTGATATCACGTCGTAGAAGTATTTGTGATGAATTCTTGCTGTGGAAATGAATTGATATTTAATTCAGTGTTAAATGAAATTGTGTCGAATAATTTAGACTTATTTGCAAAGTTACTATATAACGAATTTAGTGCTTGGGTTTGCCTCAGTGCTATCGGCCTCGGACTTGCAGTATTTGTTATAATTAATCTCAGAATTAGTGTAAAAATTTCAAAAAATATCAAAAAGTAAAACCAAAATAAAATCTGAAAGTAAAAGTTATGTTATTAACTGCATTCATCGGAGTCTGAAAGGTATGTAAATGGACCTTAAATTATATTTTCATTTACTGTATAAATTATTATTTAAAATTGTTTAATATTAAAAAAAGATTTAGAGTTGAGAAGAAACTTTTTTATGTGGTTTGTCAAAAAAAAAATTTGCACTTATAATGCTGGTTGCACAGGGCTTTAATAATTATTATTATCTATTCTTATCCTGCTATATAATTTTTTACTTTTCCTTCAATAGTGAATTATAATTTAGCGTAATAAATCTTAGCAAACAAAAATTCTCACCACACAGTATTGCGAAAGCGGGGGGGGGGGGTTAGAGGTCTAGACAAATCTACTCAATATATATTTCAGACAGCTTGTCTGTGCTATTTTGAACTTTTTTTATTTTGACAGATGGTGTATCTGTAGCCCTTTTATTGATAAGACTAATGATACCAAATGCTTGAAGCCAATTGCATTTTCAAGGCATCTTTCTGGTTTCAACACACATTGGAATTTTTATGTTGAATGACCCCCATTGAACAATTCGCATACACAAATACTTACATGGTGTTGCTAGCTCTGAGATCCCGGGTTTGATTTCCGGTTAGGTCATTGTAGAATACACTTTGTTTGAGGTAACATCACTTATTCTGGTTTCAAAATATGCTTAAGCGACTTACTTTGGGAGCAGAGCAATTTACATGATGTTGTCCCTATCAGTGTATGTGTTTCATTTATTATTTTTTAACTCTGTTAGTTAAGTCACTATAGCTGAGTTGTTGGGTGGTCGGAATTTCGAGTCGAGAGACCCGAGTTCGATCCCCAGGTGGCAGTACCAATGAGTTTTTCAAAAACTTATGTACGAATTTCATTGTTGGCTTGGACATAAAGGCGGCGACGGGTTCACCACCTGTCACGTTGTCCCCAAAATATCTTCGGTGGAAGGTGGGTCAAAGGGACTTAATTGTCTAGACTTGACCTCTGTCTACCCCTGTATTGGGAATTGCGTGAAGATATTTTTTTTTTTAACTCCGTTAGTGTATTTGAATGCTGATGCCACACTGCAGTATTACTAATACATGGTTTTTGATAATAACACTTATCCTATAAAGTTAATTGAATTTATTAAGCATTTAAAAAATGAAAGTTCATCTTTTTATTATTAAGCATTTAACGGAATATTTTTTAATATACATGGGAAATTCTCCATGCCCAATATTTTTTTTTAAAACGGTTTCAAATCTGGTAATGGTAAAAAATTAACATACACATACACCTAATTTTTTGTAGTTGCTAAAATAGTGGAGGTAAAAGCTTATAAACTCTGTCAAATTAAGTTATCCAAAATTTTACATTTCGTACATAAATATAATCTTTTTATCTTACTTATCCTTCTAACATATAAATTTAGAAGTTGATATGTTCGGATATAAAACTGTTTGGATATTTATAACCCACCACTCTAAAATGCTTGACCAAATTTCAATGATATTTGGCAGTTACTTCCTAAGATTGAATTAAATATAGGATACTTTTTGTCCTGAAAATAACTTCGGTGGAAGATGGGTCGAAGGGACTTAATTGTCTGGACTAGACCTGTGTCTACCCCTGTATTGTATTATTGGAGTTGCGTGAATGTGAGATAGCCGAGGGGTTGGGTGATCGTGATTCGAGTTAAGAGATACTAGTTAGGGACCAACTGGGGATCAGTTGGTCCCCTCTGAATCTAAATGATGAATGATACCTCTAAAGTCAACGAAACTAAATTTTGCATTACATATATATGTCAATAGATATTTTTGTTAATAATAAGCATAAAAATAATTGGCTTTATCAGCAGTTGAATACTTGCCATATTAACTCTAAATAGAATATAGTATTCTGTGTTAAACCAGGTTAAAAACTTGATTCTAATATCTTCACGCCATTCCCAATACTGGAGTAGACAAAGACTTAGGCAATTAAGCCCTTTTGATTCAATGTTTCTGGTGGTGAGACTGTCGCCGTCTGTATGTCCAAGCCACCCGGATAGATCGTACATAAGCTTTTGAAATTACTCATTGGTACAAGCCACCTGGAGATAGAACTTGGTTCTCTCGATTCGAAATTCCCATCACCTAACCACTCGGCTATCGTGACTGTATCCTATAGTGGTTAATACTTTACTTCTTACTTGTAATATAGTTCTTAAATGGAAATAAGAATGTTTCTAGTTCTCGTCAATTTCGTATCAATAATATTGTAGTTGGTTATTTTAATCTCATAAATACATGCAATTTATAACAATCATTCCGTAGTATCGAAAGTACTTCGAATACTGGTTATTTCACCTCGAACGAAAGTGAGCGCGACCGGGTGAATGGCGCTAGTCTATCCATATTACCTCATTCGACTAAGGCATTTCACTTTTCTAAGCAGAAAGCGTAAATTGTATTATTTTTGCGTATCGGGTTTTAATATCTGGCCATGCGTAAAGAAGAAGGAAAAAAAGGTAATTTATTACAATACACTAAATAATACTGACATAAATTTATTTATAAAAATAAATAAATTAAAAATATTGAAAAATTAAAATATGCATAGAAAAATTAGAAACTAGCAAATTACCAGAAACTTTCCCTTTTTTTTTGGAATTTGTAGGTTGTGGAACGTGCCAAAACACCAATCAGGTTGTTATGGAGAAACCACGAATGCGATTTTTAATGATGACCAAAAACTTTGGTAAACCAAAAAAATTCACACTAATGCTAATTATTATTTCTATAATATTATTGCACAGTAATGTGTTTCGGTAATTAATTTATTTCTTTATAAAGAATTATAAAAGTTCGAATCTCTTTCGAGACCTTATCAAAGCACATGCGTTCGTGCACTTGCTCTATCTCACTCGCTTTCACGCAAAGATCTGTAATATAATTATTAATCCTGGCGATCCTAATCAGAATAATGAGACATTCTCATTGAATTATTGTATTGTCAACAGATCTTGATAAGTCTACGAATTTCAAATGTAATGTGACCATTTAAAGTGGGTTAAAATCGTGTATAAATGAGTCTGATACAAACAAACACACAAAGAAACATACAGGTGAAGCTAATATATGCGCGTTTGTTTAAAACGTGTGTTTGGAACGTTTCCTTTTTAAATTTTGTTACTAATGTGAGGAGAAACATGGAGACGTACTAGGGCACCATATAAGCTTATAAAATTAATTGGCAGTAACCCAACATCACCCGAATTGTGTTTGTTATCAAGGCCATCTCATAATTGCATATTATTGTTTTTTTATTTAATTTGCACATTATTGTCACACGGTTTTCTGTGTCATCATTGTAATCATTGTAATCATTAGGCGCGAGATAACAGCCTGATAGTCTAACACTCCATTTCTTTCCATGGTAGTTGTAAGAGGTGATTAAGGGAAAATAACTGTAAATGGTATTGGCTACCACCAGATCGTTACTTTGATAGTACACAATTAAATTAGTTTACACAACGAAAGGTGTCCGTTGTGTGCAAGAAATAATGTAGAGCCTATTGTAATTTTCATCAGGAAATACTACTAAGCTAGGATACCTCGATTTACCGTGTGGTAATGGTGTAAGAATATTGCCTCTCTCTATCTTTCAGTGGGTGTCGTAAGAGACGACTAAGGGAAAGGCCTTGAATATCATTATGGCAAACGAAAGATGGCGGGATAACCATCTCTAAAAATATCAGATCAAAATAATTAGATCGGAGATGGTCAGCAGCGTCTGAGGTGCGAGTGGTCTGGTTCTGCGATCGCCAATCCGCTTGTCAAGCGTGGCAGTTATGGCAAATCCTCCCTATGGGAGAGGCCTATGTACTGTAGTGGACTTTAACATGCCGTTATGTATGTATTTAGGATACCCCGGGGTAGGCTGTTTATTTGTATATGCGGCGTCTGTACACTTACTTACTTTGGTCGTCAATCAGTAGTGCTTCCACTATCTAAACTAAAATAATTTTCTGATTTCATTGCATATTTTATTTAGTTTTTACAGACTATTTTTACGTCCCGACGTTTCGTTTAAATGTTTCCACTACTTTATTCCGGTTTGAAAGATATAGAGCTAGGGATTTGACAGGTTAATTGACAGAGTTATTAAGGGAAAATACTTTTAAATTGCTATGGCTAACGACATACAGTGCCGGATTATCCACATAGCAAGAGCAGCAATTTCTACGGGCCTTGCGCAAAAGTAAAGTATCAACCCGTTTTTTGGATCTATTTCTGGCAAATAGTGGTATTTAGTATTGTTAAGTTTTTAAAGTCTGTCGTGACTTTAAAAAAATGCAATGTCGAGTGGTCGGTTTATATCGTTGGCTTGGACAATTACGACAGCGCCGGGTTTACCACCTGTCACACTGTCCGAAAAATATCTTCTGTGGAAGGTGGGTGGAAACGACTAAATTGTCTAGAACTCTGTCTACCACTGTACGGCGTGAAGATATTTTATTTTATTGTTTTCATCACTTGAGAAAAGTCAGCAAATCTGGGACTCTCAACAGAATTTCTTGCGGGCCCCGCGCTTGCTTAATCAGCTACTGACGATACATGGTGGGATAAACGTTTCGAGTAATAGCAGACAAAAAGATGAGACAGATGACGGATAGTAGTATCTATACTGAACTTTTGAATAGAAAAACGAATAATTGATCTCACTAACAAAAAAAAAAATGTCTCACCCTTAACACAAATAATTTCTAAATTTTAGACACATAAATTGTGTATACGGGAGATGAAAATGTTTTTTGTAATATTTTTATATTGTGGTTTACAGTTAAAGTATACACAACAGGATAGTGCTCTACAATTTACAATGGCGTTAGGATTGCTAATCCCGCATCAGTTGCTGATACAATTTGTATGTAAAGAGGTTAATGCTATATAGGAGTGTGGTTTCGATTAATGTTCTAATGTAATCCTAAACTGAAGTTTTTTTATGTAATCGGACATTATTTTGTAAAATGTAGCTTATTTTCAATTCGATTAATGTTCTAATGTAATCCTAAACTGAAGTTTTATTATGTAATCGGACATTATTTTGTAAAATGTAGCTTATTTTCAATTCGATTAATGTTCTAATGTAATCCTAAACTGAAGTTTTATTATGATTTCGGACATTATTTTGTAAAATGTAGCTTATTTTCAATTCGATTAATGTTCTAATGTAATCCTAAACTGAAGTTTTATTATGTAATCGGACATTATTTTGTAAAATGTAGCTTATTTTCAATTGATTAATGTTCTAATGTAATCCTAAACTGAAGTTTTATTATGTAATCGGACATTATTTTGTAAAATGTAGCTTATTTTCAATTCGATTAATGTTCTAATGTAATCCTAAACTGAAGTTTTATTATGTAATCGGACATTATTTTGTAAAATGTAGCTTATTTTCAATTCGATTAATGTTCCTAATGTAATCCTAAACTGAAGTTTTATTATATAATCGGACATTATTTTGTAAAATGTAGCTTATTTTCAATTCGATTAATGTTCTAATGTAATCCTAAACTGAAGTTTTATTATATAATCGGACATTATTTTGTAAAATGTAGCTTATTTTCAATTCGATTAATGTTCTAATGTAATCCTAAACTGAAGTTTTATTATGTAATCGGACATTATTTTGTAAAATGTAGCTTATTTTCAATTCGATTAATGTTCTAATGTAATCCTAAACTGAAGTTTTATTATGTAATCGGACATTATTTTGTAAAATGTAGCTTATTTTCAATTCGATTAATGTTCTAATGTAATCTAAACTGAAGTTTTATTATATAATCGGACATTATTTTGTAAAATGTAGCTTATTTTCAATTCGATTAATGTTCTAATGTAATCCTAAACTGAAGTTTTATTATGTAATCGGACATTATTTTGTAAAATGTAGCTTATTTTCAATTCGATTAATGTTCTAATGTAATCCTAAACTGAAGTTTTATTATGTAATCGGACATTATTTTGTAAAATGTAGCTTATTTTCAATTCGATTAATGTTCTAATGTAATCCTAAACTGAAGTTTTATTATGTAATCGGACATTATTTTGTAAAATGTAACTTATTTTCAACATATATCAGTGTTCCAAAGTGAGCCCTAGCCTACCACGCTTTTTCTTTGGTGATATATACATATAAACTAGTTTCGTGTGCTATCATACCACGATTGTTTGAGAAAAAAACTTTGAAAATATCATTGGCTCCCGACTGTTGGCAGGATAACCATCTCAAAAATACCAGACCAAAATTTAGCAGACTGGTAACGAGCAGCAAAGACTACGGTACGAAGTTTCTGGTACTGCGATCGACAATCCGCATGTCAAGAGTGGCTATTATGACACCCTTTTTTAAAGAAGTGATCTTTCTTCTGTAATGCACTTTTACAGGCCGTTGTGCGTCTATGTATGTGTATATTTAAAAAAAATATGAAAGTACTTAGTAAATAGTAACGCCAAGTGATATTTTTGTCAACCATTTTAATTAGTATTGTTTTAATCGCACGTAATCAATTATTTCCTATCACATGTACAGATGACATAGAGTGGTGTTGATATATAATTCATCATTGGCCTCCGCTAAATACGAGTTAAAAAACGCGTTACAATCGATTCAACAGTCAAAGACACTTTTACCGAAAGGACGGTGCGATCAATTCGTCATTTCCAATTTATCTAATGTCAATCTATTTCAATCATATTGCACGAGTTTGTACAGTGCGCAACACTAGTTTGAAAAACAGGTAAGGTGGTGATATATGATAATGTGTAATATTTATTTATTTATTTATTCTTAATGCACCTTAATACATATGAAGGAACAAAGGCGGACTTAATGCTATATCAACCCATATAGTATCACATAAATTCAAAAGACATATTTAATGTCAGACGTGTTGTGTGAGTTAGAAGTTGAAATTGAAAGCAGGTTCATACGCACTGGCAAATTACATTTCGTCCTGACAACAGCTCAGACATCCAGATCTTGTACAAATAACAAGACACACGATGAAGATAAAAGAAGAATTTTCAATTTTTCTGTAGTTCTTTAAACTTTAATATCGATATCTTTACAACTTGAACTTATCAAGAGCCCATTGTTAAGAGAACGGTTCTAAGAAATTTTTCGCAACATTTAATCTATCTTCAAAATCTATACTAAAAATATATGAAATATCTTCACGCAATTCCCAATATAGATTACATAGACAGAGGTCTAGTCTAGACAATTAAGAACCTTCGTCCCACCTTCCAGACAGAGGTCTAGTCTAGACAATTGAGTACCTTCGACCCACCTTCCACCAAAGATATTGTCGGGACAACGTGACAGATGGAAAGCCCGACGCCGTCTTTATGTCCAAGCCAACGATATAATTCCTGAATAAGTTTCTGAAAAACCCATTGGCCTGCCACCTGGGGATCGGACTTGGGTCTCTTGACTCGAAATTCTGACCTTATGTTTACCTATTACTGAAATTATGTACGAATTATATCGTTGGCTTGAACATAAAGACGGCGTCGGGCTCACCACCTGTTTCGTTGTCCCGAAAATATCTTCGTTGGAAGGTGGGTCGTTACTAAATTGTCTAGAACCTTTGTCTATCCCTGACTTGGGAATTGCGTGAAGATATCTATTTATTTTATATTCGTAGCTATCCTAATATTATATTCGTAGGAAAAGGGGAGTACCAGTAGGCAGATCTAAATTCACAATATTCATGTGTTGCCTTATATGAGTATAGTGATTGTATGAAGTAGAGGATGGGACAGGATGGGTTAAGCTGAAACTATTTTATCAGGAGTATATATTGATAAGGGAGTGGTAAATTAGAGCGAGCAGATCGTTCTTATATTTAAACGTTAACTTGTGTGGTCCAGCGATGTCTATAATAATATGCTGGGCGCGATTTAATGGAGACAATTTCAATTATGATACAGTCAAATTCATTGATATGTGGATGGTATCGGAGTGCATTTGGCGATTCTCAAGTACGAGAGAAGGACTTATTCATCGTAGTTTTTTTGCTACCTTAATTATTGCCTAAACTGATTTTTCCTGTCTCTTATTTAATGCTTTTCGGTACCGCTGTTGCTAGTTTCTAAATTAGCTGTATGTGAATAAGGACTTGAAAAAAAGTAAAAAATATTATCGCGCCTTTTCCAATACTCGTGTAGCTAGGATTCTAGACAATAATTTCTGGCAGTTTGTTTTTCTGTTCGCCAAATAGACGATACAATTTGAAGTTGTATTATATTAGTTATTGTTGTTATATTGGAAGTTCCGAAATTTCGCTACTTCTATCCTTTTATTCGCGTAAAAAAGTGAGAAGATGGAATTTGTTGAAAAAAGTAGGGGACGAGGTTGTATGGAGGGGGCGTGCTGAATGAAACTGGTGGAACATTTTGATTTTGATCGGACCTCGCGTCCGATTTGGTTGAAACGTTGCGTTTTTTACTTTAAACTTCGTAAGTTTTTCCTGTTGTAAAGTCACAATATGTGTTGATCCTATTCTTTAGAGTGCGTAATATGTGCAAATCATAGCTTCAGCTGGAAACGAATCCAAAACGCATTGCTCAACAGCTAACTACATAACTCACGTGTTATGTTCAATTCAACAAATAGTTGTGCTATAAACACCGAAGGTATACCTTGAAACTAGTTAAACGGGAATGTCGCAAAAACGTACGTAGTACGTTAAATATTTTTATCGTTAAAAGCCTGTGTGGCTTCATTCTGACACAACGGCTATTATTTGCTAGTAATTTCGCTATTCCAGCCCGCGGTGCCCTTCGAACAGAAATAGTATCGCTTGCAAAATAATACCGGCAGATTAGCTCGTACACTAGTGGTGGTTAACTAGGTTGACCACTGCATAGAAATACTGGCAACCAAAACTGCATAAAAAAAATGGCAATAATAGTTGCCCTGCTTAAATTATCGGCAACTTCCGGGATTATGTTATTTTTATCGCGATTTTTAAAAATGGAAAAAATTAAGGTTTTATGTACAGAAGGTATTATGTATCAATGAAGTTAATAGAATACGCGGATTCTAAGGTTTGGCGTTTTGTTACAAAATGTAAGGGGAATAATTATTTAAATTTACAATGTTTTCGTTGAGACAATTTAGTCATTATTTCGACACACTTTTCAGCGGTGTGAAATAATCAAAGCATCCAAGCACACGGTATAATGTACTTACATGGATATACACTTGTAAAATAAAGTAATAAACGTCTTCACGCCATTCCCGATACAGGGGTAGACAGAGGTCTAGACAATTAAGTCCTTTCGATCCATCTTCCACCGAAGATATTTTTGGGACAATTTGGCAGGTGGTGAGCTTGACGCCGTCTTAATGTTCAAGCCAAATATATAAATCGTACATAATTAAAAAAAAAACCTATTGGTATGAGCCTGCCACCTGCGGATCGAACTCTGGTCTCTTGACTCGAATTGCGACCACCCAACGACTCGGTTATCATGACTTATTTACTTAAATACATAAATATTATATACCCCGCGGAGGGCTATAAACCCATAGCGGAATTCGAACCCGCAACTCTTGTTCCGAAGGCAGGGTCACTACTCACTAGGCTATGGAGCCGTCTTAGTGGAATAATTATCATTTCATATTAATACCACACGATAATTTGTTCGCCATAGATTGCTTTGTTGGAGTGTTCGTAGTTTTAACGCCGTTGCCCTATCACGTACGCGACAAAAACGACCGCGGGAGAAGGAGACGGGCGAAGTCGTATATTACCTTCCTTGTACCGGCGGTTGGTTGTAGATCATTCAATTAAAAATGTTGATATCTTTACGCCTAATCCGGATACTCGGGTAGACAGAGGTCCAGACAATAAAGTCGTTTCGACCCGCCTTTCAACGAAGAATATTTGGGACAACGTGACAGGTGGGTAGTCTATCGTCGTTTTAGTGCCCAAGCCAACGGTACAATGTACTCAATGAAGTTAATTACTTATAAATATGTATATGTATAATAAATAGGCCTATTTTAAACAGTGGCTGTAAAGAAGAAGAAAGTAATTATACATATACACTTATAATTCTCCCAAAAAATTTTGGGTCGACAGGACTCCCTGTATTCGGAATGGAGTAAAGATATTTTGTGTATACTTATAATCATCCATGACTCCAGTAAAAACATTAATATTCATCACAAACATTTTTTTTTTGGAATGGCGTGAAGATATATTTTTATACTTATATACTCATCCATAACTCGAGTAAAAACATTAATATTCATAACACAAATATTTTTCCGTAGCGGACTTCGTACCCGCAACCATCAGGTTTTAAGGCAGTGTCACTACCAACTAGACTATCGGGTCGTCTAGGAAGCGTTTGGTTGTGTTCTAAATTAACCTTTCGTTATTTTAAATATACAAAATAAAGAATACACTAATGTTTTACAAAAAAAGGTAGAAAAAACAATAACTTTTTCGAAATAAGTGTTCAGAATATTTAAGTATGCGAGTCACCCAGGTTCGTCGGTTTATTTCCATTGCCCTTATCTTAACAGGTAAATAAGACAAAAACTTGAAATTTGATATGTTTGCATCTGATCGCATTGATTGAAGAAATCTCACGTATTATTAATAATTACTTAAACAATAACATAATTATAAAGAATAAGAATATAATTTTGTCACCAAACAACAAAGCTGTGTTAATAGTTTCTGATTTCATAAGTGCTTCCTTCAGCTACTTACTTTGGACTCAGAGCTATGTATGTGATGTTGTCCCTATCTATGTAAGTATTTATTTATTCCCAAGTTCGCTAATGTTGGAGGGTTGTACACGACGTCCAGAAGTAAAAAATAATTCCGTAAAATTTTTCGAATGTTAAGTGTGGCCTGAGGACATATTTTAATGAATAATTATTCCTAGGAGTGCCAACATAATTTGATACGTGCCAGAGATAGCTCTTGAATAGAAAAATACGTATTTAAATTCAGTGGCAACCCGAAAAAGCCCACTGCTGGGCAATATACTGTAAATATATATAACATGATACGCCTTCGGAATGCTTAAATCTAAACATCTGTACATATAGACAAAATATATATGTGTTAGTTTGTTATTACAAATTAACAGCTTTTCACTAAATTAAAATGAAAGAAATTGTGTCTGTCTGTCTGGTTGTGTATGAGCTTATAGCTGAGCGGATAGTAAAAACTGGCTAGATAGTAACAATTGGCTACCGGTAAAAACTGTATTAAATAATTAGATAAGTACATAAAGGAATAATCTTATGTAGTGAGGCAGTATGCCGCGATAGTAAACGATGATGTGTTTCTTGCCACCGTCTGTGCTACCACCGCCGGTGCTGCCACCAACGTCGATTAAGGATGCCGGATGCGTAAGCTATTTGCGGTGTTGCCACAACAGTGTTTATCACGTTATAGCCCCGACGAGCAGCTTGTGCGTTTATAAAATTAATTAATTATTTGTCTAGACCTCTGTCTATCCCTGTATTGGGAATAGCGTGACGATATTTTTTTTTTAATTAATTCGGAAATAAAAGTTAAATTGATACAAAAGTAAAACATTATCGGTGCTGGCAATAAATCACTAGTGCGGTTAAGAAGTAGCTTGCTAGCTTCAGTGTGCGACTTGGGCATTTGTTCATGCACCTTGAATGATAAAATCGTCATTTTAATAGGCTGTTTCTCTTTATATGGCGTATCTGGGTTGCGCTCGCTGCTTATAAGGACGTTTACTACTCCTTTAGATTATGATTCTATTATCATATTGCGAAATGTATTCATCGAAACGTTTAAATTGTAAGTTTTTACTAGGACGTAAATAAATAAATAAATATCTTAACGCTATTCCCTATACAGGGGTAGACAAAGGTCTAGTCTAGACAATTAAGTCCCTTTGACCTACCTTCCACCGAAGATGTTTTCGGGACAACGTGACAGGTGGTGAGCCCGTCGCCGTCTGTATGTACAAGCCATAGATATAATTCGTACATAAGTTTTTTGAAAAACCCATTGATACGAGCCTGCCGCCTGGGGATCGAACTCGGGTCTCTTGACTCGATGTTCCGACCACAAAACCACTCGGCTATCGTGACTTAATAAATAAATATCTTCATGCATAGTTCCAATAGGTTATATGAGTTCACTTTTTCTACATTTGCTCGGGTCTGAGTGTACGTGGTATCTTTCTTGTTTCTTATGACATAATACTCGTGCACAACGAATATACAACGAATATAGTGGACAACGAATATCTCGTGATGAAGGAAAAAGGTTTTCTTTACGGAACATACGTTGCTTTAAGAACCAACCATAAAATCTACTAAGATGTAACTATAAGATATAGGTGTAAGGTTGTTGATAGAGGAGAAGGCTAAGCAACTGTTTTATATTCGCCATTAATATTAACCGCGGTTGTTTTGCGTCACTGCGATATTTGACTCGCAGAATCGTCTGCACGTTCGCCGCTATTGACTTTCATTGGCCTTTTAAAATTCATTGTATATTAAAGTAAAAAAAAAATATGTTTCGTTGGAAGGTACTTTCTGAATAAGAAAATGCTTATGTAACCGCCTAACGGAGTTTGTACGGAGTTTTTTTTTTTTATTTTTTACTTAATTTTATTAGTGTATAATATTTAATATTTGATTGTTAAGTTATAACTACTATAAAAAATTCTCGTGTAATTGTGTTTGTAGTTAAACTCCTCCGAAATGGCTCGTCCGATTCTCATGAAATTTTGTGTTCATATTAGATAGGTCAGAGAATCGGAAAACATCTATTTTTAATCCCCACAAATGTTAAGGGTAGCACTCATATTTTTTTAGATAATTTTTATATGAAACAAAATTAAAAAATACATACAGCCTTAAATCTTCACCCTTCTACGATGATTTTGAATACATGCTCTTATAATTATTCATATATAGTGTGTCCATTTCTTATATCTAGGACTACGGAAAAAATATTCCTTTCATAGTCTTTTTAATAAAACGACTTACACGAGTTGGACTATTGCAAATGTAGCCGACAATGTGCTGCAGGAAAAGGTGCGGGTGGGTGGGTAGCTACATCAGTCAGGTCGGGTGATCGTGACCTGGGGAGGACGTCTCCTCCACCAGTGTGCGCGCTATCGGTAATCGTATATATTCGTGCATCGTGAAAACTTCGATAGCGTGATGTAGGATATCAATGTGTTTCCTGAATTCGCAATTAGAGAGCTTTTAATGCGGAGACATAGATGTCGCCACACAAAGAACCGGATCATATATTGTAGGTAGCAGTTATTGCGCCTCGGTCCGATACTGTGAGTTACGAGCGGCAAGATTGACACTGTTGTAGGTAATGTTTTATATAAAAACCCGACAACGATGGCGCCGATATACTGGTTAATAAGTTTTATGTCTTTTGATCTCGAGCACTTCACGTGGAATCTGCATTGCAATTATTATTTGCATGCTAATTTTAAGAATGATGTGCAAACCTGTAGTAATTTTTCAATTTCCATGTTAAATGAAAAAGATATAAATAAATATCTTCACGCATTTATCAATACAGGGGTAGACAGAGGTCTAGTCTAGACAGTTAAGTCCCTAGACCCACCTTCCACCGAAGATAATTTCGGGACAACGTGACAGGTGGTGAGCCCGTCGCCGTCTTTATGTCCAAGCCAACGACATCATTTGTATATAAGTTTTTGAAAAACCCATTGGAACGAGCCTGCCTCCTGGGGATCGAACTCGGGTATCTTGACTTTAAATTCCGACCACACAATCATTCGGGTATCGTGCCTCGGTGATCGTGAAAAAGAGGAATACAAAAAATAACACGATAGCCAAGTGGTTGAGTGATCGGAAATTGGAGTCGGGAGATTCGAGTTCGAACCTCTGGTGGTAGACTCACTGCTATTATGTTGCCAAAATAAGCTCCGGTGAAATGTTGGTTAAAGCGTCTTATCTGTCTAGGCCTCTGACCACCTCTGTATTGTGCATTTATTCCCCTGGCTGATTTGTTAAACCTACCCTTTTAATAAAAGTCTCATGTATATTTATCATAGCTAAAGTCTTTGACCACGTTTCCCGAGTATAGTCAAAAGGTGGAACAAAAAGTTGTCCGATGCACTTACCTAGTAAACCTGTCTAATACTCAGCGCAACGAACATAACTCCACAAACACTATGTCCATAAATACTTGTAATACTATTTGCGAACTTGTTATTTTGCTCAATAAATATAGAGTTAAAACCTTTGAAGACCGCATTAATTGCTTTTTTACGCTTTTGTTGATTCCATGCACATTTAAAGACTTTTTTGATCATTAAATTTAATTGGTTTTCTTAAAAACTTGGCAGAGATACTGCTGTCCCTTGTTGGCACAAATAATAATATCCTTTTTTTGCCAATGTTATCTATGAGTAATATACGCGGCGAGAGACGGTTACTTATTAAAAAAATAGTAGAGTCAATGACCAAAGACTAATTCGCACTTATTAGTATTACGTGTATCTAAGACTTAATCGCTCAAAGTGCGCCAAAGAGACAAACGAACGGCGATTGTGTTGGCGCTTGAACTAGAGGCATCTTGTGCTGGTCCGGTAAGTACTCTATCACTTCCTGGCCTCCCTTCTCCTCTCCAGGATTCTTTTTTTAAAGATAGCCTTGCTGACTTACTGCAGCTTTCCTGCGGAAGTTTATTGGCGTCGCCTATCATTAATCATTAGTCAGTTGCACTTTGCCATAAATAAGCCAAATGCACACAAAGAACCTACAATAAACATATAGTTTTTCCGACTTCTTTCTATCTTTAAAGTTATTTATGTGTTTTACGGACAAGCCAATTTTTAATAAATTATACATAGATGACTTTGTTCTGATCCCAAAGTAAGTAGCTTAAGCATTTGAATTAGGGGGTCAGAAACAACGAAGGTATCACAAACATCCAGACCCGGAAAAATGTAGAAAAAGTGTTTTCTACATTGACCCGACCGGAGATCGGAACCGTCGCCGGCGCCAGATCTGAGGTCCTGCCTAAGAGCCAGCGACATCATGAAAACTGGTGTGTACTCCACTAGTCTACGGAGGTCGTTAAGGAATTATGTTACAAAAGCTGTTAAAAGGAGAAAAATGGAGGAAAAGAATTTAAAGATATTTTGTATTTTAAGGTTTTCCCTTTTTATCTTTAAAGAAACGGCGATGAATTCTAATGAGGATAATCCCCATCCTCATAAACGTTTTGATGAAACATTAACTACGGTTTCGAAAATTATGGCGACAATTATTAGATTCAGTAGTCATATCGAGTCAATAGTCAAATATATAGGTAAAGATATATTTTAGTTTGGAAGAAGGCGATAGGCTCTCCATCTCTTACGTAAAAATATATATGTAAATATCTTCACGCTATTCCCAATACAGGGGTAGACAGAGGTCTGGACAGAGACAATTAAGTGGTCTCGACCCATCTTGCACCGAAGGTATGTTTGGGACAACGTGACAGGTGGTAAGCCTGTCGCCGTCTCAATGTCCAAGCCAACGATATGATTCGTACATAAGTTTTTGGAAAAACCCATTGGTTCGAGTCTTTTCGACCCACTTTCCGCAGAAGCCTATTTACGGTACAACGTGACAGATATACGAGTATAGTCACGATAGCCGAGTGGTTGGTTGATCGGGATTTCGAGTCAAGAGACCCGAGTTCGATCCCCAGATGGCAGACTCGTACCAATGGGTTTTTCAAAAACTTATGTACGAATTATATCGTTGGCTTGGACATGAAACGGCGACGGGCTCATCACCTGTCACGTTGTCCCGAAAATATCTGGATTCCAGATCAGTTCCAGTCATTTATTTTGTCCCGAAAATAAATGACTGGAATATATCATAGCCCTTAAAGTGATTTGACAATGGATTTATTAATCTATCTGGAATTATTACTGTGTAATGGTAACTTCAATTGAATTGCAATTTGCAAATCTCGCAGGTGGACTTGGCTTTTTGTTCCCTTTGCCCAAAAATTAAAAAGTTAATCCTGTTTTGGGGTATCGCCTTTAGGTATCTGCTAACCACTTTCTTAGCGTGCACGCAGAAGGGCGGTGTGAAAAACATCTCGAATGTCATGTCGAAGTACTTAGAGGTTAGTTAGCAATTAGATCGCCAATTTACTTGCCAATTATGCCAATATTGTCTCTGTACTGATATTTGTAATATTTTCTTCTATTCTTTGTTATAGTTGTTATAGTTTGTTATAGTTATGGCGCCTTCGTTGTTTCCGATTCCCATACCTCAAGTGCTTTAGCATCTTACATTGGGATCGGAGAGAATAAATAATAGTACATAGAAAATAAATAATAGTATAGATAGGGATAACATCACATACTTATTATAATATTATTTATTTTTCGTTAGTTAGTTAGTGGGTTATCTCGCTATCTGTGCATCAATGTTACACTGTGTCAGTAGGCAGTTTCTCAGTTACGCTATCATAGTTACAATATTCAACCAGAGTACAGAGTATATTCAAAATATACAAAGCCTAAAATTTTTTTGCGTTTTTTTTTTACAAACTATTGTTATTTTACAAACTATTTATACAGCGTTCCAGTGATGATATAAAAAGTATCTTTCAAGTTTTTTTTTGAGAAAATCTGCTAATCTTCCTTACAGACCATCCATTCATCCTACCAGACTTTAAATAGCGTCCCTGCCGAAACCCTGAAAATAAATCAATATTGTTGAACGGTCGTGTTTCATGAAGTTAGTTGTTAGGAGTGGAAGTTCGCAAGCGTTCGAAACGTTCAGCGTATCGTCGCTTGAAGTGCCGTGGAGTGACGTAAGTGAACGGGCCATTCGGCCAGGCTTTTCGGCGGGGCCCCCACCAGCGCGTTTTGTTTACAAGAGCTCACTCAGCCCGCCGGCACTCGGCAGCAGACCTGCACGAGAGACGCGACGTTCCGCGCTCACCGTAATCTACTACTATAACGATAAGTGAACAACTAAAGTGACTGAATAACTAGAGTTCCAACGCTGGAAGACTAACCATCGGAAGAAAAAGAAATTTACGAAAACGCGCAGCAATACAGAAAATAAGTGCTTGTGTGTTCAGGATCTGCAAAGAGTCGAATTAAGAAAAGTAAGTTCTTATTTTCGATACGCTATTAAACGTGTTCTTATATCTAAAATCTATTACGTTATGCGGAACGAAATGCAAATTTACATTTATAAAATGTTGCTTAGCGAAGCCGCGCTTTACTTATGATTTGGTATGAAAGCACAGACCGTAGATTCGACCGTCGTTGATTTACGATAGTGACACTTACATTTATTTTTATGTTGGCGATAAGTTCTTAATTTTTTAATTATTCTATTATAATTATGTTGAAAGGAAACGTGTTGGTATGCCACAACAGTTTTCCTATTGACTTCGAACGTAATCTATTCGACATGCTAGAAATTAAACGGTCTCTGTAAATACACGTTATCAATACAACGTAACGCGTTCGGATCTCTAGATGTAATCGTAACGCTAATATGGTAAATATTTAAATGTGAATGTTGCAAACGTAATTTATACCGAATACGTTCAAGGATTGAGCGTTGGAAACTCCGAAAAATAGTATTTGATGGCATTCCGCTTAATTAAACAACAGCACCGTATACATGAAGGTCGTAATTTTTATGTCACTTGCGTTCCATTTCGAAACTAAACCGGTTGAGATCTTTTTTAAGCTGGTGTAATAAAATCAACATATCATAGCCCGAGATCGGTGCTCGTGCAGGTAGAGTGGAAGCTTTGGTAGCTCTCTTCAAATTCAGTTGTACATTGTATGTTAGACTTGCTGTTAGATTTATGCATTTTTCACCTTTCATATCTAAAGGAATCCGAGGAGTGAGTCACGATAGCCGAGTCGTTGGGTGATCGAAATTCTAGTCAAGAGACCCGAATTCGATTCCCTAGGCTCGTAACATTGGGTTTTTTCACACTTGACTAGTTGTCCCCAAAATTACCTCGGTGGAAGTTGGGTCGAAAGGACTTGTTTAGACTTCGGTCTACCCCGGTATTGGGGTCGCGTAAAGATACATATCTAACGGAGTTGCCGCGGTTAGTTTACATGAAACGAATATAGGTACATTGGTTTGGCTGGATTCAGCCTAGCTAAGCAGAATTTGACGACGACCTTCGTCTTATATTACAGAGTGAGTTTTTTGTCACGTTTTTTCTCTGATATTGCGATACTGTAAATTTTTCCCTTAGTCGTATCTTCAGGCACGAGTAGAAAAGGCTCTCTCTGCTATCACACGGTATTTGACTAAAGATTATCATACTACTTTGTACATTAAGTTGAAAATTTAGGAGTTGTGCATTTGCGTTATATTACTAGCAGTATATGTCCTATTCAAGCATTTTTATTTTTTGACATCTTACATTCTCGTATTGATATGATAACATGTTTTGTATTTTAATACTGTTCAATTTTCACGGTGAACTGACCATGTAGAGTATGGGTGAAACTAAACCCTGGAGCCTCAAATTTTAGAGTATTAGAAATGTTAGTGTATAGTGAAGCTCTATGTTTCTCCTAATGTGTAAATAATCCTTTTTCTTTTACATAAATAAATTGTACATATCGTCACGGTTAATAAAAGGGTTAGAGATCGGAAGTACCAAACCACCAAGTACCAAATAGACTCGTTCTCTTGTTAATAAATTTTCTCCGGTTTTCTGGCATATCCTTAGTTGACTTTCAACTTTTTTTGGTGTTTAAACCTAACCCAGTCTCCGTTTTTTTATTTATTCTATACTTTTAATTAGTTTTATTTGTATACTTTGCTTCTACTATTAACCTAAGTCCTGATAACACTCCATTCATTATTTTTTGATTTTGTTCATCTCATCTGAAATACGTAATTGTGTTACGTTCATACATTTATTATCGTTTACTCCGAAGACGTGTGACTTACACACCAGTTTTTATTGTATCATCAGGTCCTGGGTTCGATTTACGGAGGGGCCAATGTAGAAAAGAAAAAGTGGTTTTCTGGTCTGGTGGTCCCGGGTCTGGGTGTTTTTGGTATCTTCGGTGTTTCCGAAATTGATATTTTAGCTACTTAATTTGGGGTCAGAGCAATATTTGTGCGTTGTCCCTATCTATACATGTATGTATGTATGTATGTATGTTGTTGTTTATATTATATTTATTTGATATGTCTCTGAATTTGGATTTTCTACACAATTATTACAACAGCAATCTACATAAATCTATAGATTATTGATTTAGTTAAATACTTTCCGAGAACGACTCTATCGCTAATTCTCAATAATTTTCATTACAGTAGTGACTTGCTGGTATCGTGTACCTGTGTGTGTGTGTGTGTATGTTTAAGATCGATAAGTTTACGTCAACGGTACCACGTGTTGTGTAAATTTAGTGAGCCTTGGCATTTTTCTATGTTGCCTACTAATTCTATTAGGCTTACATTTCTGTGTCAATTTAAACTTTAATCGTATTAAGTATATTCTTCAATGTAGTCGTGCCTTTAATTAAAACAACTTGTAATCTTCTGTAAATCTGTCAGATGATGAAGAATGATTTTGTTAATTCAGAAGTACTATCATTATTTCTGTAGAAGAACTATATCTTTATGTCTCCCCAAAATATTTAAATAAAGATATAAATTCGTTACATTATCCGTACTTATAAAAAGTGAAGCATATTAATTTTAATGGCATATTAAGCATAAAAGATGCGATTGCATTCAAAATTCATTATTAATAACAAAAATTGTTCTGCCACCTCCTGTGTTGCATCTCTTTTCATTTCCAGTTACTGTTTTACGATAAGACTAGAGGAAGACAACCAAACGTAAAAAGTTGTAGTGCCTACGGATTACGGCATATTTATACCTATTTTTTTTCTAACGCAACTACTTATACTGGAGTAGGCAGAGGTCTAGGCGATGAAGTCCTTTCGACCCCACTATTCACCAACTATTTCACTATTAATATAAACACAAAATTATGCTGGCCGATGATGTGTAGTGCTTAAATAAACTTATTAAGTAGCCGGTCACGATAAGAAGTCACGATAGCCATGTGGTTCGGTGGACGGAATTCGAGTCAAGAGTAACAAGTTCGATCCCCAAGGTTACATACCAATGGGTTTTTTGCAAAAAAAGGTTTTATTACATACTTTATTCTTTTCTAATGAATAAAATCTTGAATATGATTAAAAAACAAGAAAATAGAGAATTGGAATGAAGGATACTTATTGCGGAGAAGCAATCGCTATCCCGTAGCTTGTAGATTCGTAGAACCTTCGCCAATTTTGTAACGGCCTACGACCTTTGTGACTGTCTACGGGATGTATATTATAAGCACTGGTGACCCATAATGAGTAAATATAATTTTTTTTATAGAATTATATCTATGACTATGTCGACGGGCTCACCGCCTGTCACATTGTCCTAAAATAAACTCCGGTGAAATGCGGGTCGAAACGACTAATTTGCACTAGACCTCTGGCTACACCTGTATTGAAAAAGGGAAGCGTGAAAATTATGTTTTACTCTTTTTATGAATACCTTTATATTTATATAAAAAGCATGTAAGTAAAATAAAGGCATGGATATAAAATTTTATAGTTGCTCACATTGTTATCTCTCTTCGATTATTTCTTGGCACTCTGATGTTTTATGTCATTTCCATCGATAAGGATGATACGAGTAATATCAATTATTTATTTAGGACATTGATTGCGTATTTCTTATTGATTTTCATTGATCGAGTTTTCAGTTGTATATAATTATTTCATCGTGCTAATGCAACTATGGGAATTTTAGGTTAGGCGAATAGATTATATCTGCACATCAATGTATAATCGGCGATAGGGTCACCACCTGTCACATTGTCTCATATAAGCTTCGGTGAAAATTGAGTCGAAGGCTTCTGGAATTCTGCGTATCCCAGTAAGGGAAATTAGGTGATTATATCTGTCTTTCAAATAAAAAATGTGTGAGCCGTCACGGAATGCCTGGCAGATGTGAAAAGTCGAAATTGAAAATAATGACTTTATTACATTATTATTCATTTTTATTAAATACAAAAATTCTAAATTTATTTGAAATCGCGAAGAGCCGCCACGCCGAAAAACAGGTTTACTCTTTTTAAAAATGTAATTGAGACCTAGTTTTCTTGCTCACAATGTACCTAAATTGCAGATTTTCTTTTTATTGTCACTCTTTTAATGCTCACTTATTGAATTTAGTAGGAGCAGCCAGGTCTCCTGTCCCTTTTCCCCCTCGACCTCTAGACGTGTGACCTCCCGTCTTACTCACATTATTGTAGGATTATTGTCCTAAGAACTGCGCAGTTTAGAATGCGCTCAGTGTCTGCATCCATAATTAATTTAATTTGGAATTTTATTAGTTACGTAAAAATAAGGTAAGGATTAAGAATATTTTTTGTACATATGTAATAATTTTATGCATTTTGCCTATTAAAGAAATAAACTAGTACTTTTTTCTTCTTTGGTTGTTGTTCTTTCGCTAGAACATTGCCTTTAAAGAGTATTACCAAATTTTGTATTTTGATTTTTTTTTCACCTCAATTTTCAGTACTTAATTTAAAACCATATGAAAAAATAATGGTACAGTCTATTCGGTGTAGCTTTTAGACCGCTTTAAGCGAAATTAGTACTTTATTTTAACTTTTTTTTTACTTTTAATATTGTTTTTAATTTCACAATATTTTTTTAGTATTTTCTAAATAAATATGCCCTAGGGGGCATATAAATAAATAATTATTCTTACATAACTGTTAAAAATGTTATGCCACAGGTGTGCAGAAAAAAAAGGAAAGATGATAAATTCTGTTACTCTGGTGTTTAATTATAATTGATTGCGGATTTTTACTCACACATGTTACTAGTACCTTGTGGTTGCAGTCTCAGAAAATACCATTTCATATAGTAAGAGGCGACTGAGGGAAAAGCCTCGGAAATGCAATTGACTCCGACGGCTGGCGGGATAAAATTCTCGTAAAATACCAGATCTAAATACAGCAGACGGTCGACGGACAGCATCGCTTTATATATCCGGCAATAACGTACGCGAGATGTGTAGTCCTTGCTTACTTACTTACTTACTTACTTACTAACATATCTTCACGCACAGTCTCAGACGAGGCAGTCAGACACAACTTTGCTACAATCATCAAGTCGTTTACCAAGCGCTTGCAAGGCGTTTATGGCAAATGCTCCATCATTCGACAGGCCTATCCTGCATTGGACTTATGTTTGCATGTATGTAGTTACTTATAACGTTTGTTGTTGATACGGTTGCGTTTAACCGCGGGCTCTCAAGAGTTCATTAGCTACGAGATAACTCATGCCTTATCGGCTATTGACCGACGTTCTCGTATATGGACTTTTTAATAGAATTTCTTGCGAAACTCGTGTAGGCCAATATGGAGCCGGGTGATAAAGATTTCCTAACCGGAGTGCCGTAACGACACATTAATATTATTGTAGTGCGTAAACTAGCTAAGTGGTGTAGAGGTACGTGTTTTATCTTTATTATTATATAATTATTGTCATATAATTGTATACAGTTATATATCTAATTACTATTATTATTATAGTGCTCTGATTTTAATATATTTTTCTTTATTCACGATTAGTTTTATGTTAAATAAAATAAATATTTTTTATTTTATTTTATGAAAATAGATTCAAGGTTTAGGTAAGTTAATTAAGAGAAAAATGTTTCTTTAGCTATCAATTTTCTTTATTTTTTTTTAAATATTTAATACTGAACCTATACGAAAGAACGATTTAAAAGCGGAATCAACTTTTTTTTTAAATCTTCACGCAATTACCCATACTGGGGTAGGCGGAGCTTCGACCCACTTTTCACCGGAGCTTATTTGGAATCATCTTTTTGCATCATTATTATATAAATTCTGTATTCATACCTCGACGCAGTTATGAAACTATCTCACGGAAATTAAATAATTTTTCTGATTACCTTGTCTACAAATTGATTCCCCCGTGTCTCGGTCGCAACGGTCCATTTCACGTTTCCGGTGCGATGAAAGTAATTAGAGGGGTTTTCGCTTTCATCTAACCAGTTTTCTTCAAAGTTGTCAATGTTCAAGTCGTTTTGCATTATTATGTGCACGTGTGCGTGCTGCATCCACACATGCAGATAGGTTTTAATGTGTGCGTGATTGCATTTAATCGTTTTTAATGCATTTCAGAGACGCTACGACGTATTTATTCTGTCATAAATGCAATTATTAGGTTGATGAAATGCAAGTGTCACTATCATTGATGTAAAGATTTCGATAAAAATTGCTCAGTGTTTGTGGAGAGAGAATTTTTTTTGGCGTATGTTGACTACAAAGCCATTTTTATTCGTCATTGGAAATAGCAAAAGAAAACCTTTTGACTAAAACAAAACGGCTTTGTGTGAATTTCTGTTGTATTACAGATAAGTGTCCGCGCTTCTGGTGTCATTATTATGTTATTAATATAATTGTCAGATGCTGCTGCCCATCTGTGGTCTGATATTTTTAGAGATGGTTATCCCGCCATCTGTCGGTTGCCATAACGATAATCAAGGCTGTTTCCCTTAACGTTAGCGTAAAGTCACGATAGCCAAGTGGTTGGGTGGTCGGAATCTCGAGTCAAGAGACCCGAGTTCGATCCCCAGGTGGCAGGCTCGTACCAATGGGTTTTAAAAAAAACTTATGTACAAATTATACCGTTGGCTTGGACATAAAGACGGCGACGGATTCACCACCTGTCACGTTGTCCCGAAAACATTTTAGGAGGAAGGAGGGTCGAAGGGACTTATTTATCTAGACTAGACCTCTGTCTACCCCTGTATTGGGAATTGCGTGAAGATATTTATTATTTATTTATTGTTTCTCTTAATCGCCTCTTATGACACCTACGGGAAGAAAGGTAGTGGTAATATTCTTACACCGTTACCTCACGGTTATCGTTCTTAATATGTGAAATGAATTAGGAAACAATATAAAAACAGGCGAACATTAAATCCAAAACAAGAGCATCTTTTGAAGTTGTTTAAAAATACGTTTATTACATATGTTATAAAATCTCATTACGTTAGTGTCTCGTAAAAATAACCTGCTATTAAATTAAAACAATCTACATTTTCTCAAATGAAATTAAGTATTTTGTAAGTATACAAGTGAATAGGCTTGTGTTCGTTTTATTGAGGTTCTCGCTAAAAATAAATATTTCATTCAGCCTTTTACTTTTCTTTCACTTATCATTAACCATACAGGAAGTATAAGAAATTAAAACTTATTTTACGAACGATCTTACTTATATAAACACTTATACTTATTAATAGAAATAATGATACATTGTTATAATATTGGATTGTTACAACAGATTCCTTATTGTAAATCAAGTAAAAAAATTTAATATGTATAATTCCAGTGACAAATCCTTAATATTTGTGAATATTGTATATTTTCCTGTATTACCTGAAATATTTTCCTTCGAATTTCAAGTCATCACGTGGGCAATTTTTCAAATTCATATAAAACTTATATAGGTTTGGAAAATTGATCAATTATGTACAATTTTGTCTTCACCGTATTGTAGACTCCATTGCAATTTAATCTTCCGGTAACTGGTTGGATACATGTTGGAATGTTGGGTTGCAAGTCGTATACCTTTTTACTCGGCAGCGAAGAATCGAAGAATTGATATCACATGTATGGGCATTTCTGTTAATTAACGTACGTACAACGTTTCCAAAATCCTCTTAATCCATTTAATTTTTCTATAACTATTGTCAAATTTGACAACAGTTTTCAACTTTAGCACCTCGTGTCTGGTAAGACTTCTTCTTGCAACTATTGGGCTACTGCTGACCTGTTTTTAGTCTTAAATTAGTGTCATAAAAAGTTTTTCGCATATTTTACAGCGTTTACATTAATATTTAAAAACCTTAACAAATATAAAACGAATGTAATACTTGAAGAAACCTGCACGGATTTATTATTAGTTGTAATTCAAATGCAAATATTTTAAAGGACATTTTCTTATTTACGCCTTTATTGGACATAAAGACGGCGACGGGCTCACCACCTGTCACGTTGTTCCGAAAATATCTTTGGAAGGTGGGTCAAAGGGACTTAATTGTCTAGACTATACCTCTGTCTACCCCTGTATTGGGAATTGCGTGAAGATATTTATTTATTTATTTTATTTATAAATATTTTGTGTATCTTCATGCAAATCCCAATCCTGGAGTAGTCTAAAATTACGAACATTTAGTCCTTTCGACCCACATTTCTCCGGAGCTTATTGCAACGTGACGAGCGGTGGGCTCGTCGTCGTCTTAATCCAATTATAAATAAACTATTAATGTCTTTTATCGGTTTTTTACTATCTTAATTATTGTGTTTGCAGTCTCCGTTGCCAGGTATCGGACACTGCGGTTGCCAATCCGCTTGTCAAACGTGGCACTTATTGCAAGCTCCATGCCCTGCATTGGATTTTACAGACCATTTAATAAGTGATGTTCAGTTTAATTCTCCCATTTGCATTGAGTGAATGCAAATCTTATAATCGGAGAGTAAAAGTTAACTTTCGGCATCTCTAACGAATGAAAGTGATCCATGCAGCGCTCGCCAGCATCGGTTTCGCTCTCGACCGCTTTGCGTATGTACATACTTTGTTTTTCATAATATTTTGCAAGTAAGCAAGTGCGGCGATAACCGAATGGTAAGGTGACCTGAATTCCAATCAGGATCGAAGTTCGATCCCCTGTAGGCAGGATCATACGGATAGTTGGATTTGTAGCGTGTAGAATTTGTATCGTTGGCTTGGATACTAATATCGCTATATTAGCCTATCGCCTAGACTACTAAAAGGATTTCAAATTGTATGAACCTTCCTCAATAAAAAATGCGAGAAGATAAAAAAAAATTAAGTCTTCTTATCGTACAAGGAGGAGGTTTGATTTTATTTAGTTTTTTTACTTCATCACTGCTGAACAGATATCAAACGAATCTAAATCGCGATGTGGTCTCATCGAAATTTGTAAAAAGTATTGCCATTTGCCAATACAATGTTTGATGTCTATTCTTTAAAACATTATTCAAAAACACAGTTCTAGTTCTGTGAATTCACAGAATAGGTAACTAAAATGTGACTTATTTTACGAGTAGAATACAATTTTATGTAGTAAGTTATATAATTATAGTTAAAGTGACAACAAACATTTTATTTAGTACTCATTGATTCTCTTGATTTGATACACTTTGTATATTTTATTTCTCTCAACCATCTGAAATGTTGCCTACCTTTTTATGGTATATTTTTCTCTTAAGACCTGTTCTTTGGGACTCTTGTTTATACCTGTTCCTTGTCACCCGAGAAGTTTGCTTCGTTCGTGTCTCAAGAGGATATGTGTTTTTTTATACCTCTATGGATTAAAACAGTAAGTTTTTTTAAATTTAAAAATAAAGAGTGCTGAATACGTTTTTTCACCAAATCGTTACATAAGCCTGCTTTTTAATTATTCATATATAGTGCCGTGCTCTTGCTCAAACAAAGACGGAAAGTATGATTGTGGTCATAAAGTTCGAGTGAACTTTTAGGTCGCCGCGAACTTGGAATGTTTCTGTATTGTGCAATAAAGTGTACCTGCTGCGGCTTATCTGCTGTAAACTTACTTTATGGGTGATCTGTTACTGGTTTCGATCGATATAAACTTTATACGTTGTTTTAACAGCAAGTGATCGTTTTACTTTCATCCAGTTTATAAGAAGACAACTTTCAGAAAATAATAATATTTGACATCTTTACAGACGCTTCGAAATCAAGTAATTCGTTTCATAGATAAGGCATTTCTGATGTTGCTACATTGATAAAAATTTCATAGTTGTTTTATGATGATTCGCATAAAGTAATTGAAAACTACATACCCGTTTTTTGTAGGTCATTGTGTTTGGATTCGCGAATGAGCGAAATTTAAACAAATGCGGTTGCGTACAAGGGAAAGTTTGCGTTATCGGGCTGCGTAAGCGTATTATGGGCCCCAATGAGTTTTAGCAATGATGTCGCCTTTGCAAAAACTCGTGAAGAAATTCCGAATACGCTCGTGAATTCACAATAAGGATATCTGTTTTGGCAAATTAACCTTTTGAAATGTTTAAAGATTTTTTTACAATAGTACATTAGATATAGTTTTATTCAAAAAGTAATGTAATTGTGCTACTTATATTTTATTTTTAACATGTTATTTTGTTGATTACTAACTATTATTTGACTTTATTATTTGATTTAAAAATTACACCACATACTACAATAAACTATTTATAGTTATATATTAGTGGACCCAAACATTTAGATATAATTTAGGAGATTTGTAATTGTTTCTAAATGAACTTCAAAGTTTACAAGTGTCTTTGGTTTTGAGGAATTTTATCGCAAACGGGAGCATGAAAGCGATAAATTTATTTTATCTAAAACTTTCCTCGTTTAAACATTATTAGCTTATTCAACAGTCTCGGTTTAATGTTCTAGAAAGAATATTAAAATTGTACTTTATAATAAAATTCATTATGAAACTGTCTATGATAAGGGGACATAGGCTTTGTTGCTCAATTTATTTAATTCTTTAAGTTGAGAAAGTTTATTAGAGACCTGCAAGCGAACTTCGAGCCAACTATCTCGATGACACTTGACAAAAAGCTTGACAGTGACAGTATTCAGTGGAGCGTTATCGAAAGAGAAATTGGGGCCATCATCAAAATCGTTCATACGGCAGATCGATGTGATTTCAGGGTTGGCACATAGATTACTTTCATTACGTGGATTTATGGAAGAATTACTTTAAAAATTCATTTGTTTCATATGTTAGTTTGTCATTAAAGTAAAATTTATATAAAACGGTCGCGTTATTTAGTTCAGTGTATATCAAAATTATGTACAGTTACTGACGGAGAGAACTGAGCTATAAAAGAGATAAATTAAACTCAAGTGCGTGACTTTCGTAATCATGTGATCACGAAAGTTAATAAAAGTAATCAAACAGATAAAACGTGTTCTCCGGTTTGTCTTTATCAATTGGTCGTCGAAAATTTTATGAAAAACTAACGTGAATTTTAGAACAATTTAGAATTTGACGACCCTGACTAGCCCAATGCCAAAGTAAAAGTGTTCCAAAAAAAAAATGTAAGTCGCGAAATAACATTGCAATTTCGCCGCAACGAGGTTAGCGATGTGGGTCAAATAACAGCAATTCGCTAGTTGATACCACCATTTTATTTTAGCATCCGGTTGATCGGCGGTTCACGGTCATTGAAAATTTGGCGCTATTTTTCATTCGGTACCATCCCACGTACATTTGCATAGTTACACCATACAATGTTTGCTGAACTTTGAACATTGTTTTCGTTAGATATTTTTAGCAGTGTAGTTAGTGCCAGTGTCTAGTTTTATTGAATTAAAAGAATTTTATGTTAATAAAATTAATGCCATTTTAAAGAAAAGTCATGATAGCCGAGTGGTTGGGTGGTCGGAATTTCGAGTCAAGAGTTCGATCACCAGGTGGCAGGCTCGTACCAATGGGTTGTTCAAAAAACTTATGTACGAACTATATCGTTGGCTTGGACATAAAGACGGCGACGGGCTCACCTCCTGTCACATTGTCCCGAAAATATCTTCGGTGGAAGGTGGGTCGAAGGGACTTAATTGTCTAGACTAGACCTCTGTCTACCCCTGTATTGGGAATTGCGTGAAGATATATTTTTTCAATTTTATGTTTAAAATAATACTACTAATAATAGAACAGTCACGATAGCCTAGTGGTTGGGTAATCGGAATTCGAGTCAAGAGACCCGAGTGCGATCCCCAAGGCGTCTGTTATTTAAAAAAAAACTTTGTCTTTGTCCCCTAAAAAAGTCACTTTGTCCCCTGCACTGTGAAAGGCGTCAAGATAAAAAAACTAGTAAAAGAAGTGGATGTTTGTTACTCGATAACGTAAAAGCGGCTTAAGATTTTTCAATGAAGTTTACAATCGGTTTACATTCCGGATAGGATAGGTAGGATAGGTAATTTTACACCGGCAACTTTATTACTTGAAGACAGTTAAACAGCAAGTAAAGACGCGGGTTTCAAAAATTACTTAATTTTTTTCTGGTAAGTGTCGATTTTTATTATTTAATTTTGCCTCTTACCGCAGCAAGGAATGATGTGGTCGTTAACTAATTCATCGGAATTAGAATAGTGTTGTGTCGACAACACTGATTCTTGTATTTCAAAGAATTCATTACTTTGTATAATAGATACACCACTTGTTGTACCCGGCACAGCCCAATCGAGATTAAACCTGTCCTTTCTCTCAACTTGGATCTAGTTACGTATATGATCAATAAAATAGCTGAGTCGTTTCGGAGATTAGCTCGGACGAATATTGTGATTTTTAAACGTGTTTTTATATATAAGCATGAGCATATATCAGGTTGTTACTATTTAAGATTGGTGATTATTTATAATTAATTAATTGTGCTTCTAATAAGATTGCACGGTCATATTTCCTTTTAAATTTTGTTGTATTTTTTATTAAATGACTATAAAAATGTGGTTCCGGTTGATGATGGCTGAATGTTATTGCGTTGCGTCTGATTATCAAATGAGTATGATAAAATTAAAAATAAATATTTAATTTTTTAATTAAACTTTGTTTCGAATTATAAAATTATTTCATCAAACAAATGTTTGTTCAGGTAATTACTAAAAAAGGGCATAATTTTTAGGGAAGAGATCTTAAAATTACGAATTTTATGTAACAGAAAGACTATAAAAAATCAAAAATACCAGAACGAAAGTATACAGATCGATGAGGGATAGCAGCGTCTGAGAAGAGAGATGTTTGGTAGTACGATCGCCAATCTGCTTGCCGAGCGTGATGAATATAGTAGAATTGTAAATTTATATTTAGAGAATACGGACTGTCTGTCCGGTCAGCAAAATATTTAAAATTCTTGCGTCTTATTACCTGAAACATAATTAACGATTTTCGTATTACATTTGGCACTCGACTCGGCACAACTGTACAGAATGTTAAACTCCCAAGCAAGTGGAGCATACAGCAAGTTTATGTGTATGTGCTTTTTGCAAAATGCAAATGCCACATTGTCTTAAACCGGTTAGGAATTTGAGGCCAGCTATATATTCTTTGATACATTCATTCTATTAACGTGAATTGACATCCTTTTCTGTCATTTTCGAATTCAGTTTCGATATTCGCTTGCGGCAAAACATGCCGAAACAACTTCTAATGGTGTAGTGTAACTTTAATTTTTATTGATTGATATATTTGAGATTAACAGTTACCAGATTGACCAGATTTTGCCAGCGAATTCACCCACGCATTATATCGAGTGTTACTGGGGGAGCCTTTTCTTTTCCGTAGTAAAAAACCTATCTTTTCCGATACATGAATATCCGTCTCCTGAATATGAATACACTAAAAATATATTTGTACTAGAGTTGTAGATGTTTATATTGTTTACACTGTAGCCTATTTGTCCCAAGTACAAATAGGCTACTGTAAAATGTGGGTCGAAAGGCCTAAATTGTCTTGAACTTTGACTTTCCTAGTAATGAGAATTGCGTAAAGATAAAAAAATATAATAGTGTTATTAGTAGAATATCGAGATATTTTTTTTGACAGAGCGTAGTTAAAAACCTTGATTTTGAGATTAGTGTGCCGGGGAGGTACTGTTTTATAATATGTTATAATTATATTTAAAAATAAATTAATCTAATCTATCAGAAGTAAAGATTTAAATTAACAAATAGTATGTTGATGAAATAACCTCGACCTTCGCAGTGAAATGATGGTACGAGTTCGTTGGTTCGCATGATCCATAGATAACCCCGTAATCGTGACTGGCTGGACTGGAAAGTGTATGAAATTCTGTCTTCGGGCGATAAATGCGACCTTAACCGCTATTGAACTTCACTCACTATTGACATCATGCGGCCGGCACGGACCGGATTTAGTTTCTAACATGCCTATTTCATCTAGAACTTTGTTATTATTATTATGCCGGTACTGTTATGTTATTATGTTACCGAGTTGTGTTGGTGGAAGAATATGCCATCCCCTTTCTTTTCGTAGGTGTCACAAGATAGAGGTGAGAGGAAAAGTCTTGAAAATGCAACAGACTACCGATAGATAACGGGATTATCATCTCAAGAAATACCAGACCAGTATTCAGCAGATTGGTGACGGGTAGCAGTGTTAAGTACAAGGTGTCTGGTACTGCGATTGCCAATCCGCTTGGCAAGCGTGGCGATTCGGTCAAACCTTTCCGTACGAAATAGGCCTATGCCCTGCAGTTGACTTTAAAGGCCGTTTTGATAATGACGATGCCTTAAATATGCGATAAATTCTACATAGATAAGTTAATTTAAATTTAATTATTTTAAAAATTTGATGCTCGCCGACTGTTGTGGAATTCATTGTTATCAGGTCTTCAAAATTCTTGCGGAGATTAAACATGTTAGTTGAGATTTTATGAGAGAATTATAAGAGAACTAATACTTCTAAAACCGGGTGTAGTGGTAGTATGTAGTGTATAATTCTATTATTGTATGAAGTATATTATTCGCATATAATCGTGGGTCATTTACAAAAAACGAGCAGTTTTGTATCATCCCCCGATCGTTTCACTTCTCTCCTTACGTCGATCCCTACACGGGATTGTCCTCGTAAAACTAGACGTTACAGCAAAATATAGGGACTCTTGGGGAAATTACGGGTATGAATTTTATGTCTAACAATTAAGCAGCTTGCTTCCTTACAGTGCTTGTGCCTTTCTGTTATGAATTTCAGAAGCGTGTGTATACTATACTCTATAATAAATATAGTTTATGAATGATGTTTTAACTGTTTATTTTAACACGATGGCCGAGTTGTAGAGCGGACGGATTCGAATCATGATATTCGTGTTTGAACCACATGAGAAAAGTTCATACTAATGAGTTTTTTTTTTGAAAAATATGTACGATAACTTAGGTATGTATCCTAGGAACATAGAAACACTTGGACACTAAGATATAGCCTCGCGACCTGAAATATTATTCAAAATAAGTTCTGGTGAAATATGGATGAAAGTAACTATACTGCCTAGACCTCTAACCACCCCATTCCGTCATCTTATCTTGGAGTCGTTTGGATAAGTAAAGTCAGTATAATTAGCTGTGAGTCCTTATTTTGAATTTTTTTCATAATTATGATATCATCAGTAATAATAATTTCAATGTTAACGTTTCTCAAGGTGATAATTATTTTTTTCTTTCTTGTTGTGCTTTCGATTGAACGTCTGCCAATGTTTTGGGCATTACTTATATCTTGTTCCGGTCGACTGATCTTTTGCCAAATCCCGCCTATAATGCGTAACGAATAAATGCGTTTAGTTCCAGAACATTTTCGTCGAAATGAGTGTGAACCGAATCTGTAATTTTAAAGATCCTCTTTATATTTTATTACATACATGGACTATATCACGATAATAATTTTGCATTTTACACATGTTAATTAACTTTAACATGTGTAAAATGCATTTTTAATATTAAAATAATAAAGTTACAATATAATAGATTTAATTTTTGATAAAAATCATGTTATCTGTCAACCTCCGTAGACGAGTGGCGTACACACTGGTTTTCATGATGTGCGACATTACAAACATTTTATCACTTTCGTATAAAACCTTTACAATTTGATTCCATTACTTCGTGTTGGGTCGTGTATGTGTTTTTGTTTTCTTTTTACACTTGAGTGTGAAAAGTGAAGGAAGTAATGGGAGAGCTGTTTGTGAGGGACACGGCTGTCCCGGTATCCTGCTGTGGTCGTAACTGTGTAAGTGTTAGACTAAGCTCTTAGACCCTGGTTCGATTCACGCACGGGTCAATCTAGACAATCGCAATTACTATATTGTCTCGGGTCTGGACGTTTGTGGTACCTTTGTTGTTTCCAATTCCCATACATCAAGTGCTTTAGCTACTTATTTAGGTTTAAAGCAAAATATGTGACGCACCTGTCTATGTATTTATTATTATTTTGATATATTGTGTATATTTAGTTCGAGTAATCTCCTGGAATTGATAGAGAAAAATATATTGAATCGCGTTTGACATGATTTATAGACTTTAAAAGTTTGGAGCATGTTATATTTATAAACGAACAAATCCGTCCATTCTATTCATCAAAGGTATGTAGTATAAAACATTTTATCACTTTCGTATAAAACCTTTACAATTTGATTCCATTACTTCGTGTTGGGTCGTGTATGTGTTTTTGTTTTCTTTTTACACTTGAGTGTGAAAAGTGAAGGAAGTAATGGGAGAGCTGTTTGTGAGGGACACGGCTGTCCCGGTATCCTGCTGTGGTCGTAAATAAATATACAAAATAAACAAGACAGGTAGTCTTGCGTGCGACCTCGCCTCCGGTCGGACACTTTAGCGGTGAGACCTTCATTTAAACAGAGAAAATTTCGAAATTTAATGTTAAAAATGTACACGGAAAGTACAAATTACGCCTCTAATATGTTATCACTTTACTGTTTATGTCAAGGAAATAACAAATATGTATTATACTTTAATATAATAAAAAAATCCTCACGCCTTCTTTACGCTTCAATAATGTTTTCGTGAAATAGACAATTAAGTTCTTTCGGCTCACCTATCACCGAAGACATTTTTTGAGACAACGTAACAGATACTGAGCCTGTGGCCGTCGTTATGTCCAAGCAAACGGTATAAATCGTATTTAAGTTTGTGAAAAAACCCATTGGTACGGGCCCGCTACCTCGGGGATCGAACTCGGGTCTCCAGACTCAAATCACGATCACCCAACCTCTCGGTTATCGTGACTATCTTTACTTTTATTATTACATTAATACTTTTTGTATTTATTGATATGATATTCTTTCAGTTTCTGTCTTCAAAGATTACTGTTTTTACTAATATGTTATCAAATATGCACACTAAAGAATATACAAACTTACATAAACACACGAACAGTATAGATTGCTCTAAGATATAACTGATAAATTTGGTTGGTATTTTTCGAAATGATTCTGTCATCTGTTGGCAACCATTATCATTTAGAAGATACTTTTCTCTTAGTAATTATCTCTCGTCTTTGAAAGAAAGGGAGAGAGAAAGCTCTATATTCATCGCGATCTAGCCTTTGATGGTAAGTTTTTATTTATCATTTATGCACGTACACAGTTTTTTGTAGTTTTGGCCTTCGTGTTTTTGTCACTGTGTATAATTTATCTGTCATTAACTTGTATGTCAGCGATATCAGTCGAGTAAAAATAAAAATATAGAATTTGATTTAAACATTCGTGCACATTTTAACTTAATTAGTGTTAAAACGTAATGTATGGTAATTATAACTTGTAATAATTGTACTAGATTGTGTCATGTCTATGAATAGCTTGGGCACAATGAAGGTATGAGTGAAGACCGAATGGTGAAGAAAATTATACAGTGCGAAACGAGATAGGTCGAGACTAACTTTCGAAGACCATGTCAGAAAATTCGGTTCCAGTAAGGCCCCATCGTATAATGATGAGGCCTTCCGTCCTCAAGAGTAATAGAATATCCAGACGTGTGTATGTATAAAAAATGATTAATTTGAACGAAGCCGTCAGAAGTATGTAAGGATCGTGGCACTTAGCGATCTGTTTTGTGGCTACCTCGTTATGGAATATGCGTGAAGATATAATAATCAAATCAAATCTTTTATTTATCGCCATAAGAATGTACTTTCGTTTATCGATAGTCATTTTTAATCTACCGCCGTTTCGTAATTAGGTTCCTCTAACGGAGAAGAAATAGGCGAAAGAAACTCCATTGGTATCTTTTTTTAAATATTTTTTTTTACAATATAATGTATTAAACAAATGTGATGTGATATTTTCTAGAAATAGCTTGGGAGCGATCACCTCATTCCCACGGGTTACTGTCATTAAAATATTGATTTATATTCTTATAAAGTTTTTCTTTAATAAATATTCTTAAACCTGCCAATTAGCTTTGCACATTAACCGGGATTTTGTTGTAGAAGCAATATGATAATATATTAACAATGGCGTAAGTAGAAGGTCTTGACGAAAGTAAGTACTTAATTTGATTTTCAACTCCGTGTGCCTTTTGTATAATCTACTAAATATCTGAATTAATATCACCTTCAAACGTCGCATACGTTTCATCGTTGACAGCTGTTAAATTGTTGCAGGGTATCGTTTCTTCATTTACACGTTCCACTTTGTCCAATAAAGTGGAGGTGAGTGGTGTCAAATCGGTGGTACTTGTGATTTGTAATGGCCTTGCACGATACGTTATGCTAAAATCCGTTCATGTAGTTTTCCATTGCGTCCACTAGCAAATAGGTTACGTAATGTGTACACGCAAAGTTTACTCTTCTAGTTTTGTTTCCTGTATCTTTAATCCCGGTTTATCCGAACGGATAAATTATGAGCACCCAAATACATTCTGGTCCTAATCCTAGCAGATGGTTTATCTGGCTGAGCTTTAAAGTGGTCGAATTAGAAGTTTATTTTTACAGTGTGATGAGCACCGTGGACGAGTAGCGTCCACACCTGTTTTCATGTTGTCTTCAGCTCTGAGGTTTCGGGATTGATTCCCGGACTGGTCCTTGTTGAAAACCATTTATTCTAAATTTTCTCCAGTCCGGGTGTTTGTAGTATATTTATTGTTTCCGATTCTACTACATCAGCTTTAGTTACTTTGAGATCAGAGGAATGTATGTGATATTGTTTCTTTTTTATATATGTATTTATCTATTATTTTACTGTACTGGAGAAAACTTTTCAGTCGGTTTATATCGTGACGCCTTTGGCAGTACGATGGGATCAATAATGTCAAGGCGCTGTTAAGCGATACGAAAGACGATATGACTCATTTAGGAATTAACAGATCTAGCTAGCGAACATAAGATTAGAAATAAGATTTAGCTCGCGCAATCTGTTGCTGTTAAACTGGGATTCACCATAGTAATGTATCAGGAATTTCCAAGGTTATCGACGATTGAACATATTTCTGTAAGTTGATTATTGATATCAACACGAGTAGGGAAATAAGATCGCTCGTCTACAAATAACTTATTCTTTATGACGATTCATGACGACCTGCGTGGTCGAGTGTCGTACAGTGATTTTGCATGGTGCCGCTAGCTGAGGGTTCGATTCTCGGACGGGTATAGAAAACAACTTTTTCTACATTGTCTCGGGTGTGGGTGTATGTGGTACCTTACTTTGGGATCAGAGCAATGTATGTGATGTCCCCTACTCCATATTTATGTATGTATAATAATATTAATTATATTTATTTTTATATTTTTTACGAATAATATACAGCATCGATTTTGGGCTATCGCCTTGTCATACATTATCACATGTCATCACTGATGTTTCTTATGAACTTCAAAACCCCTGTTCCATGTAACGACCGCAAATTTGGCATTCACTTTGAGATTGTTTAAATCATTGCACGAAAGCGAAAGCTCGCAAAGCTGTATCAGTGATGCGTCTCCGCAGGGTGTCCCGCAAGGATGCTTTATTCAGACACATGTAAACTTTATTGAAGTCCTGCGTTTCTCATTCGTATTAAATATTATCTTTTAATAATATCTTATCTTTTATTATTTCTCGGAAATTTCAATTCTACGCACGTTTTTATTCTTAATTAATCTTAAATAATCATTGATTACGAGCGTTTGATAACAATACTGAAGCAATGTCCTTACCATGTAGGGGTTTAATGTAGGCAATATTCGCAGTTATCTCTAAAATAGAACGTTCAGAACGAGACACTTTGGTTTCGTTGGACAATTACTCTTATATTTATCTCTTTAGATAAATCACTAATCTCAGCGGCATTCCGCGTCTGTTGATAATTTATTGATGTATAAAACGCGGCTGGATTGGTAAATCTACTTATTGTCGCAACAACCACAGATCTTGGTCAGGATCTGTCCGATCTGAGAGATAAAGACGGCGAAGGGCTCACCACCTGTCACGTTGTCCCAAACAATGTCTTCGGTGAAAGGTGAGTCGACAGGACTTTATTGTCTTGACCTCTGACTACCCCAGTATTGGGAAAGGCTTGAAGATATTTACGTATATATTTCATATAAATTACCACCGATAAGTCGCGTTTATTTGGGTATCCTAATAAAGGTCAATATCTTTTTCGCATATGCATTGTGGTTTTGAAATATTTATAGCCTTTTTGTAGTTTATATGTAAAGAACGATGTTATCGAAATTCGTATGAAAAAACCGAGGAATTTTAGTATGCACTGCACTGACATAAGCGTGACCACAGTGACCTTGCCCGGTGCAGTACCGAACTCTTTGAAAGTCAACTTTTAGGGTTCCCTATGTTCTAATAAAAAAACGAAGGGACTTAATTGTCTAGATTAGACCTCTGTCTACCCCTGCATTGGAAATTGCGTGAAGATATTTATATTTATTTATTATTTATTTATAAAAATATGCAACACAGATAGTTTCTAAGTCCAGCATATTTGGAATACTGGGGTAGACTGTAGTCTAGACTTTTAAGTCGTTTCGAGCCACATTTCACCGAAACTTGATTAGGTCAACGTGACAGGTGGTGAGCCACTATATAATTACAGACATATCTATAATACATACGATAAATATTCTTATGTAGATACATAAAAAACATCCAGGACTCGATTACAAACATTCATATTCAAAAATATAAATGTTTGCTCCTTGCCGAGAACCCGCAACTCTTCTCTTTGTTTCGAAGGCAGGGCCATTACCAACTGGGCTATCGGGTCTTTTTCAATATTATGATAAAATTTTACGGAACTCTCTTCACCCGAGTTCAACTCGTACTTGTCCCGTTGTTTTTTAATTCTGCTAACGTTAATTCGAAGTTACGTAATTTTAATTGTTTTCTTTTGTAATATCTGCCGGAGAGTTATTAAAAGGTTCACGAATAACATTTCTTTTTCTTCTTCTTCTTCTTTATAGCTTATTAAGAGCCCACTGCTGAACAGAGTTCGATCCCCAGGTGGCAGGCTCGTACCAATGGGTTTTTCGAAAACTTATGTACGAATTACATCGTTGGCTTGGATGTAAACACGGCGACGGGCTCACCACCTATCACGTTGTCCGGAAAATATCTTCGGTGGAAGGTGGGTTGAAGGGACTTAATTGTCTAGACTAGACCTCTGTCTAGTCTAGACAATTGAGTCTGTATTGGGAACTACGTGAAGTTTTTCAAACATCGAGTATTTGTTTGTGTAACATGCATTCACGTTTATATGTATATATAGAAATAATAAAAAATACCTTTGCGTTATTCCCAATACCGGGACAGACAGAGGTCCAGATAATGAAACCCTAATAAATTAACTGAACTCCACTACTCGGCTATCGTGACTTACTCGTCGTTTGAGTTCGTCAAATTGAAATCGATGCACGGGCTTTGTATAAAATGGAATTTTCACAAAATCGAGAATAGTAAGGCTCGTATAAATTTGTCATTAATCTCGAGGGCGCGGTGTCATCGGCAACGGAGAGATACCTGCCCACTCACCTTGACCGCGCACGTTGTCCTCTCACTTGTACTGTACAGCTGTAGACAGCTGTGGTGACGGTGCACGAGCCGGTTCAGTTGATTTATCGCTTTTTATGGTAAGAAAGTAGAATCAGTCGTGATAGTCGAGTGGTTGGGTGATAAGATTTCGAGTTAAGAGACCCGAGTTCGATTCCCGAGGCTTTAATTTATATACAAAAATAGAAAATAAGACTCAGTCCCTTCGAACCTCCTACCACCGAAGGAATTTTCGGGACAACGTGACAAGTAGCGAGCCCTTCGCCGTTATAATATATATCCGCATAGAATAATAACGTATCGATAATGTAACAAATTTAGTAACCTTTTAAAAGATTTTTTGTGCCTTTTATATCTGTCTTACACTCGAATTTTGTATATTTCCTAAATATAAATAAAATAAACTATGTATATATATATATATATGTACCATTGAATGTTTGCATTAACCTCAACTTATACCCGATTACCGAGTGACTCTGCCTTCGAAGCTAAGAGTTGCGGGTTCGAATATAGGGGCAAACATTTATGTGATGAATATGAATGTTCGCAAGCCATGGATGTTTATATGCATTTATATATGTATCTATGTAAATATGTATGTATATAAAATAAATGCAGGTGCATCCAGTGGTGGAAATTTTCCACCGCTAATACAATACCTTGAAGTGCTCAGGAGTAGACATTTATTAGGTTGCTATTTTTATTTGGCCGAAAAAACCCATTTATTTAAAGCAGTGACATTTCACAGGATTGATTCTTTTAATATTAAGAAAACAAACAGAGGAATTTCTCAAATTGGTTACCTACACGACGTTTTATGTTTTTTTCTTCTTTTTCATTAGCGAAATCTCTTTTCAAAACAGAAGTGGACAATAAATAAGGAAATCGGCGTTAGTTAAAAGATTTTTTAAAGAATAAAGAGGATTCATTAATTTAATAATTAGTTAAATTATAAATGTAAAATATATATTTTGATAATTTCTGTGCTACTAATTAGTTGCAGGTGAACCGGTCGTTTTGTTGTCCGTGTAAGGTTTATTAAAAAAAAACTCTTCTAAATCTGTTCAAGATTAGGCTGCACACAAGAGTAATCTTTATTTATTAATTTAAGAAGAGGAACTTCGAAAAAAAAAAAAAGTGAAATTTTACATGAGTTAATTCCTCCTTACCTTTTCCACATTATTATTCAATATTATTCCATAATTCCCCTTTTCATCATCGGACAACAAGACGCACGGCGGGTTTCCATCCTTTCGTTGTGGATATACCCTGCATTCGGACGAAGCGTTTTGCTTCGTCGTTTATAATGCGTACAGCAAAGGACTGGAGTAATTTGCCTGCATCAGTCTTTCCGTCCGATTACAATGTGGATGTCTTCAAGAGAAGAGTGAATAGGCTTTTTCTAAGCCTACCACCAAAAACTACATCGCCACTTACCATCAGGTGGGATTGTAGTTAAACGCTAGCTTATAAAAAAACTTAGAAAATATAACAGTTCATATTTCTTACCTCACCTGGGGTGATATTGTCAATTTGATGATTTGGAGGTTATACCACTGTCATTTATCATTTTAGATGTTTTTGGGCTAATTGTGTTTACCCGTAACGTCATTAACCAATGTTTAGGTATTACGGTATCCGTTTTTTAAGTAAAGTAAGGCCTATGATTTTTTTGAGCATGTTTTAGATACTACTTATAATATGAGCGTTATACCTTCCCATCTTAGTATTTGTTATTCCAATGCGCGTTTTGTTCGAATGTCCTTACTAAGATATGTACATATATCTTTCTGAATCAGCATCAATTGTGAATTGTTGGGCGGAATATTTTAACCTACTGTGACCACGAATTTCGAAAAAGTCATCGGTTGCTTACTATTCTATTAACGATTACCACTGTCGTTATTAACTAATAATTCTTATGCGAATTTATTTTCTTTTATGTTCAATATTAAACTGTATCTTAAATTGTATTTATTACAATTCAATCGGTTTTTATTTATAGTTTTTGCTCATTAAAATTCTCATTGTTTGTCATTTTTTACTTGTCTCGGATTGAAGCCGTGCGTTTAGTTATTTTTTTTAGTTTCCCATTTAATAGTGTACCTTAACGTGTAACTTTACTTTTGTTGTAGTAGACGAATCAACTCGGGGCATGCTAAAGTGATTAAAATATATTTCTGACCATACTTCAAAGTTTCTGGGTGGTCAACATTCTCTTGGTGTCAATAGATGGCGTTTTAATAATATATTTATATAATTATTTTGTAAACCTTGTTTCTCTAGATACACTCGCAATGTTAAACACTATCTAAACATAAAGTATTGTACAAATCGTTACAGATGTTTTCGAGATGCTTGTATTTAAATTTGGGTCCTTTAAAATAATGGGATATGTGATCACTCTCGTCATGTCACTGATGGGTATCGGCACAGATTGCGTTATGGTAAAAAGTTTCCGTTGTCTCATCGGGAGATGGAAGTTAAAGGTGAACGTGCCTTATCGATGTGTTTGTTCTCTAAAATTATTTCTTAGGATTCAGTGCTTAGCGTCCATATAACACACAAAAGCGCTATACGCTACATTACAGTTTAATACCACAATATTTCTGGATATTTTTTTAATCTTATCCTGCTTTAATGTGTATGTCATGCGCACGTCATGTCCGATGAATTTAAAATTACGGAACGTCCTTTTGTCCTTTGTTTTTCGATTAAGAACATGCGTGTTTGTGTAACATCGGTATCTTTTTTTCATGTATTCAAAATTTTGACGTGGGTCGACGTAAAGATTTTCTTCATCGTTCGGCCGTCGTTCATTTCTTAGTGTCACTGAATTGTAAGTGAGGACACGGAGTTAGGCAATCTCTCGTTTCCTGTCACGTGCATAATTTGTTATTCGACTTCATCGGCTTGAGAAATTTAATATATCTTCTTTTAACGAAATCTGTTGGTGACAGTATAGTTTATTCAATTCATACCAATATATAGATAGGAGCTATCAAATGATTCATTGCGACTCAATCGCGATAAGAGATTAAATAAACCGTAGTTATTGTCCTCGAATTGTCGATGGCTGTTGCCTGCGGGTTGACTTTCATATATTGCCACCAATTAAATTGGCCCGAATGTGCCAGACTGTGCCTGATGTGATTTGAAAGGGCTTTTCTTTTCGACTGATCGTAACTTCATAAAACCCGAGGACTTTGATATGAAAATAGTTTTCGTCGACGTTATAAAAAATTGCTATAGAAATATATATAAAATCAGCTACAAAAATTTAGAACTTTTTAACATTTTCTATGACGCAGTCTAGCGTTTTATTAAAATTTGAAAATGTACAAACCATGTTGACTGTCGAGAATAAAACTTCAAGTATTTTTTTTTGTTGAATATTTCGGTAAAAGGGAGAAAGTACCACTTTAATATTCATAAAGTATTTCTTATAACTTTCAGAAAGTTTTCTATTTTATAAATATTGATTATTCGCTTTCGAAAGTTACGGCTTTTAGCACAAAATGCGTTAAATTTTCATCAAAGACTAACATGTTCCCGACCTTTGGACTGTTGACTAAAAGAGACCGCGACAGTAGCTCGTGATAAATAGGGCAGTCTGTTAAGGTTGTCCGGGCAGTAACCCGCTTCACAAGTGCTCAGACTATTTGCCACGTCCCGTTATCTTCTCTGCGATAGGGATACGTCGCTATCCCATCCATGCTTACGTGTGTGTATATGTCGGAATGCACTTAAAACAACTCGATTTTGATTATTATTTTTCGAATGCTTTTCTCTGTGAAAAGTAATTTAGACGATCTCTCGCTACTTACTTATACTAATAATACATACACGAAAGTTGTGTTCACGATCGTTTGTCCGCTTACAACACACTCTTATACATAACGACCTGCAAAAGTACACTGCAGCATATATGAATGTATTTTTGAGATGTTTACCCCTCATCTGTCTGTCAGTCAGTTGCATTTTCATGGCTTGTCCCTCAGTCGCCTCTTACGACATCCAAAGGAAGAGAGGAGGTGGTATATTCTTACATCGTAACTAGAAACGACACAGCAAATTGTTTCTGCTTATCGATGCTTATGTAGCAATTTCATGAGATTTTCATACGGGATTCATCATATCATAAAACAAATGCCATATGTTCCGAGTTTGTTCGTGCTAACCTTATATTTACCCGTGTTTTGTAGCCGTAAAACAGTTTGTTTTTTTAAATTTTGTAGTATTAATGCAGTAATAAGTCCTCCAGCGCCCGTGTCACCGGTGGTCATCGGCCCCAGGTGGAGAGTTTCGCAAGTCCAGTTACCCATACGAGTCTTACTCATTAATATTCTACTGTTGCTGTTATTGCGGACCTAGTGTCGGCGTCCCGTACGTAGGTACGGTATACGTATCAATGGAGTTGTAACTTTGTGTCAGGTTTTTCATCGTAAACTCAGCTTCTAACATTTCGATGAACGTAGACATAATAAACTTCTATTTAATCACCACATATCGAAAATCACCAGGCACAATATCTCACGTTCGCATGCATTCGAATTGCATGTTAAATGTAAATAGAGGCAAGCTTAAAAGCGTCGCCAATGAAACAAAGACATTCCGTAGAGTGGAGGCGAGAGGCAATCCTCCGAGGAGGGCGGTGTGCAGACAGCTTTCGTCGTGTGTAAATGCATGCCGCACAAAAAACGGATAGGCGGCCAATAAAAACCCCGTCGGGAGAAGTCGAGGGGCGGGCTGCGGGTGCACTGCGCTGCGCCCGTAATTGCACGATGCAGTCTCACTCCGCCGGGCTGGCTGCGCGCACGCAGCCTCACCACCCCCCACGGCGCCGAGTCGCGGTTCGATTCCACGAATTATGCGTCAGAATCACTCACGGACGACCAATATCACCGTCTGCATTCGCGATCGTTAAACATAGTCCGCGTTGTCCGAGCCCGTAATCAGGAAACGCCGGTCGCGGCCGACGGAGCCGACGGAGCGTCTCGCTAGCGCAAGCGTTTCCGCTTTGTTGAATTTTATTCCTAGGGGTTAACTAACACCTGCTAGCCACCACCACTAAGTCACAATGGAGTGAGTTTCTTTTATGCGCTCGATATATAGGACATTGTATATCTATTTTATGAAAAAATATAATTATTTCTGACGTTTCGTTTTTCACAGGACCGCGGTCGCTGTAGCAGTTTCAACTGACGGGCAGGTGGGCCCCACTGGTCCAGCCGCCGAAGAAGGCGATATGAAAGGAGTTGAGGCAACGCCAGAGGAACAAGAACGGTTAGCGACCGGAAATAACAATGGCTCTCTCGACTGCAAGCTGCCGCCTGCAGAGCGTGAGCCCGAGCACCGATCGGCATTCCATTCGACGCGCATATTCATGCTGGTATTCCTCTCGGGCTGGGTGCTCCAGGGCATGTTCCTCACGTACTTCGTGAGTGTGACGACGACGATAGAGAAGCTGTTTAAGGTGGAGTCGAAGACGACCGGCACGCTACTAGCGGCGACAGAAATTGGACAGATATGCACTGCGCTGTTTTTAACTTACCTGGCGGGGCGGGGGCATCGACCACGTTGGATTGCTTGTATGATGCTCGTGCTAGCTGTGGGCGTGATCGGCTGCATGATGCCCCACATGTACTACGGCACGCAGCTGCTCGAGGTCCACTTGGATTCCCACACGGCCGGTGCGGGGCCCGTGTGTGCGGTCGACAGGAACTCGTCACTTATCAAATGTGGCGAAGCGCAAGTGAAAAGCACCGAAAATCGGGCATCTATCACTGCGATCGTCATTCCGTGGTTGTTCATCTGTTTGCTGGTGGTTGGTGTTGGACAAACCGGAATCGCCACTTTGGGTATCCCTTACGTAGATGACAACGTTGGGAGCCGGCAATCGCCACTCTACATGGGTGAGTTGTAATGTTTTTTTTAATTTTGCGCTGCACTTTGATATAGAATAAGTAGTTTTGTTTTCGCAAAGCTCTGGTTGAACGAATGGTTGAATAAATAAATATTCTTGTACCGATAAATTCTGTCAGTATGGGACGGAAGAGTATTGGTATAAAATATAAAGTTTATAAATCACAGATACCGCCCACAGCACGCCTACAATTCGCTGTACTTACGGCCATCTTAAATTATAGAGAAGACTTGGTTTTGTTTTATTTTACACAAAATATTTTTATTAATTTTGTGCTTTTTTTTATTAATTAAAAGCATTAACTTTTAATTCTACCATAATTATACTACATGTGAATGCGTAATAAGGACAAATAATGAGCTTTGTTGTGTACTCATAAAGTTTTAACATTTTGTCTTCTGTTTCGCGATTCACGAAACGACGATAGAAGAGATCCTCCGAATTGTACAGTGTTAGGTACATAGTACAATTAGGAAGACGATTGTTTAACGATCTCCGTGGTGTCGTATCCTACACACCGGCTTCCAAGGTGACGGACGGGTAATTCTAAAAATTATGAAAAATTCTTTTCTGTATTTTCTTCGTTTTTGGTGTTTGTATTGTTGTTTGTATTGTTGTCTGATTCCATGACACAAGTGCTTTAGACACTTATGCTACTATTTTGGCGTCGGAGCTATGCATACTATACCTACGTATAGAAACTAACCTGGCCTACCTAAGAAAAACTATTACAATTATTTCCATATTGTTCAATAATATTTTACTTAAGACGGAAACGTGTACAAATTTTACTTTATTTACAAAATTTAAGGTAAGTAAATGACGTCGTGTTTCTCTATCTTGTTCCGAATATGACATTTTGTTCTTAATATTTAGAAGTTGTAATCTGAGATTAAAACTAAAGTGCCTACGAGACATCGTTTAGCTAAACTAATTGTTAGCTAAAAATTAAGTATTGGAAACATCGCGGAAAATAATATTACTTTGTTTATATTGGATCGATGTTATTCAACCTTAGATTAAATTCGCACTATTGATTGCGCACAAAATTTACCCAAGAAAGTCCACAGGTCTATAGGCATTTTACATATGCATGGCAACTTTTTACTAAGTATTTACTTATTTTTACTATGGAGGAGTAGCGTACATACCGGTTTTCATGATGTCGCCAGTGAGGTCCGAGGTTCTGAATTCGATACCCGGACGGGTTAATACAGAAAACAACATTTTTTACATTGTCTCGAGTATGAGTGTTTGTCGAACTTCGATGTTTTCGATTCCATAATACAATTGCTTAAGCTTCTTTCTTTGCGGTCAGAGCAATGTATGTAATGTTGCCTTCATGTATTTATAACTATGTCAAATTATGATTAAGGACATAAGGAGAATTTGGCATAGTTGCTACGTATAAGAAACGAATTGGTGAACGTAGTACCTCTTGTACATCTAGTACGCCTTGTCTGCTTAATTTTCATCCAGTTTATGGCGAGCAATCTCGACAGTTGTTAATATCCGTTGCAGTATTAAATTATACCAAACGTATCTTCTTAGGTTATACGGCGTGGTAGGTGGTAGATTCCTAAGCCGAACCGCACGGTAAAACTATTAATTAAAGCAGTTGTAATATGACTTAACGAACACTATATTACTTCCACGGTATTTTATTGTGCGATAAATTGCAGCATTGCATGAGTACGCTGCGTTAAATAAAATAACCGGGTACAGGGGTCGAATTACTTGTTTTTAGCTAGAGTAAAGAAAAAAAAAACGCATGGTCCATAGCCCATAGCGTGTGCAGTTGTTTTGTCTGGGCGGCGTCTATTGCGCCGCCGAGCTGCATGCAAGCGATAACGATGCAGACGGTTCGCGGCGGGGTCCCAGTGTGAGCGGGTCAAATATGTGATATTGCGATATGCCAGTGCATTTTCATGCGTTAATTATAAGTAATTCTCGTTCAGATACCGTACTGATATCGGAACTGTACTGTACTGTTTGTATGTAATAAAAGTTTATCTATATTCCCCATTATTTCTCGATTTATATTATTAGGCCGGGTTACTAGCTGCCCCCCGCGGCTTTGCCCGCAGTTTAACACTTAACGCGGAACACTAATTATGTTTCTAAAATAAAAGTAGCCCATGTTACTTCTTATAACATTAGCTATCTGTCAGTGAAAGTTCTATTAAAATCGGTCCAGGCGCTTCAGAGATTAGCCGGAACAAACAGACAGACAAACAGACAAAAATTGTAAAAAAAAATATTTTGGTGTATGTACCGTATACATATTCATATACATGTAGTAAAAAAACGTTTATTTAGATATTACAAACAGACACTCCAAGTTAATTTATATGTACTTGCTCCTTATCCGGTCTCTCTTAGACATCCGTAGTATGAAATGTATAGAGACTTACATTACTCACAAACTCTTCTGAGTAATCGAGCGAAAAGAGAAGTAATGTAATTAAAATGGTTTCACGTTCTCATTATCACATTTTCACTTGTTTCCCGAACAAAATTACGTTGCCCTTTAAAAGCCAGTGTCGTTGACATTTTCATAGTTCATTAACCAACTTACAGGCCGCGATTTACTAAACTATAAAAGACTCGTATTAATGTTGTTCCAGTCGTGCTTGTTTCTTTTTTAGTGTCTGAAGAGATAGTTCACACGGGCGATATACGTACTTAATATTTTATTATATTTAAAGTCACGATAGCTGAGTGGTTCTGTGGTCGGAATTTCGCGTCAAGGGACCCGAGTTCGATCCCCAGGTGGTAGGCGCGTACCAATGGGTTTTTCAAAAACTTATACGTACGAATTATATCCTTGGCTTGGACGTTAAAACGGCGACGGACTCATCACCTGTCACGTTGTCCCGAAAATATCTTCGGTGGAAGGTGGGTCAAAGGGGCTTAATTGTCTAGACTAGACGTCTGTCTACCCCTGTATTTATTTGCTATATTTTATTATAATTATGATGTACTACCCCAGTCAATATAATCGGAAGTTATTAAAGAGTAATATGGAATAATATGTCGAAAATTAAAAAGTAATTAATCAAACCACATTTACTTTTAACATCTCAAGAATCTCAGAATTTATCTGCTTATGGCAGCTGTTACTATATATATATATATATATATATATATATATATATATATATATATATATATATATATATATATATATATATATATATATATATACATACTGAAATCTGTCGAGCAAGGAAGCCAGAGAAGCGGAGCTCTGGTAGTCTAGTGGTCAGGGTGCATGCTTTATGTACGCTTATGATGAAGGTTCGGGCCTCAAACTAGCTCCGCTAGAATTATAAATTGCAATTTTAGTCCTGAATTTTCCAAGAGCTTGGCAATGAAGGAAATACACGCGTGTGAAAAATATATTCAGAGTATGTGAAAAGTGCACCAACATGTACTGAAACAATTTGGCGGATGTTCACCTACTCTAATCGCCATCATAAAGTATATTGTGAAGTCTTTGCCCATCTGTGGACAATTATATGTACATTAAAAAATATTGAAAATATTTTGTTTACAAAAATATATTTTCAATATTGGCATAGGGAACATGGCGGGATGTTCAAGACTTCCCATGACCACGGCTACACCAGAAACCTCGGGAAATTCGAAAATCGTTTTATTTTAATTGTGTGGTAGTTTTATTTTGGTAGTGTAGTACTTAAGTTTAAGATGTGTATCATTCGCGTAAATGCAAGAAATCATTAATTGTGTAGTGTTCGCGTAAATACAACAAGTCATTATAAATTCGTTTTTGCTTGTGATTAATGATATTAATGAATGATGTAGTACTAAGCGAATTCGACATTTATCGCTATCTGATGTAAGGCTTATGCGATAAGATCGGAGAAATGGTCAGATGCAGTGTCATTGACACACATGCTATTCGTGCAATTTTAAAAAGAAATAATGCGTTCATATAATAAGGTTTTAAAAAAATATATGTACGTACGTACGTAATCGTGTGTGTACGTCTGTATACGTGACCGTTTGCGTGTGTGCATATAGTTTAGGTTTACGATATGTCCTAACTAGACATAATTATTGTTGTTTAATTTTTTTAACGTCGCGATAAAGTCCTGCGCAAGTGATAGCCTCTTCCTACTTACGGGACATAATTGCTTCACCTCACCTTTCTGCAGGTCGTCATCATCTGCTTAATTTTGGTCTAGTTTTTTTTAAGATGGTTATCCTAGTATGGATGATGTAAGTAGAGCGCTTTGTTGACTTTGGGAAATGAAGCTAATCATTTTGCAAAAAGTAATGTTATTTAATCACGATAGCCGAGTGGTTGGGTGATCGGAATTCGAGCCAAAAGTACCAATGTTTTTTTTTTCAAAACTTTTCTATGATTTGTGTCGTTGCCTTGGTCGTAAAGACGGCGACGGGCTCACCACCTATCACGTTGTCCCGAAAAATGTCTTCAGTGAGGTGGGTCACTTCGCTCAGTGAAAGTGGAAAGGATTTAATTGTCTAGACCTCTGTCTACACCAGTATTGGAAATGGCGTAAAGATATTATTATACATTTTTGATTTTAACATGTTTGGTTCTGTTTAATGATAACAACGTATGACAGTATTATCAGGATAAATAAATAGTAAGATTAGCAGGTCAGGTAGGTTATTAGGGGTTAATGTTTTATTTTCTCAATGTCATCTAAATATTCACAAATCCAATTGTGCTATAAATAGTCACCGCCGATAGACGCGATCCGACTTTACGAGCAAACTACTTTATGGCCTTGTGTCGATGCTACGTTACAGAAGCGGAGGGAGGCAGAGGCAGAGGGATGGGGAGTCTATTTTCGTGTGAAATGTGTACGTGATAATACTTTTCCAATATAATCTAATAGCTGAAAACAGAAAGTTGTAACGTTCTATATAGTTTTTTATTATTTTAACGTTTATAAGTTTATAAATAGTTTAAAAATAATAGAAAATTTAGAACCATTACATAAATAAAAAAAATTCTTCACGCAATTCCCAAAGCAGGGGTAGACAGAGGTCTAGTCTAGACAATTAAGTCTCTTCGATCCACCTTCCACCGAAAATGTTTTCGGGACAACGTGACAGATGGTGAGTCCGCCGCCTTCATGTCCAAGCCAAAGATATATTTCGTACATAAGTTTTTGAAAAACCCATTGGTACGAGCCTGCCATCTGGGGATTGAACTTGGGTCTCTTGACTCGAAATTTCGATCACCCAACCACTCGGTCACCAATCGTGACTTTTTTAACCTTTCTATGATTTTTTAATAATTATGATTACTTAAGTATAACGGCATAATAGCCTGTAGTAGTCTACTATAGGCTTCTCGCGTAAGTAGGATTTGCCATAATCATCATGCTTTCAAAGCGGATTGTAAATCGCAATTTTAGACATTTTGTACCTTAAACGTTTCCTAAATTTTTTTTGGTCTAGTACATTTCAAGGCTGTATTCGTGTAATCTTTCGTTCTTTATTGCGAATTTAAAGATTTTTTGTTAATTTCTTTTTTATTATTATGGCAGTACTAGACGTAAAATTTCCTTCGTGCACTCTATGTTATACTGAAAATTGTCAGCCAAGTGCAGCAAAAAACATGAGTCTGCCTACCAGTGAAATGGCATAAAGATAAAAATAATATATATATACATATTTATAAATATATCTAGGTGTGTTGCCCGCCTGATAGTGCAGTTTTACCACAGAAGTAGAATCTTAAAAAGGGGTTTTCTCTATAAATTTCGATCGCTCACATACTTCTCTGATATTGACCTTCCTACATAAATTTTGAGACACTGTTTTTGGCGGTTTGCTTTGCTTTGCGATGCTAATGGATGACGAATTACTAAACGATATGCGTGTGACGTCATTCGGATATTTTTTTCGCCACATCGATATCAGTTTGACCACTCATGGACGACGATTTACGATTTATGCATGAACGTCTTCTGATCCGAAAAGAAATATTATCTAATGTTTTTTTTTTGTCACGTATATAAAAGCTTTTATACAGGGGGCAGCGGCTAAGTCCTTTATAATAGGTTCGTGATAAGTGAGCTCAGGCGCAGGTAGCTTAGCAAGTGTTATTATATACCCCACTAGCGTCCCGCTACTAGCGGATACGATCCAGGTATACCTCGTTAATCATTTTAAATGAAAGGTCTTGTGTATAAGTTATAACACATTGTTATTGGTTACTGTATATTTTTTTTATGTGATTTGAGTGCAAAAAGCTTATACAGCTAGCTCCAATTCCATCTGCTGGCAAGTGTCTAATTCATCCTCCTCCGTCAGGCCTTTCTATCCCATCGATGTGCCTAATTATTTTTTCAAGTAAAAGTTACTAATGCACAGATTTGTCATCAAGCGTTGGAAAAGATTTGTCATCAAGCGTTGCCTTTCACTCTTCGCAATTTATTCTCCAACGGGATATGTTCACGTATATTTCTTTTGTTTTCATAGTTTTATATCTCTATTTCTTCGATTCTAATAGAGGTATCTGTTTCGTTTTCTAAGAAAACTCGCTGAAAGCCCTATGAGCTCTGTAATTTGATATTTTTCCCCACTTAAATTGAGTATGTTAGAGATAACTTTAACATTTTTAAAGTTTCACAGTTCGTCACCGGTTTGCCATATTTCAGTCCGATATTTAATAAATGCTATTTAGTATTTATTTTCTGCGTTTAAGATCTTATCTGTGCGAAGCTGGCGCGGTCGCTAGTAATTAATAAACTTGCTTAAAAGAGGTTTTACTATTATATAATAAAATAAATTACTTGAAAACGTGCTGCGTATGCATCTGTTATCTTTTTAGGTCGATCTAGTTTAATGAAAAGTATTTATTTTGAATGTCAACTAAGAGCAAATACAATATTAGTTAGTTACCTTTGATATATTTATTATGTGATTCAATTTGTTGAACTTAATTAATTATAACCGAGTAATATTTATTGACCTAAATTAGACTATCGGACACGACTCTCGGACATTCCGATGCTGATTTATCATAACTCGTGATGCGGGTTGCCCTTGTTCGCGTGATGCGTGTGTAGTCGTATTTAACCTCACTTGATATGTCAAACTTAACATTTTTTATTTTTTTTTAACCATGTTTGAAAAAAGTATTCAAACCAGCATCAAAAAGGAGGTCTGTTATATGTCTTTACAGCATGGCTCACATGCTTGAAGAATTTAACTGCATTATAAAGAATGGTCTATCCGTATTTTTTATAAATCATATCTTTGTAAAAACAAATAACTAGACGACAGTGAAACGATTTTAACGTTTCTTTTAATAAGCTATTGTTCATTTTAGTCTCTAAATCTAAAGCATTTCGTTCACTGAAACAATATCTTTTGCATTGTCAACTGTAAGATATTAAAACTATTCAAATTTTAAATCTACAGAATATCAATTTCGATACTAGTTATAATGGAAAGGAACCACTCAAAAATATTAATCTGTAAAACATAAAAGGCATAACATATTTATGCGTTACTAACTTTTTTAGAAAATTTTCAGACACTGATTATTAGTTTCGAAGAATACATGAGGTATTTACAACTTACTAATTTACAAAGTAACTTTTAATGCTACTAATTTTATATGCACTGTATTTATAGTAGTAGCAATATTATTATATACTATTATAATAGTACACTACGTTATGACAAAAAGAAACGTTTAAGTTTAATACAGCGATTAACCAAAGACGGTTAAATAAATGTGTCGAGCTCACTGCTTATACTATGATGCGGTTGCTATTTCAGTAGTGGGTTGCAGCATTTGTGTCAGTGGGGCGGGACGTCTCGCCTGGTACAGTTTCAGCTTCGGCGACCATTGCGCGTCTACTGTACTGTACTTGTTAAGTGTTATCTTAAAACAATTATGGCTTTGATATGGTATCATAGATATTGTTTGTATAAATAAAAACACTTGTAAATAATTACTTATAAGTACGATAGCGGAGTAGTTGGTGGTGATCGGAATTGTAGCCAATAGTCCCGAGTTCGATCCCCAAGAAGTAGGATCGTACCAATGATTTTTTTCAAAACTGATTTACGATTTATATCGTTCATTTGGATATAAAGACGGCGACCAGCTCACTACCTGTTACGTTGTCCCAAAATAGGCTCTGGTGAAATTACCCACATTTAAATGTCTAGACCTCTGGCTATCTCCGTATTGAGAAACGCGTGAAGATAAAAAAATAATAAATAAATGCACATACAACATCACATATATTGCACCGATCCCAAAATAAGTAGCTAAAGCACTTGTGTTATGGAATGAGAAACAACGAAGGTATCACAAACACTCCGACCCGAGACGATGTAGAGAAAGTAGTATCTACATTGACCCGACCGGGAATCGAAGCCGGGACCTCACAGCTGGCGGCACTATGAAAACTGGTGTCTACACTGCTACACATCAGTGCGATAGTATCGATATCGCACTTAAGAAGTCTAGTTTCGATACAAATTATATCCTTTTTTGCATATTCCTAATAAACTGGTTTTTTAACTAACCCAAAGTTCCCTTTTTCTACATAACTAAGTTAATGATACCCATGTTTAGTATTTTAGATACATTTTCCTTATAGTGATTCATCAGTTTCTTAGAAATTCGTTTTCGTTAAGCAGGTTAAATTCGCCATTATGTAAGAGATATTAAGATTTTTGTGTTGTCTTACTTTCTAACAGGTAAATTAATTAAATGTAGTTGTTTGAGTTGAGCTGGTTTTTAGGTTTTGTACTGGTTAATCAAATCATTGCAGAAAATATTCATGTCACTTTACATTATAGGTCACACATAAGTCATAAATGTATGATTTTAACAATATGAAAAAATATCTTCACGTCATTCCCAATACTAGGATATACAGAGGTCAATAAAGTCTTTTCTTCATCATCGTGGTAAGCCTGTCGTCGTCTTTATGTCAACGATATAAATCGTACCATTCATATTTGACGACCTTCGTAGGCGAGGGGCGCAAACTTCGGTTTTCATGGTGTCTCCAGTTCTGAGGCGCCGTGTTCGGTTCCCGGTCGTCTTAATATAGAAAAAAAAATTAAATTTTCTCGGGTCTGGGTGTTTGTGGTGCCTTCGTTGTATCTGATTTCATAATACAAGTGCTTACGCTACTTACTTTGGAATCAGAGCAATGTGTGTAACGTTGTCCCTATGTATGAATGTACGTATTTATTTATTATAATTTTTTAATAAAAACCCATTGGTTTCTTGACACGAGTTCCGAAACCACTCGGCTATCGTGACATATATTTTTACATACACTCAGGACCCGAATATCGATATTTTAATATTTAATTTACTGATATGTATATCTAGTTTAATTAGTTTAGGTTAAATTTTATTGAGGGCTGTTCAGTCATTTAACAGTGTAAACTGAACTGCTGTAACGTGTAATATTGATCCATTTGTAGAACGTCACTTTAGTTATTAGCATATGTAATTTGCCACAGATTATAATTCCTCACGGCTAACATGCACTTGTGCAATGTTTTTATGCTAACGTATCGCGTTACATTGTAATCAATCGTCTCTGTTGCCGTAGGTCAGTTTCCTAATAACTCATATTCCGAGATAAGATTACCAATTCGAGATTAGATAGTAGTAGCTCCGATGTTGTTTGACGCCTTCCGAGGACGAGTGGCGGCACAGGTTTTAAAGGTCGCCATCTCGAGATTCCGGGTTCGATTCTCGGACGGGTCGATGCAGAAAAGTAACTTTTTCTACATTTTCTAGGGTCTGGGTGTTTGCGGTGCCTTCGTTGTTTCCGATTCCCGTACCACAAGTGCTTTAGCATCTTACATTGAGATCGGAGCAATGTATGTGACGTTGTCCCTATCTATATATCTATATCTATGATTACGAACGCCCATATATAATTCTTTCGTGACATAAGTACTGTGTTACGATTAAAATGTTGATAGTGTATTAAAACAAGGTAGAAAGTACGTAAAACAAGGATACGTAGTAATAAATATAAATAAACGGCTATGTCATAACGGCTACGTGTTTTCTGGTATATATCAATTAACGATCTCCGGGGACGAGTGGCGTATACACTGGTTTACATGCTGTCGCTAGCTCTGATCTCCCTGGTTTGATTCCCGGACCGATTCAATATAGAAACCAGTTTTTCTGCATTGTCTCGTGTCAGGGTGTTTGTGGTAACTTGCTGCTTAGTTTGGGATCAGAGCGACATATGTAATGTTGTCCCTATGTATGCATTTAGAATACGTATTTATCATATTTTATTATATTATATTGTTTAATATATTATTATTATGGTTTCTTTTAGTTTATGGATACATACATCAGTTTTTCGTTGGTGTATACTGTAAACTACTAAGAACTTTTTGTTGTTTGGTCAGGTGGTTTCGCAGACTAGACTTTGCATCTGTTAGTCATACTCCTAGAAATATTTTAGCATATACAGAGATCAATGACCGCGCTATTCTGTCTGCACCGTCTCTAACTTATATTCTTATTCTGTGTAAGGTGCTAATTAATTTTGTGATAAAAAAATTAATTGTATGGATAGATTCCATATTGAACATTTTAAGTGTTTTCTAAAGTTACGAAAAATGTGTATTTTTTTTAAACAACTAAAAATAGTATTTGGACCTTGGTTTTGTTATTCGCATGTGTATTAAAGAATTAAATCATCGTTTAATTTTCATGACGATCATATTTAGTTAGGCCAGCTATTCCGTTTGAAAGAAAGAAAGAGTAAATGTTGACTAAAAAAAACTAAAAGACACTTAAGACTACAAACAAAAAAGTTAGTTAAGTTAAGCAAAAAAAAGTTACTTAATAATCAGTCTACAAAGAAAAATATGTTCACTGAGAAAGACCTGATGTGTTTCATGGTTTTTAGAATTCAAAGAATTTTGTCTTTTCAACCAACATTTCACTAGTCCACGTCTAGGTGTCGATGTGTACAAATGTGTAGTGTATAAATCGTACAAAAGTCTCGAAGTATCTTAATGATTTTGACGATAATGATGATGACGATGAAAGTTAATTCGTTATTAACGCAGTAAAACTAGAAATCACACTTCAGGTAAAAGATTTGTTAATTCCATTATATTATTCTGAAAGTACACCAAAACCAAGTGGCTTTAGCATGCAGATTCTGTTTCAACTTGGATGGGAATGGGATCACGCGAGTTATATTTTATCTGTTGAAATACGATAGAGGCGCGTAAGGGAAAACCTTAACAATGACCATTGACTATATACTGATGGTGGGATGTCCATCTCAAAAAATACCCGACTAAAACTAAGCAGACCGTTGAGGGTCAACAGCGTCTAAGGCGCGGTATCTGGATAACTAACTATCTCTTTCTAAGTTTAATTTGTCGTTAGAAATCCAACATCTAAATAACATATAGAATACCAGCTAAAATACTGGCAACTAAATTTTATCTTTGGCCGCAGAACCCCCATCAATATCATTCAATACTAAAACCTTTTTTTTATATTGTTTTTAATAAACATAAACATGATTTTTACATATCACAGTAGATCTTAAAGTGATCACGATGCTAATTTATGTATTCGTTATTGATCTGTTTATAAATTATGTTTATCGTCATGCAAATAAATTCTCTCGTTTTCCATATAGATTATGTATGTTCGGTTCTCCATTTAGCGTAAAATAATTGCAATATTAGTGATTGTGTCACAGACGACCTTATTTGCAGAAGCGGACGCTACAAGGTTATCTGTACTAGCCCTGTTGCCTTTCATATCGGTTATGTTTCTATCTCGTGCGTTATATGTCTATTATAAATAAACACATACAGAGATAAGAACAAAATAACAAACATTGTACTGATCCCAAAATAAATAGCTTAGGCACTTGTGTTATACGATCAGAAATTACGAATGGACCTTGAAGACATAGACCCGAGAAAATGCGGAAAAGTGTTTTCTACACTAACCTACACACTAACCTACGAGTCACGATAGCCGAGTGGTTGGGTGGTCGGAATTTCGAGTCAATAGACCCGAGTTCGATCCCCAGTTGGTAGGCTCGTACCAATGGGTTTTTCAAAAACTTATATACGAATATCGTTGGCTTGGACATAAAGGCGGCGACGGGCTCACCACCTGTCACGTTGTCCCGAAAATATCTTCGGTGAAAGGTGGGTCGAAGGGACTTAATTGTCTAGACTCGACCTCTGTCTACCCCTGTATTGGGAATTGCGTGAAGATATTTTTTTTTATACACTAACCTGATCGAAAATCGAACCCGGGACTTCAGATTTAGCGATACCATGAAAACCGGTGTGTACGCTACCAGTCCACGGAGGCTGCCTATATATCGAATGAATGAATTTTTTTGTGTGGTATCGCGAAATGAATCCATTATCTCCTTTCTTTTGATGATTGTCTAAACAGATTGTGTTGTCCTTAAAAAACTATTGTTGGCAGGCGTTAAAAGAAATGTTAAAATAATGATAAGTAGTTATCTACTGATAAATTATAAATGACTCCATTTCAACAGTCCCCCCGTGACCACGGTTGCTGTAAAGCATCCGAAACGTCGGAAAATAAAAATAGTTTGTAAAACTAATTAAAAACGCGATAAAATCCGAAAATCGTTTTATTTTAAAGACTCCATTTCAAGTTATTGATGCGCAAAAATTGTCAATCTAGTTAAAGACTATAAAAAATATACAGGTACAAATAAACAACCGGTGAGTAGTCATAATCTGGATTTTGCATGCATTCTACGAGATCATTTCAAGTTGCAGTAGACACGTTACTGACACCTTAACAGCTTACCGATCATAATGAATGAACATTTATTTCTCTCACTGTAAACATGGAATATTCGATGTGAAACTACTACAAATTAGTTGGTGCTAAGTTGGAAGAATGTTGACAGTTATGTAGAACTGCCGCGTGGTTACGGCTTAAGAATATTCTATCCCATTTCTTCTCGTGTTGTAAGAGGCGACTAAAGGAAAAACCTTGACAATGCCAATTTGCTATCTATTGATGGCGGGATGTCCATCTCAAAAATACCCGACTAAAACTAAGCAGACCGTTGAGGGTCAACAGCGTCTAAGGCGCGGTATCTGGATAACTAACTATCTCTTTCTAAGTTTAATTTGTCGTTAGAAATCCAACATCTAAATAACATATAGAATACCAGCTAAAATACTGGCAACTAAATTTTATCTTTGGCCGCAGAACCCCCATCAATATCATTCAATACTAAAACCTTTTTTTTATATTGTTTTTAATAAACATAAACATGATTTTTACATATCACAGTAGATCTTAAAGTGATCACGATGCTAATTTATGTATTCGTTATTGATCTGTTTATAAATTATGTTTATCGTCATGCAAATAAATTCTCTCGTTTTCCATATAGATTATGTATGTTCGGTTCTCCATTTAGCGTAAAATAATTGCAATATTAGTGATTGTGTCACAGACGACCTTATTTGCAGAAGCGGACGCTACAAGGTTATCTGTACTAGCCCTGTTGCCTTTCATATCGGTTATGTTTCTATCTCGTGCGTTATATGTCTATTATAAATAAACACATACAGAGATAAGAACAAAATAACAAACATTGTACTGATCCCAAAATAAATAGCTTAGGCACTTGTGTTATACGATCAGAAATTACGAATGGACCTTGAAGACATAGACCCGAGAAAATGCGGAAAAGTGTTTTCTACACTAACCTACACACTAACCTACGAGTCACGATAGCCGAGTGGTTGGGTGGTCGGAATTTCGAGTCAATAGACCCGAGTTCGATCCCCAGTTGGTAGGCTCGTACCAATGGGTTTTTCAAAAACTTATATACGAATATCGTTGGCTTGGACATAAAGGCGGCGACGGGCTCACCACCTGTCACGTTGTCCCGAAAATATCTTCGGTGAAAGGTGGGTCGAAGGGACTTAATTGTCTAGACTCGACCTCTGTCTACCCCTGTATTGGGAATTGCGTGAAGATATTTTTTTTTATACACTAACCTGATCGAAAATCGAACCCGGGACTTCAGATTTAGCGATACCATGAAAACCGGTGTGTACGCTACCAGTCCACGGAGGCTGCCTATATATCGAATGAATGAATTTTTTTGTGTGGTATCGCGAAATGAATCCATTATCTCCTTTCTTTTGATGATTGTCTAAACAGATTGTGTTGTCCTTAAAAAACTATTGTTGGCAGGCGTTAAAAGAAATGTTAAAATAATGATAAGTAGTTATCTACTGATAAATTATAAATGACTCCATTTCAACAGTCCCCCCGTGACCACGGTTGCTGTAAAGCATCCGAAACGTCGGAAAATAAAAATAGTTTGTAAAAACTAATTAAAAACGCGATAAAATCCGAAAATCGTTTTATTTTAAAAGACTCCATTTCAAGTTATTGATGCGCAAAAATTGTCAATCTAGTTAAAGACTATAAAAAATATACAGGTACAAATAAACAACCGGTGAGTAGTCATAATCTGGATTTTTGCATGCATTCTACGAGATCATTTCAAGTTGCAGTAGACACGTTACTGACACCTTAACAGCTTACCGATCATAATGAATGAACATTTATTTCTCTCACTGTAAACATGGAATATTCGATGTGAAACTACTACAAATTAGTTGGTGCTAAGTTGGAAGAATGTTGACAGTTATGTAGAACTGCCGCGTGGTTACGGCCTAAGAATATTCTATCCCATTTCTTCTCGTGTTGTAAGAGGCGACTAAAGGAAAAACCTTGACAATGCCAATTTGCTATCTATTGATGGCGGGATGTCCATCTCAAAAATACCAGACTAAAACTAAGCAGACTAGTGATGGGCAGCAGCGTGTAATCTGGTACTGCTATTGCCAATTCGCTTGCCAGGACATCAACTAAAGAAAAGAACTCTTAGGTATTAAAAAGGTTGTCTAGTATTGTGATGCACTTACGTTCCTTGCCAAGCGTTATATTTACGAGAAATTTTCTATTAGCGACTTAAATTCAGCTTTAGAATGTTTTACTTAAATTTACTTACCTTTACAATCAATATCCCTATATAGCTTTATACAGCCGCATAAGCTTCGAATGTCTTTCGGTGGCATCTATATTAACAGCATGTGGTCGTTCTCTTATTTTGGATTTTGGATTTACATTACTGGAGTTTAATATTCAGACTAACGATAATTTTGCCCCGCTAAGGTATCACCACTGACTGTTAATCAATAAAAATACCACGGATGGAGATGGGAGATAAGATTACTCATGCTCAGAAAGTAATAAACAAATAAATAATAAATAAATACATACATAGCGACAACATCACATACATTGCTCTGTGATCAGAGCAATTTGCATTACGGAACCAGAAACAACGAAGGTACCTCAAACAGTAATGTGAACAAATAAGTAGTATATGTGACGAAGTTATATTTCTCATGGTATGGCTCGAGGTGTATTTCGAAAGCTCTTCCGGAGCCGTTTTTTCCACCTACAGGTGTGATTGTTGACCTATAAAGAACAATGATATTATTTGTAAAAATCAAAAACTTTTCGCCTGAATCCCAAAACCTGTTCCAACTCCGACGCGGATTTAACAATTGGAATTCGTCATTTTGGACAATCCACAAGCGTTAATTCGGAGATGCAGCACTTGAAAGCAAGTCATGATGCATCGGAACCGGTAAGGACGGTTATACGGTCCAACAGACATACGATGTAACATCTATGTTTAATTTTAAATCTTAAGTTGAATGTGTAAAGATTATATTACGTTGTGGTTCATCAGGTGGTGCGTAGCGTGTTTCTTGTGAGGTGAATAAAAACTTGCATCGAGCATCGCCCATTGCCCGTTTTGAAAAATGATCCTGACGAGATCATTATTTATTACAAAAGCGTATGATGATAATAGGAACATATATTTTATATTCCTTTGGTTGAGCACGCGAACCGCTTTGAGCTCAGTTTTTTGGCAAGCGTTGTGGTCGATTTCGAAGAAAGATTACATTCGGAACCAAAGTACATGATTGTTTTTCGGTCAATCACCCTTCGATGCGATCCTTATTTTTACAAGCTTGATATTATTTTGAAAACTGGGACAGTTCTTTCTCGGTGCGTGTCATCGACCTTCTCATTGTCCGGTTTCGTAATCGCCGGTACAATGTTCGAGGTTGAACCGGATTGCATTACCCTCTAGGAAAACTCCGGAGGTAATGTTCTCGACGAGAGTTACTTGATCTCGTTTAATTTAAAATAGTTAACCATTGGAATGTTAAGCGACGCAATTACTCATCAGATAATTTATCGTCTACGGGACGACTCAATTGAAGCCCAGCTAGCCCTCTTAAGAGCCCTAATGAGAGTTGTGAAGCCGATTTGTGGTTAATACATTTCCTTTGGCCGAATAAAATTGCAATTGTCGATGAAACTTGATGCTACTGAATTTTGATACTGTCATTTACTATCCTTTATTGAAATTTGCTATTGTAGTTTGTATTAATGGTGCTGTGATGGTATCGGTCTTAGAATCCACCCCCTTTCTTTCCCGAGGTATCGCAAGAGGATATTAAGGGAAAAGCTTCGCCGCAACCCTTGTCTTCGAAGGCAGAGTCATTACCTAATAGGCTGTCGGGTCGTCTATCTGTATAAATACTTTATATATGGATGAAAAATAATTATTACTTTTATTTGGGTAGAACACAGAAGTACCAGACGTCGGATCATGAGTTTCTAGTGAAATATAATATTTGACATATATTTGGTCCGTATTTTTGGTTGGTATTCTGTAACCGTAAATGATAAAATATTTGCCCCTTTCATTTCTATTCTGTGGAGTTATGCCGTAAGTCTTGTAAGGTAAGACTAATGGGAATCTACTAATGAAAATCTCCTAGACTTGACTTTTGGATTGATTGGTGCATATCCCTCTTATGACCTAAAGCGACCAAGTCTTCCAATGCTTAATTCCGGTTTTCATGTTTTATTTCTAACTTTTGTTTTCTTCTTGTCTCCAGCTATTACAATTGGCATCAGAGTGATCGGGCCGGCTCTGGGCTTTTTGCTTGGAGCTCTCTGCACGAGGGTCTACGTGGATCCGCTGTCTGATCCCGGCTACGATAATACTGATCCGCGATGGGTCGGCGCTTGGTGGCTTGGTGAGTTACATTTTATGTATTAAATATTTATTTGTAAGTATACGTATTGTACTCCATACTGAAGTTTGGTTTCCGCTTAAGTGCAAGCGACTCTTCTTCTAGTTGATGTTATTATAGATGATTAAAACTCTTTATAGATAGATGATAGCCGAGTGGTAGGGTGGAAGCAATTTCATAATAAAAATCATTATTTTTTATAGAAATTTAGTTATAGAAAATTCTCATATAAATATGGTATTAGAGACCCATGTTTGTGGAGTGCACGCTGTCTAACTAATCTTTATTATTATATTTATATTCAAACATATATTTCGATGTTTTTTTTTAAATTATAGGACTATCATATTTTTTATTAAACTTTATTTGGTTAACACAGAATATAAAATCGTACAATATTATTACTAGATTTTGTTAAAATTACATTTGTAGTTAAATATACATTCATCATCTTATTCATAGGATTCGAGGTAATTGAGAGATAGCTAAAGATCGTGTTGATCAAAGGATATGTAAAAGAAGATTTTAAATGTGTTTATTTTTTGTATACTTAGGATACATTAATATTGTGATATTTATGTATCCTAAGTAAACAAAAAATAAACAGAGTATTTTACACAGAGTAAACAGATTAACAGAGTATTTATGTGTTTAATTAACAATTCCAATTTGCAGGTCCATTCCCTTGTTTCGTTTATTCAACATTTAATAAGGCAATATTGCCTAATTAAATGTTGCCTAACTTTGTGAAAACGGAATCCTATTTCGAGAACCTAAATTCATTTACCTATAAAAGCTTTAACTTGTCTGTCGCATATCTGGGGTCCGGGTTAATAAAGATGTAATAATGTAGCCCTATTGTGTTTAAGCTATTTATCTTGGCCACTACAGATTATTTTAATCCAGTCAGGTCGCAGAAATAATAATGCTTTTCTGTAAAAAAAAAAATTCAAAATTTAATAAATGCAATTAACATGTGTCTGTGTATATTTTTGTTTATTTAAATAAAACGTACTTGATCTCTTATTTAAGGATCGGATTATTTAACTGATTCATGCTTTACTTTTATTAAATATACCCGTGAATTAAAAGTCAACTAACACGGACGGCACTTTAAAATATCTTATAAATTTAATCCCATGATAAAAAGTGTAAGATATTTAAAATTATTGACATTATTTCAATTTAAAAAAAATATACAAAATAAAATATTTTCACGCAATTCCCAATACAGGGGTAGACAGAGGTCTAGTCTAGAAAATTAAGTCTCTCGCGACCCACCTTCCACCAAAGATATTATTTGAACAACATGACAGGTGGAGAGCCCGTCGTCAAGCTAGCGCTATGAATCGTCCATAGGTTTTTAAAAAAATCCATTGGTACGAGCCTGCCACCTGGGGATAGAACTCAGGCCTCTCGGCTTGAATGCCGACTACCCAATCACTCTGCTATTGTGACTATTATATTTTATATAATTTAATAGATAATTTTTGTCATAATTAATTTGACAGCTTTACTGTCTATTCATGATTGTACCTTGTGGTAGAGCCACGCATCAGCTTTTGTTGTTGCATGAATGGGCCGGCTCGACCGGGGAAGTACCACGACCTCACAGAATACCGGCGTAAAGTAGAAGTCTAACAAACTTCTGCATTTCGTCTGGTGAGTGCAGGTAACCGGTGGCCCACAAACCCCCTCCCCCGATTCTGGGGCCCTCCCCCACTCAAGCACTCTAAGGGAGGCAACGCATCTAAGCCTCTGGTATTGCGGGTGTTCATGGGCGGCGGTAATCACTTACCATCACGTGAACCACCTGCTCGTTTGCCTCCCTTTTCTATAAAAAAAAACCTTTAGAGTGTAAATTGTTACATGCAACATTCTGGAGCTTTCGTAAAATACATAAGTTATGGTATTTCGTTGTGAAACCTTACCAACCACTAACAAGATGAGAGTCTTGTACTTAAGCACAACAACAATCGATAACTTTATCGACTCTTTAAGCTTTACGTCGCGTACAAGCCGTAAATTTTCCCATACATTGTAGCGACGCTGTCTACAAAATGGCAAGTTTTTATTTTATGAGAAAAGCTGGCAGACAGACAATTGACTCTCCTGATGGTTAGTGATTATTGGATGTAGCTATACATACACAACGCTAGAGAATCTGTAGATATGTTGCTTGAACTTTAAGGAAGGAATTGAAAAAGGTTTCAGAAGCCATTGAGAAGTACCTTCGTCTATATCACTCACAGAAGCTCAAGATTCCTCTGTTCTACATCCTGACATTTTACAAGACTGCAGTACTCCAGTCGAACTGTCGCTATCGTTTACTAACAAAACTGCCGCTTGAATTTACTAGAATGTTATCTCAAAATCATCCCTTATACTGTTCAAAGTTTGTACAGGGAATCAATTATTTCACAAGTAATGCGGCAATATCATCAATAAGGCGATAATAATTATTACTAGTAGTATTGAAGGCTTCTTCAATATAGAATTTTTATATACGTACATTTCTGGAACGTTTTGTGTTACTTTAGTATTACAAAATTTATCATGACGTGGTCAGTGATATACATGCTTTGTTTTATGTCCATTTTCTCTACACGTAGTTTATATAATATTTTTATTTAAATTGAACGAAAATATAATAAGGTGACTGGTGGTAAGACTGTCGCCTTCTAATTGTAATAGTCACAGAATCAATTCCTGTTCATGTTCGTTAACCAACCTTGTGTGCTTTTAAATCATGATACCTGATTTAAAAGCATATACTTTAACCTCTACTGTTTTAGTAGTTGTTCTAAATTATGTAATTTATGGTAAATGTGCTTAGTAATGCTGCTTTTTAATTAAAGTACTTAAAATAGGCGAAAATATCTTCGGTGGAAGGTGGGTCGAGGAGACTTAATTGTCTAGACAAGACCTCTGTCAAACCCCTGTATTGGGAATTGCGTGAAGATGTTTATTATTTATTATTTTTTTCTTAAAATAGGCTGTGGCTGAAGCGTATAGTTTATTTGGCTATTGACATGCTTGAATGCGACACAGAATCGCACAATGGAACAGAAAATTCCGCTAGGACAATTTAGCAGCATTGCTACCACGTCATTATGTGTGACCGAAGCGTACAGGGCTTCAGTTCCACGGCATTCCATCGCGGAACTGCCATCTACCGTTACAGAGCCATTCGCCGCGATGGATTTGCGCGCGAAATTCGCGAAGAAAGCACGCACGTGACCCAAGTACCAATCAGATGCGTGTGGCGTACCCACGCAGGCGAAATTTGCATCACAACAATTACAATGCATCTCTATTGCCAGTTAGGCATGGTCCAAAATCCCGTGGTATTGTTGGTCAAATGCCCGGAGTAAAGAACGGTCAAGCGTGCTCCGACTGGTAATAAAGAATTTGCAAACACTCATTGAATAGTTTCCGCGTATTTCCTCATTGTTTAAGTGTTATAAGTTCATGAATGGAACATTGCATTTTAATAAGCTCTGAAGCAACCTTTTTTGTATCCGCCATCATTAATTATTCTTGAAATATATATTTTTAGATGTGAAATACATTCAAAATCATCCTTATCCCACTTAATAATCGATTAGTGTGGAATGGAATTAGCATTTAGTTCCTTTGTTATAACTAACTCCGATACGGTGGTTGGGGTGGTGATTATTAATCTTAATCACATACAGGAAATCTAGTGAATATCCCGGGAACTTCTACAAATAGCTTCTTTACAAAGTTAAATCTAAAAAATCCATTGTGTCGTTTCTCGTTTGTTTTTTTAATCTATGATTTTAATCTGATTTTAATTTCAATCTCAAACAGAAACCTTAAATATTTTCCGCAATAATCTCCAAAATACTCTCTTATAATGATTCAAAAAGGTTCACTAAATCCTCTTCTAAGTCTCCATTTTAATCTGTAGCTGAATGGTTTTCTGTTTTTGGGGTTGCATTTTGTAAATGTGGTAGGAGAAAATTATCTTGAATTTAGATAAATAACAGCTGTTTATAGATTGTGTAATATTAAATGGAACGCAGTTATTGAGTAAATAGATATCGTGCTGTAATACTCGTATGTATATCTACGTGCAAGTATTTACGGCACTCTCAGTCGGTCCAAATCCGTAGCATTGTAATTACCTTACCGAAGGGGGATACTTCAGCGCAACAGAGTATTACATTAATGTTCACCTGCGTACGAGACTGCGTACATTAAATGCGTACGCGCTTTAAATGTAATTATACGTGTCCGTTCTCCCATCGTGTACTTTAATGTATCGGGCGTATCGTGTATATTATATTTGCGACGTGAGATTTTCTCTCGGCTTTCGCTTTTTCTGCGAGCTGCGGGCCGTCACGCTGCGCCGGCGCACGCGGTGCGTTACATAACGCGTCTTACATCACGCGGCGTCACCACAGCTAAAATAAGCGTTCTATCTACCGGTCACGGCCAAGGCTGCGCGCGCCTTGTTGTAGACAATTATGCCAACGACGCTCGTAATGAGGATTTAGTGGGTGGACACGCGACCGGCAGCGCCACGCTTACTTTTACTTTCAAACCGGTTTCCGCGATGACCTTTGGTCGTATCAAATTCTATTGCATATCAAAATACTATTTGACTATTTACTATTCATCTAAAGTTCAGAAGTCACGTACGGTTAAGTTAATCAGATGCTTAAGCATTCTTAATCTAAAGTTAGGGCGAAATATGTGTACTGGACAATCAATTCTTTATTCGCACGTAAACTGTTAATAATTGTAATACACCATACACTACGTCTACCGAATGCCCTTGACTGTACGTCGACCGGGCGACCTTGTAAACGCGCAAATGTTTTCTATTTGGATCTATCGCAGTTAATGTTTTGGCTCGACCAAGGTTTTCGTGGATTTCCATCACCCCGGTGCCCCATCGAAGTTGTCGCTCACATTTTTGCTGGATAAACCACAAGGCAAAAGATAGGGAGAGATAAGAAACGTACTCGCGTTTTATCGACATTCTATAAGATATAAGTGGATAAAAGAGTTAGGGGGGTCACCTTTCAATAAAAATTTACGAATATAAGTCCAATTGCGTATAATTATAATTTTTTTTTAGTTTTTGGTTTGATATTTTTCTGTTTGTTTCCTTCTGTTTGTGTATCATTTTAAAAGGAAAGACAGAATATGCGATGACCTAATTTAGTATACCTGCTCACTGTCTCAAAGATATTGGATAGCACAAAGTTAAAGTTTTGTTTATCATTCCTTCGTGTGGTGAAGCGAGAAAGAAAGTAGTTATATCTTCCGGTTGTTGAATCTTTTATGAAAACTGTATTATTTTATATATATAATTTTAAAATTGTTGTATCCTACACAATGTAGTATTATATAGCGAACCACGCGCATATACCACAGCAGATTATAAAAACTAAATACACCTATTATTCTATAATTATTATCTTCTATTCTACTACGATTTCTAATCAAATATCCTGATCGGAACGACTGTAGATATGAATGTCAGTGATAAATTCTTTTATCTTAAATATCTGTGATTTTTTTAGTTTAATTTGTTTTGCTTTTGTGGGTGTTCTATTATTTAATTTAGTGTCAGATGAAGGACCATTAAAATATGGTTGATTATATTCAGAAATATTATTGTTTTTCAGTGTTCACTATCCAATATTCGAATCATATAGCGTTGAGGTTTTCCAAGCCGCCGTTTCATTTAGATGCTAAATATATGCGTAAAGACTAGATGTTGCATATAGAGGCTACTGTAGATAAACCGATTAATATTTTGCATGATATGATTAGGCAGTAAACACACAGTTGTATATCTGTCTATTATACTTGATCATAATTGGTATAATTAGTGTATGCCGTATCTGATGTTCTGAATAAACAATGGATGACTGGTTTCAATGTTAGCCCCGTATTTTATCTACTCGTTAGCATATTTTTTCACGAATCCGATTATATAGTTTTCTTTGCACGTATTCGCCGGCGCGTTGTGTGTTGAATTAATTAGATTCATTCTTGTCTAGATAATAGAGCAAGAAAATTTGAGGAGCAATAACGTCTTGTGCAAATCTCGATGGCGGTTGAATGGCCATATTGATTAGCGCCGATCGAATAACCATATCATTAGCTTGCGAAGTATTTATGTGTTTGCTAAATTATAAATCAATTTCTGCGAGTATTTTTTCGTCTGTATAGTTTGAAATGTTTATGGAAATCCAAATAATATACTTTTCGTCTATTCTGCCACACATGAACAATTTGTTAGGAATCTGAGATGCTTTATTTTCTATTTCAATGAATTTACGCATGCATATATCCGATATTATAGTTCGGGCGATAGGTCTGAAAAATCTTTAGGAATGTTGATGCAGAATCGAGAGCTTGTCGTTGATATTGTTGACTTATGAATATAAAGTAAGACTTTATCAGTATTAGCAATTCAAAAATTAATTTATAATTTCTTCATACCCAGTACAATTCTGGGCATTAACAAGGTGGCATATGAATGTATAATTTTTTTTATACACGTCACGCTTAGCCGACCTCAACTATATGTATATGTTTTTATTGCTTTTTATTACTTCCGCGTTTAAGTTTAAAAGTTTCTAAATTTTTAAATTTAATCAACAAAGCAAGTTGTGAATTTCATCAAAAAAATTTAAATCTCTGTGAAATTTTATTCAGCCCATACACGATCAGCGTTCAATATTGAACATTGTTAAGATAAAAAATTGCCTACCTTTATAATGTTTGTATCAACTTTTGAAAATATAATCCGTACAACTGAGACTTTTTTTGAAGCAAAATTAAATACATAATAAACTAACTAGTATACATAATAAGCAAGAGAAAGTAACAGTCTTGGAAAAGCAACTCACTTACTTTATAGTTAATAATACACTTAGTAATATCCTCGTAAATACAGGAAATTTAATAGTTTTGATGTTTATAGTTGTTATATGAAGTTTTATTTTAATTGTTTGTTTTATCAGTTTTGTTTAATTTAATTATATTGTCAATAAAATATTGTTGCAGGTATGGTATTCATAGCGGGCTTTATCGTGGTCCTCTCGGTTCTGATGTTCTTCTTCCCTCGTCAGATCAAACAGAGTCCACACCCTCTTCCTCCGAAGAAGAGCAAGGAGAAGAGTGAATCATCGTTCTTCAAAGGTATCTTTTTTTGCATAAATAGACTTGTGTCAATACATTAGAAAAGCGGGTCATTTCTATCTATATTCATAGAGTTAATGGTATTAGGGAGAGTAATCTTAAATGTTTTATGGAGTAGAGTATTTAGCCTGCATTAAAGTATGCCAAGGGTTAATAGTTTTGATATACTTTAATGCAGGTTAAAGTCACACGAAACTTTTTCAGACTTTTTTCAGACAAGAAGAAGAGTGCGTTTGTCAGCTGAATTGTCGAACTTGCTAGAATTTCCATAAGATTTAGTACATGCTATAGATCATGTAAAGGACACAAATTATCGGTGTATAAATTTCTTATCAACACTTTACTATTGAATTAGACTTTAAACAATGAAATTGGTGTTCAGTTTCAATCGTAACGCATCCTTCGTGCGCGTTCTCTATATTCAGTATGCGGTTTCTTGACATTGGGCCGCATTCAAACGTTTGGCCGTATGTTAATTCGGTAATCTCCTATATACGAAGCATTGACCGTAACGCATGTCGAATTTCATACTGAATGTTGCAACCTTTTATTAGTATGAATTATTTCAGATTTTTAGCTGTATCCATTAAATTTTCCTTAACATCTCCTAGAGAAAAACTATTCCACGGGTATCGTGTATTTTTCCAAGATAGATATGTAGTGCTTTTATCCTATATGGTTATTTAACCTAAACTGACCTTTAAAGAGTGTTACATAAAATAAAAAAGTAGAGTACTGAGTCACTACATCTGTCGAAAAGTGGCGTACACATCGGTATGAGATCCTGGGTTCGATTCCCAGACGGGTTCACGTATAAAACCACTTTTGCCAGATCTCGTGTCTGAATTGTCTTTGTAGTACCTTCGTTGTTACCAAATTCATAAGCTGTGTATTCGATTTTGTCGATATCTATGTATTTATATATTATTTATCATTCTGTAATATCACTTCAGATTTCTTCGCAACAATAAAGAGGCAGCTGACGAACGACATACTTATGTGGCGCACGGCGAGTTCGGTTCTCCATCTGATGCCGATTAGCGGGGTGTACAGCTTTCTACCTAAATATCTGGAGAAGCAGTTCCGGTTGCCCACTCACGACGCCAACCTTGTCTCGGGTGAGGTACTACCCTGAACACTACATATTGGCGAAAACTGAACACTTGCTAACGGTTGGGGTCGTTCATACTCATTTAATACGTGCACACCTTTCAATTGTTTACTCATTAATTTAAGACTTATCTTCTTCCTATGTTTTGTCTATTTTATGGTATCTGTCCAGCCTCAGTTGTGTCTCTTTGAAAAGAGGTTTTTTCTGCATCAAAATGAATATTCTTAGCAGGCTGTCTATAGAATTATTTGAGTTCACGATAGCCGAGTAGTTGGGTGATCGGTATTCAAGTCAAGAGACCTAAGTTCGATCCCCAAGGCACGTATCGATGTTTTTTTTTAAAACTTACGTACGATTTATATCGTTAGCTTGGACTCACCATCTATTACATTGTCCCAAAATGTGTAGTCGGTGGGAGTCGGGTCGAAAGAATTTAATTTAATTCTTTCGACCCAACTCCCAAGACAATTGTCTAGACCTCTGTCTGCCCTTTTATTTGGAATAGCGTGAAGATATTTTTTTCATGAAACATCAGGATTTGAAAATACCTTTATTTTTTCAGGTCTCGGAGGTATTCTCGTGATGGGGTTGGGGATAATAACTTCAGGAGTTGTGATATTGAAGTTGGTACCTACCGCAAGACAGGTGGCCGCTTGGACCGCCGCCTCGGCTGCATTGTATAGTGCAGGTAGGATTTACAAAATAATTTTCTAGCGTTGTTTTGCAACGTAATATGGGAATAATTTTTACTTACGAATGGTCAGTTGTTTGATAAATATATATCTTTTCGAGTTCTTATATTAAGCTCGTTCGATCTGGTAGAATTTAAGTGGATGCTTGGGTCTTTATTAAAACTATTAAATGTGGTCTATATATACTTATATATGGTTGTTAGTTATTACTTTTAGCTTATGATTTTAAAATTGTTATGGTTGAAAAAAGTTCTAACAGTGTAAATTGAAGTATTGACCATGTATCGTTATTTTACATGTAATAGCCGACTCGATAACTAAGTGACTCTGCCTTCGAAGCTAAAGGCTGCGCGTTCGAATTTCGGTAGGGGCCAACATTTGTTTGATGAAAATGAGTGGCTGTACTCTAACTCTAGTCGAGGATGTTTATGTGTGTACATGAATATTTATCTATGTAAATATTTTTACATTTATTAATATTGTATCATCAGCTTGGACAGGCTCATCATCTGTCATGATATTCCAAATAAGCTTTGGGGACTTCCTAGTTTAGGACTCTCATCCTACCCTAGTACGGGAAGTAGCGTGAACATATAAAAAATTTCTTGTGCTTTGACCGCAGGCATGGTGATGCTGATGTTCGTGAGTTGCCCGGAGGAGAGCTTCCGAATGCTGAGCGAGAGCGGCGTCACCAGCAACCTGTCGTGCAGCGCGGACTGCCACTGCGACGGCGCCGCGTACAGCCCCGTCTGCGGACAGGTCGATATTCACGCACATAGATTAAGTGATGGCGCTGCGTACAGTCCTGTCCGTGGACAAGTCGATATCCACGAACATAGATTAAGCGATGGCAGTGTCTAAAGCCTCGTCTGTGGACATGTCGATATCCACGAACATAGATTAAGCGATGGCGGAGTCTAAAGCCCCATCTGTGGACAGGACGATATTCACGCACATAGATTAAGTGATGGCGCTGCGTACAGTCCTGTCCGTTGACAAGTCGATTTTCACGAACATAGATTAAGTGATGGCGCCGCGTACAGCCATGTCTGTGGACAAGTCGATTTTCACGAACATAGGTTAAGTGATGGCGCCGCGTACAGCCCCGTCTGTGGACAGGCGATATTCATTCATAAAGATTAAAATGATGTATTTGATATTAATCTCGCTTACTGATGAAGAGTGTGTCTTTTTCGATACAGCAAAAACGGATGGTGCTACAAATGTAGATCGAATGACAAATAAAACACTTGTGGATGTATAGTAACCACCTCATATTTGAGCAGCGTAACGCCGTATTAGATATATTTAATATTAATGGCCTGGCTACGAAGTTGCGGCAGAGTTTTAGACAGTCTATTTTGACACCTATGAATCGCAATAGTCACAATACCAACTTATACAATTCTGTCATTAATTAATAAATCATTTTTATTGAAATAAAATTTTGTAATTTATATATAAAACTCATTCGATATTACTATATATTTTTATGATAACATAAAAAGTCAGAGAAAAATCTCTAGATGATAATCTAGTGGTAACCGATGATGATTTTCACAAAGCAAAACAAAACCTTTATATGGGAAAGAAGAGATAATTCATAAAACGTTTTTGTTTATTCTTTATTAGGTATATTAATTACAAAATTTTAAGTGTTTTAGATTTTCATGGTAAATAATAAGTCACAGATTTTTTTTTACTTTCAAAACCATACGTTTATTCATAAAATGGTTTGTTGTTGTCTAATCTATATAAGTCATACATAAGCCTAGTATCTTTTCATATCATCAAGTTATAATATAGTAGTAATGATTAAATCTAAAAAATCCATACAAATCATAATACATTGGTAAAACACAGTAATTTTGACGATTTCAAACAAGAGTAAATGCCGTTAACATAGCTTATAAACAATAATGGACCAAGCAGTGAGCCCCGAGGTACCCCACAAAGGATGTAGACTACTGGACATTCTTAAGCATAACAGCTTGAGATATATTCCCTACATTGGAAGTGAATCGGCGGCCGCGTAAGAGCAGTCCGCCCCGGGTACTAAACACCAAGAGATCACTCACTTGTTCAGCTTCATTCATTCAAGTCTTGAGTTACCCATATCTTGGATATCTTTTCGCAAATCCTTTCCAGTAGTTAGCGGGCGCACCCGGCACTGAGTCGATGTGCGCGTGTGTTTTGTTATAGAAAAGGGAGGCAAACGAGCAGGTGGCACGCGTGACGGTAAGTGGTTACCGCCGCCCATGAACATCCGCAATACCGGAGGAGTAGAAGATGCGTTGCCGGCCTTTGATAGTGCCATGTGTATGTGTGTGACAGTGTGTCTGTGTGTGTGACAGTGTGTCACACTTGCCGGCCTTTAATAATGCAATGTGTGTGTGTGACAGCGTGCCTGTGTGTGTGACAGTGTGTCTGTGTGTGCGCAGGACGCGTTCACGTACGTGTCGCCGTGCCAGGCGGGCTGCGGCGGCAGCCGGCAGCTCGACAACAGCACGTGGCTCTACTACAACTGCGCCTGCGTCGACGGGAACGAGCGCGGCGAGAGGGCCATGAGCACGTGAGTGTTGCCCCCTAGATGTCTCTAGAAGTGGTCATGGCTTTGTATAGTTAAAAAAAAAGTTGTATAGTTAAAAAAAAGGGCTAGTCACGATAGCCGAGTGGTTGGGTGGTAAGAATTTCGAGTCGAGAGACCCGAGTTCGATCCCCAGGTGGCAGGCTCGTACCAATGGGTTTTTGAAAAAACTTATGTACGAAGTACATTGTTGGCTTGGCGGCGACGGGCTCACCACCTGTCACGTTGTCCCGAAAATATCTTCGGTGGAAGGTGGGTCGAAGGGACTTAATTGTCTAGACTAGACCTCTGTCTACCCCTGTATTGGGAATTGCGTAAAGATATTTATATTTCTTTATTCATTTATTTAAAAAAAAAAAAGATTTATCAAACAAAAGAGGTTTTAACCTACGAGGTTTCTCTCGTCTGTTTCTTCTCTGTTAGAAGAACCTCGTTACGGAACGGTACCGCCGACTGAAAAATGACTGTATATTCTTCGATTGTTGAATGTATATTCTTATTTCGATAGATAAATGATTTGATTTGATTCCTTTTCACACAAGTGGTCATTTATGTCTGTCTCCACATAAGAAGCTCGCTAGTGGCGCATTCAGGAAACTAATCGATATCATACACAGCGTTATCGTAGTTGTTACGTTTACACGCATATATACGTACCGATAGCGCACATTCGGCGGAGACATTCTCACGAACTCCCGACCTGACGGGAACATTAAATTAACAGATAGATTGATCTATTATTTAAAATGACTTGACTAACTTGATTCAATGTATACATGCTTCCATTTTCCTTCAGTTTGAAAAATCTATCTTCACGCAATTATCAATACAGGAATAGACAGAGGTCTAGTCTAGGCAATAAAGTCTCTTCGACCCACCTTCCAGCGATGATATTTTCGGGACAACGTGACAGTTGGTGAGCCCCGTCGCCGTCTTTATGTCCAAGCCATCGATGTAATTCGTACATAATTAAAAAAAAAACCCATTGGCACGAGCCTGCCACTTGAGGGTCGAACTCGGGTCCCTTGACTCGAAATTCCGACCATTCCCAAATCATTCGGCTATCGTGACTTTTAAAAATTACTGATTTACATATGATTTAAATATTGCCCAAATTTACGGTACAATGTATCGCAAACATATTCCAGGATCGAACGCTACGCGCTGACGAACTCGTCGCACGTGCTGCGGGGCGAGGGCGGTGGGTTCGCGGTGAGCGGCGAGTGCGGCGGGCCGTGCCCGCAGATCTACGTTTTCGTCGCGATCTTCGCGGCCGCCATGTTTATACACGCCACGGGTGAAGTGGGCGCGGTGCTGCTCATCATACGCTGCACGGACAAGCACGGTACGTACTGTTGAGTGCTTCTTATGGAAAAAAAAAATATCTTCACTCTATTCACAATGCAGGGGTAGATAGAAATGTAGACAGTTAAGTGCTTTCGACCCACCTTCCGCCGACGGCATTTTTGGGACAGGTGGTGAGCCCGTCGCTGTCTGTCCAAGCGAGCGATATAAATCGTAAAGAAGCTTAAAAAAAACCCATTGGTACGAGGATGTCTCCTGTGGATCGAACTCTCGACTCGTAAATCGATTTTATTCGTATTCAGATTCCACTCCTTGGTAGACGACGAACCAACGAGTGACTTCAAATTGCAGTATAAAATTTTCATAATATAATCATTTATTCGCGAAATTGTTAGTTGTGTATGTGATTAAATTAAAGAGAAAATAAGTAGTTTTTTTTTAATTCTAAGCCCTTCTGAATGGAGATTATGGTGGATAACGGAAATTTAAGGTTTTGTTAGTTTTGAGGTTCCGAATTCGATTCCCAGACGGGTAGATTAAGAAAATCACTTTTTCTTCATTGCCTCGGGTCTAGGTGTTTGTGATATTACCTTTGTTTCTGATTCTATAACACCTTTGTTTCATAACCCAAAGTAAGTAGTAGCCTTAGCTACTGACTTTGGGATCGGAGCAATGTTTGTTATACTGTCCTTATTTTTGTATGAATAATATTTACTGTTACTTCATATAATAGAATAAGGTTAATAAGTTGTGCGTGTGAAAAACGCAATTATTTTGTTCTTGTGTTGTTGCACTTTAAACAATCATCATATCATAACAACTAATCAAGATTGATTTAATTTGTATATTGTAATTTGTATTTTATTTTAAATATAAATAAAATACAAATTTCAACATGAGTAATATATATGTATTATAAAATTAGTAGTGAAGAAAATGATAAATTCGAAAGAAGCGAAAGAGGCATTTAACGATCGTGACACTCGGCGATCTGTTCGCTCTGGCCACCCCGTTAAGGTGGTTTCGACAGTGGTGGAGCCACGCATCAGCTTTTGTTGTTGCATGAATGGGCCGGCTCGACCGGGGAAGTACCACGACCTCACAGAATACCGGCGTGAAGTAGAAGTCTAACAAACTTCTGCGTTTCGTCTGGTGAGTGCAGGTAACCGGTGATCCACACACCACTCTCCCCCATTTCTGGGGGAGGGGGACACTCTAAGGCCGGCAACGCATCTGCTATGCCTCTGGTATTGCGGGTGTTCATGGGCGGCGGTAATCACTTACCATCACGTGAGCCGCCTGCTCGTTTGGCCTCCCTTTTCTATTAAAAAAAAAATAAGGATTTTCGCGTGAAGACAAATAGGTGATCGAGTAATGCTGTTGCCGATTGCAGACAAGGCGATGGCGATGGGCGTGATCCAGTTCGCGATCGGCGTGTTCGGCAACGTGCCGTGCCCGATCGTTTTCGGCGCGGCGGTGGACGCGGCCTGCCGGCTGCGCGACGCCGCCTGCGGCCTCCTCGGCGCCTGCGCCTCGTACGATAGCGACAGCCTGCGGCACTTCTACCTCGGTAACTCGCCGGCCCGCTCTGTTCGTTCGTTCATTCGTTCGTTCAATCATTCGTTCAGTCATTCGCTCGTTCAATCATTCGTTCAATCGTTAATTCAATCATTCGTTCAATCGTTCGTTCAATGTGAACTGAATGAAATGTGTTTGAAAAAAATTGTGGACGTATTGCTATGCCCAAATGAGAATCTTTGTACCAAACATTCTTAAGTTCACTCTACTTTTCCTTATTTTCGGTTGTAAGGCTCTATTGTTTCACCAATGATTTACTGCCAAAGTCAAAGTTGGCAGAGGTTGAGAAAGTTGCAGTCTACATGTCTCATACACAATCATACACTTTGTTGCGTAGCCTAAAAGGAAAATCACGTAACTTTGTAAACTAGTTAGTATTATTATTATATATTATTTGGCGGTAATCACTTACCATCACGTGTGCCACCTGCTCGTTTGCCTCCCTCTTCTATATAAAAAAAAAAAAAGAATGGAATGGTAGCCCTGAATGTACCGTCCGTGTTGTCGCTCCAGGGCTGTCCGCTGGGCTGATGTTCCTGGCGTGCATCATGGACCTGCTGGTGTGGAGCAAGGCGGGCCGCATCGACATGAACCCGGCGGAGCCCGCGCCCGACGCCGCGCCGCTCGCCCGCCGCCCGCGCACCGACACGCAACTCTGACCCCGACACACCTACGAGTCGCACCTGTGAAACGTATGCAGGTATCACACTGCGTTAAGCACCAAACTCCCCTGCAGCTCCGCCGCGCCGTTTACGGCGTTTTGTTTTTAAGCTTGTATCTGACACGTGATGTGTATTGAACTGTATGTCGATAAGGTCGATATTAGAATGGTATTGTGACTCGAAATGTTTCTGTTACTCAACGCGATAAATATCAAATTCCATTGCAAAGCGTCGGGGTCGTTTACGTCGTTTTGTAATCAGATCTATCTGACACGTTAATCGATGAGCCGTTTTAGATTATAGTAATAGGGAAATAAGGACGATATTTGAATTTCATTGTGACAAGAAAGGTTCTTTTAATCCACTGCGATAAATACTAAATTTCTTTGCAACTTTACTACTTCGAACTACTTTTCGAAACGTTCGGATTTTATTCGATACAGAAAAATCGAGTCGATAGTATCATATTTTTTTTCTTTGTAACAGAATATTTCGTGCGTTACAGCATTCTATATAATGTACATTATGTACTACATTTTATTGTGTGAAACCTTCGCTTTTTAAAGCCATGTATGCCAAAGTAGTCCTTATATATCACATAGAAATCATCACATATTAAATGTATCTTAACACATTCACATTTTTTACCATATTAAAAAACCATACTGATGTATCAATATGCACGCTGCGCTCTAGGCACGGTATAGCTTTTTTATTAACAGAGTTTAAAATATTTAACCTCGACATTCTGAAGTTAAAAATTCCACAATCATTAATTTTTCAATTAGAAATTAAGATAAAACTACGAAATCGTCGCGTTAATTTAAGTTGAAATAAATTTTATACGAAGTGCTTACCAACAGCTAATATTAAAAAAAAAAACTCTTCAATCGTAATATCGATAAAATAGTTATAGATAAGAAATGTGCCTAAATGTTAACATGATATCACATGACACAGGACTGAGTTTATATTAAACACTGAGCTTGCAATATATTGTTTTAAATATTTTTGCTATTCATGAATGAACTTATATTTGCATTTAAATGTCTCATGCCAGTGATGATTCCATGAATAGGAACGCATTGAGTGGCAGATTTGTTTGTAGCATCATCATATATGTAAATTCAATCAAGCCAAAGTTAAAATATCGCCTATTACAATATAATGCCGGCTCAGTATCACGTTTCGGTTATTGCGAATTACATGGCTAGTGATTAGACATTTATATTAGTTTAGATCAAGTGTTTTTTTTTACCAGTTAAAGGTATGATTGTAAATATATTAAAATAATGAAACATGTAATCACATAATAAATTTTATGTCTGGTAGGCATTTTTTTATTTAGATAATTTTTATCTGTTGTATTTTTATTTTATACATTTTTACCTTCATTCGATTATTATATTTCAACCAACACGCTTTGGTAAACACACCTGAGCTGTAAAAGTCATTTTCGTATATTTCTAGGTGCTCGGTTAATTTTCAACTCTATGGTATTTATTTATATTTTTTTTTCATTTCATCAATATCATTGCCAGTATACGATTGGATTAAATATTTTATCAGGTTTAAAATGACTCTATGGCTCTCGTGTGAAATTATTTTTATTTTCTATCAAAGGCTGGGTCGTGTGTAAAATAAAGTTAGAATTACGGTTGGTTTACGATAAATAGGTTAAGTTCGTCGATTCCTGCAAGAGTATCATATTTGTAGTTTTAGAACCGTGATGCTTGCATCTATGTATAATTAGATGCTATCACTTTTTACATTATCTATAACGATGTGCTTTTATTATCTGTGGTTATTTTATTATCCAAATTGATTGCATGTTATTTTGCATGGTTTCATGAGTCGTAACGAAAATTTTTTTTTATAGGCTGTTATTTAAAAAATGACCATATAGCAGACTGAGTATAACTTTTTTTACATGAAAATAATTACACAGCCTTGTCATGTATACAATAGTGTTGTACTCGAGTGGAATAGGCACAGCATTAAGAAAAAAAAGTGTCAGTACATGGAAATAATTTCTAATAATAATTGATTTATTATTCCTATATTTCGCTAATGTGCATTATATTTGTGCAATTTTAGACAAATTATATATATTAATAAAATATATTTAAATTTTTTTATATATATACATATTTTAATATTGAATTAATTGTAAAAAGGTGTCTACATAATAAAAAATTTCGGAGTGTTACGGAGTTAACACTTTAATAACATTATAAAATTAATTAATTAAAAAAATTCTTTACGATATTGTGGAGAGTGTTACTATATTAATATTTACATAATGTAATTTGAAATTTCAACATAATAACATTTTGTCGCTAATGAATTAGCTTTAGTGAATTTTTAATCTTTATCCTTGTTTTTATCTGTAGTTGTCTCAATGTTTAGCTAAATTTGTTAAATGTTGCTGTATGTTTTTCAGTGTATCATTATGTATTCAAAAATGTTTTTTTTTTCTAATAGTGAACACAATTTTACTAGTCCACGACTTAGTTTTAATGAAACTTACCTCTGGATCTTAGATATAATGAGTTTTTGCGTTCGAATTCGGTACCGCAACTCGAAACCAATGTGGTTATTGTTTGTATACAATTTTAATTATTCTGGACAAATTATTATGATTAAGTAATCTGAAAATGTAATAAATAATAAAAAATTTTATGTGGAACAATTTTAGGATGTATGTAGCAATTTTTGAATGTATTTTAACGTACATAATGAAGTTGATGTAATGGTATATTCGTGTTTTACCAAAAATTTTCGCATGTATATGTACGTGAATGTTCTAGACATTGTCATTTCTTAGGAAAGGAAACGTTTAATACATTTTATTAATGAAAGAAATGTTTAATTTTTATTCCGCCAGTGCTGTCTCATACATGTAAGTATGAGTTGTAGGTTCTGTATAGATTTGTTAATGTGACGTTGCTCACACAGTTTTTTTTTTAATTATTTGTAAATAAAAACTTTATTAAAAAAAGTTTTTTATTTTTTATCATATTTATATGTCATCGTCTCCCTAAGAAATCACTAGGTGTTGCATGTAATAATCACGAAATATGATACGAGAGAGTATTCGGATGACTACTGCGCAAATTTAGCTCGATGTTTATATGTATAAATAGATAAATAAATACATACATAGATGGGGACAACATCAAATGCATTGCTCTGATCGTAAAGTAAGTAGCTAAAGCACTTGTGTCACGGAATCGGAAACTACGACGGTACCACAAACTCGAGACAATGCAGAAAAAGTGGTTTTGTATATTGATATTTTTTTTTTGTATATTGATCCGTCCGAGAATAGAACCCGGGATAGCCACTGGCCACCAAATTCACATGTGCCGCATTTCCTCTTCGCTTGAATGTCGTAAGAGGCGACCAATAGATTTGTGTAAGTCGGTCTGTCCACTGCTAGATGGTGGTATAACCTACCTACTGCCCCAATCAACTTGCCAAGTGACAACTATGTCTTGCAGTGTAATTATACAGGCCGGTAAATAAGATAAACTTGCATTGTAAATAAAAATATACATAAAAAAATATCTTCCCGCCATTCCCAATACTGGGGTAGACAGAGATCTAGACGATTTGGTAATTACGACGCAAAAATCATCGGAGCTTATGGGACAACGTGACAGGTGGTGAGCGTAACGCTGTCTTTATACAAGTCAACGACGTAAATTATATATTTCGAAAAACTACGAGCTCTTACCTGAGGACCTAATAGGGTCTATTCGAAATTGGATCACCAAACCATTCGGCTGTCGTGACACATACATACTCCCCAAGCTTAAGAAAGAGTTTTAAAGAAATATTCTGAAGAATGTGATGCCTGCAGCAGTGTGTTGAATCCGAACTGAGAACTCTTTAGTCACATATGTAAATTGTTTTTGCCAGTTGAGTGAAGATACGTGTGTATGTTTGTTTGTATGTAAGGAAATCTGAATAAGATTTTCTCCTCCTTTAAAACGTCTGATGGAATTGAAGCTTCGCACACTTAGTTTTTTTGATAAATAATAGATAGGGACAACATCATATACATTGCTATGATCTTAAATAAAATAGCGTAGTAAGTTATGGAATCAGAAATAACGAAGGTACCACAAACACCTACAACCACGAAAATGTTGAAAAAGTGTTTTTCTACATTGACTCGACCGGGAATCGAACCCGGGAACTCAACGCTGACGACTTCAAAACCGGTGTGTACGCCACTCTTCCACGGAGTTCCAAGTCAACTCACCTAAGACCGAAGACAATACGATAATTTGATAAAATATTAATAAATTAGTCACTCTAACTAATTAAAAAACACTCTAATGACTTTAAAAAAAAACTAAAACCACACTTTTTAGCTAGCGGGACTAAAAAAGGAAAAATAATTTTCAAAAACTTCCAAAATATAAATAAATAATATTTGTCTACTATAAAAAAATATCATTGTAGTTTGCTAATGCCAAGTGTATAATATTTATCAGGTTTCCATACGATATGCTCCTTTGCCGTTAGTCACGTTATAAAGCCCACACTTTATCATAGAATAGAAATAAACTTTACAACAGTTACATCAGTTGTGTTGTCTCGCATCGATTGTATTATTTATGCCTCCCATTCTATGAAATTATTTATACAGAGCATAAAAATCACGACTGTCATGATTTTTTGTATCAGCACTACAAGGAAATGAGACAAATTATATGTATTGGTAGTTAAATGTGTTTGTATTTAGTTTAGATAATAGTGACATGACGATTCTATGAACTTGCGAGAGGTATAATGTTTATTGACCTTGCTCTCTAGAAGATAATAATAAATCGTTCATAGATTTATACAAATGACCGTAATAATAGTTGCGGTGTGATTTCAAACAATTATTATTAATGTAATATTAGACACGATAGCCGAGTGGTTGGGTGGTCGGAATTTCGAGTCGAGAGACACGAGTTTGATCCCCAGGTGGCAATACCAAAAAGTTTTTCAAAAACTTATGTACGAATTTCATCGTTGGCTTGGACATAAAGACGGCGACGGGCTCACCACCTGTCACGTTGTCCCGAAAATATCTTCGGTGGAAGGTGGGTCGAAGGGACTTAATTGTCTAGACTTGACCTCTGTCTACCCCTATATTGGGAATTGCGTGAAGATTTTTTTTTATTAATGTATGGTTAACTATTGTCTGGTTAACTAGTTACTAGTCTAGGACCGTAAGTAATTTGCAAAAATAAGTTAAATAATTAATATCAAGTTATATGTTTTCTGTTAAATCCCACAATAATCTTTTTTGAAAGGCAGATTGATATGAACATGAAATGAAAATTTATTTTAAGTAATGAAAAACACTTACGAATAAGATAGTAGTGTACGATTAACGGCTGCAGTAGTATTAACTGCGACTCAGTTATAGCTATTATCGCCCACCTCCAAACATTTAAAAGAAATATACTCCTTAATTATACAAAAAATCAGAGAAAAAGAAACCGTAATATAAAATTGATGTATACTAATACCATATAATTACTATATTAGTAATCATGTGTGTGTGTGTGTATCGAAGTATTATTGTTGAGTATCTGTGTGTATATGTGTATGTCTGTGTTGTGTGTATGGCTTCATTCAAACTTAAAATTTAGAGATGATTTTAATAATTGTATTATTTAGAATTTTTTTAATAATTCTTCAGTTTCGTCATACGAAAATGACAACAGCCATTGAGATACTCTAGATTTTCATTCACGTAGTGTATCTTGGTAAAAATTAAGGTGCTTGTTAACTTTGTTATAGATCACAGAGCTTAGATGATTGAATTGGCGGCGAGCAAAGGCAGTACTACGCAACTTTACCCTGCAAACCTTATATTTTCTACGTTTATTATTTTGACCTACCGGATTAAATAGTATAGTATTATGTTTGCGCAAGATGGCATTCAAAACAAATAACTGTCGCACAGTTAATACTTTACAAAAGGTATACAGTTCTTTAGTGGGAAATAACAAAGGGTTTAAACTGATTTGGACCGATCTCTGAGCACGTTCGACTCGTAATAAGGTAGACTTGCTTGAGTCTCCCCACACCGCGATGCAACAGGTTATTATTGTTTGAGCAAAAGCAAAGTAGATAATCCTAAGTGTGGAAAAATCAACTAAAGTAATTAACTTTTTGAAAATAAAATTCACTTTACGGAGTCGAGACACGATATAATTGATGTGCTCATTCCAGGATAATGTAGAGTCAATTACTGTACCCAAATATTTAATACTATTGGTGCGTTCGATGGTATTACAGCTGTATAGTGAGATATTATCTGACGAACAATTATGAACGTAGATGTTGGATAGATAATTTGGAAGAAGGGATTGTTAAAAGGTTGGGAGATAGTCATTGCTGGCTGTCGTTTTATGTCATAATATTTTTATGCACAATAGGAAAGTGGCTTTAAGCTATGTTGAGCGGTGGACTTAAATTGTGTGGAAATAATACGCAGAAAGAAATGATTGTTTTATTGTAATTTATTTAATGTATATTTAGCCTAGTTTAAGTCTTGTTATTTTTAATTAGTTCTATAAATAAGAAAAAAAATGAGCATGCCGTAGAGTATAAAAATTTCTACACCAATGATGTATCTACTGCTGTTATTTGTCCAAAGTTTGTCGTGATTATCACATCATTCATTAAAAGTACGTTACAATCTCACATTGTATTCATATCTAGACAATACTCAGCACAAACGTCAGAGATAAAGGTGGCCAAGTTTCATGTTCAAGAGTGCGGGGCTTTATGTTCTATTTTCGTTTTTCGGTCACGTCTACGTGTAGTAGGAAAAGGAATTACAATGAATATCACAGATTATACATTATATATTGTATAATATATAATGTATAATCTGTCCTCAGTAATAAATTCAAGAAAAAAGCGATTAGATTATGTATTTGAGTTTGCGTGAGTTATTATCTTTTTCGTGTAAAAGATATTACAATGAATATTACCCAGATGATGAGGAAAGTGAAGTGAATAGTTAATATGAATATAATTTTAACATGTTCTGTGTAAATTTTCTATAAAAGTGTGTGTTAAAGTTCTTAATGGAGGAAACAAAATTATTGACAATATCAACATGGGAGTGATCTGTGATATTTCTCTGGGTGCTGATAACTAAACAGTTACCAGATTTGGACATACTGTAAGATTTTAAGCTTGGCGTACTCGGTAGAGCACGACAGTATTTCATGCCGGCCCACTGCTTGCAACTTGATAAGGTGCAAGTTCGGCCGCACATGGATTACTGTTGTATTCTCTGGGCGGGGGCACCCCAGTGTCAGCTACTTCCATTTCACCGTATCCAACGAAGAGCGGCTCGAATCGTCGACGACCATGTTCTATCTGTTAGGTTAGATCCCCTGGCATTGCGAAGAGACGTTGCATCTCATTGCATCTTTTAAAAGATTTACTACGGAGTGCTTCGAGGAATTGTTCGGATTAATCCCAGCCGCTAAATTTCACCATCGTATCTGACGGCATTCATAAAATTTCATAAAATTCCATCAAAACCATCTTGATACTTGGCATTCCACCTCAGTCTGCCACGCACTTGCACTTTATGGAATGTGCTGCCGTCAGTTGTTTTTCTGGACTGATACGACTTAGGGACCTTCAAGAAAAGAGCCAATACCTTTCTCAAAGGCCGGCAACGCATCTGCTATGCCTTTGGTATTGCAGATGTTCATGGGCGGCGGTAATCACTTACCATCACGTGAGCCACCTGCTCGTTTGCCTCCCTTGTCTATAAAAAAAACACCATAAGATGCTTGCTAAAATCGTATGACTTAGTACTTTAAAATAAATCACTGTTGTTGTATTAAATAAAGCATAATCCTTTTAAAATATTTACAACATAATTACAAAATTTAAACACCACAAAATATCAGCATCAAATATATAAATATTATTGTAAATGTTATAGAAGTAATTTATAAATGTTTAAAAGAAAGAAAATCACTGTCGATTAGTATCTAATAAGGAATGTTTTCAATGAAACAAAAAATAACATGTTTATAAATCTTTATACCTTACTATTAAGAAATACAATCGTAAACATTTGCGAAATCAATTAACTCTTGTTGTATTCTGGAGTATTATTTTAAAATACTCCCTTTGTGGCCGTGATCATAAGCAGCTGCGGTTGCGTCAGCGGATGATGAAGCGGATGCTTTGGCGGAAGAATATCCACCTCGATGATTTTGTCTTATATAATGTCCATCCTTCGCGTAGGCTTCTTCGCGACTGTTGCTGTAACTTTAATAATCACATAACTTACTTAGCGGCCTGTTAAAGTCTACTGAAGGTAGGTGTTAATTTAACAGCTCCTAGTCTACCATAATCGTGTTTGGCGATATCAGTGTGCCTGAAACATCGCAACTAAGATATATTTACTGGCGATAATCCCCTGTTGGTGATAAACCGATTGTCTTTTGCTATAGGATGGGTCAATGGAGGAAAATTACACATTTATGTCCACAAATTTACAAGCGCTTTAAAGAATTGACTTTATTATTATATGAATAAAAAGAAAAGTTATACGTTTTTTTGTTTTAATGACATATTTTTAATAAAAGCTTAAAATATTCTAATATAATCAACTGAAAAAAAATTGTTCACTCAGTTTATTCACGCGTATTGCGATCACAAGCAAATCATTTTGAATGTGTGTTTGTAATCTTAGCCTTCAGGAGTAGTCACATATCCCTAAATTTATCAATTTACTGTATAATATTATATAGTAAATATAATAATTCAACTATACATTATTTACTATATATAATATTTGTGGTAAAATAATTAAAATCCTTTTATTTATTTTACCTTACCATCTCAGATATACTTACACACAAGGTACCATCAGTTGCACCCTAAATTCATTTTAAAAACAATGTATGGTATTACTAATTAACATACATACATATAATTAAATAAAATGCTAAACATTGGCTTCTTCCGTAGCAGGGTTTTCCATGATCGTTACGCTCGACAGGCGGATTGGCGATCGCAGTACTAGACATCTAACAACTTAGACGCTGCTGCCCGTCACCGGTATGCTCATTTTGGTCTGGTATTCTTTAGAGGTTGTATCACGATATCTCTCGGTAGCCATTGATATTTTCAAGGCTTGTCTCTTAGTCGCCACTTACGACACCCACAAAAAGAAAGAGGTGGCATATTCGTAAACCGATTCCAGAACGGTCAATTAATTTAAATAAATATATCTTTATTCGTACACCTTTTAATACTTAAATATTTTTTTGCAAACACCATATTCATTTCAAACAATTTAACAAAATTCTTTTTGCAACGATGTCACATGTAAGTCATACATAACCGATAGCCGAGTCGGTGGATGATCGCAATTCGGGTCAAGAGGTTCGAATTCGGTCCCTGGGAGGAAGGATCATACCAATGAGATTTTTCAGAAATTTATATCATTGACTTAGACGTAAAGACGGGACAGTCTCACCACCTGTCACTTTGTTCCAAAAATAAGCTCCAGTGCAATGTGGGTCGAAAGGACTATATTGTCTAGACCTCTGTTCCCTGTCTTAGGAAATGCGTAAAAGTTGTAAGCCTATAAATGTAACTACAAATTGTAATTTTATTGGCCTTTATAAAATCAATTTACTGTATAACTGTATGTCACCGGCAAAATAACAGCAGTAGTAATGATAAAGCATACTTGCTGAGACGGATGCCGTTTCGTTGCTGCAATCCAGTAATTCCTTCTATTTTAATTTGTAATTCTTTGCTATACTACTACTCTACTTTCTTTCTTTCTTCCTTTCTTTCTTTCTTTCTTTCTTTCTTTCCATACTATAATGTTTTAATACCACTTTTTTGTCTTACCTATTATCGATACCTGATCTACAGCCGTGATTATTTAAGTCGCTAATGGCATCCCTTTCATTACTTTGGTCGTTGTAGTTCTCATCCTCGTGATCATGTCCGCCCTTTTCGTAGTCCCTCTGTTTCCATTCTGTAGTATATAAAAATATATAATTTAAAGAATTAATAGATAATAATAATATATAAATAATAGATAATAATAACCGATACGACGTAGGGACCTTCAAGAAAAGAGCCTATACCTTTCTCAAAGGCCGGCAACGCATCTGCTATGCCTCCGGTATTGCCAATGTTCATGGGCGGCGGTAATCACTAACCATCACGTGAGCCACCTGCTCGTTTGCGTTTGCCTCCCTTTTCTATATAAAAAAAATAGATCTGTGATAAGTGATCAAATGGCTTAGTAGTAAGTGCTTGACTGCGGAGTTCTCATGTTCGATTTTCCCATAGAAGTACCGTGATATTTTGTACAAGAGCTCTTAATTAAACGTAAATAAGTCATAAGATGGAATTTTTGGAAAAGGAATAAAGAGATAGAATAGTTTCTGTAAGCTTGTATAGAAATCCGTCTTTGTTTAAATTGAAATTCTGAACATTTGTATTAGGTAAGAATTTAGGATCTCATTTCTTCCAATGGGTATCTTGAAAACCACTGAGGATGACGTCTCGACTAATTGAATGTCTACTATAAGATGGTTGGTTAAAAATCTTGAAAAATATGAAATCAAAATTAAGAAGCTTGGAGCTGGGGTGTGTAATGTGCGCGATGTCTGGTGGTATTACAATCGCCAATTTTCTTGCCTCCTTAGACTGCTGTTTGACGTCCTATTTAATTTTGATCTAGTATTTTATGGAGTGAAATGGGATGGTATATTTACATCGTTCCCACGTCGAGATTAGAGTGACTAAAATAGTTTCTGATATATAATAGTTTATCTCGTTTGGACATATTATTATCTTGTTTAAGTCACGATAGCCGAGTGGCTGGGTGTTCGGAACTCGAGTCAAGAGACCCGAGTCCGATCCCCAGTTGACAACTCGTACCAATGTTTTTTTTTTTAATTTTTTGTTACGATTTATAAGACGGCGACAGGCTCACCACCTGTCATGTTGTAACCTGTATCATAAAAATATATACACATAGATAGGGACAACATCGCATATTTTCCTCTGATCCCAAAGTAATTAGCTAAAGCACTTGTTAAACCAGAAACAACAAATGCACCACCCACATTGTTCTACATTTAACTATCCGGGAATCGAACCCGAGACCTCAGAGATGGCGATACCTTGAAAACCGGTGACGAATTCATCCACAAAAGTCGTCAAAAAAATTAAAAAATATTATATTATGGTACTTGTAATTCACACTCACCTGGACTGGCTATGGCATGTGCCGCCAAAAAAGCCATCAGAGCAATGCTGAAACTTTTCATTGTCACCAACTATACTCCGACGCCTCTGTTCTCATCTTTTATAGAATCCAACAAATGTGACAGGATGGACGCGTCACATCAAATTAACATTTCGGATGCCGCACGGTCGCGTGTCATTGTCGCGTTTTCGGTTGTATAGCGTGACTGACAACGTAATGGATTTGCGGGTTCGCTATGTGCTTTTATGCGGTGAGCGAAATAGTTGCGATACTGAAGCGATAATTAAAGTATTTCAATCGAAATTCTATTATGATCCGATGTGTGATGTTCACATCAGCGCAGTAAATCGAGTCACGATGGCGGAGTGGTTGGATGTTCGGAATTACGAGTCAAGAGTGGCAGACTCGTACCAATGGGTATTTCAAATGTACGAATTATATTGATGGCTTGAACATAAAGACTTCGGACGGGCTCACCATCGTTCTCCCGAAAATATTTTCGGTGGAAGGTGGATCTAAGGGTCTTAATTGTCTAGACTAGACCTCTGTCTAGACCTGTATTGGGCCTGCTATTTTTAGTAAGATTATTATTTAATGGTAGAAATAGGCAAGAGTATGCTACTGACCCAGACGGCTCCTAAGCAGAGAAGCACCACCTGAAGTCCAAAGGTAAGAGTATTTTCCTAAACTTATGTCCTAAGAGTATTTTCAAAAACTTATGTATGAATTATATCGTTGGCTTGGACACAAAGATGGCGACGGGCTCACCACCTGTCACGTTATCCCGAAAAATTACTTCGGAGGAAGATTGGCCCTTTTTTGGGAATAGCGTTACGATATTTTTTATATTGTTTAAATGTTAATTGTAATACAAACACCCCTCATTTCCGGTGTCCAGGCCTCTCATCAGAGGAAAACCGTATAATAAACTTACATGTAGATTGATACTGCTATGGCAAGCAAGGGAGTGGTGCAATAGGCCACCTACTTCTACCTTCTGTTTTTTATATCTCGCGCAACTGAACTTCGACGTTCTCAAAAGTAATATAAATTTAGTAAAATAACAGTAGGAATAAAAGTAAAAAACTCGGATTATTTCAAATATATAACACAGAACAGTAAGTAGCTACGAGTACATCGTGAAATTAAATATATTACACACCATAACCGTATGGTAGTCGGATTTCGAGTCAGAAGACCGAGTTCGATCCCCAGTAAGAATGTACAATTTGTATTGTCTTTTTCAAAATTTATGTACAATTTGTATCGTCTGCATAATTGAAGAAAGCGGCGGCCACATCAAATGTCACATTGTCACGAATAAGCTCCGGTGAAAAGTGTATCGAAAGGACTAAAAATTGTCTAGACCACTTAACCCAGTATTGGGAATTGCAAAAAAACTCCTTGCACATAAAGTAAAGTTTTGTTGTATTTATAAGTTAAAAAAGTACATTTATTTTCAGTTGTTTGTGACAGATTTCTTCAACTATTATTTAAGTTAGTTACTTAATAATATGTGGCTGGTTTTCTATTTTGGTAGTCAAGTCGACGTACAATATTTAGGTTTTTGATGTGTGGTATGTATGATTATAAAATATATTTAATTAAAGGTGTTTTAAGTGGTGCTATCTATAGTGACGTTTGACAGTTTACGTTTTGTAATAATTTTGCATAATATTGGTGGGAACAAAGAAAAATCATTAATATTATAACTTTATATATTTTATATATAAATGAACGTAGTAACAATATATCTATTATCACATTGAAGTTATATATAAACTATATGGAACTTCTGCATATCCTTTTAGTTGTGACCTTCCCTGTACGCCGCATCATGCTTAACGTCTGTAACAAATTAATGGAAAATTCAATAAAAACAGATACACTAGGTATATAAAAACTTTGTGGTGCACAGCTTCGTGAATTACGTTTAAAAAAAGTACCTGGCTGAATGGATGACTCTATAATACATTTAAAAAAAATAGTAATTTAATCATTTTCGTGAAACGAATCTTAGATATTGCAACTAACTAAATAAAATTACATAGTTAAACATTTTTCCAATCCGTTAAAATAAGTAAATACTTATTTTACGATAGGATACGAAAGGATAACGATTAAAAATACTGTTGTTATTATATATAATACAACGAAGGATTTATTCTGAAATTAAAGTGAACAGAAATAAATGATGATGTGATACTGTTACCACAGATTAACATCTTTATTTTTGTTTTAAAAAAACAATAACATGTTTTTTAAACGTTGATGCGAATATAAACAAAGGTAAACAATATAAATAGGTTTTTAAAATTTTCCCTTTTTATTTTTTATTTTTATTTTTATGTGTATAATGAAGTAGGTACGTTATGTTGTCTCATGTGAATGTTTTGCTCGATTCATTATACAAAACATTTAAGTGGTTTTATTACAAACGGGAGCCGCAAGAGTATGTTCGCAACCTCTAGACGACTTCCGTGGACGAATTGCGTAGGAACACATCAGTTTTCATAGTGACACCAGCACTGCGATCCCGGGTTCGATTCCTGGACGAGTCAAGGTAGAAACCCATTACTTTTACCATAGTCCCATCTACCATGTAGTCCCTGGGTATTTGTACCTTCGTTATTTCCGATTCCCCAACATGCTTACTTTAGCCACTTTAGGATCCGATCAATGTATGTGATGTTTTACCTATCTATGTATGAACATAATAATTTAGAAATAGAATATATCTAATAATGAAGAAACACAAATAATATTTGATGTGTTTTATGTGTTCAACAAAACATGCTTCGGAGACCTGGCTTGAGTAAAACACTCTTCAAATATAATTTTATTGTTGTAAGTATTAATAACTAAGATATTCTAAATATTAAAAATAATAAGTTTTGAAAGCTCACCCGTAACCTTTGTGACCACCATAGCCTCCAGCGCTGGCGCTCGCACTGGCTTGAGCGCTGGAGCTGGAGCCCCCAAAGCCACCACCACCGTGGCCACCGTGACCACCTCCGCCAAAACCTCCGTGGCCGCCACCGCTGGAGCCGCCATGACCGCCGAGACCACCGCCTAGGCCACCGCCTGATCCACCTCCACTGCCACCGCCTGATCCACCTCCACTGCCACCGCCTAATCCACTTCCGTGACCGCCACTCCCTCCGATAGCGCCGCCCGATCCTCCATGACCACCGCCAAGACCGCCTCCGTTTCCACCGCCAAGTCCGCCTCCAACGCCACTTCCATGTCCACCGCCCAGTCCGCCGCCGTTGCCGTGGCCACCGCCTAATCCTCCGCCGCCACCGTGGCCTCCGCCAGATCCTCCGCCGAAGCCACCGCCGCCTCCAAAGCCGCCGCCGCCGCCGCCGCCAAAACCGCCGCCGCCACTACTTGCACCACCGCCATATCCTGAATAATTAATAATGAAATAGTTTTAGTTGAATAGCCACGACAGCTGAGTGGTTGGGTGATAGGAATAGTTACCAGACTCGAGTGCGATCACCAGGTGGCTAGATCGTATGAATGGGTTTTAAAAAAATTATGTACGATTTATTAGAAGGCGACGGGTATCACCACCTGTCATGTTGTAAACTGTATCAAAAAAATATCTTAGGTGGAAGGTGGGTCGAAATGACTTAATTGTCTAGACCTCTGTCTACCCCTATATTGGCTTCTTGTATATGCATATATATAGATTCATATTCGGTGGAAAGGATTTTATAAATAGTAGCTTAAGCACTTGTGTTTAGGAATCGGAAAGAATGAAAGTACCGCATGCACCCAGACCCGAGAAAATGAAGAAATATACTTTCTATATTAACCCGTCCGAGAATCGAATCTCAGACCTCAGAGCTGATGACACCGTGCTGACCACACGCCAATGTAGATCATTTCATTTGTGATCAGAATTTATGACGTCTATTATGAAAGGATTATTAGGAAATCCATATAAGTATAATACTAATAATTTATTATTGCAAGAACACTTTAAAAATATATGTTTTTCAGAAACAGCTCAAAAAAATGGTCAATTTATTCATAACATATATACATAACGTTAAAGTCCACTGCAGAACATAGGCCTCTCACGATCTGGCGTAATCGCCACGCTTGGCAAGCGGATTGGCGATCGCGGTACCAAACCACTCGCACCTCAGACGCTGCTGCCCATCTTCGGTCTGATAATTTTGGTCTGACATTTTTAGAGATGGTTATCCCGCCATCTATCGGTTGCCATAACGATATTCAAGGCTGCTTCCCTTAGTCGCCTCTTACGACACCCACGGGCAGAAAAAGGGTGGCAATATTCTTACGGCGTTACCACACGGCAAAGTTCAATTTATATCGAGTTTAAAATGCATGTGGTATCGACAGACAACCACCCTACGGAATCTACGCGACAAAGGCTCCTATTAAACCTAACTGCTAAGAAAGGGATATGTTTTATGCGCCTGTATTGTATATATATTCCTTTATTATATAATATCTTTCGAACGTCTGGATTTCGACAATTAAAGTATCGTTATATTCCTCTTAAAAATATCCTCTTAAAATAAAAAGTGTTTGAAAAGAAATTGCCAGATTTGGCGCGATATAACTATACGTAAATTTTATCTTAAAATAGTAGTCGGATACGAATATATCAAACCAAAACAAATCAGGCTGGCAAAAGGTGGCAAAGCGTAAAATCGTCTTTATGAGAGAGGCCAATGTACCTGCATTGATTTTACATACTTATGCAGTAATTTTTTACTTTAAAATTAAATTTCTTTTTATGTGTCTCTAACGACACCCACGGAAAAAAGATCAGTATATTCCTACCAACAGCTATTCGGCACATTATGTAATATTAATATTTTGCATTAAATTTGACTTCATATTTTAATCTTAATAGTTATAAAATATTAATTATAATTCATATTTATCATACCTGGTGCTGCATGGATGCAGACAAATAGGCCAAGCGCCAATGCGACCACAACTAGTCGTGCCATCTTGTTGAACTGTACCAAACGTTGTTCCATCCTTTACTTATATACTCACGGAGAAGCAAAGGAGTTATGTCACGATCGACCAAGTGTTTACAATGCTCCTAAGTTTTTTTCCCCGCATCACTTTTTTGTTATATTTCTACTTAAGTACCGGTCTGGTCGAATTGATAGCTAACGCAGACGAACGATGAGTAGGAATACCGGTTAAAATAGGGACTTCAGGATCAAAGACCTATTATTTTGGAACATAAATTGTTACAATGCGATATGAGATTATAATTTTATTCGTCGATAAGTCCCATGTTTTCAATGTTAAATTTTATGCGTAAACTTTATCTTAGAAAATTTAATTCAATCTATAAATATAATGTTTTAAAAATTTTCCATGCGATGTTTGTGTTCATTTAAATTTTTTTTATTTTTGTTTCTTTTTGTGAGCTCATGGAATCGTTATGGAGTTTGGATCGTATGCATAAGTGCATATTAATAAAATTTAAATTGATATTACAAATGTCATTAGGTTCTGATGTTATTGTTTATCGTATCGATATTATTATCGCCGCATTTAATGTTTGTGAAGCATAAATTTATGGTATTATTAATCTTAAACATATCCGACAGGTAGAACTTTTGAAAAATAATGTTTTATTCTATAACAATCATATGTCATCCAATTCCAAAGTTGTTAGGTAACGGAGACGATTACACTCCTTACCTTCTCCTACTTCTTTACTAATATCTTCACGCCATTACAATACAGGGGTAGGCAGAGATCTCGACTATTAAGTCTTTTCGTCCTATCTTCTACCGAAGAAATTTTTTGGGATAACGTCACAGTCTTTATGTTAAAGTCAACGACATTAATCCTACATAAGTTTAAAAAAAAAATATTTCTACGTGCATGCCGCCTCGAATCGTCTTTTGACTCGAATTCCAATCACCCATCCATTCAGCTATAGTGACTATTAAAAGTAATATATTAATTTTGAACAGACACATGTTATTTAGCCCCAAATCTGTGGGGTGACGGAGACGCATTCATTTCCTTCTTCTCTAAACTCTTTTCTAACTTATTTCTTAATCGTAGGCTTCAAAGCCACAGCTCTGAATTCTGGAAATATGTACTTATATGTGCGGGGCGTTGGTTACTCGTCAAAAGGTGAATAGATCCCTAATTTGCTATATTATATAAAAAAATTGTTAGCCTTAGACCTTATTGCACCGTGACTGCGTAGTGTAACACAGGCAACGTTTGAGGAAGGAATTAGGAAAGGGAAAGGGAAGCACTTACGAACTTAAGGAGTATGTTTTTAGATGATAGGAGGAAAAGGTGCATTCGTTTCAGCTGATGGTAAGTGATATCCAACGACTAAGAACATCCGCATCAGAGGAGCTAGAGCCACCGCTTGGCACAATGACCATTATATTCACAATGAGATCTACGACGGCCTCCGTGGACGAGTACCGTACACGACGGTTATCATGGTGTCACCAACTCCGAAGTCCCGGGTTAGATTCCCGGTTGATTCGTAAAAATTTTCTACATTCTCTGGGGACAGGGTGTTTGTGGTACCTTCGTTGTTTCTGATTCTTTAACAAGGGGTTTAGCTGCTTATTTTGGGAATAGAGATTATTTATTTATTGTCATTTAAAAATGTCGACCTCCGTGGACGATTGTTGGACCGGTTTTCATGGTGTTGCCAGCTCTGAGGTCTCTGATAAGGTCCATCTTATTTTGAATTTAGAAATTTTACTATGTTATTAATATTTCATCATTCGTAAATCGAACCCACTAAAAGAACAACAATAACGATCAACTACACGTCGAACGCGCATATCATATGCGCAACACGTTTTACAATATTTTGTTGGTTTTATTTACAAAGCACCTGGGAGACTTCGTATATCCTAATTTAATTTCAAGTCATAAGTGAGTCAGTTAACCTCATAATAATTTGATTGTTGAGATTAGACCTGTGGAAAAGTTTCAGGAAAAATTAATTGCATTAATTACCCTTGCAAAAGAAAAAAGAGTTCACTGTGCCGTCAGTATTATGTCTAAAAGTCAAATAATGCAACAAAAAGTAAACAAAAAAAAACAAGAAAAACATTAAAAAAAATCAATCGGGCGGGTTCGGACCCGCCACTTCCATCTATTGTAGTGTAATAACGGAAACCCAAGTGTGGCTGTATATGCTTTTCAAATTAATGAAAGTGTTGAAACATTTATGATTTCTTTCTCCTTTTTTGATTATTCGATTGACGACCACCGTGGACGATCGCCAGCTCTGTAGTTCCGGATTCGACTCTCGGTTCGACAATATAAAAACACTTTGTCAGGGTGTACGTGGTACTTTGGCTGTTTCCAATTTCGTAACACATGTGCTTAGTCACTGGCATCAGAGAAATATTGTCCATATCAATGTATATACTTATTAATTTTTTAATTGCCTTTGCTACTGATGTGTAAACGATGTAAAATCTTTTGGTGTTTTTTTTTCATCAATCGAACAATGAAACGAGAAATACTAAGTAGCAAATACTCGTGCGATATCCTTGGCCAGTGTAAAGCACTCATAATGTTTTTGCTGTCCTTTTTTGTAGAAGTAGCTTAGACATATTTTAAGCAATGTGTTCACTATATGCTAAGGTACTTTGATTTTTAAATTAACACATTAAAAGCCTGATTTGTGGTGGGGTATTGTTGTAAGACTCCTCCCCTCTCCTGATTCCCGTGTTTCTTCCCTGAATTGAGAGAGACCTTACTTTTAAAATTATTAAAATGGCTGCCAGTATATCCCATTTCAATGGTTTCAGTTAACCTTGGAACGAAAAAAGAACTAGCCTCTTGTCACCAATCATCAACGACTGCGACCAGTCGCAACTGTTTATTTGTCGAAATGGTGATGCTACCACGAAGTAAAAAGAACGTTCGATTCCGCATGTATCTACGATCAAAAGTGTTTTGGATAAATAAGGCCATGATAAAAGGAAACTTTTGTTTATATTTATCCATAGAATAATTATTTGAATAAATAATTGCACTTTCAAACCAAAAATGTTGTGAATCAATTAAGTTATGATGTATAAGGCTGAATTAAAAAGATAAAAAGTTAAGTAAAATAATCAAAATAAATAAAATAAATATCTGCGATGCAATCAACTTCTTTTGGGTCCTCGCGCGATGCAGTTTCTAAAGGAATTGTATCCGCGACTAGTCGTAGCCAGTGGTGATAAGAGCGCTAGTTCTTTTCTCGCTCAACGGATAAGTCTAGCCATTCCACATAGAAAATGCAGCTAGTGTTCTTGGTACCATGTCTCTAGGAGTAGGGCTCTATTATTATGTAGATTTTAGTTATTAAATATTGTAAATATTAATATAATTTTGTTGCCATAACAAATATATGTCTCATGAAATGTTGCAATTGAATTTTATATATGATTTGATCGAGATGATTGGGTTGGTTTTAATTTATAATCAAATTATTGTAATAAATATGTAAATTTTAATTTTATAATACAATATTCACATTACTTAATACACCACAAGCTTCTTAGAAACGTCTACTTTCAGTGAGTACTCAGCCTTAACATTATAAAAATGTACGCACAAGGAAAGAAACGATACGCTGAAAGGCATTTATTTCTAGGAATCAATGTGGATGTTTTCGTTGCTCTTTCCGCGAACAATTTACGGGTGCATGTTAATAATATATAACAAACACAATCTTATATTTAATGGAATTGATACGATAGTAAAATAGCTTGTTGTGACTTCTACAACCTTTGAATCTCTCATAGGCGATAAACAATCTGAAAATAAATATTCATTCATTCATTCTTTATTGTGTACACCTTAAATTAACGGTTACAATGGGCCGTCTTAATGCCTGGCGGCAATAATATGAATAATAAAAAAATATCATAAATTCCCAATACCGGGGTAGACAGAGGTCTAGACAATTAATCCCTTTCGACCCACCTTCCACTAAATATATTTTCTGGGGCAGCGTGACAGGTGTTGAGCCTGTCACCATTTTTACGAGTATGTCCAAGCCAACGATATAAAGCGTACATAACTCTTGAAAACGAGCTGTTTTTTGGTAACAGCCTAAGACTTGAGGATCTAACTTGGGTCTCTTGACTAGAATCACGATCACCCAACCATTGGGCAATTTATTTATAAAACAATTACACGGCAACCGGCTCCAAAATATGAGATCTCGACGAGACTTCAAATATTATGTATTGATGTTAGCATATCTAATTTAAACGTGATTCGCGGATGCATTTTTATTGACTTTAACAATTAATGCACATAGATTCATAGACATGTATAAAAAGGATTTAGCATGTTTATATTTTGAGATTTGAATTATCTACGAACTATTCTTTATATTAACTATTCTTTTACGAACTTTTGTTGCTAATTATCATAAGTAAATAAATATCTTCTAGCATTTCCCAATACAGGGGCAGACAGAGGTCTAGTCTAGACAATTAAGTCTCTTCGACCCACCGTCCACCAAAGAAATTTTCGGGACAACGTGACAGGTGATGAGCCCGTCGCCAACTTTATATCCAAGCCAAGGACGTAATTCGTACATACGTTTTTGTAAAACCTTTTAGTACGAGCCTGCCACCTGGGGATCGAACTCGGGTCTCTCGACTCGAAATTTCGACCACCCAACCACTCGGCTATTGTGACTTCTTTAATTATAATTAACATAAAATGCATATTATGTATTGCTTATAGGTATGTTTTGTATTTATTTATTTTACTGTATTATTTTATAAGAAATATTAAACGGTACTAATTATATTTAACGGTAAATTTATTTATTTATACAAATCTACTGTAGTGATACTAAAGATGTATTTTCACAGCTTCCCTCCAACTTAACCAAACTGAGCAAGAGGACACATAAATGAACTCAAATAAAGGAACTCATTCCAGACAGTAGTGTTCTAAGACCAAACCGGTCCGCGTACCTGAATTGGAATCAGAGATATAAAGAAAGTAAACTATGAAAACACAAGAAAACTGAGTATAATGAGAGATATGTGAGCGTTAGGTTATTGTACTATTTTTATTATTTATATTATTATTATTAATTGTATTATTTCTATTATGCAATTTTATTGATTATGCTATTTTAATGAGAAAAAGTGTTTTAAAAAAAGGTGTCAGTTGAAATTTAAAAAATATTTTTCCTCTTTAGTTTAATCATATCAAAGTTCAGCATAACAAATATCCTTTCAAAATCATTAAAATTGCGTAATAAAAAATTTGTTGGCGTTATCACATCGATGATTAATTGAAAAGATGATTAATTGCAAAAGGGATAATAAATGGGGCCGATGCCAAAACAGGCATAAGTAATGAAAAGAGAATACAAATTTAAAATTTCAAATGATGCGTGTAAGACACGGTGGCTCGGACGTAAGAGCGTTGCCACGGTTCGAATCCCGCCCGTGTCAGTTGAAATTTTAAAAACATTTATTCTCTTTAATTTAATCACATAAATGTATTATTTCTATTTTACTTTTTGTACCTTTCATTAAAAATTAATTTAGCGAATTGGTTGGATAGGACGGCTTGTCGGACTCGTAAAGTTATTTAGAAATAAATATATAAATATGTACATAAATAGACAAATACAAAACATAGGTATCACAAACACCCATACCCTAGAATATGTTTAAAAAGTGGTTTTCTACATTTACCCGTTCGGGAATTGAACCCGGAACCTCAGAGCTGGCGACACATCAAAAACCGGTGTGAGCGTCTACTGAAGTCGTCATAAATTCATTTTATGCATGGAACAGTATGCAATAAAAGACTTTTTGTGAAAACCCCTGACCACCCAGTATTCGAAAAACGTATAATGTTCAAAATGACTAAGTACTAATTGTTTCTTCAAAAAAAAGCTTATTAGCTTAAAAATTCTAGATCGAAAGATATAGGGAATTCCGTGAGAGGTATAATTATATGAAATCCCAAATTAAGCGACATAAATTCGTAATGTAATAGTGTTAAGTGTAATTCTGAGTTGGGTTCAAGGGTGGATGACGCGCAATACAGACTCTGGGTCAAGAAAAGTCACTTAGCCTCTCTCCACCAACTCCACTCCCTGCCTACCCGCGGTGAACCCTGTTACGTCGAGCAACCTACCATCGAGATTGCGGTAACCAACCCCTTTGGAGATGTAGGTCGACAAGCAGCATGGGAGAAGGGGGTCCGGATCATACAGTCACTCAGTCCGGGTATCGTGCGTTGGCAGCAGGGCGCTACGATTACACATGCCATCACTGCGGTGCACATGCCATCAACGGGAAACCACTGCACTATATTCCCTAGAAGTTAGCTTTATGGAAAAGTCAGATATAGCCACGGCCCCGAGTGCCCGGCGTCTCTTAAATGGGACAGGGGTGCTAAGAATCCCCGGGCGGAAAACACTAAGAATAGGAACTTGGAACGTGAGAAGTCTAAAACAAGATGGAAAACTCCCCAATGTTGTAAAGGAAATAAAACGCCTGCGGGTGGACATTCTTGGAATCAGCGACACTAAGTGGCCAGGACAAGGCAAGCACTTCAAACCAGATGACCATGTTCTCTACTACTCAGGAAGCGACCAACCAACAGAAAGATATGGTGTGGGAATTCTTCTTGCAAAGGAAATGTCTAAAGCGGTTACAAACTTCATTCCTTTGTCCAACCGAGCAATGCTAATCAGACTAGAGGCCAAACCATATAACATCAATATCATACAACTGTATGCACCCACCGGAGACAAACCTGCAACTGAAATAGAAGAACTGTACAAAGATGTTGACACACTATTGAAAACCACCAAAAAACACGAGGTGGTTATTGTTATGGGAGACATGAACGCAAAGGTGGGTTCGACCACTGTTCCTGGTGTTGCTGGTGCTTATGGACTTGGCATCCGAAATGACAGGGGTGATATGTTGGTAGAATTTTGTCAAAATAGCGAGCTTGTAATTACTAACACCTGCTTCAAACTACCACCACGCCGTTTATACACATGGACATCACCAATGCACACAGCAGATCACATTGTGAGGAATCAGATAGATTACGTGATGATTAATAAACGGTACCGCAACTGCGTCAAGAAAGCACAAACTTACCCTGGAGCGTACATAAGATCAGATCACAAACCAGAGGTGGTGGACATGAAATGCAGACTTAAGAAGGTACAGCCAAAAAGACTGGATAGAAGGCCAAATGTGCGCAAACTTGCTGAGCCCGATACGCGAATCAAGGTGTACAATGCTATTAACCAATGGGCCACCGATCATCGCACCAGGGCTGATACTTCCGATCTCGACACATGGACCAGTCTCAAGGAAAACGTGTATGATATCTGCAACAAATATCTACAACCACCGCCACTGGTTAAGAAGCAGGATTGGATGACGGACACAATCCTTCAATTAATGGAAGAGCGACGACTGTACAAGAGCACGAACCCAGACAGGTACAAACAGATCGATGACACCATTCAATTAGAGATAGCGAAAGCTAGGAACACCTATTACGATAATAAATGCGCACATTTGGAAGATCTCTTTCGCAAGCATGACAGTTTTAATGCGCATAAACACATTAAAGAAATGGTAGATCAAAAACGTAAAGTCAACAGTACCTTGGTCGATGACGAAGGGTATCTGATCCTGGATATCGATGATAAAAAGAAACAGTGGTGTGGGTATGTCTCGGAGATGTTTTCTGACACTTCAAGGAATATTTCAATGCCCAGTGGAAACGAAGGTCCTCCCATTTTAAAATCTGAGGTTTTACGCGCCTTGAAGGCTGCTAAAACAGGTAAATCGCCGGGACCCGATAACATACCCATTGAAATTCTCAAGCTACTGGAAGAGGATCAACTTGACGTACTGACAGAGCTCTTCAATTACATCTATGATACCGGTAACATCCCAATCGATTGGTTAAAGTCTATGTTCATCACAATACCCAAAAAACAAAATGCCAGGATATGTGAGGAGTACCGTATGATTAGCTTAATGAGCCACGTCCTCAAAATGTTCTTGAACATCATACAGAACAGAGTAAGACCGAAATGTGACGAACAACTAGGTGACAGTCAATTCGGATTTCGCTCGGGGGTCGGTACTCGTGAAGCTCTTTTTGCCCTCAACGTTCTTGTACAGATGCATGGACATGCAAACCGACGTACTGTTGTGCTTCATAGATTACGAAAAAGCATTCGATCGAGTCAAGCACCAACATCTTCTGCGTCTATTAACGGATATTGGACTCGATGACAAGGACGTCAGGATCATCCGTAATCTGTACGAGAACCAAGCAGCAACAGTCAGAGTTGAAAATGAGGAGACCGAGGAAATCAAGATCTGTCGTGGAGTTCGACAAGGCTGTGTGATGTCTCCGCTGCTCTTCAATATTTATTCCGAGGCAGTGATGTCTGGGGCTCTTGAAGGTCTGGAGGCCGGAGCAAAAATCAACGGAACGGTCGTAAATAACTTACGGTACGCGGACGACACTGTTCTGATTGCATCTTCTGAACATGACCTCCAAACCATCGTAAATAAGGTCAACGAGTGCAGCGAGAAAGCCGGTCGGTCAATGAACATTAGCAAGACCAAGTTTATGGTAGTTTCTAGAAACCCAGACTTACATCCTAGCATATCGGTGTCAGGGAAGCAGCTTGAGCGGGTACGGCAGTACAAGTACCTCGGTGCTTGGGTAAATGAAGCATGGGATCCCCACAAGGAAATTAAGACCCGGATAGAAATTGCCCGAGCCGCTTTTAACGAAATGAGGAAAGTTCTGTGCTGTCGTAAACTTACTTACTGTTGTGCTACATATGGCCTGTCGTCATGTACGGTTGCGAAGCATGGACCCTAAGAGACGACACTACACGACGCCTGCAGGCATTAGAAACGTGGTGCTATCGTCGTATGCTGCGCATAAGCTGGACCCAAAAAGTCAGGAATGAAACCGTCCTCCAGCGCGTATAAATGCCCCGAAAACTATTGCAGACCGTCAAAAAACGTAAAATGGATTATCTTGGTCACGTGCTCCGACACGATAGATACTCACTACTACAATTAATTATGATGGGCAAGATAGAGGGGAAGAGGCGCGCTGGACGCAAAAGAAAATCGTGTCTGCGAAACATCAGGGAGTGGACCGGCATTACTTCAGTCGAAGAACTGTTCCGACTCGCGGTTGATAAGACAGAGTACAGGAAGCTGACGGCCAACCTTCAGGATTGAAGAGGCACTTGAAGAAGAAGAAGCAGTAATTCTGAGTATTATAATTGTATCGCATTATGTTAAAATGAAAGTAATAAGCCTTAGTGGCCTAGCGGTAGATATACTCGTACCCATGAATGTTTATAGTACGCGAAGAATATGATTTTGCATACCAGTGTTATCAAATCAGTGTTAACAAATATGAATCTCTTAAAAATATCTTCATGCAATTCCCAATACAGGGGTCAAGTCTACACATTTAAGTCCCTTTGACCCACCTACCATCAAAGATATTTTCGGGACAACGTGACAGGTAGTGAGCCTATCGCCGTTTTTATGTCCAAGCCAACCATGAAATTCGTACATAAGTTTTTGAAAAACTCATTGTTACTGCCACCTGGGGATCGAACTCGGGTCTCTCGACTCGAAATTCCGACCACCCAACAATTCGGCTACCGTGACTTATGAATCTCTTAAAAATTAGAAATAAGATTGACAATGAGAGAATGAGATTAACAAACGAGTCTTAAAATCTATTTGGATATTATAGATAAATTACAAATGAAGTAACGATTGTCGAGTAGTTGGGTGGTCGGAATTTCGAATCAAGAGACCCGAGTTCGATTCCCAGGTGGTAGGCTCGTACCAATGGGTTTTTCAAAAACTTATGTACGAATTATATTGTGGACTTGGACATAAAGACGGAGACGGGCTCACCACCTGTCACGTTGTTCCGAAAATATCATCGGTGGAAAGTGGGTCGAAGGGAATTAATTGTCTAGACTAGACCTCTGTCTACCCCTGTATAGGGAATTGCGTGAAGATATTTTATATTATTTTTTTTATTTTATATTATGAATACATTGATTTGTTAAAATGTTACATTGTAACACCATAGTTCATAATATTTAACTATATCAAGGTTATGCTAATGTAAAGAAAAATAAATAATAAATAAGTGACACAATAGCTCAGTGGTAGGGTGATCAAAATTCGAGTCAAAGAGACCAGCAGGGTCAACAGGGTCGACTGTTACGATGTTCCAAAAATTTTCTTCGGTAAAAGGTGGATCGAAAGGACTTAATTGTCAAGACCTCTGTCTACCCCTGTATTCGGAACGGTGTAAAGATGTTTTTATTATGTATAGAAATATTTATAATAATAAAAAAATAAATATCTTCATGCAATTCCCAATACAGGGGTAGACAGAGGTCTAGTCTAGACAATAAAGTCCCTTCGAGCCACCTTCCACTGAAGATATTTTCGGGAAAACGTGTAAGGTGGTGAGCCCATCGCCGTTTCAAAAATATCTATATATACGTATATATCTATACTAATTAAATTTGTGAATATTTTTGAATATAAGCTATTATTATTTTTGACCTGAAAAAGCCAAGCGGCAGATTCTGCTGCTGCATGTATGGACCGTCTAAACCAGAACAGGACACGGCCTTGCTGACTACCATCGGGAAAGAGAGGCTTCTTGAGCTTCTTAGATTCGTCCAATGAGGGGGGAAACCGGAGCCCCCCATCAGATCTATCCCCCTTTCACATAGTGTTCTTGAGGTGCAACACACAACACAAACAAACCCCTATTCTCTATTCTTCTCCTTTCACTATCCCTATCCTTGCCTTCAAATTTCCCTATTAGGTAGGTAATTCCCCTTTACCTCTGGTGTGTCATGTTTGTTGGAAATAACTATCTACGGAACTAAGTAGAACAAAAAACTTGTTTTCAATTGTTTGTTTTGTTTTTTTGCGGTTATTTATATTATTTATAAATGCTAACTTTTTGCGTAGAAAAATGTAAGTGCGTAATGAGTACTATATTAATTTAGTGGATAGATCTTAATGATTTTGATGATGACAGGCGAAAACCAATCGACTCGTCGGTGGAAACTAGTATAAGCTCAACTAATTTCTATTCGTAACTTATCTGGTATAAAGTTAAAAGATACCTCTATGGTACTTTTGTTGTTTCCAATTAGATAACGCAAGTGCTCTTAGCTAACTTACTTTGGGGTCATATCAATGTATGTGATGTTGTCCCAGTCTCCTTTATCTCATTTATTTATTATTTTTAACCAATCAATGCATACCTTCCGAATATTTTCTATTGATAAAAAGTCACGATAGCCGAGTTGTTGGGTGGTCGGAATTTCGAGTCGAGAGACCCGAGTTCGATCCCCAGATGGCAGTACCAATGAGTTTTTCAATAATTTATGTACGAATTTTATCGTTGGCTTGGACATAAAGACGGCGACGGCTCACCACCTGTCACGTTGTCCCGAAAATATCTTCGGTGGAAGGTGGGTCAAAGGGACTTAATTGTCTAGACTTGACCTCTGTCTACTCCTGTACTGGGAATTGCGTGAAGATATATTTATTTATACTTTTTAATAACCTCTAAAAAATGATGAGGTTACACATTACTATTTATTAATGTAATAGTCAACCGATTTGTGACAGTATATTTTATATTTTATTTAAAAAAAAAATAAAGTCATGATAGCCGTGTGGTTTGGTGATCGGAATTCGAGTAGAGAGACCCGAGTTCGATCCCCAGGTGGCAGGCTCGTACAAATATAAACATGGTCGTATTATAAGTGTTTTTTAAATCTATTTATCCTTATTTATAAACAGTTAAAAACAAGGGTTACAAAGGGCGAATTTAATGCCTTGTGGCACTCAAGTTGCATGCTATTAATAAATGTTTGCGGTTTATAATTCTGCGAGTACAGAGATAAGTAGAATAATTAATAACAGCATAGTAATGTTTGATAGTTATAATTTATATCTAGATAAGGAGGATTGATACAAATCTAATTACATAATTGATTTATAAAGTTTAAAGATCAGTAAATATATTCTCTAGGTACACAGATGTTATCTTGAATAGGTACACCGTAACTTACATTATTATTTTGTTATATATTATTCTTGTTATAAAAGTTATGTGAATGTAAAATAAATTGAAATTCACTTTAACTAATTCCACTGCTTATTTATTTTTCATTCAATACCTGACCGGTTTCGCACTTACGGCATTACATATTATGCCCTTTTGGCAACAAATACTACACTTAAACAGATAACTGTAATAATTGTCATGCCATTTTTGACATGATATTAATGCCATGAATTTATTAATATATATATCTCCAGGGCATTCCCAATACAGGGGTAGACAGAGGTCTTTAGAGGGCTTAGAGACAATTAAGTCCTTTTGTCCCAACTTCCACCGAAAGAATTTACTAAACATTGAAGTTCCACGAAAATACCAAAGGATTCGTTTCTCACTCACAGGGGCTTGTACTGGGTGTACATGGGTTTTTCTTGTAATAAAGACAAGCTGCAATCACCACGCTTTGCAAGCATTATGTCGTTGTCACTACCAGACGCTTTACACTTTTCACCTAAATATTTTTCGAGATGATCATACTACTTTCTGTTAACGTAGTGATTATTTTCTCATTGCTTTCTGTCGGTAGTCACTGCCACTTTCAACTCTCACTACACCCATGGGAAGAAAGGGGGTGCTTAAATTTTTACGCTGAGACCACACCGCAATTCATCAATCACCAAACCAAACCAAATTTACCAATAAAATCAAAATATTTAATTAAATATTAAAATCCACTAGACAACGACCGATGACTTTCAAACTTAACAATTCCTAAGAACACCTAGAAGTACATTAGGACAACATGACAGGGACTTACCCCAGATCACTTACACTACCTTTTAGGACACTAATTGATGAGACTAAGACGACGTCGTCGACCGCAGGTCTGCTGAATTGCATTTTTAAGGCTTTTACTTAGTCGCCTCTTACGACATCCAGGAGAAGAAAAGAGTTATAATCAAATCGTTTATTCATCGAAATAAGAACATACATTCGTTTATCGATAGTAATATTTAATCGGCCACCGTTTCGTAATAAGGTTTTTCCAACGGAAAAGAAACTGGCGAAAGAAGCTTCGAAGGTATATATATCGGTCAAGATTTTTTTTACGACAGTTAAAAATTTCGATTTTTTTTCCTATTAATATTCATTTATATTATGATATATATTGATACATAGTTTTTCTGTGATAAATTTTTGATCCTTATTGAAAACCTGATTACATGCGGGTTTTCACATTTACTGGGATTTTGTTTTAGAAGCGTATGCACTGCCCCATCAACGAGTTATTTACGAGTATCTTTGTGGAGTATAGTAACTGGCGTTACAAGCTTGTGTTTGTTCCTAGTATTTATATAATGGATATCAGTATTTTTACTAAAAAATGTTTTATGTACAATTACTTTTGTAGTATGAGGCAAATGTAAAAATTCTTTAAAAAAGAAATTAATTCTTTAAATTTTTCTCTGAGAGATATTCGTTATGCTATCAAAAATAAAATAATTCCCTCCTTTTTTCATGTTTCCTTGCAGCTCGTGTTGCAGAGCTTAATCTACTAGCAAGTTGGGACAAATGGGGTTCCCAATGAAGGTTCTAATCAAGCGCGTTATAAGTTCGAATTAAAAAAAACAGTCGTATACACAAGGCTCAACTCTTCCTCATTTATTAGTACTTTTGTATCACCGAAATGTTTAACATTAGATGTTGAACATGTTAGAAATTTAGTTTTATTGGTATTTATATGTATATTATTAGCATTGAACCAATGAACTATTTTTCACATAGCATTATTTCCCTCGTCAATTAACAAGTAACATGTTTGATTTAAAAATTAAAGAAGTATGATCTGCACAGAATACTATATGTTTAAATTCCTACTTCGAACTCACACGGCAAGTGGCCATTCTGTGCACTCCAGGCCATAAGTCTCTCCTGTCTGTAAGATTTGCCCTAATCGCTACATTTGGCAAATAAATAGAAATAGAATCCTTCTAAGATGACAACTGTTATTCAATTGGTTCATAGATAACAAATAGATACATACATAGATAGGGACAACATCACATACATTGCTTTGATCCCAAAGTAAGCAGCTTAAGCACTTGTATGATGGAATCAGACACTACGAAGGTACTACAAACATCCAGACCCGAGAAAAATTAGAAAAAGTATTTTCTACATTGATCCGACCAGGAATCGAACCCGAGACCTCAGAGCTGACGACACCTTGAAGACCGGCGTGTAATTCGAAGGAGGTCTACGGAGGCCTTCAAAAAATAAAATAAATATTATATAAAATAAAGTGCATTTCAAGAATATGTTTTATGCAAGTCGTGGTTTGAATTAATTTTCATATGGTCATAAATTACGGAGCTCTAGACCGGTCACGAGCTTTGTTAAGGAAACTGGTCTCACAAGGTGGCCGGTTCACTATGTGTATCTTCCACACGATCTATTGATGTTGATATATAAACAATCGTTTTGTTATTATCGCTAGTCTGTGAAATGTGACTTTGCCCGCGATTAAGGACAACAGGAATTACTGTTGGCGATTTTTATTATTACTAAAGCTCGTCGGTAGTTTCTAAACAATATATACACAGATCAACATCATCACACATTGTTCTCATCGCAAATTAACTAGAAATAATACATACAGATAGGGACAACATCACATAAAGTAATCAGCTTGAGAACTTGTGTTATGGAATCAGTAACAACGGAGGTATCACAAACAGTCAGATCACATTGACCTGACCGGGAATCCAACCCGGGACCTTAGTGCTGGTGATACCATGAAAATCGGTGTGCAAACGCCACTCGTCCACGGAAGTCGTATAAAAATATTTATTATCTTTTATTTTATTAGGGGTCTAGACAATTAAGTCCTTTTGACCCACATTTCATCGAAGACATTTTTTGGAACGACCAGACAGGTGGTGGGCCTGTCGCCATCTTATGTTCAAGCCATAAGTGTACACACATAAGTCGTACATAAGTTTTAAAAAACCCATTGGTACGAGCATAACATCACCTGGGGATCGAACTCGGACCTCTTGACTCGAATTCCGATCACTCAACCTCTGGGCTATCGTGGCTATACAAAAAACAATACTTTTCGATTTTCATATTCAAAATTTTATCTTGTTTTCAACCTCCCATGAATGTAATTTCGAAAGTGTTGAAACACTACTTGCCTACATATTAAGACAAATTGTTATGCTATGTAAACTATAATAAATAAATAAATTTGTTATTTATTCTCTCTTACATTGCTTTAATAGTTATAGAAATTATAAGTTTGCCAGATAAGGAACACAATAGAACCTATCCGCATAAGAGAATGGTACCTGACGAAGATTTCCTTGAAAACCTGTGTAACAGGTATTTAGTTGTATACAAAATTATTTTTACTTCTAAGTCCGGAACTGACTTAGTCCCGAACAAACTTTCACATCCATTTCCTAATTTTTTGAGGTAATTTCCTATAACACTTTCTTACCTAGGTTTCCTACTAATAATCCATGTCAAATTTAAACTAAGCAGTTTAAGAGATTTTTTGTTTAATCTTAAAGCGACCTAATTTTTTATATATACCTACTGTAGATAACGATGATATTCTACTAACAATCTATAGTATTCACCACAATCTAAGAGGCGCGATAGCCAAGTGGTTGGGTGATCGGATCCGAGTCATGAAGCCGAGTTCGATCACAAGGTTGAAGGTTCGTACCAATTGGTATTTTCAAAAACTTGTAAAAAATTTACAATTTATATCGTTGGCTGCACATAAAGAAGTCGACGGGCTCACTTCCCGACGCGTTGTTCCAAAGATAGCTTCGATGGTAGGTGGGTCGAAAGAGCTTAATTTTCTAGGCTTCTGTCTATCCCTGAAAAAGCGTGAAGATATTTTTTTATCTAGAGAATTATTTTTAAAAGAGATATAGTTAAAAAGGTCAGTTAAAACTAAAATTTGAGACTAAATTGTTACTCCGTGACGACATGCTTACATTTTATGTGTAAGGTCAATAAAAATAAACGGTACTGGGCACTTTTAAACTGTAGTTGGAAATCATAAATGACATGTCGACGCTGCACTGAGTTGGATAAAGTTAAGGATAATATTCTTGACCGCCTATTTCTGTTAGGTCTATTTAGAGAGATTAAGTCCTTTATCAAAAATTGTCCTTTGTGATAAGGGTGTTTGTCTAAGTAAGTGAAGTTGAGTTACACTTTAAATGAAATCAAAAGATATCTTAAAAATACTAATGAAACAACGTAATTAAAACAAAATCCCAGCGTTGGGTTTCTGCAGTGGTGTCAACATTAATCACGGGTGGTTCTGTTATGGCGCAGCTGAACCTCAAAAAATAAAAGATGAAGTAAAATACGTAATCCATTAATTAACTTTTTTCTCTTCACGCAAAACAGGGTTAGCCATAGGTCTAGACAATTTAGTAATTTCAACTCGCATTTTTTCATTTGAAATAATGTGGCAGGTTGTGAGTCTATCACCATCTTTTAAATTCATAAACATAACATGACATGCGAAGAAAGTTGTTACTTTCGTCGTTATCTCAAAAACCAAATGAGGAATATCTAGAGAGTGTACGAGAATATATAGAAAAATAATATGTAATTATCAATTTATGCAGTTTATGCATTTTTTATACATTTATATATAATTTTCATTCTATAATTAATACAAGATAGATACTTCAGGCAGCAAAGCGTCACCAACTTGATATTCTAGTTAATAAATAAAACGTAGGAGAGGTCTCGGATTACGCACGACCTTCGTAATATGAGGCTCGGTTCCACAACATGCAAGTTCACGGTTTAATTTGAAGATAAAATTTTCAATTGATAAAATATAAACATAACATATTATTGTATTAACCTTATTAGGTAAAGTCGCGATAGCCGAGTGGTCGGGGGATCGGAATTCATTTCAAGAGACCCGTGTTCCATCCCCAAGGCTTTTACCTTACTTACTTATCTTCACGCACAGTCCCGACACAGACGAGATAGCCAGAGAGAACAGATCGCCAAGTGTCACGATCCTTACATATAAGGGTAATCCTTATATATCTTTATATATTATTACATATAAGAGGCTTGTACCAATTGGTTTTTTCCAAAACTTATGTACGATTCATATCAGGGGTAGACGTCTAGAAGAGAAGACGTCTAGAGAAGCCTAGAAAATTAAGTCGTTTCGACCCACCTTCCACCGAAGATATTTTTTGGGACAACGTGACAGGTGGTGAGCCCATCGCCGTCTCCATGTCCAAGCCAACGATATAATTCGTAAATAAGCTTTTGAAAAACCTATTGGTACGAGCCTGCCACCTGGGGACCGAACTCGGGTCTCTTGGCTCGAATTCCGATCAACCAACCATTTGGCTATCGTGACTCTACTGACTGAATACACCAAGATAAGCTTAAACAAAATCAACTTACTATTAATGAAGATCAATTCCACCCGTTCCCAAGTGACGACAAAGTAAACATTTCATGGATACAATTCAATTTTCGTGGGTTCTTTCATGGAAAATGGCTTTGGGACAAGAAATTAAAGTATATACACTACCTAAGAAGATTATAAAAAATATATATCTTTACGCCGTTCCCAATACAGGGGTATACAGAGGTCTAGACAATGAAGTCGTTTCGACCCACCTTCCACCGAAGATATTTTTGGATAACGAGACAGGTGGTGAGCGCGTTGCCGTCTTAATGTCCAAGCCAAGAATTTAATTCTTACAGACGTTTTTGAAAAAAAAAAACCATTGGTACGAGCCTGCAACCTAGGGATCGAACTCGGGTCTCTCGACACGAAATTCCGACCACCCAACAACTCGGCTATCGTGACTTAAAAGATAAATTATGTAATACGAAAATCCTTGCTGCAGCATGCGACCACGAAATGGATCGAACTCAGTTGTAGCCGCAATGATGCGACGCTGATTTTCAGTCCGACCCTTACCTTATGGCAACTCGGATATTCCGCTATATCTGTATTATGAAAGCAAAAATAAATCTACTACGTCTGTGTGGCTGTTTCTTGCTAAACGGCTTTCGACAAATATTCTGTATTTAGTTATGTTGGACTGATGAAAAAGGAAACTCTTTTCGTAATGAATCATTCATTACGAAAAGAGTTTCCTTTGATTTTATTATAGTTTTTTTCTGAAAATCAAAAAACCTTCACAAGAGTACCACACAAGCGAAGCTGTGTTATACAACTAGTTATTGAATAATTATCCACTTAAAATCTACGGTGCCAAATCAGCAAATCTTATAATCATTGATTTTGATTTAACTGTATAGTGGTGGCATTGGCTCCTGGCATTATTAATATAATTCTTATAACGAATATTTCCACTTAGAAGAGAGAGAGCTAATAATAACTTTATAAAAATAGTAGCAAAATGGATACTTGCAAAAATATTAAGCGTTGTTCTTTGTTACTATTATTATCAGATGTTTATAATTAAAGGGACAGACTGTTTTTTATTTAATGCATTCAAAAAGATATGTTGGTAGTATTGAATAAAGAAAGGATCTCAAACAGTAGCTTGGTATATTTAAATTCAGTGCAGGACGACTCTCCACAAGATGTAGCAGTATACATCAGGAAACGATGGATAAAGGAGGCACAAGAGCGTTCTATATGGCTGGCTCTATGGGAGGCGTATGTTCTGCAGTGGATTTTTGATAAGCTGTTATGATAATAATTGAAAATGGAATAATGCAGATGATTGAAATTGTGAATTCGCATGTTATGTGTGCCGCATAGCGATTTATGCTTCTTCTTACAGATGTCTATGGTAGTATACGCAGTGCAGTCTACTTTTTTTGGCCCAAACTAAGTTTTGAAATTTATTCAGACTATCAGTGATATTATGACGAACGACTATGACGACCTCCGTGGATGAGTGGCGTAAACACCGGTTTTCAAGGTGTCGCAATCTCGAGGTCCCGGATTCTATTCCCGGTCGAGTCAGTGTAGAAAAAATACTTTTTCTATATTTTCTCGTGCCTGGGTGTTTGTGGTGCCTTCGTTGTTTCCGATTTCCATACCACAAGTGCTTTAGCATCTTACATTGGGATCGGTAAAAAGAGCAATGTATGTGATGTTGTCCCTATCTATGTATGTAAATAAATAAATATCTTCATGCAATTCCCAATACAGGGATAGACAGAGGTCTAGTCTAGACAATTAAGTCCTTTCGACCCACCTTCAACCGAAGATATTTTCGGGACAACGTGACAGGTGGTGAGCCCGTCGCCGTGTGATCTATGTATGTATTTATATTTATTTATTATGACTGTATGAATTTCACCGACTGTATGATTACACCTTACACCGAAGACTTTTTCGAAGACGATTCTTTGTGACAACGTGACGGGTGGTGAGCTCGACCCCGTCTTTATTTCCAAGCCAACTATGTAAAAGTTTTTGAAAAAACCTATAGGTACGAACGAGTCTTCGGGACTCGAGTCTTTTGACTCGAATTCCGATCACACAACCACAAGGCTGTGGTGACTATCGTAATGTGTGTATATAAATACGAGTATATATGCATATTACTACTACTACTACTCAATACCAATAGCCGTTAGACTATTGCCGATAAAGTTTTTTTTTTAAATTAATTTCACAATTCTTTATAAATTATGTATATGCACCGTAACGTTTTTTTCCACAGTACTATTCCACTGTATATACATTTACTGGTAGCGATATTTGTTACGTTAGTTCTGTTCCTAGCGTTGTTAATTGATCGATTAACACTCGACAATGGCTTGCTGGAAATTATGATAATGATTTGAATAAATTATTGTCATTATCATATCGGAAGAAGGAAAGAAGAGAAGTTATTAAATATAAGACCAGAATCAGGCATAAGACAGTAATAGTTCTATAAAATATAGTCTTATGTATACCCACGCTCTAGCACTTGCTGGATAAGATTTCGATCATTTCTTTATATTCTAAATCCGCTGATTGATTTTTGATTCGCCCTTTAATATGCAGGAGAAATGTTCGTAGATATCGTAAGGTCCTGGTTTTTTTACACCGATTTGTTATTTAATAATACATTTTTATAGGAATACGAAATGAATTCGGCCTTATTTTTTTTTGGTAAATAAATCTTTTTTTTATATAGAAAAGGGAGACAAACAAGCAGGTGGCTCACGTGATGGTAAGTGATTACCGCCGCCCATGAACACCCGCAATACCAGAGGCATAGCAGATGCGTTGCCGGCCTTAGTGTGCCCCCCACCCCAGAACTAGGGGAGGGGGGTGGGTGGGCCTCCGATCATGAAAGAACAAAAGCTGATGCGTGGCTCTACCACTGTAATCTAAAAATTTTACCATGCAATTTATAATTCACTTGGGATGACGACAATGTTATGTCATAAATGTTGTGACCTAATATATGTTGTGTCGTAATTTCATATAATTTCTGTATAAATGTATTATAAATGTTTTATTACCTCAGACACAGAAATTTTGCCATCTATCTACAGATTTCGTGGCAAGTTGCGTACATATCGGTTTTCATGGTTTCGCCAGCTCTAAGGTCCTGTGTTCCATTCAGAGACAGGGTCAATATAGAAAACACTTTTCCCAAATTTTTAAACACATTAAAATTCACTTTTACTTATTCTACATTTATTTATATTAAAATACCCGAACGGTTTCGCCTTTATGGCATTATCAAAGGTTTCTTATTACAATTATAAATCAAAAACGTATCTTCTATTTTATCTATTTAATTGCGGGTATTTACTTATAATTACAACTAAAGTAAATTATTTTAGTATATATTTAAAATAATTTATTTTAGTATATATTTAATGTGTTTAAAGATAAAGTTTCATCAAGAGACGTGGGTATTCAACTTATTATACATTTTCTCGGGTCTGGGTGTTTATGGTAACTTCCTTAAAAATTCTATAACTCTTTAGCTACTTATTTTATTTTGGTAAATAAATCTTTTTTTTATATAGAAAAGCGAGGCAGTCACGATAGCCGAGTTGTTGGGTGGTCGGAATTTCGAGTCGAGAGACCCGAGTTCGAGCCCCAGGTGGCAGGATCGTATCAATGAGTTTTTCAAAAACTTATGTACGAATTATCTCGTTGGCTTGGACATAAAAGGCGGCGACGGGCTCACCACCTGTTACGTTGTCGAAGATATTTATTTATTTTTATCCTCATCACTTCTCCGCCTTCTTACTTTTTCGCGCTTTACTTTTTATTTTTAGAGCTTTTATCTCTAGTTAAATTTCTGCCATATTTAATGTTATGGTTCAATTGAAATTGGAGTTTATAACGACGTGTTAATTTTTATGCTCCACGCTTTTTGCGCCTGCAAAATTCATCATCATCATCTTTTAATATTTTTTTAAACGTTTTATTGTAATTATATGTTACCTTATATTATTAACATGATTCATAGTTGTTTTGTACCCAATTACGACCTACAATGAAGTTCGATAATATAAAAAATAAAACTATAAATATCGTCTACAGAATATGATACAAATGTGATAACTTGATGACGGCTAAAAAATGTCTAATAGAAAACATAATTAATATACTCTCATACTCAAATACTCACTCTCATAATACATAACTCAAAATGTTAATAACTAATTATTATTAATTTGTCATTGTAGAAGCGTGCTCGTCGCGACCCCTGCCAGCCCTTTTCAGGGCTGCAATTCTACAGCTGCGCACCCATGCCAACGAGGGTTGAGCGTCCCCCAAGGCGCGCGACGCACACCAGTTCGTCCTCGTTGGTGTGAAATGCAGCGCGCAAAGCGGCGATGGCGGTCCCCATCACGTCACGCACAGCCCGACACGGCGGAAGGTGGAGGACGGAGTGCAGAGTTGGCACGTGGAATGTTAGAGGCATGAGAGATAAGACGAATGAGTTGATTGAAATAATGAAAGAAAGATAATTAGATGTCGTGTGTTTGTCGGAGACCAAGCGGAAGGCAGTGGTATTGAAGAGCCTGGCGGGGCGCTCTATGGTCCGGAGTCCCGGAGACCGAGAGCGCCTGCCAGGAGTGGGGGTGCTGCTGTCGTCTCGGTTGGTCGATGTTATGACTGAATATAAGGTTGTGAACTCGAGACTTCTCTGGGTTCGCTTTAAGTTGGGACTGACGAAGTTATTCCTTTTGGCTGTTTATGCGCCGGTGGCTTCGTCGTCCAGAGCTGAGCTGGAGGAGTTTTGGGAGAATGTAAGAGAAGTTCTAGACTTGGTTAGAGGAAACGAAAGAATTGTTGTATGTGGTGATTTGAATGGATGGGTTGGTACCGCTCGGCCAGGGTACGAGTCGGTGCTTAGAATGTTTGGCGATAAAAGGGTTAACGATGCTGGCAAGCTCATACTAGCTGTATGCAAGGAAGGGTCTTCTTGTGACAAACACTATGTTTAGTCACAAGAAAATCCATATGTATACTAGAACAAGAGAGAATGAGAGAAGTATGATCGATTTATTCCTGGTGGATGACCGACTGCGAAAACAGGTGATGGATACGCGAGTGTTCCGAGGTGCTGACCTGAAACGGATGACTACCTAGTGATTACTAGATTTAGGGTCTGTTCGCGGGTTGGCGCCACCGGACGGCGATACCAGAACCACAGTCGGTCGGTAGCATCCGAAGCTGGAAGCTTCAGGAAGCGGACACTAGGAATAAATATCAAGCAAGGGTAGCCGAAAAGCTGGACAGCATTGGTGTTAGGAAGAATGTGGAAGAAATATGGCAGAGCCTTAGAGATGGAATGGTTAGTGCAGCGGAAGACGTGTGTGGAACTGTGAAAAAGACTACTTAGACTACTTGGCCTCTAGTAATGATAAGGATATGAGAGAGAAGAGGAAAGAAAGATATAAGCTCCAGAAAGTTCACACGAAAGCATTGATTGAGGAAGTGCGTGAAAGGAGTAGAATAGAAGCGAACGAAAGGTTGTCGCACAACTTCAAGGAGAACTCCAAACTCTTCTGGAAAGAGGTTGGAAGGACCCGAGTGGTGCGACAGCCTTAAGATTGAATAAAGTGCTTTCGGGAACCAATGACGTCCTCTCAGAAAAATCGGACGTCATGCAGCGATGGGCAATTTTATAGAGAGATGTAAGCGTGTGATGATCTTAGTGAGGGATCCGGGGGTGACGCCGTGACTGGTACGCCAGACTCGGACCTCGATGACGCTGAGGTCATCAGTATGAAAGAGATTGAATGTGCGATTAGAAGTTTGAAATGTGGTAAGGCTGCGGGACTAGACAGAGTTACTGCTGAAATGGTCAAGTATGGTGGGCCACGCGTCTGGGACAGCTTTCATCTGCTGTGCAATTTGTGCTGGCGAACGGGAGCTGTTCCGGATGATTGGCGATCCGCGGTCATTGTGCCTTTATATAAAGGTAAAGGTTCACATTATGACTGCGGGTGCTATCAGGCGATCAGCTTGACCAGTTTAGTAAGTAAAGTTTACTCGAAGGTTTTGACACGTAGGATGCAAGATAAATCGGAAAGATTTCTATAGGAGGCACAATGCGGATTTAGACCTGGAAGAGGATGCACGGATCAAATGTTTTCTCTCCGCATGATCACGGAGAAGCTTCTGGCTGCTAACCAGAAGATTTTCTGTGCTTTGTGGATCTTGAGAAAGCATTTGATAAGGTTGTAAGGAAGAAAATGTGGGAACTGTTGCCGGGGTATGGTGTGGATGGTCGATTGCTAAGGGCTGTGCAGTCACTTTACTGTGACTGTAAAGCCTGTGTGCGGGTAGGGCATGACCTGTCACCCATGTTTAGCGTCCAAACGGGCGTAAAACAGGGTTGTGTCATGTCTTCCTGGCTATTCATACTGTATCTCGACAGCTGTTTACAGAAGCTGAAAGATAGCTGTTTGGGTGTGAAATTGGGTGACATAAAAGTAAATTGTCTGCTTTATGCTGATGATGCAGTGCTTATAGCACCATCAGAGGCAGAACTGCAGGCATTAGTCACGTGTATGAAAGAAGAATGTGAAATTAATGGTCTCCGTTTGAATGCTAATAAAACTAAGGTTCTGGTATTTGAAAGGGACGAAGAAAGAACAAAGTGCGAAATTTGGGTAAATCAGGAATGTCTAGAACAGGTGAATGAAATTGTATACTTGGGGAGTGCGTTTAGCCGGGATGGAAGATGTGATTTAGATGTGGACAGGCGTGTCGCTGCCGGGAACAAAGTCAATGGCGCCCTGACTGCGTTAATCAAAGGCAAGGCGTTGTGAAAAATGCACGCCTTGCAATACATAACGCAGTGTTGGTACCGACTTTGTTATATGGCAGCGAAACCTGGGTATGCCAGAAGAAGCATAAAAGCAGGTTGAATGCAGTGGAGATGCGATCTCTTCGTAAAATGTGCGGCCTTACCATGGCCGACCGAAAGCGAAACGAAGAGATTCGCAATATGGCAGGTTTGAAAGATGACCTTGTCTCAAAATGGATAAGGGCGTGCTTCGATGGTTTTGGGCACGTTGAGCGAATGAGTGAAGACCGAATGGTGAAGAAAATATATAGCGCGAAAGTTAATATTAAAGGTGTCGAGGTAGACCGAGATTAACTTTCGAAGACCATGTGAGCAAATTGCTCGAAGAGAGGAGGGTCAAGAGTACTCGGATACCTAGACGTGCATGTATGAAGAAGATGATGAATCTGAAAGAAGCGAAAAGAAGTATGTAGGGATCGTGACACTTGGCGATCTGTTCTCTGGCTACCCGTCAGGGATTGTGCGTGAAGATAAATAGTAATAATAATAATTATTAATTTTCTAATAAATATCAACACTTAACATTTGGCCTATTATCGGTTTCAAGAATGACGTTACAGTTGCCACGCTATTATTTAGTTGCTACAGTCTGATACTAACTTAGGCAATACTGAGGCAGATAGCTTTACTCACTCAACCAATAAAATAGTTTGTTAGTTCATTAAATTTTATTTAGAGGATTTATATCGCCGCACCGGGGTATTATCTTAGTCACGTATAAAATAATGTATCTTCACGCAATTCCCAATACAGGGTAGATAGAGGTCTCGACAATTAAGTCTTTTCGACCCACCGAAGATATTTTTGGGATAACGTGACAGGTTTACCCCGTCGCCGTCTTAATATCCAGCCAACGATATTATTCGTACATATGGTTTTGAAAAACCCATTGTTACGAGCCCACCAACTGGGGCTTGACTCGACATTTCAACCACCCAACCACTTGACTATCGTGACTCACCACGTATCTCACCGGAAACAATAATTTTAAATCACTCTTGTAGGCCTCTTAGGAGTCTCCGTGATATAATTTGGTACTAAAGTAGTCCGGATATGTTTATTAATATAACCGCTACAAATACTTACTACACATATGTAATGAGTCTATTTGTAAAATCATTAAACTTGAGACATTTTGAGTTTATACATACATAAATATTTATGAAAAGAAATTATACCGACTTCAAAAAAGAAAAACCCTATCATTTATTCAAACGTATTACTTTAAATGAAATATTATAGTATATATCACATACTTTTAATTTCAGCGGCATAAATAATAAAAAACATATTTTCAAGAATAATATTTAATTAAAATTCAATACATAATAGCGATTTCAATGAAAAAAAATATGGTTATTTAAAATATAGTTTTAAGTACAATTGTAGTGTGATACTAGGTTCAATGTGGAGTTATTTACTTAATAGTAGTTTTGTATTCATTGTTGCTTGCCAGAATTGTTACCATACCCACCTTCTTTATTATATTCACCGCTGCTAGTTTCCCTATGTCCACTACCATTTACTACTTTTCCAATATTATGGTCTGAACCGTTGCTGTTATCATTTTCCTTACCGGTACCATGACCGGTACCATAACCACTGTTATTGTTGTTAATTGCAACTCCATCACTCTTAATATTGTCATTACCCTTGTTGTTCCCACCGTTATAAGCGGCGGTGCCTGTGTTACCATCGCTATTTCCACCCAAACTCATATGAGCATGAGAACCTTCGGAACCATTTTCGTATCCTTGAGAACTTTTATCTTTTTTATGAAAGGAAGTTCCACTGCCCCTGGAGATACCAGTATCGATTCCCCCACTGATATCAGAGTTTCCATTTTTTTCGTTACCATTTTTATTATTTGTTCTGTAACTTCCTCGAGTATTGTGATCTTCTTTGCCACCGGTTTTATCAGCTGAGCCCGATGATTCCGAGGTAATTAATCTTTCAATTTGTCTGCCCGACCTTTCGCTTCCTCTATTGCCACCATTTTTGAATTTATCAATGACATCACTTACACCCCTTTCAATACTTTCAACGCTATCTTTAAAACCCTTTTTCAATACACCGCCTAAGCCTTCGGCAGTATGACTTCTTTCGTTACTCTGACTTCCACCATCGCTTGTAACGTAGCCGGAGTCACCACGGCCACTTTTAGCAGAGCCTCCGTTTTCTCCACTTCTGCTATTGCTCTCGCGGCCTTCACTAAGTGGTAAGCCTTCTGAAAGTTCGAATATAATTAATTATATTATAATTATAGGATATTATTATAATAGGAGTCACGATAGCCGAGTGGTCAAGTGGTCGGAATTTCGAGTCAAGAGACCTGGTTTCGATCCCCAGGTGGCAGGCTCGTACCAATGGGTTTTTCAAAAAGCTTATGTACGAACCTGTCACGTTGTCCCGAAAATTTTTTCGGTGGAAGGTGGGTCGAAGGGACTGAATTGTCTAGACTAGACTTCTGTCTACCCCTGTAGAGAATTGCGTGAAGATATTTATTTATTTATTTTATAGTGCTATATTTATAGCGCTAAAGGTAGTAGACCGCTAAAGGTAAGGTAAGATGATTACGAGAAATCTAAACTATGTGAGAGGTCCATGGCCAGCAGTCTACTATAATAGTTTGTTTACGTAGGGTAAGGTAATTACAGTAATGGAATAGTATATAGTTTGTAAATTTTATTTTATTTCTAAGAATTCGCCTTAAATATTGGTAACGTAATCTTGTACTTAACATACTGAAAGCGCATACGCATAACCTCATAAGGTTCATCGAACTTTACAAAATGTTATAATATATTTATGTTTATAACGTTTCTTATATTAGTTAAGTCCCGATAGTCGAGTTGTTTGGTGATCGGAATTGGAGTCAAGAGCCCTGAGTTCGACCACTAAGGCTCGTACCAAGGGTTTTTTTCAAAAACTTACATAACAAGGATATATATTTATATATATCCTTGGTTTGGATATAAAGACGGCGACGGGCAAAGTCACGATAGCCAAGTGGTTGGGTGGTCGGAATTCGAGTCAAGGAGCCTCAGTTCGAGGCTCTTACTCATAACTTTAAAAAAAAAAAATTGTGTACGATTTATATCGTTGGTTTAACACGAACCAATAATGACGATAAAGCTGTCCAATCGGAGTAGCTTTTGTGCCTATAGTGCGCCTAATATTAACTTGAAATGAAAGCTAGTAAGTAGGCTAGGAGTAATTAATACTTATATAACATTGTATATTCTTACATATATGAACATTAGTAAATTAAACAGTATTATTAGTATTTAAAAAGAGATTTTATTTTATACCTGCTGGCAATCCGAAAATCAGCAAAAGGCCTAGGCCCAGACAAAACAGTTCTCGTAGCATGGCTCCTCATACACGTATACTGTAAACAACAAGTTCGTACATCCTTTTATACCATACAATAAATTCCGGACAACATTGTTGTTAAATCGTTCATGGAAACTTCGCTAATTAAAAATGAACAAATGGGTCTATGACGTAGCTTTTACGAACTTTTCCATCTTAAACGTTTATTTTTAAAATTTAACGTTTCATCATGATCACATTGATATTATACCATAAATTTTATATACATTCATACATATATGTATGTATATGCGAGCTTTGATCTTATATATATGATATATAATCTAAACCATGCACATGATATATAATCTACAATCTTACAATCTATAATCTTATATATCTATCATAGCTAATTAACGCCGCATCGGCAAAGCGGCAACCACTTTTGGGCGCCTACAAGGGTATGGAGCAACAAACATTTAAAAATCAAAACCAAAGTTCAAATCTATCAGGCATGTGTCCTTAGCACACTCTTGTATGGGGTTGAAACGAGGACTTCTTATGCCAAACACGAGCGTCGTATTAACACCTTCCACCTGCGCTGTCACCGTCATATTCTTGGTATAACATGGAGGGATCGTTCTACCAACGAGGCGGTATTAAAAACAGCAGAAGTGCCCAGCATCGCCTCTACGCTTAAAATGAGACGCCTACGGTTGCTGGGACATGACCATCGCAACGTCAACGCAAATTGAAACGTCAAAACTAATCAGCGTAAAAAAACTATCCAGCCATAAAATTAAAATTGGAAAATATCAATAAAATATATTACGAGATACTACTTAACTAATATATTACTATATTATTTTTTGGAATTTATGATATATTTTGGTTAATATTGATATAGTTTTTGTTATAACCTTGTCAAAAGTAGTAATGAAAACCAAGTCGCAGTAATCAGATAGTTCTAAAATATATCCGTTCACAAGAGCATGGCTCAGTACGTTTTTTTAAATAAAATGAATGTAAATATTGTTTTAATTGATTTAACCCCATTTACATAGCTATGTTCGTTCAAGACATTCTTCGAAAACATTCCAAGTTGATGTCCATTATAAAGACTTTGTTATAGAATTAATAATATTTATCGTTATTATGAGACAATTATCTAATTGCGAGCAAGATTTTTTTAATCAGACAAATTACTTTGTATATAATTGTTAGCTTACGCTTCTGTATAAAACCGAGACGCCATGCCGCTAATCTTTTGGGTGGTTCAAGAGACATAGTGTGTGTGGTTTGTTTATGAAGAAAATATGTAATTGGTGATTTTATTGTAGGGCTAACATTGAAATATAAATTTAAAATATGTAAAACATAGATACCACGTAAACTACTCCAATTATTGGCAAAACATTTGGTGCTTCTCTCTTTTAACGATAGATTAATTTAGAACGATTACTATTTAGAACAAGTCACGATAGCCGAGTTGTTGGGTGGTCGGAATTTCGAGTCGAGAGACCCGAGTTCGATCCCCAGGTGGCAGTACCAATGAGTTTTTCAAAAACTTATGTACGAATTTCATCGTTGGCTTGGACATAAAGGCGGCGACGGGCTCACCACCTGTCACGTTGTCCCGAAAATATCTTCGGTGGAAGGTGGGTCAAAGGGACTTAATTGTCTAGACTTGACCTCTGTCTACTATTTAGAACAATAGATTATTTTTGACGGAGTGGAATTTTCGAAGTTTATAAAATACAAAAAAATATTTATTAAGACATAGTTGGACATTATTACGACATGAAATTTGTACAAATCAAATCAAATCATTTATTCATCGACATAAGAACATACATTCGTTTATCGATCGACATTTTCAATCTACCACCGTTTCGTAATGAGGTTCCTCTAACGGAGAAGAAACAGGCGAAAGAAACTCCGTAGGTCTTTTTTGGTCAATATTTTTAACAATATAATGCATTATACAAATACAATGTGATATTTTCTAGAAATGGTTTGGGAGCGATCACCTTATTCCCAGGGGTTACTGTCATTAATATATTCATTTATATTATAATAACCCTTCCTATAAAGCTTTTCTTTAATAAATTTCTTAAACATTAAAGTGTCATCTATTGGTGCTAGGCGAAGTTTGCTGACATAGGCCGATGCAACTTGTACTCGTAGTAGAATTGAATACATTGAATACATATCGAAGTCGCTAGTGAAAAGAGAGTTGTTCCTTTACTCGCTTTCTCGTTAAAATGCATTCAGCGTTTTTGGTACCATGCCAAGAGGAGTAGGGTTCTGTGATCACATCAAGATTTTTTTTGTTTTTAGTAGTGTAAATAATAATGTAAAATAGTTAATACATATATAATATAAAAAAAATATCTGCACGCCATTCCCTAAACAGAGGTCTAGATAATTAATTCCTTTCGACTCACCTTCCATCGAAGATTTTTTTAAGGAACAACATAACAGGTGGTGAACCGGCGCCGTCTGATTATTTTGGTTTGGTAAATGGTTAAGGTCATCTATATCCGTCGGATAGCCATTGATATCGTCAAGGTCTTTCTCTCAGTCACCTCTTACGACACCCACAAGAAGAAATGGGCAGGCATATTCTTAAGCTGGTACTTGGTGTGGGTTTAGATGTTTAGGTATTTGGATGTTAATATCTTGGAAAAATACATGATTTCTGTCGTTGATTTGAAATATGACATTCCAGGTTTTGTTGATAAGCTACTTTTACGCAACAAAATTTCCAGGAGACCTTTAGGAAATTCGATATAATGTGCAGTCAGAGTTGCGGGGAAAACCTAGTATTGTCTAAAACTTAACTGGCAAAGATGACTGTCATGCTTAGCTTGCACTGCCCCCGCGGCTTTAAGGCAGTTTAACACTTAACGCTGAATCCTAAATGTTTCTAAAATAAAAGTAGCCTATATTTCTCCTTATAACAGATATCTGTCAGTGAAAGTCCTGTTAAAATCGGTCCAGTCGTTTCAAAGATTAGACGGAACAAAAAAAACGGACAGACAAACAGACCGACAAAAATTATAAAAAAAGTATTGTCTTATTGTATTATTCATATACATGTAGTAAAAAACGGTTATTTCAATATTACAAACAGATACTCCAATTTTATTTATATGTATAGATTAATACATTTGTGCTTCGAAGATGCGTTATTTACATTTCGTTCTTTTCGAAAATATGAAAATGCACACATAATTACACACTATTTACCTTCTAATATTTTACACAAACGTACTGTATTATGTGCTATTAGTATCAGTATCACGATAGCCGAGTGGTTGATGTGATCGAAATTCGACTCGAGAGGGCACAAGTTCGATTCCCAGTTGGCGGTGTCGTACCAACGGGTTTAAAGGAAAAAAGGTCTTTTGGTGGAAGTTTAGTCATACATACATACATACATAACGGCCTGTTAAAGTCCACTGCAGGCCTCTCCGCGAAAGTGAGAAGGTGAGTCGAAAGGAACTTATCTAGACCTCTATAGACAAAGGTCTAGACAACTCCGAATACAGTTGAGGACCCTCTGTATTGGATATATATATATATATATATATATATATATATATATATATATATATATATATATATATATATATATATATATATATATATATATATATATATATATATATATATATATATATATATATATATATATATATATATATATATATATATATATATATCTTTTTAAAATAGCAATGCTCTTACGTCCGAGTCAACTAACAATATATATTCAGGAATATCTAATTGTCACTTACAAGTACTTCAGACATAGATGTTTAAATATTTATCTATGTCTATATCTATAATCTGCGACGGGCTCACCACCTGTACCATGCTCAAAAATATCCTCGTGGGTCGAAGGGACTTAATTGTCTAGAATAGACCTTACCTGCCCCTGCATTGAGAATGGCGTGAAGATATAAATAATAATAATAATAATAAATCTATAGGTATTTAAGTACATTGCATCGTTGGCTTGGAAACTAAAAAAGTGAAGAAAAAAAAAACAATAATTGTATTCATCGTAATAACACGGAAGTTGTTAGTGAATAGTGTAGGTTGTAACAGAAATATTTTTTTCGTTGATTTACAGCAATAACAAAAAAGTCTCGATAGCCGAGTGGTGTGCGGTCGAAGTCAGTAGTGGGGTGATTGGAATTCAAAGTCAAGAGACCCGAGTTTAATTCCCAAGTGGTAGGCTCGTACGAATGGTTTCTTTGAAAGCTTATGTTTAACGATTTGGACATAAAGACGGCGACCGTCTCACCACCTGCCACGTTGTCCCAAAAAAGTACTTAATTGTCTAGACCTCTGTCTATCCCATTATTGCGAATGGCGCGAAGATATTTAGGATCAGTTGTGTATTTTCTGGATACTGTATATACTGTGTGTAGTAATAATAAATAAATATCTTCACGCAATTCCCAATACAGGGGTAGACAGAAGTCTAGTCTAGACAATTAAGTCCTTTCGACCCACCTTCCACCGAAGATATTTTCGGGACAACGTGACAGGTGGTGAGCCCGTCGCCGTCTTTATGTCCAAGCCATCGATGTAATTCGTACATAAGTTTTTGTAAAACCCATTGGTACGAGTCCACCACCTGGAGATCGAACTCGGGTATCTCGACTCGAAATTCCGACCACCCAACCACTCTTGTATCGTGTGTTCAGAGTTCAGTGAATATTCTGGATAGATGAATGATTACTGTATATTCAAAATTGGATGCATAATTTAGAGAAAGACTGACGTTATTATACATGATTAAAGAAAATTAAGTTCTTTTTTATAAAAATGCAATTTATTCACGAACTAGTAATTTAACAAATTCTTAACTACAATCACAGAGCAATATACAATTAAAATGGCAAAATGCTTTCACTTTATAGTAACGTATATTTCTAAGTATAAAATATAAAAGTTAAAAAATAGAAAAGTAAGAAAATTTTGACTGTAATAAATAAATACAAAGGGAATGCCTTTTCGAGTTATTTTTTAAAACAAGAATTTATCCGTAAGTGCTAGCGCTTGCTGATGCTGAGGCATGGGCGCTGGCTGACGCGTAAGCTGCGCCATGGGCGTGACTCCCATAACCACCACATGATCCAGTGTCGCAACCACCGCCGTGCCCCTTAGTGCCATAGCCACCGGAGCCGCCGCCACAAGAGCTCGACCCACAGCCACCGGAACCAATTCCACTTCCTCCTCCAAGTCCGTTTCCTCCCCCAATACCATGGCCACCGCCAATTCCGCCTCCAAGCCCTCCGCCAAGGCCTCCACCTAGGCCTCCACCCAGGCCTCCACCCAGGCCCCCACCAAGGCCTCCTCCTGAGCCACCCCCAGAGCCACCTCCTACTCCACCGCCAATGCCGCCGCTATGTCCACCATGTCCTGAATTTCCAAGTCCTCCAAAACTACCTGACCCACCAGCGCCACCGTAGCTTGAACCTGAGCCGGAAGTTCCACTGGGTCCGTTTCCACTTCCACCTCCATTACCTCCTCCAAGTCCGGCTCCACCTCCGAATCCGGCTCCACCACCGAATCCACCACCGAGACTTCCATAACTGTCCTTTCCACCTGCACCGCCTCCGAATCCTCCTGATCCACCATGTCCTCCTCCATTCCCACTACTTCCACCTATTCCTCCACCTCCCCCATTTCCATGAGTTCCATAACTTCCACCGAATCCACCAGATGCTCCACCGTTTCCAGATCCTGCAGAACCTCCAACACCGCCTCCAAGTCCACCGCCATTTCCAGTTCCACTGCCACTTCCAGCACCATTACCTGCACCGAACCCGCTTCCTCCACTTATTCCTAAGCCCCCACTGATACCACTAGATCCACTTCCACCACTTAAACCACCAAGTCCATTCCCGAGACTATGGCCTCCATTTCCACTACCTCCTCCAATACCGCCTCCAATGCCGCCTCCGCTACCGCCACCAAATCCAGAACCGCTTCCACCTGAGCCTCCATTTCCGTAACTGCCTGAACCGCCAGATCCCCCGCCAAATCCTCCGAGGCCACTTCCACCTGAGCTTCCGTATCCACCTCCGTGGCCACTTCCAGTGCTACCAAAACCCCCTCCTAACCCACTGCCACTGCCGCCACTTCCCCCACTGCCTCCACCATTACCGGCACCGGCGCCGCCGCCAAATCCTGCTCCACCGCCGTAGCCTCCACCGTTGCCGCTGTATCCGCCGCCGCCGCCGTATCCACCTTTTCCGCTATCCAGAGTACCAGTGAAGGCAAATCCACCAGATTTTCCGTCGTCAGATTTCGTATAAATTACTTTCTCGTCCTTTCCTCCGAATCCTGATCCACTGCCACCTCCCAAGCCAGAACCGCCGCCTGCACCACCTCCAAAACCGGAACCCATTCCTGCGCCACCTCCTGCGCCACCTCCTGCGCCACCTCCTGCGCCACCTCCTGCACCAGTTCCCGCGCCACCTGCTATTCCGGCACCGCCTCCGATGCCTCCACCTATGCCGCCGATATGCGACAATCCGGAGTGAACTTTTCCAATGATATCGTGTACTCCTTTGCGAATGCCTTCCAGGCCTCCTCCAATTCCGCCGCCTAAACCGCCTCCGAGGCCACCGCCCAAACCGCCTCCGAGGCCACCGCCTAAGCCGCCTCCGAAGCCGCCGCCGCCACCTCCGCCGCCGCCCCCGTACCCGAAGCCTCCACCACTGCCGCCACCAAAACCGAATCCACCGCCGCCACCTCCGCCGCCACCACCACCGTAACCACCGCTACGGCGTAGGCGTTCTGTGAAACAAAGAAAATTTATAAGAAATCTTTCGTGGTCATAATGAGGTGTGCATAAATTACCGTTATTTTAGTTATTGTGTAAACTTTATAATATTTTAATTTTATAAATTTAATCAGTATAAAAATAGTTATTTTATTCTTATTTATAAAATAAAATTATTTTCACTTTTATTTATTCCACAATTTTTTCTTTAAATACCTGACCGGTTTTTCCTTTATGCCATTACTAAAGGTTTAGGACAAACAGAGTGCAAATAATGTGTATAGAAAATTTACGCAAGTATATGCAATTTAGAAAATAAGTGAAGTTTATTTTACTTTTTATCAATAATATTTTCTCTAAACCGGTCATGTATTCAAAGAAAAACAATTAAATTGTAGAAAAAGTAATGTGAATATGAATGGATTTTATCATGAAGTACCAAGAGACCAGAGTCGTGAGTATTCTTTATAATTGGAACGAAATGATAAGTAACACCTATAATAACAATCATTTGTCAGCTTTTCTATTATGTTTAAAGGTATTGTCGAAAGCATCGCAAACTCCGATGTTCGCATTCCATTTCGGTTAAATTTATAACGCAAAGCCTTATTACCACACAAATTTACATACAGTACGGTTTTTTTTTGGGTAGAGTCAAAGCAATTATCTACCATGTGACTAGACTCTATCATACCTGTGGTTTGAGAAACGAATTTTAGTTTTCCATTGTACATTGTAATAAATGATATATTTTTTTATATTTCTCGTTTCATTTGTGTATTTCGTTCTGTTTTTTTCCACTGTTTTATATGTGAGACTATGTTAGAAGATATATATGATATATCTGTTATCTTAAATAAGTTTAAAATTCTCAACATTTTTCTACTTCTACAGATGTACGAGATTTTGCTTGTACATAACAAAAAGTACATTAAGTTTTTGCTACATTAGAAGCAAATTACCGCAATTGTATTTTCAAACATAATTTGTGTTATTGTAAATTGAAGTTTTGTAAAGTTATAGATGACGATGATCTTCAAGCAGAAAGCCGCCGCCGCCGCCGCCGCCACCTCCGCCGCCGCCCCCGTACCCGAAGCCTCCACCACTGCCGCCACCAAAACCGAATCCACCGCCGCCACCTCCGCCGCCACCACCACCGTAACCACCGCTACGGCGTAGGCGTTCTGTGAAACAAAGAAAATTTATAAGAAATCTTTCGTGGTCATAATGAGGTGTGCATAAATTACCGTTATTTTAGTTATTGTGTAAACTTTATAATATTTTAATTTTATAAATTTAATCAGTATAAAAATAGTTATTTTATTCTTATTTATAAAATAAAATTATTTTCACTTTTATTTATTCCACAATTTTTTCTTTAAATACCTGACCGGTTTTTCCTTTATGCCATTACTAAAGGTTTAGGACAAACAGAGTGCAAATAATGTGTATAGAAAATTTACGCAAGTATATGCAATTTAGAAAATAAGTGAAGTTTATTTTACTTTTTATCAATAATATTTTCTCTAAACCGGTCATGTATTCAAAGAAAAACAATTAAATTGTAGAAAAAGTAATGTGAATATGAATGGATTTTATCATGAAGTACCAAGAGACCAGAGTCGTGAGTATTCTTTATAATTGGAACGAAATGATAAGTAACACCTATAATAACAATCATTTGTCAGCTTTTCTATTATGTTTAAAGGTATTGTCGAAAGCATCGCAAACTCCGATGTTCGCATTCCATTTCGGTTAAATTTATAACGCAAAGCCTTATTACCACACAAATTTACATACAGTACGGTTTTTTTGGGTAGAGTCAAAGCAATTATCTACCATGTGACTAGACTCTATCATACCTGTGGTTTGAGAAACGAATTTTAGTTTTCCATTGTACATTGTAATAAATGATATATTTTTTTATATTTCTCGTTTCATTTGTGTATTTCGTTCTGTTTTTTTCCACTGTTTTATATGTGAGACTATGTTAGAAGATATATATGATATATCTGTTATCTTAAATAAGTTTAAAATTCTCAACATTTTTCTACTTCTACAGATGTACGAGATTTTGCTTGTACATAACAAAAAGTACATTAAGTTTTTGCTACATTAGAAGCAAATTACCGCAATTGTATTTTCAAACATAATTTGTGTTATTGTAAATTGAAGTTTTGTAAAGTTATAGATGACGATGATCTTCAAGCAGAAACCGGTTTATTGGGGAAGTCAAAAAATATATTCTGATGACCTCTGAAATGCATGAACTCATTCTAGAACAGGGCCGCAGAAATTTTCTTTAGCCGAAAGCCTTTATTATGTTAAGAATAGATCTTTTAAAGCAATGTACTCAACTCTATAATTTCACTTTTTTATTATGCCACCAATAGTGTACACACAATGGTGTTTCTGCCACCTCTAAATGAGAGCATCTTTGATAAAAGAAGGGTACAGATGCGTTGATGTCTTTTAGAAAGCTGTAGCCGAATTTATCGTTTAGCTTAGCTTATTTTCCGTAAGCTTACAAACCGAAATACAACTGTTCTTGTGACTGTTGTTTGAATACGCTACTCAATGGTATGAGAGTATTCAGGTGGTATAATATACTAATATTATACTTGAGAAAATTATTAGCGATGCTATTTTAGAACCTTAAATTGAACTAAAAGGATAAATATAATAATAATGAAAGAGTCACAATAGCCGAGTGGTTGGGTGATCAAAATTCGAGTCATGAGACCCGAATTCCAATAGGTTTTTACATAAAACTTATGTACGACTTATATCATTGGCGTGGACATAAAGACGGCGGTATTTATTAATTATAATGAAGAAATTAATCTTTAAAAACATTAAAAAATTTTAAATGATCTTATTAGACAATCATCTTATTGCACAAATATAAATTAAAGTTTGTGAATACCTTCGTATTTACAATTTTTTCAGGTGTTAAACGGCTTAACAGATTCGAGTAAAAATCTTAATTAAGCTTTGGATATAAGCTTGGATTAACCGACTACTTTTTTAACAATATATAAAAGTAATGTTTAGTATAAAATAAAAATAGAACATATTTCTATTTACCAGATGCATCGCCGAACGCGAGCAGAGACACTAATCCGAAATAGCACAGTGCACGTCTCATGGCAGTGCTCGATCACTTAACTGAAGATGACTTAATACATATCACCCTTTTATACATCTTAACGGATTATAAACGACGTAATCGCAAACGCTTGTGGGAATACGTTCACGAGTACTTGGAAACAATTGCTTTTTATAACTAGGCTTGGTGCGTGACTATGTCCCTTACGCCGAGCTGTGTGAAACGTGTAAGAAATGCTAATCATCGAAACAAAAAAAAGTAGTAGGAATTATTGAGAATCGAAAACCGACATGTAAAAAATTTTTTTCTTAAATGGCCACATTTAAGAAAAAAATAAAAAGAAAATAACATCACATTAGAACAAAATGAGCTTTATTATAACATGTGTTTACCTCAGCTCATCGCAATGTCGAGATGATTTAGAACCATATAGGGAATACGGAAGGTTTAGGAGTGATAAACTATTTCTAGCGGAAATACCGAGCAGATATAAAAGTAATATTGACTGCTTTAAATGTTCGATCAACATACAAAGCCCTTTATTCTTTTCCGCTTGTTTCAGACAAATCCTGCAATAAGTGAATTTACTTTTCTTTTATTTCTTATTTAAAATAGTTTACAGTCATGATTATAAGATGTAATTGATTTTATATATTTTTGTTTGATTCGCACTTGTTACATTATTCTTAAAAATTTCTTATAACTTTAATGTTATTGAGATTTTTTAAAAATCGCAAAAAAAATTTTTTTCTGCGTTCTATTTGCGCAATAGTGTACCGCCAACCGTTCTATTTTCACGTAATAAATCGTATAATTTATCGCTTAATATAGAATTTTTAAATTTCATAACTTCACGCAGATTACGCTAACGCCCTTTAGAGCCGTATGAAAGAGATATTTATCACCTAATCAGGTGCAGGTAAGACACTATGGTTCGGAAGTAAGGGCACCACCATGGTAAGGCGGATCGAATCCCGTGTCAGTGGGTTTTATAACTTTCTTAATTATTTAATAATAAATTTGTTAAGATTGCATACCAAACCAATGAATAGCATCTAACGTGCAAGGTGGTGGGTACTGATCTTTTACAAGCAATGATAATGGTTACAGCTCTCTCTCTGCATGAGGATGCTCAGAATTAAATTGTACAACAGTAATTGTAGGTTGTTAAAGAAAATGAAGCCGTGTGGTAACGGTTTCAAAATGTTGCTAATCCCTTTCTTCCCGTGAGTGTCGTAAGAGGTGACTAAGGGAAACAGCCTTGAACATCGTTATGGCGACCGATAGGTGGCGGGAAAACCATCTCTAAAAATATCAAACCAAAATAATAAGACTGACGATGGGCAGCAGCGTCTGAGGTGCGAGATATCTGATACTGCGATCGCCAATCCGCTTGCACAGCTTGGCGATTATGGCAAATCCTCCCTATGGGAAAGGCCTATGTCCTGCAGTGGACTTTAATAGGTCGTTATGTATGTATGTAAAGAAAACTAAATATAGTTTAAAATGAAAAATAATTGAAAGTGAAATATAATTTAAAATTAAATATAATAAAGTCACGATAGTCGAGTGGTTGGGTGATCGGAATTTGAGGCAAGAGACCCCAGTTCGATCCCCTGTCGGTAGGCTTGTACCAATGAGTTTTTTTAAAAACTTATGTACGATGTATATCATTGGCTTGGACATAAAGACGGCGATGGGCACACCAACTGTTCTATACTTCGGTGGAAGGTGGGTGGTAAGGTCATAATTGTCTAGACCTCAGTCTGTTCCTTTATTGGGAATGGCGTGAAGATAAATATAATTTAGACTTTTATTTACATTTTCTCATTAACTGCTAGAGTAAGTAGTCCAGTAAAGTCCAACTTTGGTTATAGTAATATTGAAGCTATCCCGTAAGAAGGATTGGCCAAAATCTCTACAAAAAGTATAACAGTGATCATAGTACTAGACACTGCGACGTTTAATTTGCCAATCTTCACGCAATTCCCAATACAGGGGTAGACAGAGGTCAAGTCTAGACAATTAAGTCCCTTTGACCCACCTTCTACCGAAGATATTTTCGGGACAACGTGACAGGTGGTGAGCCCGTCGCCGCCTTTATGTCCAAGCCAACGATGAAATTCGTACATAAGTTTTTGAAAAACTCATTGGTACTGCCACCTGGGGATCGAACTCGGGTCTCTCGACTCGAAATTCCGACCACCCAACAACTCGGCTATCGTGACTTATAATTTGCCAATCGATCTGCTTAATTTCGGTCTGAAATATTATCATATAGTCGGTAAGCATTTCTATTTTCAGATACCCCTACTCTTATTTTCAACAGCATTCGGGTTAATCGGATAAAGAATATGAGCTATCCAAGGACAATTTAGTTCACCGAAGCTTATTTTGGGACATCGTGAATGGTGGTATACCCGTCGCATTATTTATGTCCACTTAAGTTTCGAAAAAACTCATTGGTACGAGCCTAACTCCTGGGCATTGAACTCGGGTCTCTTGACTCGATTTTCGAACACCCAATCATTTGGCTTTCGACTTATTCGACTTATTATATTAGTAATTAGCATTATTTAATTTAATTAAATTGAAAAGATACTATTTATTTATTAAAATAAATTTGTGTATTTTACTAAAATAAATTTCATCGATTTGTTTGTTTTGATCTATGCAATGATTCTCCGTAAAGATAACAAACTAAACTAACTGATATAAACGTGTAACTTCTCATCACGGAATAATAACATATCGTAAATTATAACATTCTGTTAAATAATTATCCAGCTATAAATAATAATTAGAAAATCCGTTATAATTAAAAGCGTTAATATGAAAACCCATGTTTAACATTACTATTCCAAACATGCATATTAGATAACGTTCTTCGAAAAAGATACTTAACAATTTCCAACTCATTTAAAAACCTGTTAAATTCCTAATGTGTTATATTTTAAATTAAATTGTTTACGGAAAACTAATTTGATTTATAGGTTTGTTTTATTTACAATAATAATTTTATCTTACTTTAACTTGATTTCAATTCAAAGAATTTAGATAAAAGCGAAGTCATAATTTTTTAAGTGAAAATTTTTTCATCCGTTGTGAATTAAAACACGATTGAAACGTCATAAAAAGAGACAAAACGCAGACATATCTCGATTGTATTTGGCATGCGAAAGAATAACATATGAGATCGAATTAAATTTTGCACTAGATGCTATTTTTACTGCGGGTGAAATAAACACACTTTTTAGTATATAACATTGAAAGAGTATTAAAAGGAGGACAAGTCAAGGAGAGTAAAAATCACGATAGCCAAGTGGTTGGGTGGTCGGAATTTTGAGTCAAGAGACACGAGTTCGATCCCCAAGTGGTAGGCTCGTACCAATAGGTTTTACAAAAACTTATGTACGAATTATATCGTTGACTTGGACATAAAGGCGGCGACGGGCTCACCACCTGTCACGTTGTCCCGAAAATATCTTCGGTGGAAGGTGGGTCAAAGGGATTATACTTATACGCAGGTCTACCTGCGTATAAGTATAAGGAATTGCGTGAAGTTATTTATTTATTTTATTATTTTAAAAGGAGTACACTGCATTGAATAAAAACAATTATTTAAGAAATTTCTCACCTCTTTGTTTTTTCTTTAAAACTTCCCACCGTTTTTGTTACCTGTCACAACAGGGTATTCATTAACTGTAAAGGACTCAAATCCGTGTGGTAACGGCGTAAGAATTTTAGCACTCCCTTTCTTCCCGAGGATGTCGTAGGAGGCGACTAAGGGAAATATCCTTCAATGGTAGCCGATAGGTGCCGGGATAACCATCTCTTAAAATATCATATCAAAATGATCAGACCTAAGATGGGCAGCAGCATCTGAGGTACGAGTGGTCTGCCAAGTCCTGGTCTCAAATCCGCCTGCCAAGCGTGGTGATTATGGCAAATCCTCCCAGTGGGAGAGGCCTTTGTCCTGCAGTGGACTTTAACAGGCCGATATGTATGTATGTATGTATCTATCTAAAGAATTGGAAAAGTATAAATCACATAAATCTTTCATCCAAATGTGTATGTATTCGCATAAATAAAAGATCGCGTAATACTTTTACACATTTATTTTCTTATTATTGTATCTTCACGCGAAGTCCCTGAGGAGGTAATGAGAGAAAACAGGTCGATAAATGTCACGATCTTTTTATCCATAATTCCTTTTTTTTTCAAATACATCGAATTCTTTATAAACGCACCAAGAGGTATCCGAGTACTCCAGACCCTCCGCTCTCTCAGAAATTTACTAAAATAGTCCCCTCGACTTCATTTTATTTGTTAACATTCTTTTTGTATTTATTTTCACAAGAAGGTCTTCACTCATTCGCTGTACCTGCCCAAACCAAAGCACCCTTTTTTTAATAAGATCGTCTTTCAAACCTGCTATATTACGAATCTCTTCGTTTCATATCCGCTTGGCCAAGGTACAGGGCACAATTTTATATTATAGTACGTTATTTTTGAGTACGTGGTTGTCTTTATAGGTCACTAATAGGAAAGTCTTGAAAATTAAAATTGGTTATCGACAGTTGGTGGAATAACCATCTCGTATACTCATAACGGTTTATTATTTTTAACAAGAAAGGTACTTGGCCATATTAGTGTCCAAAAATACGAACGAAATCGTAAATAAAATAAGTAAAAAACCCTATCGGCCATAATATTGGGGCTCGTATGCCTTTCTTCTGGGGATCGAACTCAGGTCTCCTGATTTGAAATTCCGACCATCCAACTACTGGGCTATCGTGACTTTAAACTACTAAAGAAATAAATAATCTTAAGTCCATTAACCAATAGGGTTTCGTTTGCAGGTTACTAAATAAGGTAAATGTACCTTATTTAGCAACCTGCAAACGAAGAAAATAATGATTTTACATTTATTATTTTACAGGTCATTTGGATCTCATTTTAATATTTACTTTGATTTTGTCCAAGTAATTAATTTAAATTGCTAATATCCTACCTACCTATTCATAATATTGGCTTAATTGTTCGCATACAATGTAGTAGACCATATACAAATAAATATTGTATTTTCTCAGTTATTGTTAGTGATTACACTATATACAAAGATATCATTTGTAGGTTACTGCATCAATATGAGCGATTAATTGAGCATTATAAATTATTCGAAGTTTTTAAAACTGCACAACCATTACAAATAGGTTTTTAAATTTTATTATCTAAATGTTTATTAATTTTTATTAAAATAAGTCACGATAGCCGAGTGGAAGGGTGGTCGGAATTCCGAGTCGAGAGACCCGAGTTCGATCCCCAGGTGGCAGTACCAATGGGTTTTTTCAAAAACCTATGTACGATTCATGTCGTTGGCTTGGACATAACGACGGCGACGGGCTCAACACCTGTCACGTTGTCCCGAAATATCTTCGGTGGAAGGTGGGTCAAAGGGACTTAATTGTCTAGACTAGACCTCTGTCTACCCCTGTTTTGGAATGGTGTGAAGATATTCCTTTTAATTTAAATGTTAGTTTATAATTTTTTAATCTAAACATGAAAGAATACTCTATTCTACTATTTCTAGGCCTATTTTCTTGTTTAACACTATTATAATACATACACGTTATGTAGATACATATAATTTTAATTTGTAACAACCTATTACATTTTATATTTATTAATGTACATTGTTTATGCCTAACATATTATTTTCAGCGATGGCATTTTTGTACAGTTCTATTTAAATTGAAGAATTTTCTGCTGCTACAATGACAAAACAGGGCTTTCATCTACAGCTATAGAGATTTTTTATGTACTAATTTGTATACAATTTTTAATTCCATTGTATATTTCATAAATAACCATTTCTTATAAATCTATTTTAGTACTTATAAATATTTAACCTTAGGAAAATTACAAACTTTTTTTTGAAATACAAATTAACAGAAAAAATCGCTTGTTGTGATCTCGCATTTATAAGAATCTAGAACACTTGAAAGAGTTGTTGTTGTTTGTATGTTGCTACGTAATATACTAAGTCACGATAGCCGAGTGGTTGGGTGGTCGGAATTTCGAGTCAAAAGACCCGAGTTCAATCCCCAGGTGGCAGGCTCGTACCAATGGGTTTTTTATTTATTTTATCAAAGATTACTATGTTTAGTAATTTTATAAACTGTCTGAGCCATAGTTAAAAAATATCTTGTAAGATATAAAATATAATGCATTCAAAATGAATCCCCTAAGCTGATACTATAGCGTATTGTTGTTTAATAAATACATAAATAGGGAGAACATCATATACATTACTCTGACCCCAAAATTAAGTATTTAAAGAATTTGTGTTATGGAATCGGAAACAACGTAGATGCCACAAACACCACTGACCCGTCACAATATACAAAAAGAGTATCTACACTGATCCATCCGGGAATCGAACCCATGTAAAGCGGTGTGTACACCACTCGTCCACCGAGGTCGTGATGATAAAACATGACTAACATACACATAAATTGATCTCGTCACTCTAAGTCACAGCTGACACAGATGCAATCACCACAAATCTTAGATATCCGGACGTATCATTTATTATTTATTAACCTTACGGTCGTATTTCTATGTAACGCCGCCATTTGATATTGAATCTCGTCACGAAGCAGTGAAGTGCATCTTGTTGTATGCAAAAAATACCGCATCCGGGTTAGTGCATGGGCGTGGGGCTAGGGTGTCAATGTTGTCACCCTATTTACAAACAATTTTCGGACATTGCAGTACATGGTGGTACTTACTTACTTACTTATCTTCACGCACAATCCCTGACGGGGTAGTCAGAGAGAACAGATCGCCAAGTGTCACGACCCCTACATACCTCTTTCGCTTCTTTCAGATTCATCATCTTCTTCATACATGCACGTCTTGGTATCCGAGTACTCTTGACCCTCCCCTCTTCGAGAAATTTGCTCACGTGGTCTTCGAAAGTTAGTTTCGGTCTACCTCGACACCCTTTAATATTAACTTTCGCGCTATGTATTTTCTTCGCTCATTCGCTCATATTAATTATAATTCGTACATAAGTTTTTGATAAACCCATTGGTACGAGCCTGCCACCTGGGGATCGAACTCGGGTCTCTTTACTCGAAATTCCTATTCCAAATTACTTATTTAATGGTATATAGGAAGGAAACGTGGAAATATGGTCACCCTATCGTCTGGACTTTCCGACGCAAGATATAAATGTTATTACGTGCCGAGTTTGCCAAGAGTACGGGTTTATCTGGATTATATTTTGGGACGTTCCAATCGCTCCGTCATAGTTCCCTTGCTCTGAATACAATGGAGATAGGAATAAAAAAATAATGGACGCAGATTTTCGTCGTTTGTATGCATGAAGTGAGAATTGTAATGGTGAGTCATTGAAAGACGTAAACATCGAATTTGTTTGGAATTAAGTTATGAGAGAGAGGTGAAGCCGTGGTATCTTTATGGTTAGGTGCGACCCAGGTTTGATCGCCATGCCAGCGCTACTAAAATTGTTAATAGGGATTTTAAGTGCTGAAATTATCAGTCGGCGGTGAAAGTGACTAAACCTGCACGCTAAGAAAAATATTATTTCAAGGACGTGTAAAGTCTGACAACAGGTTTTGGAGAAGGTTTTTCGGCGTTCTCTTGTTCTCATCTCTTTGCTTAGAATGCATTACCCAGCAGTGGTCTTTAGTAGGTTGCTATATTTTTTATATTATACTTCTCGTTGTCGTTGTAATGTTTATGCGACCTTTTAACTTAATCTTTAAACAACTTTGGGTTTTTTTTTCTATTTTAGGGTGATCTATCCGCCATTGTACTTGAAACTGCACTGCAGCACACGTACCTTAAAACAACTTCAAAAGAAGAATTTTTATTTTCTCATAGGGAATTTTAATTATTTCGTAGAGATTTTTATTGTGTTGTCACCACTGCTGATAATTTTAAAAAATAATCAAATCTGGACTATATCAAATACATTTCTCTAATCCCAAAGCAAGTAGCTAAATCACATGTGTTATGGAATTAGAAAAAACGAAGGCACCGAATTTTCCGTCCGAGACAGACAGAAAATGTGGTTAGAAATTTGTTTTTCTAGACCCGCCGGAAATCGAAGACGTTTATCAAGTTCTTTCTTGAGAAGCAAGGTTTTTTTTTTATAGAAAAGGGAGGCAAACGAGCAGGTAGCTGACGTGATGGTAAGTGATTACCGCCGCCTATGAACACCCGCAATACCAGAGGCATAGCAGATGCGTTGCCTCCCTTACTGTGCCCCCCCCCCCCCAGAATTGGCGGAGGGGGGCGTGTCAGACTGATAAGCAAGAGCCTCTTCACCGCAGTTTGTTATCACTTACTCAAAACGCTGAGAAAACTTTGAAACGACGCCAAGCAATCACCTGTCCCGTTATACCAAATATGCTGTAGTGAAATGTAGGTTAAAAGTCATCGGTAAGTGCGCCTTTAACTTACGTCGCTCTATGTTCTGGATACATGTAAATGATTATTATTCAAGCCATGATGGTCAGGTTGCGTGATTTAATTGTAATATAGACACTAAGTACATTTATTGTTTTGTCATTCAACGTATCATTTGTATAACAGATGATTAATTGATCATAAGTAATATTATAACTACGATTAAAACAAACGCTAAGGCTTAGAGTCAAGGATTTCTAGTTTGAATCAATTTAGGTCGCCAGTGTTTGTTTTATGTATATTTTACTTATTGTTTACAAAGTAGGTAGTACAAAAACGGTGACAGGTTCACCACCTGACCACGTTGTCTCAAATAGACTCCGGTGAAGTGTGGGCCAAAAAGGGCTTAATAGTCTGGGCACTGTCTATCCGGACAATAAAGTGACAGTAATAATGTCGCTTTTGCTCAAATAATCTTTGACAGATATTACAGCAGATATTCTTTGACAGAGAAGGTTCGCCACGCCTGTCTCTTGAGGTTTATCGTATTTCAGGCATCTTCAAAATAATCTTTATTTTGTATTGTTATTTCTCGAACCCGCACGTTTCCTCGTCATGTTTTTCATCACTGTAGTGTTTTGATAAATTAAAATAAATATCATCACGCAATTCCCAATACTGGGGTAGACAGAGGTCTAGTCTAGACAATTAAGTTCCTTTGACCCACCTTCCACCGAAGACATTTTCGGGATAACGTGACAGGTGGTGAGCCCGTCGCCGTCTTTATGTCCAAGCCAACGATGTAATTCGTACATAAGTTTTTGAAAAACTCATTGGTACTGCCACCTGGGGATCGAACTCGGGTCTTTTGAATCGAAATTCCGGCCACCCAACAACTCGGCTATCGTGACTTTTGATAAAATAATACATAAAAAATAATACACCTGATAAAATAATACATAAAAAATATTGTGATCAATTAAAATATTAGTTGATCTAGTTCGGGGATTTGTCACTGGGCTACCAATATCAATTGATTTATTACTTTAATATTATATTAGACCTCCGTGCACAAGTGGCGTAAACACCAGTTTTCAAAGTGTCGCCATCTCGAGGTCCCGGGTTCGATTCCCGAACGGGTCAATGAACAAAAACCACTTTTTCTACATTTTCTCGGGTCTGGGTGTTTGTGGTGCCTTCGTTCTTTCCGATTTCCATAACTGTAGTGCTTTAGCTTCTTACATTGCGATCGGAGCAATGTATGTGAGGTTGTCCATATCTATAAATTGATGTATTTATTACTTTAATATTTGTAAATAATAGTTGTCTATCGAAAATTTTTCTATAACATAATTTATAAATGTTTAATTTAATATATAATTGTTTTATATATATAATTTATAATTGTTTTATATATTTTACGATTTTAAATACAAATAAAAGCAGAATTATTAAGCAACTGACTACATTCATGGTTGTAGTATTAAACAGTGGATTCTAAATTGTGGTAACTTGGAAAGGTGACTTGCTATAAATTGTATATTTATTCAAAGAAAAATTTACTCCTACTCGAGAAACTTTTTCAATGTCATTTTCAAATTGCTCATGTACTAACACCCAAACAAATTTTAATTTAAATTTTATGAAATTGGCTCGGCTAGCTAGAAATTGATGACTAATGATGAGATAAGACGGTAGCTACTCTTCTTTAAACTTTTTATAAAACAAAATTTCAAATGTAACTGAAAGCTGGCTACATTTCATTTCGCGACATTTCCAAAAAAGTTATTAATCTGTTTTTAGTTCGACACGTCCTTAGTCTTTGAAAAGGGTCGACAATTGAACCTGATTTTAATAAAAAATATATGTATAAGGTGAAGGTTAATGTTTTAAAAGTTAGTAGAAAATATTTTCGAAATATCCTTCTTCTTCTTCTCCTCTTTACAGCCTATCAAGAGTCCACTGCTGAACATAGACCTCCCCCAAAATTTTCGACAATGAATTGTCCTCAGTCATTTGCATCCCTCTGCCTGTAACATTTTGCAAGTCGTCACTCCGTCTGTCGTTCTGTTCTGTTGCCTGATAGAGACTCTAGAACCTTTCTTCCCCCATCGAAATGTCTTACAAATAATAGAAACGTTCTTATTAAGTAACTGTACTTGGGAACTATTTAAAATCACTGTTGTCATATTTTAATATGTAAATTGTTTATATAAGATATAAAAAATAGGATTACGGATTTTCATTTTTATGATTTTGATTGTTTTCAATTGTTTTATGATTTAACTTAGCTCTTTGCGTCTACATTTCATCTGTTTTTCATAGAAAGGGTGAGCACGGTACTATAGAAATATACTCTCTAGAGTTGTCTATTTGTGCAAATTTCTTAGTATCCGTTCAAATTTAATAGGAAAGTTCAGACGGGACTCGTTTTCGTAGGCTACGGACAAATGTTACAGGGTCAAATTAAATGACAAGGTTACTTCGGGCACGAAGCGACCTGTTCCTAGAATTACGATTATATATCTTTATGCCTGAAACAAGCACTAAGTAAAAACATATCTTTACGGACGATTAGTTCATGGTGATTGGCTTCGAAGACGGCCGGTTCGAATCCTGATTTACCTTTAAACTTTTGTTTGAAGAATATATTTGTACTAGAGCCTTGATTGTTTATATTTAAATTATTTATTTGAATAATATTAAAAATTCTTCATGCCATTCTAATACTGGGTAGACTGAGGTCTAGTTAATTAAGTCCTTTCGCCCCCCCCCCTTCCACCGAAGACGTTTTTTGGGATTTGGGTTGTTTTGAAGACCTCCGTTGACGAGTGGCGCTGGTTATCAAGATGTCGTCAGCTCTGAGGTCACGGGTTCGATTCGATCCGGTCGGGTCAATGTAGAAAACACTTTTTCTAAATTTTTTCGGGTCTTCATGTTTGTGTTCGGTTTTCATGTTTGTGGTACCTTCATTGTTGCTGATGCCATAATACAAGCGCTTAAACTTCTTACTTCTGATTACTCTGATCTCAGAGCAATGTATGTGATATTGTTCCTATTAACGTATGTATCTAATACACGGAATCTCAGTTAGATGACGTGTGTGATTGTTGAATAAGTTATAGTATATTATAAGGAATTTTAAGAACTTATGCGTTGTAGAGTGTGACACTAACCCAAACTCCTATCCCTGACGAAGGTGTGAAAGGGTATATTGGCCAGTTTTCCTTTGACATAAAAATATTTAGGTCTGGAATAATTTTCAACGACATGTTGATAATAAATGTGCTTGTTTTGCGCGAGAATAAAATTCATAACACAGCTCACTAAACCGTGGTGGTACTGGCTTAAGAAGATACCACACCCTTTCTTCTCATGGTCGTAACAGGCATAAAGGATAAACCTTGACGACATCAATGTCTACCGACAATATCAATTTCTACCGACAGATGGCGGTATAATCATCTCGAAAAAATACCAGATCAGAAGTCCGGTGACGCGCGGCATTCTCTATCAGTCAACCTTGGGCGAAGAAAAAGTTTGTTGCCAGATGTAAATTCGGTATAAATAACTTATGAAAGAAAACAAACTAAACAAACTATTATTGTAATAGCTAAAATACAATAAAATACTTATATAATATAAAAATAATATATAAACTCAACATAAAATATGAATTTAATATATGTACATATACATATATATGAAATAAATGTATAAACAAAGCAAAATAGGAATAAATCACGCGGAATTTGCGTTCAGATAATAATTCCTGAGCATAATTTTAAACTAGTTTCTACTGAAGCTTTCTTTATGTCCTCAAAGAGGGCACTCCAGAGAAGTATAGCTTGTATTGTATAGGAAGGGCTAAAGAAACCGGTTTTATGGTGCGGGATGCTGATTTTGAAACTGATCGAAGATCAGGGTATACGACCATAGCTAATTGTATATGTTAATTAACTATGTATTTACATAAGTAAGACTTTGGTCTTACTTATGCAATTGCAATAAAATGTACGATAAATAAGGCTTTGTCTATCATCACGCTAATTTTAACATAGCGCAGTCATGCTAAAGGATCGAGCACAGTTCAGAAAAAAACCAGCCGACTGTGAGAGTGAACAAAGCAAGTTCAATTATACTAGTTATTCTATTGCTCAATGTTATACCAATGAGTCACTGTATAATTAGTTTACAGTCTGTTTCGAGTCTATGAATAAGTTATTGACATTCTTCTTTATTCATTCCATTCGTTTTCAATTGTAATTAAAAATGACAATGTATTTTAAGGTCACGTTAGCCGAGTGGTTGTGTGGTCGGAATTTCGAGACAAGAGACCCGAGTTCGATCCCCAGGTGGCAGGCTATAATTTACGTAAACGAAATATCACAAACTAGATTTCTACATTGAGCCGCCCGGGAATCGAACCCAGTCGACATCAGCTGGCGACACCTAGAAAACCGGTGTATACGCCATCCGGACACGAAGGTCATCAAACGTACTATATGATATGCTAACTTATTTCAAACAAAATTTTTTACATTTGACGAATTAGTTCCAGCAAATCTTATCAAATGCTTTTCTGCGTGTATACCACCTGTCACGTTGCGGTAAGCGAGTTCGTTATATATATTATAAAAAAAATATTTAACGTAATAATAGCCAGCTGGGTTTTTACCGGGTTTTACCTGATGCAAAGAGTTTACCTGAGTACCATTTCATAGGAATATATAAAGGTATAATTAAAAGTTTAACTTACTCATTCCTAATGCTTAAGAACGAATATAAAAACCGTTCTTCCCAAAACTGTGACGTTTCAATTTAATTTCGCAACAAAAACATAATGAAGTTTAGAGAAGTTAAAAAAATATTTTTTATTGGTTTATTCTCGATAACATGTTGTTCATATTATCGTACTTAACTATAAAATTAGGTGTTTTTTTTCTTTAATATTAAATAAATCTTATTATAACATTATATTAATAAAATATATTGGTTTAGTTTACTTAGATATTTGCATGTAAGTTTATTATAAATACACACCACCACCCACTGCCAATAATTAAACTGTGTAAATAATTACACACTTAGATAGGGACAAAATTACACATATTGTATTAACACTTAAACCCGAGAAAATGTAGAAGAAGTATTTTTTCTACATTGATCCCTCCGGGATTCGAACTCGGAGATAGTGACACTTTAAAAACACGTGTTTCCGCCATTGGCACATTTCCATTCCCATCAAATGAGTGTAGCGCTAAGGAGAGCGAGCGATAGATGCTTTAACGTTAACGATGCGTTTAAGTCCTTTCGACGCACTCTCCACCGAAAACGTTGTTTTGGTACATCGTCACAGGTGGTAAGCCCGTCGCCATCTTTATGTCCGAGCCAACGACATTTATCGTAGGTATTTAATCGTACATAAGTTTTTGAAAAAAACCATTAGTACGAGCCCTGGGATCAAATTCAGGTATCAAGACTCGAATTCCGATCACCTAACCACTTGACAATCGTAACAGTCACAGTTATTCTGTAAATATAGAAAATCGAAGAAGTGAACATCCAGAGATCTGTCTGTTGTTGTATTAAATATTTTAAAATTTAAGTCACGATAGCCGAGTGGTTGGGTGGTCGGAAGACATATGTGAAATATATTTTTATAAGTATAAAACATTGTACATCTAAAAATCAGTGAGGAAAGGATGTGCCTAATATTTTACCGTATCCAGGGAGTCCTAATGAAGCCCATCGGTGCAGAGAGCAACGTGTACAAATGCCATAGTAGAGCTTTACTTTTAAACATCTTATATAACTCTTAATAAATTAATAAACATCTTCACGCCATTCCCAATGGGGGGTATATACATACATACATATACAATACAATATACAGAGGTATAGACAATTAAGTCCTTTGGACCCACCTTCCACCGAAGATATTTTTGGTGTCAGGTGGTGAGCCCGTCGCCGTCTTTATGTCCAAGCCAACGATACAACGAACAAAGGATTTTGTAACTCTTGATATATTATATATTTTGAAGTCAAGTTGAGCTACTTGAGTGATACAATATTTGAAAATCAAGCCCAAGTTTATCTCTGAGAAAAACGGAGATATGTCAACTACCTATTCCTACAGAACCTTAACGTGTAATGGAGTCATTATACCATTTCTCTTACAGAGTCATCTACAAGTTTCAGAAAGGAACTTTGTTATTTCAAAACGCCTGAGCGATTTAAAGACTTGATAAAAACCTAGTGGACAATTGCTCCTAAGATTGATAAAGATATATGCCGAGATTCTTAAAAAATTTTTGAACATAAAGTTCTTTAAATAAAAATTTTACAGAACAATTTACTTGCAAATTCGCAGTCAATTCTTTCAATCTAATAAGAAATTAATAAACTATTAAAAATATTGATCTTACAACTTTTTCATTACTATTTTATTGCGCCTATTGTGCATGTCAGAGTAATATCTTAATCTTAAATATTTGCTAATAACTATCTTTATTATTATTTTGTGACAATTACAAATAAATTACAAAAAAGACGTAAGCAAATGATATATAAATCATCTTTTGGATATATTTATTAAAACTTACTAAAAAAATACTTCGATTCAATCTATTATTATACTCGTATATCAGTGTCAGGGTAATTACCTGATGATTGCCTAGTGATTGTCCATGCTCCCGTACACTCCAAACACTAAAGGGAGTTTAGGGACATATGCCTTTCTTTAAGAAAGGAAGTGAGAAATGAGAAAGGGAAGAGAATGAGAGAAAGAAAGATAGGGTGTGGGCTTCCGTTTACTTTACTTAACGGAAGAAACGTAGATGCAGAAGCATAAGGTGCTTTTAATCTGTGCTGGTATTCTGCGTAGCTGTGGCTCCGACCTTGTAGAGCCGGAACGTGGAACAAAAAGAGAGAAGAAGCTGCATGGACTTTACCGCGGAAAAATTAAATGTATGCAAAAACATACAATATTCGTAATACATATGCGTCCACTCTTACGCATCATACATGACGGAAAAGCCAGACAGAATGAATTGCAATTTCACGATCCTTAGGAGGTATCCTTTCGCTTCTTATAGTTCCTGCCAGGAGACGGGATAACCTCCTCTAAAAATATAATACTAAAATAGAACAAACCGGTGACGGTCAGTAACGTCTAAGGTGCGAGATGTCTGATACTGCCATCGCCAATTCACTTGAAAATTTTTCAATTTTCATATTCAAATTTATTTTGAAGTTTTATGTACAACTATTAAGTAAGCAATAGACTTATGTTTAAAGCTCCCAAGCATTTCTCATGAAATATTTTTTAGGGTTGGACTTAACAACATCAAGTGTCGTGAACCCGAAGTAAATGTCAAGAAAATTAATAGAAGTGAAGAATCTATATACATACACCGATGAAATTTGCTCAAAACAATATTTTCTTTTATGGAGTTACTGAACAAAATTTCGCTCAACGTTCCTGCCAGGAAACTGTAGAAAAAAGTATTATTCCACATTCCATTTAATCGCATCAGCTACCGACGTAGTAGTTTTATACCAAGATCTATGAAGACATGTAATAATCTTTTTCTGTGATGATACAGATCTATATTGTATCTATATATCTATCTATATATCTAACAGCACTACCAGTTTACAATGTATTCGCTCTAAAGATGTTATTAACAATGTTTGTGTGTGAGTCAAACCTTATTTAGCATGTTTTCAGTGTATATGTGGAAGCTTGTTATTGGCATGTGGATATAGTACTGATAGTCTAGAGAGCTCAGTACAAACCCATGAAGGGTGGTTGGAGGCTTTTCAGGGACAAGAGGTCCTGCTTAAGAGAATCAGTACAGAAGTCGTTCATAGAGTTATTTGGGTTATTACTTATAATTACAAGTTTTTAAATACAAATTCAGGATAAATCAATTTATTCGCAGATGGTTAATGCAATTTGCTAAATCAAGTGTGGTGAATATGTCACTGCCTGTCTTGCGGGAGAGGACTCTTTTTTAGGGGCAGTAAAGTAATTATTCAAACACTAACTTGCTGTTTTACTCGCAATTTGTTCACGAAGACCATGATTCAAAAGCGTGTCTCAGTCTAACTCCACTCCTTCAACCTTTATTCCATGTGCGCGGAACATCTGATCATGCCTATGTCAATTTAAGTGATAATTTTTTATTTTAATCTTTCCAAACTACGAATCTCTTCGTTTTGTTTTCGGTTAGATAAGAAAAGACTGTACATTCTACGAAGACATCTCATTTCCACTGCAATCAGTTTGTTTAAAATTTTTTTCTGACCCTCTGCAGTGTAACAAGGTCGGTACCAGTAGTGTGTTGTGTGGTCCTTTTTACTACACCCAACCTCTACAATTATGCAAAAAATGGTGCCCCATTGATCCTAGAAGCCTTACGCTTTTTCATCAAATTGTATACTCTTATACTGTAGTTATAATGGGCGAGTGGTTTGTGATCGGACTTCGAATCAGGAGACTTTAGTTTAAGGAAGGGTCAGGAGGGGTCTTAAAATTTAATTTTTGAAACCATTGTACAATATAATGGTATTAAAGTACTATGTATTATACGTAATGTAATTTTCATCGTTGGCTTAGACACTTATACGCCAAAGGGCTCACTACTTACTACGTTGTCCTAACAAAGTTCTGATGAAATGTGACATAGAAATCTGATATACTATTGCAAAAATGCATCGATATTAGAGAAAAATACCTAAAGTATTATATTAATATATCTTAACATTTTGTGTCAACTAAAGTTCATCATGAGTTATTTATTTATTTATTTACACTTTATTGCAAACCTCACAAAGAAAGTTATACAAAGGGCGGACTTAATGCCATTAGGCATTCTCTGCCAGTCAACCCGAGGCGTGGAGAAATATTGTTAAGGTGCTTTAAACTGGGTTACAGAAAAAGAAAATCAATATAGGACCTAACGAAAATAAAAATGCAATATAAAATGCTAATACAAATAATAAATATAATATATATACATATACATACATACACACATATATACATATATATACATATACATACACACATATATACATAAATATACATATACATACATACATATATAAAACTTAAAAAACATTATTATGACTGTAATGACCAATCACTAATTCTAACTGACAGTTAAAAAGTGTTCACGTACAAGTCTTTTAAATATCGACTTATTGTAACTTTTCTGATGTCTTCGGGCAAAGAATTCCAGAGCAGTGTAGCCTGAAGTTGGTAAAGTGTTGCGGGATACTCATCTTGTAATTAGATGAAGACCGCAGGCACCGATCATGAATTGAGCATTGAAACTGACTGCTGCAATCAGTTGCAACAAACTGCATTCACAGATACTCCAAAGCGTAAGGACCAGTCTGATACTGCTTTCATACAGTTATTTAATTTATTAATTGCATCATGGAGTTCTTCAATATCAGACTGTACATAAATCTGCAGGTCGTCTGCATACAGATGGTACGAACAATTAATATTAGAAGTGATAAAATTTAAAGGCAGTCACGATAGCCGAGTTGTTGGGTGGTCGGAATTTCGAGTCGAGAGACCCGAGTTCGATCCCCTGGTGGCAGTACCAATGAGTTTTTCAAAAACTTATGTACGAATTTCATCGTTGGCTTGGACATAAAGGCGGCGACGGGCTCACCACCTGTCACGTTGTCCCGAAAATATCTTCGGTGGAAGGTGGGTCAAAGGGACTTAATTGTCTAGACTTGACCTCTGTCTACCCCTGTATTGGGAATTACGTGAAGATATTTTTTTTTTTGATAAAATTTATAAAAATTGAGAAGATAATGGGAGAAGTATACCGCCTTGCGGAACGCCACAACCTAGTCCCGCCCATTGAGACGTCTTTTGTCCCATATAGACCGATTGCTGACGTCCGCGAAGATAAGAAGAGAACCACTCCAATACCGTGGAAGCGAATTTAAAGTTAGAAAAAATTGCAAGAAGGATATCATGGTCGACTGTGTTAAAAGCATTCGAAAAGTCCACTAGCACCATAACTGTAACTTTCTTCTTCTCCATACCATATTACATTGTTTGTAAATTTAAATATTTTAGTTTTAATACTTCAGTATTTAATTTTTCCTGAACATCAAACGATCTCTGGATTTAATATACATAGTAAAGATTATAGTAGTGCAATAAAAATCGTTTATTTATTTTCAACCACTTTATAGTTTTATTTAATATTGGCAGCATTTTCATTAATTAACCAACGTATTTTTTAAACTAAATTTATTATTAATTGCATACAATTTATGTATAAAATATACAAACAATATTATTGTCAAAAATCTGTCCAAAAAATGTCAATATAACTCTACACCATTATGAGTATTTTTCTGTCCTTAGTGTGATAGTATTATTGAAATTTAATGCTTAATCACAATACATTAATTGCACAAGAAAGCTTTCCACTGTTGTTATGTGATGACAATACAAATCCACTAGATTACTGTAATGACTTAATTAACGATTTATCTTTATACATCTTTCCTAAAACGCCCTAAACAATGAACTGTGGCAATAATCTTGAGGCATTAGTTCGAATATTTCGATTCAGGCCGTGGGGGGCCGTAGGCAGTCGCATGGCTAGAGGCAACGCCACCGCGACCAGTGCTAAAGGCATTAGCTATAGCGGTAGCACCGTTTGGTGCACCACCAGCAGATTTACCACCACCCCAACCGAAGAACATCGGGAAGTAAGCTCCATTCGGCATTCTTGGCGCGTAGTCATCGCTCTCTTCGTCTTCTTCAATTGGTCTCTTAACTTGCTTCTTCTTCGTAACCCTCTTCTTAGGGGCCGGTGCTACTTCTTTTGGCTCTTCTACTTCTTCGATTTCTGGTTCGATCAGTTCCGGTATTACGGTGGCTTTGACAGTTGTTGGGATTTCAGCTTTCTCCGTGGGAAGAGGATCAGCGATATCAGTTGGTTCGGTGGCGAAGGGTTTCTCCGGAGCTTGTGGATAGTAAACTTCGTTTTGCTGGGGCGGGAAGTAGGCCTCCGGGGTAGTTTGACGGCGTCTGTCGGGGAGATAGTATTGACTTGTCTGCTGCTGGTTCTTCTGCTCGGGCTTGAACATGAAAGCCGCCATGCCGCCACCAGCGGGCGCACGAGGGTTGTAGTAAGGGTTGTAGAACCGACTTAGCACCATACCGCCGTGACTGTTGTCATTTGAACCGTAGGACACTGAAAAAAATAATATAAATTCTTATAATTTAATGTCACGATAGACTAATGGTCGAGTCGTTGGAATTTCGAGTCAAAAGACCCGAGTTCGAACCCCAATGGGTTTTTAAAAAACTTATGTACGAATAGTAACGTTGGCTTGGACATAAAGACGGCGACGGGCTCACCACCTGTCACGTTGTCCCGAAAATATCTTCGGTGGAAGGTGGGTCAAAGGGACTTAATTGTCTAGACTAGACCTCTGTCTACCCCTGTATTAGAGGAGTTTTGCGGCTTTGGAATGGAATTTTTTATAAGGTTGCTAAGATAAGTAATTTTGTAGTTGTAAATTTTATATATATATATATATATATATATATATATATATATATATATATATATATATATATATATATATATATATATATATATATATATATATATATATATATATATATATATATATATATATATATATATATATATATATATATATATATATATATGTATATATATATATATATATATATATATATATATATATATATATATATATATATATATATATATATATATATATAATAGTAAATTTGATAAGTAATTTTAAAAAAATAGTGTTCATTAACATTTAAATGTAATATAGATATTTTCAAAACTAAAAAGTACATGACATGGATATATTTATCAAAAATGTTAAGTGGGTCTAGTTTAAGTTTTCTGCATCTCTGAATACTTCAAGTATGGGAATATAAGTGGCTATAAAAATATTAAATTTGAATAAACAGGAATTGTTAGGAAATGCCGTAAATATAACTCACAGGTATCCATGTTGGTTCCATAGTAATGATAGGGGAATCCATTCGCTCCCCACAGAGCGCACGCAAGGACGAGAATCGCGTAGTATTTCATTTTTCTTAAAATACTGCACTGCCACCCTTTGCTTTGATTTTTCAACTAAGGGAGTTGTGCTGTTCGCGTCTATCGAGTGTATGCTGGTCAGACACCACCGACGCGTTATATAGTCCAGACGGCTTGGACTTATTACGATGCAACTCACGGCGGATGGCTTGTGCCTGCGCATGCTACGAACATCGCTCTACACGTTTCGGCAGTCCTATCCGACCGTTATGGGATATTGGACATCCTAGAAAGAGGCGAATGGTCAACACGTAGTCGCCCATTTGCTGGACCGTTGATTTTGTTTTTATTTTGATGCTCTAGTAGATATTTACGAGAATTTTTGTTTGCTTGATGATTCATGACGTCTGCGGATTGATAATCAGAGGACATTTTTTTATTGATTACCTACTCTTGACCTTGTTACTTGCTACTTATAAATATATCTAATTGTGTATTATTTTAAACATCACATTTGTATATTGTTATTTTCACGCACAATCCCTGTCGTGGTAGCCGAAGGGAACCGATCGCCAAGTGTCACAATGCTTAGACACCACTTTCGCTTCTTCCAAATTAATAATTTTCTTCACACATGCAAATCAAGGTTTCCGTGTACTCTTGACCCTCCCCTGTTCGAGTATTTGCTCACATGGTCTTCGGAAGTTAGTCTCAGCCTACCTCGAAACCTTTTAATTTTAACTTATTATTTATTATAAGCTATATATTTAATAAAAATAATTTCATCAAAAATTCTTCCCTTGGTTATATCTTATTTTCGTGTTTATTTCTCATAAGTTGTGTGTTGTTTTCGTGCCATGAATTAGTTTATTTTTCTGTTTTTCTTCTTCCTGTAAGTATTTATTTTTCCATAATAACCTTACAGTGGTAGTTAAAAGTGGGTAACCTTGATTTAATTCTACGTTAGGTAGCCATCATATAGGAATTTTTAATGTTATTAACAGCCCTTATTATTTTGATTTAACTATGCATTGAAGGTCAAGGAAAAATAGTGATTTAAAGAAAGATACAATTTGGCAGCTTTATAGCTGCGTAGCGACTCCAGTTACAAAAATCCGAAATTTGATATTCAAATTTTGTGATTGAATGATAAAGTTTTTCATCATATGATACTTCTGTCAGGGAAACTGAAGCTGTAGGGAAATTGCCTAATCACGACGTTTGTCTCTTGCTTACTTAATGCTCATAGCTTTACAGTTCAATATATACAGATGAAGCCATCATGTATTTTTATAGAAACACCATATCACGGTCGTAGATATTCTGTCGTAGTACCAGCTTAATGATATTCTTATATAATTTACTACTTTTTTACGGATAGGATAGATGTTAAAAAATGAATGAAAATGATAATGAAACTATTAAGTTTTAAACTTTAATTTTAGTAACTACTAAGTTTTTAACGGGGTTTAAACCAGCGACCTTTTGCTTCAAAGGCATTGTCACTATCAACTCGGTCATCGAACCCTCATAATCGAAGCGATTAATAAGTGATCCTAAAATTTTGTGTAAAATGCAAATATCAATTACTATTCTTTGGTATTGGCATTTCTTTCATGCATTACAGTCAGCTCTCATACTCTCTTACCATTCGGCTACTGGCACATTTTAAATTGAAGCAAAAAGCGCTAAAAATAAACTATATTGTGGCAAAAAGATGCATATTCTACATGTATAGCGGCTTCTCTTCTGCGACGCAAGCGTTGCAGCCGACATGGAATGATAAAAAGGTTCATTCATGGCGATTTATAATACTAGCGCCAGTTTTACTCGACTTTTAACGCGTTCTTGGAAGCAATACGAGAGGCTATTCACGACTATTTTAAAAATTTATAAGCAAAATCATGTACTATCGTAAAACGTTGCAGAATAACAATATTTGTTTCAGTGTCAATACAGATAAAACTAAAGAGAATGCTCACATCGCAGTGATGAATTGATAATGTATTATTGCGTTTAAGATATTCCAGAAATTTGAGCTCTAGATGCGAAAAACAATAGAAACTTTGTATAAAACTATTTAAGCACGGCAGTAATTTTCTTCGATTACCGATTCATTGGTTCATTGTTTAATAGTTAAAACAGTTTTTGAAAATTTCATCCAAATATATGCTGCAGGTAAAAAGTCACGATAGCCGAGTGGTTGGATGGTCGGAATTTCGAGTCAAAAGACCAGAGTTCGATCCCCAGGTGGCAGGCTCCAATGGGTTTTTCTAAAAACCTATGTACGAATTACATCGTTGGCTTGGACATAAAGACGGCGACGGGCTCACCACCTGTCACGTTGTCCCGAAAATATCTTCGGTGGAAGGTGGGTCGAAGGGACTTAATTGTCTAGACCTCTGTCTACCTCAGTATTGGGAATTGCGTGAAGATATTTATTTTATTTTAAATATATGCTGCGGATTCAGGGAGAATGTGTATAAAATAATTATTGTAGTAGAAATATAAGATTTGCTATATTTTACGTCGTTATATATGAAACTATGCAAGCATAAACATGAAAATATCTACGCATTTTCTAAATTGTTAGTAATAAAAAAATATATTCCCTAAATTGAAAAAAAAATTCACTGACTAGGTATTAAACGATTTTAATGCCTCAAATTTTCTGCATGAAATAATAGCCCCAAGAATATTTCCACGACAAATATTAAGAGCCTGAAGTATCCGTGTACATTTTTAATTAGTTCCCGATGTACGTACAAAATGGAAATCGCCTATAGCAGAGCCGTCAGTCACCTCGCACATGGCGTACTTCTTGAAATTATTTACGCTGCAGAACATTCTAAACACGCAGAAGTAATCCGTGCGCGGAATGCGCGCCGAAAATCGGTGCAGTAAAAATAAGTTTTGAATATGTTAAGATAATGATTATGTAGTTAATCAAGATCCGCAATAAATCGCGTCCCTGACAATACCTAATTCGTTTAAAACGTCCTGCAATTAATTCGGACAGATGTATATTTAATTTGATTGCATTTATTACAAATAATGGCACACATATTAGTCTAGAATATAAAAGTATTTGTAGAGTTTTTTCCTATCACATCTCAGGGGCATTTTTTTAAATTATGTTTAATTTTATGATTAATAAATATATTTAAAAACTGCGTTAGGCCAGTAAGATCCAAAAGGCTAGATGAAAAGGGGGTGGAAGGTGGAAGGAATTGACTTCATCCAAGTATTGGGATAAAGCGTGAAGATAAAAAAATAAGCTACGTATATTAAGTGTTAAAAGTTTTTTGAAAGAATGGGCGAAGATCGAAATGTAGCGAAATCCTTTGAAATTCTGTCGGACGACCAAGGTAACGGTGATGCTGTAAATATAGATGCAAAACGGCCTGTTAATGCCCACTACTGGGCAACAGCCTTCTCTGAAATATGTGAGGTATGTTATAGCAGGAACAAGGCCATCACGGTGCTTCTGTGCGTTCTGGTTGGTCTTGTAATGTAAAAAAACGCTCCGCTAAGCAGTATAGCCGGCCCGGGTCTGTGGGCTCTGGTAGGCAAGTCCGTGTACGATTTTAGTATTTTATCACGTTTTTTATTTAGTTTTTCAAAAACTGTCCGTGATAACGGGAAAGGGTCAGTGTCATCAAAATAATGATGACCTCCATAACATGCCCAATCTTGATTGAGTAGGCCTACCATTTATTTTGAACAGAGTACCATCCCTTTTTATTTATCGGGAGTAAAGTCCACTACAGATTCATAAAAATTCGGAGTATCAGGAATCTCACTCATGTGATTTATCTACCCATTATCATTGTTATTATTTCTTTCTTCACTGCCTCTTTTTATACATAGTTTTATATTTTTTTTGTCGATACCAAACGACAAAATATATAGTTTGTATTTGTTAACTTAATATTTTCGTATAAAAATCTATTTGGGTGAAATATTTAATTAATACGAACACTAAGATAATTATAAGCTCACTTTTTTGCGCTTAACTCGAATTCCGATCACCCAACCACTGAGCCATAGTGAACACTATTATACTATTAGGCATAAATACGTTTAATAGAATTGCGGTGGTGGTATTGGCCTAAGAATATGCCACCTCTTTCTTCCTGTAAGGCACTTAAGAGTAGTTTAAGGTTTCAAGGTTTCTATAAAATTGTAGGAAAGTCACAATAGCCGAGTAGTTGGGTGGTCGGAATTTCGAGACAAGAGACCTGAGTTCGATCCCCAGGTGGCAGGCTCGTACCAATGATGTTTTCAAGAAACTTATGTACGAATTATATCGTTGGCTTGGACATAAAGACAGTCACGGGCTCAGCACCTGTCACGTTGTCCCGAAAAAGTCTTCGGTAGAAAGTGGGTCAAAGGGACTTAATTGTCTAGACTAGGCTCTGTTCTCCCCCGGTGTTGGAATTGCGTGAAAATTGTAATATCTACCGGAAGGTCGCAGGAGAACCATTTAAAAAAATAACAGGCCCAAATTTCACAGATCGGTACTGTGATCGCCAAACCATGTGTTAAGCGTGGCGATTACGAAATGTTCCTTACGGGAGAGGCATGTGTCATGTCACTGGACTTTTACTGGCCGTTAAGTGAGTAATTCAGAACAGTAAAATTTCAGGCATCGAATTTCAATTGACGTCTACAAAGCCCTTTCATTCCATAACAAATATTTCAAATTTCGACTGATACATGTGAGCCACGAGACAATTGTTAAGAAGGGCAACGGTCGTACTTTAAAACACTGTTCTTGAATTTTTAAACCCCTTACATATTTACCAAAAATTTATCAAAAAAAATATTATTGTACACATTCATTGAATAGTAACATACAGCTACTGTTTTGGCCGATATAACTTTCGAAGGTTGAAATAGTTGGATTTGTATTACAAACACGGCATACCCGAGCACCTATACGATACCATCAGTTTCTTCCTACTGCCTGATAGGATCGGAACCCAAGGCATAAAGTTAACTAAATGGCCATAACAGTCAAATTTGCGAGTTTGCACGTCGCTCATTCGACTACATAGTACGTAGACAGGTGCCGGAAACATTTTATGTGTATTTAGTATTACGGGCATGGTTGACTGATTCACGCACGGACCAACGGACCGTGGGCTTAAGTCGAAACATCTGATTTTATCTTAGCATATGGACAAATTAAAGATGAGTTTTATGTATAGGACATTTTATCGAATGGACTACTCTTATTTCTACGATAAACACTATTTATTTAGTTAAAATATGGAGAAGGTGAAAAAATTTTGTCCAGGCACAGTTCGATAGAATGTGATATTTTGAGTATTTTATTACATGTTCAGATTTTTTTTTTATAGTTACTATATTTATTTTAACTAACTAATAGCGTACATATCTAGTTTTGTTCAACTTGTTCAACTTCAAATATTCCTCCATTCTTAATCTTCTTCTTATTATTTGGTAACTACAGAAAAGCGTCGTGGTGTTGTAAATTCCATTACGGCAAATGCTGAGTGGTAGCCTTTTTTTGATACTTAATATATTGTCTATTTTTTCTATATTTTTTTTGTAATATTACACTGTGTTTTCGATGACAATTTGGAATAGTACCAAATAAATCATTACTTACTTACTATTTAAATTCCAATTAAAACATAAACTATATAAACCCTACTTAAATAGTAGGCATCTTCATTCGATTTTACTATATTTCTGGGAGACAATCGCATAAAAGAAAATTCTTTGAATCCAATATAAATTTAAAAAAAAAAACAGAAAATAGTTTTAGGACAACTTCTATGAAACCCTTATTTAATTGTCTACACTAGACCTTTTTCTACCCTTGTATTGGAAATTGCGTGAAGATATTTATTTATATTAACTTAAAGAAATATTAGAGGTTACTTTATAAGAAAATTCCAGGAAGATTTTTTATGAACAATTTTTTAAAAATAAACCATTTCTAAACAAACATATTTAACTAAAAGTTATAGTATGATGTCTTACTATTTCTATCTGGTTCACACGTTACTTTTCAAAACTTTTTACAGAATTCCTAGCACGCTTTTCTCATATATTTTTCTTGTCGTTTTATTGCTATTATACCATTATTTAAATCTCAATAAAACGAGTGAGACAGTTACCTCGCTTTATTACCGCTTTAGCGCATTTAGTGTTTCCCTTCGGTTCAGAAACAAAGAGGTTCCGCGAGCTGCATACATTTTCATCGGCAGACATTCCGACTGCGATACGCCCGTCAGATCTGGCGATACGGTAGCCAGATGGCCTGATAACTGCTATAGAGGCAAGGACCTCCTAAATGTAAACCGTTACACGTGCATTTTAAAACAATTGCCAGCTAGCTTTGTAAACCTTTTTGATACCACAGATATAAAAAAATAAACATTAGATTATAGAATATAGAAAAATAAGATTAAATAATGTTAAAGAAAGATAAAATAAGATAAGATAATAAAATAAAGATAATAATTCTCCGTTGTTATTCGCTGATGATTTTAATGGTCACATTAATAACACTTGTGCTATGAGTTTTAAGAAAAGAAATAGTTAAACAATAGTTATACTCAGTAATATCGATATAATTATTTTAAAACATTTCGTGATGTTATCAATTTCTTTAAATCCTTATTTTCATTGCGCAAAAATAACTTAAATATTTTAAATGTTGTATGAGATTGGCTTTATTAAAAGTTATGTTTTATAAAATTTGATACCTCAAAACCGCATCAGATTTAGATGTACTTTTGTTGGAATATAAAATACAGATGAAATATCGTTAGGATCCCTGTATCATCCCGGGTGATAGTATCTATAATATGTTATTAAAGAAGGCAATATGGCTTCATTATCAAATAAGGAGATAATTTTTATTCAATTTTGTCGTGTTATTTACTAATTTCTTTATTTACTACTTTAGGAAGGTATACCAAATTTATTAAAGTTGCTCTATGATTCAATATGGTTATTCTTTTATGGAACTGTGGTGAAAAAAGAAGCTAGCGACTTGAGGACTATACTTTTATACATTAACACATATGTACAAATTGTATCGTTGGTTTGGACATTAAGACGGCGACGGGCTCATCACCTGTCACGTTATCCCAAAAATATCTTCGGTAGAATGTGGGTCCAAATTACTTAATTGTCTAGACCTCTGTATTGCGAATGGCGTCAAGATTTTTTTTATTGTAAAAATTTCCGAAATACTAATATATAAGTTTACTCATATACAACATTCGCTCGTTAAAAGAAACAAGATATACATTTTTACTTTAGATTACTTTAAAAGGAGCCGCTAATTTCAATGTAAGCAATTTTTTTATTTTAAATAATGTTTTGGTAGACTTTTGCATTGTTCAGTTCCCGGGGGCAAAATTCCAGGAGTGGTCTTACGTCAAAGAAAACCATTCATGTTCACGGCCGGCCTACCACTGACAAGCTATTTGAATGCACATTATTGTCATCGTCATCATATTTAGATTCATAAAGATGTAAATTCATAAAGATTGTAGAGTTATTCTACTCTGTATACAAGCGGTAACCAGCGACATTGTCCGAGCAGATTTTGGTTAGGTATAAAATTCACATACATCTTTCTTTTAAGGGAAGCGGAGACCACATCCTTATGAGAAAGGAGAAAGGCTCGCAGCAATGAGTCTATTCAAAACTTATGTACGATTTGTATCGTTGGCTTGGACATAAAGACGGCGACGAACTAACCACCTCTCATGTTGTACCGAAAATATCTTCGGTGGAAGGTAGGTCGAAAGGAATTAGTTATCTAGACTAGACCTCTGTCTACCCCATTATTGGGAATTGCTGGAAGAAATTTATTTCTATTTTAACTAAACTATCAGCTTAACTAAATGAGATAGATACATGGAAATTAAAAACTAAGACAATACAAAGTTTTCACATATATAACCAGTTATACTTATTGTCTACTTTTACTTGAAAGGTGAATGCATCACTACAAAGTTAGCGTAGTAGTTGCATTTTTCCTTTAACCGACTACGAAACGCGTAAAAAGATATTAATAATTCCAAACACGTTTCAATAGAGACGATCGACATAGGTTAATGAGGTTGTACAAAACTCGTACGTGATTATATTATATCACAGGATATCCTTTGTGCAGCTCCATACAAAAGGATACGAAACAAACGCGCGTGGTAACGTGGTCCAGAATCGGTATTTACCAACAATGATCGTGAATTTAGGCACGTAAGCATCGATAGAGTAATGTTAATGCACTGGCTGGACAATACAAAGAACAGGAAAATGTCCGATTTGTCTACGCGCAGGGCTACTGACGTATGACATTTGTAATTTACACCTGTTCTTGTTTTTTTTTATCGAGTGTTATAAACTCGTGCAAACGTTGAATACAAGCTCTTAATTTTTTTATATTGTCTTTTGGCCAGGCTGAACATGACTGGTGAGCCTCATCTTCATCGGTATGTCCAAGCCAACGATATAATTCGTACATAAGTTTTCGGGGATCGAAGTCTGGGGGTCTCTTGACTCGAAAGCCCGACCACCCAACCAACGATAGTTTAGTTAACAGGTTAATATAATATAATTTATATTCTGTTGTTTTAGATTGTTTAAAATTGATACGTTTGCTACAGAGGAAGTACATATTACATATTAAATGTAGTACGAATAACCAGTGCCCCGCTCCGCCTTGCACTCGATTTCTTTGGCGAATTTTCGTAAGCTTTATGTAAGAAGCCTTAAAATTTTATTTCAAGCTTGTTCGCCCACTTGGAGGCTATATTTAAACAGTTTATCTATACGTTTAAAGCTTAACAAAATCTGTTTCTCCAATTCAAACTCTCCTCTCCAAACCTGAAATTCTATCAATTCCATCATGATGGCCATATTGTATGTATATATCTGTAAAGGAACTTTCTGGCAGACTCTGCAGCCTTGTGGAATCAGCTGCCGCCTGCGGGGTTTTTTTAATGGACACGACCGAGACCCCAGAGTCCTTGGGGACCTCCGAAAAGGAAGGTTTTTATTTCCTTTACGCCGGAAAACAACCTGCTGTTTCTCTGGTGTAGCGTTACCACTTAACATCGGTGAGCCTAATGTTTATTTACCTCCTTCATCTGTATAAAAAAAGGTTCTTTGAAAAAGATGGATATTACTTACTCCCTTTATTTTATTCTCTTAGAGACGGTAAATTCTTGAAAGACATAGCTAGTGTATGGTTACATAAAACTGTAAATGCTGTAAAGGTGTTATATGATATGATTGATGATATAGATAATGATAAAATATAAATAGGCATTAAAGTTATTAGTATATATAGATATAAATAGACAATAAGTACAGTGAAATTCAAAACATTCTTGTTCAATTTAGGCCTATTTGTTGTTTTTCTTAGCTGATGTAGATATTGACTATCTACATCAGTTCGCAAACCGACGGAGAAACACCTAAGAAAAGAACCTTTGTCATGCCATGCATTATAGCCATGATAGCCGAGTGGTTGAGTGATCGGTCAAGAGACCCGAATTTGATCCCCAAGGCTCGTATCAATGAGTTTTTCAAAATTTAACTTATCGCAAAATATCGTTTAACTTGTAACTTTTAAAAAAAAAAAATTCGTTGGCGTAGAAATGAAGACAGCGACGGGCTAACGACCTGTCACGTTGTCCCAAAATATCTTCGACGGAAGAAGACTAAATTGCCTAGAACTCTATCTAGCACTGTATTAGGAATGGCGTGAAGATGAAACGAAAGTCCTGTTAAAATCGGTAGAGCTTAGCCGGAACAAACAGTCAGACAGACAGACCGACAAAAATTTTAAAAAAATTTTAATTTGGTATATGAACCATAAATATTTATATACATGTAGTAAAAAACGGTTATTTTGATAAAAGACAATCAACATTTTTATTTTTTGACACAGGAACATAAATTTCATTTCTGAAAACGATTTTTGGAATGTGCCACTATTTCCTGTTAAGGTTCCTCTTACTGAGAAGAAATCGACGAAAGAAACTGTGTAGGTATCATCATTTTGTCATTATTCTTTAGCATATTTCTACAATTATAAATAAGACGATGAAAGAATATTTCAAAATAAAATGATAAAAGAAAAAAAGAAAACCCTAGACAGATAAATATATCAGAATCAGTTTATAAATGAATCTGGTATATTTAGAGATTGTTATCCCGGTATCAGCAAATCGCCATTACGATATTCAAGGTCTACTTCCAGTACCCTTAATCTTAATCTTACTTAATCGTCACTTAAGAAATCTACGGGATGTAAGAAGGTGGCATATCCTTGCGCCGAATACCCCATCGTTTCCACAACGCCATATCATTTACAAACACACCATTTAAATTCTAAAAGTTCGTTCATAATTTTAATATAAATTAATGTGGATACCGTGTTTGGATGCATAACGGTCTTTCTTATTTTACGTTTATTGTTTTGGGTAACGTCAATAATTTTGTCACGTTTTTGAAAAGGATTTCACTTGAATTTATCAAAGAAACACTGCACGAAACCCATTGCCGGCAGTCTAACTTAAAGTACTTATTGGCAAATAGATGTTTTGTATGATTTAAACGGAATTTGCATATCCCTGTTATTTTGCATACGTACGTAGTCTCAAATGTCTAAGTTTGTCTAAAATAGAATTGGTACATTAAATATGCATCTGCAAATGCGTTTCAGATTTCAAGTAGACAGTTCGTGATTGAATTACAAAAATAACGTTCAAATCAAATATAATTAAGAATGTAACGAAGTGAAGACAATTTAAAAACATAAAGCCAAATCATGCTCCATCATCTATCTAACCATTCCCTAGGAATTAGAACATTATGGAATCAGAAGTAAACAATCAAGTTAATGATTAATTAGGTGCTTTTCAATTACCCTGAGCTCTTATCGTAAATATTTCGGCATTTAATATTAAATATTTTTTTTACACGCTAGGTGTACCTTCCGCCATACTTCAGAAGGCAGAGATGAACTTCTGATCAATCCAGTGGATGTTCATTTTTTCGAAGTATTCCCGTACTCTTTTCTATGAGAAGCACAAGTTGCATCTTTCATTTGGTTATAGAAGTAGACTAATAATTATTTATTTTTTTATTTATATAGTGTGTAATAATATATATGTACCGTGTGGTAACAACGGCTTGAGAATATTGCCACACCCTTTTTTTCCATGGGTGTCGTAAGAGGCGACTAAGGGAAACAGACTTGAATATCGTTATGGCAACCGATAGATGGCGGTAACCTTCTCTAAACATATCAGACCAAAAAAAATAAACCGAAGATGGGCAGCAGCATCTGAGGTGAGAGTGGTCTAGTACTGCGATCGCCAATCCGCTTGCCAGGCGTGGCGATAATGGCAAATCCTCCCTATGGGAGAGACTGCCTTGGAGTGAACTTTTACTGGCCGTTATGTATGTATGTATGTAATACATAGATAAGGACAACAACACATACATTGCTATGATCCCAAAGTAAGTAAGTAAGTATGTGATTCGAAGTGAATAGATAAAAGGGTAGGTATATTTTAAATAAATGAAGTAACAAGTGTGTCATCTTATTTGAATCGAATGCCTTGTAGTGACTACACTAAAGGCTTATGACGTAAATGATAGCCCAAACGCAAACGCTTATGTCATCGATTACTAATATTCATTACATTGAGATGTTTTCACTCTTCGTGATACAAATATGATGCGACAAATACGGAAACTGAACTTTAGGATTTCGTTTATAATACGAAAAAGTAACAATCAATCGTTTTCTGTTTATGTTTTTATTTTCTGTGAACAGCGTACTAAATGTAACGAGTTTGGTAAATTTTGTATTCATATTTATTTATTTATTTAGCCTTACCAATAAGGATTACATCATAGCAATACGAGTAATATACACACAGATATATAAAAATATATATCGTATATTCAATATTCCGTATGGCAACGGCGTAAGAATATTACCACTGCCTTTCTTCCCGAAGATATGGTAAGTGGCGATTAAGGGAAACAGACATGAATATCGTCATGGCAACCGGTAGATGGCGGGATAACCATCTCTAAAAATTTCAGACCATAATTATCAGACCTTATAATATAAGCATAATATATATGATAAGATATTTCTAGCAAATAAATAAACGATTAATTATCAGACCGAAGATGGGCATCAGCGCCTGAGGTTCGAGTGGTTTGGTACTGTGGTCGCCGATCCGCTTGCCAAGCATGGCGATTACGGCAAATCCTCCCTATGGAAGAGGCCTATGTCCGTACCGGAGGCCCAAACACCCCCCTCCCCCAATTCTGGGGGGATAGATTAATTATACATTAGTTATACAAAAATCAATTATTTTTTCCAGATTTATAGGAAAGAGGATGTAAGTACCTTTTTTCGGTAATTTAATAGAGAGATTAAATAACATTTTGTTTAAGAGATTAGTACAGTTAGTGACACCCATTATAAGCCTGTGCAGAAATAGTTATAGATATATAGTTATCGTTAAGACAGTTTAGAATTTTTATTAAACGTGTTATAAAAAATCTTGATATCAATATATTACGTAGTAATTTTGAAATGCAGAATATTCGTTTGAACTACTTCTATAATACATTGAATAAACATTTTTTTTTTGTAATAACTCAATACCCTATTGCTGAAGTTCAACTTATACTTGGCCGGTATTTTTTATATATGACCTCTATAATTTACAGATGGACATTTGGATAAAATGCGTAAAGTGACATTTGATTTTGTATTGCTACTGAAATAAAATACCTATGCACTAGTGCAATTATTGTGATGGCAGAATGTAAATCCATTCCAAGGTCGCACCGGAGTTCGGTTAAGAAAAAAAAATATAGAACTCATTTGTAGATTGTGTACTATAAAATTGTTATAAAACAATGGCACTACGGAACGATCAATTAAATGAATATTTCATTATTTTTTCGGTATTCAAATTTTCGACGGAAAAAAATACGCAGGTGTTTAATGCCTAAGTTATGTATAGCGTGTAACGTGTAATTTACTTAGCGTACAAATGAATGTGAATATTTAAATTTATCCTACAATAAAGTCGTAATAGTTAGGTATCTTTTGTGTTCCAGCTAATGCCCTACTTGTATAACTGACACATCTTGAGGAAGAAACCCGCTTATTTAATACTAACATAGAGTATACATAAGTATATAAAGTATGTAAATTCCATCGACACCACCTTGATGCTTGGCATTCCTCCACAGTGCGTTTTTCGCGGAATTTTCTGCCATGCACTTGCACATTATGGAATGTGCTGCCGTCAGCGGTTTTCACGTACCTATATGACTTAGGGACCTTCAAGAAAAGAGCCTATACCTTTCTCAACGGCCAGTAACACATCTGCTACTTCTCAGGTATTGTGGGTATTCATGGGCGGGGGTGATCATTTACCATCTCGTGAGCCATCTGCTTGTTTGCTCCTTGTACTATAAAAAAAAGAAAGCTTGCTACCGAGCATTTTCTTCAAAAGTTATTTGTTTTCTTTTATCGATGGTAAATACCTCGACGAGAACCATGCTTCAAAGCTTTTAAGGAATTGGGAGGAGTATATGGCAGTCTTGCCATATTCCCTTTACAGCCTTCCTCTGACCGTATGGTCAGATGAGATATTGATCATAATGGCGATACATTAGAGAGGCCCAAGTGGGAAACGTCACAGAGGAAGACTGTCTAAGAGATGGGTGGACGATATCGTAAAGATAGGGTTCAATCCAGGTGCAAACAGCGCCGGCTAGTGAAAGCTCCTCTTTGAGGGAATCATACACCCACGGAGGGGTTCTTTCAAAGTAATGAACTTCTTATTATAATTTATTATTCATTTAAATTAGTTCACACATTTTTTAATAGGATTAAGGATAGTTAAATACTTCGATAATGGGTGCAAGAAATGATAGGTTTTTGTTATTTTATTAAACAGCTCGATTTTGGGGGAGGTGACTTGAATACCGCATTTTTTTGATTATAAATGTCCACTATAGGATATAGGTCTCTCAAGTTTATATAATTTTTCGTATTCACTATGCTTTTTCTAACAATGTTATCATCAAATAGGTAGGATTATAACAAGACTCGTTACAAGTAAAAATATAATATTTAACCAATGTTCTATTAGCCTTGAGAATAATTAAATATTTTGTCACTGTCTTCCTATCTGTCACCAGAATTAACTAAAATTATTTATTCGGACGATTTCTAGGCAGAGAAAGAATTCTATCAGCTTTTTATTCACGTTTGATAGGTTTTGATCTAGTTAGTTATTCAAAATTTTAACGGTAAATTTTATGAACCATTCACTAATCAACGTCAATTTCAATTTGCATACTAAGTTTATCGTGTAGGTAACTAAGTGGTCATAAAATATCTATAAATCAAGCCAAAAGAAAAGAAATAAAGTTTTTTAACGATTACATTATTCTTCTTAATGCGACCTTTGCTCTTGTCTTGTCTTGCTTGTTTGCTCTGCTGGCCCGTTATTGTTTAGAAATTCCAAAATTGTCTCTATTTTTATTTTATTAATTATTTTATCAAATGCCTATTTACACTTTCTTCTTCTATTGCCGTACAGAAATGTGACAATTAATAAAGTTTTTTTATTAACCTTTTTTATTTTAATATCAATATGCTAGAAAGATATGGTCAATTATTAATAACTTAACAAACAATGTATTTAAATGTATAGATAACATATTGCTCAGAACTTTTCACTTAGACCCGTCAACTTTAGCCAATAATTTTGTAACGGTATTTGATAATAGTATTAAAAATAAATATCACGGATGTCAACTACCAATTTTAGACAAATCTACTTACGAAATCGTGTCTGACAGATCAATTTTTTTAAGTCATGCACGTGTAGACACTATGTTAAAAATTATAAAATCACTAAATAATAACAAAAGCCCTGGTTACGACGACATTCGGATAAAATATATAAAGTATCTATCCGATAAACTAGCGCCAGTAATAACGCATCTTATTAATTGTTGTATAGATTCCGCAATATACCCAGACCTATTAAAAATTGGGATAATAAGACCCATTATTAAAAAAGGATCCCACACCGATTACAATAATTACCGTCCAATCATAATTCTGTCATGTATAGACAAAATTATAGAACGCTATTTTGGAAATATAATAAACAGGTATCTGCAAACTAACTGCGTAATTCATTGTAATCAGTATGGTTTCCAAAAACAAAAAAGTACCACACAACTTCTTTATAAATTTACGGACGAAGTTAATAGTTATTTAAATAATAAAATGCATGTGATTGCATTATTTATAGATTTTTCCAGTGCTTTTGATATGTTAGACTATTCAATATTGTACGACAAGTTATCACGAAATGGTATACAAGGACCTTTGCTGGAACTTATAAAAAACAATCACAAAAACGGATTCACTACGGTAAAAATTGCAAATACATAAGTCAAAAAATTTTAACCACTAAAGGCACTGCACAGGGCTCCATTTTTGGTCCGACAGAATACTTGTTGTATGTAAACGATATGTTAAACATTATAACCAAGGGTTCCGTATACCAGTTCGCTGATGACACCTGCATCCTTGTTGCACACAGGGAAGTCTCGGAAGCGCAAATTATAACACTGGAGAATTATAACTTAATTTGTAAATGGTCACATGATATAAGATTAGAAATAAATGAACAAAAAGCAAAAATAATTCACATGCACTCATCACATAATAAGACAGAGACACAGCCAGTTGTAAAGACTCATAGCCACGCCTGCCTCCACTCTGCCTTCTCCACGTGCGCCATGAGTTGCTCGTGTCCGGAGTTGGAACTGGTAGACCAACATATGTACCTAGGGCTCAAGATTGACAACAGATTCAACTGGGGACCCTATAACGATTATATCTGTAAAAAACTTAGGTCAATCTTGAGAAAAATCGTAATATTGAGACCCAAACTTCCCTATGGTACACTCAGACTTTTACATACAGGAAATTTATAACTTACAATTAAGAATTTTAAAAACAATAATACCTAAAAAATTTAATGACGAAATAGAAATTTTCAAATATTGTAAAGTAGTAAATGTTTTTGATAAAATTAAATACCATTTGTTATTAGATAGTAATCAGAGTGAGTATTTAGAAGAAAGATCTCGACCAAATAACTTAAGAAAAAAAACAAATTGTAGCAAATATACTTTACCTAGATATAATAATATATACGGAGTCCGAAATTCTATTTACCTCACGCCTTACTATTTGAACGAAATATCACCTGATATACAATCATTGTACATGCTTGGAAATAAAAAACTTAAAGAACTGTATGTGAACGACCAGCCGTCACTAAGATAAGCCCTGCGAGGCTTTTTTGTGAGGATGCTACGAATTTTTGTAATGTTTTTTTGTTTTACTCTCAGAAAAATCGGACGTCATGCAGCGATGGAGCGAATTTTATAGAGATGTATGCGTGTGATGATCTTAGTGAGGATCCGGGGTGACGCCGTGACTGGTACGCCAGACTCGGACCTCGATGACACTGAGGTCATCAGTATGAAAGAGATTGAATGTGCGATTAGAAGTTTGAAATGTGGTAAGGCTGCGGGACTAGACAGAGTTACTGCTGAAATGGTCAAGTATGGTGGGCCACGCGTCTGGGACAGCTTTCATCTGCTGTGCAATTTGTGCTGGCGAACGGGGCTGTTCCGGATGATTGGCGATCCGCGGTCATTGTGCCTTTATATAAAGGTAAAGGTTCACATTATGACTGCGGGTGCTATCGGGCGATCAGCTTGACCAGTTTAGCAAGTAAAGTTTACTCGAAGGTTTTGACACGTAGGATGCAAGAGAAATCGGAAAGATTTCTATGGGAGGCACAATGCGGATTTAGACCTGGAAGAGGATGCACGGATCAAATGTTTTCTCTCCGCATGATCACGGAGAAGCTTCTGGCTGCTAACCAGAAGATTTTCTGTGCTTTTGTGGATCTTGAGAAAGCATTTGATAAGGTTGTAAGGAAGAAAATGTGGGAACTGTTGCCGGGGTATGGTGTGGATGGTCGATTGCTAAGGGCTGTGCAGTCACTTTACTGTGACTGTAAAGCCTGTGTGCGGGTAGGGCATGACCTGTCACCCATGTTTAGCGTCAAACGGGCGTAAAACAGGGTTGTGTCATGTCTTCCTGGCTATTCATACTGTATCTCGACAGCTGTTTACAGAAGCTGAAAGATAGCTGTTTGGGTGTGAAATTGGGTGACATAAAAGTAAATTGTCTGCTTTATGCTGATGATGCAGTGCTTATAGCACCATCAGAGGCAGAACTGCAGGCATTAGTCACGTGTATGAAAGAAGAATGTGAAATTAATGGTCTCCGTTTGAATGCTAATAAAACTAAGGTTCTGGTATTTGAAAGGGACGAAGAAAGAACGAAGTGCGAAATTTGGGTAAATCAGGAATGTCTAGAACAGGTGAATGAAATTGTATACTTGGGGAGTGCGTTTAGCCGGGATGGAAGATGTGATTTAGATGTGGACAGGCGTGTCGCTGCCGGGAACAAAGTCAATGGTGCCCTGACTGCGTTAATCAAAAGGCAAGGCGTTGTGAAAAGTGCACGCCTTGCAATACATAACGCAGTGTTGGTACCGACTTTGTTATATGGCAGCGAAACCTGGGTATGCCAGAAGAAGCATAAAAGCAGGTTGAATGCAGTGGAGATGCGATCTCTTCGTAAAATGTGCGGCCTTACCATGGCCGACCGAAAGCGAAACGAAGAGATTCGCAATATGGCAGGTTTGAAAGATGACCTTGTCTCAAAAATGGATAAGGGCGTGCTTCGATGGTTTGGGCACGTTGAGCGAATGAGTGAAGACCGAATGGTGAAGAAAATATATAGCGCGAAAGTTAATATTAAAAGGTGTCGAGGTAGACCGAGATTAACTTTCGAAGACCATGTGAGCAAATTGCTCGAAGAGAGGAGGGTCAAGAGTACTCGGATACCTAGACGTGCATGTATGAAGAAGATGATGAATCTGAAAGAAGGAAAGAAGTATGTAGGGATCGTGACACTTGGCGATCTGTTCTTTCTGGCTACCCGTCAGGGATTGTGCGTGAAGATAAATAAATATAAATAAATTTTTTTTTGTATCTTAAATAAATGAAAAAAAAAGATATATTAATATTCATATGTAGATTTAAACATCAACGACTCCAGTACAGAAATTCATATTCATCATACAAATATTGACCACAAGCGGGACTTGAACCCCCAACCCTTAGCTTCGACAGCATGATCACTACCAAAACCCCATAAAGCCTATAAAAGGATATTCCGACATTTTCCTTTAGGAAACTAATACAATCCCATTGACCTAACCATATTAAGCCTACGAACGGAGGATAAATCTACATGACAACCGATCGATAACATCTTACGCATGGAAATCGTGAACAGTAGCTATTCCGAGAAGCTCTAACCTTATTCTAAGCATACGCACGAAATAAGTAATCGGTGATGGAGCGCGCGCGCTAACGGTGGCCCGCCAACCTGCTCATCGTTTGATTGTATTCAAATATGGTATTATACAGGTAATTTATACAGAGTGTTTGGAGACTCCTGTTGACGTGGTGGAATAAAACGGTTGGGAAAAAAATATATATCTTCACGCCATTCCCAATTCAGGGGTAGATAGAGGTCTAGACAATGAAGTACCTTCGACCCGCTTATTACTGAAGATATTTTTGGGACAACGTAACGTGGTGAGCCCGTCGCCGTCTTAATGCCCAAGCTCGTACGAATAGGTTTTTTTTTGGAAAAAAAAACCTATTCGTACGAGCCAGCCTCCTGGGGATCGAACTCGGGTCTCTTGACAGGAATCTCGATCACCCAACTACTCGTTCAAATTAATAATGTTATACTGTAAGCAATTACTTGCAAATGAGTAATATTTTTATTAATATTAATTTGATACATGCCTACTAATTGAGCCTTCGACCGCTAAAACGGTTTCCTTTAATTTTTTTATTTGTGTATATATTGGATATGGGGGCTGTATGTGCGTTGTCTTTCTTTCATGAAGAAACTGGGAATGGAATGGAATAGAGATAATGAAGGGGAGTCGGGGTATGGGGCTCCGATTACTTAATGTAAATGTTAAAAAAAATAATGCCAGAAGCTCAATGTTTGTCTACTTCACGCGAATAATCTGCAAAACCATGTTCCTGCTCTGGATCTGGCTCATTCATGCAGCAACAGAAACTGCAGCTTGATTTTACCGTGTATTAAGTTTTTAATCGAATGATATCGACATAAATCTCTTAAATATTGCCACCTGTACCTCGGCTCGTAGTATTTTATTCGCCATGCGTCCACATCTCATTGCTGCGCCAGTCCGCGTCTCGGTCTATGAATATCATTACTGGATTTAGCATTTTTTTAAATCTATGATATACACCGACATTCTTTGACGGAATATTTTAAGCCGTTGATACTTTAGCATATGTTGCTCGCGTATGTGTTCGTGGCTTCGATTCCTGGACTTATAACTGTGAACCATTTGTGTGCAATTTACCCGTGATTTAGGACGAAAGCTGTTGTAGCCTTGGGGCAGGTTCTCATATTAATTTTAATTTCTTATAAATTATTCGCGGGTGATCCTTATTCGATACAGGATGTGAATGCGTTGGATTTATTAAAAAAAACTTGAAGTACTGTATTTACTACGAGATCGATTATAATTATTATTATTATTATATACTGATATTATTATAATAAAAGAAATATGTTATTTAAAAGATGCGTAAAGTCCGCTAACTTGCCACCAGGGCACTCACACACTTTGTTGGGGAGGTTCCGTTGTTCTTATTTATCTCAAAGAATATTTGAAAGATGGTATTTTCCAAGCGATGGGCGTTTACAGTCTGCTACTTTACTTTACTCTATTAACAAATCTTCAGTTTTAATAAACATTTTTAGTTTATTGTTATGTTTTCATTCTAATATCTTCCTCTTCAAATAAAGCTATTAATTTTCGTAAAACTTTTAATTTTATGTAAAGTTGTTGCAAAACTTCAATTTAAAACTATTTACAAACCTTCAATTTAAAACTGAAAAGTTTAGTTCAGTACTTTGTACTTTTAACAGCATAAAATAAATAAATAAATATCTTCACGCAATTCCCAATACAGGGGTAGACAGAGGTCTAATCTAGATAATTAAGTCCCTTCGACCCACCTTCCACCGAAGATGTTTTCGGGACAACGTGACAGGTGGTGAGCCCGTCGCCGTCTTTATGTTCAAGCCAACAATATAATTCGGAATTGAATTTAATCGAATTCGTTCTTGAAAAATTCATTGGTACGAGCCTGTCAAATGGTGATCGAACTGGGGCCTATGGACAACCCAACCACTCGTCTCTCGTGACTTCTAACAGCATGGAAAACTTAATAAGTAAATCATGCTTATCATTTCGTGTTTCATTGTCAACCAGAGAGAAAGATTTGGTTTCATGTCTCTAAGAAATAAGATAGATTAATTATTCTGGCCCTTAAATTTTAAATTTATTATACTGGAAAATAAAATTTGTCACATTATTATTTTGCAGCATAATTATTTGAGACTGTTGTACTGATACAGAACTTTGAGGCGGAGGACTTTGAAGTGGTATACCGCATGTGTCATTTAAATGTTTTATTTAAAAAAAAAACGCAAAATGTACTTTATTTTTAAAAAAACTACGCCAACTCTGTACAAGAAGTATTAAAAATTTTTATTTCAATATAGAATAAATCCTTGATATCCAATGCATTTTCCCATATTATTATTATTATTTAAATGTCATTTTCTTAGATTTATCCTCTTCCCTTGTACTAATATCTTTCTTAATTCCTGACAATTATTTTCATTACAGCTACTATCATCTAGTCATTTCATTGAAATATTAACGTTACAACACCCTCCTTTTCTTTTTTTTATTATCTCTATATCTGCCTCTATACCAAGGATGTCTGGAAGAAATTACTTTTCAGTAATAAGAACGCCTTTTCCACCATTATGTTGTTCCTTGTAGTTGTATTTTTTATCTTAAATTGTGGTGTATAATAAAGAATATATGAATAAATAAAATATTTCATAACGAACATTTTATAGGAATTATTAAATAAATTTTTACAAATGCTTTTATTACATACATATGTGTTATTCTTTAATTTTCATGGAAAAGTAGCTGGCCTCTTCATAATTTTTGAAATTAACTCTATTATTTGTCTATAATAATTTTTGTATTACAGACAAATAATATTTGGATTTCCCCATTTTAATATTATTAATTACAATATTTCTATTTTGTAGTTTACAAAATTGAAATTTATAAAATCTCAAAGGACTTTGTTCTCGGTGATTCTAGAACCATCTTGGAGGTTAGTTTTGGTATCGGTCCGAGAATTGCGCGCCACCGAAGGACTTCTAACGTGTAAGACGGATTCCACTACCACCTCCTCGATGTACGGCTTGCCTTCTGCATCTGAAACAATGTAAGCATTCTTTAAAAGTGGCTTAAAAAAGTATCATTTTTCGTTTGTCATCTAATAATTTCGAGCGTGGGTTCCTGAATAAAAAATTATACTAAAATATCCGTACTTAATATTGATTGTATAAATGAGAAAGTATCTCTGTCTTGTTAATACTTCTCTTTTCATCTTACTTTTCTTTCACGACTACACCGCTAAACCGATTTCAGTAAAATGAAAGTATTTTAATATAACACAAATAGCTTTCCTTGCAAATGAGCTTTGATAAGCTGCGGGTACAATCTCGGAAATTATTAGAGAAACACGTACAGACCAATGATAGACCGTATGAAGACGTTTGGCTCCTCATTAGACGCTCGATAGTAGCGAAAAATTCAGTAAAACGTAAAAACGGAATCCTACATCTCGCTACCGAAGTTGCAGCGACTCGAATATTGATAAGAACACACTGGATCTCGATAGGACACTGACGGAGGAGACATCCTCACCGGGTCATGACCATCATTGCCGACTAAAACTCTCAACCAAAGATATAACTCACACTTTCGTTTCGAAGGCATTGGTAAAGATAATACTTATGTATATGGATATTATTTATGTATTCTTTACTGCACACTAAAAGACAGAAAACATTAACAATAAAACACACATATTATTGTAGTGACCAATGGGCGGTCTCATTGCTGACAGCGATATCTTCCAAACAATCGATAAAACTTATTAATATATTAAGAGCATATATGTGTGAAAAAGCCTCTTACTAGGTATTTCTCACGTCTACTGATGCATTGTTAAAATTGACATGTTTAAACAAAGAAATAAAACTAAATGTATGAGCTTATTGTGTGCACTCATTTAATTTAATTTCTTTGCAAGCAATTGGACTCTTTACAATACGCCCTTGGTAGACTTGCTCCTATGAATGCGAATAAGAAAACACGGTGTTATCAATAAGGGCATAAATCAGCTACTCGTTCGACTAGTTTAGTTCTCATGTTCTTTATTTAGACCTCCTGGGAATCTATTTTTAATGAGTAACGATTTCAAAGATCGATCGTGTTACAGGACTTTAGTTATTCATATTTTTTTAATATTATTTTTTACGTCTGTGTTGATTTAACTTAGACAGGTTGACGGATCTTTTTTTTTTTTTAAAATGTGGTACGCTATTTTGTGTATTTTTTATATATTTAAACGTACGTAAACTTAATCGTTTACACCTCTGTTTACCACTGAATTGGGAAAGGCGTGAAGATATGAAATGTAAATGTTTGTGAATTTATCATCATCATCATCATAATAACAGCCTACCAAGAGCCCCTCCATCCCCACAAAAATTGTCACATATACGGTGTGCGTATTAGTTACAGGTGATACAGTAACAAAAATTAAAGATAACGCAAAGACGGAAAGGAATTGAAGTTTAGTAAAGATATATATATATATATATATATATATGTATATATATATATATATATATATATATATATATATATATATATATATATATATATATATATATATATATATATATATATATATATATATATATATATATATATATATATATATATATATATATATATATATATATATATATATATATATATATATACATATAACACAATTAAGTCCCTTCGACCCACTTTCACTGTACGAGCCTGCCACCTGGGGATCGAACTCGGGTCTCTCGACTCGGAATTCCGACCACCAACCCACTCGGCTATCGTGACTTATCAATATAAAGGAAAATATCTACTGCAACACTTAGGCCTCCCTTTTAAGAGGGTTTATCATAACCGCCACGCTTGGCAAGCGTGTTAGCGATCGCAGCACCAGACCCTACACTCAAGACGCTGCTGCCCTTTACTGGTCCGCTGAATTATTGGTCTGGTATGTTAAGAGTTGATCATCCCGCCATCTGTCGGTAGCAAATAGCTTTATACATCAATCTAAAGTCTTGTCTCCCGTTGATAGTAAAATGTAAAGAATTTGGGTACACAATATTTATTGTTGGCTTGGACAATATGACTGCTACGAACTGACCATCTGTCATGTCCCATATAACAATGAGTTTTGATTTTAATGTATTGTCTAGACTTCTGTCTACCTCAGTATTTGGAAATGCTTGACGACAAAAAATCCTATGTTTTAAATCAGAATATTTGTAATCTTCGTAGAGACGAAAACCGTGGACGATTGGCGTTAACACCGGATTTTAAGGTGACGCCATCGCGAGGTCCCGGATTCGATTCCCGGTCGAGGCAATGTAGAAACACCACTTTTTCTACATTTTCTCGTGTCTGAGTGTTTGTGATGGCCGATTTATATACAAGTGGTTTAGCATCTTACATTGTGATCGGAGCAATGTATGTGATGTTGCCCCTATGTATCTATATATGCATTTATTTTTAAAAAATCTTAATCCTTAATGCCGTCAGTTCGCAATTGTACGACACATGTTACAACAAATATAACTTCACATTTATAATATTAAAAAAAAATATAAAAATCATTTACATTTTTTTTAATAACTTTTTTTCACTAAACAGTCTTTATTTTTTTACAATAATTATAATCAACTTATACACGTATGCATAATTTTCTACATGTACGTCATTACGTCAAAATATATAATTTATTTTGTTGAAACAACAACATACAATTTTAACAGTACTGGCCAGATAACATGTAATCCATTAAATTTGAAAAAGAAAAGAAACTGAACAAAACAGAACACGAGTTATCAGATCACCCCGGTTTTGGAATGTTGCCATCAACGAATGTTAAATCTTAAGAGTCGTTAAATGTGACTGGGACAATTAATCTGTGCGTTGTACGACTGTTGTTGCATTTAAAGTTAAAAATTGTGTGACGATAAAATTACAATCAGCCATTTTGCTTACATTGGCAAAGATTTTTAAAAAGTTTTTCAGTGTTTGTATTAATCACTTTGTACATTAAAGTTGAGAATTTTTGTGTATGTTAGCAATAGCTACAATCTTATAGTATCAGAAATTGATATTGACTAAGTATATGACGTTGAGGTGGAGACATGAGATAGAAGAGGTCTGTGTCCAATATTGTATGATTCCATAAGTGAAAAAAGAACAATTGAGATCAAAAATGTAAAATATAAGAAGTAAGAGGTTTTATTGTTATAAGTTTAGGTTGTAGGTTTATGTATAAATCAACTGACCTGGATTAATTTGCAATTTGGACTGTGGCGCGGCGACTGCAAAGCAAATAGAAAGAATAAGGAACGACAGCAAAGTAGGGCTCGCATCGTGACGTACAAACAGACACTGCGCTTTGAGCGTTCTATCGGCGTACGATTGTGCGAAGGATTATTCTGATGCGCTTTTAACCTCCTTTTGATTAAACTCAACCTCATATTGGTTTTTTTTTTTTAATAACTTTTCACTAAACAGTCTTTATTTTTTACAATAATTATAATCAACTTATACACGTATGCATAATTTTCTACATGTACGTCATTACGTCAAAATATATAATTTATTTTGTTGAAACAACAACATACAATTTTAACAGTACTGGCCAGATAACATGTAATCCATTAAATTTGAAAAAGAAAAGAAACTGAACAAAACAGAACACGAGTTATCAGATCACCCCGGTTTTGGAATGTTGCCATCAACGAATGTTAAATCTTAAGAGTCGTTAAATGTGACTGGGACAATTAATCTGTGCGTTGTACGACTGTTGTTGCATTTAAAGTTAAAAATTGTGTGACGATAAAATTACAATCAGCCATTTTGCTTACATTGGCAAAGATTTTTAAAAAGTTTTTCAGTGTTTGTATTAATCACTTTGTACATTAAAGTTGAGAATTTTTGTGTATGTTAGCAATAGCTACAATCTTATAGTATCAGAAATTGATATTGACTAAGTATATGACGTTGAGGTGGAGACATGAGATAGAAGAGGTCTGTGTCCAATATTGTATGATTCCATAAGTGAAAAAAGAACAATTGAGATCAAAAATGTAAAATATAAGAAGTAAGAGGTATTATTGTTATAAGTTTAGGTTGTAGGTTTATGTATAAATCAACTGACCTGGATTAATTTGCAATTTGGACTGTGGCGCGGCGACTGCAAAGCAAATAGAAAGAATAAGGAACGACAGCAAAAGTAGGGCTCGCATCGTGACGTACAAACAGACACTGCGCTTTGAGCGTTCTATCGGCGTACGATTGTGCGAAGGATTATTCTGATGCGCTTTTTTAACCTCCTTTTGATTAAACTCAACCTCATATTGGTTTTTTTATGGGTGTATGTTTAGCTGGCCGACGTTTACATTTTATGGCATAATAAAAATTTTAACTTTTCTATTCTGATTTTAAATGAAATGAAAGATAACTTTATGGTACGTCATTGAATAAAAATTACAGAAAAAAAGAATAAAAAAATACACGGTATAGAGTATAATGGTGGGCTTTCATACTCCGTTCTTTTGATTTGGAAGCATATTTCCTTACAAAGCAGAAGTGTTTTCCATATTCATTATTATAGCAAACTAACTTCGCTAGCTTATATGTCCTAAAAAAGTTATGATAAATTGACAAAGAAGAACAGATGATTGCTATTTTGTTTCTTGCTAAAAATGTATTTTTATAGTCTATGAAGCTTACGCAATCATTATAAATACTACATACAATATTCATATACATGAATTCTACATACAAATTAAGTAATTTCGACTCACACTTCATCGTAGCCTATTTGTGAGTATGTGAAATGTGCAGAACCTTCGTTTACTTAGTGTCTGTATTATTTATTACACATTGAATGATAAGAAAAAAAACTATAATATCTTCACGCAATTTCCAACACTGGGGTAGGCAGAGACATTGGCAACGAAATCCTTTCGATACATTTTGTACTGAAGCCTATTTGGAATAACGTGACATGTGGTGAGTCTATCGCAGTCTTAATGTCCAAATAAACGATACTATATACTTACATAAGTATATTTTACAAAAATATGCTTATTTATATTTAGATAAATATTCATATAAACGTCCACAACTCGAGTACATTTATTCATATTCATCAGGCAAACGTTCTCCCCTAGCGGGATTCGAACACGCAACCTTCAGCTTCGAAATCAGGATTATATACCAACTAGGCTAGGTAATAATTTATTGTTAAAATTTTACAATGTCATCTATAGCCGTATAGTCGCTATATTTCCAGAATAACACCGTACAGCAATTGCATAAGTATCAAGTTACGAGTGAATGTGGACGAAGCCTTATACCGATTTCTAATTGCTTCATCGCGCTGACGTTAACAAGTGCGGGGGCTGCAGAACTCGAGTCTCTTGACTCGAATTCTGATCACCCAACCACTCGGCTATTGTGACTTTACAAAAAAACTTTTAATTCTTTATTATATCGTTGGCTTGGTCATAAAGACGGCGACGGGCTCACCACCTGTCATGTTGTTCCGAAAATATCGGTAGGTCTAATAGATATAACAATAAATATATATATATATATATATATATATATATATATATATATATATATATATATATATATATATATATATATATATATATATATATATATATATATATATATATATATATATATATATATATATATATATATATATATATATATATATATATATATATATATATATATATACATATATATATATATATATATATATATATATATATATATATATATATATATATATATATATATATATATATATATATATATATATATATATATATATATATATATATATATATATATATATATATATATATATATATATATATATATTTATTGTTATATGTATTAGTATTATATGTATGTATTGTATGTTTAATACCAGTCTATTATAAATACATACATAGATACATATACAGATAGGGACAACATCACATACATTGACCCGACCGGGAATCGAATCCGGGACCTCGAGATGGCGACACCTTGAAACACACCACTCGTCCACGGAGGTCGTCTTTAAAAATTCGGTAAAATTATAAGAACAAAAATTAATTTTATTATTATACTGCTTACTAATACGAGTTTTACTCAGAACAAGTACAAATAAAGTAAAATTATATAATATGAAATAAAACACATCATTAAATATATTTTTTTATTTTTATTAAGTTAATATTACCTCTAATATCACAAGCCAATTATTTTATGAATAAAAAATAAATAAGGAACTTATGAATATAGGGTAATTCATTTGTTTATTCAGTCACTCTATAAAAATATTAAAATTCTTTTGTTTATAATATTGTTTGTTTATGTATTGCATTACATTTTTTAATTAAAACTTAATTAATGCAGTTACACGCGCGATTATTTTGTTTATTTCGAGATTTATCTTCATATTGAATATTATAAAAATATTGCAGACCTTTTGAACATAAATCTTTCGATATTATATTGAATAGCGTAATTAACATGATTTATTGTTCATTTCAATTCATCATTATCATTATCAAATCATTATCAATTCTATATTAGTTCTTTATATTTCAAAATTGCCGATGATTAATCTATTGTATTAAATTAATTGTTTTAACCTCTTTACTCGGAACTTAAAAAAAATAAGAGATTAATAAAAGTGCCTAATATTGACAGTAAAATTATTCTAAAGTTCTTAAAAAACACAAAACTGCATCAAAAATTCGCAATAGGTTTTGAAGATTTGTTTTTCTAGTATACATGATTAAAAAAAAAAAACAAATAAGCAGCCAGGTACAATTTAACATAATATCAGCTCTATGAATGTTTATTTTCTCACCATAGACTAATAAAAAATTATCGAACTTATTATAATACTTGTTTGATTTTCTTGTTTTATCTTGATTTACCAGTTTCCGACTGAATCTTAAGTACATACAGTGGAAAGTTACTTTCTTGGGATCAAGGTACTCATTCTTTGAGTTTAAAATACAGTTTTTTGGAAAATTTCTGGCAAAAAAAAAAGTCCTGGCATTTTATGATTTACATTACGGTCACATTGGAATATTGTATAGCCATATTAAATGGTATTAATACATTCATTGATGATCAAACTATTGTTATCGCCACATGTTTAGAAATGGGTTAAAAGTGGGATAAAACCAAGCGTCTCTGACATTCGGTTTTGGAGGATTGTAGTTATATATTATATTATTAGAAAACCATGGATCAATGTTGTTTAATCGTTCGAAAATATCAATCTGAGATGGGAAACTGAAGTCGTTCATCACCGGCCAATTGACGAACTCATCGAACATTGGATGGTTTGGTTGAAAATTATTCCTTTGGGGAAATTTCGTATTATAAGATGTGGATGATACTGAAACAGATCCTGGATTTATTCTGATTGATCCAGTAGCCATTCCTTTATTACCGTTGAACGGATACTGAAATGACATCGTCTCGACGTTTTCCCTGTTCTGTTTACCCGTACCCCGTGCTGGGTAGAACTTAACACCTCCAATTGAAGACACCTTGCCGTTCATGGAGGTAACACCAGCTACGCTCGATACTCCAACTATGTCGTCTCTGTTCTGCATCGCCATAATTCCATGATGGATGTTCTCGTTTGCTCCAGAATATTTCGAGGCTGAAATGAAATGAAATTCGATTAATGTTACATCCGATGAGACTGAGAATATGAAATCCTTTACTTACTCTTAATAGTCCAATTTACAGCCCAATGTCATAGTTGTTTAGAAGAAAAGATGCTTGTCGAATGAGGAGAGTATGAGAGATAGTAAAATTTACATACATAAATGTTTATCTATGAAAATATATAAATTTACTATCACCATCGAATCGCCAAGATACCTACTTTAGGGCTGATGATGCTGTGCTTGTTCAAGACTACCATATTAACCCGTCAATCTGACAGACTCCAAAATCCAAATAACTAGAAAAAATTTGACAACAATTTGATACAATACCAAATACTTATATCTTCACACCATTCCCAATACAGGGGTAAGCAGAGGTCTAGTCTAGATAATTAAGTCCTTTCGACCCAGCTTCCACCGAAAACTTTTTTCGGGACAACGTGATAGGTGGTGAATCCGTTGACATTTTTTATTTCCAAACCAACGATATAAATCGTACATAAGTTTTTTTTTAATCCCTTTAGTACCAGCCGGCCACCTGGGGATCGAACTCGGGGTCTCTTGACTCGAATTCCGATCACCCAACCACTCGACTGCCGTGACTATAATACAATAATACAAAATAACAATAATACCTGCGGCCGTAGATAAAATAACAAAGAAAGTTAAACAAAATGTCCGTAAGATATACATCGCGACAAGTCTAAATTCAAATGCAACCAGGCCAAAGCTGTCCGAGTTTATATCCTATACTAAAATTACGACTCTTCGTTCATAGTCTCCGGAACGGTTTTTAAATATTGAGTTGTAGAAACGACAAATCTATCTCTATCGCCCTCCCACTATAATTTGCGGAGGATTAATGTGTTATTATTAAGACATCGAAATTGTACGGTGTTATGATAACGGTAGACGTGCAAAATATTGTAATGTTAATTAAAATTTTCTATCAGTGAATCAACTACAGATGAGCACTGAAATAAATATAAATAATAAATATCTTCACGCAATTCCCAATACAGGGGTAGACAGAGGTGAAGTCTAGACAATTAAGTCCCTTTGACCCACCTTCCACCGAAGATATTTTCGGGACAACGTGACAGGTGGTGAGCCCGTCGCCGCCTTTATGTCCAAGCCAACGATGAAATTCGTACATAAGTTTTTTTGAAAAACTCATTGGTACTGCCACCTGGGGATCGAACTCGGGTCTCTCGACTCGAAAATCCGACCACCCAACAACTCGGCTATCGTGACTTATAGCACTGAAATACATATTATAAATACAGTGATGAGGAAAACATCACATACATAGCTCTGATCCCAAAGTAAGCAGCGAAACCACTTGCTAAAACACCATGTCATGAAATCGGAATTTACGATTGTAAAAAAAAAAAAACAAAGGAAAAAGTGGTTTTCCATACCACTTATCTTACCATTATCGAAACCGGACCATGAATCTGGCGACACCATGAAAACCGATTTATACGCACTCGTTCACGGAGGTTTCTGTTTATAAAACACCCTACATACAAACGAATATAAAACTTTTTTATTACAAAATTTTTTATTGATTTTAAAGCATATAAGTTATGCTGAACTTTTTTTCTCTTTAATCTAAACATTCTATTGACGAAATAACAGATTGCTTCCCGAAAGAGAAGAGGAAGGAACTACAAAGAATTGAATTCTCTCTAGGAATAAATCTGATATAGATTACTCAGATAATTGTATTATCTGAGTAACCAATATCAGAGTTACAATATGTATGAGTCACGATAGCCGAGTGGTTGGGTCATCGGGATTCGGAGTCAAGAGACCAGAATTCGATCCCCAGGTGGCGGGCTCGTACCAATGTGTTTTTCCAAAAAAAAAAGAAATAAGTATGATTTACTTCGTTGGCTTGGACATGAAGGCGGCGACGGGCTCACTGCCTGTCACGTTGTCCCAAAAATATCTTCGGTGGAAGGTGAGTCGAAAGGACTTAATTGTCTAGACCTCTTTCAACCCCTGTATTGGGAATGGCGTAAAGATATTTATTTTATAATCCTACGTTATTTTTCATTTCAATTAGTTTTCGAACAAAACTCTTGTAAAGTTGACACTACCCAAAAACTTCAGCATTGGTTGTACTATATTTACTTACTTACTTACTTATCGTCACGCACAGTCCCTGACGGTGTAACCAGAGAGAACAGATCGCCAAGTGTCACGATCCTTACATACCTCTTTCGCTTCTTTCAGATTCATCATTTTCTTCATACATGCGCGTCGAGGTATCCGAGTACTCTTGCCCCTCCCCTCTTCGAGCAATTTGCTCACATGGTCTTCGAAAGTTAGTCTCGGCCTACCTCGACCCCTTTTAATATTAACTATCGCGCTATATATTTTCTTCACCATTCGGTCTTCACTCATTCGCTCAACGTGCCCAAACCATCGAAGCACGCCCTTATCCATTTTAGTGATAAGGTCATCTTTCAAACCTTTCATTTTGCGAACCTCTTCGTTTTGCTTCCGGTCGACTAAGGTAACGCTGCACATTTTACGAAGAGATCGCATCTACTCTATCTTGTACTATATTTGGTATACTAAATAAATTATACTACATTTAGCACATGAAGATCTGTAAATAATTAGAAAGTCTTTAATAACAATCTGTGAGTTGTACGTGTATAATATAGCGCTGAGGTTATATGCTCTCATATCAATCTATATTGTATATTTATAGCGAAAATGAACAATTAATTAAGAGACGTTATTTTAACCGCTGCTTTGTTTCGATTAAACTATAAAATGCCGTTCCAAACGAGTTTGAGAAATCGTAACCTTAAAAGTTATACATAAATACTCCTACCTTTTTGATACTCACAGTTACACACTGGCCCAACAACAGTCCATTAAACCTTAAAAAGTATTAATTTAATGATAAGCTTGTAACGGTATACCATAAACAACTGAACCATCACAATAACCTCTAAAAGTTAATTGCAGGACATAGACCTCTCGTGCGTGAGGGTTTTCACTATGCTTGGTAAGCGGTTTGGCGATCGCTGTAATATATTCGCAGTTATTAATAACACACATTGATAATATTTTATATGCTTAGTGGAAAATGGACAAATAAATATCTTGGATACTATACATTTAATATTAAAAGGCTAATATTAAAATATAACGTTAATATTAAAAGTTGTCGTAGTAGGCTAATACTGACTTTCGAAGATCATGTGAGCAAATTGCTTGTAGAGGGGCGGGTCAAGAGTACTCGGATGATGAATCTGAAAGAAGCGAAGGAGGTATGTAAGTCTGGCTACCCCGTCAGGGATTGTGCATGAAGATAAGTAAGTAAGAAAGTATGATACTATAGACATGTAATTAAATTGTAAGTACATTGTAACGTGCGTTTGGAAAGGGCGGAAATGGGCTTACCACCGGTCACGTTGTCCCAAATAAGCTTATGTATGAGATGGATCGAATGACAGAATTGTCTAGACCTCTGTCTACTCGCTGTCTGCTTCAGTTCCGGGAAAATGCGTGAAGATAAAATATTGTACTCTATGGTATGGTAACAGGTAAACAGGTAACTGTTTCTGTTTCTGTATAGTTCTGTTGTTAGAGAAAATTATAAGTAAGGCTTTTAAAGTAATGATATCTACTATATAAATATATTTTCACACACAATCTCCTGAAGGGGAAGCCAAGCGTCACGATCTAGACATACATTTTTTGGTTCTTTCAATTTCATCATTTATTTCATACTTGCACGTCTAGGTTTTCGATTACTCTTTCCTTTTCGAGCAATTTGTTCACATGGTCTTCAAAAGTTAGTATCAGTCTACCTCGACCTTTTTTTATGTTTACTTTCGCTCTATATATTTCCTTCACCATTCGCCCCATTCGTATGGTATTCATATGTGCAAAGTGCCTAAAGCATCGAACCATGCTTTTATCCATTTAAGTCATGAAATCATCTATCAAACTTGCCATATTTCGAATCTCTTCGGGTCATTTCATTTTTGGTCGGCCAAGGTAACATCGCACATTTTCCGAAGAGATCGCATCTCCACTGCATTTAACTTACTTTTATGCTTCTTTTCGGCAGACCCAGGTTTCGCTGGAATATAACAGTCTTACCAGCACTGCGTTATATATAGCAAGGCGTGCTCTTTTCATTACACTTTGTCCATTGACTATTGCAGACAAGGCACCGTTAACTTTGTTCCCGGCCGCCACATGTTGCTACAATAAACACTGCACATCAGTATACATTCAGCAGGCAATTAATTTTCAGGTCATCCAATTTTATATTTCATTTAATCAAATATCTATCATTTAGCTTTTTAAATAGCTGTCGAAATACAAAATGAGTAGCCAGGAAACAAACGACACAACCCTCTTTTACAGCCGTTTATACGTTGAACAAAGTTATGCCCTATACGCACACAGGGTTTGCTGCAACAATAAAGTAACTACACAGCCCTGCAGTGGAACATCCACACCATACCTCGGCAACAGTTCCCACTTTTTCTTTCATATTACCTTATTAAATGCATTCCAAGAAGGTAATTACGAGTATATCTATAATACTTATATGCAGCTAGCGTCCTTATTCCCATGCCACGAAGAATAGCGCCGTACGATTATTGTAGTATATATATATATATATATATATATATATATATATATATATATATATATATATATATATATATATATATATATATATATATATATATATATATATATATATATATATATATATATATATATATATATATATATATATATATATATATATATATATATATATATATATATATATATATATATATATATATATATATATATATATATATATATATATATATATATACTACTATATAAACATATTTGTTGAGATGTGTATACAACGTATACTACGTTGTATATACATTATCAATTTCAGAGAATAGTTGTTTTATCATTAAGATTTGTATCACAAAACATTGGGGGAGAATGAGGGTAAATTACACTTACTACACCATAATAGAGACGGCTCTGATCCCTCTACTAATACCAAGCATCCATCATTACATCATCGTCATCAGTCGGTCGGCAGTCTGCTAACTGTAACACGGCCTTTAAAGGTAATAATAATAATAATAAATAGCAAAATACATAAATAAGGACAACATCTAACAGATTGCTCTGATCCAAAAGTAAGCAGCTTAAACACTTGAGTCATGGATTCGGAAACGGAGAAGCAGAGAAAATGTAGAAAAAAATATTTTTCTACGTTAACCGGTAAACTAAAAACAAAAATACATTAACCAGTATAAAGATTTAAAACATCCACATCGCCAGAATATCATAGAAAAATCAGTAGACAGATGACGGGCAACAGCGTATACGGTGTCTCGTACTGCGATTTTGGTACCAAATCGATTAGGCAAAAACCTCGTCACAGAAGAGGCTTATAACCTGTAGTGGACTTTTACAGGTCGATATATAGGTATATACTGTATGTATGTATGGTATGCTCGCAACAGCGCGATGAATGATTACCGAGTCATAAAGACATGTTTTGTTACATGTCATATCTCTAATGGGTTAAAGTATAAACTATATTAAAAATTGTCTATTAACTATAGTATAGTAGCATGTACTCATTTTACTTCTAACACTTTTAAATATTTGTATATTATTTTAATTTTACTTCTAATAGACTAGTATTGTCCGCTGTTAAGCCAATTTACACTTTTCGACTCAATTTTCACCGGAGGTTATTTGGTACAACGTGACAAGTTGTCAGATTATTGTCATCTTAGTGTCCAAGGTAACGGTACTTTTACGTTTTTCTTCTAATGAATAAATAAGAAAATCAAAATAACTATATACTTATTTACATGCATAAACATATGAACGTCCATGACTCGAGTATATATTCTCATTATAATAATACAAATGTTTATCCATCCCTATCAGGTTTTGAATCCGCAACCCCTAGCTTTGACGGCAGTTTACTACCAATTAGACTATCGGGTCGTCTGTATTAAATAATTAAAAGAATAATTTAAAAAATATAACAATTTATGATAAAACTTTAAATAATTCTTATAGTTATGTTCAAATTTTCCCCTGTCCTCTCTTACTGACAGTTATTTGAAGAGCAATAATTTTGCTCGAACCAGACGTCGCGATCGAAGGTCATTGAACCATGATATTGGTTAGCAACAACTTAAATTATAGAACACATAATTTACGGAACTAAATTATGCCATGGTTTGGTATATATATCACGAGTGGCACATAAAATTTTTATTTATTAACAAAAAAATATCTTCACGCCATTCCCAATACTGGAGTAGCGGATTAAGTGTTTTCGACCCACCTTTCACCGAAGACTTTTTTTGGGACAACATGACAAGTGTCTTGGCCTGTCGCCGTCTTGATGTCAAGCAACGATATACATCGTATAAAAGTTTTTAGAAAAACTCTCGAGCAAGAACCTACGACCTAGGAATCGAACTCAGGTCTTTTGACTCGAATCCCGATTACCTAAAAAAATCGGCTATCGTACCTTTTTATATTTGTGCAATGACCAAACTGGTAAAAATATTTAGTTTTATTGTTGGTAAATCCGATCCTTTACGTTATTCAAGCGACATACGCTATATTATACGACAGATATATTTTTGATTGTTAAATTTATAATATTTACTAATGTTCAAACTGATTTACTAAGATTCGAAGCCGTAAACACGTCGACCAGCGGCAATGAAATCAGACTGCTTTATTGCTACAGTCTCCGACACTCCCACCTAATTATTTAAAACGTGAACAAAATGTTTAAAAACAAAAATTGATTTCTGATTTTATTCCTGATGTTGTTTGTGTGCAATTTCCTTTTCGAATTACTTAAAATTTCATATGCGACTATTCGAATCCGCGACCTTTGCCGAACTGTGACAATGCTCTCTCTGAGTCGCTGTGTTGACGCAACAGTTGAAATTTTAAATCTGTATTCTCTTTCTTTATTTATACCTGTTTTAGGTTTATTATTTAAATATATATAAATATTAATATCTACACGCCATTCCCAATACAAGGTGGCAAGTTGGTACCAATGGGTTTTTTCAAAACCTATGTACGATTCATTACGTTGGCTCGGACACATAGATGGCGACGGGCTCTCCACCTCTCACATTGTCCCAAAATATCTTCGGTGGAAGGTGGGTGGAAGGGACTTAATTGTCTAGACTTTACTTTTTACAGTTGTAGAGCCACGCATCAGCTTTTGTTGTTGCATGAATGGGCCGGCTCGACCGGGGAAGTACCACGACCTCACAGAATACCGGCGTGAAGTAGAAGTCTAACAAACTTCTGCGTATCGTCCGGTGAGTGCAGGTAACCGGTGGCCCACACACCTCCCTCCCCCAATTCTAGTGGAGGGGGGCACTCTAAGGGAGGCAACGCATCTGCTAAGCCTCTGGTATTGCGGGTATTCATGAGCGGCGGTAATCACTTAACATCACGAGAGCCACCTGCTCGTTTGCCTCCCTTTTTCTATTAGGCCAATTTGGCAGGTGGTGAGCCCGGCGCCATCTTAGTATCCAAAACATGTATACTATTCGTACATAAGTTTAAAAAAAATTATCGGTCTTCCTAGGGATCGAATTCGAGTCTGTGGATTCCAATTTTTAATTAAGGAACCACTCGGCTATCATGACTCATTTATTTAAGTTGACGTTATATTCTGTTCTACAGTACTGCATAATTTGTGTTCATCTTAGGACATTAAGAACCATATAAAACATAAATATATAAAATATGTATCTTCACGCAATTCCCAACACAGTGGTAGTGCTAAGTCCCTTTGACCCACCTTCCACCGAAGATATTTTCGAGACAACATGACAGGTGGTGAATCCGTCGCCGTCTTTTTGTACAAGCAACGATGTGATTCGTAAATAATAAGTAATAATAATAATAAGTTTCATTAGTACGAGCCTGCCATCTGGGGATCGAACTCGGGTCTCTTGACTCGAATTCATTAATAACTGATCAGTATAATAATAAGTACTGTTCATAATACGTACAGATCATACTAAGTCCTGATGAGTATTGACGTATGTAATTTATTTACATAAGTCATGATAGCGGAGTGGTTGGGTAATCGGGACCCGAGTCATAAGACCCGAGTTCGATCCCCAGGTAGCAGAATCGCACCATTGAGTTTTTTCAAAGACTTGACTACGAACTGTCGTTGCCTTGGACATAAAGACGATGATAGGTTCTATAGGGACTGTATTGAAAATGGTGTGAAGACATTTTTAATTAAGTATAATATAACATAATATTCTTTTAATATTGTAGATAATGTGAAATTATAAAAGCGTATTTTATTATTTAATACAGTCTTTTATTGATAATTTAATCTTATAAATACATGACAGTCTTATAAATTAAATACACCTATTAATACCTATTAAGTAATATTATAATACTTCAATAGTAGCCAGTGTTAATGGCGTGGGAGTTAGCTGCCTGTATTCCCGGTGCGTTCACACTAGTGGCCCCGCTATGCCGCAGCACACCACCCCTTTGCTGTACAGTTTGAGCGGTACTCGCTTTGTAGTTTCCAAAGTTTTCCGCGGCAGCAACGGAAGACTCAAAATCGTTGTATCCATCGCTCGTCCGCGCGGATGATAAGGCGGATTCGTCGTTACCATAGCTCCGCACTGCGGATATGGCAGATCCGTTGCCTAATCCGCTAGATACGGCAGAAGCCACCGCCGATCCGTAGCCTAACCCGCGTAAATTCTGAGCGGAGGACACGGCGGACTGGTAACGGGCTAAGCCGTTGTTAAAAGCACTGGACGTGGCTATACCGAATCCGTTAAGGGAGTGAGCGGAAGATATCGCTGAACCAGAGTTACCGAAGTTCTGAGCGGATGAGAAAGTTGCACCGTAGTTGTTACGGCCCAAACCGGTGTTAAAGTTGTTAATTGGTATTTGTTGGTATCCTAATTGTTGGTGGCTAGGTTGTTGGTGGTTTCCTTGTTGGTGTCTCGTGTATTGATAACTAGTGGGATAGTTTTGATGTGATTTAGCGATTCCCACTCCCCTGGCGAACGAGTGGCCATCATTAGATGCGATCCCAGCTCCGTATGCTTCGGCGTCGCCGGTTTGGAATGATGTACCATAGCCAGTGGAGTGACTGATTCCTCCTATGTTGCTGCTGAAGCCGCTGCCAAACCCAAATGCAACACTCGGTGAGCGAGCATCGCGGAAGTATGCTTGAGGGAAATGGCCTGTAAAGAAAAAATTATAACATAAATTAATAACTCAATAAATAAACCTTTGGTATAGGCATTCAATAGACACTAATAGTTGAGGAAAATAAAAATGTTTAGAGTATACTAAAAATCAATAAAGTTTTATTTGTAATTTTCCAGTTTTCTGAAGTTATGACGATAACGCCTTTTGTTTAAAAAGACCCTATGTCCATCAGTGTACCAAACCGTAACGTACAGTATTGACTTACAAATTTTATTAAGATCATTTTGGCCATTTACTCTTACGGTAACAGGCTCACCCCCTGTCACGTTGTCCCAAACTAAGCTCCGGTGGAAAGTGGCTAGAAAGGACGTCATAGCTAGATCTCTGGCAACCCCTGTATCGGAAAATGCGTAAGGATATAAAAACTATTGAAAAAACTATAAGTAAACACGAGAACAGAGTTACTTCCGCTTTAATAATAAATAATAAGATAGGGTCAACATCACATACATTGCTCTGATCCCAAGGTTAAGCTTAAGTACTTGCATTATAGAATCAGAAACTACAGTACCACAAACACCCAGACCCGAGAAAATGTAGAAAAAGTATTTTCTCCATTGATCCGACCGGGAACCGAACCCCGGACTTCAGAGCTGGTGTTATCAAGTAAACCGGTGAATAAGCCAATCGTCCACGGAGATCATCTGCACCACACAATTTGAATGCACTAGAATTAAAAATAAACTGGACGCTTGTAGCTTATACAAACAAAATATCCCCCACATTTTCATCATCTGACGTAGATACGATTTCCACACTCTAGTAGAGTATGCATGACTCTCCAGTTCTGACCTCAGAAAATAGAGTCTTAAGACATATATAGATATATAGATAGGGTCATATATAGATAGGGACAACATCACATACATTGCTCCGATCCCAATGTAAGATGCTATAGGACTTGAGGTATGGGAATCGGAAACAGTGAAGGTACCACAAACACCAAGACACGAGAAAATGTAGAAAAAGTGATTTTTCTACATTGACCCGACCAGGAATCGAACCTGGGACCTCGCGATGGCGACACCTTGAAAACCCATGTTAACGCCTCTAGCCCACGGAGGTCGTCGGCGTAAGACGGTCAACAAATTTTTACTTTTACGTAACAATTCATTATTGTTTAACTTACCGATCCAAACCGGTACAGCTTGGCATGCAGAAAGCGCTGCCACGAGGACTACGAACCTAGCTGCCATTTTGTCTATCGGAAGCCGGTACACTTTTCGCCGGTATCGATTGTGGATGATCGTGAATCATACTTCCGAGTATATATACTAGAAAATTATCTCCCCACTGCCAATATGGACTGGGTCACAGAGATTTACCCGAAGACATTGACTCTCATAAATTCGACGCAACTCTTACGGTAAACTAATTTGATGTCTCGCACAGATATCGTAAATTTACAAAATAGATAAATTGATTATTAACTGACTTGATTGACATGTTTTCAGAAATCACACGTTTTATGATTCGCTGACAATGGACTGAATAATTCATTAACAAAATAGTATCTCATATATCTTTTTTAATTATCTACAAATTTAAACAACAACAAATATTAGATGAAATAATAAATGGTATACAAGAGTTAATGTTAATCAAATATTATTGTTACTATTGTTAAATATGATAAAATATTGTTTGAATATTCAGTTTTAGAATATGAAAAGTTCTGCCTCCCTTTGGGAGAGGTCTGTGTCCTGCAGTGGGCTTTTATAGAAATATTAAAAATGCACTGCTGCCTTTCTTTCTCTACTGCTTTTCTTCTGTGAGATGGATAGTCTCATGGCAGTCGGCCCTTATTACGTCTATATGAGGTTGTCACTCGATTACCATTGTTCCCTAAGTGTTTATGGTTCTGCAAGCTAGTTGATGTATTGATATAATGTTTTATTTTACCCCAGAGCGTTTGTAAATATTTTGTATCTCAAAGTACGTATGGTGCTTCAAGATACAAAATATACGCATGATAACCGAGTTGTTGGCTGATCCGAATTCGAGTCAAGAGACTAAAATTCGATCCCCAAGTGGTAGGCTCGTATCAATGGGTTTTTTTCAAAACTTTGTGCGATTTATATCGTTGAATTGGAGATTAACCTCACTCAGAGCTCACCACCTGTCAAGGTGTCGCAAAAAATGTCTTCGGTGGAAGGTAGATTGAAAGGACTCTATTATCTAGACGTCTGTCTACCCCAGTATTACTAATGGTGTGAAGTACGGAAACACAGTATTAAAGATATGTAATTTGTTTTATAGATTGCGATTTTTATTAAATTTAATAACAGACTAAGCCACAACGATGCTTTATGGGTTTAGATTACATTATATTCATTATCATTATAAAGACCTGTAAAATTCCACTGCAGAACATTGGCCACTCCAGTACGGAACGGTTTTTACTTACTTTACTTTTTTAGATACTTACGCCGTAACTACACTGTAAAAGAATATATATCATGTCGCCTGCCATGTTTTATTATTTTTTATAAATTGTCAAAAATTCTGTCACTTAATGGCAAAGGACTACAGCATTATCAACACCACACAGGTGCAATGAAAGATACAAAAACATCCTTCATTCGCCTCTCCCGTAAGTAGGATTTGCTATAAATTCCACGCCAGGCAAAAGCTTCATAAGTATAAGATCACTCTCTGTTCATATTTCACGTAAAGCAAGTGATAACAATGAATAAGGAAGTGATAATAAAGTAGATTTGACTGTTGTATAAGTGAGGAATAGAAAGAATTCAATCTAAAGCTTTGTTTTCATCAATTAAGCTTTAATAGCATGATTGTTAATACAGTAGAAATTCAATACAGTACAGGGAATGCGAAATATGATGTCGCAGATTCGAGTCCGCTATTCGAGTACCATCGTAAACCACTCAAATACCAAGTCTTAAGATACACAAACAGCTGTTGGAGTTGTTAATTAATAGTACTACTGTGCTAAGTGCTATCACTGCTATTTTTCTTTTAAAAAGTTTGTCTCATTAAAACGTTTCATATTCAAACAATTATTTCTCCTAGACAATTAATTTCATAATTATTTTGTAATCAAAAATAATACGTGAATCAGTTTTTATAATTACCCCTCTTAATGTTTGTCAGAAGCTTATTAAAGCCAATAAAAGTTTGATCCAATTCAAATTTTACTGGCAAAACAACCTGGCAAATTCTTATAGGTCTGTTAAGATAAGGTCATAGAACTGTTAAGTGGATGCTCTATTTTATTAAGGATGTGGTCCGCTAAATCTGCTTGCAAGTATATTTTATTTATTACATACTAATAGCAGATTTGACGTATCGAAACGACTATTATAACATTTATTATTTTTTTAATTGGAGGAATTGTTAATTATTTGAAACTTGATTAGACATTTTACTTTGATAATTATAACGAAGAATGTCCGCGAATGTAAGTCATAAAAAAACATAAGTGATAAATATGTGAAGAAAATGATAAACCCACTAGCGACTATACATAACTAAAATATATTCACGCCATTCCCAAGATAGGGGTAGACAGAAATCTAGACAATTAAGACCTTTCGACCCACCTTCCACCAAAGACTTTTTTGGAACACCGTGACAGGTGGTGCGCCTGCCGTACAGGAATGAAAAAATTAAGTACTAACAAAATACTAATGAAAAAATGAAGTATTACGAATTTCTTACAGAAAATGGTAACTTTATTTAATAAACATTTATTTACATTTGATATAAAAATTCGATATTAATATCAAGTGGCCACAATTTAAATATTTGCTCTCTCTCTCTCTCTCTCTCTCTGTGACTTCAGTTATAGTTATATTCGATGTTTCCTCTGCCGGTATTACTGTGACGATTGGTCGATGATAACTAAACTACGTTACAAAAGTCCCGTAGTAGTAAAGTCCCGTTGTCCCGAAAATATCTTCGGTGGAAGGTGGGTCATAGGGACTTAATTGTCTAGACTTGACCTCTGTCTACCCCTGTATTGGGAATTGCGTGAAGATATTTATATATTTATTTAATACGTTACAAAAGTATTGGATGAAACATTATCAAGATATCTCACAATTACAGCATCTATAGTTGTTCCATATTTGGTAGTAGATTCTTTTGGATTGTTGTTGATTTGCAATTGAAATTCTTTTTGAAGAAATGTCATTAATGGCAGTGATTCAGCTCTTGCAAATTTACATTAAAATCTCCAGCTAATTTTAATGGTAGTTTATGTTTATTCGTTTTAAAAATTATTGAACATTTTTGACTATAAGGAAATGACCTTTCATGTAAAAATGAAATCTTAATATAATTTACATAGTCACTAATATGAATAATATGAATATAATTAATTAAATATAAAAAAGGGATTTCAGTGTTTAATTATAAACCTTAATTCTCAGGTAATAGGGTGTAAATTAGTATACCTTTGTATAGCGTGGTGACCCGTCGCCACGGCATGCGTCGCCACGCCAGAAATCGGTTTTACGTGCGGCTATAGATGTTTCACATCAAAACTAAAACTAGAACATTAATTAAATAATTAAAAACGGCGAAATTCAATCTTTGTCGCTAGGGACTAGTTTGGGACATGTCGCAGGTCCTACATCAGGTGAACGAGTAGTTTTTTTTATCATTAAACTAAAAACAGACTAAACAGAAGCACAACAAACTAAAAAGATATTTTTACTTAGTAACCGGCGATAAGCCCACCACTTTTCAAGTTGTTCAAATAGCTCGAAAGGACTAAATTTTCTGAACCTCTGACTACCCCGGTATTGGGAATATGCTTGAAGATTTAAAAAAGAAAACGTAATAAAATTTTAACGTAATAAATAGAGTATCCCGATACTTTGTGAGTGAATCTCGGAAGAGACGAAGAGGTATGACTTCGTAATAGAGCTAGAGTTAATTCGGTTACTGTATAAAATTTTGGTTGCCTGGAAGAGATCGCTATGTAGCGATAAGGCCGCCAAATTCTACAGTGGACTTACTTTAATGTTTAATTGTTTTTCTATATTATTTTGTACTGTTTTTTTCTATATTATTTTACAATAAAAGTATTCATTCATTATGAATGGGCCTGCTCGACCGATATATTTGTAGCCTAACTGGGGCGCTTTTAATGCTGTGATTGAACGTGTTTGTCGGTAGATTCTTACTATATGTTGCCGCTTGCTAGTTTTACACATTTATCCATGTATATATAAATAAAATAACAATTAAATATCCTCACGCAATTCCCAATACAGGGGTAGATAGAGGTCTAGACAATTAAGTAGTTTCGACCCACCTTCCACTGAAGAAATTTTTGGGACAGGTGGTGAGCCCGTCGCCGTCTTAATGATAAATCCATAAATATAATGAATTGAATTGCTTTTATATCTCATATTGTTAGCTTTCGTAAAAAAAAAGTCCCGATAGCGGAGTGGTTGGTTGATGGTTGGCTCGTACCAATGGAGTGATGCAATGGATGGAATTTAAAAAACTTACTTTTGTACGATATATATTGGTTTGCACACAATGGCGGCCACAGGCTCACCACCTGTCACGTTGTCCCGAAAAATGTCTTCGGTGGAAGGTGGGCTGAAAGGGCTTAATTGTTTAGACCTCTGTCTATCCCTGTATTGGGAATAGCGGGAATACATATTTTTTTATATTATTAGCCGTTCTTTTATAATATTTAACATTATCATAACAACTTTCAAAATTCCACTGCTAAACATTGCCTCCAACAAAGTCACATAGAACAATCATGTACCATCTGCGTCCATAGACAACCGGCAATACTATGCATCTCGACGCTCCATCTTTTGTGTGGTCATTCTACACTGCGTTTGCCTGAACGAAATTGCTCCTCGAGAATCATTCTTCAGCAACGGTTGGCAGTTGTACGAGCTACGTTGCCGGCACATTGCCACTTCAATCACGGCGTTCTTTAATCATCCCTAACAAGGTATTCGGAGTAAACTAGTATCACAACAATAATATGATATATATAAGAATAGGTTTCTAACAGTGGTAGAGCCACGCATCAGCTTTCGTTGTTGCATGAATGGGGCGGCTCAACCGGGGAAGCACCATGACCTCACAGAATACTAGCGTGAAGTAGAAGTCTAACAAACTTCTGCGTTTCGTCTGGTGAGTGCAGGTAACCGGAGGACCACCCACCCCCCTCCCTCAATTCTGGGGGTGGGGCACTCTAAGGGCGCAATGCATCTGCTATACCTCTGGTATTTCGGTTGTTCATGGGCGGCGGTAATCACTTACCATCACGTGAGCCACCTGCTCGTTTGCCTCCCTTTTCTATATAAAAAAAAATAGATAGGGGTACATCACATACTTTGCTCTGATCCCAAAGTAAGTGGCAATTGTTCTATGGAATGAAAAGCGAGACCATGAAAACTGGTGTGTAAGATACTCGTTCACGGAAGTCGTTAATCTCAAACAATCCTCTGATGCCTCTTTCGCTTTTTTCACATTCATCATTTTCTTCCTACATGCGCTTCGATCGTATTATTGTACGATTCCTATTATTGTACTCTATCGTGCTTTATATTTTCTTTACCTATATGTATTCAACATGCCTAAACAGTAATGTTACAAATTCATGTAGGTATAGTAAATAAAAATAAAGTGATTTATCAAAGTCTTAAATAATTAATATTTAAATTTCTATAAACACATTATTTTTATCACAGATGGTAAAATTAAATATTACATTTAATACTATTCGTTGCTTCTGCTGTACTCATAATTTTCTCCTTCATAATCAGGTTTGCTATCTGCTGCGTCATCATAAAAGTTGCCGAATGGTCCTTGGTGTCCTCCATAGCCACCATATGGGTTTCCATATCCACCATTGTAATAGTTCCCATTAAACTGATTATTATAAGATCCATACCCGTTGCCGTAGCCTGGTCTTTGTCCATATCCACCAAGTACACCGTAGCCTCCTTGCCCACCTTGGTGTGGGAAACCGCCATTGTACTGATAGTTGTTGGGATAGTAGCCACTTCCGAAACCACCACCACCCGCGTTCGCTGAAGTCTGCGATTGGCTGATGCCAATGTTTATTGGTGGATGGGGATAGCCTCCTTGATAGCCATTTTGGTAACCACCATAACCGCCATAATAGCCTCCATTCTGTTCACCGCCACAGAGTCCGAGTTTAAAACATAATTTCTTTTTTAATAGAGTACGTTTTACCCTGATGGTTGCATCGTTTTTGACATCTGAAATAAATAATAATGATAAATACATATATAGATAGGGACAACATAACATACATTGCTCTGATCCCAAAGTAAGTGGCAATTGTTCTATGGAATGAAAAGCGAGACCATGAAAACTGGTGTGTAAGTTACTGGTTCACGGAAGTCGTTAATCTCAAACAATCCTCTGATGCCTCTTTCGCTTTTTCACATTCATCATTTTCTTCCTACATGCGCTTCGATCGTATTATTGTACGATTCCTATTATTGTACTCTATCGTGCTTTATATTTTCTTTACCTATATGTATTCAACATGCCTAAACAGTAATGTTACAAATTCATGTAGGTATAGTAAATAAAAATAAAGTGATTTATCAAAGTCTTAAATAATTAATATTTAAATTTCTATAAACACATTATTTTTATCACAGATGGTAAAATTAAATATTACATTTAATACTATTCGTTGCTTCTGCTGTACTCATAATTTTCTCCTTCATAATCAGGTTTGCTATCTGCTGCGTCATCATAAAAGTTGCCGAATGGTCCTTGGTGTCCTCCATAGCCACCATATGGGTTTCCATATCCACCATTGTAATAGTTCCCATTAAACTGATTATTATAAGATCCATACCCGTTGCCGTAGCCTGGTCTTTGTCCATATCCACCAAGTACACCGTAGCCTCCTTGCCCACCTTGGTGTGGGAAACCGCCATTGTACTGATAGTTGTTGGGATAGTAGCCACTTCCGAAACCACCACCACCCGCGTTCGCTGAAGTCTGCGATTGGCTGATGCCAATGTTTATTGGTGGATGGGGATAGCCTCCTTGATAGCCATTTTGGTAACCACCATAACCGCCATAATAGCCTCCATTCTGTTCACCGCCACAGAGTCCGAGTTTAAAACATAATTTCTTTTTTAATAGAGTACGTTTTACCCTGATGGTTGCATCGTTTTTGACATCTGAAATAAATAATAATGATAAATACATATATAGATAGGGACAACATAACATACATTGCTCCGATCCCAACGTAAATAAGTTTGTATGTAAGTTTAAGTAAATGCACTTGAGGTATGGGGATCGGAAACAACGAAAGCACCACTAGCACCCAGACTCGAGAAAATGTATAAAATGTGGTTTTTCTACATTGACCCGACCGGGAATCGAACCCGAGACCTCAACATGGCGGCAGTTAAAAAAAAATCACTCGTCCACGGAGGTCGTATGTTATATAAAGTCACACAAAGATTTTATGTAATTTGGTAATAATATACGATTATATACAAGAGACGAAAATGCGCTGGACAACTAGTATTTTATAATTTTCCGTGCCATCGCATCGGATAACCGGATGGCTTCCAGTGAAAACTAAAAAGGAAATAACTTAATTTCTTGGATTAATACACAGACTACCTTCACTTATTTACTTGTTTTAAATATATCTACATATTGAACAAAAAAATAATAATAAAAATATACACGAGTAAATATGTAAGTATAAAACTTGTCTATAAAACAGTCACTCAGCTATTGTAACTTATATTTAAAAATGTTTAAAAATAATTTAAAAAAATATTAAAAAAATAAGTAAAATCCAAATAAAATAATTGGCACAAACTTTCTTTTTGGGGATCGAACTCAACATTTCTGATTGGAATTCTGATCACTCAACCACTCGCATATCTTTTAATAATTAAAAATAATGATTGTACGTAAAGTCTCAAATTACGTACAATATATGTACGTTTAACTACATTGACAAAGACAAAAGTTTCTAATTTATTTATGAATATATAATAATTTTTTGTAAATTATATAATCTAATGTATCATGTGACTTAAATTTTTTATTATTTTCACAATTTAACATCAATATCTATTACGTAATTAACACAATTTCGCTTTAAATTTTAACTGTATCGACATCATAGAGATGGTATCGAGATCACAACGCTATAGAAAGTAGAACCACTTATTAAAACTAAAAAACACTTGATTGCTACCTTCGGCTAGGGCATGGCTCCATCCAAAAACGAAGAGCACAAAAAGTAACAACTTAAAATTTGCCATGTTTTACCGCTTGTCCCGTTATCAGCTGTGTTGTTTTTTGCACGGCTGATAGCTATTTTATAGGTCAATCCGAGGTCTTGTCCCACGCTCTTTGACATTGAAATGTTAAAAAATTCTGCGGAAATAATAGGATCGTTTTAGAATTTAAGCCTTTATTTGGTTTATCGGAAGTTATAATCAAAATTATTTGCAATGCAAATTATCTGTTGTTGTTTTTTATGCATATGATATATCTAAATTATACCTTACTGTTAACATAAAAACCACAACAGCCGACTGGTTGATCGATCAGAATTCGAATCAGGAGATCAGAGTTCGAGCCCCAGGCGGGAGGTAGGTTCTTGTACCGAGAGTTTTTTCGAAACTTTGATCATTGGCTTGGATACTAAGCCGATCAAAGACTAACCGATAAAAGACCACCTGTTTAGTCGTCTCAAAACCACTTCGGTGGGAGGTGAGTCGAAGGAAATTAGTTGTGAAATGCGTGAAAATGAAAATTAAAATTATTAATATTATTTTTTGAGTTTTGCGCCAACAAATCTATGAAAGTTGGCTTTTCATATCTGTATAAAAATGTAAAAGTCACGATAGCAGAGTGGTTGGGTGGTCTGAATTTCGAGTTGAGAGACCCGAGTTCGATCCCCAGGTGACAGGCTTGTACCAATGGGTTTTTCAAAAAAAACTTATGTACGAATTTTATCGTTGGCCTGGACACAACGACGGCGACGGGCTCACCACCTGTCACGTTATCCCGAAAATGTCTTCGGGGGAAGGTGGGTCGAAGGGACTTAATTGTCTAGACTAGACCTTTGTCTACCCCTGTGTTGGTAATTGCGTAAAGATATTTATTTATTTATAAAAATGAAGTAACATTATAGTATAAGTATTGTTAAAGAAATATTCATATAAATATCACGAGAGTACACAGATTCATATTCATCGACCTAATGGTCACCCCTAGCGGGATTCGAGCCCACAAACTTTAGCTTCGGAGGCAGGTTCACTTCCAGTTAGATTATCTGGTCTACATTCACAATGTAGTGACGACCTACGTGGATGTGTGGAGTAAGCACTGGTGTTCATGGTGCCGGGTTCGATTCCCGGTCGGGTCAAAGTAGAAAACACTTTTTCTACAATCTCGGCTCTGGGGGTTTGGGGTACCTTCATTGTTTCTGATTCCATACCACAAGTCCTTAAGTGCTTACTTTGGAATCAGATCAATGCATATGATGTTATTGTTATCTATGTATATATGTATTATTTATTTAATTTATATGCACAGACTGTATATATGTACGATATAATTTTATTACATTTTCGGATGGGTGATAAACTTTATATTTTATTTGCCGTGTCGTGAATAAAAGCTATATCTAAGTTACGCTAGACTGGGCTGGATGCCGTTGGTAACCTAGCAAATTACAAGAATTATACCAAAGACTAAATAAAGAAGTCTGTTTTGAAGTTTTACCAGGAAATATCTACCAAGAGAAGCAGTAAAATAAGAGAATAGATAATAAATATGTCCGAGATTGTGTTGGTTGAATACAGATTTGGTGCCGGCCTTATTTTATAGTATTTTTACAACTTTGTGTGAGTTCAACGTACGGTATCAAATCCCAATTATATTTGATGTTATATAATGGGAGTCATATGATGAGACGGGACTTTAACCTAAGTCCACTTCTAGACATGGTCTCTCCTATAATCGCGATATAATACCAACATAATAGACATGCTCGACATGTGGAAATTCTAATAATTTTGAGCTATTCTTTTCAGACATATGTATGTCATTATTAAATCAATGTAATAATAAAAAGTATTAGAATTGCAGGACATAGTTGATGGAGAGATACGTATGGATGTTATAGTACTATTATCTTGGTAACTATATTTTTTTATATCGCCGCACAATTTCTTATGCTGTGGCAGAGATGTAGACGGTAAAGTCCTTATAGACCCACTATTCGAACTTATCTAGTTATTAAACAATATGCATATTAAAAAATATCAACCGTCGGTACAATAAAATTGGCAATCTTGTACACATCATAAGGCAATATTAGTTCGCGTTGTCTGCCAACGGTATGCTTAATTTTTAAAAACATTTTCAACACTTTATATACACCTCATATTCAAATGCAATAAAAAAATCAAAGTGCTTCAAATGCAATAAAAAAAAACAAAGTCAACTACTTATATGCAAGAAAAAAAATTTCGTGCTAGCCGGTTTTAGTCTTTCGAGGACTAAAAAACAGGTTGCATTATGATTATCTGTATTTTTGTTAATATTCAGAAAATAAATAGTGGGAATCGAAATTCAAAAGATATTGATGTGACTACAAAATATTTAGGAATATCTTTAAACCAGTTTTAAGTGTCGTATTTTTTTTTACATTATTAACATAAAGATGTTCAGCGGAAGCAAGTACCAAAAGCATAAAGATTTATTAAATGTTCAAAATATGGATAGTAGCGGCAAATTTGCTTTAAATGAATTCACGAGGTTTTGTTGGGCATAATATTATGCTAATGTTACATCGTGAGTCACCTTTACATAAGTTTTATGTCACAGTAGCTTGTTGACCGGTCTTCGCCGATACTAGGTACAGTAAATAACAATATTTTTAAATAAAACAACATTTAAAAAAAACACATGTTATATATCAATAATTAAAATTACAAATATTTACATATTCTGTTGTCTGTGCCTAAATTTTTTAAATGAATTTCATAAATAGTCATGAATATATTTAAGCAGTAATAATATATTTTTTTAATAAATGTTTAATTACTTTGAAACTGGATTTTGTATGGTAAAATTTAACGGTGTTTTTTTATGTGTATACATAAAGATTTTGGCTGTCTCTTTCTCCCTTGTTGCCCACAAATATTGCCCCGCAAAATAAATAAAAATAAAATACGTAAAAAAGTAGGATTCGTAAATTGAATAGTAGTGATTTTCTTGTCGTTGGTTGGACACACTGAAAACCAGTGCGATGGCAAGAAATGTCATGGCATTATGCTGAGTGTGCTTAAGATCACAGATGTGCTTTTGACATACGTAATTACGAGTATAATTTGGTATAATTTAGTTAATATTTTTAAGGCTCTGTCTTTTTCTCTCCTATGTTATTTTTGTCTCTTTGTTTTGTTTATTAAAATATGTCACGATAGCCGAGTGGTTGGGCGATTGGAATTCGAGTTGAGAGCCCCGAGTTCTTAATTGACGAGAATTCTGTCTACACCTATATTGGGAATGGCGTCAAGATGTTTATTTTTTTACCTTTTTTTTGTTTATTGTTTTAATTTCAAATAAGTACCACAGCGTTAATTAGACGTATAAAACTTTATTTCTAATTTCAATTAGTTCTTGAGTTAAAAGTAGTAAAATAAAAATGCTATGCATATACATATAACTGTACAGTATAACCCTTTATTTTGGTACAGTTATGAGCTCGGAAGAATGAGTGATATTGAGACAAAAGATGACAAGGAATATTTATTATTTTATTAAAATTCTATGCAGCTATCTCTGACCTACAGTACTCGCATACTAACATGTTCCCGTTTATCTCTCCAAACTTATAAAAGGAAATAAAAACAGTTAATTACAATTATTATATTACAATAAAATGTTTAGTTTTATTAGCAGACGCCTTCTTTGTTTCACGAGCAAATTTTTATCTTGGAAGATATTACTCATTATTGTTTACAGTATTGGCTACAATTTTAGTGGTAAAAAGAAATCAAGACTAAGTCCTTTCCACAAATCTTTCACCGAAGAAATATTTTGGGACAACGTGACAGGTGGTGAGCCTGTCGCCGTCTTTATGTGCAATGTGTATTACATATTTTATTTCTAATAGAAACTAAATATCTCAGAGATTACACCAATTTGGATACATTCGGTTTTAACGGGATAGCTTTATTTATTAGAATAAACGCAAACTTGTGTAAAGTAACAAGGTCTGCTATGTTTAGCAAAAAACCTACAGCTATATTTAGCAAAAAACGTGTAAAATTAGAGTTAACATGCTATATTACTATTATATTTTTTGTGAAAATTGGTCAAATTTAAACTCTTCTGTTTAGGGTTATATAAACGTATACAGAGCCAGTATAAACGCGATAAATTGGACATTCCCGCATTTATATTTCTATTTAATGTGAACAAATTAAACTTAAACACAAAAGATATAAGATGTCAAAAGTAAAACATTTGTAATTCGAGTCACGTGACCTGAGTTCGATCCCAAGGCTCGAATTAATGGGTTTTTTCAAAACTTATGTACGATTTATATTTGCCTTTTTTATTTTTTTTATTTGTACATTGCCTTGGACAAGAAAACGGCAACGGGCTCATCACCTGTCACGTTGTCCCAAAAAATATCTTCGGTGGAAAATGAGTCGAAAAGACTTAACTGTCGAGATCTCTATCTACCCCTGTATTGGGAAAGTAAAACACAAAAATATTCCAGTCATCACGTTGTCGTTGAACTCTTGTGAATGGCGAAATATTTTTCTACTATAGTTACTATGGCGTTGACGTTTCTGCCTCACATCAGGTTTTATTAACTGTATTTATAAATGGATCCATAATTTAAAATTTTAAAACCAGTAGCGATTTTATAACTTTGGGAATGTATTTAATGTTATTATACATAATATATTACGTGATTAGTTTAATAAATTTGATACAATTCGAAATATGAAAACAACTTACTGCTATAGCAGTAAGTAAGTATACTTAATAAATTTTTTTATAAATATGTTTCAAAAATAAACGTAATCTGGCGTAAATAGCGTAATAAAATTTATTTTCTTTAAAAATGTTTATCGTCATCACGTTGATTGGATACTAAAAATGACGTAAAAAAGTGAAGTAAAACGAAGAATGAAATTTGGCACAAAGATAGATTATAGTCTGGAATTATAGCCTGAAAAACCTAATGTTACAGGCTATGTTTTTATTTCGGAAAATAGCACGGCATCCGGCAGACCATGATTATGATTAGTTATCTTTCGAATTCTTGAGATTTAATTGATGTATGGGCTGTTTCATATGAAAAATTAAAGAATGCCGTAGAAATTTCTAAGTCGAGGGCAGAAGGTTTTCTAGCATATTATTGTTAAAAATAAAAACTTTTTTTACCTATTTTTCATTCTATTCTTAAATAAAATGAAAATTTACTTGTTTATTTGCTTCGTTTTAATGCGGCGAAAGAAATTACTACGTTACTACAGTGAACTACATACTGAGATACGGGGCATACAAATACCTAGTAATCATGTATCATGTAGTAAATAAGTATCATGTCGATATATGACTAACCAAGAAATGTAAAATATACAGTATAAATATACATATAGTATACATATAAAAAAACACTACTTTATTTCATAATGTAACATCACACTGCGACACTTAAACATAAATTTACTTATGTTTACATTTAAGTTTCTTTCTAATAAGAACGGGTGGAAATAAATATTCATTGGTTTTAATAGATATAATTACATCAAACATTTTTATTTTAACAACGTCTTTGAAACAAAAAATAAATAAGGTCCAACTTTATTATTAAAACAAGTAACATTTTGAGGATACTAATTTTTATTAACTGTTATTGCCTTTAGATATAGCAATAGCAATAGCCTCTCCGGTATCACTCTTTGCATTACTGACCGCTAAGCTCCTTTTGAGGCATTTCTCGCATGGCACCTCATCACCTCGGTTAAAATTTTCGAATTGATTCTGTGGGCCCGGAATTAAGTGCTTGGACTGAGAGTCAAATGCCTTAATTTCAGGTTTCCATTCACGATTGCCCGGTGGTGGTTGAATAAACTGTTCCCAGTGTATATTTCTGAGTGAATTTGGTGGTGGAAACCAAAAATGTGGAGGCCGCGGTGGCTGAGGTGGATAATCGCAGTCATGTGGAGAGCGCCTTAATCTGTTCAGGAAGCCATCTGAAAATTATTCATACGTTAAGACATTTGTAAGAAATATCTTCACGTTTCTCCCTGCGGGTGTCGTAAGCGGTAACTAAGAAAAGAGCCTGAAAATGTAATTGGCTGCCGATAGTTTACGGTACAAAAAATTCAAAAAATACATACGATCGCCAATCCGTTTGCTTAACGGAGCGATTATAACTTTATGATAATTGAGGCACATTCAAATAAGTCGCCTAAAAAAATCACCAATTTTTTTTCTTAAAAATATTTAAGTTCTCATGATAAGTTTAATTTCTTAATCAATGGTATGAGTCATCATCTACACTTAAACTAAGTTGTAACGCGGGACCACTTGCGATTGCCCAATTTTTAAAAGAATTAATCATAAATATTGAATGAATATTAATGAAATCATGGATAAGAAAGATACTCACTAAAAACATAACCGCAAGAACTTGCAACGCAAATCAAAAGAACCAACAAACGAGCTCCATTCCGCCACATTTTCGTAGATCTTAATGACGCGTATTATAATATATGATACAATTTTATACCCGTCTTATATCAATATTAAAAAACACCAAAAATACCACGAAGCAGTCCTACAGACTACGCCAGGTGATAATAAGATGTGCTTACGTATGTGAGGTGCGAAATCAACGTCGAGTTTCGACAATTATTAGGTTATTCCTGGTGGAAAACATTTTTCAAATTCTGTTCAATTACGCAATGTTTTTGTTGACGACATTATAGTCTGTCACTGTCTGGGAATGTTCCTAATATATATTTATAAAAAAAAATATCTTCACGCAATTCCCAATACAGGGGTAGACAGAGGTCAAGTCTAGACAATTAAGTCCCTTTGACCCACCTTCCACCGAAGATATTTTCGGGACAACGTGACAGGTGGTGAGCCCGTCGCCGTCTTTATGTCCAAGCCAACGATGAAATTCGTACATAAGTTTTTGAAAAACTCATTGGTACTGCCATCTGGGTATCGAACTCGGGTCTCTCGACTCGAAATTCCGACCACCCAACAACTCGGCTATCGTGACTTATATATATATTTTTTATATAAAATATATATTTATTATATAATTATTAATTGTATCAATGTAGATATTTAAGACTTTAGCTCGCTATGCACACGCAACACACAAACACGCAAAAAATCACAAACAGTTATATAAAGTAAAATTTAAAAAATGTATTTGCGATTTATTTTGTAGTTTTGCTATAAATCATACTATGGTGCGGGACGCCCTTCTTTTTTTATCAGGATAAGTCTGTCTTCCACTGAGTACTTAATAGTAGTGCCTACTGCAGCTTATAACTTCGATATAGTTGTCTCAACATCAGTGGATAGTTTAGTGATTTCCATGGGTATGATGGGTAGACGGAGGTCTAGATATTTAAGTCATTTAGACCCACCTTCCACCGAAGACATTTTTAGGGACAATGGGACAGGTGGCGTGCCCGTCCTTCTTTATGTTCAAATCAACGATTTAATTCGTAACACTATTTTCGCCTCGGCAAGGGTCTCAAGGGAATGTTGGTGATGCCCGTATTGAGGTGAAATTAAAATTGCCGTACCTTGGCCTAACACTTGACAGTTGTGGCAAGTTCCACGACCATTTCACATCTTTAGCCCCACGCTTAATGGTAGTGGCACCTCCTCCTCAATATAGGTGGATCTGATGTAAGTAGCCGCTGCCTGTATCTAGGTGTGATCGGTCCATGGCTCTCTATGGGGCTCCCATATGGGCCTTAACGGAGAAAACCATTGTACTTTTGAGAAGTCTCCAGAGCACAATGGCTATCGGTATCAAACGTGGAGGTCGTGGTATTTCCCTGGTCGAGCCGGCCTATTCATGCAACAACAAAAGCTAATGCGTGGCTATACCACCGTTAAAAGATGCATTGGCAGGTTCCGCTCATTGGGATTTGGACGGAATGTTTTGGCATATTTATATCAGCTGCATTCGGACCTTTACTTCCAAGGGAACGCCACGTAGTGTCTGGATGAATAGGCGACACGGTACATTAACCTTCCGATTGGTTCAGGTGCTTTAGGGGTATGGATGTTTTGGGAAGTATCTGTGTCGTATAGCTGGCAGAGAGCCGACTATGATATGCCACCATTGTGGCAGCGACGTGGATACAGCACAGTACACAGTTTCGGATCTTTCATTACCACCTCTCACCTCGTCACCTCATCGCTGAAGTTGGGGACGATTTTTCACTTCAAGTCTTAGTTAAGACTATGTTAGGACTTACTTTTTGCGAGCACGTTATGTTCCTTTAGCACCATGCAGCTGCGGATAAGAAGAGAAAGCAAAATAAGCAAAAAATAACCTCCCGATCCGTACGGGCGAACCAAGCGACGAAAAAGAGCTCATCAAGCTCTTCTTCATCCCCCATAACAAATGCTAAGGCGGCGGACCATGGGTTTGATCCTACGTCTGCTGCTGGATGAGAGGGAGCACGCGATGTTTTTCCGTGCCAGTAGAGGAAAAAATATTAGAAGAGGTTTAGTGAACCAACGCCGTCGGGACTGCGGTAGTATGCGAAAGCGTAGAAACTAACAGCCGGTTTCTTCTCCGTTAGAGGAACCTCATTATAAAACGGTGGTAGATTAAAAATGACTATCGATAAACGAATGTACAGTCTTATGTCGATGAATAAATGATTTGATTTGATTTGGTTTAAGCATAGCGAGTTAGCTCCGGTGAAATCTGTGTAGTAAAAAATAAATTAAGTAAGTTTGCCTACCTTCTTCGTACTGGTAAAGCGAGGAGAAAACAAATACAAAATATTTATTTAGGTAATAAATTTAGCAGCCTTTGAGAAATTTTGTTAACAAATTAAAAAGAAAGTTGGAAATAGGAAAGTTCGTACCATAGTTCTTTAAAAAGTTTGTGTTTCTATTCACGGATGGGTCAATCCAGAAAACCACTTTTGTTTACGTTCTCGGGTCTAACTATTATTTATTTATTTATACACTTTATTGCACACATCATAACAAAAATATATTTAACTTAATATTTATTTAAATAAATAAATAAATATCTTCACGCAATTCCCAACAGAGGACTAGTCTAGACAATGAAATCTCTTCGACCCACCTTCCATCGAAGATATTTTTGAGACAACGTGACAGGTGGTGAGCCTGTCGCCGTCTTTATGTCCAAGCCAACGATATAATTCGTACATAAATTTTTGAAAAACCCATTGTTACAAGTCTGCCACCTGGGGATCGTGCTAGGGTCTCTTGACTCGAAATTCCGACCACCCAACCACTCGGCTATTGTGACTAATATACATTTAAAAATATACATACACTCTTATATAAATTTAAAAAGCTTATATTTTACAGCGGTATATTTGTGGTACCTTATTACTTTTTGATTTTACCTTACCTTACTTTACTTTAGCTTCAGAGAAATGTATGCGTTATTGTACCTATCTATTTATTTATCAATTTAGTTAGTGGTCATGCACCTTACCATAAAGCAGTGGGGCTGCAGGAGCATTTAATTTAAGAAAGTAATAAGGAAAGGAAAGGACGAGATGGAAAGAATATGGATAGGTGTGTGGGTCTACAGGTTATGTTGTTGATCTTAGACGGACGTGACGGACGAAGCTTAGTAGTAGTAGTATATTCTGCAAGACTATGGTCCTGTCCCACTCGAGACAGTTCACCCATTTAGCAATAGAAGCAACTCAGAGTATATTGATTATTAATTAAAATCTTTTAAAACTCTATCTATTTCTTGAACTTTGTTTTGCTACACTGGTAATTTTATTTATAAGCCCAAGCAGACGAGGATATAAATTGTATGTCCTCTAATGGTAATTATAAATTGTGCTTGGTGTAGAGAACTTCGCCACGGAGGAGGCTGCGGTTCGAATTATTACTGTGTTATTTGATTTTGTTATATATCTCGATATATCATAACAAGTAAAAAGGTAAGTTTATTATATACCTATTAGGCAACGGGTTAACACTTTTACTGGTAAATGTATACAAAGTAAAAGTCAAAAGTTTTAGAAAATAATTTATTATACATTTATAATCAATTATTTGAAAATAACAATCTCAAAACTTAATATTCATATGCAAGTTATTTAGCCAGCAACTGAAAGAGCTATTGCCGAACCACTGCGACTCTTGGCGTTACTGAGAGCATAACTACTTTTATCGCAAGTACTGCAACCGCTCTGCTGCTGTTGAGCTTGTTGCAGACCCTGAGAAGCGAGATACAGAGCTCCACCCAATCCGGTATGTAGTTCGCTACTTTTGTATTTATTAGAACTGTAGTCACCGTTTGTATTACTGCCAGATTGTTTGGAACTTGACACACTTGATCCGGAAGCAAATGCATCTTGTCCTTTATCAGAGCCCGCTACAAAACCACTTTGCGATCCTAAATATGCCTTTTCTTGTTGTTGCTGTTCGTTATTAGAAATTCCAATGCTTTTACCATGGGCAAAACCCGATCCTGAAGTGAATTTGTCATATTGTGTACCTCCATAATTGGAGCTACCAGTTTCGTAATGGCCTGTAGATCCACTCGCTGCTCCTTTTCCAAAACTAGAGGCACTGCCAGCAGCTGAATCAAAACCGCTTTGTGAACCCGCTTGTAATTGCTGTTGTTTTTGTTCGTTTCCATGAGATCCTGAGCTTGATCCTGAGCTTAATTGACTATTTTGAGAAGCTTCGTTCCCATTTTCCAAAGTTCCAGATGTGCCTAATCCTGAACTTTGCCCAGCACCGTAACCTTGTCCACTTCCCGATCCAAATCCGTATCCACTTTGGGAACCAAGCTGTAATTTTTGTTGATTTCCAGTAAAGTCAATGCTTTTACCATGTGCACCATATCCAGATCCCGAAGTCGATTGGCTATATTGAGAATTCTGGTTTGCATATCCTGAATTTCCATTTTCAAAGTGTCCTGCTGAGTCTGATCCAGTATATTGTCCAGAACCAGCGCCTTGCTGACCGCTTCCAAAGCTCGATCCGTAGCTGCCACTGTGTATTCCCGAATTTAACTGACCATATTGTGAATTTTGTTTTCCATATCCTGAGTTTCGACTCCCAAAATGACCAGTTGACCCCAATCCAGCGGTTTGTCCATTACTTGAGCTTGATGAAAATGAACTAGCTGACGCTGATCCTGAACCTAAATCAAAACCGTTTTGAGTTTTTCCCTCTTCCTCGAAACCACCATGACTGTGGCTATGACCGGAAAACTTATGGTGGTCAAAATCTCTACCTCCATGGAATCCAAAATCTTTGTGCGTTCCGAAATGTTTACCACCCCCACTCTCATATGAGAAATGAGATTCTTTGAAACTGCTTTTTCCTCCGCTGAATTTTTCACTGCCTCCAAATCCACCGGTTTTTGCGTTGAAGCCGTCGACAGCACCTGATGATTGACGAAAACTATCAGAATTTTTACTCTCATAATTATTTGATGGTTTCCCTCTAGTGAAAATATCTACGTTGGGATCAGTGCCTACAGCGGTCGAGGCCAAAGAAAAAGCTTGACTTTCACCGCCCCCATCCACTCCAGCAGCAGCCCCACTATACAGTCCTTGTTCCAACCCGTCTTTACCACGGGTTAAGCCACTCCACTGCTGTGTATGAATCACTGGTGCTGGGATCGATGGAATTGGTGGTGTTGGTGGCAATGGTGGTAATGGTAGATCATCATTACCTTCGCATTCTTTGCAGTGACCTGGAGATCTAGCATGCCTGTTTAGAGCTGCATCTGAAACGACAACAATATTTTTAAAAACTGTGTTAAGTATTTTTTTATAAATGAAGAAGTGATATTTATATGTATTAAAATAAAATGACAATTATTCGTTATTAAATTAAAGAGAAATTCAAAAATCAACTGATGCGACCTCTATCATACCGTGGCAACGCTCTTATCTCTTTTTTATTTGCACCTTTTATGGCGTTGGCCTACCGGAAGATGTTCCAACTTTTAGCTCATTATAAATAACTATTCAGCTATGAATCATTAATACTATCGTCGTCGACATCTTTATTATGCGTTTTTTTTTTTTTAAAGTATATAAATAAAGCTAACCTTTTTGTACATAAATTTCTAAATAATTATTCGTTGTTCTTGTTTGCGTTTCCAAAGTTAAACAAAAAATCTCTTACTAGATAACACAAACATTCAGAAGAAATGAAAATATTTAGTAGTATAATGAAATATTAAAAAAAACTCCAAAAATATCCCACGTAATATATTGCACGATTCATTTCAAATTTAAAATATAGCTTTTAATGAAAACATCTCACTTAAATATTTACATTACCTTCAGTTCTTAGAACTGCCCCTTGGACAGCACAAAAGCAGATTGCAAACAGGAGTATGATAGCTTTAGCCATTACGTTCGAGCACTGATTCTACTCTGTTAGGTCATTCTTTGATTCAGCATTTTATAGCCTAGCTATTCCGATGTGATAAAATTGTCTTCCAAGAACAGCGACCACAAATATTATAACAAGCAAATTGTTAAAGTAAACAGAAAACTTAGCACTACTGTGAAGAAATTGATATGGAATGTTTATTACGTATAGATACGTAATTTACATAAAAGTAATGAGGATAAACTAATGAAAGAATATGAGGTCATCCAAAATTACATTGCAATTATTGCTTTCGGTATTTGGAAACTGGATCCGTTTTTGCGGTTTTACATTACATTGAATCCTTTTGCTGTATATTCCCTTACGGAAAACATGTATCTGCTGTCTACTGTTACTTCACGCATTGTATACATGCATTTTATTCTTTTTTGGAAAATAGAATTGAAAATGGAATAAATTGGTCACGATAGCCGAGTGGTTGGGTGGTCGGAATTTCGAGTCGAGAGACCCGAGTTCGATCCCCAGGTGGCAGGCGTACCAATGGGTTTTTCAAAAACTTATGTACGAATTGTATCGTTGGCTTGGACATAAAGACGGCGACGGGCTCACCATCTGTCACGTTGTCCCGAAAATATCTTCGGTGAAAGATGGGTCTAACCCTGTATTGCGAATTACGTGAAAATGGAATAAAAAGTGGACTGGCATGTCAGCCACCAAATACCAGAATAAAAACTGTTACTATGTTCCAGTTTAAAGGGTATACAGGACCAGTGTAATCGCAGACTATGAGGTATCCAATTGATCAAAACAAGCCTCTTTCATTTAAACTTATTAGCAGATGTCCGCGGGCTGCAGTAGCCTCTTAGACATTAGATGGTTTATAAGCTCACTTTTCACCAGACACCTATTATAACTATAACTAACCGTACAGAGGGTAGGGTTATATCTTCGAGCAATTTGCTCGAAGAGGTTAGGGTCTAAAATTAACTTGGGTAAAATTAGTGTTGGTATCATTAAGGAAAAGAGTGAGGGTAATTTGAGAAGAAGCAGTAGTGTCACTAATAGTCTAGAGAGTATAGCAGTGTACGAAAATTCGTAGTAGTTGGTTGGCAACGTTGCTTCGTTATTGTGGCTCCTTGAGAATATTTATCAAGTAAGTATTGCGCAAACTTGGTAAGTCCAACTTCGATCCAGAGGTCAATCGGCGAATCCAACTCGGATGGGCAGCGTTCGGGAAATTACGCCATAACTTCTCGTCAAGTATACCTCAAAACCTTAAAAGCAAAGTATACAGCCAGTGCGTGTTGCCAGTGATGACCTACGGAACTAAAACATGGTCCTTCACTGCTGGCCGGATGAGGAAGCTCAAAGTAGTTCAGCGGGCTATGGAGAGGGCTATGTTGGGTGTTTCTCTGCATGACCGAATCCGAAACGATGATATCCGCAGCAGAAGGGTAACCGAGGGTAACCGACAACCGACAACCGAGGGTAACCGACATAGCAGTAAGGATTAACACGCTGAAGTGGCAATGGGCCGGCGACATAGCGCGCAGAACGGACAACCGTTGGGGAAGAAAAGTTCTCGAGTAAGCCTCGTTCTGGCAAGTGCAGTGTAGGACATCCTCCCACAAGATGGAGTGACGACCTGCACAACAATGCGGGAAGGCGATAGGTGCAGGTGGTAATATTTGGAGGAGGCCTATGTTCAGCAGTGGACTTTTGATAGGCAGTAAAGAAGAAGTATTGTGCCTTGTAGACAGAATTATTCATATATAATTGTTACACAAAGTTAGAAGAGTCACGTGGATGGCTCATCAGAATTCCAGTTCGATTCCCTAGACCCACACGTCCACTCTACAGCATAGATGGTTCTACAGCAGACTCTCTCCAATATTTGAAAGTAAGCCTATGCTCGGCACTTACTATGGTACAAGTAATGATTCCCGCTATCTATCCTAAGCTATTACGTGAAGATTTAAGTTTTCACAAAAAGCGGGCGCTGAATTTAGAAAACAAACGCCAAAAGCCAAAGATGGTTTGGTTTGGTCAACTATTGCCATTTCTCCGTTCTTAGATCTTTAATTAGTCAAATATTTTGGTTTCTATTTTTCATAAATAAAAAAGGCAAAATAAAGAAATCCTTTCTGAATAATGCTTACAAAACTACATCTATATACATAAATAAAATTGGATTCTCGTTTGTTATATTGAAATAACCGTTTTTTACTACATGTTTATGAATATATACGCTACATAGACCAAAAAAAACACTGTGTTTTGTATTGCAAGGCGTGCACTCTTCACTACGCCTTGCGTTTGACTAACGCAGTCAGGGCACCATTGACTTTGTTCCCGGCAGCCACACGCCTGAACACATCTAAATCACATTTTCTATCCCGGCTAAAAGCACTCCCCAAGTATACAATTTCATTCACCTGTTCTAGAAAGTCATGAAGTTTACTAGAAATAGTTTATTACAAGTGGAAATGTACCGGTCGATCAATGGACTGTGGCCGCTTGACTCTTACTCCAGACTCTTTTATTAGAATTTTTATACCATTACTATTAAAGCCGCGGAAGACAGGTAGTAGTAAATAAAGTTAAAACCAAGTAGCATCATAAAATTTTCAACATCCTTTTTATTGCAAACATATATTCATAAAAATATTAACACAAATTAAAGAAAAAAAATGGTTTTATTAATTTAATACGTTGTACAAAAAATAAACTCATTACTATAACGGATGACCTTCGTCTCTATAGTGTATCTATGGTGCTGTGTTATATTAGTATATTTTCTTACAGTACAAAGGTTTTAAACCATCGTTAGCGGATTGAGTGGTCACAGGACTTTCACCAGAAGTTTTGGAAGGCTCATCTCCGGTGCCATCTTGCTGTGCGCTTTGCTCGTTTTGTATAAGCGAAGGAGCTGCAAAATGTCAAAATATTAATGTAAGTTTAAAAATTATTAAGTTTAATATCCAATCAAATATAAGGAAGAAATCTTCACGCAATGCCTAATACTGAGGTAGATAGAGGTCTAGACAATTAAGTCCTTTCGACCCTTTTACAAGGCATTTTTGGGACAATGTGACTGGAGGTCAGCCCGTTATCGTCTTTATGTCCAAGCCAACGATGTAATTCGTACATTTAGTTTACTTCGTATTTTATATATTTTATTATATGTATTGGAAATGGCGTGAAGATATTACCTACAACTCTAAACACTAGGAATACAATCGCATGCTTGTTTTTATTTATTTATTTATTTATTTATTTATTTATTTATTTATTTATTTATTTATTTATTTATTTATTTATTTATTTATTTATTTATTTATTTATTTATTTATTTATTTATTTATTTATTTATTTATTTATTTATTTATTTATTTATTTATTTATTTATTTATTTATTTATTTATTTATTTATTTATTTATTTATTTATTTATTTATTTATTTATTTATTTATTTATTTATTTATTTATTTATTTATTTATTTATTTATTTATTTATTTATTTATTTATTTATTTATTTATTTATTTATTTATTTATTTATTTATTTATTTATTTATTTATTTATTTATTTATTTATTTATTTATTTATTTATTTATTTATTTATTTATTTATTTATTTATTTATTTATTTATTTATTTATTTATTTATTTATTTATTTATTTATTTATTTATTTATTTATTTATTTATTTATTTATTTATTTATTTATTTATTTATTTATTTATTTATTTATTTATTTATTTATTTATTTATTTATTTATTTATTTATTTATTTATTTATTTATTTATTTATTTATTTATTTATTTATTTATTTATTTATTTATTTATTTATTTATTTATTTATTTATTTATTTATTTATTTATTTATTTATTTATTTATTTATTTATTTATTTATTTATTTATTTATTTATTTATTTATTTATTTATTTATTTATTTATTTATTTATTTATTTATTTATTTATTTATTTATTTATTTATTTATTTATTTATTTATTTATTTATTTATTTATTTATTTATTTATTTATTTATTTATTTATTTATTTATTTATTTATTTATTTATTTATTTATTTATTTATTTATTTATTTATTTATTTATTTATTTATTTATTTATTTATTTATTTATTTATTTATTTATTTATTTATTTATTTATTTATTTATTTATTTATTTATTTATTTATTTATTTATTTATTTATTTATTTATTTATTTATTTATTTATTTATTTATTTATTTATTTATTTATTTATTTATTTATTTATTTATTTATTTATTTATTTATTTATTTATTTATTTATTTATTTATTTATTTATTTATTTATTTATTTATTTATTTATTTATTTATTTATTTATTTATTTATTTATTTATTTATTTATTTATTTATTTATTTATTTATTTATTTATTTATTTATTTATTTATTTATTTATTTATTTATTTATTTATTTATTTATTTATTTATTTATTTATTTATTTATTTATTTATTTATTTATTTATTTATTTATTTATTTATTTATTTATTTATTTATTTATTTATTTATTTATTTATTTATTTATTTATTTATTTATTTATTTATTTATTTATTTATTTATTTATTTATTTATTTATTTATTTATTTATTTATTTATTTATTTATTTATTTATTTATTTATTTATTTATTTATTTATTTATTTATTTATTTATTTATTTATTTATTTATTTATTTATTTATTTATTTATTTATTTATTTATTTATTTATTTATTTATTTATTTATTTATTTATTTATTTATTTATTTATTTATTTATTTATTTATTTATTTATTTATTTATTTATTTATTTATTTATTTATTTATTTATTTATTTATTTATTTATTTATTTATTTATTTATTTATTTATTTATTTATTTATTTATTTATTTATTTATTTATTTATTTATTTATTTATTTATTTATTTATTTATTTATTTATTTATTTATTTATTTATTTATTTATTTATTTACGTCGTCGTCTTTATGTCCAAGCCAAAGATTTAATTCGTACATAAGTTTTTGATAAACCCATTGGTACGAGCCTGCCACCTGGGATCGAACTTCAAAGCATAATGTCATATGGTATTCTGCTTGACCCCATAAGCAATTGACGTAGAAACAGAATTTGTTTACAAAAAAAATTCGAGCTGTATATAGAAACTTAAAAGAAATTGATATGGAATGTTTATTACGTATAGATACGTAATTTACATAAAAAGTAATGAGGATAAACCAATGAAAGAATATGAGGTCATTCAAAATTACATTGCAATTATTGCTTTCGGTATTTGGAAATTGGATCCGTTTTGCGGTTTACATTACATTGAATCCTTTTGCTGTATATTCCCTTACGGAAAACATGTATCTGCTGTCTACTGTTACTTCACGCATTGTATACATGCATTTTATTCTTTTGGAAAATAGAATTGAAAATGGAATAAATTGGTCACGATAGCCGATTGGTTGGGTGGTCGGAATTTCGAGTCGAGAGACCCGAGTTCGATCTCCAGGTGGCAGGCATACTAATGGGTTTTCAAAACTTATGTACGAATTGTATCGTTGGCTTGGACATAAAGACGGCGACGGGCTCACCATCTGTCACGTTGTCGAAAATATCTTCGGTGAAAGATGGAATAAAAGTGGACTGGCATGTCAGCCACCAAATACCAGTATAAAAACTGTTACTATGTTCCAGTTTAAAGGGTATACAGGACCAGTGTAATCGCAGACTATGAGGTATCAATTGATCAAAACAAGCCTCTTTCATTTAAACTTATTAGCAGAGGTCCGCGGGCTGCAGTAGCCTCTTAGACATTAGATGGTTTATAAGCTCACTTTTCACCAGACACCTATTATAAATATAACTAACCCTACAGAGGGTAGGGTTATATCTTCGAGCAATTTGCTCGAAGAGGTAGAATCTAAAATTTACTTGGGTAAAATTAGTGTTGGTATCATTAAGGAAAAGAGTGAGGGTAATTTGAGAAGAAGCAGTAGTGTCACTAATAGTCTAGAGAGTATAGCAGTGTACGAAAATTCGTAGTAGTTGGTTGGCAACGTTGCTTCGTTATTGTGGCTCCTTGAGAATATTTATCAAGTAAGTATTGCGCAAACTTGGTAAGTCAACTTCGATCCAGAGGTCAATCGGCGAATCCAACTCGGATGGGCAGCGTTCGGAAATTACGCCATAACTTCTCGTCAAGTATACCTCAAAACCTTAAAAGCAAAGTATACAGCCAGTGCGTGTTGCCAGTGATGACCTACGGAACTAAAACATGGTCCTTCACTGCTGGCCGGATGAGGAAGCTCAAAGTAGCTCAGCGGGCTATGGAGAGGGCTATGTTGGGTGTTTCTCTGCATGACCGAATCCGAAACGATGATATCCGCAGCAGAAGGGTAACCGAGGGTAACCGACAACCGACAACCGAGGGTAACCGACATAGCAGTAAGGATTAACACGCCGAAGTGGCAATGGGCCGTCGACATAGCGCGCAGAACGGACAACCGTTGGGGAAGAAAGTTCTCGAGTAAGCCTCGTTCTAGCAAGTGCAGTGTAGGACATCCTCCCACAAGATGGAGTGACGACCTGCACATCAATGCGGGAAGGCGATAGGTGCAGGTGGTAATATTTGGAGGAGGCCTATGTTCAGCAGTGGACTTTTGATAGGCAGTAAAGAAGAAGTATTGTGCCTTGTAGACAGAATTATTCATATATAATTGTTACACAAAGTTAGAAGAGTCACGTGGATGGCTCATCAGAATTCCAGTTCGATTCCCTAGACCCACACGTCCACTCTACAGCATAGATGGTTCTACAGCAGACTCTCTCCAATATTTGAAAGTAAGCCTATGCTCGGCACTTACTATGGTACAAGTAATGATTCCCGCTATCTATCCTAAGCTATTACGTGAAGATTTAAGTTTTCACAAAAAGCGGGCGCTGATTTTAGAAAACAAACGCCAAAAAGCCAAAGATGGTTTGGTTTGGTCAACTATTGCCATTTCTCCGTTCTTAGATCTTTAATTAGTCAAATATTTTGGTTTCTATTTTTCATAAATAAAAAAGGCAAAATAAAGAAATCCTTTCTGAATAATGCTTACAAAACTACATCTATATACATAAATAAAATTGGATTCTCGTTTGTTATATTGAAATAACCGTTTTTTACTACATGTTTATGAATATATACGCTACATAGACCAAAAAAAACACTGTGTTTTGTATTGCAAGGCGTGCACTCTTCACTACGCCTTGCGTTTGACTAACGCAGTCAGGGCACCATTGACTTTGTTCCCGGCAGCCACACGCCTGAACACATCTAAATCACATTTTCTATCCCGGCTAAAAGCACTCCCCAAGTATACAATTTCATTCACCTGTTCTAGAAAGTCATGAAGTTTACTAGAAATACTTTATTACAAGTGGAAATGTACCGGTCGATCCAATGGACTGTGGCCGCTTGACTTACTCCAGACTCTTTTATTAGAATTTTTATACCATTACTATTAAAGCCGCGGAAGACAGGTAGTAGTAAATAAAGTTAAAACCAAGTAGCATCATAAAATTTTCAACATCCTTTTTATTGCAAACATATATTCATAAAAATATTAACACAAATTAAAGAAAAAAAATGGTTTTATTAATTTAATACGTTGTACAAAAAATAAACTCATTACTATAACGGATGACCTTCGTCTCTATAGTGTATCTATGGTGCTGTGTTATATTAGTATATTTTCTTACAGTACAAAGGTTTTAAACCATCGTTAGCGGATTGAGTGGTCACAGGACTTTCACCAGAAGTTTTGGAAGGCTCATCTCCGGTGCCATTCACAGCGCTTTGCTCGTTTTGTATAAGCGAAGGAGCTGCAAAAATGTCAAAATATTAATGTAAGTTTAAAAATTATTAAGTTTAATATCCAATCAAATATAAGGAAGAAATCTTCACGCAATGCCTAATACTGAGGTAGATAGAGGTCTAGACAATTAAGTCCTTTCGACCCTTTTACAAGGCATTTTTGGGACAATGTGACTGGAGGTCAGCCCTTTATCGTCTTTATGTCCAAGCCAACGATGTAATTCGTACATTTAGTTTACTTCGTATTTTTATATATTTTATTATATGTATTGGAAATGGCGTGAAGATATTACCTACAACTCTAAACACTAGGAATACAATCGCATGCTTGTTTTTATTTATTTATTTATCTTCACGCACAATCCCTGACGGGGTAGCCAGAGAGAACAGATCGCCAAGTTTCACGATCCCTACATACTTCTTTAGTAGAATAGAAGAAGAAGAAAGAAGTATGCTTGTTTTTGATTCTTTATTCAAAAACAAGCATACTTCTTATTTTATTGAAGAAAATTAAGTTAACGGTTTACGAATTTAAGTTTTTTAAACATAAATTCACCGGATACTTTATAGAATAAAGAGTTTGAAGAGATTTATAGTATACATTGTAGTGTCGCATTGTCAGTATTTATATCATTTTCGGGACAACGTGACATATGGTGAGCCTGTCGCAGTCTTTATGTCAAAGCTATTCATATAAATCGTACATAGGTTTAAAAGAGTTTTTTTTTATAAGTTTAAAAAGAACTCATTGCTACGAGCCCACCGGACGCGAGTCTCTTATGGTCTCAGGTCATTTGTGCTTAGCTTATAAAATAAATAAAAAACAAATATTTTCACGCAATTCACAATACTGGGGTAAACAGAGGTCTAGTCTAGACAATTAAGTCGCTTTGACCTTCCGCCGAAGATATTTTCAGGACAACGTGGCAGGTGGTGAACCCGTCGTCGTCTTTATGTCCAAGCCAAAGATTTAATTCGTACATAAATTTTTGATAAACCCATTGGTACGAGCCTGCCACCTGGGGATCGAACTTCCATAGCATAATGTCATATGGTATTCTGCTTGACCCCATAAGCAATTGACGTACAAACAGAATTTGTTTTACAAAAAAAAAATTCGAGCTGTATATAGAGAAACTTAAAGAAATTAATATTTTAACACTGGCCTCTCAATACATATATGAAAATTTAATGTATGTGCATAAAAACATTAAAACTTTTCGAAAGACTCCTGATGTACATAATGTAAATACTAGGAACAAACACCAGCTTGTAACACAGGTTACTAGACTCCATAGAGTAAGTAACTCGCTCTTAGAGCGGTGTATACGCTTCTAAAACAAAGTCCCGGTAAATGTGCAAAGCCTGTCTATTAACAGGTTTAAGAAATTTATTAAAGAAAAGCTTTATAGGAAGGGTTATTATAATATAAATGAATATATTATTGACAGTAACCCCTGGAAATGAGGTGATCGCTCCCAAGCTATTTCTAGAAAATATGACATTATATTTGTATAATGCATTTTTTTTGTACTTAGCTTATGTATCAGCATAATCATCATAATGCCTTGTAAAAGTCCAAACACGATTTAGGCCACTACCATACTAAAAACAATATATCTTCACGTTATTCCCAATACACAGGTCAAGACAATCAAGTCCCTTCGACCCACCTTCTACCGAAGATTTTTTTCTGACAACGTGACACGTTGAGAGCCCGTCGTCGTCTTTATGTCCAAACCAACGATTTAAATCGTACATAAGCTTTTTTTTTTGGGGGATCGAACTCGGGTCTCTCGACTCGAAATTCCGACCACCCCCTACCTCTCACTACCTAACCGCTCACTCGGCTATAGAACTATCCACGGGGATAGAACTCGGGTCTCTTGACTTGATTCCGATCACCCAATCACTCGGCTATAGTGACATTTTAAAATAAAATCATATTATAATAATAAAAAATAAATGTTATCATGCATTTTCTCAATACTGAATTACAACGACGACTCACCACGTGTCACGTTGTCCCGAAAATATCTTCAGTGGAAGGTGAATCGAAGAGACTTCCTCGTAATTGCCTAGACTAGACCTCTGTCTACCTCTGTTTTGGGAGTTGCGTGAAGATATGCATTTATTTATTTATTTATTCATTCTGAATTACAAAGAAATCTAAACTATTCTCTTCCCGCTTTTCACCAAAGCCTATTTAGGATAACGTAAATGGAGAAACCTGGTGAGACTCATAACAGTTTTAAAGAAAGTTGCTAAATGATAGAGGAAAAATGAGAAAAACAAAAATAGTATTTTTTTTAAATATTATCTTATATTATTATAAACAATGAATGTTCTGATCTTTCTCTTTATTAATGAAGGTCATGTTATACGAATAAATGTTATTTGAATGTAGACTTTTAAATACATTTTTCTGTGAAATAATTTTTTTAAATATTTTCTTATTAAATATTAATATCATAAACAACAGTGGTGAATATATAATAAAAACTTGACATGACGAAAAAAAATTATGTTCTTATGCAATTTTTATTGACTTTAAAACATTATAAGTTATACTGAACTTTTTGTTATTAAATTACAAAGAAAAATGTTTATGGCAAGGTCGTTGATTCCACGATACGGCTATGGTCGCGGGTTCGGATCCCGCCCGTATCTATTGAAGTTTTAAACATTTTATCTCTTTAATATGATTATTTTCTTTTTTAAAACTCATTTGAAAAGCTGATGAACATATATGATGATAATATTTTTCAATGGATAAAACAAAACTAATTCAGGTCAAAACAATTTCATTTTCCGGAAGACGCTTTTGAACTGGACTTCGCCACGCCGCCATGTCCGCTGCTGATGCTGACACTCTTAGAGATGCTGATGTTAAGCCCAGATTTTGGCCTATTACCGCCGAATCCTGGACTGCCGAAAGCTGGTTTTCCGAAACCGGGACCGCCAAACCCGGGACCACCGAATCCGGGTTTTCCGAATCCAGGTCCGCCAGGGCCAGTATACGGTCCTCCGAAATTGGGGCGACCACCTCCTCCAGATACTGCTTTTGCGTTTGCTTGACTAAATGAACCGAATTGTGGTGAGCGTGCTACACGAACTCCTGAAATTATAATTAATTTTTTGTAATACCAATAAATGGCATTGTAAAATCGTTTTTGATGTAATTAATTTTGAATAATTTTGCCCCTTTCTTCTCGTAGGTGTCATCAAAGGCTGAATCCTGCAAAATACAATAGGCAACCGGCAGATTGCGGGATTATGATCTTAAAAATACGATAATCATCTAAAAATTTCTTTTTTAAGAAATTTGTCCAAGTGAGTGTCTTTTGTTGCTTTTTAAATTTATCAAAAGACCGAATTCAAATATCGAATATAGGCGTCCCCCTTTAAACATTGCCACAAATAACAGTCGCACAGTCCTACCAACATCCATCTGCACACAAATCAAATAACGACGTTGAGTCGAACGTATGATAAAATTAAAATAAACGTCTATTTTAATTGTTATACAACATATGTAACAATTAAAATAGACGAGTAGCTTCGAGAGTTCGAATCAGAAAATTAGAGTTTGATAACCTTGTTTTATAAACTTAACATTTTTTGATAACCTTTTTTGAGTTATTCTCTGATCCTGGACACTAAAACAGAAAGGCTCCAACTGTCATTTCATATTCGCCTGTGATGAAATGTTAAAAAAATTAGTTGTCAACATCTCTGACCATACTGACCATACCAGTGTTGGATAAAAGGACATGAATTTGTTGATTATCAATTTTTAGTCGATTTTTTAATCAACCATCAACCTGAAACGGCAACTTATTTTTTCTAACATTTGATAAAATTTTGCAACGTATTATGATGGGAAAGTTTGCCGGAAGGAAAGCTGTTTGTTGCAGAAAAAATCTTGGAAATGCAACATCCGGCAATGGACTGGCCACGATGCTGCCTGCCACGATTCGCCTCACAAAAAATGAGTATTTGAAGCTGAGACCCAAACTTCGCTAGTCGTAGATGCACTCGAAGAAAGAAGTCGATTTTTATCGAAGTCTCTAAACATGTATGAGGATTAAACTTACCAGCATTTGTTTCAACTATACACACCACCAAAATTCCGATAAGAAAAGTTTTAAGCAACATCGTGAACACACGGAATATGAAGTCATAATAACCAGTCTAATATTATGGAAGTTTATTTATACACCACGGCTAAATATTGAATGTTCACACTAACACGTAAAAACAAATATAGCACTAGACTCATTTTGACAGTGCATTTGACTAGCTTAATTTATCAGTAAAAACACTCTTGTCTTTTCCGACATAAAGACGGTAGTCGAATGGTTCTATAAGAAAGAAAAACTGATTAAAATTGTAAAACCCAGAAGAAACATTTTTATTTACTCAAAACCACATAAACATTTTTATTCTCTAAAACAAAAATAAATATCTTCACGCAATATAGAGGTAGACAGAGGTCTAGTCTAGATAATTAAGTCCCTTTGACACACCTTCCACCGAAGATATTTTCGGGACAACGTGACAGGTGGTGAGCCCGTCACCGTCTTTATGTCCAAGCCAACAATATATTCGTAAATAAGTTTTTGAAAAAGCCATTGGTACGAGCCTGCCACCTGGAGGTCGAACTCGGGTCTTTTGACTCGAAAATCCGACCACCCAACCACTCGGCTATCGTGACTCTTTTATCTCTACAGGTATAAAACAATGTTCTGCTTACATTTATCTATGAACTAGTTGTTCTTAATCTGTATTCGGCTTTAATTCAGAAATCGTTAAATCTTTTAGCATCTTTCCTAAACTCTAAATTCCAATCCAAGCCATAAAATCGATTAAAAAGTTATTTGATGTTTTCAGCGGTAATAATAATTTGTTTCCCAAAACAGATTCGAAAATCGAATTACTTTTCATAAATTTGTATAATGATATTTATTTTTTTTCTGGAAACATAATATTTTATCAAGAGTATTTTTTCCTAATTTCCTCATGAAAGGCCGTCGTTTCATAAGTACGTACAATATCCGGCCTTTTAAAGTCCCCTGAAGTAATTAGTATGGCGGTTTTGTGATAAACACGTTTGGCTAATTACAAGTCTGCTGATTTTTCTCTCATATTTCTGACGTCTCTCTCACGTCACTGAAAGCTTAGGTGAAAGTTTGAAAGATATTTCAAATAAGTTTTATCTACACCTCTGACTTCCCCAGTTTTGAAAAAAAAAAACGAGAAGATAACAAAATCCAGTACTATACCAGTGTAATAGTTATATTATACAAAGGTGGAGACCGAGTCAAAAGTACAAATATATTTACACTATTATAATATATTTACAGATTTCCAAGTTTTTCTATAAACTACCCTACAGTTTACCGAATTCGTGTAATATTCAAACGTGTGTTGAAAATTTCAATTAAATTTTTCACTCACACATTTACTTTGTTTGATAAACCGCTGTCGAACTTTGCAAACTTTAAAGATTCTCAGAGCTTATTCGTAGCACATCTACTGTTTTAAGTGAATAATATTACACAAACAGGAAAATTCTCTTCTTCTTAGACGAAAGATTCTCTTAATCTATATTATATATATATATATATATATATATATATATATATATATATATATATATATATATATATATATATATATATATATATATATATATATATATATATATATATATATATATATATATATATATATATATATATATATATATATATATATATATATATATATATATATATATATATATATATATATATATATATATATATATATATATATAAAATATTTTTTACTATTTTTGTCTGTCTGTTTATTCCAAGGCCAATCTGTGAAAGGGCTGGAACGACAGCTAGTCTATCATAAATCTATTTATATAATATTGATGGCAACTAAAATTTTAACACTAGTTCGAGAGTTTACTACAAATACTTTATGACTAGAAATACATGTACTGGATGATCCAATGGACTGTGGCCGCTGGACTCCAGACTCTTTCATTAGAATTTTACTACGGACAGATGTCATGATAGCCGAGTGGTTGGGTGGTCGAGGTTCGAGTCGCCCAAGTTCAATCCCCAGGTAGCAGGCTTGTACCAATGGGTTTTTTCAAAAACTTATTTACGAACTATATCGTGGCTTCGACATCGGCTTGGACATAAAGTCGGCAAATATATGTCTTCGGTGGATTGTGGGTCTAAAAGACTTACTTGTCTAGACCTTTCTCTACATCTTAATTGGTAATGGCGTGAAGGTATTTATTTTTACTACCGACAGAATTAGATCATAGATCATTTGACAAAACTAGATTCGGACGCTATTCGGACGCCGTTCGGACAAGGTTTGTGTGAAATTTATTTCACACAACAAACCTTACCAACCAACTTACAAGCCGCTGCGTTAATACCTTTAACGTACCTTTCTGTTAATTTTTTGAGCTAGTATGCTTTAAGATGATTATCGTGCCATCTTTCGATTGATATTTGCTGATATTTCCAAGGCTTTGGCATAATATTTCCAAAGCTATCTATGGTTTGTAAACACAACCATGGGAAAAAGGGGGGTTGCATATCCCTACACCTATAACACACAGCACAACTCTCCGTGATTATTTTGTTTGTATCTCACAAAAGATCATTCGTCGTAGTCATTTATTTTTATTCTTAGTGAAAATCTTTTTTAGATCTTCACGTCAGCTAACATTTTTTCCTAGAAAATACGACCCCCTTTCTTACCGTGAGTGTGAGAAGAGAAGAGTCAAAATACAACAATCAAAACCATCCAGTAGTACTTCGATCGTGAATCCGCTCGCCACGCGCGGCGGTCATGGCAATGGCGGAGGTATCTGTCCTGCAGAGGACTTTCACAGGTTGTTTTATTCAATATTAAAAGGAAAACCATTTTGAACATGGCATGTTTTATATTCAGGCAATAACCGGTATTAATTTTTTTGCTTAAATAAAATATATAATTAATAAAATAAAACGCAATTCTTAATTCATAGATTTGTTTTTATTAGCAGTGTCTGATAAGTACTTCACTCTAAATTCACTCAATTATATATTCTTTGGATAATTCTTAAGACAATCAATTAATTACACCTTCAACTCGACAAAGTACCTGAATCATTTTCCAAAGGAACCGGAACTTGCACTTGACTGAGCCGCACTTCGGCCGCCACCAGCATTTATGCTTACACTCTTCGATATACTTATAGATCCTTGTGGTATTAATCCAAATCCGGACCCACCGCCGTAACCGAACCCATGTGGTCTACCGCCACCCGGGACACCGCCGAATCCGCCTGGGCCACCACCGAAACCACCTCCAAAGCCACGTCCGCCTCCAAATCCATCACCTCCTCCAAATCCACCGCCGCCTCCAAAACCTCCCCCTCCTCCGAAACCTCCCCCACTTCCAAAACCGCCTCCGCCTCCGAAGCCTCCGCCGCCAAACTCGGGACCATGGTGATGATGATGATGATACGGGTTATAACCTCCAAAAGAACCGGCCTGTGCGTTTGCTTCACTGAAACCGAACTGCGGCGACCGCACTATACGAGTTCCTGTAACAAATATTTAAGATCTGGCATAAAAACTGGCATAAAACATTTTCAATAAAAGTAATGTAAAAAAAAAGTATTTGTAAAGTTAAAATTCGAACGAGTAATATCCTTAAAAACAAATATTTTAGTTTGATTTAAAACGTTATGATTGTATACTCTTTGGCTTGAATTTCCTTTATTATATTAGACCTTCGTCTATCTTCTGTGCATTATTTTATTCTTAGAAATATATAGAGACGTACCGGCATTGACATTTACAAATGTAGCAACGAAAAAGATTCCAAGAAGACAAATTCTCCGAACCATCGTGAAGGAAAGAATTCAAAACTGTAGTGACTATGCTGAACGTATTTGCTTCCAATATATACTTGACAACAAAACTACTTACTTTGAACTTGAGTGAGAATATTAGCACAATTGTTGTTTAGATACAGACTACTCAACGGACGGAGACACTACAAATCTGTTATTGCATTATAAAATGTTGGTTCATGAATGATGGTAAAACAGAGAGAAAAAAAATATAAATTGCATATTGCAGACCAGGAAGGTAATTAACCAATTAAAAGGAAACAACTGTAATATTATTTTTAAAGGTAATTACAATACCTAAAAAAATATTAAAATAACACTGGGGAAAAAATCAGATTTTTAAAAATACTAGCACTTTTAATATGTTAAGTATTCCTGTCTTCTTCTTTCGACCATTGTTTTAACACTTTTATTAAGTTCGCGAAAAAAAACTGTATATTTTTTTCCGATTCTTTCAAAGCTTTCTTCATTCAAAAAATACAAAATTAATTTCGCTGAATTAGAAAATTAAACGAAAACGATATCCGAGAAGTCACGATAGCAGAGTGGTTGGGTGATCGGAATTTCTAGTCAAGAGACCCGAGTTTGTTCCCTAGGTGGAAGGCACGTACCAAAGGGTTTTTCAAAAACTTACATACAAAAAAGGTTTTTCAATTTTTTTTGTTTTGTTTTCAATTTTTCAAATTTACTTGTAAATATTTATTTGTCATAAATGAGAATGTTAGAAGAAATAAAAAATAGTTCATAAAGCATAGGCCACTCTAATGATGTCTCTGTTTTCAACCTACACTATTAAACTTTTTTATTATTCCGGTATAGGGGATTACCTTCAAAGTTTGAAATCCATAATATTTGCCCTAAAATATTGACTCTAACCACAGAAGTATTGATTGGATTTTACCACTCGCATATGTCTATGCAGAGTTTGTTATAAACAATGCAGCTTTGTTTATTCAAAATTCCATATTTAATTATTTGCTAATCTGTTTAAAATTCAGTTTTAGTCTCTCAGAGTAAATAGATATCTCTCAAATGACCTTCGAGCTAGTTTGGACCATAGTTTACATGTTCCGTTTCACAACCAGGGTCACGTTAAAACCATTTTACTACGGAGTTACAGAGTCAAGGTTTCATTAAATGAACATAATATTACCAACAAAAGTAAATCATTTCAGTGTCAAGAAGATGGTAGCAGTCAGTTCTTTCCACGGATAAATATTTAGGTGCTTTCTATCGAACTTTAACAGGAAAAAGTCGTGGCTACAAAACATCAGGTAGTGAACGTGGAATCTCCTCTGCCGAAAAAGTGTTTCGCCTGACCAGGAATAGACAGAGCTTCAAGGAACTGACTGACAACCTTCAGTAGTGAAGAAGCATGAAAAGAAGAAGATTCCAGCTTTAATAGGAGTGAGGGGACCTTACCCAACATGTTTAATTGTTTCATTATTATAGAATACTAGCTGCACCACGCGCCTTTGTCCGACGCTCCCAGTTATAAAATGATATTTTATATTCCTTATTTTATATTAAAAAAAACCTACGACTAGCCTATGTTAATTCAGATTTTTAATAGTATGAAAATAGAATCAAAGATTTCGTTTTAAAGGGTTTTGTTTTTTATGCAGATATTACTTTGTATATAAATTTTGTTGTCTATGGATAGTGATAATTTAAACTAAACTAATTTCCGTCACGATAGCCGAGTGGTTGGGTGGTCGGAATTTTGAGTCGAGAGACCCGAGTTCGATCCCCAGGCGGAAGGCTCGTACCAATGGGGTTTTCAAAAACTTATGTACGAATTACATCGTTGGCTTGGACACAAAGGCGGCGACGGGCTCACCACCTATCACGTTGTCCCGAAAATGTCTTCGGTGGAAGGTGGGTCGAAGGGACTTAATTGCCTTGACTAGACCTCTGTCTACCCCTATATTGGGAATTGCGTGAAGATATTTATTTATTATTTATTATAAACTAATTTCCGCGTAAACTTAAGACACTGATTATTCTACTAGGACTTCTACAGGTAACATATTCCTTTACTACTTTAAAATCACCAGTGAAAGCCACTTTGCCCTTTAATAACCCTTGGCGATTGATTATCCAAGCTCAAAATATAATAATAAAATTTTTGAACAATTACGATAGCCATAGATTGAGTCACGATAGCAGAGTGGTTGGGTGGTCGGAATTTCGAGTCAAGAGACCCGAGTTCGATCTCCAGGTGGCAGGCTCGTACCAATGGGTGGAAGATGGATCTTAATTGTCCAGACTAGACCTCTGTCTACCACTGTATTTTTAATTGCGTGAAGATATATATTTATTTATTTGAACAATCACACACAGCATCCAGTTACAGTATAGATAGATTGATCGCTTGACGATAAATCCCCAGTGTTTGAATTACATATATTCGTCAAAAAAAAATATATACATTAATAAGCAGCTAAAGCACTTGTGTTATGGAATCGGAAACAACAAAGGCACCACAGGATTTTCTTCATTGCCCTTTCCGGGAACCCGGAACCCCAGAGGTGGCGACACCCTGAAAACCGTACGCCACTCGACCACGGAGGTCTTCTAATCATCACACCGCTGAGATACGCTGCTATTAAAATAGACGCAGTACAATGACAGAATATAAGTGTCTTGTTTCTCCATACATAAGCATTTCTATTGATGCAGTTTACATACCTCCATGTACTGAAGCCACTTACTTTAGGACAAGGCTGCCGAAATTTATTTTAACTGTGCTGTGTTTGGAATTTGCCACATTTTTGTGTTGCCCTGGCCTACTTGCCATACATATACCTACTAGAAGAATAGGTAAATATATAGCAAGAACGCCTCAATCGCATTTACACAGCAGACAACCTATTTAGATCGCCTCTCGACGCCCCTGGGATAATACCCTAGGGCGGTACGATGCACAGTTATGGAATACGGTTATGTGGGGCATATAACATGACAACATTCATAAGGGACTATTAAAGTCCACTGCAGGCCATAGGCCTCTCCCGTAGGGAGGATTTGCCACAATCGCCACACTTGGCAAAGCGGTTTGGCGATCTCAGTAGCAGACCCCTCGCACCTCAGACGCTGCTGCACATCTTCGGTCTGATCATTTTGTCCTGATATTTTTCGAGATGGTTATCGCACCATAACGATATTCTGGGCTGTTTCCCTTAGTCGCCTCTTGCGACACCCACTGGAAGAAAGGGAGTGGCAATATTCTTACACTATTACCAGACGGTATATATTACTAACGTAGATTAATATACATACGGTGGATAAAAATAAAAATAAATTGAGCTTTCCTTTTTGAAGCGTAAGATAATCTTTGATAATTTATTGTTGAAACGTCATTGACAATCGTCTAAAATACAATAAATAGAAAAATAACCGCTACGTTACATTTGTGATAAATAAAAACATGATTTCAATGTGATTTCATGTCATCAGAACTCACATAATGGAAGAGCACCAAAAATCTGTTTGGGTACGCTCACAGCGGCACGTGAATATACTTATTTGGAAATCCTATCTCCAGAGACAGTAAGTCAGTTTCATAAATTCTTAGAGCATTTGGCGCGGTGTAATAAATGAATGAAAGTTTTCGCCGTCTAACTTACAGAATGGGAATTGAAAGGCATGCAAATACGAAATAATTTACGAAATTATACAGATCGTTTCAGGTAAAAGTATTTATGTGCCATAGCATATGTGCTGGAAATTCGTATCAGAGAAATAATACTATCCAAATGCTTGTGGCCTTTGAAGCTAAGGGTTCGAGGAAACTGTAAAATCCTGCTAAGAGACTTTTGTTCGATTACCAGGTGGCAGGCTAGTACCAATGGGTTTTTCAAAAACTTATGTACGAAGTATATCGTTGGCTTGGACATAAAGACGGCGTCGGGCTCACCACCTGTCACGTTGTCCCGAAAATATCTTCGGTGGAAGGTGGATCGGAGAGACGTAATTGTCCAGATCAGACCTCTGTCTACCCCTGTATTGGGAATTGTGTGAAGATATTTTTTCTTTCTTTTTTTATACTTAAAGCACCTAGCTCTTTGGGAAATAACAACTTATTTACCTATTAACTATGAAGTTTTTTTTGTAGCTGTGATATAGTTTTTTTTTTTCAGACGAAGGTGGCCAATTCTGCTATTCGAAACACTATTTGCCGGAATATTTTTCGTTTTGGCCGTTTTTATAGCTAAGCCGGTGTTCCTAACTCCGATTCGAGCGGAACCCGAGCCGCCACTCACCGCGAGCGATCTCGTCGCCAATTTGCACCATAATAGCATCCTGGGATACGCACCAAGAAGACCACCATTCGAAGAGATCATGAATAGAGCTGGAGATATTTTAAATATAGGTAAAAAAAACCAGAAAGTTTCGTATTCGGTAAAAATAGTTATAATTTTAATAATCCAACGATTAAGGAATATTTAACGATAAAATAAATATAACGATATCTGCTATTCTTTCGCCCCCATATTTAATTTATAAATTGAAATAAAATATCTTCACGCCATTTCCAATACTGGAACATACAGAGGTCTAGACACGTAAGCCCTTTCAACTCACCGTTCACCGAAGACATTTTTGGGGTAACGTGACAGGTGGTGAGCCTGTCGCCATCTTTTATGACTAAGCCAAAATATTGTATTAATTGTTGTATTGCAACAATATTTGTATGTATATTTTTATATCATCTGTATATAATAATGTATTTTAAGGGGCCCCTGGAAATCAGGGCTGACATGTACCAGAGCAGATTTCATCCCACCAATATACCTGAGTGCCTCTCCTTTTTGTCACATTGCTCTACTTCAAAATTGAGTTCCATTTAAAATTTGTCTATATAACTTGTCTATATTTAAGTCTTTTTTATTCTACTGTTATTTTTAATTCTAAGTATCAAATAAATGTTTCGTTCTTTCTTTCTATTATTGCCACCTTAAGTTTTGAAAAAAACCCTATTAGTAAGGGCCTGGTGATAGAACTCGGGTCTCTTGACTCTAATTCCGATCACCCAACCACTCGACTATCGTGACACATATATCAGAAGTGTTATTATTTCGCAGAAATTCTCCCTGGCAATTCGGAGGATGATCTCAACAATATTCTCTATAACCGTTCGAGAGGCACGCCGTTAAATATCTCTGTAATATGGGTTATTTGGAAGGAGAAGGTTAGTAGATTGTTTCTTATGAGTTTAGTATAAGAAACACTTTTGAACTTCTCTTGGGTGTACTGGTTTTGATTACCTATGCACTATTGGAAACGGTGTTTTTCTCTTATGAAATCCTATCAGATCGAATTCTATTTCGATGTAGGAACTTATTTCATATTTCGAGCGGCACTATTTTTAAATCTACCATCGTTTAGTAAAGGGTATCCTCTAACGGAGAAACTATTGGCTAAGCAACTCCGTGGGTATACTTTTTTTTATCTTTTTTTTTGTTATTAAATTAAAGAGAAAAAAATCTTTTTTTATCATATTTTTGTTACAAACCTATGAGAAAGCCTTAGAATTGAAATTGTCGTCACAATTAACGTCACGATTCCACAATAGCAAAACGTTAGTCGGATCACTAGATTATCTAACGACCTTCGTGGACGAGTGGCGTAAATACTGGTTTTGAAGTTATCGCCACCTCGAGGTCTCGGACTCGATTCCCGGTCGGGTCAATGTAGAAAAACCACTTTCTATATTTTCTCGGGTCTGAGTGTTTGTTGTGCCTTCGTTGTTTCCGATACCTCAAGTGCTTTAGCATCTTACATGTGGATCGAAGCAATGTACGTGATGTTTATTAATTCTTAGCTGAGATAGACCCTGTAGGTGGGTTTTTTATATTACTAATCTAATAAATCGTAATAATATTAATTTTTAGCCTCCAAGGATCTCTGAATGTTATTAATATTCATAATTTATATTGCTGTTCTTTAAACTTAGTACCGTATTACACTAATGTTTATAGTGTAGCGGGAGGTCAGTTCACAAGGACAGGTGACTTATCAAAAAAAAATATTTAAATGAGGATCTCAAAAACTAGTAATAATAAGGCAATAACTCAAAAAGTAAGTGAAAAGATGTTGCAATATCATCGTCGCTCTAAGTTATAATATTACATGAGACATGATAGATACGTAGTACAAAAAAATCAATGTATTTTTTATACTTGAATTTACAACTTTATTCGCTTGTATATAAAGCTAATTAAGAAATAAGAGAAGTAGCGCTTGTTACATTTCTCAGTTTTTTTTTAAATAAAATAAATACATATATACATAGGGACAACATCACATACATTGATCCCATCCCAATGTAAGATGCTAAAGAACTTGAGGTAGAGGAATCGGAAACAACGAAGGCACCACATACATCCAGACCCGAGAAAATGTAGAAGAAGTGGTTTTTCTACATTGATCCGATCGGGATCCAACCCCGGGACCTCGCAAATAAATTTTTAAAATGAGTACAAATGTTTGTGTGACACATAAAAAGAAACAATGTTCATTTCATACATTAATATTTTCTGATATAATAATACAACTAATTTCAATAGTTCTCTTCTAATTTAAATTCCTTTCTAAGAAAACCTTTACAGAATACGTACAAAAATAGGGATTTTGAATGCCTACGAAATTCAAAATAAATGTTCCTTTAAAGGAAGAAAATGTCTGGAAATTTAGTATAAAGAGTACAGAACGGGCGCGGCTGGCGATTCAAGAACCAAATCTGCTTCCTAACCCTCACCTTCATGCCGGCTTCCTCGGCGTGCAAATGGTGGTCAGTCAGGCGATCCTGGAACACGTCACCGTGAAGCCACCCACATTTGAAGTAAGTAGTCGGTCCTCAATTCTTTTTGTATATAAACTTAACTAAAGTTAGAGGATATTACATTTTGTATGTATTATATACGTATGTATATCTATATATTAATGATTGTGATGTCTGTGGATCATAATTCTTATATTATATACATATCTTTAGCTTTAATTCTTCAATATGTTTATTTATATTTTAAAATTTAAGTATTCATTTATTTATTTTGTCAAATTATTACACAACCTATCATATATCTATAGCGCAGTTAATGCCTTTGGTTGCTTGGAAGAGAAGCAATAAGGCCGCCAAATTAAACATGTCTTTAAAATTTTAGTTTTCTCGTTTTCATCGATTTGGTAGTGTACAATAAAGTTTTATCATTTATTCATCAAAAGTTTGTAGGAAATAAGTGTAAATAAAGTAATTAGTTTTCTATTTAAATTATTTTCATTATTAGTATTTATATTTGTCTAATAACTGCATCTAACTACATATAAAACAAAACAAATAACAAAAATAATTGTAACTAATAATTGAGTTTTTAATAAAAATGTTAGAAAAAGTATGCTTGCCGAAACCCGGGATTGAACCGGGGACCTTTAGATCTTCAGTCTAACGCTCTCCCAACTGAGCTATTTCGGCTGATAACTGAGTTACGAAATTTATAAAGTTGTCTCTCACTATCGTCAAGCTTGGCAATTGCAGTGTTCGCAATTGTGTAACTTATTAATATAAGTTTAGTTTTAACTCTATGTACATACCTCCAAAGAATTAAAATTTATATTAAAGATTAGAAATTATTTTAACATAATTAAACCTACATATAAATCATTAAACTGAAAAAAGGTGTCGCAATGAAATCATGTACAATTTTAACTGTAGAGTAGGGTCTAAGGAACTAAACAAAGCCTTTTTCCCATCCTAGCGAATGAAATAATACAAAATTTATCATAAAGTTATTATAACTTACTTTAACAAAAAAATGTCCTTTAGAAATATTATATGTATTTCATCCTTTCATTGCATGCACACGGTACCATTGTTTACCCAGACAATTATTGTGTTTTAAATTTGGAAACAGCCAAAAAACTCTGGCTATTTTAACATCCCGTTTACTTGTCTTTAAACTATAGAACGATGATGTCAATGTGATGACTGGGAACAAATTAACAGGTTGACAGCTGTCGACCTTGAACACTTCGTTCGATATCAATGGACCTACAACAAAACATTTTCAAAGCATTTGATCGATAACATCTAGTGTAAAAGATTAAACAGTCTTTGTGCTGTGTCAATAGATGGCGCTTTAATACAATTCAATACATGTTTTTTTTTTATATGTTCGTAATTGAACCTTGTCTGACTTAGTCGGCGAGAAGTGAGCTCTTTAATATATTTTACTATTTTGTTTTATTTAAACGAATATTTTCAATTTGTTGGCGTTAGGCTCAACTGTAGGTCTTAAGTCTCTTGGTCCGAATTTTGATAACCCAATCCCTCGGCTATCGAGACTTTTTTTACTTATAGAGGCTGTAAGGTAGTTATTATATTATCTTTTCGCAGCTGAGTCTAATAGCAATGCCCGTATCGCCGCTCATGCAGCAGAGAGCTGTCAAACAAGCCCTAGCTGGCATCCTGATGTGCTTCACAATGGCACTCCTACCGCCCGTGCTGGAAATTGAGGCGCTGGTCGTCACGGAATCGGTAACACGTTTCAAAGTAAGTCAGTATTAGAAAAAATATATCTTCACGCCATTCCTGCTACTGGGGTAGACAGTACAATGAATATAAAAAAGTGTTTGGAGCCGAAGACATTTTTTGGGGCAATGTGGTGGTGAGCCTACGCCGTCTTTATGTCCATGCCAACGATATAAATCGTACATAAGTTTTAGAAAAAAACCATTGCTACGATCGATGATCGAACTTGGGTCTCTTGACTCACAATCCCGATCACCCAACCACTCGACTGTCGTATTCGTAACTAAGCAGTACCAAATAATAATACTGTTTCTGATAACTATTCCAACGAAGCTGCAATAAGTGTGTCTGGATTTTGCGACAATAGTCGAATGGCAGGCCCTAACCTGTGATATTAAGTTTCGTAGTCTGTACCCTAAGCCGTTTAATTATTGACACTTAATATATAAAGAATTCTTTTAAAGCAATGGCGAATTTACTAATAGACTTAGCCTAGGGCGGCAAACTCGGCAGATTTAACCTCAAATCAACACCGGCGGATCGTGATTGTTTTGATCATTTCTAATAAATTATAAATAAATATCTTCACGTAATTCTCAATATAGGGGTAGACAGAGGTCTAGTCTAGACAGTTAAGTCCCTTCGACCCACCTTCCACCGAAGATATTTTCAGGACAACGTGACAGGTGATGAGCCCGTTTTTGAAAAGCCCATTGTGTTTTTGAAAAACTCATTGGTACGAGCCTGCCACATGGGGATCGAACTTGGGTCTCTCAACTTGAAATTCCGACCACCCAACCACTCGGCTATCATGACTTGTTCATTTCTGAGAATCTATATCAAAACATCGCTAAAGAAAATTAAATCTCATATACAATCTGAATACTTTAACTCTCTTTCCAGCGTTCCCTACGTATCCGCGACGTATCTTTCTCTTCTATCTACTGCGGGTGGGTTATGTACGCTTACTTTACCGCACTGCCGATCTGCGTCCTGGCCGGCATCACTCTGATCCTCATATTCCGCTGGATCCATCTCCTTTTCGCCCTTATCACCGTTCTTGCATATAAAACCGTTCTTATTATGCTCGCTATGATTATGGCCATGTTTCATAATAAAGGTATTTAATAATTTATTAACAATTTAATACATAGATACATGCGTAGATAGGAAAAACATTACATACATTGCTCTGATCCTAAAGTATACAGAATATGTGTAATAGAACCCGATGAAATGTATTAAAAGTGGTTTTCTACATTGTCCCGTCTGGAAATCGAACCCGAAGCCTCAGAGTTCTGCAGCTGCCGACCCATTGAAAACGTGTGGCGACCACTCGTCTACGAAGGTCGTCAAACAACTCAATTTCCTTTGGATTTCGACTCTTACAGTAACAATAGTTAGTTTAGTCGGATTGAATTTCCAATAGAGCTTAAACCTCCGTCCAATAAAGTCTATAACAAAAAATAAACAATATTTTATTTGGTTTTCATGTCTTGAACACGAAACCGTGTTTATGTTATTGCTGATGATTTATTTGTAAAGATTTGATGTCACAAGAAATTGTTGTAAATTTTTGTTCTTCAATTCATTTTTAAAAATATACACATGCAAAATTTTTATGTTTCCTTTTACGTTCTTATGTTTTCGCCGTATTAAAATTGTCAGGCGCTAACTATTTAATAGCGGGAATGAGTTAATCTCAGAATAGACTAAACAATGTTTCCAAGTCTTCACATGATTGTTGATACCCTATAATCTAGTATTAGTAATCCAGGCACTGGAATATGCTTTTCCTATACCATTTTGGGATTTTTTAGACCTTTTTTTCCGTATTACAGCATGGATAGCTTGCACCTGGACAATGTTGTTTACAATACTCCAGACATTTCTGTCGGAATTGTTGGTTCACCATAAATTCGACATAGAGAACAGAGCCCTAACTTTCTTTCTACAAGTACTCCTGCCGCCATTGGGCCTTGTGCATGCGTTTAATGAGTTTGCATTATTGCAAACCGGGCGTAAGTTATAATTCTATATACATATATTTGTTTACGAATACGTACAAAAACGAATTTTTTGTGTATACCTACCAAATTGGAAACGTATACTTATGACTTGACAAAAGATAATTTATGCCAATTTATTAACTTTAAGGAAGAAGAAATTAAAAATGTTCATTCGATACAACCAAGATGTAATACCAATACATATTATTTAATTGCTTGGGGTTATAGTAACGAAGAAAGAGACATTCGACTCAGCTTTATGCTGCTGCAGTGTAGCTTCAATGCCGATACACATAATATACCGCTGCCGTTATTAAATCTCGGGAACAGACACCATTAAAGAAAGAAGAAAAGTACACATACAACAAACATAACTAGATAAAGAATAAAGATATTTATAATAACGGCTTAAAAATGGCATACAATATATAATTAATGACATATCTAATTACCGAAACCCAGTGAAACGTTCTTAATTTCGATTTGGGTGACGTCTGTGACTGTGCAAATATAATTTTATAATTATTACTAAAATACTATGCTCGTATTATTTATACATACATTTATACATACAAACTAATGAAAGTACACATTATTTTCAACGTCATAACTTGAAACAGACTAAGCAGTCTGCTATTATTTGGAGCTATAAGCATAGTTTCAGAGTGATTTATGCAATTCTCAGGTGGTTCGGTCAATGATGATTCTTTAATCTATCCAATACTTTCCTGGATGTTAATGATTCTCTTCTATTTCGCGATACTTATGATCTTGCAAAGAACAATCGGCCAGGAAAAAGCCATCGGAGGTCAGGTGTCATGGAAGTCCATCATCTTTAAAGAAAGCGAGGTATATGTTTATTATTTATTTGTAAGTCGTGTTGTCTGCGTCATTGGTTGATCCGGATTCGAATCAGGAAACACGAGTATGATAAAAATCTTCAGGAGGAAGATACATAGCTATTAGTTCGATAACCTCCGTGGACGGGTGGCTTACATACCGGTATTCATGGTGTCGCCAGCTCTGAGGTCCCGGTTTCGATTCCCGGACAAGTCCAATGCAGTAAACTTTTTTACAATTTTTCGGCTTTGGTTGTTTGTGGTAACTTCATTGTTTCTGATTCTATAAAACCAGTACTTTAGCTGCTTAGATTCGGATCAGAACATTGTATGTGATGTTCTCCTATTTATTTATCTATATAGTTTGCTGGGACAGGAACACAGCGTTAGAATTTGCCACGCCACGTTTCCTCAAATAATATTCGCTTAAAAAGATGTTCAAGGCTTTCAGTAACCGCTTACCGTCGCGTGAACTGTAATTTGTCTGGGAGCCCATTGTAATAAACCTATCATCTGTCAAAAAATCTACTATCCTTTAGGGCCAAATTCAACTTTATGTAGCGTCTCCGGTCTAAGTTATCTCGGGTTATGTTTTTGGTACTTTCGTTGTTTCTGATTCCAAAATACAAGTGCAATAGCTACTTACTTTAGGATCAGAGCAATGTATGTTATGTTGTTCTTATTTATTCATGTATTTACTTATATTTCTATGACACAAACTGAAGTGAAATTCTATATAAATTCTAGAACATTAGTACGTTGCACAGTATAGAGTCCTTATCTGGAACGGACCGAGATAAACTTCAGGAAGTAGACGAACTTGTGGCTAAAGCTGTTAGTTTCAAAAATGTGTCAAAGGTACGATTTTTTTTCAGTATTCTGTAATACATTGTTACTCCGTAGTAACAGAAAATATACATGATGCTCATCATCGTGTATATTTTTCTTTAATCTTTTTTTACTAGATTGTAGATAGATTGCCTACTAGTCAAAACTTCGCTGTGTAGACCTCTTCCTGCCCTATGAAAAAAAGCGTGAAGATATATATAAAAACAAACATAAGTCCATGACGATAATAGTACTTGTTTGTTAGTGAAAATTACTTTCCACATTTTTATTATTAACGCTTTTTCTTTAGTCGCCTCTTACGATACATGCGGGAAGAATAATTATGGTGGCATATTCCTCCGAAGTCACGATAGCCGAGTGGTTGGGTGATTGGAATTCGAGTCAAAAGAATCGAGTTCAATCACTAGGTGGTGCTTTATACAATTTTAGTTTTTTCAATAACTTATGCTCGTTTTACATCGTTAGCTTGGACATAAAGACGGCGGAAGGCCTTCCACTTGTAGGGTAGTCCTAAAAAGTCTTCGGTTAAGCGTGGGTCATAAGGACTTCATTGTCTGGATTTCTGTCTACCCCAGTATTGGGAAGCGTGAAAATGTTTTTTTTTTAATTACGCCGACACCACCAGGCTATGATTACATCCTCCGACAATTAAACGTATTACTTTAACAAAATGAAACTTCTATTACTTTTTTTGCTAATTACCTCAGTCTAACTTTAATTTTAGAGCATCATGGGGTCGCTCGTACTAAACAACGTCACGTTTGACATCTACCGCGGTGAGTTTACCATGATGTTTGCGGATCGAGTTCAACAGAAAATCATTGTCACTATAGAAGATTTACTCTCGGGTACATATCTTTACCAATTCTTTCATTGAAACTAAATTTACTCTGGCATTGGCGTAAGGAAATTTTTTGAATGACAATGGCTAATGACGCGAGAATTTTTTGAAAACAACCGTACGGGCCTTCCGGATCGAACTTGGGTCTCTTGACTCGAATTCCAATCAGCCAACCACTTGGCTATCGGAACAATTAAAAAGTTCCTACTGGTTAAATATGTAATAATAAGAGACGCTAAAGGATTACTTTTTTAACTTAATTTTATGTAAATGAAAATAATATGAAATACGCAATTTTTGTTGATTTTAAAACGTATAACTTATGCTGAAGTTTTTGTTATTAAATAAAAGAGATGCCAGTTAAAATTTAAAAAAAAAACATTTATCTCTTTAATATAATATGATAAACGACATGTTAACTACGTATTCTTAAAGTTGCCCGTACCTTGTAGATCTGTAGGAGGCTGCCAACATATTGTGCATAAACTTAAAAAAAATATCAAAGATATGATGAGAATTTAGGAGCTTAACTTTTCTTACTTTTTTTTATATTTTGGGACTTGTTTCTAGGTCTTACGTTACCAGATAAAGGCACAATAAACGTTCTTGGTCACGAACTGACATCAGAGAAAAATTTTATGAACATGCTGTACATGACGGGCTACTGTCATCGAGACGATTTCTTGATTCGAGATCTTACCGTTGAGGAACACCTTATCCTTTTTCTTGAGGTAAGATTTACTCTGTAGCGCATTTGATTCGTAATTATTCAGAAAAATATATACAAATTGTAGTCTATACCCTAATATCATATAGTAAATAATCTATGGTGTTTACTTCTTTTCTTGTCTAGTAACTTGGAAATAATGTCAAAACTTATGTGAGTAGTAAGTTAATATTATTGCATTTAAAAAATGTATTTATTTTTATAAAAATGAATAAATATTTTCTGTTTTTATTTTTATAAATTTAAAATTCCGATTACCCAACCACTATCATGATTAATATAAAACTTTAAAATTTAATTTAACCTTAAAATGGGTCACGTGTTTGCGTATATCCACCTCTAAAGATAATCTAGCACCTCTATTCCAGCCATTCCGTTCAAAAATCGTACGATGGAACTGACCTAAAATCTAATCAACACCGTCTCTGGCAGTCTATCATTATGCGTATAGTTAGAAATTTTCTGCCATGCTCTACAACATTACATAATACGTGATAGTTTTAGTATGGCGACCTAAAAGTAAAATCACGATTAAGAATGTTATGTCATCTGATTTTGAACCTAGAGACCCAAGTTTAATCTTTAGGTAGCTCGTACCATTGGATTTTTTTAGATCAAATTTCATTTAAAAACAAAGAAACTTATGTACAGTTTATATATAGTTGGCTTAGACATAAAGACGACGACAAGCTCACCACCTGTCACATGGTCATGTACAAAGTTGGGTTGAAAGAACTTAATAGACTAGACAGGTAGACAGAGCTACCCCAGTATTAGGAATAGCGTGGTGACCTAAGCCCATGCAGTTAGCATTTATTAGCACAGGAAATAAAAATAAGAATTTCTATTGATTTGTCATGAACAGATTTGCCTCTGGTATGAATCAAGCGACTTTGTGAAGGAATATAGTCAAATTCGTATCAAACGTCTTCTGCACGATTGTGACTTGGTAGCCGTGAAGGATAAGCAAATTCATATGTTGGACGTTTATTACCAAGCGCAGCTGTGCTGGGCCATTGCGCTTCTTTTAGAGCCGAGGGTTAGTAGTAATATGTGACGTCAAAAAACACAAAAACACCAACACAAACAGACACACAAGATTTTGTGGCGACATCTATGTCTCCACATTGGAAGCTCGTTAGTGGCGGATTCAGGAAATACATCGACGGCCTACATCGCGCTATCGAAGTTCGCACAATTATAAGTATATATACGATTACCGATAGCGCTCACTTGTGGAGGAGAGGTCCTCCCCCGGTCACGATCACCCGACCTGGCTGGTAGGTACCCTTTTCCTGCAGCATATCACGTCGGGGTCACCGCATGGTGACCCCGACCTGATATGAACACGCAACATTTTGATCATCATCATCATCCGCTACAATTTTATGTATCACAAGTAAAACAAATTTAAATCACATATGAGACATACAAATGAACAACAACCGCTTAAAATCTGACAAACATAATTGTATGTTTGTATTACATACATATGTAATCTCTCCTCTTTCCCCTCTTTCCCCTCTTTCCCGTAGGGGTAGGCAGAAACCACCTCTTTCCACTTGCTACGATCCTTACATACTTGTTGAAGCTACTGTTTCGAATAAGCAACAAACCAATGCAATTACGACAAACCTTTCCACGGAGGGGAAGCCAATGCCCAGTAGTGGACTTTTATAGGCCGTTATGGAAGTACGTATGTACACAAAGCACTGTGATCCTTAATTAAAAGTTATAGTTAAGAGTGTCTTTTACAGTTAAATCAATTAACCATTAAAATAATTTTACACGCGCATGACCTTGCTTCAAATTCAAATAGTTTATTTGCAATAACTTAGTAAATTTATAGGTGTTAAAAATTTCATTTAAACGTATATTTATATACTTCATGATAAGCTCCATGCTTAGGTGCTCCAAGCAAAAGTTCACAAACAATAAACAACATGGATATACACGAGAGAGAGAGAGAGAGAGGTTTAGGTAATGTTATAAAAATTAAAAATTGTATCTTCACGCTGTTCCCTATACTTCGGTAGACATAATCCAGAACAAGGACAAGGTGAGCCTGTCGCCGCCTTTTTGTCCGAATTATAAATAAATAATAAATAAATATCTTCACGCAATTCCCAATACAGGGGTAGACAGAGGTTAAATCTAGACAATTAAGTCCCTTTGACCCACCTTTCACCGAAGATATTTTCGGGACAACGTGACAGGTGGTGAGCCCGTCGCCGCTTTATGTCCAAGCCAATGATGAAATTCGTACATAAGTATTTGAAAAACTCATTGGTACTGCTACCTGGGGATCGAACTCGGGTCTGTCGACTCGAAATTCCGACCACCTAACAACTCGTCTATCGTGACTTCAATTCGGTTATATCATAAAGGGATAAAAATTCAGATAGCAACAAGCAATAATGATCGATTATATTTCAGATTATAATAGTTAAAAGTTTAACATCTACGCCAACATACGAAGCTGTAATCAAAGACAAGATAATGGTAAGGCATTAATTCGAAATTCATCAATATTAGATTTGAGTAACACAAAGATTAGTAATCTTCCACTTTATTGTTATATGTAACAAGACCTGGATTTTCAATTTTAGTTTAGTGCATACTGATTTCTTAAGTTCTGCAACAGCTCTAAAATTTTTGTATCCAAACTAGAGTAGGCAGAGGTCTAGGCAATGACGTCCTATCGACCCAATTTTCAGCGGAGTATATTTGGGACAACGTAACGGGTGGTAAGCCTATCGCTGTTTTAGTGTCTATGCTAACAGCACAATGTACATACATACATGTATATTTCCATAGATAATATTCATATAACCATATAGACATCCAAAACTCGATTAAAAAGTATCATACCATATTAAAAGTCACGATAGCCGAGTTGTTGGGTGGTCGGAATTTCGAGTCGAGAGACCCGAGTTCGATCCCCAGGTGGCAGTACCAATGAGTTTTTCAAAAACTTATGTACGGATTTCATCGTTGGCTTGGACATAAAGGCGGCGATGGGCTCACCACCTGTCACGTTGTCCCGAAAATATCTTCGGTGGAAGGTGGGTCAAAGGGACTTAATTGTCTAGACTTGACCTCTGTCTACCCCTGTATTGGGAATTGCGTGAAGATATTTATATTTATTTATTATTTATTTTTATACCATATTAACACAAATGTTTGCACCCTAACGGGGTTCAAACCGGCAACGCAGACAGAGTCACTGGCAACAAGTCTTCTTCTAGTTCCTATGTTAATATTAAAAAGAAATAATAAAAAATAAAAATATTTTATTTCCAACATGACATTTTTTAATTAATTATCCTTTAATTAATTATAACAAATATTAATTATCCTAAATAATGTTTCAGCGATTCAAGCAATACTTAACGATTGTGAAGTTTTGCTTCTCGAGTATCAAGCTGGAGTACGCGGATCGGGTTTTCTTATTCGATAGCAACATTCTTATTTTTGGTGGCACTCCGGCTTACATGTTTTTTAAATTTGGTACGATTTTATTTAAATTGAAATTAATTTTATGCTTTTTATATTATTTTATTAAGTAACAAAAGTCACGATAGCCGAGTGGTTGGGTTGGGAGCCTGCCACCTGGGGATTGAACTCAACCCGAGTTTAATCCCCAGGTCCAAAGGGGGTTTTCAAAAACTTATGTACGAATTATATCTTTGGCTTGGACGTAAAGACGGCGACGGGCTCACCACCTGTCATGTTGTGCCGAAAATATCCTCGGTGGAAGGTGGATCAAAGGGATTGTATTGGAAATTGCGTGAAGATATTATTAATTTTATGCTTAAAAACACTCGCGGTTATCATAGGGATGGGCAAGGATTATGCACTTCTATTGCATACGATCCTAAGCAGCATTAAAGTGTTTCTTTATAAACGTATACTCATAACATACTGTAAATGAAACATAGTAAACACGTAGATAGATCCCAAGGGAAGTAGCTAAATCACGAGTGTTATGATATCGGAAACAACGAATATACTCCTAAAACCCAGTTCCGAGACAAAGTAGAAAAAGATAAATTTGTATATTGACGCGTCCGCGAATGGAACCCGTTACATCAGAGCTGGCGACATCATGAAATTGACAAGTGGTACACTAATTGTCCACAGAGATCATAATTAGGTGATGGTCTTCATGACCACAGCCGAAAAAAAAATCCCTCTCAATCGTCTTTCTGGAGACCACGCAAAGGTACTTATTTACATAATTGACTGCGCTATCCGTGAACTCGCCAATTTTCTGTTAGGTAAAAATAAATAAAATAAGTATCTTCACGCAACTACCAATACAGGGGTAGACAGAGGTCTAGTCTAGACAATTAAGTCCCTTCCATCGAAGATATTTTCGGGACAACGTGACAGGTGGTGAGCCCGTCGCCGTCTTTATGTCCAAGCCAACGATATAATTCGTACATAAATTTTTGAAAAACCCATTGGTACGGCTTGCCACCTGGGGATCGTACTCGGGTCTCTTGACTTGAAATTCCGACTACCCAACCACTCGGCTATCGTGACTTTTCTGTGTTAGGTTTACATTGAATAAAGCTCTGTCTATCTAAAATTTTATTTTTATCTCTCCGAAACAGGAAGGGAATACCGCGTCCGACTGACATTCCGGTGTGGAAGTCTAGACAACGAGGCAATGCCAGAAATATTGGACAGGGTGCAAGCAGCCGGTGCCCAAGTCCGAGCTCATTTAGGTTCACTTCTGATACTCAGGCTCCCCGCCACTCCCTCCGCCAGAGTGGCTGCACTGATCAGAGATCTCACTATGAACTCTAACCATTATGGTATCACCTCTATGAATATTAGCATACCGGACTCTGAGGAAGTTTGTAATAGGTGAGGAAAAAATAATACTACAAAAGTACGAGTATGACGTAAAAAATTATGACCCGGGCTAACGATACCGGGCGAGTGTTATTGGCGTGTGAAAAAGGAGTGTTATATGTATTTAAATACTTTAATTTGAATTCATTTGCTTTTTGTCTAAACTTGCCGTTTTTGAAAATAAATCGAAAATTGGTGAAAGGCAACGACTTCTAAGGTACCTGATACTGTGTTCTTGTTTACAACACTAGCAGGTCATGGGTCGCTATTGTGATGCCACAGGGACTGACTTTACTGGACTTTAAGTAATTAAACTTGTTTCAAATATAATTTTAAAAGATTTAATTTTGCGGCATTACTTTGCACAAAATCTGAAGTACGTTATAAATTTGTTATTATAAAATTAAATTGCACGATTCCGCATGCAAAATTTTAAATTTAATTTACAAACCTTGTTTGCTAGAGCTATTAATGAGTCGAAATCAAGAATACCCCTATTCCAGTCTACGGCCCCAGGAGACATATCGAAGAGTGCCTTGAAACGGATCGCCGGTAAAATTATTTTAATAGTTTGATTTATACGAAAGAGTACAATAAATACATACATAGATAGAAACAGCATCACATACTCGTACATGGCTCTAATCACAAAAACAAAAAAGAAAGCAGCTTAAGCACTTATGTTATGGAGTCAGAAAACCCAGAACCCATACAGAGTACCACAAGCACCCAGTCCCAGAAAAGTGTTTTTTTTTACATTGACCCGATCGGGAATCGAACCCGAGACCTCAGACCTAGTGACATCACGAAACTGGTGTGTACGCCACTCCTCCCTGAAGGTCGTCACTTAATTGTTTACACCTCTGTCTATTCTTTGGCAAATTTACTGTTAACGATAAATGCTATAATTGGGTAATATTTGTGAACAGATTTGCCGCGTTACAGAAGAAACAAATCACATTTCATCAGCCTGACACAGTTCAAAGTGATTGGATGGAAATATTGTACATTTTACAGTTACTACAAGCTCTACCTTATTATAACGGTAATATATAAATAACTTTAAATTTACTTTACAATGAGCTAGAGGTTTTTTGTTTGTTTTTAATACGTAATAGATATTCGATTATACTTATCCCAATTTCCATATTCACGAAAATATCTTCGGTGGAAGGTGGGTCAAAGGGACTTAATTGTCTAGACTAGACCTCTGTCTACCCCTGTATTGGGAACTGCGTGAAGGTATTTATTTATTTATTTATTTATTATTACGAGAATTTACATACCTCTTGTAACTAAGATATGTAAATTCTCGTAAAGAAAGAGGTATGTAAGGACCGTGACACTTGGCGATCTGTTCTCTCTGGCTACCCCGTTAGGGATTGTGCGTGAAGATAAATAAATAAATAAAACGAGAATTTAATTACTCGAATCAAAGAATGAAGGGCAAGATACGAGTCTTTTATATCCACTGGTATTTTTTAATTATGTAAACAGATCCATGTTTTTAATAACCTAATGAACCGTGTTGTGCCGGCGTTGGAATATATCGTTTACTACCTTACACATCTTACACATCTACAGATGGCGTTATAACCATCTCAAATAATACTAGACCTAAATTCAGTAAACTGGTGACGGGAAATAGCGTTTGAGTGGGCCCGATGGTGTCCCCCCTATTGTGCTGAGGATGTGTGCTCCAGAGTTGGCACCGGTTCTAACGCGTCTTTTTCGGTACTCCTACTCTGAAGGCGTCGTCCCGATGACATGGAAGACAGCTTTGGTGCACCCGATCCCTAAGAAAGCGACCGCTCAGATCCAGGTAACTACAGACCGATCGCCATCACTTCCTTGTTCTCCAAAATAATGGAGTCCATTATAAACTGCCAGCTCTTGAGGTACTTAGAGGAGCACCAGTTGATCAGTGACAGCCAGTACGGCTTCCGTCGGGGTCGCTCGGGTGGTGATCTTCTAGTGTACCTCACTCATCGATGGGCGGAGGCAGTAGAGAGCAAGGGTGAGGCCCTGGCAGTTAGTTTGGACATAGCGAAAGCCTTTGATCGGGTATGGCACAAAGCGCTTCTTTCAAAGCTTCCGTCATATGAGCTTACCGAGAAATTTTGCAATTGGGTCACTAGTTTTCTCACAGACCGGAGCATCAAGGTCGTAGTTGACGGTGCATGTTCGGACTCCAAGTCTGTGAATGCTGGTGTCCCACAAGGCTGTGTGCTATAGCCAACCCTGTTTCATTGCTATGCGGATGCATCATCATTCATTGCTATGCGGATGACTGCACTGGTGATGCACCCTTTATACCGGCCGTGCCAATATTTCTCGGGAACACGTCGACGAGTTCCGTAACAAACTTGTGTCTGAAGTCGAGACTTTGTTGGACAAAATCTCGGACTGGGGCCGACTAAATTTAGTACAGTTCAACCCTAAAAAGACAAAAGTTTGCGCGTTTACCGCAAAAAAGAAACCCTTCGTCGTATCACCTCGTTTTGAGAGCAGTCCCCTAGTTGCCTCAGCCAGCATCGGAATCCTTGGCGTCGACATATCGAGCAACGTTCAGTATCGCGGTCATATGGAAAGAAAGGCCAAATTGGCCTCTAAAAAGCATGGCGTGCTCAGTAGAGCACGACAGTACTTCATGCCGGCCCACCGCTTGCAACTTTATAAGGCTTCGGCTGCATATGGACTACTGTTCTCATCTCTGGGCGGGAGCACCCCAGTGTCAACTCCTTCCATTTGACCGTATCCAAAGAAGAGCGGCTCTAATTGTCGACGACCATACTTTATCCGATCGGCTAGATCCCCTGGCTTTGCGAATAGATGTTGCATCTCTTTGCATTTTCTATAAGATCTACTACGGGGAGTGCTCCGAGGAATTGTTCGGATTAATCCCAGCCGCTGAATTTCACCATCGCACCTTACGGCATAACCAAATATTTCATCAACACCATCTTGATGCTTGGCATTCCACCACAGTGCGTTTTCGTAGAATTTTCTGCCACGCACTTGCACTTTGTGGAATGAGCTGCCATCAGCGGTTTTTCCGGACCGATACTTAGGGACCTTCAAGAAAAGAGCCTATACCTTTCTCAAAGGCCGGCAACGCATCCGCTATTCCTCCGGTATTGCAGATGTTCATGGGCGGCGGTAATCTTTTTAGCGGTAAACTTACCATCACGTGTGCCACCTGCTCGTTTGCCTCCCTCTTCTATAAAAAAAAATGTTTCTAGTGCTGCGGTCGACAATCCGCTTGCCAAATTTGCCGATTGTGACAAATCCTCCCTTTTGCGAGATTCCTGCCGTCCTGCAGTAGACTTTCACAGGCCTTTGTGTATGTATTCTATGTTACACATGTATATGGTGGTAGAATGTCTCCCTGTCGGGCTAAGAGTAGTTATGGTTAGTACCACACCGTAACCAATTTCTGCAATTCTGTTGCAGTCGAAAAGATACATAGATAAGTGCAATTACAACAACGAATCTGTAATATTTTTATACTGTAATACCGTTCTCAGGTTACTCGTTCTTGGTTTTTGTAATATATATGCGAGGCATAAAACAACGCAAGTAATATCGCAGATTATAACGCTTACAGATATTATCTGCTATTGTTGCCGGGACCACGATCGGCATATCATTATCGATTTTACTTTTAAACGTGGAAAAGGATCAGGCTGCAAAGAAAATGATTCACGGCGAAGTGAGTAGAAAAATAAATTTTAACTATATCAAAGTTAGAGAGGCATTTTTAACACTCGCAATAACTCGCCTCTGCCTCTATACATAGGACGACCTACCATGATCGCCTTACGTCTTTCGTTTCCTTTGTCTTTGTTAATGTTCATTCATTTTATTTAAAAATCCATATTTTGTAATCCTTTAATAAAACTACATTATTTTAGCTATTAACCGTGGAAGCCACTAGACAAAACACTACTTTGGTTTTGCATTTGGATAATTCGAGCTTTGCCACTTCTGTCGCTAACAGGTATGTATTGTATTGTAATATATATCTTCGACGACCAGCAAACACTATTGTGAAAAAAAATATCTTCACGCCATTCCCAATACGGAGGTAGACAGAGGTTGTCCAGACCTCTGTCTACCTCCGTAAGTTAAGTCCTTTCGACTCAACCTTTCATCGAAGACATTTTTTCGTCAGTCTGTCGCCGTCTTTATGTCCAAAGTTCTACTGCTAAAGTTCTTCCCTATTTCTTACTTCTCTTGTCGTGTACTCGTATTGCCAAACTTACACCTAACATTTCATTGTCACGTTGACAGAATAGAAATAATATTACCTTACGATGACATCAAACATGGAACTTTTTATCAGTCCGTCCATTATTGTCTCGAGATGGCCACTCCAAGTGAACTACGTGAAGCCACCTCGAATGGGCGTTGGTTGACGAGTATAAATTTAAAATAAAACGTTTTTAATTTGTTTTTATAAGCTTTACAGCAACCGTGGTCACGGGGGGACTGGGACGGGACCACGGTTGCTGTAAAGCATCCGAAACGTCGGGAAATAAAAATAGTTTGTAAAAACTAATTAAAAACGCGATAAAATCCGATAATCGTTTTATTTTAAATGTGTAGTATTCGCGTAAATACATGAAATCATTATGACGAGTATAAAGTTAAAAAAAATTAGCTAAAATTGAATAACATTTTTAGGTTATTGAATTTTTTCGTTGTCGCGCCCTCCTCGTTGCGTGTTTAGCCGTTTTTAATTAATTCATCATTAAGACAAAATGTATGATAAATGTATTAGTCTCCAGTAATGTCTCTCTACATATTCGCTATTTATTTTCAGCTATGTTCTGTCGGAGACAAACTCTACAACGAAGGAAATTGAAAAAATTCTCTATACAGCTCTAGGACCAACTGAGGTGATTATTTCTGAATAGAGTTTTTTTTACATTTACAAACCGAGAAACTGCAGTTTTAGCTTTCAGTTATGCGAACCCAAATGTTGAGTGATTAAAACAATTAATAAAACAAATAAAACAAATCAAAAATGTCACGATAGCCGAGTGGTTGGGTGGTCGGAATTTCGAGTCGAGAGACCGGAGTTCGATCCCCAGTTGACAGGCATAAAGACAGGCAGACATGAAGACGGCGACGGGCTCTCCACCTGTCATGTTGTCCCGAAAATATCTTCGGTGGAAGGTGGGTCGTAGGGACTTAATTGTCTAGACTAGACCTCTGTCTACCCTTGTATTGGGAATTGCGTGAATATATTTTTTATATAATAAAACAAATTGCATAGTTTATTTTTTTATTTCAGAGTCTCTCCGAATACCTCGTTACTCGTGCGATCGACTCGCCCCAGCACTACGTCTGGATGTTTGCTTACGGCATTGATCTCAAAAGTGATTTAAACGGTAGCCAAATTGTATGTACTATTATTATTAATTTTGTATGTATTATTATTATTTTAAAGTCACGATAGCCGAGTGGTTGGGTGGTTGGGTGGGCGGAATTTCGAGTCAAGAGACCCGAGTTCGATCCCCAGGTAGCATGCTACGTGCAAATGGGTTTTTTCAGAAACTTATGTAGGAATTAAATTTTTTTGGCTTGGATATAAAGACAGTGTCGAGTTCACCACCTGTCACGTTGTCCCGAAAATTTCTTCAGTGGAAGCTGAGTCGTAGGGACTTAATTGTCTAGACTACACCTCTATCTACCCCTGTATTGGAAATAGCGTGAAGATATATTATTGTTAATTTCTTCTCCTTTGTCTCTTTATCATTTTATTTTAGAGTATGCTTATCTGTATAACTATCAAATGTCAAAAAAGAGGATATCTGTGGAGTTTTTAGACGGTTTATTATCCACCAGAGCAACCTAATTACGAAAACGGTGGTATATATTAAAAAGTGACTTTTGATAAGTGATATTTATGTTTCTAGATCGAAAAATAAAGCCTAGTTGCTAATGAACCTACCTTCGAAGCTAAGGTTTGCTGAGAGCCCAAGACCCGCTGGGGTCAAATTGTTAATAATATATAAACATTTCATAACATAAATATTTGTGATTATTGTTATTAAATATGAGAGTTTGTACTCAAGCTGGTATTAGCAGCAAGCATGTATTATGAGTATTTATCTAATACGATAGCCGAGTGTTTGGGCGATTGGAATTTGAGTCTTGTTCGATGTCTTCGGTGAAAGGTGGGTCGAAAGGTTTTAATTGTCTACCCCAGGATTGGGAATGGCGCGAAGATAATTTTTTGGCAACAGTGTTTACTGTTCGCTGAAGATACGAGTATAACAATAAAAAAACTATCCTGTAGATATATCTATGTAAGTATGTCCCAATAAGTCACGATAACCACTCGGTTGGCTGGTTCGAATTCGAATCAAGAGACCCGAGTTCGATTTCCAGGTAGTAGGCTCGTACCAATGGATTTTTTATGAATTTATTTACCGTTTATATCGTTGGCTTGGAAATAAAGACGGCGACATTCTCACCATCTGTCACGTCGTCCAAAAATGTCTATATTTAAAGGTGGATAGAAAGGTCTTAATTGTCTAGGCCTCTGTCTACCCCAGGATTCGGAATGTCGTGGAGATATATCTAGGAAAATATTTATGTATGTAAATATATTGTACTCTTTGGCTTGGATACTAAGACGTTGAAAGGCTCAACTCCGGACCCGTTGTGCCAAATAAGCTTAGTTGAAAGATGGTGTCGAAAGGACTTAATTGTCTAGACCCCTGTCTACCCCAGTTCCAAAAGATGAAGATAAAAAATCTAAAAACAAACATAATGATTATGATTTAGGTGCGGGTCCTGTTCAGTCCGCTGCACTATGACACCGGCGCTGCAGCGCGGTCGCTCGCTCGCGCTTACATGGCCCTCATCCGGCACTATACTGATGTCCTTGACGCCACCATACAAGTGACGGATGATCCACTCGCTTTAGATCTGGCGCGAGTAAGGCTACCTTTCATATACATAGATACATGACAACATCACATAGATTGCACTGATCCCAAAGTAAGTAGCTAAACCACTTTGAGAGCAGAGCAAAAGAGTCGGAAACAACGAAGGTACCATAATCCGAGACAATGTGACTCCGTGGATGAGCAGCGTACCCACCAGTTTCCATGGTGTCACCAGTTCTGAGGTCACGGTTTCAATTCCGGAAAGGCTCAATGAAGAAAACAACTTTTTCCTCATTGTTTCGTTGTTCTTTCGTTGTTTCTGTAGGCATTTACTTTGGGATCAGAGAAAAATATGTGGTGGTCCCTGTCTATGTACCTGCTTTTAAAAAAATTAATCTTCAAGAACCTGTATCTTTTACCTTTACCTTACATTTTTAAATAAGTAAGTATTTACTAACTTAACAATTCGTACAATCCCACTGCATGACAAAGGCCTCTCTCGTAAGAAGAATTTGCCATAATCGTCCCGCTTGATCTAGCTGCCCCGCACCTTGGACGCTGCAGTCACTGGTCGGTCGTTCACCTACGGCACGGATTAAATGCATTTATCATGCTGTTGCATGAATAGGCGGGCTCGACGGAATAGTTACTCTTAATTTACAAATATGCCATAACTTCGAGAGCAAAGGCTAGGTGGCAAGAATGTGAAATATTCGTAGAACTATACAGACAGAAATCTATATCCAGTTTTTTTTTTCAGTGGTTGACGTACGCCGGCCAACCTCCGCTGCTCATTCAATTTCTTCTCAATCTCACCATTTTACACATAACCCTCTTGCCGTCTAAAGAGCATGGATTAATACGTCACATGCAGGTAACTGGATTATTCTTCTCCAGTAGGAGGCTCTTAAAAGTCTAAGGATTGCTATTTTTTTTAAATTGGAAGTAAAAAAAAATTTAAAAAAGTAAAAAACTGCAAAGGTCTTCCAATAAAAATAGTAGTAGATTTCGTCTCTGCCAGAGCAACCTAGTTAAGAAACGTAGTAAGATTTATGAAATAGTGGCTTGTGAAAAGTGAAATTTTTGTTTCTACATCAAAAAATAAGGATTTTCATTTTAATTTTTATCTACTTTAGATCAACTCAGTGATACCGAAAACGAAGTTACTGGTTTTTTCTGCCACTTCGGAAAATAGAAAGTACCGTGTTCTTTTATCCTACGCCACTAACATGAGGTGGTGGCAGCTTCTGACCTCGCTTCATATACTACCTCTGCGAGTGGTTGGGTGGTCGGAATTTCGAGTTGAGAGACACGAGTTCGATTCCCAGGTGACAGGCTCGTACCAATGGGTTTTCAAAAACTAATGTATGAATTATATCGTTGGCTTGACGGCGCCGAGCTCACCACCTGTCACGTTGTCCCGAAAATATCTTCGGTGGAAGGTAGGTCGAAGGGACTTAATGGTCTAGACTAGACCTCTGTCTAATGGGAATTGCGTGAAGATATTTATTTATTTTATTTACTACCTCCGCCTGTCCATTTTTATGTACATTGATAGAAATGTATGTCTTTCCAGTGCCACGCCAAAGACTTCTCTCCAATGCGATACTGGTTCACTTTGTTCGTCTGCGACATGATCGTATACTGCATCCTTGTGTATTTGATGACCACTTTTTTCATCGCGATTATTTACCTAGTGGCGCCATCAGTGCATTTTCAGATTGAAGATTTCGGTAAGCTGGTAATTTTAATATTTTTTTTTTACTTTTTAAAGCATAAACGGCAAGTTTACGCCATTCCCAATGCTGGAGTGGATAGAAGTCTACACAATTAAGTTATTTCTTTCCGAAAATATTTTTGGGACAACGTAACAGGTGCTGAGCCTGTCGCCGTGTTTATGTCCAAGCCAACGATATAAATCGTATGTAAGTTTTTGAAGAAAACCCATTCGATCGACCCAAAATCGATTCGGATCGAACTCGGGCCTCGTCTCGAATTCCGGTCACCCAACCACTAGGCTATCATGACTTTTTTTAAATAATTGATCTTAGTTATAATATAATTAAGATCAACTAATGGAACATTTTATCATTTCAGCCATACTTCCACTCTTGCTAACCGTCTACGGAATTGGATGCATACCACAAGCATATCTCTTTAGTTTGGGCCCTCAAGCCGCTCTCAACTCTATGATATTCATGATAGTGAACATTATCTTTGGTGAGTAGATACTTATGCAAAGGCATTTCTAGAAAATAAAATTTATAATTATAAATAATAAATATATCACCGCATAGTCCTTGACGGGAGGTAGACCGAGACAACAGATCGCCAAGTGTCACGATCCTAACATACCTCTTTCGCTTCTTTCAGATACACCATTTTCTTCATATATGCACGTCTAGAAAAAGTCACGATCGAATTCGAGTCGAGAGACCCGAGTTCGATCCCCAGGTGGCAGGCTCGTACCAATGAGTTTTTTCAAAAACCTATGTACGATATATTATATCGTACATCGTATCGGCTTGGACATAAAGACGGCGACGGGCTCACCACCTGTCACGTTGTCCCGAAAATATCTTCGGTGGAAGGTGGGTCGAAGGGATTAATTTAACTTAATTGTCTAGACCTAGACCTCTGTCTACCCCTGTATTGGGAATTGCGTGAAGATATTTATTTATTATTTTATGCACGTCTAGACATCCGAATACTCTTGACCCAGCCCTCTTCGAGCAATTTTCTCACATGGTCATGAAGCTAGACGCGGCTTACCTAGACACCTCTTAATATTAACTTTCGCGCTATAGCTACGAGTATATGATTTAACAGAACTTCACTTTTATATTATATTAATTGCGTAAAGATATTTATTTATTTATTTATACACAGGCCTTTATTTTCTTATACCTCTTTCATACACATGACTAAAGCCTGCAGTTCTATCTCTGATGGTACCATAAGCACTGCATCATCAGCATACAGCAGACAATGCTGCAAAAAAATTCACACACAACTATTTTTCAGCGTTTGTAAACAGCTTTCGCGATACAATACGAATAGCCAGGCAGACATGACACAGCTCTGTTTCGCGCCTGTTTGGAAGCTAGACATGATTACCCGCACACAGTATTTTCTGTTATTATACAGTGACTGCACAACCCTAGGGCCTGGGCCCTGGGAGCACTGGGGCCATCCACACCTTACCCCGGCAACAGTGCCCACATTTTGTCACCTAACTACTTTACTAATGCCTTCTCATGATCCACATAACTTTTTTTCTGATTAGTGGCCAGAAGCTTCCATGTGATCTTAGCCTTCTTTTTGTTTGAAAAACTGGTCAAACTGATCGCCGGATAGCTTACGCAGTCATAATGTGAACCTTTACTTTTATTATTAAATTAAAGACTAATTAAAAGCCAACTGACGCGGCTAGGATATCTGAACCTTTATATAAAGGCGCAATGATAGCAGATCGCCAATCATTTGGCACCTCTCCCGTCTGCCAGCATAAATTACATAACATAAAGCTGTCCCAATAGTGAGACCCACCATACTTTACCATTCCCGCCGTAACTCTATCTAGTCCCGCAGCCTAACCACATTTGAAACTTCGAATCACACATTCAATCTCTTTCATACTGATGACCTCATTTTCATCGAAGTCCGATTCTGGCGTTCCGGTTATGGCATCAATCCCCGGACACTTCATTAAGATTCACAACACGCATACATTCTGCATGTTTTCTGTAAAACTCACGCCATTAGATTAGGTTACTATAATATAATAAGAGAAAAAAAATTATAAAACTTCAACTGACACGGGCGGGATTCGAACCCGCCATCTTTTTCTCTTTAATTTAATCACATAAAAGTTCAGCATAACTATGCTTTAAAAATTAATAAAATTGCATAATAATTAGAAATTGTTTTAAAATATTTCATTTTCATTTGCGCAGGGGAAACCACTATAATTGCCAAGATCCTATACGGCAATGCTTTGAACTACGCTCTGCACTTCTTAAGTCTTTCGCCACAGTTCAACATGGCTTATGCTTTTTCGAAAATAAGAAAAATCTTCCTTTACAATATGGAGTGTGTTATATTCAAAACGAAAAACCTTTGCTCTGCTAAAACCCTACATAAATGTTGTGGTAAATGTAATATTTTAATATAATATAACTATGTTTCTTATATAAAGTCACGATAGCCGAGTGGTTGGGTCGTCGGAATTTCGAGTCAATAGACCCGAGTTCGATCCCCAGTTGGTAGGCTCGTACCAATGAGTTTTTCTAAAACTTATGTACGAATATCGTTGGCTTGGACATAAAGGCGGCGATGGGCTCACCACCTGTCACGTTGTCCCGAAAAATATCTTCGGTGAAAGGTGGGTCGAAGGGACTTAATTGTCTAGACTCGACCTCTGTCTACCCCTGTATTGGGAATTGCGTGAAGATATTATTATTATTATTATTATGTTTCTTATATCCAAAGTGAAATAAAAAATATATCAGTTTACTTTTTAATACGTAGTTAATATATAAAAGCTAATATGTACAAGTCCACGGCAGGGCCCTACCCATAAGGAGCTTTTGCCATAATCGCCACGCTTGGCAGGGGGATTGATCGCAATCATCGGTCTGGCACCTCTCACATTTTTGTTTTTTTTTTTCAAGTTAGTTATCCTGCTATCTGACGGTAGCCAATGCCACTTCCAAAGCTTTTCCTTTAGTGGCATCTTACGACACCCAATAAAAGGAATCTTATAGTCTTTCTCGCTGATACAACACATCCAATATGTTTCTTACGTCAATATTATAATAAGCAACTATTACAGAAAAGTGTGGCATCCTACAGAAATGCTTTACGAGGAAATCCTATTTCCGTGACAAGGAGACCGGAATCATAATGGAATTGGTGGCGATAGTGACAACATCTACAATTTTCATGATTATATTGTTGCTGTGGGAATATAAATTGATTCAGCGCGCATGGATATATGCGATGAAACAATTATATCCGGTGAATTACGCGCGCGAACCGGAGACTCAAGGAGTTGAGAAGGAGAAGGCAGACGTGATGGATAAATATAGGCAAATACGTTCCAGCCACAAACCGCATTCAAAAGGTTATCATTATTATTTGGGAGCATTTAAATAAAAAATGAAAATATCTTCACGCAATTTCCAATGCAGGGGTAGACAGAAGTCTAGTCTAGACAATTAAGTACCTTCGACTCACCTTCCACCGTGACAGGTGTTGAGCCCGTCGCCTTTTGTCTTGTCCAAGCCAACGATATAATTCGTACATAAGTTTTTGAAAAACCCACTGGTACGAGCCTGCCACCTGGGGATCGAACTCGGGTCTCTCGACTCGAAATTCCGACCACCCAGCCGCTCGGCTATCGTGACTATTTAAAAATGGAAAAAAATAGAAGTATTTTTTTAAAGAATACTAGCAATGCCGACAGTTTCATAAACCACTCCAACTTAACTGCAATGCTTTTGTCTGGAGACGTTAACGGTAATACTCGAATGTCGGGCTCGAACCTGCGATGTTATGTTTCTTAAGCTTTTGCACTTAAGTTATGGAATCTGAAACAACAAAGGTACTAACGCGTTTCCATTTTGAAAGCATTTAGCAACAGCACGATGATGACGCGATAGTCTCGTTGGTAGTAACCCTGCCTTCGTACTTAGGGTTGCGGGTACGGGTCCTGATTGGGGCTAAAATTTGTGTGATAAATACGAAACACCCCCACCAACCTACCTCCATGCTTATCCCAGTATAGGAAATCGCGCGATGATAAATGTATCCTATTGTCATGTGTAATTATACCAACCTCAAATAAGAATAACTTTTCCACGCTCTCAATCTCTTTCGAAGAATAAGAATTTAATGCCTTTACGTAGTAATCGAGATTTACAACCCGTTACTTGACCTATGTATATTTTTTTTAGGTTTCATGATGGACACGTTCGGTGAATATTTGCTCGCCGTGAATTTAGCGAAAAAAGATATAGGCGCCTGTACGATCCGAAACGTGTACTTGGGCCTAGGGAAGGGTCAAGTACTGGCATTGTCAGGGTTGGTGAATCACGGTAGGAGAAGACTCTGCGAGATTCTGGCCGGGTACAAGGTGGCTTCGTACGGCCGACTCTGGGCAATGTCAAGATGGAAAATGCGGCTACATCCTCACAAGGTTCCTTAGTATTCTTTATTGTATTACAGTTTATTACACATATATTCCAGTTATAAAATAAAATACTAACTAATTCGAATTCTAAAAGTCAATATAGCCGAATGGTTGGGTGGTCGGAATTTCGAGTTGAGATACCCGAGTTCGATTCCCAGGTGGCCGGCTCATGCCAATGGGTTTTTTCAAAAACTTATGTACGAATTATATCGTTGGTTTGGACGTAAAGACAAAAGGCGACGGGTTAACCTGTCACGTTGTCCCAAAAATATCTTCGGTGGAAAGTGGGTCGAACGTACTTAATTGTCTAGGCTAGACCTCTGTCTACCCCTGTATTGGAAATTGCGTGAAGATATTTAATTTAATTTTTAGTATTTTGAAGGTCATGGGTATTATATGTTAGCTATCTAGATTGTGACATTTATCTCTTTATGTTTGGTTAGCCGTGTGGTGTTGTAAGATGCGACTAAGGAACGAGTCATTAAAATAAAACTGGCTACTAACAGTTGGCGGGATAACCATCTCGTAAACTACCAGAACAAACCTCGGCAGACCGGCGACGTGCAGCTGCATCTATGCGAACATTGTATGTGTCCCTTCAGTTAGTTAGCACTTTAACTAAAGAAGAAATATGCGGCGTTCTTTACGCCAATGACGAGGTTATTTGGCTGAAAATCAGCGCTGAGCGGGATTTTCCTTGCTTAGCATATGCTGAGCCAACCCCTTTTTGGCACAATTATGTTTTTCATTTTTTTATTTGGTTATGCTTGTTATTATTTTTACTTGTGCTGAATAAATGTTTCTTTCATTTCATTTCATTGCGTGAGTTGAGCTGAGCTGATGCGCGCCAAACAATTGCAGTAACTGCATTCGTACAGTTACGTGGTATGGTATCACAAACCTGTACTGGCTTTAAGGAAGACCTCCGAAGTATTTTATGTATAAAGATTATGTAGTGTCATCTAGTAGTCACCGTTGTAATAAATATATATGTTCACATATAATAAATATCTTCACGCAATTCCCAATACAGGGGTAGACAGAGGTCTAATCTAGAATATTAAGTCCCTTTGATCCACTTTCCACCGAAGATATTTTCGGTACAACGTGACAGGTGGTGAGCTCGTTGCCGTCTTAATATAATACGATCAATATAAATCATCTATTTTAGAATAAACCAATTAATCAACATTCAAAGTTTATTTCCAACCTGTAAAGGCATGTTAACGATCACGCTTCTACAGACTATATTTGCAACTGATCAGCAATGCAACCATATATCGTATAGCGGTATACCGGTTTGAAGTTAAATAGATTCGAAGGTGTGCTGTGAGGTACTTCATCTTTGACCACTGGGTTGACTGGCATCCTCCTTCTTCGATTGAAGCACCTGAAACGTAGTATATTTCATTCCAGAAAAAAATATTATAAGAAGTCTTAATTTTAATAATAGAATTTGTAATTTTCTTTCAGTATGCCAGTCAGATTGCTCTTTGTTCGGAGCGCTCTCCTTTGCCTCCTTGGATGACGGTACTTGATGCCCTGGAGCTGATGGCAGTATTGCGCGGCGTACCAAAGGAATACGTCAAAGATGAAGTTATGAACTACATTGATGCCCTTGGTAAGTATTTTTTTGAACCTATAGTTTTTGAAAGTAAAATGACCGAATTTTTTTTCAAAGCATAACGTACCAGCAATCACTCCATCGCCAAAAATGTTTATGGAATCTTAAATAGATAATATTATTACTCTAGAAGATACTTTATAAAATATAAATTATGTATTGATGTACATACTCTGTGGTCTTAATAAAATTTTATGAAAGTATCTAATTCAATACGAAATTGATGATAATAAAACTATCGTTTTATGGAATATGGGTAATCTAAGTTCAATTAGGAATAAATCGCGAACTCTATCCAATATAAAGAAGAAGTATCTATTCTAGCCTCTGAAGTCACGATAGTCGTGGCGTTGGGTAAATTGAATTCTTGTTGATAGACCAGTCCGAATCCCAGGTAGTAGCGTCGTACCAATGAGTTTTATTTCAAAACATATGTATTGGCTTGGACATTAAGACGGTAACAGGCTCACCACCTGTCACGATGTCCCAAAAATATTCAAAGATGTGTTGAAAGGACTTGTCTTGACCTCTGTCTACCACAGTATTGGCAATGGTGTGATGACATGTTTTTCTATCTATCATAAGGTGTGATAATAGACAATAGTGAGTGTAAGATTAAATGGGCACAATTTTTGCACATCTCCAGAGCTTCATGACAAGGCAAGCGAGGTCATCGAGAATTTGCCACCGACTGACTGCACTAAGGTCCACTTCGCAGCTGCAATAGTCGGAGCCCCGCCTGTCCTTGTGTTGGACGAATTCACCGCGTATCAGAAGTATTCCATCCGTCGCGCTATGTACTATATTCTTCATCATCTACGGATGCGGGGTCACGCCATTTTAATAAGTTCTAGTAGGTATGTACGCTATTTATTGCTATTGTATCTACCTTAATAAAGTCACGATAGCCGAGTGGTTGGGTGGTCGGAATTTCGAGTCAATAGACCCGAGTTCGATCCCCAGTTGGTAGGCTCGTACCAATGAGTTTTTCAAAAACTTATGTACGAATATCGTTGGCTTGGACATAAAGGCGGCGATGGGCTCACCACCTGTCACGTTGTCCCGAAAATATCTTCGGTGAAAGGTGGGTCGAAGGGACTTAATTGTCTAGACTCGACCTCTGTCTACCCCTGTATTGGGAATTGCGTGAAGATATTTATATTTATTATTATGTATCTACCTTTAAAATTATTCTTGGTACACGTATTATGTCTAGTGTTTATTACATAGTTAATCGTACCTTTTACCAACTTCACTGTTGAATTGTGCAACCTAAAAGGCATTAAATGAATTGCATCTCATTTTAATTAATTCATTAATCATAGAATTATAAAATAAATATCTTCATCCCCATCTTCCCATGGGTATCGCAAGTGAAGCCTTCAAAAATAGTAATAGCTACGCAATAGCTACCGACAGTTGACTATATAAACATTACTAAGAAATACCAAACCAAAAGCAGACCTGTTGCATTGGATCCCAGAGGTCTCTGTTATTAGACTTTCAGCGGTAGTAGAGCGAGCGAACTCGTATTCTCGTGGTTAGATGAACCTTTAACCGATCCATTAACCTCTTTACTAAAGTATTTCTTCAATGGCCAAGTGTAATATCCCTAAATTTTCACTACCTGTAACGTTTTTCTAAAAATATCTTCGCTGGAAGGTGGGTAGAAAGGACTTAATTGCCTATCCCCGTATTGGAAATGGCGTGAAGTTATTTTTTTTATTATTTCATAACCCTCTGCTTCCTCGCAGCGTCGAGAGTCACATGCCAGTCACCAACCGTCTCGCCGTCTTAGTCAACGGTCTCATATACGACATAGACAACGTGGACAGCTTGGTGGCTAGGTACAGTCACAAGGGCTTCACCGCCGTTCTGCACCTCAAGGACGAAGTGGACATCCAGGCTATGCTCAGGAACTACTTCAGGGTGTTCGTCATCAACGACATTTCGGAGGTGAGAAATTTTCGAACAGATCTCTTTGTCAGTCTTCTCTGTCAGTCTGCGAAAAAGACTATGCCTTTACTAACATTAAAGTGACAGATTACTCCGCTGAATAAGTACTACTTTCTTCAAATAATATAAATTCGATTTCAAGTTTATTTGCATTTGACGACCTACGGACGAGTGGCATACTCACCTCGCTTCTCTCTGCTCCGAGGTCCTGGCTTTAATTCCAGGTCGGGTCAATGTAGAAACCACTTTCTACATTTTCTCGGCTTAGGTGTTTGTGGTATTTTTGGTTGTTTCTGATTCCGTAACAACTGCTTAAGCTGCTTACTTTAGGATCAGAGCAATGTATGTGATGTTGTGCCCATCAGTGTATGTATTTATTTATTTTTTATCTGGAGTCATTATAGTTAGTTAGTTACGCTGTTGGCCGAAAGCGGAATGCTTCAGTCCTCTAGAATAACAATGCAATCCGAAATTTTCCTTAGTTGCCTCTTACAATAGCGAGTGAGTCGGGTCCAGATCCGTACAATTACAATTATATATATATAAATAATAAATATAAATAAATATCTTCACGCAATTCGCTATACAGGGGTAGACAGAGGTCTAGTCAACGCAATTAAGTCCTTTCGACCCACCTTCCATCGAAGATATTTTCGGGACAACGTGACAGGTTATTTTTTTATAGTAAAGGGAGGCAAACGAGCAGGTGGCTCACGTGATATTAAGAAATTACCGCCGCCCATAAACACCCGCAATACCAGAGGCATAGCAGATGCGTTGCCCTTAGAGCGCCCCCTCCCCCAGAATTATTGGAGGGGGTGTGTGGGCCACCGGTTACCTGACAAACTGGACTGACAGACTGGTGAGCCCGTCGTCGTCTTTATGTCCAAGCCAACGAACTCGGGTCTCTCGACTCGAAATTCCGACCAACCAAGCACTCGGCTATCGTGACTTTTAATTATATATATTATACTCGTATTATAGTATATAATATAATTATATTGCTTCGTCACATCCGTACAGCCGTCCGTATAAGTACATTTTAAAGAATTTCCATGTTAAAAAGTATGAAGTTTAAAAATCTGAACAACGAGAAAACCAAGCTTTAACACCAAGTTTTAACAACTACAAACGACCTCTTGAAAATACGTGTATCCATATTTTGTATTCGCATGCATTACAGGTCCTCGTGAATGTCCAGCTACTGGATTTCGACCTAACATGGATGACTCTATTCGATAGAATGGAGAAACTCGTCGCTGAAAACCCTACCGTATATTCGTACATCGTCTCTGCTATTCCCATCGATTATGTCTACAATTGGATCTTAACCAACGAAAGTAACCGCCAAGCTATTAAAGAAAAGGAGCCTTATTCCTTTTTCAAACAATTATTTAAGCGTAAACCAAAGATAAGACCAGAAAGAAGCGTATTAGACAGACTAATACCTTTCGAACAGAATTATAATATAACGAAGTTGAAAAAACTGCCATGGTCTGTTATTTTCCAAAGATAAATGTGCGGTTAATTCCTGGCAGATATGGTGAAATATTGTCATATTATTAGGTAAAAATAATGTGTGTAGTGTGTAATATACATACAAGAAAAGTGGTTAATGAATGTCGAAGAAGGTCACGGCAAATTATTACCATAATTTTGTAAGGAAACAGGATAAGCATTGGTTAAGTTTGGCATAAGATTAAAGTTAGTTTTAAGCAGTGTTTCAATACCTTACCAAAGCAAAACAAACAAAAGCGATTATTGTAATGATTTACTTTGTTAATAAAGTCGATCTTATACATAACATGCACATTTATTTTAACCTTTATTGACTAGATATTATAAATACTATTAATAATAATGCAGGTTCGCGATAATAAGTTATTAAATTATTATGCTTATAATACAATACAAAGAAATGTGTGGTATTAAGGTCTAGATAGCCAAGCTCATGGGACCACAAATCGGCACCACAAATTGTTAATAGCAGTTAAAGTGCCCAAATTGTAAAGAAATATACATTATTTAGAGGACCATACCGAAAAACAGCATAGACGACATTCCCCTGCTTTAATATCTCAAAAGGTGAAGATATGATAGAATGCCTTTTGCCCATAGTAGGCATTCACATGTTGCTATTTTACTATTTCAAAGCTCTATTAAGCTATGCAAAGCTATTAGGCAAAAAATTGTAATAAATCAGATTGTCTAAATTTTTTCTCAATCTTAGAGGCTAAACAAAAAGGGGCTGCAAAGGTGGGATACTTTGTACAATCACGGTCAAACTTGGACAAAAAATTCATTACGATTTTGCCAATAATGTTTTATCGAAATAAACAAAACTATCTCTACAGTGACTTGGTGTAAAAATATTTAAGTCACGGGCTCTGGGTTAATAATAACAACAAAGGAATTATATTATCATTAGGTACAGCAAATCTTATCGAATAGCGATGATTGTCATTATAATAAATCCTTTATTACGAAATCAGAGATAAAATTTTTTAAATAACCTTTAAAAGTTACAGTTCAAAAGGGAGACATTAGTATAGTATATATAAAATAGACGTAAAAAAATACATAAATAAATACATAGGACATCATTTCATACACTGCTTCGATCCCAAAGACTAGAGCACTTGTGAATGGAAACGGAAACAACGCAGGTGCCACAAGAACCCGAGACAATATAGAAAAAGTGGTTATCTAAGATACCAAAATTTTTTTAAAGAAAAAATTAAATTTTTAAATAAAAAATGTTGTTGTTAATTTAACTATAACATATTTCTACTAAAATATTAATAGAACAATAGTATAATGGTATAATGAATATTAATACCTGAAAGTTCTGAGACAGTTTAAATAAATTTCAATACTTCTCCTTTTTTTTGTATTCTGGGAGCAAAAAATGGAATTAAAATGGTGATAGGCAGTGAAAACGGTTTTCTTTAGTAATGCGCCTTGGTTAGTATCATAATGATATATAAAAAAGCAGATTTATGAGAATACAAGAAGCAAAAATATACATACATAAAACTTTGTTAATACATAACAAGTAATAAAAGTTAAGCCGTCGAAAAAGAAATGCAATTAAGGGACAAAGAAACAAAAATAATATATTTAATCTAAAAAGTTGTACCCTAATAATTTTTGGTCAACGCCAAACAAGCTTTAATTTGTGCTTTACTATGTTTTATTACTTAAGTTGGTAGTAACACTACATAAATATTTATATATATTTATTATATTGATGTAGGTTTATAAACGTATAATGAATCTATACTGATATTCATTCCATGTTTGACGCTGACCCAAAATTATTCAGGTTTTCATTTTCATTTTGCTTTTCAGTATCTTTCTCTTTCGACAGTTAAATCTTTTTATTATTTGTTTGTGTTTGTGGCCAAAATTTACCACCGTCTCCAGCATACAACGCCCGATGATAGTCCTAACCCATAAATAAATTTAGTTATAATTTAGCTATAAAAGTTGACATTAAGATGAACAACTAAGCCAGAATATGAGTGTGCTGCTTTAAGTCATTGAGAAATTACCGCAACTGCTTTCCTCTAATCAAATTTTGAGTCTACTCATTATAAATTATCATGACACACAGAAGGGATAACAATCATTTTTTTATAAAGCACAGTGAAATCTACCTTAAGAGATGTGCTGATTTTACTTTTCGGTTCATCTCACTGCAGAGAACATGGCAGAATGAAATAAACTTTATGAAGAAACTTTATCTATCATTTTATCACTACAAACGCACACTTAAAACCATATCTGCAAAAATTTGTTACTACGACCAAATATGGTCTCCATATTTTGCCTAAATATCTATGACAAGATCTATGTAAACAATTAAAAACAAAAAGTAGGAAAAACAGATTTCCTTTACTGTGTTTAGATGTTGACCAACAGATTTCTTTTACTTGTGTTTAGATGTTGAATGTAACCTGTGTGTGTATGAGTTACTTTAAGATGAAACAAACTGATCATATAGATCTTGGCTACTGGGAAATTGACAAACACTTGTACCATAAGTTTTAACACAAACTATCATACATTATCATAAATTAATTCTATGCCATTTAACTCACATTTGAATTTAATGAATATGAATGTGACTTAAAAAAATCTCAAAACTTACACAGATCTATAATAATAGACTAGACTTCTTAAGCAATTTCATACTACCTTATTAAAACTGCAGGAATAATATAAGGGTTACATTTCCTATAAAACACATGAATGCTGTGTACCTAATTGTCAATTAGGTATCCAGCATTCAACTATTTAAAGAAACATACTAATGTAATGTAGTGTGCGATCTCTGTAATTCATTATTAGAGCCCCTGGCATGAGCCATCATGTTCTCTATTCTATTTGTAGTTTCACGAACCATGGAGAAGTCTGAGAGGTCTGGTAAATCTAAAACTATATGGGCAGAGAGACGTTTATACACAGAATTTGTATCTTTTTTATTTCTCCTGTTCTCTTCATATTTCAATTGTTGTTTAAGATAAATAGACTGCTTCAGCATTTCTTGTATGTTCTTGAAACTGGTTGCAGCTCCATCCATTGATTTAACAGCGCTGTAAGCATAAAAAAATATTCTTGCTAGTTTCATTACATAAATAAAACCAAAAGAAATAATTATAAAATTATTTCAGTATTAGATTGCAGTTATTTGTTTTCTTATAATTTATCATCTTTTATCAAAGTCAATGTAGAAAATGAACTTAATATTATTACATTAAATTTTAGAAGCTACATCCCGCTAAAGTCGAATTATCCATATGAAGAATTTTCCAATCAATCAAGACACAATCTCAAAAGTGCCCTAATCAATTTAAACTATTTTTAAGTAATATAAATTAAATTATTTTTCAAGTCAATGGATACATAATTTTTTTATGTATCATTTTTGTAATTATTTTTAGATTTATTTCTTGATAAGTCTCATATTTATCAAGAGTAATATATCTATATATCTGCCTTGCAGTAAATTAAAATTGTTAAATATAATAGTGAATAAATATTTTTACATATATATAGGTACCTTAATGCATACTCAACATCATAACATCTGCCTTGTAAATCATGTTGTAGTTTGGTCACCTCTACTCTTCGCTCTACCATAGGAGGTAGAGCTTTTCTTACATGCTCTTGAAGTCTATACAATGCCAGGGAAGGTTCATTTGCTACTATATGCATGTTCTCAGAGATTCGCTCAGCAGCTGAAATGATTTTTCCGTTAAACCACTGGCTTTTAAAATATCAAAACTACATAATACAAGTGTGACGAGATAAGCTAAAGTTACAAAAATAGTTTTACTAGATAATTATATTAGTAGTCTTGGCTCACCCTTTCTAGCTTTTGTTTCCAAATCGGAATCACCTTGATAAACAAATGCCATTTTTATTAAATATAATTAAATATGTATACAAAAATTATAGCCTTTTCAACTTCAAACAAAGAGAATATAATCACTACGTTATAGAAATGTTTAAATATCAGTCTGATAAACAATAAATAGTGATTTAGTGAGGTGACGTCGAAAAATACAATCATGACAGATGTCAAAGCAATTAGAAGTAACACATAAGCAGATATTTTATTAGGATTTTTTATTTTAAATTACAGAATTAATTATTTTAAATTACAGAAGATCAGCTATTGTATAATCATTGTAATCATGTTTGTCTAAATATAAAATAAATAAATATAAATATCTTCACGCAATTCCCAATACAGGGGTAGACAGAGGTCAAGCCTAGACAATTAAGTCCCTTTAACCCACCTTCCACCGAAGATATTTTCGGGACAACGTGACAGGTGGTGAGCCCGTCGCCGCCTTTATGTCCAAGCCAACGATGAAATTCGTACATAAGTTTTTGAAAAACTCATTGGTACTGCCACCTGGGAATCGAACTCGGGTCTCTCGACTCGAAATTCTGAACACCCAACAACTCGGCTATCGTGACTTATTTATTAATCAAATTGTTATCAAAAACTAGGATGAAATATTTAAAACATTGCATTATAGATTTTTTTGTTGATAACCGTGGAGGAAAATATTTTATGCACGAACGTTTCCTGATCGGGAGGCCATCGAAACGAACATCATACCGACTAAAAACCATCCACGGGATGCTGTTGGCCCGGAGGCCTTTACAGCTTCATCTAAAGAGACTTGCGAGGACAGAGGCTCGCAAGTTATAATTGCATCGTAAAAGCTGCTGTCCGTCATTAAAAGGGTGAAGATTGTTGAGGTTTTTGATGTGAAACATCTATAGCCGCACGTAAAACCGATTTCTGGCGTGGCGACGCATGCCGTGGCGACGGGTCGCCACGCTATACAAAGGTATACTAATTTACACCCTATTACCTGAGAGTTAAGGTTTATAGTTAAAAACTGAAACCCTTTTTTATATTTAATAAATTATATTCATATTATTCATATTATTCATATTAGTAACTATATAAATTATATTAAGATTTCATTTTTACATGAAAGGTCATTTCCTTATAGTCAAAGAGGTTCAATAATTTTTAAAACGAATAAACATAAACTACCATTAATTTTAGCTGGAGATTTTAATGTAAATTTGCAAGAGCTGAATCAATGCCATTAATGACATTTCTTCAAAAATAATTTCAATTGCAAATCAACAACAATCCAAAAGAATCTACTACCAAATATGGAACAACTATAGATGCTGTATTTGTGAGATATCTTGATAATGTTTCATCCAATACTTTTGTAACGTAGTTTAGTTATCATCGACCAATCGTCACAGTAATACCGGCAGAGGAAACATCGAATATAACTATTACTGAAGTCACAGAGAGAGAGAAAATATTTAAATTGTGGCCACTTGATATTAATATCGAATTTTTATATCAAATGTAAATAAATGTTTATTAAATAAAGTTACCATTTTCTGTAAGAAATTCGTAATCCTTCATTTTTTCATTAGGCTATATTTAATTTCTGTAATAATATTATCTTTTATGCATATTACTTGTACACACACGATGTTTCACATCTGCCAGGCGTCTCATGACGGCTCTCATTTTTTTTTTAAATTGTAAGTCGTTATTTTTGGGAATAATAATATCAACACAACAATACAATGCCTCAAATCAAAATATCAGCTCTTACACCATCGCAAACACCGAAAATCTACTTTCTTTCAAATATCCTAATTTCTAAATTTTATGATTTTAGAAATATGACCGCTTCAGATATGACCCAATACTTATTAGAAACGATTCGGCCTCTGTTTCAGTTTTAATATTACTTATTTGTATATTAAAGTGTTATTTACGTAGTGGCTTCATTTATTACTAGAAAAATTCCTATTAAACTAGTGTGGCATTTCCAACATTGAGTCAGTGGGCAAGGAAATATCATTTAACATTGATATTTTATATCGATGTATCGAATATATTGACATATCAGTATGATACATCAATACTTTTTACTACACAGCGACTGTCATTAAAATGAAATATGTTTAATTGAAATATTGTTGTCGGTCGTTATCGTTATCAAATAAACCTAAACCTCACTTGGCAGCTGTTATCATTATCAGTTTTGAATGTTAGCCGTGATGCAACAGAATTCCGGGCAGTATAATAAAAGCTTACAATTGTATTAGTCAAGGTATAATATTACTTTTGTTTTTATTCTCATCCTTAAATACTTTCCATTTTTAGTACTAAAATGGAAGTTTTATTAAAAGCTGTAAGTATTTAAGTTTATTGAATATACCCGAATTCTAAATCTAGTGTGTCAAATTGATCTACGTTTGAATGTTAAAAAAACGATTGCAACTTACATTCTTTAAGCAGGTACTTCCAATATATTTTAAAAAATTAAATTCCAGATTCAAAGTTTAGTATTCTGGTTTATTTTTATTTCAGGGAACACAACTGATGGGGAATACTTTAGGAACTGTTTTAAACCCTATGTTTCCCCTAAAAATGCTATTAAAATCATATTCAATATGCATTTTAATTGTTGATGTGTCATGGGTTGTTATCAACACAAATTATGCAATATTACAAGCAATATATGGTTTTTTTAACCCTCCACCACTGAAATCATTACAACTTGAGACTGCTCTGGTAAGATATGTGAACATTATATTAAACTCTAATTCATCAGTGATTCTAAATTTTGAGAAGGATTCTGTGGTTTCATATTTATTATATTAAACTTCCTTAGTCACGATAGCCAAGTGGTTGGGTGGTCAGAATTTCGAGTCGAGAGACCCAAGTTTGATCCTCAAGAGGCCGTACCAATGGGTTTTTCTAAAAATCCATGTAGAAATTACGGGCTCACCACCTGTCACATTGTTCCGAAAATATCTTTGGTGAAAGGTGGGTCGAAGGGACTTAAATGTCTAGACTAGACCTCTGTCTACCCCTGTATTGGGAATTGCGTGAAAATATTTTTTTTTAAACTTCCTCGGAAATCTGTTAAATATAATGATTAACAACAATTTTACTTAATTGTCAGCAAGCAAAAGGCCTTAAAAAATGTACTAATTAAATATAGCAAATTGACAGCCAAAGATAAAAAAATATCTTAACACAATTTCCAATATAGGGGTAGACAGAGGTCTAGTCTAGACAATACAATATAGACAATTAAGTCTCTTTAACCCACCTTCCACTGAAGATATTTTCGGGACAATGTGACAGATGGTGTGCCTGTCATCATCAGCATGTCCAAGCCAACAATATAATTCATACATAAGTTTTTGAAAAACCCATTGGTACGAGCCTGCCACATGGGGATCGAACTCGGGTCTCTCGACTCGAAATTCCGACCACCATACATCTCGGCTATTGTGACAATGATAGAGCAAATATCTTCAGTAATTTTTCTATATTTTTGAAGTTTCATAATGGAGTTATTAGAACTTTATTAATTACCCTTCATTCTATTTATTCTCTTTGTTAGCATTATTAGAGGTATTATATTGTAATTATGCCGAATAAAGCTTGGGTTACTTGATTCCATCATAATAATACTTTGTGCAATTGAGTTAATTATCTGCTAAACAGCCACCCATGGCAGCCATCCAAGTACCACTGGCAACACCATCCAATAACCTTAATAAACTAACATTGTATATACACAATGGCCTGCAAGTCTACTGCAGGACAAAAGCCATTCCTGAACAGAGGTTTTACCATAATCATAGTCACATTATTCGAGTGGTTGGGTGATTGAAATTCGAGTCAAAAGACCAACCTGAGTTTGACCCCCAGGGTGGTATACTCATATCTAAAGGTTTTTCTAATCTTATGTACAATTTATATCTTTGGTTGGGACATAAAGCGACCGTCTCACCACCTGCCAAAATTGTTGAAAAAAATGTCTAGTGGAAGGTGGGTCAAAAGTACTTAATTGTCTAGACCTTTGTCTACTCCAGTATTGGGAATGGCGTGGAGATGTTTTTTTTTATCATAATTGGTAAGAGGATTGGAAATTGCAGTAAAATGCACCATGCGCCTAAGATGCTACATATGGCTAGTTCACGTCATTTTGCCTGATATATAGCAAGATGTTTACTTGGCCATCTGTCCACAGACATTGTAATTTTTTAGACTATTCTTTGGTCGCTCTTTCCACATGCATGGGAAGAAAGGGGATAGTTATACCAACACTACATAGTCATAACTTACTATAACTACTTGGAATTAAAAGTGTTCTTTACCTTTTCAGATAATTGGATCGGGAAGAGGAGTTGGCCGTCAAATAGCAATACAGTTAGCTGAACTCGGTGCCATAGTTCTCTGCGTCGACAAGAATGTAACTAACAATGAGGATACAGTTAAGATGATTAGGAACAATGGTGGTGTAGCATATATTTATGAATGTGATATAATAAGAAAGGAAAATGTTACTGCAATGTCGCAACAAGTACAGAAAGATGTTGGTTTTATTAGCATGCTATTTTACTGTTGTGGAATTCCGAGCCCGCGGTCTCTGATGACTCAACCTTCACAAGACATCCATGAAACTTTGGACCTGACACTGACTTCATATTTTTGGGTAAAGATTTTTGGTTAAAAAAAGAAATATTTATCACATTATTGAAGTAATCTTGAAAATCTTATTTAATTTATATTTTAGCTCATTGAACACTTCATGCCAGAGATGAAAGCAAGGAATCACGGTCACATAGTAGCACTCACTTCCGTGGCTGGCTTGAGTTATATCAAGGATCAAATGCCCTTCAGTGTTGCCCAGTTTGCTGTTCAGGGTCTCGCCGAGTCACTCATGGAGCACTTGAGAATCAATAAAATTGACGGTGTATATGTTACTCTTACTCACATATACCCTTTTATTGTGGAAGAAAGTTCAGATTTAAGATTAAGGTAGGTGATACCCTCAGTTGTATTTTAATGCAGAAGTTCCATTTGTTACATGATCATTACCAAGACCTATGTAATGTAAATTGACCCAGCAACAGATTGTGGCTTCAACTAGGAAATATTTGACGACCTCCGTGGACGAGTGGCGCGCACACCAGTTTTCATAGTGTCGCCAGCTCCTAAGTCCGGGTTTGATTCCCAATCGGGTCCATACAGAAAACACATTCTATTTTTTTTTGGTTCCGAGTGTTTGTGGTACCTTCATTGTTTCTGATTCCGTAATATAAGTGATGACTGACTTGCGCTCAATGTGCTCGCACGTTCAGCGAAAAATCGGTGATTCAATCGCAAAAAAAAAAACGCAAAAAGTGCTTATGCTGCTTACTTTGAAATCAGAGCAATGTAATCCTCCCTGATGGTAAGTGGCTACAGGACTCCATTACACCTTCATACCATCTCAAAAGAAATAGATTAAAGATGCGTTGTCATCCCTCAGGACTAAGATGGTATGCCTACTCAGCCTCATAAGCTAAGCCTGGTTACTATGACCTTTAAAATGGACACAATACTTGTTATACTGCTCTTTTTCCACTTTAATACTGCTATTTTACTGCAGAAATAGTTTCGGTATTGAACCAGACAACTCCTAAGCAGAGGAGTGTACCTTTAAAGTTAGAATATCTTCACGCAATTCCCAATACAGGGGCAGACAGAGGTCTGGTCTAGACAATTAAGTCCCTTTGACCCAACTTCCACCGAACACATTTTTTGGGACAAGGTGACAAATGGTGGAACAAATTTTTTTGTCCGAGCCAACAACATAAATCGAACATTTGTCTCTGGACTCGAATTCCGATAGTCGAGTGGCTGGGCGATCGGAATGCGGGTCAAGAGACCCGAGTTTGATTCCCATGGCTGGTACCAATGGGTTTTCAAAACTGGTGATTTCATGTTTCAAATTTATAAATAACATTATAATTTCTATATTTCACGTGAAAAAGTCACGATAGCCGAGTGGTCGGAATTTCGAGTCAAGACACTCAAGTTCGAATCCCAGGTACCCAGAACCAGGCTTTTACCAATGGGTTTTTCAAAAACTCATGTACGAATTATATCCTAGGCTTGGACATAAAATATATTCGGAAGGTGGGTTGAAGGGACTTAATTGTTTAGACTAGACCTCTGTCTACCCCCGTATTGGGAATTGCGTGAAGATATTTATTTAGTTATTTCTTTCTATATTTGCAGAATTTCAAGTTACTTTGGAACTATAACACCGAAGAAAGCAGCTAAATCAATACTAGACAGTGTGCGACGTAACTATCCAGAGGCTTCCGTGCCAAAACATTTGCTTTACCTCGGCCATCTTCTTAGAATATTACCAAGAAAGGCTACGGTGCTAATACGTGATTTACTCGACACCGGAGTGGATTTTGCGTGATTGGTTCAGGAAGTTTGTACAACATATCCAATCTTACTTTGCAATAAACAATGAAAACATTTGTCAATAGTCCATATAAAACTACCAAGGTAAATGTTATAGAAAAATTTGTAAGATCTTTTTATATCTGTCATTAATTGTAAAATACATTCAAAAAAAAATACATAAAATACATTCATACAAAAAAAACAGGAGAATAAGCTTGTACAAGTTGCTTAATATTTAATTGAGTTACATCAAATCTATATTTGTTTCTACCAAAAACCTAAACAAACTTAAAAAGTGCATATAAAAAGCTCTAAAATGCCCTTCAGAACATATAACATTCAAAAATTTAGTGATTAGAGGCCAAGACAATTTCTAACCATATTTTATCAGAGTTTTTTAAGACAATGTGACAGGTACTGAGCTTGTCATTGTATTATTTTTCTCTCTTATATAATATTTAGGTAATAAAACAGATTATGGGACCATTTTATTGTTTAACTATGAATTTAGGAGTTAATATTTAAATGATTGATTAACTAGCTTTACAATTGTAATCTTATAAGTTGCAATTAAAGGTTAAAGTATTAATTATTATTAAAATAAAATCTATGTATTAATCAAATCTATGCATTAACTTGTGGCCTGCATTAAAGAAATCTAATTTTAGTTATAAACTCTATGAAGAATACTAAAAAAATATTATTTAATTAAAAGAAATAGGAAGAATTAATTAAAATAATAGAACGTCGGAATTTCGAGTCAAGAGACCCGAGTTCGATCCTCAAGTGGCCGAAGCAATGGGTTTTTCTAAAAACCTATGTACAAATTATATCGTTGGCTTGGACATAAAGACGGCGACAGGCTCATCACCTGTCACGTTGTCCCGAAAATATCTTAGGTGGAAGGTGGGTCGAAGGGACTTAAATGTCTAGACTAGACCACTGTCTACCCCTGTATTGGGAATTGCGTGAAGATATTTGATATTTTTATATATTAAATAATACACATATTATTTATTATTTAAAGACTTTTTTATTAATTAAAACATTATTATTTAAAAACAGAAAGTTTGTGAAACTGTCCATTACTAAATCATTGGATATTGTTAAGTATTGCATCATCTACATGTACTTTTTAATTACACCACTCGTCATTTATCGTTACGTGTAAGTGAATGTGACGCATATTTTACCGCGGATAATGGAATGCTGCCATTTTTAGGTCGATTCACGTCGTCATATAATTTATGTAAAGTATAATTATTAACCGAAGAATTTATTAGTGTTCAAAAATTATTATATAGCAATACCGCGTCTACGGCACAGTCATAGTCCGATTTTTTTTATTTTAATAAATTATATATTCACAGCCCATAAGTTTATTTATAGTAAATATATCATTTTAGTAGGCGGTTGATGTGTTTACACAATAGATTGTGATTGTTAAAAAAAAAATGTAAACTTTTTCGACTTGCTACACAGGAAGCGTGATTGCACGGCTAAAAAAAATACAAAAATAATTTACTTTACAATCGAAGATAATATAAGTTACATTATCTGTTGATATCGTTTCTACAATAAATCATCAATCGTCATTTAAATACAAACAACATACCATATGACCTGCCAAACTCTGTATTCACCCTGCACACAAAGTAACAAAATTTACCTCTTTGTAATTATTAATATAGTTCTATTTTTATACCTAAGATAATATGTTGATTATGTAAAAAGCTGTATAAAGAAAGTTAATGTCTAATGAAAAGAAAGTACAAAGTCTTGCCAGTATAACCTCTAGCAGTAAATATAAATGATTAGTTGTCAAGTTCTAGTCTTACGACCCTACTAATAAATAATACCTAATTATGTACAAAGTATTATATTTTATGTAAGGAAAAACTCGGGAATTGTTATATGTACTTCATCGAGTCCATCTTACTTTGTGATAATGAAATGTTGTTCCTGTATTTGTAGCTATTATAAATGTAACATTGTTTCCGATTGTAACTAAAGACAAATAAAATTCTTTTATTTTACGACATGCTCTTGCTCTTTTACTGTTCAAGCCACTTGAACGCTTTTCCTCACGATATTAAGAAAGCTCCAAATAAACGCTCGTAAAAATAGAGTGTATCTTCATAAAAGTAATTTCGTCTGACAAATTTACCATATTAATTTATCATTTCCTCGTTATGTACTTATTATGTATTTTTAATATATAAAATTATTTCTGTATATATTTAGATTGCTTATTAACGTAGTAGAATTATTTAGATAACTTATAAACATATCATCAATTTAACGCATTTTTTTCTAATTTTATTCTCTATTTTGCTCTGGGTAGACTGGCAGAGAATGCCATAATTCATAAAGTCCGCCCATTGTTTCCTTGTATATAAAGGTATTGATAAAAAGAAATATTTTTGTACATTCTGATTTTTTTTTCACCTAAAATAGTTAATTTATACCTCAAACTACTTTGATAAGTGGTAGAGCAATCGACAGCTGTTGTTGCTGCGTAAATGGACCGGCCAAACCATGGCCTTGCAGTAAACTGGAGTTACATAGAGGTATCATGTGCTTGTGTGCATTTCTTCCAGAGGCCCTTCAGCCCCTATTCTTTTTTCCCTCTCGTTCTTTCCATTTCTTCCTTTACAAATTCCTTACTTAAAGGTAGGCAACGCACCTACAGCTCTTCTGGTGTTAATAGTGTCATCATCAAGTGAATAAATTGTTTGCTATCTTATGTAATAAGAAATCTTTCTATAATAGATGAATTTTCACTGTCTAATAAGGGACACCTTTCACTGTAGACTTTTTAGGACAATGTGTCATGAGGTGGCTTGCTTGTCTTCATCTCTATGTTAAAGAAATATATAAATCGTAAATAAGTTTTTGAAGAAATTTCATTCGTACGAGCCTACCTGGGCATCGAACTTGGGTCTTGGGTCTCGAGTCAAATTCCGATCACCGAACCATATGTCTGCCGTGCCGTGATAGGAAATAACTTGCTGTTGCTATGGAATACTCTTATGTTTTTGCGTTGAGATCAATAAGTACTTTTTTTAGTCTGCCTGATCACCACAATACCTGGAATACAGTGATGTGTATTAAGTCTTGGGCCTCAGGCCATTAAGAAGTTTGGGGTCTTTTGAATTGAAAATTCTCTCAGAGTCGCATTATTCATCGATGCTTCGTCCTTTTTTGTTTTAGACGAACTGACAGCTACTAAAGTAAATGGTTTTAATAAACCAAATTTCTGAACCTACGTAGAATAATTGGCCTTAGTTTTGTACATATGCTGCAAAATTGAATACATTCAAATTTTAACTCTGTCTATAATAACGGTTTAAATTTTAACCAACAAAAAGTTTAGACAATTTGTATAGTGAATCGGAGAACAAGAAAAATTTAATAAATCAAAAGCTTAATCGACGTTACGCACTTAAAAGCACGTTGTCCCGAAAATGTCTTCGGTGGAATATGGGTCGAAGGCACTTAATTGTCTAGACTAGACCTCTGTCTACCCCTGTATTGGGAAAAGCGTGAGATATTTATATTTATTTATTTAAAAGCTTAATAATATATAAAAATATCTGCGAGTACAGTATATTTTAGTCCGAGCGACAATTCAGATTACATAAATCTACAGCCTGCTGGAATGGAATCTGAAATAAATGAAACCAACACAATGTTTGATTATAAAAAGATCCATTTGTATACAAGAGATGAGGGTGAGTCTAGAAGTACGATTGATTTTATAATTGTGGATGAAAGGCTGAGGAAGAAAGTGTTAGACACTCGGGCATACCGTGGCCTTGACACAGACCACTTCCTGGTCATAGCACGAATGCATGGCCTATTTAAACGGCGGGGACACCGAGGAGCCGAGCCTACGAGTGTTTTGGACAGAATAAAAGTGGAAACTACAAGAAAAAGAAAATAAAGAAGAGTATGTAGAGAAACTGAAAAAAAAAGTTTTAGGCATAGAGATGTGATTGAAGATTTGTGGGAGACATTTAAGAAAGGGGTCGTGAATGTTGCCATTGAGGTATAATGTATGGATGGATAAAGATGTACAAAGGGCTGTGCAAGAAAAGAAGAAAGCGTGGTTGGATTGGTTAGCAACAAAAGCTAACCAAAAACTTCAAAAGGCGACGGATGACGAGATAAAGGAAGCGAAAACGAAGTTTTTTTTTTTTTATAGAATAGGGAGGCAAACGAGCAGTTGCCTCACGTGATTTCCGCCGCCCATGAAGAGTGCCCCCAGAATTGTGGGAGGGGAGGGGGGCCTCCGGTTACCTGCACTCACCAGACGAAACGCAGAAGTTTGTTAGACTTCTACTTCACGCCGGTATTCTGTTAGGTCGTGGTACTTCCCCGATCGAGTCGGCCCATTCATGCAACAGCAAAAGCGGATGCGTGGCTCTAACACTGTTAAAAAGATTCGAATTCAGGTATAAATAAAATTTTGAATCTTTTATACTTCGAAAAATTCTTAGAATTCGAAGTATGATTGATTCGAATCAGCTACGAAAGATGTGACTAGAAAGAAAGAAGAACGAAAGGATGATTTTGATAGTAGATTCACTGAAGATTTCCAGTCAAACATCAAGTTTATCTGGAAATTCATCAAAAAAGCCAGAGGAAAAACTTCTACCTCGAAGCTGAGTACAATCAGGAGTCAAGATGGGAGCGTTATAAAAGGAGAAGAATTTGTGTTAAAGAGATGAAAATAGTATTTTGAATGTTTGTTTGAAAGAGAGGAAGTGAGGGTACAACAACCGGCACCTTCTATGGTTAATATAAATGTTGATGAAAGTGAGATCAGCATGGATGAAATAGTAAAAGCGTTGAAAAGTATAAGATTAGGTAAGGCTGCAGGGTATGATAGGATCATCGTCGAGATGCAAAGGACTGGACAGGGCATAGTGGCTAGTCAGCTGCACCGCCTTTTCAATTTGTGCTGGCGAAATGGGCAAGTACCGGGAGACTGGTGCAAAGCCGTAATCGTGCCATTATATAAGGGAAAAGGGTCACGGCAGGACTGCGTAAATAACGACGGCATAAGCCTTCTCAGCATCGTCGGTAAATTGTACGCGAAAGTGTTGATTGAAAGTATGGGAAGACGAAAAAGTATGGGATACACAAGCGGGATTTAGAACGGGAATGGGGTGTACGGATCAGGTCTTTTCCTTGCGGTGCATAGCCGAAAAGTGTCTGGCTAAAAAACACAAGGTCTATTGCACATTCGTGGATCTAGAAAAGGTCTATGATAGAGTGGTGAGGAATGAATTGTGGTCAGCATTACCCTTGAACGGTGTGAGCAGTATCCTCATCCGAGCATTACAATCTCTTTATAGGGATTCTAGTGCTTGTCTAACGATAAACAGGGCATACACTGAATGGTTTAACATCGAAAAAGGTGTTAGACAGGGATGTGTAACGTCAACATGGCTGTTTAATCTGTTCATGAGTAATTGCTTGACAGATTTAAAAGAGAATGAAAGTGGGTTAAGAATGAACGAGTTACTCGTCAAATGTTTTCTATATGCTGATGACCATATATTACTTGCGTCTTCAGCCGAAGAGTTGCAGGAGATGTTAACTGCTATGAGTGGAGCTTTTGTTAGACAGGGGAATGAAGATGAATAAAAAGAAGACGAAAGTGATGGTGTTTGAAAGAGATGAGGCAATGGCAGACTACAATATCGTGATTGGAAATGAACAAATTGAACAGGTGAATGAGTTTGTGTATCTGGGTTCAAAGTTACAAGAGATGGAAAATGTGAGAATGATATTGAAAGACGAGTGAATGCAAAAGACATGGTAAATGGAGCTTTGCACTCCTTTATGAACAGTTGGAAGATGTCTAACAAGGCTTGTTTGGCTGTGTATGAGGGAGTGTTAGTTCCAACACTCATGTATGGTGAAAGTTAGGTATGACAGAAGAAACATGAAAGCAGAGTAAATGCAGTTGAGATGAGAGCGTTAAGAAGTATAAGAGTTAAACTGAGTGACAGGATATGGAATTGTGAGATAAGGAAACGTAGTGGTTTGAAAGAAGATGTAGTGACTAAAATTAAGAAAATAATGCTAAGATGGTTTGGCCATGTCGAGAGAATAAATGAAGAACGATTAACGAAAAAAGTGTACAAGGCGAGTGTGAATGGAATGGAGACCAAATCAGGGACGTCCTGAAAAAAGGCCAGATCAAGAGTACCCTAAATCTAAGAGAATGTATGAAGGGAATAATGAAAGTGGACGAAGCGAAACAGGTAGGTAAGGATCGTAACAAGTGAAAAGAAGTTGTATTTGCCTACCCCTACGGAAAAGAGGCGTGATTGTATGTATGTATATATAAATCTACAGTTTTTACTTATTCAAATTACAAAAGTCTTGGTTTTTAAATTTCTTCTGATCTGATTTGCGATAAATTTTTAACTTGTCTAACATAAAAATCAAATATGTCAATTTATAAAAAATAAGTCACGATAGCCGAGTGCTTGGATAGTCAGAATTTCGAGTCAAGAGACCCGAGTTCGATCCTCAGGTGGCAGGCTCGTACCAATGAGTTTTTCAAAAACTTATGTATGAATTATATCGTTGACTTGGACATAAAGACGGCGACGAGCTCACCACCTGTCACGTTGTCCCGAAAATATCTTCGGTGGAAGGTGGGTCGAAGGGACTTAATTGTCTAGACTAGACCTCTGTCTACCACTGTATTGGGAATTGCGTGAAGATTTATTTATTTATAAAAATAATACATACACTAGTAAAAATAGTAGCGACCTTTTTAATAGTCAAATAGCAAAGTAATAATAACCGATCTATAGCAACATTTTACTGTCACTGTCAACTAATTCTGTTGACGGTGGCGCCATCACGTTTGTTTTCGTTTTCGAGATTTTGTTACTGCTACATACCTTTTTTCAATTTTAAATTAAAAATATTATAGTGTTATGATAAAAGTGATGTTTTGTGTGTTCATTTGTGGTTAATAATAGTTAATACAAAGTGTGAATTGCGTCGATATTCGATTTTAAATAACATATTTTTCCAATAGGTAAGTAACGTGACATATTTTAGCGCAGTCTTTCACAAAAATCCGATCGATGAAAGAAATTATTTCTACATTAACTTACTTTTTTTTTATATTATTATTTGTAATTAAGTGAAATATTGATTTTACTTTTCATTACACTATTTGTAATTCTCTGCATTATTTACCAGAGCTTTATGTGTGCTTTCTAAGCTTTTCTTACGTGTTGCCGCATTCTTAAATTTTATAACATAGTGAGACATAATTTATTACATAAAAGTACTAACAAAAATAAAACATACATTGTAATTGACGTGCGGCTTTTAATTCTGTTAAAATCCCTCAGCTACAGATCTGGATAAAAACAGGCTGCATTTTTAGGCTTACCTATAATATTTTTATTTATATTTAATTTAAATTTCTGAGTTTTCATTTCCGAAATGCCGACTGGATTCAATAAAAATAAAATGAGCAAGGAATACTATCAATTTCTCTTTCAACATTTAATGTTTATGTAATCAAATTTTTCCCTTGTAAAGTAAGACACGAAAATAACCTTCTCACCACCTGCCACATTGTCCTATATAAGCTTTACTGTGATGTGGGTTGAAGCAACTAAACTGTCTTTTTATCTGACTATCCATGTAATAGGTATATGGTTTAAAGAGCTCAGTTTTCCTTAGGCTTGTTAATTTAACTATGTAGTAATTTTCTTTAGCAGAGCACTTTGAATACTACTATAAATAAACATTTTAAATATAAGGGTACATAATAATTAACATTATATACAGAAAGAAATTAATTATATTAAATTTACAATAATTATTAACTAAAAACTGCAGCCAAAAATTTGTTTATTTTTTAAATGACAGTTGTATCTGAGAATTATTTACTTACTTAGTGTCTATACATTAAAAAGAAGAAATAGGACTAATCCCTTGAGGGATTTCTGGCACCTTAGATCCTACTGCCAGTCACTGTTTTGCTTAATTTTGGTCAGACATTTTTAGAAATGGCAATCCCATAATATATTGGTTGCAATTGCTATTTTCCAGGGGTAATTTTTTCTAAATGCCTCTTATATTCACCAAAGGAAGAAAGTTACTGATAAATTCCTTTGTCCTTATCTTGCCTTACCTTGTTTGGTATTGCAAAACAAAAATAGTGTATTTTCTGGTTTGGTTATGCTCCTGCTTATCTGAATTTAAATGTACATTGGAATTCATATTGATAAAAAGGTTACATTAAATATGAGAATGCAGTTTTTTCTACGGTAATTTTGCCTTTGCATTAACACATTCTTCATTTTAATGTTTTGTGGAAAGTAAAGTAATGTTGATCCTTTATCAAATACTTCAGATGTTGTAATTAACATAGAAAAGATTATCAACATTATGCTTTTTATTCACAATTATTTTAAGTTACAATAGAAGTGCAGTTGGATGACCTGAATTCAAATTAAAAGGCTAGAGTTTGAATCCCATGTGGTAGGTTCATATCATTGACTTTTTTGACTGTAATATCTTGACCTATAAATGCTCATGTATTATAAGTAAAATTGTTTTCTGTTTTGTTTAGGTGTTAATAAGTTTTAAATTTATAAATTTACCTCCATATGCTATTCCATATACTTGTATGCAACAGTGTTAATTTCAAGTATACAGCAAATTCTGGCGCAAATTGTGATTGATAAGAAATAAAAAAAAAACTTCTAACAAACATTCTTCATTCTAACAAACATTCATAACAAACATTCTTGTGACATCATTTTAAATTAATAAATCTAGGTGCTCTGCTCTTCCTTAGCTGTAGTTTTATTATATATATTAAATAAATAAATAAAAATATCTTCACGCATATTCCCAATACAGGGGTAGACAGAGGACTAGTCTAGAAAATTAAGTCCCCTCGACCCACCTTTTTCGGGACAACATCACAGGTGGTGAGCCTGTGGCCGTCTTTATGTCCAAGCCAACGATAAAATACGTACATAAGTTTTGGAAAAACCCATTGGCTATTACAAGCCTGCCACCGGGGGATCGAACTTGGGTCTCTTGATTTGAAATTCCAATCACCCAACCACTCGGCTATCATGACATATTATAAATGGATTATGATTATAAATATTCTAATCATAATCACACACAAAAAGGTGGAGGGTGGTTTGAAAGGGTTTAATTGTCTAGACCTCCGCCTACCCCTGTATTGGGAATGGCGTAAAGATATTTATTATTATCTTTAATAACATACATGATAATGTAAAATTTTGATAATGATAAATTTTGGAAAGAATGACTTGGTACATTTTTTGAAACCTGGATTATTTAGTAGTTAAATAGTTTATCATAAAGTTAATTATTGGTAGGTTACTGTGTAGAAGTATGTAAGTGAGTGTTTACTGAGTACATTAGTTAGTAATTTATTATATACATTAGTTACATTAGTTAATAATACCTAATAATCTTAAATCTTAACAATTTTACATACCTACAGTATGTAGGTATGTAAAATTGTTAAGATTTAAACAGAGGTTTAGACTATGAAGGAAATTACTTTTCACTGAAATTTGACCATTTTATTAATGTTGTTAATTTCTTTTTTTTGTTTGTCTCACTGCATATTGGGTGGACCCAGGATCACTTTTACATACATTTGTGATCAGACCAGCAAAATTGCCTGAGCACCAGTCATCCTTGCACTTGTGATGGAGCTTGTTAACCATCCCCCTTTATTCGGAGGCATCCGGAGTCTCCCTCTAGATCTGTCTTCCCAGTAAACTAACACATTTCTGGAGAAGGTGACTTGTTTCTGCTAGTACACTTGCGAGATAATATTGTAATCATATTCAGAAAGCCTCTATTAGTACATAAAAACGATTGAAGGTTACTTTTTAATTCTTGTGACTTGTAGATAGTTTAGACACATTGAACAAACATATGAAGACTCTGAATAAAATATATAAACAGTGTTAAGTAAAATTAACAATAAAAGCGGGCCTCATATGGTCAAGAGTACTCTGATACCTGGACGTGCGTGAGTGAAGAAAATGATAAATTTGATGGAAAGGATAGAGTTATGTAAGAATCGTGACAAGAACGAAAGAAAGAAAAATTTTTTGCACTAATGCACCACACCGCGATCAAACAGTATTAGAACATCTTGAGTGTGTATATTTTACGAAAATCAACAAAAATAAAAATAAAAGACAAACGAAGACAACTGTTGTGAAACACACACAGGTCGATCATAAGTTGGTGTGCTGTGTGGCGTACATGGCAAACAGACCATATGACCAACAGCTAAATGCTGTAGCCCATAAGAGACTACAGTGCTGGTTTTCAGTAGGCCTGTGCGTCGAGTGACGTACGGACGTCGACACTACCAGTAATGACACTTGACGATCTGTTTTCTTTTGCTAACCCGTCATGGTTGATGCGTGAAGATTAATAATACTAAGAAATAATCCTTGTACCCCGCTACTAGACTATTTTTATTATAATAAATAAATAAAAATACATAGATATATAGGGACAACATCACTTACATTGCTCCGATCCCAATGTAAGATGCTAAAACTCTTGAGGTATAGGAATCGGAAACGACGAAAGATGTTTACGATACTGGTCCACGGAGGACGTCAACGTCGGTCGTCGTATTATACTATATTGTACAATTACAATCTTAGTAAAGAGACTTATGCAACTCCGGATAGAGTCGGGGTTTCATAGGCTGTTTAGAAGTTTAAAACAACAAAACTTTCTTTGTTACTGCCGCTACGCTCTTTTCCAAGGTAATGTCAATTCTTTACCAGATTTCGAAATTCAAAGAAAACTTGGCTGGAATATTTAAGTAAAAAGTAATCGAATTTATCGAAGAGTAGGTAAGGCCATTAGCAAAAGCGCAATATTTTCAGTGAATGGTGTAGCGATTCTTTGCTAAGCGGTTGATATCTGTAATTCGTTATAAATTCTCTCTTTATGATTAATTGCTTCTAACGATTTAAACCATTAGCGAGCCGCTTTATTGTTAATTTCGGGAGATGGCGGTATTGCGTATAAATTATTCGACATTCTATTATACCTAATCAACAATCTGAACATTTCCCTCGTCAAGAGCTTTTCATTTAAACGTCTGAAAAAGTTTCGAGGGTTTATTGAGATGTAATTGGTTTGTAGCGTCGTCGGTTAAAGATACGCATTGTAAAATGTGGTTTTGTGGTTTTCTGATGACTTTCAATTTGATAAACCTTTGTGGCATTATTCATTTCGAAATAATCAGGCGTAGAAATTTTTTATTGAACCATACATCGTATTTAATTTGGAATGAAAAGCACAAGTAGAAAAAAAAATATTTCTGCACGAATTTCCCTTACGGGGGTAGGCTGGCCTCTAGACAATGAGATTTCGACCCACTTTTCACCAAAGCCGATATGACTCGCGTAGAAACATTGATTTTAATCAAAAAATTTTATCACTAAATATTGGGTATTCACCCAAAACCCTTTGTTTCAAAGACAGTCGTTCACCAATAAAGCTAGTGGATTGTCGCGGGTTGGTATATAGATATCGTCTCATATATACTTATATGTACAAAAATCCGTAACTATAATACAAACATTCATATCACATAAAGTGCAAAAACTTTAACATCGAAAGCAGGATCACTCCATCTGGCTATGGGACCTATAATGTTTTTGTAAGATTTGTATCGTAGGCTTAGTCGCTTAGACAGCGACAGAGCCAACTACATGTTACGTTGTCCCAAAACAACATTTTAATTCTTTTAATATGCTGGTCGAAAAGACAAAATTATCTACCCCCGTATGGCATCATATGTTATGTCCTACGGCGTATACTGGTCATGTGGTCAATCATTAATCTATGAGTATATGTTTTACTTTATTTTCCAGTGACCCAACGTTTATTGCTTGACAATTATTTATTACAAAAGCTAAAATTATTACAAAACGCTGGTCATTGACAGCTGGACGAACCTCGATTTGGTCACGAGGGAATACGTCAGTTTTGTTTGAAGTTTTTCTCTAGTAACTGTGTCGTACATTTCATGAAATGTCTGTCGACACCGAATTGCGAGCGTGGTAATGAATATTGATCTGCACTAAATCTAATTTACTTAAACGTTAGCTCGGTGACGCGTAGTGATGTGTACGGTTTAATCGTAAATGTATGTTTTAGTTCAAGTGGATAAATATGAGTTTTTTTTGATAACCATGGAGGAAAATCCTTTATGTATGTAACGTTTCAGGACAGAAGGGCCACTTATATCGCAAATTGCATTAACCATTTGCGGCCTGAAATAATTCATATGCAATACATATTTATAATTATATAATTATTAACTAAGGAATAAAGAAAATAACTATATAAGCGACTCTTGTACAGATATTTTATTTTATTTCAAACACATACAGCTGTATCTTTGCGGACCGGACCGAAAACGAGTGTCGGGATCAGAGCAATTTATGTTTCTGTATCTCAATTTTCACCGAGTCCTGTCCATTTCACGGTCTTATGCTGCTATACAGACTCATTTTATATTATTTTTACATTTTTGTTAATTTAGGGAGAATATTATTTTATGTTGAATACTCACGATTGATGTCTCTTTAAACAAACAAAAAACACATTAAAATTCACGTTAAATGTTGAATAAGGAAAAGTGAATTTTAATGTATTTAATATTTTAATTTTAAACAATTCTATCGGTAAGGCGAAAAATTTACTGGATAATATTCTCTGTGAGCCACAGCAACGAAGCACCATCGACAAGCAGCTCCTACGAACCTTCGAACGCAACTGAACTCTGTACACTAACCTGTGCCACCACCACTTTCACAAAGTACCCTCACTTTTTCGCTCTCTCTCACACTCACACAAATTTTACCTTCATTTTTAATTTTATTTTTAACCTCCGAAAAAGGTGTGGGAAAAAGTAGGTGATCCTAGTGGGGGAGGTGAAACTATGTCTGGGATCGTCGTTAAAGTATAAGTATACGACAGTCTCACTCTGTCCATTAGTAAAAAAAATATCATCACGCTTAATTTTTAATACAGTAGACAGAGGTCCAGACAATTAAGTTCTCCGACCGAAGACATTTTACGGGACAATGTGACGGGCGGTGAGCCTGTCGCCGTCTACATATCAATGTCCACGATATAAATCAGAAGGTGATAGTGTCACTTTGTCTCTGTCCGAAATATGCTTCGCTGTAAGGTGAGCTGAAGGGACTTAATACGACATACCATAAACATACTATAAACGACAGTATTGAGAATATGCGTGAAGATAAAAAGATGCTTATTTAAACAAATAACATTCGCTAATTTTATAACTAGTAACATTATTTTTACCAACGCTATGCAGAGAAACTATATAAAACCGTTATCTCGCGAACGAAGTCGCAAACGGAAGCTATAAATTATATAAGCAGAAATGCTTATAATATATAAAAGATGCAATCATAATCGAGAATGTTCACCACTGATAGATAAAATAAATTTTACCAATAGACACGATAGCCGATGAAATGTCCTCAGTGAAAGGTGAGTCGAAAAGTCTTATTTGCCTGGACCTGTATTGGGAATGGCGTGAAGTTATTACTTTGTTTGAAAGTCGGCTTCCGTCGGGGTCGCTCGGCTGGTGATCTTCTTGTGTACTTCACTTATCGATTGGCGGAGGCAGTAGAAAGCAAGGGTGAGGCCCTGGCAGTTAGTTTGGACATAGCGAAAGCCTTTGGTCGGGTATGGCACAAAACGCTTCTCTCAAAGCTTCCGTCATATGGGCTTCCCGAGAAATTTTGCAATTGGGTCACTAGTTTTCTCACAGACCGGAGCATCAAGGTCGTAGTTGACGGTGCATGCTCGGACTCCAAGTCTGTGAACGTTGGTATCCCACAAGGCTGTGTACTATCGCCAACCCTGTTTCTTCTGCATATCAATGATTTGTTACAAATTAGTAACATTCATTGCTATGCAGATGACAGTACTGGTGATGTCCTTTATACCGGCCGTGCCAATATTTCTCGGGAACACGTCGACGAGTACCGGAACAAACTTGTGTCTGAAGTCGATATTTTGTTGGACAAAATCTCGGACTGGGGGCGACTAAATTTAGTCCAGTTCTACCCTAAAAAGACACACATTGTGCGTTTACCGCAAAAAAAGAAACCCTTCGTCGTATCACCGCGTTTTGAGAGCACTCCCCTAGTTGCCGCAGTCAGCATCGGAATCCTTGGCGTCGACATATCGAGCAACGTTCAGTTTCGCGGTCATTTGGAAGAGAAGGCCAAATTGGCCTCTAAAACGCTTGGCGTACTCAGTAGGGCACGACAGTACTTCATGCCGGCCCACCGCTTGCAACTTTATAAGGTGCAGGTTCGGCCGCACATGGAGTACTGTTCTCATCTCTAGGCGGGGGCACCCCAGTGTCAGCTCCTTCCATTTGACCGTATCCAAAGAAGAGCGGCTCGAATTGTCGAAGACCATACTCTGTCCGATCGGCTGGATCCCCTGGCTTTGCGAAGAGATGTTGTTAATCTCTTTGCATCTTCTATAAGATCTACTACAGGGAGTGCTCAGAGGAATTGTTCGGATTAATCCCAGCCGCTGAATTTCATCATCGCACCTTACGACATAACCAAAAATTTCATCAATCAATGATTGCATTCCACCACAATGCGTTTTTCGCGGAATTTTCTGCCACGCACTTGCACTTTGTGGAATGAGCTGCCGTCAGCGGTTTTTCCGTACCGATACGACTTAGGGATCTTCAAGAAAAGAGCCTATACCTTTATCAGAGGCCGGCAACGCATCCGCTATTCCTCCGGTATTGCAGATGTTCATGGGCGGCGGTATTCACTTACCATCACGTGTGCCACCTGCTCTTTGGTCTCCCTCTTCTATAAAAAAAAGTCACGATAGCCGAGTGGTTGGGTAATCGGAATTCAAGTCAAGAGACCAGAGTTCGATTTCCAGGAAGAGGTTCGTACCATTTCGTTTTTCAGATTATCTATGATTTATATTTATATCGTTGGCTTGGACATCAAGGCGGCAGGCGCACCACCTGTCACGTTTTCCCATAAAACGTCTTCGGTGAAAGGCGGGTCGTGAGAACTTAATTGTCTAGACGTCTGTCTATCCCACTATTGGGAATGGTGTGAAGATGTTATTTTACTTTGTGATACGGTATGCTCTCTAGTCAGCGTTATTTTATTTTGAAATATATTTTACGTAGTCCACCATTACGTATTCAAAAAATATCACCGGCAAACATTATGTGGAAGATTTACGATGGTTCTCCAAGGGTTTTGTGCTAGCGTCCGCTCGTGTGGAAACGAATGTTGTTACCCTGCGTATACCGCTCATAGATAGGAGAGGTAGTGATATGATATTACAGAAAATTTTATAAGTTTTTGTGATGCTGGTAGAATATAGAAACCACTTAAAATTACAAAACAAAAAAAAAAAAACAAAATAATAGTTTATTAAGATATCTTGATTCGTTTTGTATAAGTTTTTTCTCTATAATAATTACCTTCATGTCAGTCCCAATACAAGGGCCAATACAAGGGGGATAGGCAGAAGTCTAGACAGTTAAGTCTTTTCGACCCTCCTTTTATCGTCGATCGACATTTTATAGGACATCGTGACTGGTGGTGAGTCTGTCTAAGTAATACTCGTTTATGTCTATATTATTCATATGAATACTAATTCATATGAATAATATATACTAATATAGTTTAGGTTTATACTATATCTAGTTAGGTGTATGCCGTGTTAAAATAAATAGATATGCTTACATCCACATGCCTGCCTTTTTGTGATTACAACTTTAAGCTGCAGAATATATAAGGACACCATTTGCCCCTATATCACAAGTATTCACTGATAGATTATTAAGCTAGTAATAATCTATTCTATCGTTACTTCCGTGATAATTCAGGCAGTGGCAGGCTCGTACCAATGGGTTTTTTCAAAAACTTATGTACGAATTATTCCGTTGGCTTGGACATAAGACGGCGACGGGCATACAACCTGTCACGTTGTCGCGAAAATATGTTCGGTGGAAGGTGGGTCAAAGGGACTTAATTGTCTAGACTAGACCTCTGTCTACCCCTGTATTGGGAATTGCGTGAATACCTATTTTAATAATCTATTCTACATTTAAAACTATCTTATCATTTTCAATGTTAATTTTGTTTCGCTGAAAGTAGCGAAGTGATAGTACGTGTTTACAAACTATCGTCGCTTTCAATTTTCCGACAAGATTAACTCTCGATCTACACGGCAGCAATATAAGGTATGTTAGAGATGTACTGACCCTATTTATCGACATTATTTATTATATAATTTAAGGATATTAAATAAATAAAAGAAATAAATATCTAGTCACGATAGCCGAGTGGGTGAGTGGTTGGAATTTCCATTCAAGAGACCCGAGTTCGATCCCCAGGTGGCAGGCTCGTACCAATGGGTTTTTCAAAAGCTTATGTACGAAGTATTTCGTTCGCGTAGGCATAAAATAAATAAATATCTTCACGCAATTCCCGATACAGGGGTAGACAGAGGTCTGTCTAGACACTGAAGTCCCTTCGACCCACCTTCCACCGAAGATACGAAACAGGACACGAGCATGCTTCTATGGTCTGGGCACGTTGAACGAATGAGTGAAGACAGAACGGGCGCAAAATTAATAATAAAAGGGGTCGATGTAGGTCGAGACTAACTTAGACCGCGCGGGCAAATTTTTCGAAGAGTGGAGGGGAAAGAGAACTGGAATACCTAGAGGTATGAAGAAAATAATGAAATATGGAGCGAAAGAGATATGTAAGGGTCGAGACTTGGCGAAATGTTCTGTCTCGTAAAGATATATACAAAAATAATGGCTAATCAAATTAGTACAAAGTTATTGAAATTGTATGGACGTTTTGTCCTTAGCAAAGCTGCTTCCGTTCCGTAGACATCACTGGATTGTCCACGGACATATTTTCAATGGCCCTCGCCAGCAAGCCAGAAAATTCCCGCTACTAAATATTATAACAACAAAATTATAAAAACAGAAACAATTTTTGAACTCTCTTTGACTGTTTCAAATGTCTACCTTATACTTTATTAATATTTCGATTTAATTAACATATCTACAATTTTGTTTTTTCATTAGTATTCGCTACGGGAAAGAATCGGTAAGAATCATCTTGTATTACCGTGGGTGACGTAAGAGGCGACTAAAGGAAAGCAATTTTTGATGACACAAAGAAATTGCTTTGACTACTGAGAGATGGTGGGATAACCATCTCAAATCAGATTAGAAGTGATCAGATCAGAAGGACCTGTGTCTGGTACTGTGTGGTGGCGACGACAGATTTCTGTCGAAATAAAAATAGTCTTTACAAGAGTCCTTATTAGAAAGTAAAATAGTATATAGTAAAATAGTCTTTATTTTAATGATTACCTCATCGCAAGTTATAATACTTCCATTGTGTCCATGAATATCGATAGAACAAACATAATCCAGTACATCTCTACGCAACGACAATATACTATCGTATCTTTACCGAACTGTACCGTGACGATATTCTTTAGAAATTTTTCACTCCACCGTCATCTTAGATAAGCTTTGAGTAAATCGAAATAGAGATTGCAGATACTTAAAATCCGTTTTTCGTAAACAAACTATTCCATTATAAATATGAATATGGATACTGCATTCTATTTAAGTGCTTTATCACGACTTTAAATCGTTTAACTTCCCAAAGTATAGGTTCATTTGAAATATGCTTTGGATTGCGGGTTTGACTCTCAGTAAAGCCACTTTTCACACTTTTCACGTTAGCTTTTTTCGTGGTGAGGCTGTCGCCGTCTTAGTATTGTCCATTTGACCTGTCGCCGTCTTAGTATTGTCTATTTGACCGACCAAAGAAGAGCGGCTCGTATTGTCGACGACCATTCTCTATCCGATCGGCTAGATCCCCGGGCTTTGCGAAGAGAGGTTGCATCTCTTTGCATTTTCTACAAGATCTACTACGGGGAGTGCTCCGAGGAATTGTTCGGATTAATCCCAGCCGCTGAATTTAACCTTCGCACCTTACGGCATAACCAAAAATTTCATCAACACCACCTTGATGCTTGGCATTCCACCACAATGCGTTTTTCGCGGAATTTTCTGCCACGCACTTTATGTTATGCACATAATTTATTTTATGGAATGAGCTGCCGTCAGCGGTTTTTCCGGACCGATACGACTTAGTGACCTTCAAGAAAAGAGCTTATACCTTTCTCAAAGGCCGGCAACGCATCTGCTATTCCTCCGGTATTGCAGATGTTCATGGGCGGCGGTAATCACTTACCATCACGTGTGCCACCTGCTCGTTTGCCTCCCTTTTCTATAAAAAAAAAGTATGCAAGATAACTTTACCAAATACTTACATGTATATTCATATAGATAAATATCCATTTATACATATAAACATTTATGACTCAAGTACAAATATTCACATTCATACAAATGTTTGAGGGGTAATGTGAACTCATAAACCTTAGATTCGAAGGAAAGATCACTACCAACTCAGCTAATCAGTGACACAATGTGATAAAAAATTGAAATGCACTATTGTGTAATTTCTATAGTCTCGGGCCGAGACTCGAACGTAGGACTAGTAATATAGTAACCATAGCCAACACGACTATATTTTCATTATAACCATCATGTTTTATGACTTTATAATTCTTCTATTTATATAGGTTCTTTGCCTTCTTTTATATTAAAAATGAAAGATTACTCTCTTTTGTAAGGATATTTAAAAAGGCTTTAAGCATCGCTACAGGTGCGCCTCAGCTATGCCGCATCTCGGAAAATGATCGTCTTATTTTCTGCGGCATTCTAGAATTAAGTGATACAAATAGGTATAGCAATACTTTACAAAGACAAGTAAGTACCGCTTTTTATTCCGTGCGGGACTTCCTCCATCTAAATCTCCAGTTACGAGTTTAATATTATTCGTTTGTATTAAAACTTGTAACAATTCTTTTGTCAATTTTAACAATTCTATGCGTATATTTGCAGTTGTAGCTCATATTTTTAATCTACATATAAAGGTATTTTGTGAAATCCCGCCGATTTAATAGATAAATGTATAGAATAATCATCAGAGCCCATAGCCGTCTTTATGTCCAAGCCAACGATATAATGCATAAATAAACATCTTCACGCAATTCCTAATTCAGGGCTAGACAGAGGTCTAGTCTAGACAATCAAGTCCCTTCGACCCACTTTCCACCGAAGATATTGTCGGGACAACGTGACAGAGCCCGTCGACGCCTCAATGTCCAAGCGAACGATAAAATTCGTACATAAGTTTTTGAAAAAACCCATTGGTACGAGCCTGCCACCTGGGGATCGAACTCGGGTCTCTTGACTTGAAATTCCGACCACCGAACCACTCGGCTATCTTGATTTAGGGGAAGTTTGAGGTAGGTTATGACCATCACGATGCTGTATTTTTTTTCTTAGCAGTCTCTGTATAATTAGAATTTGCTAGTAAAAACTTTAGCGTTGGTACATTTTAATAGCGGTGGTATTAAAAATCATATTTAGTTTCTGATTTATTAAACAATCTTTTTTCTAATATTTACTTGATAACCCGGGCGTAGACGAGCTTATATGCTTTGTATACAAAGTAACGAGTAGGTCGCTGTTTCATACTTGAATGGACGGCTCTGACAACAGGCATTGTTCAATCCCTCGGACCGTGGGCACTCCATGATTAAAACTGGAATTCTCCGGACTATATACTTTGTTCACATGTTTTTTTTACTAGTTTTTTACTAAGCTAATGTAGCCTATAAAATAACGTTTGTACCATGATTTTGTTTGGAAAATACGCATCGTCGTAATAATGTTTCGTGACTGTAAAGAAACGGCTATTGGGCTAGGAGTAAGAATAATTTCTGGCAGGTGACGCGAATGCACACTTAGGCATATGGCAGAGATCGCGGGTTCGAATCCCACCCGTGTCAGTTGAGTATTTAAAAAGTTCCCTTTAATTTAATATCGTTGAAACATTTATGGCTATAGGAAGCAGTTCATAATGATACTTAAACTGTGAACTTTCACTGCACGAAATAGGCCTGTTTAGAAAGGAGAGTTTCTACTCCACTCTCTTAACATGCGGATTGGCGATCGTAGAACGGGACTCTTTTTTATATAGAATAGGGAGGCAAATGAGCAGGTGGCTAACGTAAAGGTACGCAGGTGGCCGCCGCCCATGACCACCCGCAATACCAGAGGCATAGCAGATGCGTTGCCGGCTTTAGAGTCCCAGAATTGGGGGAGGGGGGTGTGTGGGCCTCCGGTTACCTGCACTCACCAGACGAAACGCAGAATTTTATTAGACTTCTACTTCACGCCGGTATTTTGTGAGGTCGTGGTACTTCCCCGGTCGAGCCGGCCCATTCATGTAACAACAAAAGCTGATGCGTGGTTCTACCACTGTCTACTTATGTCTACCACTGTCTATGCTTCTTTGA